>OY970761.1:19984500-21306000 GCA_963853795.1 Xestia rhomboidea
AAATAAATATCGCTGGACATTACACACAGCGCCATTTAGTGCCACACTAAGCAACGAAGCTTGTGTCGTGGACACCAGATAATTGATATACTACATAGATACTTTTGTTTGTAAATACATACTTATTATACATATAAACATCCATGACTCGGAAACAAATGTTCATGCTCACAAACAAACTTTGCTCGGAAACAAATGTACACAAACATATGCTCCTACCGGGATTTGAACCCGGAACCCTAAGAACGTAAGGCAGCCACACTACCGCTGCGCCATTCGGGTCGGCAAAATACTTTGACTTCTTTGGCATGGGACGGAGATTGAGATTTGGCTATGGCCACGCTATCTAAAGTGTGTAAAAAAACCTCTCGACGAAGCCGAAAAGCACTTGTTCTCCCCGTCGGCGTCGTTACGATATTTTTTTGTTTTACACCATACCTGGGAACCTTCTAGTTTCGGAGATGTTGGGGTCAAAGTTTTTTGACAAGTTTTTATTGTAAGATTTTTACTTTAAACTCCTCTATGGCCCTCGTACTATTCAATCCATCCATCAGCACAATGTTTTAAGTGTTACATTGAGTTCTACCATAAAACTTATAACCTAATTTTTCACCGCAAAAAATTAAAGTCGTTTCCCAGCAATAATTTTTGCGTAAAGTTACTTAGTTTGATGTACAAAATGCTTGGTTGACGGCTTCGTGATAAGATTGTATTACACCCTGTATAATGAGCTTTGAAACGCACATTCGTTTTTCCGACTGGTTTCAAATTTTTGTTTTACTTTGTAATAATTTTGAAAAGTAAATACGAACTTTGGTTTAAGGTAACTGGTCCTACTACTACTGTGTCATTTTTTAATAATAAGTGGACAATGAATCGCTGCGATTCCCGAACCCAGTGCGTCCACCCACCCATTAGCGAATGACGATAGTAGCGCATCAATCATCGCACGGCCAATTCATTACCACCACTCGGCGCAGATTGCCCGTAAGCATTACCATTATCTACCACTGTCCACTGCCCATTTATTCATGGTCAATGTTTAATTTTTTTTACATTTTCTGGTATCAATAGTGGTCGCTTTGGTCATCACCAAAAGAAGAGAGTCTTTTACAGAAAAAGAGTAATTAATGACTGCAGCTAGGTAACAATAAATTAATGAATATGAAAACCATTTTCAAAAATAAATAAATGTAATATAATATAATTATTAATATAATATAATGTAGTATAAAGTAAATGTAAATTAAAAGTTGTAAGTATTACAAAATATTTTTTAGGTAACATTAAATTTTAAAGAAATAAAAAAAACCATTACTTACATATTATTATTATTAAGTATCAATTACAAAAGTACCCACAGAGCATAAAGATAGAGTATACCTAAAAAAAATAAAGAAATCCTTAAAGAAAAAATGACATTTTCAATATTTTCTTGAAAATATTGTAATATCACGGCATGAGCGATGATGTAGGTCTTGACGTATCGCTTTGTTCATATTGTGACGACAACTTTGTCGGCCGCATATGTGATGGCTCTGACGTCATACTGCAATCTAGTAAATGGTTACCAGGAGTTAAGAATGAAGAGAGATATTGAATTGAAAAAGACACTAAGAATACAGGCAATAAAATAATAAGTATTATCATCAACTTCTTCTTGGCGAATTGATGGTAATCAAAATTTAATCGGCCTAGAATTTTATTTTGAATTTAGCGTCTTTAGCGTGAGCGTTTCGATTTGTCTTGGTATAGATTGCCATCTACATAAAGAGTGTTCAACCGGTAACGCTAATGAGCAAATAACAGGACACGCAGGACACAGTACAAAATGCGCCATCGTTATTGTAAATTGAAAAGGCAAAAATAATAGTCCAACAATAGGTAAGACAATAAGTTTTAAACCGCTGCTCAACTAGGGTAACCCACAAATAAAATAAGGCAACTAGGATGAATGATGATGAGGAAGGCTGTAGATTAGCAAAATAATTAACGGCAGTACCAAATACGCTAGAGCCACTGTAAAATAGAAATCAGTTGAGCAGTTCCAGAACTCCCACAGCGACCTTCAATATCAGGTGTGCTCCTAACTCAAAGCAATTACTTCAATTAAACCATTACAGACACTTTTGGATGCCAAAAAAGCAGAAAAAGACCAAGCTACAATCACAGTCTCAAGGCATAATAACTTGTGAAAGTACTGTAGTTACCCATTCCAAAGCGTAGATCTCTATGGAGAAGAATGGGCAAGAAACTCCATGGACATTCAATGCATCTTGCAATAGCAGTAACAAGGGAGTCAGTATGTTTTCTAAACATATGATACCGCATCCACACCACCTCCTTCCAAGCTCATCACACGCTGTGACAGGTCCACTGCGTTCCGTTGTCCAATTTAATTATATTTGTCAGGTCGCCAGCCATTTTTAATATTTCCTCACCATGTCCTGACGCATACGTATTGTGGAACGCTTGCCAAAAGTTATATCTGGTTTGAAGACAGACTCTTCGGGCTGGACCATTTTTAGGATTGTATTTCTTGTGCCATATTGAATTGGATGGAGAATCTGGATTTTGAATTACTGATGCTTTTAAACGAAGTGAATGCTGGGAATTTGAACAGATGACAACACAGTTGAATGAAAAATATTACCAATATTCAGCTGCTGAACAATAACGCTGTTGGAACATAAAATAGGCTTTCTTGTAGACTCTGCCTTCGCAAAAAAAACAATCAAATAAAGTAAAAAAAACTGGAAACAGTTTACCTACTTAAAGAACGTGGGCTTTTGCTGGTAACTAAAAGACCTCATTTAAGGCTGTAACACTCATACATCAACGGACACTTACATAAACTCACGATTTTCCGATGGAATAAGCAGAACCTACGGAACACCACCTGCAACAATCCTTTCATACATAATTATATAATAGAGATCAGATGTATGAACGTGCACGAAGCACGTTTATGTCTCTTTCATATATGTTTACCTAAAATAGGCTTACCATTCTAATGCCTCTTCTGGTAAAAGCGACAACTCAGGTACTGAACATCCTCCTGACACAAACTCCTTACTCATCTCAGGGTTCAAACGCACCTTTTCTTCTCGGAGATGTAAATCACAGTGTACACTAAACAATACGTTGACTACAATAGCTCCATTTAATCACGAAGTAGCTTATTGCAGTAACGTTATTACGACGCCCTCTGCCCCACTACGATGCAGTAAATTTCAATCAAAATGATGGTAACTGCCGGACGGGTGGGAAGATTCTGGGGCTAGTTAGAGATGTCGGAACGATGTCGCTAGACAAACACAATGCATTTATAGTAAAAGAAACTGGAAAATTTTAAATTATATCTGGACAGTTTTAGAACAAAAACTATTAACCTACACACATTGTCGATTCGGTAAGAGAAGAGTTTCTGAAAGACCTATATTAAAATGTGTCCTACACAACCAGGAACTTGTCGAGTTCATTGTGTTTTAATAGCTATAAAGAAAAGTTACCAAAAATACTTCAAGCATATAACAGCCTTTACGATTCAGGAATGTTAAATAACGATTTTATTTCACAACAATACAGGTTTTGAAACTCCATTTCGACTTCAAGACTTCTTCGTCATTTTCAACTTTATTGAGCAAGGCTAAATAAGATTTTTTCTTCATCTACTAACTTCACTTTATTTTCCTAGCACTAAATTCACTTTATTTTCCTTTTCAACAATCTTTCACAATTGAATACAACAATATTCCAACAGTAGCAGAATCTGCCGTCCGGCGGGCGGCGACGGGTAGATGAAATATGCGGCCCGTGTCGAGCAGAGTCTACACGACACGACACTTTAAAATATTAACACCCTATATAATATACGAATAAACGGATTATCTGTTTAGTTTGAATTGTATGAAAAATTGTTGCGATTAAAGCAGTTTTTTGGGGCTGCGAGAACCAGAAGCGTTTTAGCATGGTTTTAGCCAATTGACAGTCATGTAGAATTACTGGGAATGTAAACGAATAAACAGATTACTTGTTTAGTTTGGATCAGTTACTTGTATGAAAAATTGTTACGACCGAAGCAGTATTTTTGCGATTGCGTTTCATAGTGTTAGAATCAGATGTGTTTTTTGGCATGGAAAAATGTGTTGGTCTGTTGTTCTGAAAATCAACTGACGTGAAAAACTGGAAATGAATCATGTGTCCAGTGAAAATTATAAAATTTGGCACTGGGTGTGTACAAACTACAAATACCAATAGAGCGAATGTGATTGCGCGCCCTATAACATTTTTTTTTTATAATTTATTTTTCTTGCGCTCTTTTTCCTACCTCAAACTTCACTTCTTTAGACAAAACTAAAAAGCGGTGTAGGGAACTTTTTAGAGACGTTTTATGGGACTATCTTTTTTAAATTTTACGTTCAAAAATAACAATCAAAAACAATATTTTCAAAAAAATACGACCCCTTTCACAAACAAACTGACTTAACCAACACCTCAACAATCTTGCCGAACTCACGGATCCTAAATCAGAAATAACAAAATAACACAATGATACAGCAGTTTCGTCGCCCAACTATAATGGCGAACAGTTTGCCTGTAGCGCCACTGAAACATGGGCAATAACTTTAAGAGTGTTCGCTATAAAGTACGGTAGGCGACAATACGCCAAAACTGCGATGTAGGCGCAAATAGAGGTGACAAGTATAATAAAATCAATTGAATTTAAAAAAAGGAATGCCTGTTCCATAGATGAAAATTATTTTGCAACATTATGGTATAGCCAGCCAGCCACCAGCTAGACCTTTCAAATGTACCAGTGAACGGTGAAAACATGAGTTGCAGAATAGAAACGTTTTCCGAATATTTTGAGCGCCAATGGTTTCCACAGAAATAGTGGTAGAAACTATCTGGTCAATTCAAGAACTTATTGAAGTTAAGAAAGAAAGGAATAAGACAAAGTAAAAATCCTTGTTTATAAGGCCATGAAATGATGTATAATTTTTCTACATTTTTGGCGGATGAATCCAGAAAGTAACACATTAATTAAAACCTGAAAGTAACATGTAGACTTTGAATGTGGCCTTTTTTTCATTCGTACATCGTAGTCTACTTTGGCAACAATATGCGAGAACAATCCTACGTAAAAGCCTCTCCGTATGCTCGCATATGTACATAATATACATAAAGATGGCCGTGTCCGAGGCATAACGCATTCCTTATAGCTAAGTAATTGAATGGAAAGATGGAAATAAGGAGAAGCTCTTCTACTGCCGAGGAAACTGCGAGGAAATCTGGTTTAGATTTTGAAGTAAGTTATTTATCATAGAGAATCTAGATTCGATTTCGATATTGACGTCTCAGACTTATATTTTTGGTTTTAATAGACAAAAGCATTATGTGGTGCAGCCGTGAGCCGAACCACACAATGATGATCTTTTTTGTTATTTCTTTTATAAGTTGTGTGTACTTGTGGTATGTGCCAATTCTACCTGTTATCTTTTTCTTTCATATTTACTGGTTACTGGGTACTCATTTACTTAGGTTATCGGGCGGTCTAATCTCCGAACCGGACTGCGGACACCAGATTTTGACTTTGACATAATTAAGGGCAACGCAAACCGGGACGGCATGGCAAGGGATTTATTTTTTTACCAATGGACATTCAGACGTATTGATATAGAAAAACGACATAAATTGCTAGGTGTGCTTTAAAATGATCCCGTGGCATGCCGTAGCATCGAAAGGGGGATTGTTTTGAAAGGCGCGCCACGGTCGTATTTCTATATCAATACGTCCATTGGCAAAAATTTACTTACTTTAATAAATAGTAGTAAGCTACTATGCTTATCTCATTTCAATCGTCAAAGTCCGGAGTCCAGTCTGGTCGGTTTGACGGAACCTTAAAGTGCCCCAGGGAAAGTTAATGTTTATCAACTTGCTTTTGCTGATCCACTTCAATTATATTTTCCAAGATAAGAAGCTTCCTTGACACCGATATCCAACCCTTAACTAACAAGCAGTTATATAAAGGTAGGTAAAAAACACTCCCCTACATATCCAAATCACCTATTTACCCATCACTCAGTACATAAACCTTCAAAATTCGCATCGAATAAACAAGTGGTACCTGAACCACACATCCATAAACCACGTGCCGATTCCACTTCCGAGCCGCCCCGCTTCCGGGTCGGGGCCGCTCTCGCCCCGTATGTAAATGTTACGACTCGTAGATACCCACTTGTTTATGTGATTTAATACCGACTTCGTTTCAACGGCCACGACATGTTTATTGCCTTATAATAACTGTTGGTTTTAATTTTTGATGTGGATTTTTTTTTTGGTAAGATTTGTAAGTTGTTTTTGTTGATTATTTTTGGTTATTTTCTTGGTATACCTATTGATGACTGTTGTGTTTTATAGGGTGTAAAACACCTCTTAACGAAGCCGAAAGGCAGTTGTTCTCCTCGTCATTGCGATCAGTTTTGTTGTTCTTCACCATACCTGGGAACCTTCTAGTTACGGAGATATTGGGGGTCAAAGTTCAAACTTTTAGGCAACTTGTTTTTTTAACACAATTTTTAAATGCAAGATTTTTACTTTAAACACCTTCGCGACCCCCCTACTATTCAACCCACCCATCAGCACAATGTTTTGAGTGCGTTACATTGAGTTCTACCACAAAACATGATTTTTCACCACAAAAAAAAGTCGTTTCCTAGCAACAATTTTTGTGTAAACTTCTTAGTTTGATGTACAGAATGCTTGGTTGACGGCTTCATGATGAGGTGGTTTACACCCTGTATAGATAAAGACATTGACGAACACGTTAAAGAGAACAAACTTGCAAAAAACATGCTTCATTCCTGTTTAATGAGTAATAGGAAACGGTAACGGTAAAGCTTATAATGAAAATATGCAACACTGCATCGTTGGCCTAGTGGTCGCAAGAGCGTCTACTGAGCATAAGTATGTCCTGGGTTCGATTCCCAGATCGGGCAAAGTGCTATTGGGTGTTCCATCAGAAATTTCTCAGTAACAGCTGCGGAGTTGGATTCGTGCCCGGTTGATGGCAATAGGCTCGCTCCCTACTACATGGGACTTAATCAAAACTAGTGAAATGTGGGGCTACTATGACTTACACCTTTGACTAACCCTTCGGGCATTACAGGCGTGAAGTTATGTTATGTTATGTAACATTACTGTAGAAACAATCCCAAAAATAATTTCCAACTGAACGCCTCTGCGTTCAGCTGTAAGTCCAAAATAAGTTGGAAGACATAATTTTAAGGCAGATACCTACCCGTGTATCTACATTTTCCTGTTTTTTCTCCACACAGGTTGTTCTTCCAGAACAGGGCCCTGAAATATGTTATTATCATATTCAAGTCGCAAGGAATGAGATGTCCGTAGTATAGTTTTACGCCCCGACTCCGCCTTCCCATTACCTCGCCGCCCGCGGCTCTGTGGTAACTAGGAAACATCACAGGGATATAGGAGGAAGCGAATCGCTAGCAAAGACTACAACGACCAATTTGTTTGCAATTTTTGTGGACCTGTGTTTGGTGCTCTTAAAAACTGATAATGTTGCAAAAAATACTGAGAAAGTACGATCATCCACACAGGAGAGGATTTGGATATGTGTCGCAAACCATGTTATATTTGCTACCCTGCCTTTTGTGCCTCAAACGTGACCTCTGCCACCGACGACGCTGTAAAATTAAGTAAAAGTAAAAGTGGCAGAGCGGGTTACACATTGTAAATAACACAACATTAGAAATATGTTTTCCCAGCGACAAGAAGAAAAAAATGAAGAACACAAATAGCTCATTTATAAAATCCATCGGTTGGTGACGATTAGCCGAAACAAGTAATTGGTATGTCTCTAACAATAACAGTATAGAAAGACCTAAAAGTTATAATACTTATTCCAATACCTCGGTAATACTAACAAAATATTTTCAAAGCGCATCCAGGCAACAAAACTCCTTGGAAACCCGGTGTGCAAGATAAAAAATAGGAAGAGGTCTGGCGTAAAATATGTAACTTACATATTGGCAGCGGCGGAGCGGCCATATTGAGTGAGCGGTCCACTGATGGCCCTGCTTCTGTATAACTTGATATAGTTCAGAATACTTCTGTGGTCGTTTGAAAAGAGGAAATGGATTTGCAGTTGCAGTAAAATAATGTAGAAATAACTGTATAGTTCTAGTTTGTATAGTGTCCAACGTTAGCCTATCCCGGCATATAGCCTCAAAGTTAATTATGAACAAGTAACTCTGAAATACGAATGAATACTTCAAAATACATTCAAGATGGAAGATTTGGAACCAGGAAGTTATTAGCGACTGCTTTGGGGCTAGTGACAAGAGAGCTTAAACAATTACAAACGTGTTCGTCTACAAAGACTACTACGAGAATGTCACTTTGTCTGCGCCAAGGTAAAATAGTAGTTACACTAACTGAAAAATTGGCAATTGATGAAAAACTTCCATCTAAATATCAAGTTGTTACTTACAACAAGACCACATTGAAAATAAAAAGCAGATAAATCAATACTTTTTACCATTAAATAAAAACGAAACAGAATGAAAATGAGCCAATATACTATAGATAAAGTGTTTCCCCAAATGACTGGGGAACAACGGGCAGGGGTCACTCCGGATCCAATTTATGCACAATCTTACCTTCCATAAGATATTGAATATTTTTTGTTAGACAAATAGGATTTTTAAGACCTCGGGTTGAGATTTTGAAGATGTTTTGTTATGTATTTACGTAGAAGAATATGGCAGACACAGATCATATTTTTATCCACGCTTGAGCCGATCCGAAATACTAATAGTGAGTTGCGGCATACGAACGGAAACGATGACGATCTTTTCACTTTTTGGACGGACATAAAGATCTTTCTCTAGCTCAAGCCGATTCCACTGTGTGGACACTGCCTACACAAATTATCAAATTAACGCAGTAGAGGTACTTATTAACGATTCTGTCTCAAATTGCATCTGTTTGGGACTTGAATATGGATCGTAGAGGGTAAGGCAGAAGAAATTCATGCAGGACCTTTTTCCTGCATGAATTTCTTCTGCCTTACCCTACTATTTAAAATCAGTCCTTTTTTAAAACTACATAATATATGCTTATGATGCCTTCTCAGCTCAAACAAAGCGGTTTCTTCAGTCATTTTATACAAGACCATATAGATACCTACTATAGAAGTAAAGCAGAGGAAACTGGGCTGGAAAACAACGTGGATACCTACCTCCCACCTACACAACTCCTTGCTCACCCTAGATACCTATAAATTAAGCCAGCTCGGAATATGCATAATAATATATGTTATATGAGCTCCGTACAAACAAACAGTTGTTCTAGCGAGTATAACGCCGGAAGTGTGGTACCGCACACAATGTCTTATGTTCACCCGACTGGATGTGGCTGGAGGTGCGAATGTCGCCGTGGTGGAGAAGGTACTTCATCCCGATACGAAGAGGAATTAAATAAATGTTCAGTTTTAAGTCTGATTGACTATGCGATGCTTAGCCTTAACTAGTGAAATCGGATAATTTCGTAATAATATGTAGTCTCGAGACAGGTTTCAATTCCCGAACAAAAACCATCATCGCCAGGAACTTCTCCCCGAATAAAAACTTTACGAAAAATCTAAACGCACCCTCAGCGAGTTATGTTTAGCAATATGGCCAGAATATGTCTTCATAATTCTGAAATGAAATACGTGAACAACAACGTGAACGGAAGAAAACTTTGATCGCAGATTCAAGAAGGTAAACCTTCAATGTTCCTGAGCTGTTCTTATTCTACGCACCAGATGATAGATAGTCATTGAGCTTTTTCAGATCTGCTCAAGACTCGCTGAAGTATAACATGGTGGGAAACTGTCTAGCGCTATATTCAAAAAGACAAAAGCATGTGACAAGATCTGCCAACCGTGAGGAAACGTCCTCACTGTTGGCAGATCTGAGATCTAATCAGATTATAAGCAGATTTGCTTGGGTCCTTTTAAATGATTTTACTAAAACCGCTCAAACCAGGAGGTGCAGAAGAATAGCATATCCATTGTAACTTTGTCTTTCCCACATTTATGTTTGCGCCCCACCGCCGCCACTCACATGGGAGTTATGCAGATTCGCTCGGTATTTATCGTGAAACTTCAACAGATACGGGCCGACACCGCGAATCTGATTCCGTTTCTACTATCAACCAGATTTATTGACTGTAATAATGTTATTGGACGTTTGTTTGCTGGCGTACTTTTGTGATAAACAATAGGTATGTTTGGCGTGTATCAGATTTTGCGGAGTTTAGATGTTACGTATGTAGATTTGACAGATATCTGCGTAATGCGGGATTTTGTTTATTTCATGCGAGGTTGGTAAAATATTTTTGGAGGGAGCAAAGACGTTCCAAATCTTTTTGGTATAATTTATTTATGTGTTGTAGTTTGTACCTATTACGAAGGATGACGAAACTTTTGTAAGATGGCAAACGAAAAAAACAAAATCCCATAGACTATAAAGTCAAAACTTCGGTTGAAGAAACTCACAAAAAGGATGATCAATAGTCATTCCTTATACGCTATAACTCTTCATTAATTTAGAATACCAGTAAGATATCTGAAGAAAACTAAAACTACCACTTAAAGCTCCTCAAAGTTATTTCATCCTCAAAAATTCTTTCTCTTATCAGTAAGCGTGATATTTTACACCGCGGCGTGGGTACCTCAATCCGCTCTCGTATTCAGAAGGTGTTGCCAGTCATTACTCGCGGTAATATAGATGTTTAAGTGAGCATTTAATATTTTATTAGCAAGATTCGCGGAGAACGCGCTGTTCTCTAGGGTTGACTGCTGCGAAAGTGAGTATTTTTGGGCTTAACCTTATGAAACATGACTGGAATTGTTGGAGCTATATGCTTTTAAGTACTAGATTGGGCAGAAGTTGTAGTCTATTGGACAGTGAACAACCAATAGAAGGCAGCCGTGTAATATTAGATCCTATGGATTCGTTCTGTTTATAAACGGAGCCAAGCTTACGGTATTTGGAAAACTTTAGTCGCCATTAAGGGTTTAACAAGTGTTGCGAAAATATTTTTAAATCGACTTGCACGTTTCTGCGTAAGCATTTGCACGAAAATAACACGCATTAGTCATTGTTTCTTTGTTTCTAATGCATTTTCCCTCGAAAATATTCATCAGTAGGTACCTAATTTCTAGTCGCTAAACAAGCGCAACCTAAACAAAAGCTAGCACCACCACCCCTAGAACACAAGAAGCGAACTCCAGCGTTATCTAGATCACGTAACACGGATCGGGCTCGCGCCTTGCATATTCCTCGCCTTTAAACCTTATCGTTTTATATAAATTAATTGCGCGGAACAGAGATTTTGGTGGTTACAGCGCTCTGTGTACTTACTGAAGAGGCTTTGAAGGCAGCGAGTCCCAAGAACGACGATAAATAGGGTGAAGAATTATTACAGACCAATGCCTGGTCAATTTAAACAAAATGTGTCAATCTGCGAATCGGGAAAAGTAAAATGGAATGTCCTCGGGCTAGTTGGAGCAATGATCTTCGCAGGTTGACTGATGGTCACAGTTGGATAAGTAACGGAGGATCGAGGTTAATGACGCCGGATCGGAAAGGACCAGCAGAGCACTGCTATAGCTGTGATCATGATGATTTGACAAGGGCGGTTTGGGAGGTTATACTAGTGTACCCTGGGTTCTTAGAATTATTGTAATAGTTGTCCATGTGGTAAGCACAGAACGGCTTTGTTCACCAGTAGATAATAGCCAGAGATGATGATGGTAAACTCAAATCAGTGGTAGAACCATGCTGATGAAAGGTGTGGGGATACGCTTATTTCAGAGCCACAGAGAACTTCTTAGTTATCTAGCTTGTTGGTTAATTGAAACCATTTTGCGTTGATTTGGAGGAGCCATAAAATTTAATATCTACTCTTTCGAATTCGAATATTATCGCGTTACAATTAATATTGAATCAATTAAAACATTCATTTATCAATATCGCAGTGCGGTACAAGAACATAATTAAATAAGTATCTACGTAGCGAAAATTTCCAGTAAGTATGATAATTAGGTAGGTAGTCTCCTCAGTTTTACCACTGAACAATTTGTCGGCCTTTATAAGTTGACTACTAGGTAAGTCCTAGTGCTTCGATAACCCAGGTACTTTCCATGAGATCGTCAGTAACACTATGGCACTGCTGTCTTTTTTCGAGGAATTAGGGTGGACCAGATGATTTACACCCTTCTTTACACGTAAAAGGAACATAGTACGTGAAGTTGCGAATATTAGTCCGATATGCAATGAAATAGGGAGTGCTTGGGTATTACTTTATATTATCCCTTGTTACTCTCTGGAGTTCTGAGTACTACAACACAATATAAACTATCCTTAGATTTCTAACCATAGTCCGTTAAAGTGAATGACTCCGGAATCAATCCCAAACTACTCATAACCACCAAAGAACAAAAACATAAATAGTGACGAAAAAATAATAAGCAAAAAGCGATCAAAGTTTGTCACCCCATCCGAGGCGAGGCAATATCGCGTTTATAGTTACAGAGCAGTCCCGCGGGGACATTATAACTAGCCAATGATTATTTTGTTTCGCTGTAAGGGGGCCGATTCTTGTAGCGGCTGTTTTTTTTTGAGAACAGTATTTTTAAATTTTTTTGTAGGTACTTATGTATATATATAGGTCATGCATATTTTGGTTAAGTAAGACTAAGGGCGTATTTCTGTAACTGAATGTAATGAGCACACCACACATCTTAAAAGCATTCAAGTCCTGTCATTGTCATTGTTATGAAATATTGACTCTGACAGCTCTTGAACACCGTTAAGATGTATTGATCGCCTTCAGTTTCAATGGTGAAGTCTGCTATGAAACATGCTATCAGCTATGTCATCTACAAATCATGATCTGTCGAATGACCAATTTGGTCCCCAGTCGTCGATCGAGACGCCATTGTTTAATTATTGTGTCTACTTCGTGGACAGATCATGGGTTAAACCAAGTCTGACTCATACATTAAGTTAATACGAAATGGTCGTTTTTTGCACTAAAATAAAACCAAAAAGACATACCAAGCTTCAGTACCAAAACCTCAAAACTAAACGACAAAGAAATCTGTTAAATATCGCACCAAATTCAATCCACCACACAGAATAAGCGCTCTCTCACCCTCTACCCCTCTTAAGATGCTCATAAACATGTTTTTGTCGTAATAAAAATGATAAATCATCCGGTTTTTTATATGGTCAATCAGTAGATACAGTGTTTTCGCCATTGACAGATAAAATCTATGGAGTCACAGTTTTTCTTTAATGGAGGAAAAACTCGACGGAGTAATAAGAAAAGTCCGATTATGATTGATGGTGTTATGTTAAGGGATAGGGCTTTTTATTTGTAAACAGCTTTTGGTTCCGTTTCATGTTTTGAAAGATGAATTCCTGATTTACACAAAAATATGAAGGAGTATCAAGTAGGTGCCTACTTTACTTGAGATTAATAATAATGCATCTATTAGTCGAAAAGTAACAACCAACGGACCAAAGGACTAAAATAATGCTGACAAATTAAAACATGATTTATTTTCATCAAGCAGTTACAACGCCGTTTAGAAATAAATCATGATCTGTCAAATGACCAATGTGTTCGAGACACCATTGTTTAACTATTGTGTCAACTTCGTGGACAGATCAAGGGATAAGAAACTACTTAAATGAATAAAAACCTCTTATGGGGTAGGCTGGGTGCTGACACAAGAAAACAAGTTTTTCAACGTACATGAAAAAGTAACATAGACTTTTTCTCTGGTTTCAATGAGCTCTTAAAAAAACCTTATTCTTATACCAGGCTAGAAAGTCATGTTTTTTATAGCCTACCTATCCCATTTCGAGTAGACAGAGGTAATAATGTATTACTTACGACCATTATAAATTATGCCAGGCTATTCTGCAAGCAAAGCTTACGTTATGCCTTATTGAGTATGCGACGAAAACAATCGATGAATTATTGCAGAATACGACCGCAAATAAGCCTTATATCATATTTTCTTTATTAATATTAGACTACTCGTGGATAGTGTTTTCCAACTTTGTTTTTAGAAAGTCTTTGGAAAACAATAGCAGAATGGGAATGTTTTTTTTCTGTTATAAATTGGCATTGTTACAGATACCTACCATACTTATGTACTATTTATTTGAAGTTTTTTTTAAGAAAAATCGACTTGAAACTTTTCAAGTTGTTTGAATGGTGCATAAATCAAAATGAATAAACCGAAACCAAAATCTTTAGATAAATCCGTATTTCAATCATTCCTATGTCCGTATGTTAATACGGCAATCTCGAATTAAATGCCTAGTTATAAAATAACAAGTAAGGGAAGTAGATAGATAAGTACCTAGATATGTATCTAATTGCCTGAACCTATTTCCCTGAAGAGATAAAGAGAAACTGCCTGAAATCGTTTCCACCAAATCAAGATAAAATGTTTACAGCCTTACAACCTACATAACAAGCGACAGTCTACGTTTCTTCGGCACCAAACACTAAAATATTATGTTTTCGTCCCCCAACAAAAACTAGTTAAACAAAACGATACAATAAGTCTCAACAATAAACAGATAACAAAAATTAACTTTACAACTAGTATACAGACATTCCGTTCCTTATTATTTATCCCGCACAGTTTTCCAAAACACGGCACTGTGTTTTTCTGTGTAATATTTTTAGCACAGATTTTATAGCAGAGCGGAACACTGTGTTCGAAAACTAATAGTGTGGGTCTGTAGGAACAGTTTACATTATGGTGTTGAAATCGGCGCCAAGTTTTGATGATCATGGTTTTATTAACCAATATTGGTTGACGGAATTTTGGCAGAGATTTTCACCATGGGGCGTTTGTTAATCTGAGATTTACCTAAAGCTTTTGTTTTTAATTATTTTTTCTTAGGACTTAGCAATCCCAAACATAATTCAGGCAAAACGGAGGAATGAATTATTTATTAAGTACCCTAGGCATCGATAGGCATGAGCAAAAGAGTAGTTTTCAGTGTATTAGGACGATTCAAGATTCTACATTGAAATATTTAGACTGACTGACTGATATCTAGATTGTTTAGACGGCAGGACGTCCAGCAGCCAGTTAGAACCAACAACTGGCTAAATCACGGATGAAAAGACTCCGTGGGTAACCCTTTTAACAAATACCTACCTACTTACTTTTCATAAGCAATCCGGACCCTAGCAGCTAGCCACAAAAAAAATGCATTGTTTAACTATGATTCAAATCTGACGATAGTCTGTGCAATCGGGCGTCATAAGGTTCCCTAGAGAGCGGCAGTTAGTCGCGGCGTCGCCTCTTGATTGGGATCGTCGTAAACCGATCCTCGCCAACTACAGAACTAGGGAGATTGTTGAAAACTTGTCGATGGAACAGCATTTTTAATTCTATAACGAATCTGGACGCTGGATAAAGGCCATATTTAAAGAAAATAGAGAAACGATCAAGTAGATTATTGTGCGTTGTTCGAAAGAACCATGTGGGACTTATGACCACTAGGTTCACAATATTGATGGGCTTCAAATAGGTACCTATCATACTGAGATTAACGAAAAACGAAACGAAAGTACCAAGTAGGTAGAAAAGTAGGTAGGTACCTACTTACCTATACCTAAACATCATTTTAACAGTATCTACATTTATAATAGGTAGGTATGTTGGATTACGATAACGAGTAGCTAAGTAGGACAACTTACGGCCGTTTTCTATAACTTACTTACGTTCTTAAAACTGTTAGTTAGTAGGTATCTACGTCTCGTAGCTATTGGTGTTTCTATAAACAAAGTTGAAATATCCTATCCACGTCACCTGCCTGTCACATAATTCATAGAAAAATCGAAGAAAGCTTTTCTGTGACGTTTTGTTTCTGTTTTCCGTAAACTTAAAATGACAAACAGACAGAGATAGCAACCTTCCGTTACCTGTTAGTAAGTTATTGAAAATGACCGTAAATCAATCATTGACAAAGCCGGTCAGTCTCTGGCAAATTTATTATTATTATAGCTAGCCTATATTGTCCCACAGCTGGGCAAAGGCCTCCCTCCAGTCCTATTCTGTACCACCTCTTTCCAATTCTCATGGAAGACATCCAGTTCGTCCCGCCATCTCCTTCGTAGTCTGCCGCGACCGCGTGTCACTGTTTCAGGGCACCAATCCTGAGCCTTACGGGCCCACAGCTCGTTCGGCATGCGACAGACATGTCCTGCCCAATCCCGTTTAAGTTGGGCAGCCTTTTGAGCCACGTCAAGGATTTGCGTTTTGGAGCGCAGTGTAGTGTTACGAACACGATTAGTTAATTTTACACCTAAGATACTGCGCTCCATAGCACACTGGCAAACCTTGAGTTTGGATGTTCATAAACCAAGTTTGAATACCGTAGGTCAAATGGGGAGAATACTCATGTCGATCACCTTTCGTTTCAGAGACATGGGCAGAGTGCCCGTAAAATACTCCTTCATGGACCAGTAACTCTTCTAGGCATTTTCGTCTTGCCTTGCCTGGAGAGAGATTACTTGGCCCAAGTAGATATATTCTTGGACATATTGTATGTTCTCCCCGCCTACGTGTATGGTCCTCTTGGAGCTGTTGGTCATGAGTTTGGTCTTCAACATGTTCATCTTCAGTCCAACCTCAAGGCTTGCATCGCTAAGGTCTTGTAGCATTTGCTCTAGACCTGTAGCTGTGGGGGAGAAAAGGTTGTCTTTTTCTTCCCCACAGACATTGGCATTGTTGTCATCAGCGAAATGCAGATTATTCAAACTTGCTTCACCGATGACAAGCTCTTTCTCTTCCCATTTGACTGCTGGCAGTCAAATACCAGCCATAAAAAGCCAGTACCCTGGAAGAAGTATTTTAGACGCTGGCGTCTGAAAGACTTCTGCCAGGGTACTGGTTAACAGTTTTGGAGACAGTGAGTCGCCTTGTTTGACTCCCTTGAGAATGTCAAACTTTGGACCTATACTCTCTAACTTAATAGCAGCTGTACTATGATTGTATATATTGCGTAAAAGATGTATGTAGGTTGGTTCTGTCTTGTTTTGTAATTCAATATTGCAGAATGTGTGATGCTGTCAGACTTTTGAATAGTCGACAAATGCAAGATACGGAGGAGTTTTATATTCTTGGTATTTCTCGACTATTTCATTAACGGTGTGTTATCTGTGGTGGAAAGCCCTCGACGGAAGCCTGCTTGTTCTGGAGGTTGTTTAAGATCTACCTAACTGGCCAGTTATGCGTTTTTCATTGACTTTGATAAAGGTTTTATAAACATAAGAAATGAGACTGGCTTAGCCTATAATTATACATGATAATTATTATTCGTGTCGAACTTATCGCCTTTCTTATGAAGAAGTATAATATTGGAATGGCAAAAGTTTGATGGAACCGACACGAAGAATGTCGTTGAACAGTTTTGTAAGGTAAAAGACGAGGCGATGGTTCACCCATTCTTAGAGCTTCAGTGCTAATACCATCTTCGCCGCAGGATTGGTTATATTTCAATGTGCTTAATGCATCTCGGACCTCTGGGTACCTACTTCTGGTATGGGTGGTATATTTTCGGAACATGAATAGCTGGAAATGGATTGTGTTTTTGATGAATCGGAATAAAGATTCTTGTAGAATGTTGTGCAAATATCTAGGACCTTATCTCTGTTAAATTGTTTAATGCCTCGGTTGTTTGTTAGACATGTGATCCACCATTTACGGTTGGTTATACCTTGTTAAGCTATTTTCAGTGATGTTCTTTTATAGTGCATTTTGTATTCGCTTTTTATTAATATAGGTACTTAATCTCGTTTCTGATGCTGCGCTTGACTTCTTTATCTTATACCTAAATAAAACCCATCCATGTTCCTTCATCGCCCTTTGTGGTCCGGGGCCACGGTATCTCTTTCGAATAGTCCCGCAGCCCCGACAGGCTTCGGCCCTTGCGGACCCCTTCACTGTTGCTGACTCTCTTTGAGGCGCGCGTGGAACACGAACACGCCGTCTTATCTTTTAACCTACATAGTAAATCTCTGTTGATTGTGCTTAGAGCCTGTCTGTCCTCTATTTGTTTCTTAGTTTCTCCTGATAATTTCTTAATTCTATGTTTATTTTGTTTTACTACTTTACTGACTTTTGTTAAAGTTTATAAAATTTCTTTATACTGCAAATCTACACTTTTTTCTTCATTTAATAGATCAAAACTGTTTCTTACTGTTTCTTAGATAGAATTCTTTTTTACAGGTAGTATGGCTGTAAATTTATTTTGAGTTAAGCCTCTTCTACCTAATACTTACTAGATATTTACTCCTTCATTTGCAGAAAACCAGGTAGGGTAACCTACATTCAACTGTCAAACAAACTACTACTTACCTACCTACTATTGATCTGTGAATGCTTGCACACAACCTATGATCTACTAAAATCTATTTAACACTTAGCAAACGCTATCAAAACTTTAAAAATGAAACTATGAAACCATCGACGCGATTCGCAACACTATTCACAGCTTCGAATTTAAACGAGAGGCTAACATTTTCAGTCTTTTATACCCTACGACTTTCTTCACACTTCTAATCTGCCTAAATAAAGGAAAGTAGGTAGATAAACGTACCTACTTAACTCTGGCGTCATCTTCATTTCTATTTTGTACCTTCAATAGAAACCCCGTGTCACTTTCTGCCCAGATCATCGGACGCAGATAGGCAGAATGGAAGAATCTTCCTCTCTTTCTGCTGCCTCCTTCGTTGCCATTACTTTTTCAGCGAAGGCAGCTACCTACTGCTAGCCATTACAGCTGGATTCGAGAGGTCGGCCCATAAGTACTTACGTAAGTCCTTAACCATCCTAGTTTATGTAGTCACAATATGTCTGACTGGTGGTGTCACACAATAAAATGAAGTTTTTACTGACACATGTCATATTAAACCACAACTTAATATAGGTAGGTACTCAAGTAGTTCTGGGGACAAGTTGATTTGTTATTAATAATTATATCGTCCCGTGCCCGCATCGTTTCCTCCGACTCTAAAGACCCTGAATCAAATTTTCAAAGCGTGAATATTCGGAACAAACCTATGTGTTTTGTTTGACAACTTATTGGCGCAGAAACTGTTGTTATTCACATTATTTGTGGCTCTTGTTTTTGTTCGCCAGTAAACGATTAAAGATCTCTTGTGTTGTTCTGTGGTGTTATGTAAACAAGTTTCCCTTAATTTTAAATGGGAGGGTAGAATATTTTGTTGTGGATTACGAATTTATGATGACTGTTGGTAGGACTAGATACGAAGAATTTGTTACATTGACATACCCCCGAATACTGAAACGTCACTAAAAATTTAATGGCTGCACATTTGAGCAGCTCCTAAACTTTATTTTTGTAAGGCCAAACGTCACTTTTGAGTATCTGTTAAATATAAGTGCTACTTAAATTTTGAGTGACGTTTCAGTATTCGGCCATTAGTGTTTTATACCTAAGGATTGCAACTGCAATTGTTGATTGTTAATTAGAAAGAGCTATACCTACCCACTTAATGTTGATTATTAAGTAGCTTCTGACATAACTGACACCAAAGACTTCTCACTGCCTAATTACCTAGGTAGGTACTACCTACTTAGTCCATTTTTTCAGCCCGAGACAAACGCCTTTGTGGCATAAATAGCAAGGTATTTAACAAAAGTAGCCTTGTCGAATTACAGATGACCAGGGGGCCTAAAATGGCTGCTTTCACAGAATCATTATAGGAAAATAATATGACAAATTGACAATTCATAATATTGTCTGTGTCTATGACCTGATGATTTTAAGAATTTTAAATTATTAACGTGATTTATATTACAATAAAAATAATATGACAGACAGTTTGAACTTTACCGAAGACAATATAATAAGAATTGTTAGCTCCACCTTTACGTCATTTCCAAAAACTTGACAAGGTAATACCGCCATCTATCCTGCCCTGCTGAACCAAAATCAGTCTTCAATGTGGTGCTATAACACGAAGCGGGTCCATGTAGGTACAACTACTTTCTACATTGACTACTAGATGGCGCTGTTAACCGCTTGTAATACAACCTCGACTTGCTTTCTGTTCGTGCGAAATTAGCATTTTTCCTCAAGGATTAGTATTAATAAATTATTGTTTGCATATCAATGAATATAATAAATTAAAAGCAGTTATAATCCATCTAACATTTAATAAACTTCTCTAATATTCTAACATATTGACACATTAGTTCTACACAGTTATTTAAAATAACACATTTAGTCACATTACTAAGTTTATTTAATGACTCTTTTACACTCTCTAACTTAGCTGTTACCATCGGTGCAATAATAATATTCAGATTATTATCATGGGAACAGATGGCAGCCGAGTATATCAATCTACTTACATCTGTACTTTGATCATAGTAGTACTTCACAACTAGTAATAAACCATAAAAATTATAACTAAGACCCTTACAATCTATGTACAGGTCTTTACATAATCCATGATTATTTATAAAGGAAATCTGATCTTGGGATAACTTAATAGATTTTGTTTTTAAAAATAAATTCACTTCTTCAAAGGTAAATGATACAAAATCCAAGTCATTCGCAGGTAGGAAAAAACCATATTCCGTGATCAGTTTCAAATTATGACTGTCTCCATAACATATGAAAACTTGTGTATAGGGATCAAAATAATTTTTGGTGTATATTGAAAATTGTACATCTGAAAATAAGTCTTCACTTAAACTATTAATATTAACATTTTCCACATTCTTGCTAACCAATAACTTGGTCTCGTTTCTTGCATTTGGACTGTGGTTAATCATATCTAGGTAGGGACATAATGATATTTTTGTATTATCATTAATAAGTGTGATGACAGAGTTCTCTATATTCTTCAAATCAATCACTTTAGTCAGATCCATAAACACACATCTAGTGTTCACTGTGAAGTATGCCCATTCATAACCCACCAGGGAAAAAGACTTTCTAAAATCTTGGATTGTATTATCCTTACTAATATTATTCAATAAAATAGTTTCAAAAACACTATAGGAGGAATCAATGATATCTTTTTGCTTAAGGATCACAGACTGAATGTCACTATCAATATTTTGTTTCACTTCATTTGGCAGAAAATAAGGAACAGAGTACTCTTTTGGCAAACTTTCTAAGTAAATATGCCACTTGGTTTTGTCACTTTGGAATTTTAAAAACGCGAGATAAAATGCCATCAAGGATTGGAATGAAACAGTTTGCTTATATTCTATTAGACAACGCTTGGAATTCTCTAAAAATATTTTATAAAATAATTTGTCCATCAAAATTGTTGTGACATTGATAGTTAAGTTTAGGGGTAAATTCATAAGTTCCTCTCCGCTACGTATCTTCTCCTTCGTGAGGACTCCTCGGCCTGTATCGTCAAAGACGGCCAGGAACAGCTTATCGTTGCGACCCATGCCATTTTCAGAAAGCCAGGAGTTCAACTGAATTATTTCTTCTTTATTATCACACGCGCAAAAGTCGCGCGCTTTTCTTATGTTTCGTTTTCGCCGAGTTCGGCCCATATCTGAGTTCAACTTATGGAACACATTTTAATTTAATTAAAATAATACACCTGTTCCAACTAATCAATTAAATTAATTATTTAAGACTTCGTGCATGAATAAATCGAATTTGTTTGTTGTCATGGCATTCGCGCACACACGCGTCTCGCGCACAGTAGGTAATTCGTGTCGACTCGCGACTCGCGCGTGACATGACGTGCAGCGTCTTATTACTATTTCATTGCGATTTTCATTGACATTTTTATTGTAACCGTAACTTGTGAGTAATTATCAATAATGCAGTATTATTCTTACTGACGGCTAAAAAGTTTATATTGTAGTTTCTAATTCAACATTTCTAATCATTTTTCAATTATTCCAATTGGTCACTGTTGTTTTCCATTTTTCGAATTGGGAAATAACGAAACGTAGAATCAATAAGCAGATTGTGGTCGTTCAGAATTTTTTGCAATAAAATTATTATTCCTAGTTTTGCATTTTAATAATGTTATTATTATTCATTTTGGATTCTTAAACAAATATAGAATGGACTTACTCTTATCCCTGAAAGTATTTTTTAGAAAAAACATTTTCGTTCAAAAACCATGCTTGTCATTACAGTGTGATTCGAATTCCAACAGTCAAACGGTTCCTGATTTCGTTCTTGTGGAAACTAAATTCGATCAACTTGTTGGAACATACCTATAGTTTACTGATTACAGTTTTAGCTATACATATTTGTTTTGTTAGTCTCACTATGTCTCTACAACAAACCAAAAACTGTATAACACTCCGTGGATCGGCACAAATTATTTGTGAATATCTCAGTAAGTAACAATACATATATCGTATACTGAAAACAAAAACAAATGATAGATACTGCAATCTAACTTTTTGGTCACGCATTTTCAGCCTGTACATTAGTGTTGACAAGTTGACATGAAGTTAATACATTGTTTAACCTTTTTACAGAATTCGCCATAAATTCAGTTTTGTTCCAAAGAGGTTTATATCCACCGGAGACGTTCAAGGCAGAACAACAGTATGGCATTACACTGTTGATATCAGAGGACGCACAGATTAAGAGTTTTCTAACCAATCTTCTCACACAGAGTGAAGGTAAGTTTTTTTTTTATTTGTAGTTTTGTTCTATGAATGTACTTACTATATTATATTTTTAGAGACTGATCTGGGAAATCAGACATTTAATGTTTTTATTTTACAAAATAAACTATCTAACTGTTACGCAGTAGCTACCAATTAGGACTGTTTTAGATGCACTTTTATCATGTTAGTATGTTTTGTTTTAATTTTGTAAATCATGGTTTTACCATCAGTTACATAATCCAGTTTCTTGTACACTTTCAGAATGGATAGTCAACAAAAAAGTAAGCAAGCTATCGCTCATCATCCTCAACGTAGCAAACAAAGAAGTTCTAGAATGCTGGGACTTCAACGTCCAGTATGAAGATGGAGACGCAGCACTAACCAAAGAGATGAATGAAACCGTAGGCAGTAAAGACTTGAAGAAAATTCAGCAGGAAATCAGAGATGTCATGTTGCAGGTAGCTGCTACGATATCTTACTTACCGTTCCTAGATTGTAGGTGTTCGTTTGATGTGTTAGTTCACGCTAAGACAGATTGCGATGTTCCGGAAAAATGGGCTGAAGCTGAACCCATAGCTATTGCTAACGCACAAAATGTACAATTAAAAACCTTTTCCACAAGTCTTCATAAAATGGAAACTGTTGTTAGTTATAAGCTTGTAGATTAGTATAGCATTTTAGAATAGTATTGTTTTAGCATTTTTATCTGAACGTTTTTTAAATAAAATCTTACCACGCTGCTTGAATAAATTGATGATGTGGTACTCACAGTATTAACTTTAAATTTTTGGAAGTTATTTGACCAAAGTTTTTGTTTAATACATTTTTTTTTTAGTTTTTAATTTAATTTGTGTATTTTGATTGAAACCATTAAGGTCTGATTGCATGAAAAGGCTTAATTAACTTGGAAACATGTTGAACACATTATTTTAGTGCATGCAATGTTGCCAACAGAACTTCAAGTTGATGCAACATTATTTTAATGTTTGTGTTGGCTATTAAGTTTTCGAAGATGTTATTTTACAAGAAAACCAGAGAAAGTGAAATGTGCTTCAGTAATCTTCAGGTTTTCAAATACAAACAATGCACAAAAAGTGTTTGTATAAAGCATTTTCTTTGTAAGGTTGGTAGTTGAGTTTTTACTCTCCAATTTCCGACTATGGTAACTAAGTACTTCCATGTTTGTGACATTATACTTGCAGTTTTTAGAAAATGGGTGATGATTACTGAAGCGAATGTTATTTCTAGTTTTTCTGTACCTATAATAGAATTTGTCCTGCAGTCAGGCCTAAAAGCAGCTGATACATTCCTGTTTTATGTATTTATCTAATTATTTTACCTTTATATCAGATACTTACTGTATAATGATTCATTTTAAGGTGTTACATATTATGAAGTGGCTTAATTAGGAATACACATTCTCATTTAAAACTTAAGGAATGTTAGGTAGTAGTAAAGTAAGTTTTTAAGCTTGTGTACAATTCTTAACTGCATTGTAGTTTTCTTTTTGAATATAAGTACCTAACTATAGACAATTTTTTTTTTTACTTTTTTACCTTTGAGCTGCTCTGTATAGCTCTGTATGGTGGAATACTAAAGTTTACCTTTACAGCATCCATGACATAGAGAGAATCGGAAAGAGAGAGAATTGTATCATGTAGGTAGTTGGAGCATGCATGGTGGCTTCAATTCTCTTTACATAAATGAGCCTGTGAGGTAAACTTTTGTTGCACTATACCACTTAGTAGGTACGGCCAGAGAAATTAAAGTTAAGCAAATTCTCATCCTTCATCAATTTGCCTTGATAAAGTAATTTCATACGTTAAGGTGGATGCTCCAGGGTAGCCCGCGAAATCAACCCTCCAAGTTCATAAAAGTCGAGGAACGACTTTCAAGGTCAAAATCATTCCTCGACCTTTATGAACTCGGAGGGTTGTATTGATGAATTTTATGATTATAATTCTGTAACTTCATACGTCTTACAGTCGCGAACAACATTTTAATCAAGATACAACCTAGCACGTGTACAAATTGCCAAAAACGTAAGAAAATTTGAATTTCGCGGGCTAGCCTGACGCTTTCACCTTAAGTTCTGATAAAGCATGGCAGTTGTGATTTTTGTAATCAGACTGCCAAGTTTCTTAGCAATTAATTTCCCCACTTTTCATAACATAACGTCACGCCTGTAATCCCGGAAGGGTTAGGCAGAGGTGTACCTAATAGCACACCCACATTTCGCCAGTTATGTTTAAATCCCAACTAATAGGGGGCGAGCCTATTACCATAAACCGGGCACAAATCCAGACTCCGTCGCTGCTACTGAGAAGTCCTTATGGAAAAACTCAATAACAATTTGTCCGACCCGGGAATCGAACCCTGGACTTCATGCGCAGCACTCGCGACCACTGGACCAACGAGGCTTTCTGTAATGAGGCTTTTCATAACAATATGTACTTACCTATATAATTAGTATAAAATACCCTCCCTTGTGTGTATGAGAAGTTAAAATAAATAAACAGCTAGGAAAGAAACTCCATACAATATTCACATTTCGTTTATTATATTAACAAAGCACTTAAACATAGCAGTTACAAGCTACAATAAATAACACCTAATCAGCAAATAATACTGTACATGACTGTTAATATAACTTAACATTTTTATTAATATTGGCTTATTCGATAATATTGTCACAACTCAAAAGACGAAATATAAATAGGACAAATAAAAATCAGATCCTTAAAAGATAACCCTCCTTCTGGCGCAGTCGGGTAAAAAGTACCTGATTAGGCATAGTTGGGTGCAGAATCAAGAGTAGGTATTTTTTAATATTGCTCAGTGTTACATAATCAAAGGACGAATGATAGAAAAAATATCAGAATAAGAAATGTCCTCAATCAATACGAAACCACTACCTACGCTAGAACTTTATTGTGAGGGAGATATTCATGAATCACTAATAAAATACAATTTGGGAATTAAGAAAAGAAAAGTATGTAAGTAGATATCAGTACGTAAGTAGGCGAATTTCGATAAAAAATATGATAGAATGTTTGACCGAAATTCATAGTGCAATTGCGAACAAAAATTTAAAGTATTGAGCTAAACTAGCACAGTGCTTTACATGTCGAGAATCCGTAGAAAAAAGTCATTTGTAAAAAACATTAATTTCAAAATATTAATTCACATCTATATGTAATCTAGATCTATACCTACGTTACTAGGAAATATTCAGACATTTTCAAGCAGTATCTAATTATTATAATCTATTGTCACTGTTGCTATCAGTCTTCTGTTTTATGTTTCCTATCACCTGTTTCCTTGATTTTCGTCATAGATGCCGAATAATGACCTTACGTGTCTTAATAATTTTAGTACCATTTTTAGGCAATATTTATTGTTTTTAAGTTATTTTTTTTTATTTTTAAGTAATAGGTGTTGGAAACTGAAACGAAGATGTTCTCTTAATATCTAAGTGTACCGTTCGAATATTAGGAACATACAATGGAATTAATTTTGTTAAAACTCACATTTCTTAAGCACCACTGTATACTTAAATCTAGATTTCGTACAAAAGTAAGCTTATCTAAAGCACATAAATGTGGGTATACTGGATGTATAAAATGTTTATTTCTATAAATGTGCAAGCCGCAATACAGTCTTGCAAGCCCAAACGCCCAGTGGGCCACACTTCACCGTTTCTAAAAGGAGTATAAAAGTACTTACCTACATTCAATGTGTATGAAATGTGTACCTTCAAATTCAAATAACTAAGTACTGTAAAAATTTAATCTAAATTTCACAATTTGTGGTATCAAGCTTATATACCTCAACCGGCTTGCACAAACAAAATCCCGTATATTATTATTTTTTCTTATAAACTCGACAAATAAATAGCCAGTGGGAAGTCGTGTCTTTAGTTGCTATTCAAATTCAAATATCCATCATAGTATTAAAGAGATAGGATAGGATTATTATATTCATAGGCAAAATAATATTAACAAATCTCAAAGTATTACCTACATTGGATAACATTAAAATGCAGGAATGCTTTTATCTTATTGATATTTTTATATAAAAATGCCAAAATACCATTTCGCTTCAGTCGTGCCGTTTCGTTACTTTTTTTCGCGCTTGTCACCTCTCTATTCACCACAGTGGTTCGCCTTTACCTGCGTATAGAAAAAAAATATGTTTTTTTATAAGAATTACGTTTTTTCCATGCAATGTTATTTATACCTACAAGTTATTGTTATCTCACAACAAATAGTAAGTTTTGAAGAAGAAACATGCGTTCTGCATGCTTTACCCCAGTTTATTAGTACCCACGCACATAAAAAGCATTAGTAGGCCGTGAGGATAGTTAAAATGAAAAAATGTAACGGTGAAAGAAAACCGAAGAAAATGATAAAGGAGGTTACATTTTTTCATTCATCGAAGTTGAGTGCGGATTGTTAAACGTGTGCACGACATAAAATAAATTTCGAATATACATACCATTTCAGATTTTTTCTAATTCCCATGTTCATTCCGTCGTATTTTTTTTTATTTATAAAGGATTAAAGGATAATGCAAATGAAAAATAAAAACATAACATTGTCGCTTTTCTGTTAATTCCAACACTCATTCTTTTATTGTGGTTTTGGTATATCCATTACATTGACTTAACATGATGTTCGCGCCTTAATATTTGTTGTGAGAATACAAAAACTCAAGTTAAAAATGGAATGACGTCACTCAAAGAAAATACTGACACAGGTTGGTGATCAAGTGCAGTACCAAGTGGTATTTATTCGATTGAAAAGCTTCTAAGCACTTGACTTATTAACAACATAATCTTCGACGTAAATATTTGCTGACGAGTCCAGAATTTTCCCAACCAACGTCATTTCATTTAAGACGTATAATTAATGCCCTTAGATCCTCAAAATTTTAATAAAAATAAATAGTCAGTTTTCTACTTTAATTACGTAATATAAATAGTGAACTTAAATTCGTAAGAACTTTATACAAAATGAAAAAAAAAACGAAAAAAAGAATTGTAAAACTATTGTGCAAGTTTCGGTCCCATATAGCGAGTTAAAAAAAAACAGAGAGATAAAAAAAATGTTATCGCTATATCCACAACCATACGTCCAATTAGACACACTCGTAAAATTATATATAAATTAATATTTATTACTACCTAGCTATAGTTAAAACTGGTATCTGACTAGGTGATGTAACGGACCGGTGAAAATATGGGAATTGCCTTTTTAACTACGTTTTTGACTGTACTTGCTATGCTTTATGTACATAATTAATTAGTCATTATAAAATCCTAGCATTTTTTCTTATTAAATCACAAGACCTGTTTTTATGTTAAAAAAAAACTCTTATACTTATATTTTTTTTTGTTTTTACTGAGAATTACGTAATTAATAGATGAATAGAGAGTCGAACGCATAGCAAGCACGCAATACTATTTTCAGAATTGTATTTTTGTAAAAAAAACCCTTACCCTAATAGATATGTACATAAGTTGCAAGTCTCTTTATCATAACATTACATACTACTAGTTATCAAACCTTACAGTTAATAATAACAATAATAAATTGCAAATATTACAAATAATGTTTAAAATATTTACATCTTCAATAATAGAAGAAAAAAAATGGATTGCAAAAGTTATCGCTCATAGTAAAAGTTAAAGAAATAGCACTTTTTGCAATAATACATAAAAGTTAAGTCTTACAATTGACTTAATTCGGTTATCACCAAAGAAAAATCTATAAAACTCGTGAAATGTTAAGAAAAATCAGTTCAATTATAATTATAGTTAATATAATTGTTGGAACTGTTAAATGGAAATATACTTAAGTAAACGTTTATAATCTCACTGGGCTATTAGTATATATAATTTAATAATAATTTAAAGCTCCGTGAAGTTAAAATGTAACCGATTTCAAATGAATTATACCTACATAAAAGCGATAGATTTAACGAGTAAAAAATAATAAGTTAGAATCTTCAAATCGATTTTCAGACTCGAGGTTCATAAAACATGTTTTTTATAAGTATTTACAAATGCCTTAAGCACGGCTGGCTACTAAAAATCCTAAGTATTCAGCATAATACACTGTCGCAACATTTGTGACAGCTCGTATTTGCAATAATATTCTCGTATTTTTTCCTACAAGTTTGCGATGGAATCACTGGGCTTTAGGGCTGTGAAAACTATAAAAACTGTTATCGTAAAACAAATTGTAGCATACCAAATAAAAGTGCGATACCATTAGTATAAATTATAAAACGAATAAAAACGTATTTTACATTGATAATTTTACGAAATATTAATGTAAATCTACAAATAGATGCAGATATCCGTCTCATAAAACGAAAAGTTTTCACAGTCCAGCCGAGTGCGTCGGAAAGTCGCGAGCTAAAAATTTTAAATTTAAAATTGGAACGAGGTGGGTAATGCGCCTGCGCTTCGCTGGCTAACAGTAGTACGTGATCGAGAGGCCCAGTTTACATGTGTAGGAATGGGACATACTGCTTCTGTTCGATATATCCTTGTTCTCGCAACGTTGCCCGTTGAAGCCTTCCGGACATCTGAAAAAGAAGATAAATAATTATGTATGTTAAAGCTTAGAAAAATAATTAACAGGTGGCTAAGCACCTCCGTAATGTGAGCAAAACACATGTTCGAAGTGCTGTCTCTCTCTAAAAAGTATAAACAACATTTACGCCTAAAACAACTCACATGATGGCAAGTCAATGACGACCAAGAAATAATTTTAAGAAATTTAATACTCACTTGCAAGCTTGCTCCTGAACGATCTCGAAGAACAAACAGGTGCCTCCATTGAGGCAGTAAGACGACGGGTCGGGCATCGGACATGGCGAGCCCAGCGTCGCTGTGGAAAAGTCAAGAAATTACATTGTAATTTAAGGTAACAATAACCGCGGCTGGTGATGAGATCAGATAAGCATCCCTGTGACTCGCTGTGGCAAGATAAGCAGATCTATTCAAGTTCCTCATTTTATAATACCAAACCGATAAATTAACGGAGACAAAAAAAAGTTTCGGATGAATCATGTGCGTAGAGTCGCAGTAAGGCTGATGTTGGATTGATTCGTAACTGACACAACTCACAATCATCCGTTTTGTCCCTAACAGAACACGATACAAAAACGAATGATACAACAAACTCATTATACAATGTAACCGATCACCCTATTGGCCTGTATACATCAGACATTGTTTGAGCGACATTCGCGGAAGAAGCAGTAAGTTTCCCAAGTGTTCCTAGTAGGTACAACGGTATGAGTATCGGTAAACAATGTGACATGGTTTGTTGTGTTCCTTTGTTTATGTATCGATACTGTTGAAGGTGAGGGTACCTCGATTTGATTGTCGTCTCTGTATTTAACAACAAATTATGAGGATTGCGAATATCGGATAAGGCATACTTCATCATCATTATTTCAGCCGAAAGAATGCTGGACATACGCCTCCCCCAAGTGTCGCCACATTGACCGGTCCCGTGCGACTCGCATCCAGCGGATTCCGGCAGCCTTCACCAGGTCATCGGTCCACCTAGTGGGAGGCCTTCCAACAAAACGTCTTCCGGTTTGCGGTCGCCAAGGCATACTTAAAGGCTCTCAACTTGCGAAAATGAGAATAAGCCTGGTCCAAGTATTTACCCTTGTGGAACACTTTCGTCTAAACGAATATTAACCGGCCCAAGTCTTAGGTCAGCTATTTTTTCGATCCCACGGTTAAAATGAGATGTTAGCACATAATTATACAAAAAACTACTAAGTTAATAAAGTTAAGTAATAACTACTAAGTTAAGGAGATACTCACTCGAGTCATCAGGCGCGGCTGTGACTGGAGGTAGAACGCTGACGTTGGCGCTGGCGACGGCCGGAGGTCCCACCGCGCCTTGTGCCCTGCATTCGTACGCTGCGGAGTCTTCACTACGCGCGTGCCTTATCACTAATACCGAGCGCCTCCTGAAATTAGTTGCAAGGGATGTTGAAAAGATGACAAATAGAAACAAAAAACAGCCAGGCAATAGAAAAACAGAGCCTAAAAAATCTGAGACGCTAGTCATATTCATGAAGAATTTTCTTAAGTTTATGCAGTTAAGATCGATGTTCTTAATTTTATACCATCTAAACAATGCCAGACTACACCAAGACGATGTAACATTCATTTGGCCAACAGTCCTCTTGTGCAAAATATCTAAATCATCATCAAAACGCCCAACGACCCATGAAATTGTCCGCGACGCTCAATCATAATAATTACTCTATACATCCATGTTGACCTCTTAAGGTATTGTGTTGTCTTCTATAACTTCCACTTAAAGTTTAGTTTGGCTTGATTCAGCAGTAAAAGTATTTGGAGATGTACTTTCAGGTCGGTCAATGACAGCTGTCTGCAGTTGCGATTAGTGTAGTAATCGTTGCATTTAATGTTAGCACCATATGAGTGCATGCCTCATTTGTTTGCAGACAACATTGTTACTGTTTAGCTGCAATAGGTAACTCGACAGTACACAAGCCCGCTCCCATTTTGGATCAAGATCAACATTGCTTTAAGTCAACTGGGTCATTACAGTAGCAGCTTGGAAGATAAATACTGGTGGATTTAATATGCGTTTATTTATTATTAATGGTCATCACTATGGCTGTAGTAAGGGGAATATTAGCGCATCTGTCTGTGAATGTCGCTTTGCTGCGTAGATTTATTTTGGTAATACGAATGTCTTAAGTTGAAATCGTGACTTCGGTGGATTATTTTGGAGACGCATTGTATGGCTAACTTTCTGATCAACAGTTGCACATATTCTAAAAGTAATCCAAAAATCTTGTATCAAAACAAATTACCTAAAATTCTGCACCCGGAATCTCCTTAACGCGATATCAGCAACGGGCTTGCCGTCCTTATACCATGAGATACGAGGGGGCGGCCGTGCACTTGCTTTGCACTCCAGTCGCACCCGGTTGCCGCGTGTCGTCCGCACCGACTGCATTGGTTCCACGCGCGCTGGGCTACCTGGGGACAAGGTGGAACTATTAGCTTCGATCACTAATAAAGAAAACTAATCACTATTCGTCAAAAGGCGAGGAGAAATATTAAGTGTTGATAGACAACCTTCAGTAATTGGAGGCTCAAGAAGAAAAAGAAGGTATGGTAATGGAGTGTAGAGGTATGCATTTATAAGAGAGTCAGGATGTTGAAAGGTGCTGAAATACAGCCTGGAAAGAGTAGTCCATGCCAAAATAGAAGTACAAAAACTAGGACTCATCCATAAAATTTTACTGTCACATTATTTAAAATTCTCAGATCGCTTTTAGCAGTATTCCTGAAATTCTGTGACTTTTTATACGTCCGTCGTAAATCCAATTCCCAGTGGTCGAGTTCCAGTACCCTACATACAGTCGCGATATGACGATACACAACTGCTAATCGAAGCAGAACATTCAGGGGAAATTGGAAAAATCCCTATCTCCACACAAACACTTAAGCAAGTCGCCTTCAAAAGTACCGAACTAAAAATAAGCCGCTGTCATTAGGCCAATGGCCTTATTATTTTGTGTGACGAGTAACATATGTAAGAACCGAAATAAACTCGTATTATCTAAACGGGACTCACTCGTTTGGACAACATCCCATCCACGGGCGACGGAAAAAAAATTGGCTGTGTTTCAGTGTGTAAAGCAAAAAAAAAAACGAAAGCGTTAGTAGTAAATCATTAACTATTTCTTTAGGATGTGTCATCCTTAATGTCTGGTCGGAATAGATAGGATTGCAAAAGCTCGAACACATTTTTATGTTGGACATATCTTTTTATATGAATTCAACTTCCAGGCGCCCCGTCTGATGAAAACTTTATAAGCCACGATACAATTTGACCAAACGTTAACAAAGTTTGGCAGAGAGCCGGGTTACGTGGAGTCTTGTAACAGCTGCATGCGTGTGTTCATACAGAACTACAATTAGATTCAGTCTAGGTTGTAATAAAAAAGATCTAAATAGACCTTCAATGACTTAGTGCGAGAAAAAGAAACGTCACCCTAAAGCTCTTACTGAGTTTGCAGACTCAGGGCCAGTGTTGTTAAATAATCAATTATTAATCAATCGATTATTTCCTCAAAAAAAATTCGTGCCATCGATTACCTAATAATTGATACTTTGGATACTATCGCTTAAATCGATAAATCGAGTGAATTATATCGATTAGTCAAAAGTATCGAATATTAATGGTTGACTCGATTTTTTTTAGGAAATATAATTGATTGATTAATAATTAATCGATTTTTACAACACTACTCAGGGCCAGATCAGGTGTGAAGGCCCTGAGGCAATCAAAAAGTGGACACGGTTTTTTTTTTTTAAATAGACGAAAAAAATATGTATACAAGGTGTAGCATAGACTTAACCGTACAACCTCTCGTGTGGTATCTCGGACCATGAACCTGGTCATGGAAACAAAGAATGTATTTTTCTTATGTATAAAAAAAAACAAGTTTTGGAGGCCCCTTCCTTGTGGAGGCCTGGGACAAGTGGCCCTTGTTGCCCTGCCTTAAATCCGGCGCTGTTTACAGTAATTATCCGTTCAAGACACGTAAACTTATCACACGCTTTCTAAAATCATAGGCACGTTGTCTTCGAAACAAACTACTAAGACTTTCGTGACCTATTGACAAAACCCTTTACCAAATAGCAGAGATGTAGACCAGAACTGTCGTTGTAGAACCACCGACGCCCTTCAATGAATGGTCAGCGTAGATCATTCGACACCCCATACTATGCCCTATGAGCTCATCATGGTCACGTCACCCATTCAACCTCACACCCACTCACTATTCCATTCATAACTTTGAGTGCCCAACTAGATATATGGCATTCTTTGATCGCTGTATTATCAAAATCGTTTTGCAATTTGTTGTTGAAATGTTTACTGATACTTCTGGGAACACATTAGAAATGTGGGTTTCCTTTGTAATAGGACGTGCATGTTAAGATAGTTTTCAAGTATGATGAGATTAAAGCTTCTGGTGATACGTTGCACCTGCCTGTTAAATAAAGACCTTCAGGTAGATTTTTGTGAAATGGTAAAGATTTTCGTTTAAGGTTTTCCGTAGCATCTAGTACGGACGAAGAATTTGATTTTCTCTTGTTTGCAATACAGGTGGCTAGGCACTCTTTACAGGTTATGTTCAAGTTCTCGCCACACCGATTAAAATTAAAGTGTCGTCAAGGTAAGCTCCTGCTTCATCCTATTAAAGTTTATCTATTAAATTTCTAGAAACGAAGTGATCTTCAAATACAGTTTCTTTAGCTTTTATATTGTTATCAGCTTTTCAAGGTGTCGTTAAACTTAAATGGCATTCTACTATTCTGATTCGATCCAAATACTTCATGTTTTTCGCTAACACTGAATGTAGGCGTAACGTAGCGTCCGTCACGCTTGAATGGAATGCCATAAAGCCATATGAATGGAGGATCATTGACATTCATGCCAATCCTACCACCCACGCTTGTCGGCCTAACGTCACAGGTCTTTAACCAGTAGTTTTCGGCTCATGAATGGGATTTTTACGCAATTTCTATTGATGAAAGTGGGCAATTACGTCAGAGGAAAGTAGCTTAGAGCTGCCAAGGTAAATAAACACGTCTTTTGAAGAGCCGGCACATATTACATTAGGTACCGACATGTTGGAGCGCAGACAGGATATTTGGCGTCGGAGAGTTATTTATTTGCCTCGAGTCTAGATTTTTTGTCAATTGTCTATTTATGTTTGTCTAGATTTTCAGACTTGAGTTGGTAGGTATGGTCGGAGAACGGGGTTTAATTTCAGAGCTCTCTCCGATTTTTCTGAAAACCATCTCAAGATACATATCACCTCAAATGCTGATTGCATAACTCCCAACAAAACACCTACTAAAAAATCAGTCTACGAGCGTAGACCGTGGCTAATCAAATATATCGTCACCTAATATAAATAGTCTGGTAGCTAGGGACCACATCCTGAACGGAAACTGAATTGGAACATCACAGGTGAGGTGGACTGGCTGGTAGCCAAGTGACTCAGAACAGTGTCGTTGGAGACGACCGGGTGGCAAACAATTGTCCAATAATGTGAAGAGCCCGAAGGTCGGAGATTCATTACCTGTTACGACTTTGGTACTGGTAATTGGTATTGGTAGGCTGAAAGGCATTTGGCAATATAAGACGATGGATGCACTTGATTCAGACTCTGAAGCCCGTTAAGCTTGTCATGACTTCTCCGAAGTGATGACTTTTCAGAGGTCGTGGCATTGTTTTCATTAAACTACCTGTATGACGCACTCAGTAAATGGAAAAGTGATTTAATGAGTTAGTCTCATATTGAAACTAACTCATTAAACCATTGCGCACTTCCTAGATGTTTACCTAAGATTACAAATACGATTAATAGATACATGGTATCAAATTCAAATAAACTTAAAAATTATATAAAACAAATCTTTACAAAGGCTTTCACGTTAGTTTTTGCTACTCAAAAACAGATGGCGCTAGCTGCTCATAGCTACATCAACAACCGAACATCAAAATAACACAAAGTAACAGCTGAAAATTAATCACAGATTGATATGTTATCCAAATCAAAAGAAACTATAAAACAAATTGTTTACCCAGCAATGAAAATAAGGAGCGTTAGTGTGCTTGGCCGATATAAATATCCAGTGGTAATTAAAGACAGCGCAGACGGGCCGACAGTTTCAAAATAAACTGCTTTTTATTTTTAACTCTGCAGCCACAATAGATGCAGCTTAGTTTGAGTGTTTAGGTATAACTTTGTTGATGATCATTTATTTACTACCTTTAGCTTAGATGAAAGCTTATTTTAATATCAAATTGTCGTATTTCGGCAACACTGACTCATTTATATTTACTCATTTAATTGAATTGGCACAGGGTGCCAATTCTGTTACTTTTCTGTACCTATATAATAATTTTAGGTCTTAACTACTTTAACTTTGAGAAGAACTGCCTAGTTTTGCTCATCAGCCATCTAATGAAGTCAATGTAAGTAAATGGGCTAATAAATAAATCTAAATCCTTGATGGATCGCTACCAGATACTGCATTACAACTTCATGAATAGCTTTAGAGAATGATTATACATTATATCGTATTTATCATTTCCTATAACAACAGTTAGCTTTATCACTTCACCAACTTCAAAATCAACTAAGTAAATCTTTAACTTCAACACTAAACCACTCGTCTCAAAATATCAATACAAACCATCTTCTTAATACAACTTGCAGTTCATTTTTTCTCCGTCACAATATAATATCGACAGCAATTTATGTTTTACTGAGGATCAGAACCAATCTCCACCTACCGTGGTGGCATCGTGTGTGTTCCTTCGAGAAATTGCGTTACAATCGCCATAAAAACATGTGTTTATATCTTCATCGGGATGATCGGCTGTGAGGGCTGTCTTTATTGCTAATTCACAGTTTTAGAGTAGTTTGTTGTAGTTCACAGGTTATGATGACTGTAATATTATAGACAAATGGACCTTACTTTCACTTGTAATAAATTGAAATAAAGAAAAATTGCAGAAAGGATAGGATCACCTAATTTGCTTACAATAAAAACAAAACTGGTGTACTTCTTTTAGACCTAGTTTTGGCAACCCTTGCATTCACCTACCATCTCATCTTCGTAGACATAAGCAGTCTAGTTTTTATGTGTCCCTCTTCTGCATTTCTAACCTAAAGCAGGAATATCAATATTGTAGGAATGCATGTAAACCTACCTACAATATTGCAATTAGATATAACATTAATGCATACTGCATTGCCTCTACATTACTCGACCGTCTGTAGGTATGTATGGATAGATTCAGGTTACATCTTCATATTAAAAGCGTCGGTGGTCGATCAGGAGACTCGTAAAAATTTTAGTGCTTCAGTAATAATTCCACAATAAAAAACATCATTCAATCATGGAGCGGCTTGGTGTTTCATTATACTTATATTTAGCTTTAAATGAAGGATGGGCATTAAAATTCAGGTGGTTATTATGTCTAGTATTTTATTAATTTTTTCGAGAGATATATTGCTTGCATTAATGTTTGAAGGGTGGTAGATTTATATGCTCCTGAAAATCTAAAATCCTGGCACGTACAGGTTATTTTATGGGAAAAAAAATTAAATGCAGTTGATGTTCCTGCGCTGAGTAGATTTAATGCAGTGATGAAAAGCGTTTTAAAATATTAAAATTATATTTTGGCAGAATATGAAACTACTGAGCTATCTTTATGAAATATTACAGACCAACGCCCGGTTACTAGAACGAAAATCAGCTCACAACATTGTCAGGCATGCATAAACTTCTGTGATTGGTGGAATTAATAATCAAAATAAAATAATAAAATAAAATAAAAATAAGTTTATTGGCACAAAAAACCTTTTTAAACAATACTAATACATTTCACATAGGTACATTGATTTTTAGGAAAAGGCTGAACAAATTGTTAAAAACCCTGCCTCCTAAACTAGAGGGACCCTGTGACCTAGCAGTCAGTGTTCTACTGTAGCTTCGTGTACAAAAGAAACCTTTACTTGTGTGATAATAAACCTATAATATAACAATCTAACACAAAATGAGGGGGTAGTTGTTTATGTCAATAAAAATCTGAACGTGTCCGTGGAAGAACCATCGATTGAAGACGCTAATTGCCTACTAATAAAAATCGATGTGAGCACTATCCTATTGGCTATTTATCGACGGCCGGCTAACAAAGATATTACAAACTTTCTTAACTCACTTGATATGATCCTATTGAGTATCGCGAAGTACAAAAATATAATTATCACCGGCGATTTAAACATAAACATCAATGATCAGTGTCTTGACTCATCCAAACATAGCTACCTAAATCTACTTGCTTCACATGGCTTATTACCAGCACACACTCTGCCCACGCGACTTCAAGCTTGCCTTGACCACTTTATTTTAAAAACTACCCTACCTGCGTCAACTTGTGTGGCCCACTCTGCACTGACTGATCATGATACTACTTTACTATTTCTAGTCTAAAAAATGCCTAAAATAAGTGTAAAAAAAACATCTGTTCGAACCAATTATGACCTACTAGACGCTGCATTTAACCAAATTGACTTTGAACCGGTTTATCGAACTGAAAACCCTCATATAGCTGCAGAACTGATAATCAGCCTTATAACACAGGTGATTGATTCTAATTCAAAAAAAGTTAAAATATCAAATCGGAAAAAAATCTTAAAACCATGGCTAACACCGGGCCTCCTCCGATGTAATAGGAACAGAGACAATCTACACAAAAAATCTAAAAACTCACCTGAAAACGAAATTTTAAAAACAACTTTTACTAGATACAGAAACTTCTGTAACAGGATACTGAAAAAGACTAAACAAGAATTTGAGAAAAAAGAAATTAACGATGCAGGCACTAATACAAAAAAAATCTGGGCAGCCATTAATACAATATCCAATCGTACTAATAGGAAAGACAGCTCATCTCAATTATTAAATAGGTCACCTACACCGCTGCAATCTCTTAACCTGGTTAACAAATTTTTTGCAGAAGTTGGCAAAAATCTGGCAGAAGAAATAGTCTCTGGTCAAACTCTTGAAGCACCACAGGCAATCAACAACAGCTTGTCACATTCTATGTCACTATTACCTACGGACGAAAATGAAGTTGCTAATCTTATACTGTCCCTACGTAATGACTGCTCTGTGGGGTGGGATAGAATTTCTACTGGTCTACTAAAAAGCACATGGCTGTGGTTGTACCGCCTCTTACATACATTTGCAACCTCGCTCTCAAACAAGGACTATTTCCCAAACCATTCAAAAAATCCATTATTCATCCTATCTTTAAGAGTGGAGACAGAAACAGTGTCAATAACTATAGACCTATTGCTGTACTCCCTGCTCTATCAAAAATTCTAGAGAAGATCATGAACAAAAGGCTCGTCGATTACTTAGAAAAGTTCAACATACTGTCACACTCACAATATGGCTTTCGCGCTGGTAGATCGACGTCCGATGCGGTTCATGATCTGACTAACTTTGTTGTCACAAACATGGATGGAGGGCAGAAGGTCTTGGGTATCTTTCTCGACCTTGCCAAAGCGTTTGACACTGTTTCTGTACCCATGCTCATTCACAAGATGGAAAGAATAGGCGTTAGGGGGATTCAACTCAAACTTTTTGAGGACTACCTGAGTGAGCGTACACAGATCGTTAAGGTGGATGATATCGTCAGCGAAGAGCGCACCGTCACCTATGGTGTGCCACAAGGTAGCGTACTAGGGCCGACTCTTTTTCTCATATACATTAACGAGCTGGGTATGCTCACTGTCCCCAATGGTAAAATTATATCTTTTGCAGATGACACAGCTCTTCTCTTTAGCGCAAATTCATGGCATGAAGTTTACACGCATGCACAGGCAGGTTTTGATGCTGTAATGGGATGGCTCCACAGCAATGTACTTACACTAAACACAGACAAAACAAAGTATATTGCTTTCTCCCTAAAGTCGACACACGTATCTCAAACGACACCATTATACTCTATAATAGCCCACTCCTGCTCAAATGATCACGCAAATACTTGTGATTGCACCCGCCTACAAAAAGTAACTAGTCTAAAGTACCTAGGAATTATACTAGATAGCAACTTGAGATTTAATGAACACATCAACACCCTCAGCAATAGACTACGTAAATTAATATTTGTTTTTAAGACCCTTAGAAGTGTAGCTGACGTCAAGCTGATGAAAACGATCTACTTTACACTCGCCCAGTCTCTATTAACTTATTGTATAACGTCCTGGGGCGGTGCACCTAAATAAACAATCCTGCAACTGGAAAGAGCGCAGAGAGCTGTTTTGAAGGTATCTTCTTTTCTACCATTTAGATATCCCACATCAATTTTATATAAAGAGGCTAAAGTCCTAACTATGCGTCAGTTATTTGTTTTACAAACAGCCCTGAAACAGCATGGACTCCTTATCTTCAACTCCTCACTTTTAAATAAAAGACGTTTTGACCCAGTAGATCGCCATAGAAAACGACTAACTACCATGTTCTCCAAACGTTTTTTCTGTTACCTTGGTCGTTTTCTCTATAATAAAATAAATAGGACGCTCCCGATCTATCAACTTGCCAAAACCTAGTGTAAATCGAAAATTACGGGCTGGCTTCTGGAGTTAAGCTATGACGCTACGGAAAAACTTCTAGCTGCCCCGAAATAACTTGGTTGTCGAACGATACAATCTAGATACACCACAATTCTGTGCATCCAGATATTTACAATTTTTCATTTTCCTTACTCACACACCCATCACATACACCCACCCACCACTCACACCCACCCACCACTCACACACACATCCTTCACTTACACATACACACGTACTAACCCTGATTGTATAATTAGTAATACCACTGTCTTAATGTGTATTTTTACTACTTTTTGTTTTTTGCTCAATATTACTTACCGTATTAATTTGTGTACGAGTGCATAATTCTGTTCAAATGTGCTTCCGAAGGGGTGGAGACCTGGTGTCCTGAAATACAGGCTTTCGTCTAGCTTAGGCACCAGTCTCCCACAGTATAAAAAACGCATGTATTGTTCACGAAACCTTATAATGTACCTATATATTGTGGCGAGAAATAAATCTTTATCTTATCTTATCTTATCTTATCTTATAATGTCCTGGTTTAACTATACCTATACTATGAATGTGGCTGTGTGAGTGGGATGTGGTGTGGTGAAGTGTGGAGTGGTGTGGTGTGGTGTGGTGAGGTGTCCTTCTTTTTTTTTGTAGTATTATTATAACTTGCCTACATTATTTTAGAAATAAGATTTTCTGTACGGGCATAATCCTGAATAAAAACTTACGTTAAATTTTGTGCGTCGGTGATTTTCATGAGAAACCGTGTTAAAAAGACACTCAACCATCAAACTAATTAGGTTACAACTTGATATTACCTACCTACTTACAATAGACACATTCGAGGATGTCCCAACAACAAATAAACGAATTCACTCTTCCGAACACTCGTAATTACAGTGACCGATTGGTGACCGAGTGGCGTTCCAATTTTTTTACATTTTAAAATAGTTCACCCACTATAGGTGGTTCCGAAATGACACGAGCGCCGTAAGTCGTGTGCGTAAATTTAAACGTAACGATCTCAACAATAAAATACGTTTCCCTGAGTCACAGGTTTTCCTCGAAATGCTAATATGCATGCTGTGATTTTTCACGGATTGAATAAGCCAGATTTTCTTGGGAATTTTCTTACGGTTTCGAGTTTTACCTACCTGTGCTTGGCTAACCGTCATTACCTTGGCAAAAACAAACTCATTTAAGATAATCGTAACTAAGCTTATGAAAAAGCTTTTGACTACAATCTATTGTAGTCAAATTTTTCTACTGAGTAAATCCCATCATTTCTCGAAAGCTAGGTACTGCATCACTTTCACATGAAAAACACTAAAAGAATAAATTGGCATGAATGTTCGAGCCCTAAACTATAAGAAGGGTTACCAACATGTGTATTTTACTACATATTTTATCACTGTCATTACCAGGATTAAGAAATGTTTTCCGAAACGTCTCAATATAAAGGTCAATGCGCTTTAACACCCACGACGAAAAAAAAATGTCAACAAGTCTTTAAAAAGTGTTTAAAAAGTTGGCAATATCGCAGCCCTATTAATTTTGCGAATGACCACTGGCTTCGATGACCGTTGGCATTTATTAGTGAAAGGGCAGATAATTGAGGATGAACACGTAATTTTACGACTCGATTGAATCGGCATAATGGATGAGACGGCAAAGTACTTGGGTTCTTAATCCATGACTGAAAAAGCCATCATACTTCGGATCATTGGAGATAATCTAGAAATACTACTTTGCTACGCAATAAATGCTAAAAACGACACAACTATGTTACCCTGAATTGAGTCCTCTATAAGTTTCGGAATTAATCACCGTCGAAAAAAAAAATTAAAGATATACGATTTCTTATGTAGAATTGAACATAATTTCAATTAAATGCGCCCATAAACCAAATTCAGATATCTCTGAAAAGAAAGTCAATTAATTACTAATCCTAAACATTTCTACAAAAACTACAAACCGTACGACAAACGCAGTTGCGATCGGTTTGTTTACGCTGCGCCGGCGCGGGCGAAAAAAGCACGTAGTACGCATGCGCGACGCGCGGGATGGGGAGGAGGGGGGCATTCTACTACGCTACGGCGGCGATGACTTCGTTTTTTACCACAATCGGGTTTCCTTTTGACTTGAGCGCCTGGTTTTTTCGTTAGCGCCCAGTTTGGCGCAGCAACTCCATATACAGTTACACTGGAGAGGCAACCCCGCAGAATTGTTTTTAAATGACGACTGCTTGCGCAGACGACGCGTCGCGCGTCGCTTTAGAGTGCGTCCTTTGTATTGATTTTAATTGCCGATGATATTATTTTACTGTATGGGTACATGTAATGACTGCGTCTCCTTGCCTGTCTAAGGTAACGAAGGCTTAAGTCATGTTACTAGAAACTATTTATTAAAATCTTTGTAAGATACACTTGCTTAAATTAACTTTTCTTGTTAATTAAGAACTTGGAATACTTAATACTCAAACAAAAGCGGAAAACGTATGACTCAAACTTGGCCATATTGGCAATGCGCTATAGGAAAATCCTTCCGATACCAAGATCGCACTAGAATCGCGGGCACGGACTGCAGTCGGCAAATAAATACAACCTTTTGTTCATCCCCACATGGTGCGGAGTTACGATAAGCGAGTCCATATCCCATCCCGGCCGAGGACAGTAAAAGTATCCATTTATTGTTGTTTTTTATTTATTTTATTTTTACTTGCGTTTTTCCTTATTTTTGTGACGATGACATTTAAGATGTTTAGCGATATCGGCATTGGGTGTTTAAATGGCTAAATGGAATTCTAACCATCTTTGTTGGAACTTGAATCCATTCGTACAATTAAAGGTTAGATGATAAAATATGTATCGAGAAAATTATATTGGTCTCTACCATTTTCACCTTCCTGTTTGAATATCTGGTTAGGAATAGGCGAGACGACAAAAAAATCTAATTAGTCTGTCAGTTAGATTATCAAAAAATATTTGACCCGTGTTTTTTCTTTTGTTACGTAAACCAAAATTAACGAAGATACGTCGTTTTTAAAATTCTCAATACGTCACGCCTAGGTATAATTTTTAGCTAGTTCTGACGTCACGAGCCCCCACTCCCGAGTTTTGATGCGTTTTATCTTTTGTCAAGATTCATTGATTTACAAAAACAAAAAATACGTGTCCATTAATTTCCAATACTCTAACTGACGGACTAAATAGATTTGCGATTTTTTGATACTGTCGTCATGCCTATTGTCTTGAACAATGTAAATAGAATGTGTTAATGTTACACACAACTTTATGTAAAGCTGCCTCGTTGCCAGCTGACTGCACGTCGGTCTAGTGGTCGCAAGCGCGACTGCTGCGCATAAGTTCCTAGGTTTGATTCCCGGGTCGTGCAAAGTGTGATTGAGTTTTTCCATCAGGAATTTCTCAGTGGCAAAACTTAAAATGTCACTTACGGGATATCTTCCGTGATTATTGTTTATTTTGAGCTCCCGATATTTCGACGCTGTTGCAAGCGCCATGATCAAAATGAAAAATAATCACGAAAGAAAGTGACATGTTAAGTTTAGTTATGAACCGTGATAGCTTTGTGCCCGGTTGCTGGCAATAGGCTCGCCCTCTATTACATGGGTGTTAGGCGGAATATGGGTATGTAAAGCATAGGTACATTACCGTTTCTATGAAGAGTTGAACAAAAAGTAAATGATGATTGATGCCACACCACTCGAAAGATGATAAAAGCAATTCCAATCTAATAACGACATAAGTATTTCGACTCTGATTAATTCTTACTTTTGGCATTCATTTGAAAGTAAAACGAAAGCTTACAATTAACAAATTATCACCATTATAACCGTATAAAATTCCGTACGAAATCATCAGGCCATCGGAATGCTTTAAATTCACGAACAATGCCAGCTTCAGGCGGTTTACAATTTAAATATTTATAGGGGGACGCGTGGTAGCAAATTTTCGTATAATTTCTGTGGATTCCAGCAATTTATTGGGAATAGATTGTGATCGCGTGATATTTGACTGTAGTGCCACCAAAAGTTTAGAATCATCCCGGATTTTATGGACTGAACAGAAACCCTTCTGAAGCTACTATGACACTTTTTAGGCGGCTATTTTAGTTTAGACATCTACATGTACAAACTGCAAAACTTGTACAAATTAAAATAAGTTCCAAGTTTCGACTTGAAAGATTTAGTTTCATAATTTAAGTCACAATCGATCCTAGGATAAATCTCATAAAAATAAACTAAGTAATAATTTTCCTCAACTATAAGGAAAATCCAGAATCACTTCTTAATAAATTGAAATGATGAAAATCCTGCCATTTCCATTCTAACTTATGGAGTGACCAAAGCACAGTCCATTCGCCCCCTAGTAATTGGCAAACCATTCGGGACGTTAACCGTTTTAGGAAATATTTAAGGGTTCGATGACTCTTGCTTAGAGGTCATGGTAGGTTGCTATGCAGAAGGCAGGATGAGCCCAATCATGGTGATAGCACAAGACACCTGCCTTTCTGTGGCTAATGACCGATTGGTTTCGATGTGGTAGTCTGGAATTTATTCAGGACGACATTGGTAATTTGTCTGATATGGTAATACTTGATAATGGTGGCTAGCCAGAATTTGAAGGTCTTAGAGATAGGACTTTTGGTTTAGGTTAAGCTTCCATTACGTAAGTTGATCAGTCCAAAATTACACCAAAACATGGAGGATTAGTAAATAACGAATTTGACACTGAAGAAAGAGGTCTGCTGTCACAATTATTTTTTCAAAGCATTGTCAGTTACAAATGCATGGATGTACGAGAATGAGTCACCGTAAGTAAATCACTACCATGACGAGTACGTTCTTTTGAATCGATCGATGATTGAATTATACGAGTACTTGCAGGAAACACCCATTGAAATTTTGGAAGCTTCGCCCAAGATATAAACAACATGTTTTAGTTTTACAACGTGTCCTAATTTACGCGAATTAGATGCGGCGCAGACATGCGGTGATACATATACTGTGGGAAGTGATTGTTTTGTTTATGGTGTAATGACAGCGATTACAGGTGAGATCATGGTCTTATACGAGACTTTGGAAACTCTTATCGAAGGTAATTAATTGCGTAAGAAACACTAAATATTTTATGGATAAAGGAACTGGCTTCAAATTGAAACTCAAGTGCACTGCTAACAATTTTTAAATCTATATTTTACCAAAAAACAGTGATCCAATTGATACTTGGAGTTTTACAGAATAACAACACAACCGATAAAAATATGCCATGAATTTAATGATAAGCGTATTAATACAGATGTCAACGCATCTAAGGAATGTACACAAACCATTTGAACAAATAAATAAAATACATGCAAAGAAACTCAAATAACCATACCGGCAAACATAATAAGTAGTCGGTATTAATCAAAAAGGTGAAACATTCCCAATACAAACACAGAACTATTGTTACAGAAAACCTTCACATGGTGATGTTTAAACAATATTCGATCACAATACCGAACCTACTGTATTTGTTTTCCACATGGATTGGGCATATTATAAAGAAAAGGATGGTGATACAGAATAAGTTAAAAAAGAAAAAGGAGAGAAGATAGAAACACTTGAGACCACAGCGGTTTGTGATGAAAGGACGGACAGAATACAAATGAGAGCTGGTGACAATGCATTGGAATCCAGAGACGGCAACAAGTAGGTTAAAAGGTGAACATGGCAGCTATTACTGTAATTAGAGGTGTGTTGGCATAGTGATGCAAATGACGAGGCTATGTGGAGCTAGCTTGAAGCTCGCGTGTCATATTGGAAACGTAGACCTGATTATTAAATAATTTGATTCGAGTGACGTCAGAAATACTGAGACAGGAATTTGCACAGTTTCTATGAGAGCCTTCATTCCGTTTGAGAAACTAAATACTACTTCATAAAAGTATCAACCCTAGGTGCTCGGCGCCACTTAATGATCAATAGCAACGTGGATGGTTTACAAATCAGAATTGTACATAAATAGTCAGGCATATGCAGTACCAATCACACCAGAGATAATTTACTGTTTGCGTGATACAGGCACGTTCTGTATCTTAGATGCTCTTGTGGAACTGTGCAGGGTGAGAAACCGAGTAGTACTTAGCTACTCTAATTTGGGTGCAAGACGTGATTTGAAATTATTCCAATTTTACCATTTGTAACACGTTGACTAAGGTCAGGATCGGCGATCGACTGAATACCGTCTACGAAAGTTTAACTAAATTTACAAGGCTGACACAACCTTTATGAAAAAAAACGAAGTACCTAAACCTAATGTGCTGTAAGTCAGGTAAGGACAAAAAGAAAGCTAATGTACTGCAAGTCCGCTTTACCTTTAAAGAAATCCATTAAAGAAAAGCAGTTACAAACCTTTAATCCTAACAAAGTTTCTTATTCGAATGAATTTGAGGACATCAGCGAGGTCTAATTAAACAGTTTCGTGAACTTTTTACTGGGCAACCCATAATCGGTCTTAATCGGTCGGTAATTAAGGCGATTGCTATCGGTTCGGCCGTGGGAGATGCCGGCACGACGAAACAGTCTGTGAGGCCGATTTTTTGAACTTTCCATGAGTAAAGTGAATTAGCAAATTGCTGAAACTAAGGGATAATGGAATTTCGCCTTTTTTATTAATGAACGGTAAATGGTGATATGGTTTTGGCAAGAAATGCGTTTAATTGCAACTGGTTTTCACTTTTGCGTTCTTGTATAGTTTTTGTATTGTCTTGTTATAGTTATATGTGGACAAGCTCTGCTTCTTGATTGTGTTTCTCAATGTTTCGTTCCTTTTCGATATTCTGCAAATCGATGTGGTCTTAGCCTTTGTAAAAGCCATAGCTAAGAGCATTGATCTAAGTGTTACGTACTTACATACCCCTGTACACCTACCAGATCACTTGCTGATCAGGGTAGCATTTATCATAATCATCGATATCTCATTCTCGAATGCCAATTAAAGATTTCTAATTAATCATTCAGTACGTCACATTTTATTACAGTAATTGGTTTTTCTCAATTCAGAGAAAGACTTGGCAACACATTCGGCCGGAAACCACTTGGGAAGCAGACGAAATCAAATAAAATAGTCTATTTTTGTCAATCATAGACACAATATAAAACCTTGGCAATATGGTTATTTGAATTGGAAGGAGAAAGTTGCCATTAAAGTCCTAAGAGCACAATTAAAGGAAAGGTATTAATGAATATGCGGGCGTTACAGGGCATTAAAAATTATGAGCGGTCTCCTAAATATTGAAAAACTTTTCAGTAGACTTGCGTACAACGCGCTTGCTTTAACACTTTCCTCCAACAGACTGCTGTATTATCTATTTAACTTTGCAATAAAAATATCGCAACATAAACACATGAAAATTAAAATATTTTAACGATAAACACATCAAACTCCGAAGCATTAAGTATTAAACCAGAATGCAATGAAAGTGGACTTGAGACTTGTGGAAACCTTCGATAAACATAATAAAAGCTGGGGCTATTGTGAAACAGCGGAAAGTGGTGAAAACATGACACGTTTTATTTAAATCTCTCATTCAAAATAGTGCGTGGCCTCAATACTGGATGGACGGTGGTACCGAGTGGGCGGGAACCTTGACACTCTGTTTGCATTGTCTCTTGAGGCCTGAGTTCCTGACCCATCAAACGTATTGCAATTTCTACAGTTTTTACGGTCTAAATGGTTAAACACTTCGTCTATTATCCTCCGAAATGAATTCAATTAATTGGTGATCAAAGTCGATTTTTTTTTGAGTTAGTTTTATTCAGTTTGAAAAACGGAAGAGTATTCAGTTACTTTGCACTTGCTGTCTATCAAAAGCCTTCTTCTTTTTTATTGTATTTAGTTAAATTTAACAAATAAACTTCCTTTAAATATCAAATACCTAAAGAATCTAACTCAGCCGTTAATAAATTAGCACTCACTTCAATAAATATATTCGAATAAGTAAATCAAATCCTTATCTTTATAGAGACACCGAACTTCTCATCCAATTATTGACACTAAATGCGTCGAAAAAATAATAAAACGAATACAATAAAATCGTTTATCTTTATCGCCGAATCCCTAAATCAAACCCTGGGATCGACAGCATCAGACAAAATAAAACGGCGAAGAAGCAATGGATAAAATTGAGATACTGTTAGTTGAGCAAAAAGCATTCCGTTAGTCCTTGCCGGAGGCGCCTCTGCACAAATTCGCGAAACTAAAAGTTCAGAGTGATTTTTTTAGTGCATAAGGGCCCTTATGCACTAAAAAATTATCGTTTTCAATTTCGATTTTGGTATTGTTGAGACAGTGATAGGTAGTTTGCAGTGAGTTCACCTTGTGAGGATTATTAAAATTAGATCAACAATTTAATATAAGTACAGCAGAAATGTAAGCTTGATTGAGATTGAAGCTAACATCTTAAAGAGTTTATTCTTTATAATGAGCTTTTAGATGTACTAAGACTAACTCATGGCAGGCTAGAGATTTCTGCATAACCCATCTTTACATGTAGCGACCGGCAACGTAATATACCCCCATTCCTGACGCCCACTTTTAGGACCTCCCTAATCATGACATGTGAGCTTGAGTGAATAAATGTCTTCCTTAGCCACTGATGTGAGGTAAAGCTAAAAAGTGCGTGCATTTAACCAAGTACCTATATAAGGTTACAACGCACTCCAAGTGCGAAAGCGTCACAACCCGAAAAAGCGAACTTTCCCCTCCCACGGTTTTTTGCACACTCACATTGTTTTTGGCCGATGGTTGCTGGCATTTTCGGAATTCAGCCATTTACATAAATACCAAGGAGTCTTTGTTGAGCCGCTAAGGCGCCGCAGAAGGAACGGGTTGCGTCGTAGTTGCGTACGCGCGGTTGTTCGTAAATGGCGAACACTGTTGTTTGTTTTCTGTTTTTGCCAGTTTCAAAAGTTGCGACATTTGTTTGTTAATATATATTTATAGCATTGTTTGTCCATGAAAGTTTTGGAAAGCTATAGCGTGGTAAATGTTTTGTATTGTAATTTTTTAGAATTTTTCAAAATAAAAGTCACTGCGGCAAGAAACATGTTTTTTATGAAACTATACAGAGAAGCGATTTTATAGGGTTTCGTAGTCCTGACAAGGAACCCTTATAGTTTCGTCATGTCCGTCTGTCTGTCTGTCCGAGGTTTTGCTAAGAGACCGTTAGTACTAGAAAGCTGTAATTTTGTAAAGGTGTGTATATCAATAACGCCGACAATGCGGTAAAATAAAATTTTAGACAATATTTTTTTTAGGGTAGCTCCCCTACATGAGAAGTGGGGATGATTTTTTTTTCGTCATCTACCCCGTCGTGTGGGATATCGTTAAATAGGTCATTAATAATTGTGGAATTAGCAGACTAACCTCACGCAAAAAATACCCTAATGCAATCCTTCAAAGCGCCTTAGCGCCCTAACCTATAAAGTTGAGACATAACAATCGAAATTCTAATTAGTTTTCAATATATTCAACCCAGGAGTCGAACCCAAACAGGTCATCAATCTTAAAGAGCCGTGGCGCCGTCTTTTCACTGACCCCAACACCCCATTTTGGTATTAAAAAAAAATCAACAGACGCTACTATAAAGAATGGGCAGCAAAAACCATAATATTCTTTACAAAATCAAACGCAGACCCGTGAACCAAAATGAACTTTATCTTTGTAAAAATAAAGATGATGTTGCCAGCAAAATTAAATCGTAAGTTTGGTAATTAGATTCTGACAGTTTGAAATCGGCAAAGAGGCCGACTGTCAAAAAGTCGGCGCCAGAATCAGCGTGTTGTAAATAAAACATTGCAATTCTAAAATTTACGATTCTTAGGTTTGGCACGTTCTGTTTTTAGACGCAGGGCATTAGTCGTATACATTATCATGATAATTTTGCGTTTTTGTTTTCCAGAGATAAATAGAATACAAAGTGAAAGTCTTTTACTATTAATTTATTACAATTTGAATAGAAAAAGTACGTTAAAAATTATCTATTGCTTAAAAAGTATGAATAGAAGATCATCTGTAGGCATTAGGTTGGGACCTAGTTAGTAAAATTTTCCTATACTAAAACTAAGGTGAAAACCACACTAAATGTCACTGCTATTTACTTTGCCTATTAACATAATAATTTTGAAAGTTCTTGTTTAATTACTTACTCCAAAAGCATTTTTATGATTAAAAGCTTGTGATCTACAGTTTTAGTTTATATATATAAACTATCAAATACACCAGCTTGTCTAGGTTTAAAATCAGTAACAAAATCACGTCACCCGATTCTCCTACGATTCAAACGCAACGCTTTCTTGTATTTTAATAAAAACTTTCGGCATGCGTTGCCAGTAGTTTTATGTGATAATATTTTTTTCTATTATTACGAGAATTGATTCATCCGAGCGGTGTTGCCCAGCCTTTATAAACTCACGCAAATATATTACTCACACTAGCTTTAAATAATCGACGATTCGTTTTTTTTTCGCATTTTAAGATCGTCAACGTATTTCTTTCTGAAGGCCTTCAAATTCTAATTTATGTTTCTGTAAATCGTTTTGGGGTAGTGGTGTGTTCACTAAATGTCCCGTTTACTATCGAGAAATATTGGTATAAGCTATTATGTAGATATTATTGAATAAACCAGCCGAAACGAATGGTCTGGTGACAGTTCTATAAGCTGTTATTCCAAGGCCAGTCGAAATTATGTAAAAATTATAGGTGTCTCAGCTCAGAAGTCTATAAAAATAACAAAATGATTCTGTGTAAATATCATACTTACACTACCTACGCTTTATTTTTAATATGCCTAATAAATACAAAACACAGTCCAAATAAAAAAAAAAAAGGATTTTTAAAATTGTACTTATCCTACGTTTAAATCCGTCGTGATCATTTAGCGTACGTCAAACGGCCTATATGTTAGTAGTAGGTACCCTGTAAGACTCTTGGCATCAAATCTAATACAAATCGGCCATTTACTAAGCTTTCTTCTACTAGGTATATAAAAATATGAAAATGCATTATAGCTCTCATAAATCATGAACCTAGAGATACGCAAAACGTTTTCTTCAAGGGAAAAAAACTTTTCGCAAAATTGATGGATGAGATGTGGGTAGTAATAGAAATGAAAGCTTTTGTAACTCGTCTGTTTATAACCGTGAAATGTGTAGATCTTTTTCTATCAGTGTAAGAAAATTGAATTTAGAATAGATTTTTCATAAATTTGATAACATGAAAATCTGGGTTAGGCTATTTTTTTTAACGGAATTCTAAACTGATCACAGTACCTTGGAGAAAATAGTCTCCAAGGTACTGAGATCAGTTTAGAATTCCGTTTTTATACACTCTTTAATTACCACCATACTTCGAATTCTTATCCTCAAAGAAATGTTAAAGGCCAATTGTTCCACAAATATGAACGAACTGAAATAGTATACATATAAACAAAACAAAGAACAGTGCACATTACAACAGACATCTGTACAATAAAAGCTAACAATACAATAAAACACAATTAAATTACTAGAGCTACTATTTAGAAATTTATCAGTCTTGCTAATGAAGAAGATAGTCTTGCACCTGCCCATGGAGAGTATGATACCGTTACACACGTCAGTTGCCTTAACATGGTTGTACTAACAGGTGGGGACTGTATTTTACTCCCTAAAGCCTGAAGGGATAAAAAATATACTTACAATAATTGGTATGAAGTTGATCACACGTTAAGCCTAGAGAGAGATAAGAAACGTGTTATAAGTAATTCAGTATTTAGTTAGGATAATTGGGTAGGTCTCTTACAACTGTACAAAAAAAAAACTTAAATACACACAGATACACAGAAAAAGAAACAAACAACAACAAGAAACAGATAAAGTCGTGCAAAATGTTTGTGTTTAAGACTGATGAAGAACCATTACAGGGGAGAATGAACAAAGAAAACGTGTTGCGCTGACTCTAAGTAATAAGGGTAGTAGAGATAATGATGCCTGGTAAGAATCCCATAGATATTTGAAGCAACATAAAAATATATGTATATTTCTGCAGGGAACTTTACAGGGGCGGCGCACGTCAAATATTTTATCTCTACATCAGCAAAACAGGTGTACATTATTATAATTTACTTTAACATTTATTACTTCAAGTATTTTCGATATGAAATATGTACGAGAATATGAAAATGTGTCGTGTTTACTTCTGACTCACGCACTGCGAGCTTACGCAAAAATTGTAGTAGTAAAAAATAGTTTCACACAACTTTTTAAAATAAAACAAAATGCAACACAAAGTTGCTATGAGGATTGTCTAAGAATAACTGAGTATGAGTTTTTCGTAAAGATTATGGAAGAACATGTGGATTTAGAAGATCTACTAAAGGAACTTTACCATACTAACTGTATGGTACAGTTGAAAATATTGATGACGACAGAAAAATATCTCGAAGAATTACTACTAGTACTAGTCAAAGTCAAAACCAGTGATGAGTTGTTATTCGACAGTAAAGATATTGCTGAGGTTTTTATAGAAGAAATTCTTATCTAAATTGTGAGTAACGAAAAATCCTTTAGGCATATTTTGGAGTATGAACCCGAAAGCATGAACTAGTAATTCAAGACAGATATGACTAAAGCAAAGCAGATGACAATAAATCAAAGAAAACCCAGAAATAAATATCATTTTACGGTTGAATCTAACTGGTCTGTATTTTGTCTGTGAGTAATCGCTGGTCTCCATTCCGTTCTGCGGAAAACTGACTCAGAATATCAACCTAGACTTCACAAGTTGTCATAGAGTATGGTATAGTATTTCTTCTTTCTAGTGTCACTCTAAATTATATTCAGTCAGCTTAATGGTGATATTGTAAGAAGCTTTCTCTTTGCTCAATCGTTATTTTTCAGTGTTTTCCAAATGTCGTTTCAGTGGTGTGTTATCAAGAACATGTTAATTTTCTTCAATTACTGGCTTTTATTAGACACGAATAAGATTAGTGTTCTCGTGTTTTATTTTCTATACCCCCAGAGATAGATGAAGTTTTGTTATGTTAACATCATTAACCTCATCTTTAAAAGTTTGTCAAGCATTTTCAAAAACATCTCAATTTTAATGTTGTCGTATGTCAACCCGAAGAGTTCCACATTGGTACACTCGGAGAAAAAACTTACATAACAACGATAAATTTTCATTCATAAACTATTCAGCTGCAGTTCATATTCCGTTAAACGCTCGCTCGCTCGTCCAGACGAATTATATTTAGAACCAAGTGACTTTTTTCGTCGCGTCAAGTATTTTGGTTGCAAAATACCGTTTCGACTCAAAGTGAGAATGCCAGCGTTATAATTTATATTGTCATACCATGCGTCTAAATTAATGAGCAATACAAAAAATATAATAGAAACTAATAAAATACTGAAGATATTTTCTGTCAGTTTTGTATCAATTCATATTTTGTTGTAATAATGATCTTAATTTCGCTCATTTTAGTTTTTTTATTAGTCTAACGTCATACTTTTCGCGTTAGAAATATTACTCACCATATTTTCGAGCTGATTTGTTAGTTCATTCGGTACAACGACATCAATAACTCGTGATTCTTCATACAAAAACATTTATTTGCAAAAATGTGTTGACAGGTGGTAAGAGGCTTATGTCACTCCATGCAATCGTCGGGTGCGACAATTTTAACGTGTATAAAGTTATTTCCCTCACTGTACAATGTGACCCCGATTTTTCAATTTATTCAGAGAAGATGGCAAATTTTCTGGAAAATCAGTGAGTGGATTCGTTGAGTTATTAAGTTGCCAAATATATCACATATACACATAATTAAGAAACCTAAATGATGTCATATTCGAATGAAATATTCCTTCTTACATTTGTAAATTGGTGAAGTAAGAACACTAACAAGTCATTCGGAGTGATCAAAACAAGATTAATATATTTGTTATGTTTTCTGTCTTTATTTTTGTATCAACCTGATGATATCGTTTCGGCAAACTGTTTATAAGTAACATTATTGCGACCAATTATCTGCTTGACAGATACATTTACCAGCAAGACGTTCCGACCAATGAGGGCTGCGAAATATGGGGTCACCCAAGACATAAATGGACATCGGAAACCGGCGATAAGTTACTGTTTTGTTTTTCCTTAGCGTATTCAAAAACCCTTTCTATTCCTTCGAAAATTAGAGATAGATTAGAATGAATTCTATTTCCATCACACGAACGACACCTCCTACTATTCCTCATAGTATTTTCTTCTAAATTTCACACTAGCTAAGTGCTAGTTCAAAGAACCATCCGACTAAATCATTCTTCTAAAGTGGCGTTTACACGCAATCACACTCAAGTACAAATGTTATGATTTCAGTGATACGTAATGGAGGGTACTTATGAAAACTTGGTGTAAGGGGACACCCCACTAGCCGAACGTTTGTATGGAAGCACGTAATGTCTCAATTTGAATGTGCACTATGGAGAAAAGAAAGAAGTTCGGTAGAGTTAGCAGAGAAATCTGGCAATGGCAACAATGGCTGGTGATTAATTAAATACTGTATTTACGAATAGTTTATAGTTTTTGACGTTTTTCTTCTACAATGGCTGGATTTAAACAGTTTTTGGAAATGTCTTTGATGGGGTTTTGAAGAGGAAGCTGTAGATAATGTTCTTTAACCATTGGCATCTGGATAGATAAGGGCTCAAATATTACAGCTGTACTTTACTATTACCAGTCTCGATTCCTTGCCAAATTTGCTTCACTTTATAGGAAAATCTTGAACAATTCTTCTAGTTTCCCGACGTGTTTGCATCTTTACTTATAAGGCCATTTATAGCCTTAGCCTTATAAGGAAATAAATACCAAAAACTCACGCGACATTTCCTAAAGTTTCCACAGTTTTCCTTGCGGACGGTATCGCACCGACGCGCCGTCTCGGCCGCGCTATTTCGGTACACGCCCGCCCAGCCAAGTTTATTGACACGACTTAACGCGCTATACTATGCCGGGATTTAACTGCTAATACCTCACGCCGAAGTGCTTGCTAGTGCCGTGCTAATATGTGGTCCGGAGTCTGAGTTTGATGTCCTTTCCGAGACAGACGAAACGCAGAAACTGTCTCGATGTGAACTCTGCCTGTCTGTGTGTGTTTCAACGAGAATTGCAAATTGTAAAACGTATGGCTGGTGAAAACGGAACTGAAATGTCAAATAAGGACTTGCTTTGCATGAAAGGGAGGAGGTACTAGGAGTGAGTAAGCTTCCAATCCCGTGAAAGATTACAAAATTATACACAGTTTGATAGCATGAAATATGTTTAAAACAAACGAAGATTTCAACGCCATCAATGTGCAGACGACTGTAGACATGTCGCCAACTCAGCATTTACAGAACATTGCACAGAAGCCTTTTGAAAACCAAGATGACCAAAATTTTATCGTAATTAATTATTTTTTTGCTCGTATCTCCATTACGGCTTTTTACGACCTACTTATCTTTGCCTCACTCGTTAAAGAAAGTGTAAAGATGACGATTCTAGGCTTATCGAATTTCTGCAGTAAGCATTTGGTAAATTTGAGCATAAATGCAAGTTCAGCCGCGCTTTGGTTATGAAAAGTTGGTATTTGAAATAAACAATTAAAGGAGGTGCTTATACTAGACAAATACAGTCGCGTACATTGTTTTTTCACGTGTGAGCGTAACTATACAATTTCAGCAACGTTACTTACGTCAAACGTTCTTTTAATAAAATCATGTTGAGTTGTTTGTTTTATAAAAGTTTGATGTTTCATTTCATATTCGTATTAGTGCAACCTAATTAGCTGCTATATACAAAAAGTTTGAAAACAAAATAAGTTTAATTTACGTGTGCGTAAAAATATTTTGAGAAAGTTTTTCAAATGAAAATCGTTGTGATGCGGAATAAGGTAGAACGAGATTAAGGAGAAAAGTTACGTCCCTTTTCTCAGAGAGACGAAACGAGCAATATTATCTTGGGCGGAAAACCGTTTTACTTTATTTCTTGGTCTTAACATTGGGCCAGTGGTTCTTCTATAGGTAACACTAACTAAAGGCTGTTTTAGAAGATGAATGGTGTATTTACCAAATGACTTGCCCAAAAGATGTCCGCATTATACCATGTCATAAAACCTAGGCCCTTAGCACGAGCGCTCGTTGTAAACGTAATGTCGATTTTAACATTTTAAAATACCCATTAATATTTTCATAATTTTAAGAATGCATTCATATCAGTGGATGTTACTGATTGTGCTTGTTGCAAACAATAGGCATGACGACAGTATCAAAAAATGGCAAATCTATGTAGTCCGTCTGAGTATTGGAAATTAATGGACACGTATTTTTGGTTTTTGTAAATCAATGAATTGACAAAAGATAAAAGGCATACTCGGGTGTGGTGGGTGCTCGTGACGTCAAAACTAGCTAAAAATTATACCAAGGCGTGACATATTGAGAATTTTAAAAGCGCCATATCTTCGTCGTTTTGGTATAAGTAACAAAAGAAAAAACACGGTTCAAATATTTTTTCATAATCTAACTGATGGACTAATTAGATTTTTTGTCGTCTCGCCTATTTGACTAAAATGCTAAAGGATAATAAATTGTATTTTCGATTCAAAAATCGACGTATTTACGTTTGTTTCATGCTAGGGCCCCCTATCTCATTCTGATATTATACGGCTAATAAAAACATAGTCGTTGTTTCCAACTAGACGAGTTACCAGTTTAATAGTTTATGGTTACTATTAAGCCCGAAACAAAGCAAAACCTACCCAAGATAAAATTAACACCATCCAACACGTACTTTCCGATCCATTTACAAACAGACAACCAACCAGCTCGTAGTCGCGTGCACAGGGCAGATGTTGAGGCAGCTGCGCGTGCGACTCGCGAAATGTAACGAGATCGCGACAACGATGCCGAAGTGACGTCATAATTATGCTGTTATGACCGTTGGGGTTTGTTTCTCTTTGCTTAGGCTGTTTGTTTTTTGTGAAACTGACGTGTGTTATAAAGATTGGTATTGTTATTTAAACTTAAGCGTCACGATAATGATTCACTTAAGATTTTGGGATAAAACCTTTATATATAGTATTCCCACGCGTGAAAAAGAAGACCGATAACCTTTAACCTATTTGAATATGATACGGTTTTTAATTAGCTTTTTACTTCTCATGCTCTAAAAGTTCATCTTTATGTCGTGCGTAGGCGACATAAAGTCGCTTTTTATGCTCTAGAGCATGAAGTAAAATCTTCGTCGAAGACCAAGGCAATCGGTCCAACAGCCACACGAACAACTTCAACTTCATAGAATAACCTCTTTATTTTAATTCGTTTCGTTAGTATTCTAAGAACAAGGCAAGGATACCAACAGCCAAAGTATACAATGAAATTTCTTTTTTATTATTTTACATGTTGCTGTTTCATTTCCTCGCAATCGAAGTGAAAAGTAGAGTGTACAACTCGTCCACATAACCCATTTTACACTCTACTTTATATCCTATATAATAATATAATATAATATATAATCGGACGTCTCGCGTAATATGGTGCGTTTTATGCACTTGATGTACAATCTACTATTTACGTTTATCAGCAATAAGAGATTAACAATAGTAGTGTCATTTGCGGCAACATACTACCTACTACCACTACTTGCTTAAAAATATATTCTACAGTAACCTAACACAGGTCATGGTCTATCTGTGTGCTTGTCTGTCAAAGACTTAATCAAGTTTGTTAATTATTAAATTGAATAATTTTGCAAACCTTTTTTTAGCTTGGATGACATGATTACTCCTAAACGTCAGCAACGATTGATTCTATACTAACTAATGACATTGTCAAAAAATTCAGTATTGAAACGTTCTATGTGCTATAATACCAGTCCATAGATAAAGCATACCTCCCAAAGTCCCAACGTATATTCTATACCTACTACTCTATACACAAGTAGGGCAGCCCGCCGCCAGGTGGCGCAGGTGTGGCCCCGCCCCCCGGCGCCTGCGCACCCAGCTAACGTAAACGATTCACTTTTACGCTAATCATACATTTATCTTTGTTTAGTTTGGCTGGAGTTCTCCTTAGATCGGTAAAAGGGAAATGTGTATGGTGGTGGATAAAATATGAGACGCATTTGAATAAAGTGATACCAATTTTGGCAATGATAGCAACCAAATGGAATTGGTATCATCAGGTCTCAACTTTAATAGTCAGTTCTTGAGTTAGACAATCTTCAGCTGAAATCAAAATTGTACTTTCGTGGGTTAGGTTTTGGCTAGGTCCCATAAGACAGTATACCGAAAGTCACTATCTCAGGCTTTTTTCGCATTTCAAACTAAACCCTTTTAACAGAAGATTCCAGAGCCCTCTATAACCCTACAAGAACTTTCTATCAGCTAATATGCATTACAAGCAGACATTTGGGACTGGCATAATTTACCGAAAAGCTTGTTTCCGGCCACCGCAGGCGCGGGCCTGTGGATGGGGAGCTATGGGCTAACTCGCCGTCCGTCCGTCTCATGACGACAAGCCGTGTCGACAGCGCAGGAGTGTTCCACGCGCACCTCAAAGAGACTCAGCAAAAAAAGAAGGGGTCTGTAAGGGCCGATGCCTGCCGGGGCTGCGGGACTATTCGAAAGAGATACCGTGGCCCCGGAACACAAAGGGCGATGAAGGAACATGGATGGGTTTTAGTCAGTAAAAGTCTGACACTCCCTCCTGCTCCGCCCAGAGCGGGAGGAGTCATTTGATGATTTCCCATCGTAAAAAAAAAAATAGGTTCCCAAACTTTTTCAGTTCGCGGCGCACTTACGCATGTTTAATATTTTGCCTCGGCGCCCTAGCTGGTCGAAAAAGCAGTGTTTTTATAATAGTGCTGACACACAAGAATACATTTGAAAATCCGGCTTCACATAAATAAGATGTTGCAAGAGGAATGGAAATTCATAGAGGTTTTGAAGTTCGATATTATTTTTGAACCAATATCCAAAACTTCACCGAATCGGAACACGTGAACCTTGTTTTAAGGTTGCAGTTGCAAGAGTTAAATGAGACTCTTTTTCTTACGAATTGAATTGTGGTGGATCTTGTGCATGGATTGATTCTAAAAAAAATTCGGTATCGTCTTCGGCAAAGTACTTTTTTCAAAAACCATTAAGTGAACTTCGAAAGGTTTTCCGTGAAAATGGACACTAACTTTTGTAAGACAACAAGCTCAAATGGTAAAATAAAAAAATAAATATTTCACATAGGCCTAGATGGGCACTTATAAAACGTCGAAAAAGGTGCACGGTTCGCGTTGGTTTTCTATGGAGAAGAACCGGCAAGAAACTCCGGAGAATAGTAAACAGAAGCGCCTCACGGCGCCCTACTTCACTCTTTACGGCGCACCAAGGCACCGCGGCGTACAGTTTGGGAACCCCTGGCTTATCTCAATTCTGTTGAAATTATTTGTCTAGGCCCCCAAGTAGCTGATCAAAAGTGGTATGAGTTCCTTATCAAGTAAACGCAATTTTTGACATGTGGGCTTGGCTGGTTCGCCCTGATTTCACAACAATTTATGGTCCTGTGAAAATCTGGCAGAGCATTTTAGTACAGTGTATCAGTAAAACGCATTCAAATCCAACATCAACGTGTAAATCGAGCCCATCGTACGAACTGAGTTAATTAGCGCTAACCGGTGCAAAGCAGTTCTTGCCGCCATTGTGGCAACGGCGCCATATTCCCACGACCCGCAACACATATACGTACATACAAATTATTATTTATTTTTTTATAGTTCTTTTATCTTTCTAAATTATTCTAGGAAGATTTTTGTTTAATTGCAAGATCTCACATGACCGGAGATGGTTCTATTGAACTTGGATTCATACGTGTTTTGTGTCAGTTGGTTATTACTGTTGGAAAGCACGAAGAGGAATATTATAAGCACAAAACGCCGACGTTTGTCCCGGCTGTCATTTGTAGATCTTTGACAGTCGGTACGAGTATTGACGAATTGCCGATTTGACGAATATCAGACTTGACCAATGTCGTGCAACCCAGTCAGAAGCGAGAAAGTTTGTCAACCAATCTTATCAGGGGGTATTAGGATTATCACCCAGTAATAAGTTTGTGGAGATCAGAAGCAGACGCCACGTGTAATATACTGGTATTCAGCTGCAACCGGTTGGACTGAAAGTCTTATACCCCAGCGATGATGATAAAGCATGAATTTGGTTTAGACAAGCTTGACGACCCGAATGGCGCAGCGGTAGAGAGGCTGCCTTACGTTCTTAGGGTCCCGGGTTCGAATCCCGGTAGGAGCAAATGTTTGTGTGATGAGCATGGACATTTGTTTCCGAGTCATGGATGTTTATATGTATAATAAGTATGTATTTACAAACAAAAAAAGTACCTATGTAGTATATCAACTATCTGGTGTCCACGACACAAGCCTCGTTGCTTAGTGTGGCACTAGATGGCGCTGTGTGCAATGTCCAGCGATATTTATTTAAGCTTGTCATGCTCCGAAATGTAATCTGCAAGTTTAGCTTTAAGTTACACAGCCACTCTGCTCAGCCAAGTTACACGTGCAAAGCATTAGCATTTATCAATACTTCATCTAGCCCAGTTCTTTGCCACAGCTTATTGTTTTCCTGTATCTCTCACAAGTATAAATAGTAAAAGAGCTTTCCTTGTTTGTGTTAAAAACGAAGAATTCTACCCCTCAACCTAGCGAGGTTCTTAACATCTGAACCATTAACGTATTGTCTTGATCATTACTCTATTTTTAAAATCCCTTCATTCATCCATTAACAATTTAGATATTAGGAACCCAGGCGAATCCACGAACTGAACCATCACCTGTAACGTTTGAAACTAACGATCAAACGTATATGCATGCTATTCTTCCTAAAGGTGTTAGAGTGAGATCGAGAGTCGTATCACGTAACACGATACAGAGAGAACTAATAAATAGCTTCCACGTATTCCATTGAACGTTACACAGTGTATTTGGGTAACATTGCTAATAGTAATTAGTCGTTAGATAGGTCAAGGTTGAATTGTATCGTTTTGCCAACAAACTTGTTTGCTTCGGATATTTTCTGTTAGGTTTTGTGTTTTCTACAATTTGAGACAATTTGTGAGAACATTTTGATGTAAGATTCCAGTTGGCCCGTTATTTTTTACTACTTGTCATGAGGTCACTCTTTGCCTTCAAAATCGAAAGGAAAAACCGGCCAAATGCAAGTCAAACTCGTGCATCAATGGTTCCATACCATCGTAGTATGGGAACCTCCTTCATTTTTTTTTCATTTGTTAGCGGCAACAGAAATATACATTCTGTGAAAGTTTCAACTGTATATCTATTACGGATCATGAGATACAGTCCGCTGATAGACAGACAGACGGACGGTCAGCGAGGCTTAGTAGGAGGGTCTCGTTGGTTACCCTTCGGGTGAGGAATTCGAAAGACTACACTTAGTAAAAGATGGAAGTTAAGATCATCAGAAAGTCAATATCCGTAGCTACAGGTACGAGAATAAAGCTTGAAGGGCTTTATACGATGATGTTTCAATATTTACAAATATTAAGAAAATATTTCCAAAATCACTTCTATGAGAGTCGAGGGGTCCTTGACAGTTCGTGATTATCTTTTAGAACATGACCTATGTTTGTAAGATAATTTCACGGGTACTTACCATCATACAATACCGGTATATGTACTGTGTATAATTGTCTGTATGTATGTTTAATGTCTAGACTACCGACAGACAGGAAATCACTGTGGGTCATTCAAAACATTTATCTTGTTAATATGATACGTCGTCACAGTATAGTGTTTACAGTAGAGTAATGACAGTTTTTGGAGTACCTTCTGTTACACAAATTGATGCCTACCTTCGAATAATTTCGAAAAGATACACATGATAAAAACACATGACATGACATGTCACAAATGATAAACGATTTGATTTGAAAACAAAACTTTATTTAACAAACTATAAAAAAAAACAATTAGGAGTAGTCTCTTTCAGTTTTTAAACTTTTCACAAATTATATCTTACGTGTATCGCCTATATAAATATATTATGTCTATAGCCTATAAATCTACTAACTTAATACAGATGAAGGCTATGGTGTATGGTGAAAAAAAATTGATTTTAACTGACCTACTGTTTCACCTCTACACTGTGCACCCATCGTCGGACACTTGATATGCATTCTTCGCTTTTGTTTACAATCTTTATCGTCTTCCGGAAATTTTGCTAACGATGAACTTTTAGCTTTGCAATGTTCCATATATATCTTTAGATAGAAGGTTGGTATTTATGTCTGCTTGAAGAAGAGCTAAGCTTACTTTAACTACCCTACTATCTTGAAGCATCAGGAGAAATCCTAATAATAATTTGATAAAAAAATGTCAAATATCAATCGAGGCATCATGCCAATGAGACACCGTGGCCCCGGAACACAAAGGGCGAAGAAGGAACATGCATGGGTTTTAGTCAGTAAAAGTCTGACACTCCCTTCCGCTCCGCCCAGAGTGGGAGGAGTCATTTTATGATTTCTCATCCGAAAAAAAAGGCATTATGCCAACTTTAAAGAGCGTCCCCTAAGAAGGTGCCCTTAGAAGAATACATAGGTACTAAAACCAATTAAAAACATTTCTCCCGATAGTAACCCTGTATCTCAATTGCGTGAAATACTTTCCATCATAATCCGAATGATTTTAAAGGAAATTCAAAGTTCGAAACCTTTGTAAAAGTATGTTGTTGAATGGTCAAATGGCAGGGCATTGCTATTGTATGTGTGTTACGTAATTACTCTACAGAATATCATAACTAGCTACTAAAATACTTAACGATTGCAACCGCGACAGTAAATAGCAAGAATCGAATAGGCACCTACTACTAATAAAATTACATATTTCAGTACTCACAAATGTTTGTTTATAATATCTGACGTTTACAGTTATAAATATGAAGAGATATTCTGCGCCAGACATATTTATGTAATAGTCGTAGTGCAACTGAAAAACTGATGTATTTATGAGTATTCGTGTAAACAAGACTTATTTATTTGTATCGAAAAACAATAGTGAATGTTTATTTTCAGAGTTTTCACAAAATGCTTCAGCCGACTGTGTTTCTCCGAAAACAATTGAATTTTGAATGTTTCAGTAAAGTGCTAGTTTTTAACAGTTGCATCCGAAACTCTGACAACCAGTCTTACCAAGGGGTAAGACATATCATCATATATCGTTTACTCATCACTAACTGGGTTGTGGAGGTCAGATAGGCAGATGATGATAATCGGGGAAAAAGACTTTTTGACCGGAATAAGGAAATGAAAAACTAGACCAGCACTGCACCCCAATTATAATCGTACCACACTTTTTATCACAGTATGCAATATTTCGAGGAAAAATCCCAATGCATTGCCTGATGTGTTTGGAAAATTACGTAACGTAAACGTAACGCAATTAATGTTGTTGAAGGTGTACTCGTCTGTGTTATGTGATTACTCCGCACTCATGATGCTGATGCATAGACTGCTGACCAAAAAACGAACCAGTAATTTATGAAAATTATCACTCAATGCATTCAGAAAAGTGCGTAATAACGTTAATCAAATAAAATTTCACATAGGTTATCCAGTTACAATTTTTTTTTTTTTAAAACGCGAAAATCTACCCTATAAACATACCAAAGAGTCTACATATAATTTTCCCACAAAGTTCAGCGAACTTTCGCGACTTTAATGCCTAACATAAACGCGCCTCACCGATGATAAACACATTTACAGCGCGATCGGGGAAGTATTTTTGTTTGTTGTTACCCAATTGTGTAAATCTTTACGCGGTGGTAACGACTTTCCGTGATGGGATGTCCTTTGATGTATCTCATTTGTTTGTAGTTCATTAATTAATGGTCTTTTGGTTGGCTTAAAGTTTGAGGGTGATTTGGGGTTGGTCTGGGAATGTCGTGGGGTCGCCTTCGTCTAGTTTATTTCTTGTATCAACATCTGCCTAGCCCGTTTCCAGTTACATATTGGAAATTGTATATTTGGGTCGGCTTCCAGTCTAACTGGATGCATCTGAACTTACCAGCATTTTGAGCAACTTCATTGCTTGAATATACCTACGACCCTTTTACTTGCTTTGTAAGTATTACCCACCAAAATCATTTTCATGTAAAATGTTGCCAAGACGAGACTATAATTATATGATTCGCACTGTCAAAAAGTTATCAGATCTCATGTTGTTAGTTAGAAGCTTGGCTCAGCTTCTAAATCTACACGCACAGCTTGGCCATTTCGCTACATTCACATGGGTGTAAAGTGAAAAATTTATTGACTGTTCATAATCATAAATTAAACAACAATTTATTTGCCAATAGGAGTTATAGCAATTTAGTACATAGTTGACAAAATATCATGAGTGTGTACCTCCAGATTCTAATAGTGTTACTAGAATCTGCTGTACGATATTGTAATAACGATAGTCAACCTTATTAGCCTATAAAGTTCCCACTGCTGGGACTCAGGATTTTTATCTGCGAGAGGGAGTCTGCGTCTTTGTTTGTCTCAGGTCTGCGAATTTCTGGTTCTAGGACATGAAGGTTTTATGACGACGTTTAGATAAAGTATAAGTAGTTGGTTCTTAAAACCCAAATGCAATAACCGCGAAAAGTCAATTACGTCTAACTGTAATTATCTAATCTTACTCTCTCACACAATACAGCCTTTTATCACACACTAAACATTTTGAAGAATCTTCTCCAGGCTTATAAAGAAGTTAATACCTAATTTACGATCACCCTTATGATGTTTAGAAATATCATATTATTTAAGTATGCACTTGAGTTGTTTGATAGCTCATAATATTTTTTTATGTCGTGATCGATCAGATTATATTTGATAAAGTGTTTAAAGGTAGTTCTCATTGATGACTGGTCTGTGCCCCTTTAATATTGCGTTAAATGATAGGCGTTCGAGTGTATGATGTCTTGCGGTTTGCTTGTGTGGTGTTACTGCTCAAAATATTTGTTACTATTGAACTACTATTTGGTTTTGAAGTCTTAAATGTGTATGATCTTGTTGTATAATCGTAGTTGGTTTTGCTAAGAGAGGAGAGATATGATATTTGGAACAAAGCCTCAAGGAACACTGCGGTTATTTTTAGGTTTTCTCTATACTAAGAATGCAATAGGGATAAGACACATCCTCATTGGGATGTCGTAGGTGTCCATACTACTGGCAATGTATTTCAAAGAACCTTTCGATCTGTTCCCTCACAGAAAAACACAAAAGCAATGCCTAGTCTCACATGACTTGAAATATACATAATACCGATCATTATATTTCATTACCAAGGCAAACAATCAAGACAATTTAATGCCATCTAAATCTGTTCCTATGCAGTCGTAAAATCCAGTACATATCGTGAACTCACTTCGATTCCCACGTGTGAAACTGTTATGAAAGATATACTCCTGTGAATAATATAACAATGTGTTTTAGTTCCGGATTCGTCCGGGGATTTTATTAGGGTCTTCGTTTTCTACGTAATGTTTTTGTTGTTGTAATACATGAGTATTTTCTTCATCATCATTTTCCTGTTCTTGTCCCATGCTACTAGGGGTCAGGGCAACTTTTATTTTTCTTTTAATCTGCTCTTCCAACCGTCTCGCTATCATTTTTCAATCTTTCCTCGTTCACTCTATCCATAATTTCTTTGGTATTCTCCCTTTCCGTCCACCAACATTATATTCAACACTCTTTCAGTCACATGGTTCCCCTCTCCTTATGACATCGCCATGTTACGTTTCAGCTGTGTCTTTAAGATTACCTTTGAGAAGCGTTTTGTCCTTTTCCTAGATGAAGTACCAGTGTTATCAGTTTTGCAGCTTGTCCCATACATGTCCCATAGCGCTTCATATTCGTCATTTGTTTGTTCAGCTCAACCTTAATAGTTCCAAAGACATGCACTATAACGTAGTACAGTAGCAGCGTCAGATCTTATGTGATAGGCACCGAGCCAAATCAGATAATAATCGTAATATTCAATTCTGAGCACAGGTGGCCTACCATGACGTCTTAATGCAGGACCGTTTTAATCGCGTTCCAGTGTGGGTAAGAGACGGAGCTATAGAGGACGTCTAGCGCCATCTCTTTCCCTCACTGGCACGCAATTAAAACGATCCCGCTTTAAGACGTCATGGTAGGCCCGCAGGTTGTCTATTGAACACCGGCTCAAACTTCAATGGATGCATTTTGTCGTTTATGTCAATGCCAACCATGTGCCATCTTTCGTTGTAGCATCGAAAGTAGAAAATAATTATATAATGAAGGCGAATTCCATTTTTGCAACTAAATGCAATTAGTGCTATAGAATATTGTACTGAAACTGCTTTCAAGAGAAAAGTAGTTTAAATGTGTTCATCTGCATTCTTCCTTCATTAGTAGGGTTCGCTCTAAGCTCTATCGACTACGTTGATTTGACTTTCACAAATGTCAATCAGTTGAATCAACCTTCTGATAAGCTTTGGTTAAGTTCACTGGTAGGTTACTCATTTTACCCTAATATTATTCGCAATAATGAAACATAATTATGTCATCTCTTCTCTGAACTAGCATTTTATTTCTGTAATCTCTCTTCTTTAACGTTTGGCCAACCACTGCTGAGTGTAAATCTCTTCCAAATCCCTCCACTTTTGGCGGTTTTGTGTAATGTTTTCCTGTAATACAGATTACAGGAAAAATAATTAAAAAGTACCAAAAGCAGAACTAGTATCTACAATTTCTCAACTTTATTTAAGTAATTTATTTCATTCCAGTTAATATTATACAGTTCTATTCTAAGGATATCCCTAAATCCATCGCTCAGCCACTTCACTACTTGCATGATTCATTTCTCAAGTACGTCGATGTCGGCAACGCAGCACTCATCTGTTATTAGCAGTTTAGTGAAGCGCGCTATCGACAAATGATATTCGATAATATTGTTATGTGGTGCGATCTCGAGTGCTGTGTTGAAATCTGGTATCGATAATTAAGTAGCGCTGTGGTGATTTGAGAGTGATAATTTGTTAATATTTGGATCTGCTAGTGAATTTTCTATATCTATACTTATCTATAGGTACTTTAATATAATAAAGAGGAAAGATTTTTATTTTTGTATGTAACGAATAAACTTAAAAACTACTGGACCGATTTAAAAAATTCTTTCAGTAATGAATAGCTACATTATCAGCGAGTAACATAGGTTATTTTTTATCCCCGTACTCCTACAGTAACGGGAACTACGCGGGTGAAACCGCGTGACGTCCGCTACTTGTTTTATATTTATACGTTGTATGTTTAAGAGTAGGTTTCTACGCGTTTTTCTTTATTGTAAGTAAAATGCAGACTTAAAGCTTACAAACTATATGGCGGTAGAAAAATATAACTAGAGATAGAATGATTTTGCCATAATGCTCATCAAAATTATTTTATAGATCTGTCTATGATAGACAGTTTTTTGCTTTGTTTGTGTCTAGCATTAACAACTATTCTTCATTATTGACAGTGGCGCCTATGACTAAGCTTTAATGACTGTTTTATTAATAAATCCTCTATTCGTTTATAATTTACGGACATTTACCCCTTTCGAATATGCGCCAAAACTCCAAAGTCGACAGGAAACATACTTATCGTTTAATCAACAAAATTAAAACAATTAACATTCTTCTGTCCTTACCATCAAGTACTTACAAACATTCTCAAACTTCGTGATTGTAAAAAAAGAAACTATTAATTAGCATGAACCATTAGTAGTTTTTATAAACAAAGCGTTGCCAGCCATTAATATTAGTTATCAAACAGACTGACACTGTTTGTGTTGCTAGCTGCAAAAAGTCGTCAAAAAAAGTATAAACAAGCTGTGTGATTTGGAATTTGCCGTGTGTTCGTTTGGCTAAAAACAGAATTTCCAATAAAAGAGGTAGCATTACGACAATCGAGATCAAATCATCTGTATAGTATACCTACATCTACATACCTACTCTCATTATGCTGCCCACGTTTCTATCTATCCATTACTTACGATTCCAAATCAATATTGTTTCCTTCGTATTGCTGTACTATTTCTGACCGCTAAATACCTACTTCAAAAGCAATGTAGGCTAACAAAAAATACAAATGATTTATAATCTCATTTAGCGTAAACGCAGAGCCTCATTAAAACAAAAATCACTGCATTCAAGTTCAACAATTCACAACTAGTGGTTAGTCAATTAAAGTCATAATCATCAGCGTAGCGCCACCGCAGGGCGGCGCGGGCGCAGGAGCGACCGAGTAATTAGTGCCGACCGACTGGCTCGGCAGTCAGCAGCTAGTCACGGTCGCTTCCGTCGAAAAAACACGTCAAAACAATGTTATATCACCAGACAAGTCGATGTTATTCGGTTTTTGACGGGGCTAAGCGTAGGTGGGCTTGCAGACGTACTAATTGCTAGGTGACGGATTGGTGCTTAGGATCTTCTACTTTTGTGGTATCGTCATCCTGACAGATATCTTTGACAGTGGTTCCTGTTAGACTAAGTCAGAACACGTGACACACTCAGCATGGAAAGGTCAATGAATTAAATGTGGTTGGTAAATGAATAAATTTATGTTCATCTTCTAGAGCAGATTTTTTCAGGGTTCTGGAGGTGTTTTTGCTCCTTCTATCATAGTTGGGCCATCATTATGCTATGTTGATCTTTTACGACTTAATAACCCATCTCGACATAGATAATGGCAAAATCGCTAACTTTCGATCGCTGATTACTAACGAATAAATTCGGTTGCAATAATGATGCTTGCGAGACTGCCGGCCCTGATCAAATGGTTTAAGAAGCAATTGACGCTGATAGTTTTGCTTAAATCACTAGCTAAAAGTAGTATGACATTTAACTTATCTTAAAACAAAGTATTTTATAGCTGTAACTAGATTCCCATCATTGTATTTGTAAGTGGCGTTTAATTTAGATCATAAACAGCTTCGGAATACAATTAAACGATTTTATCATTTATAAATCTTAATCTCAATTACTAAGATGATGTAATATTTTTATTCCTGCATGTGACTAAGCTCCTAGTACTAATTTACATAAAACTTCCACAAATTGCCTTGTCCGTATCGATAAGCTTTTCTCAGACCAAAACAAATAGACCTAAATTATTCCCATCCATTTTTTTCTCGCCAAAAGAGATACCAAATACAAATGTTCCTATTGTTTCCGCACAAGTATCAGTTTTTTTTTCCTAAGAACATAATTAGCGTCGTTCGGTGTGAACGAAATCGATAGTCGATGCAGCGGAGCGTGACAACACTTTTTAGCTATTAGTGCCTGAGCAAGTTAGGGGCGAAGGCGAATGCGATAGCGTGAAGATGAAAATGTTGTTGAGCTTGAGAAACATACACATGACATGAGTAAGGTAGTAAACAATCAGGTAGACATGACGTCAAGACAGGAGTAAATGTTGTTTTAGTGTTAGGACAAGACAGTTTTATGATCTTAAGTGCGTGCACGACGTTGTACCTATACAGTGATTAAATAAAGAAGGAATGTAGGAATCATACCATTTCCGAAAAGCATACAGGTGAATAGGAAAGAAGTAATGAACATAAAGTAGAACACCATTGCAAAGTTGATCAATAGGCATGACGACAGTATCAATAAATTGCAAATCTATTTAGTCCGTCAGTTAGAGTATTGGAAATTAATGGACACGTATTTTTTGTTTTTGTAAATCAATGAGTATTAACAAAAGATAAAACGCATCAAACTCGGGAGTCTCCGGCTCGTGACGTCAGAACTAGCTAAAAATTATACCTAGGCATGACGTATTGAGAATTTTAAACGCGTCATATCTTCGTCAATTTTGGTTTACGTAACAAAAGAAAAAACACGGGTCAAATATTTTTTGATAATCTAACTGACGGTCTAATTAGATTTTTTTTTGTCGTCTCGCCTATTTGATCATTAAGCAGAAGAATACTATTAGTATGTTTGTCAGGACTTTCGTCTAAGAGCATCTGTGGAAAACACCAAGGACAGAAATGTTCAACGTTATCAGTACGTTCAGTACCTACCTTCTTCATTACCTGTAATTATGTTAGTTTGTAAAAATATTTCATAAAATCCTCGGATTTTCTACATTCTTCCCAACTCCCGCCAATTATCCACAAAACTACGAGTATACCACAGTTAACAATTTTTGTTTCAACAAAATCAACTTAGACATTAGACAAAAAAACTCTAGTTTCCTAGAAAATCTGTATTAAATACTTAAGTATAGAACCAAAGTTTTTTGCTCCTAAACTTATTCACAGGTTATTAAGTCTGAATGAGTATAACGTTGATTTTTTATTTATGAAATTTCAATAATGATAATTAGGTACCATTGTGAGTATGCATAGGCGAAAGAAAAGATGGATTGATTCTGCTAGGAATGATATGAAAGAGAAAGGAGTAAATGATGCCGTGACGTCTGACAGGGGAGAACGGAAGAAGAAAATGTGTAGCGCCGACCCCGAGTAGAGTGGGACAAGGGCAGGAAGGTGACGATAAAGCATGGAAAATGTGCAATTGTTCGTCAAATATGCAATTATATTTCGTTGCAATACATTTACAATTCAAGCGCCTTGTAAATTCGAATTTGCAAATAAGTGGACACAAAATGTATGATGAAATTAAATTAAACTACCGTATGTCGAAAGTAGAGCAGGAAAAGGAAAAATCATGATGGGTGAATCACCATCATAGTAGCCGACTCAAGAGACGATAGACAATTCAGAAAAAAACAAGTGAAAACAAGAACCTAGACCGTTTAATACAGAAGATGTCAAAGGCTAAAAGAAAAACAGCAAGACACCATTGGAAACTGACCTCGATATAATTGGAAAAGGCTAGACTAATGAGACAAGACCTATGAAAAGAGTTTGTCGACATACGAAGCACGTGGTTTTCATGAGGATAGGAATGTTCAGTTACGCGCCTTACGCACATCGCTCCGGCTCTTTGATCCGTCGGCAGCACATAACTCAGAGAGGTGGGCGGGCGTTAGCATGCGCTTCCAAAATGTTCTAGCTCATCTATCTATCTATATATTTTATCTTAGATTTGTTGCTACATTGTTATCACGATCTATCGAGTCAAACAGTCTTTTATATATCTTGAAAGAGTATTGAAGAATCCCTCTTGTTAAGCTTTTCAGAGCGTTTCTGAACAACTTTGTCTCTAAACAAATCGTAAACTGGTGAAGAACCGCAACCATCTCCAACACAGAAAAGCTTTAAAACTTTACGAAATAAGTAATCATTTACCATAACTGCTCCACGTTCAATTTTAATATTTGAAGTACCAACTACAAAATACCCGTCTAGTGTTATTGTATGAACAATTTCTTCTGAAGGTCAGTATTAAGTGGCAGTACAGTTTATTTAACAAAGAGTACCATCTCCCGTTTACCTACCAAGATAAACAAACAAAGAAACAGTATAGCACATTCATCTCTACCTGGCAATTCAAATTGACTTTTGACTGCTTCGGACTAGATGAGCTTTGACGTTTATGTGATCGGGCTGATGGGTACGTGTGATTGATTTTATGGGAAAGCTTTACAGTTGGCTAGCACACTGATGATTCAGAACATCCAAAATGTTCAGTCATCTGCCTAGCCTTTTCCTAATCATGTTGGGGTCGGCTTCCAGTTCAACCGGATGCATCTGAATACCAGTATTTACATGGAGAGACTGCCTATCTGACCTCCAGAACCCAGTTAGTACTTGGTAATACGATACCCCATGGTAAGACTGGTTGTTAGACTTTCGGGCCAGTGACTACCAGAACGACTTTCAAAGATCTACAAATGACAGCCGGAACTAACGGCTTAACATGCTTTCCAAGGCAAGGAGGAAACTCAGTATGCAATGGGTAGTCACCCATCCACAGACCAACCTAGGCAAGCGTGGCTTAGCCTGATCACTTCAACATTCGAAATTTTGAGTAAAATTTTGAACTCATGCAAAAGATATACAGGACATGTACATACTACGACATTCACTAAGCGCAGCGCAACCTTAGAAAGATCAATCATCTCCATTTCAGTGTTAATGCTTAGGGATTTTACCGAATGTAGTTGCACCGACACCACGTAGAAGACATCTGTACAAACAGTCGAACATCTGCTGTACTTATTGTAACGATCGATCGCTGTGACGTAACATTAGCACTGAAAGATCACGTGAGGCGGTATCGACAGGTGTTTCAATTATATACATCCGAATTACATTATCAAAGGTTTCATTCAGCTGCTAGGAACAAAACTGCTAAAGGGTAATTTGTTTCATCAAATTATTAGTTTTGAAGCTGAATCGCGACTATGATTATGTAATTGGGAAGATAACTTAAGTGGGCGAAACTATACTAAGCCATAAGACCAACAACAACATGGATGATTTTAAGATGGTAGCGATGAAATAGAGGACATATTAAAAATCACGAGATGTCGATGCAGTACTATTCTTTAGTGAGCAGACATTTCTACGTAAGAGATATTTCCAGGAAAATCTTAGCCTAGAGATCTTGTGAGCACCTGAGTAGGTGTCAGACTAAATAAAACGCCGGTACGCATGTTTCTGTATGAAATAACAATATTAGGCCTTTGATTGGGTGCTCTGAAACTATAAAATTCTAAGTATGCCCGGTGTATGTTTAGGTTTGCATTCTTTGATCGTCACCAAAGAGTGAACCTATCTTAAACGAAGAAAGTTGTTTAATCGTGACTTGACGAAACCTAACATTAAGGCTAGCTATCCAAAATTGGAATCATGCAGCTTCGTCAACTTTTATTTTACCACTCTCTCGTTATACCATAGCAGCAGCGCTCTAAGAAAGTAAACCTATTTGTCTTGCTTGTGTGTTAGTAAAATTTGGAACCATTCATTTGGTTTGCTATTTATCAACTTTGTTTACCCAACCAGGATATAGGATGTGGAGTCGAAGTGGGGAAAATAAACGGCTGTACAAGCCCCGCTTTACTTAGAGTAATAATCAAGGTGTTCCTTCATCCACATGGGCTACTATTAACTCCGTTGTGTTAAGCGATATAGCGAACGTCTAAACCAACATTCTTAGCTAAAAATACACGAACGCATCTAAAGCTACTACTAACTGGATCTAATAATAAGTCTAACAAGTCATTCGCGAGGCTGAGTAACTCATCTATTGTTGAATTTGCACTTGCCAATGTTTTAGTTTTTCATTTGCTTTGGCAGCGCCGTGACTAATGTCATTGATCGTGAGTACTTTCTGGCGGTGGCTACTTCTAGCTTTCTTGGCGTGAGGTGCAATTTAAAGAAATGATAACAAACTTGCTTACTCAGGGCAACACCATGTGAAGGAGTTTGCCGTCTGTTATACCTAATAGATTTTATCACAATGGTTACTAGTGAATTTGATACATACTTAGTTATAACTTCTATAATTTCATGAAGAACTTTTCATCGCCATTATCATACAGCCCGCAATCACCCACTGGGTATAGGCCTTCCCTTTCTTCTGCCACACTTCCCGGTTCTGTGCGTCCCTGATCCAGGTGTTTCCCGCGACTTTGACGTTATCCAACGAGTCAACCCAACGAGCTTTAGTACGGCCCTGGTTTATTTTGCCAAACCTTGGCCACCACTCAGTCAAAGCGTTACTCCATCGGCCATCTCCGCGTCTAGCCTGATGTCCTGCCCGGTCCACTTGACGCGCAGGAGCATGAGCTTTCATCACTATTCAATATCAATTTTGAATTCAACACAAATGCAGAGTTAGATTAGAACCATACGTAGTCTTGCTTCACTGAACGATTGCTATCTCGTGAAGCTGATTGCAATTGTCTGTGTTGCAAAGTTCACTGATGAATTACCTTCTATACTTCTTATAAACAAATGGAGAGAAGAAAATAGCATGTGGTGCACTATAAAAGAAAATTTGACTAAGTGACCGATCGTCTCTGGTTTAGGATCAATTAACCTTATAGTATTGTCAGTGAAAATATCATAGTTATGCAAAATATTTCCTTGAGTTACGCAATACTACTTGCCTCTATCAGAAGCAGGAAAATTGTGTAGCCTTACGTTTTAATGTCGGGTGTATATTTTATTATGCATTACCAACTCATAGTGCATTAAATCTTCATTTTTAACGGTAAACGGTCCTGGCATGTCTCCAGTACTAAATAAAAAAATGTCTGGACTTACTTTCTGTTGGATTGTGCAATATGCTTCGATGTTTAATTTTTTGTACGGTCTGTATGATCCAACTTCGTTTTTCTTCAGGGAATTTTCCAATTTTCGGAGAATTTACTACAAGAGTATGAGTAAGCTTTATATTTTAGTGTCTCTTCATTGTGTAATATCTAAATAAAATTTCCAGATATGTTATTCCTTTGCTTCAAAATAATTTGCTTCATTGGATAAGATACCTAAATGTTATTCAAGATAATATCCATGTTGTATAACAACATTGCTAGAAGAACGTTGACTTGATATTTTCAACGGAAGTAATAAATCTATACTTGCTTTTGCAATTTTTGTAATTGGGCCGTTTTCCTGCTAAAAATTAGAACAATTTTTATAGAAAAGTTTTTACATTAGATTGGCGTGGCTTCTTTTTCAATTTGCATAATGCCCCGATGGCACCCATGACGTTTATTTTTGAAATAGCAACTTTAGCTATACTTTTAAAGTCTGTTTTAGCTACCACACGATAGTATATACTCTCTGTTAAATAACAATTATTGTTAAACTCTCCAGTTTTACAGTATCTACTTCATCTACAACCTGAATATTACTCATAAGTGAGTGATCTTGGATATTGAGCCTTTAACCTTTGCATCGTAACCTTCACCCACTTCACGAGGCGTGTAATACATCACACATCAAAATTACCCCGTATTATCTTGTTAACTTGATTTTAGATCATTTATCTCTTTGATTTGAATATGATCGTTATCAGGGAAAATTGTAAATTGTTCTTTTGTCCCTGCTTGTGTTAGATGATCGGTGTCAATTTAATTGTGATATTAGCAGCAGCTTTTGTGTTAAAAAAATTGCCTTTTGTGTGTAGGTCAACATTTTCCTTTTTAGGGTATGGATTCCAATCTATGTTTTCAACAATTTACAAAATATGAGGGTTCTAGTGTCATCACTAAGACATCCACTAACGTCGACAATTACTGCAATTGTCTAGTGACTACTGAATTCAAGTTGACTAAGATCAATTAGTTTACATCTGACACCTGTCAGCAAGCTGTCACTTCTTCAAATATTACATCATCCATGCAAATATCTCGCAAACGTCTTTATAATAAACATAAATAGACAATCAGCCGAATGATTTATTTCCTTTGTTTCATGGCTCTATGAAAAATAATGACCTTATAAACGTCTTGTAGTATAAGAAGGTAAACGGTGTGCGTAATAGTGTGTTGTCTATATAGAGGTAAATGGACATAATATGCGGGTGGATTGTTGATTGTTGCAATTTGTTCTATCACATTTTTCTTACAGTTTTGGTTCAGTTCCCACGTTATGTGGGTAGTATAAAATTCCAAAAAAATATGACTTGTATTCATTGTAACTGAATTGTTTATTCAGTTTTTCTTAACAATATTTATATTTTTAGACGGAACAACAATGCCACAGACCGCAGTTTGTGGTTACATAGCTGATAACGCACCAATAAACATTAATTAGGTAAAACTAAAGCTTTGCCGAACCTTGATCGCTTGCTTCCAGATTAACATAACAATGGTTACAAACAAAATAAATACGCACTTACGTACATCTATTCTTTATTATAATTCTTGTGTTTATGTGTTCACAGATTGCTGTTTCATATAGATTTTAGATTTTTGTTGGATTTAGTATAGTTGGATTGCATTTTTTTTCTAGCTTTCAACGTTTGTCAATCACCGGAACCTAAAACCAAAAAGAAAATTTTCATGGAGAATGTTCACGTAAAGAATGAGTAAAAAGTGACAGTGATTTGTATTTGTGGGAAAGATCAAAGTCGTGTAAGTGAAATGTTTGACAATTTCCGCCTAGTTTGATAGCGTTAAAGATAAGTGCATTTTATTCGTTTGAATTTCAGTGCAATGACTTTCATTGTTTTAGCATTCTTGTGTAGGTAGAGCAATTTGCTCCATATTGTTCTTTTTTTATTGCTTCAAAATATATGCTCTCTACAATTTCTCTCTCTTTTAATTTTTCCAAGCTTTGGTGTATCACGAGACAGGTCCGGTTCTAACACACCATTAACTGTCAATAAGCCTTCAAATCCACCCACAATTCGTCATGGCATTATTACGCAAAACCAGTTCACCTAAATAAAAGTATAGTCTAGACAAGTAAACTCTATTTTATACGAGTATCTTCGGAGTTCTATAAAAATGGGTCTGATCTAATGTAAACAGTCGGGTCAACGTATTGTGGCGTGTTGGATTCCGCGAATACTAAATCTTACGATCGATATGTTTCTATTCAGCCACGATCAAGGTAACGAATAATTCTAATATTGTTCTGTCATATTACGTCACACAGGATACGCGGAACACCGGCTATGTACCTATAAGGTTTACGCGATTTTTCTTTAAGAGAAGGCCTGAAAGAGCATGCGATACTCCAAGTGCGAAGATTGCTTGAAAGATGGTCTTGTGCTTTGTATTTTAGAAGAAGTGATGATCCCAAAATCAGTACTTACAGATCTAATTTACAAAGTTAGCAAAATTGAGAATTTAGGTTGATCTAGAAACAAAGGGCTTATTCCCAGGAGCTCCAAATCTATTGTTCTCCAAACAATTTCTCTTCATACATTGATTCCCAACAGCTCCATAATTTTATTAGTTAAATAATAAAATACATTTTTTTTTTCCCAGCGGCTCCAAACCAAATTGCGTAAGGTCAACAAAACACAAATTGCTACCATGAATGTTATAATTTCGTGGTAAGTAGTTTCAGCACATAGACAGTCACAAATCAATCTTATCTTAACTAAGTATGTACTTATACCTATTGTAAAATTGAAAACAATAATCTCACAATGCACTATATGTCACACAATATGAAGCTAAACAATTAAAAATAACAGTCTTCTCATTTAAATTGACCTTAACCTATTTTAACATAAAACAAAATACAATTAAAAATCACAGTTTCTGATATCACAAATTAACCCAATGCCATATTAAAATGTTAGTTTAAAAGCTCATATAACTTTTTGTGCAATCTGTACTTGATAACTTTTGGAGCTCATGGGAAAGATTTTATTTATTATTTAATATTGCTTTTTTAATTTTGGAGCCGTCGGGAATAAAATTATGGAGCGCCTGGGAATAAGCCATTACAAGATTGGGTAAACTGATAACTACGTGGTAGAAGTAGGTTATTAACAAAAAAAGCTCAGAAAAACCGGAAAATACACAGATTTTCTAAATCTATACAAAATCTTTACTACTAGTAAGTAGTACTTTACAACCGTTAAAACAGAATATGTCTGTTAAAACTTTAATAGGTATGACTGTGATTTTCACGTAGTGTTTTTGTAATAAGTTGACAAAAAGCTCTTAAAAAAACTTTATCTCAGCTCCAAGAAAAAATACATGAGTTTTCGTATAATTATTTAGATGATATCATTCAGTTTCAAAATTAAATAAACTTTGGTTTTAGTTGTAAATGAGTTTTGTAAGCTTATCTTACTTCTCATTTCTCTTATATTTATGTTCATGACTGTTAATAAGTGTTATTTATAAAATTATGTTACTGTAATCATAAATCAAAACATTTTTATGGCCATGACGGAAAATAGCATAAATGCTTTTAGAATAGCATTTTAGTGTCACTCGTCACCCTTCAGATTTATTACTATTAATAAAATATTATTTAATAACACGGAGGTACATTAAAGTTATTATAAAACGTATGAAAACGGGTATTCCATGATTTCCATATGTTTTTAGTGTGTTCTGATCGTGAAAGTTTAAAAAAGACATTAAAGTTATGTAAGTACATAAAATACTAGAAACGGGTGGAGTTAGAACTAAACGATTTCTTGGTCAGAACTTACAGGAATCATTGGGTACCATCAAACTAAAAATTAATGATATCACATATCAATAAACTACGCTTAATTAGCATCTGAATTAGCGGCCGGTTCATCCTTCAAATATATTTAATTATTATTTAGTATTAGTTATTTTGCTTTTATATTTAATTATTTAAAAATAAAATGATTTAAAATGTTTATTAAAAAGAATTAATTTTTATTAATTTTTTTTTTTTACTTCAAGGCGTTCTCTACCCGTCAGACCCTTGGATTCAATAGGAAAACATAGTGATAGGGTACCACTTGGATATCCCTTCAATATGAAAATAGTTTCAAAACAAGACTAACAAACCAAATTTTTCATTAAACACTTACCTCAAACTATCGAACCCACCTTTTATCTGCGCCGAGTCTTCAGTTCATTCATTGTTTACTTCACTAGTCAGAATATTGGCGCCAGCGGCCAAGCTTCCCAGAACATCACGAACCGTATCAATTATTATAAGTTTAGTTCAGAAAGTAAACAAGTGAACGCCGCTTTGTTTTGGTCCGTCACTCCCCACTGAAAATTTATGGTTTATCTATGTGTGTATACGGAATGGTTTTGAATACCGCATGCTGTTCGTTCGGTGGATGCAGATTCGGGTATTTAAATTAGGCTAATGGCAGTATTGGTAAATCTGTTGTGTAGCAAATTATAAACCAACTTGTTGGAAGGATTTTGTCAGTAGACAATAGTTCAAATTCAAAACATGTTACTGTCCCTTCACAAACATGACTTATTATATTATATTATAGTGCTTAAAATTACGGTTTTTCTGATACTGGTGTCTGCATTAAGAATACCTGTATAGCAGAGAAGTTAGTAACGAAACGTGAAATGAGATAAACAAGCAATGTCTGCGAAGCAAATCCAGGACTCCACACTCAACAATCGCGTTTGCGACCGCAGGACCAACGGAGCAGTCAACGGATAATAAATTTATAAATTAAAATAAGTATGTTATTTACAATCTTCTAGTTATTAAAGAACAAATGATTTTGACTTTGATCCTAACATTTTAGAAAACAGTCCAAACCATATTTTATCCTACTAAAATTGGTGATAATGCAGACAAATATTACAGAAAACTATATAATTTAGAAAGATAATAAATTAAGAAAGCATTAGGCCATTCAATAACATTAGGTATGAAGAATTCCCTTAAACTGTTTACGTGAGCCCAGACAGAGCAGGGCCGACTGTTTAGTCTAGTGTTTTGTGAAGTCTAGATGTCAGGAAGTGGGGAAACGATTCGAGAAATTTCTGGATTGTTTGCAATCGAATGTTCTGGTACACTTTGTAAGTAGCAGGTTTTTGGACTCGGTACGATTTCGTTGGTTTTAGTTTCCTAAATGATTTTGTATAAAAAGAGAAAGAATGTAGCCAGAAGAAATGGTGCAAAAAAATATTTGGTAGTCACCAACCCAATTTACAAAATAATGCTTTTTACCGTGGCAAAACTTTCAAGATGAGTCATATTGATGTCTTCATCAGTAGACAAGAATAAGATATGTAGAAATCAGTAAGCTTACATTCAGGCACCATGCAAGATCCACAAAGACCTATTTCCCTAGTTTCCTAAACACAGTCTAAAGCCGACTTTCTAAGAAAAACATATATTCACTTACATAAATATTCGAGTAAATGACTCATATGCTATGATACACGGGGAATAGATGCCAAAATATATAGCGCCACCCACGGTACCAAGAAGTGTTTTGTATTAATTTATCGATTTCTCATCTGCAACGACCCTTGGATACTGTCCCAGAGCGAATTTAAGAGTGTTTTGCTAATTGTAAATTGTCGCTATGTTGACTATCGTAAATTGGTCCAGAATGTTTTAGGAGAGCAGCTTTTATAAAAATATTATTGTAAATTGTAATGCGTTGTGCGAATGTAATGTTTGAGACAGTCGCCTTAGTCCTTTCAGGTTCTGCACTACTAAACTGATAGCAGTTACAATAGAGTTTTATTAACAAGGGAACCAACAGTCGCCATCTTAAGAATTTGAAAGAAGACCATCTCAAGTATGCCTTAGTCCACAGCTCCATACATCACATCAATTTAGTCCAAGTACAAGATGCAGCAATCTCTAATGAATTCACACTCTCCCTGCTACATTTCGATTTTCTCACACAAATTGAACTCGGATATCAAAACATCTTGTGGATATTAATAAACAATATCTCTGTTTTGGTTTCCGAATCAAGGAATGCAAACTATGCAAGTAATATCTGTTTATTGTACCGTGTCTCTGTAGAAATGGGTTACATTCGATGAACTGCGCAAACAGATCCGATATAATATTGTTGCTGGAGTTATTGAGTGTTGAAACTTCGTTGATCCCTAGGCAGATCGAAACCGACACTTATAGAAAACAAAACATTTAGTAAGTACCAGTCTTAGGCTGAGTTCTCACTGCGATGGGCGTCTGTTCAGCTACTAACACTCCTGTTTTGACGGCCTGTCGAATCTGATGGCTCGTCATAGTCGGATCTTGGCCTTACTGACAGATTGGATCAAAGTGAGTTTGGTGTACCCGAAATCGATGCCGTTGCACTCTACCGCAACACTGGTTGTTAAGGCTACATCCATTGGTAAAGAAAACTAATTGCTTTTTGTGTTAAGGAACTGAACTTTAGAGTTGACTGATTAGTGGTTCAATACTTTCGAATCATTGTAAGTAAAGATAGTGGAATCTGGAAGCAATAATTGTCCCTATAATTCGCAACCCTTGACAATGAAGAGAGCTTAAAGTCTTGGACTTAATTATTTTAGTCTTGGACTTCTGCTAATCATTAAAGACTTTCTTCGGTGATTAGTTGCAAAACATATTATTATAGAAAATTATGACCAGTATTTATACAACACTGTTAAACTAGTTCACATATTTGCTTACGGACCTATCCCAATAAAATAAGCTGTCAATCAGTGTTAAATAAATAAACCGTCAATTCGCCGGTAAGATCAGTCAGCAATGACAAATAAACGGTACTTATTTATATAAAAGATTAATGTGTTAATGTCAGCTTGTAACTCTATAAACGTTAGATTGATTAGGACGGGTGGTTGTGGTCTAAATTATGAGTGACAGCGATTTTTGTTAACTTATGCAGTTGAGTCACTGACATAGAATCACGGCTAAAGCAGTGGCTTAGAGGATGGATTCGATCACAGCATAAAAAATACTTTTTTGTCTACTAAAAATATTTTCCCAGTTTGGTTGAATGTGCATGTTATTCGTTTTGGTAAATACACCAACAATGGAAACATAGTAGTGATAGGTTACGTTTGTAAATCTTACACAAACAACAATTTCATCTGTATACTCATCGTATCTTTGAATCCACTAAGTATTTGTAGGAAACGATTTACGACTTCGATTGTCTTATATGCTATTATGTAAAGTTAATGACTTACGTACATGTGTTTTGAATCCGGATGTTTGTGCATGTGTTTTGCATTTTTAATTGTTGTCACTTGTAACCATGCATGATTAACATTCAACAAGAACCTACTCTTGCCTATTTTACACTTGACGAGACTTTTTTTCCTATAATTATCTGTTATGTTTACTGCTCATTCTGTTTATTAAATCATGATTTGTCAAAGGACCAATTTGTTCGAGACACCATTGTTTAACTATTATGTCTACTTCGTGGACAGATCAAGGGATATACGATGCTTCCTTAGATCTGGCCTTTGCCTTGACTTGTTATATCAGTACCTACCCTGTTCCACGGTATTCACAAAGCTTAATGTGTTTGTTTTATTGATGTTACCATACAAGGAAAACGCCACCCCTTTCGTCTTGCACCACTGCTAAGCACGACCGAGGTCGGCCATACATATTAGGCACTGGTCAGACTATGTGACGCGCGTTAGCAATGAGCACTTACTACTAGGTACTACTGGATCTACTAGCTACCGCGTATACTACTTGCAATAGTATTTGATTTAGCTATTTGAAGGGACGGAATGATGTTAAATCTAATTCGCGCGACTGGTGATATCATAACTTGGTCAAGAAAGCTATCAAATAATATATTATGTCTGTAATTTGACCTGGATAGGCCTGTACCAACAAGGTTGTCAATGATAATGAAGATGATTATGACTGCCAATTTTACATGAACAGTGGACAAGTTGGATTAAACAGAAATGTAGCAATCCACAGCTACATTTCTGTTTAATCCAACTTGCGCCACAAAAGTTGGATCTCCGCTTTCTACAATTTGTTCATCATAAAATATCATATCATGTGTTCATGAAAAATTGGAAAATTGGTTACAGTTTAGAATAAACCGGTAGGGACAGATTGTAGGACGGCTGTGGACACTGGACACTGTCAGTGTATATTATCTGTCAGAGTCCGGAACGATAAGAACATTGTCCGTCCGGAACTGCGTCCGCAAATTGTCCGCAGGTTCTAGTTTTATCGAAACTTTAAAAGAGCTACTGTTACGATTGCATTGTTTATAAAATGTGCGTATGGTTTCACGAGAAACTGTTCTGTCGTAAATCATATCGATTTGTATAACACGTCATAGAGATTGTAGAATGCGCTATTTACGTGACATCATATTTAATTAGAGTTCAATTTAACCGCACTCTATTGCAAGTTACTGTTTATAGTACAAACTATTCGAATTATGTGTTTAAAGGTCCGTCTGATATCAAATAGCCTAGTTGCATGAGATGGATTGATAACGAGTCGTTTTAATGGAGTAATTAAATATGTATCATATTTACCTAAGTGTGTAATCGGAACCGGTCAGTTACGTTTACGATTAAGACGAATGGCTTGGGCGAATTTCTGCTTGGTGTAGGGACAAATAATAATAAAAGGGTCTTATGATAAAGAGTTAAATATTGTTGTCCAGATAAATAGTAGGACGATAATAGACTACCTTATGTCCACGGCTTCGCCCGCGTGAAGTTCGGTAATTACACCACGGGATCGTACTACCGTCAAAAAAGTATCCAATGCGTTAATCCAGGTTATACACTATCTGTGTGCCAAATTACATCCAAATGCGGTCAGTAGTTTTTGCGTGAAAGAGTAACAAACCTTCAGACATCATTAAATACTCACAAACTATGGCATTTATAACATTTGTTACTGTCCTAACAGTAGGATTCACTTTTGACAAATATCAATACATGCAAACCAACATTAATTACTTCTAAATAAATTAAAATACGGACGTTAAGGTGTTCCCCGCGTCAGTCGTTAATAATGATTGATTAGTTGAAATAGAAATTAATTTAATATATTAAATGACAAACTAATAAACCTACTTTTGATAGTAGGGAGAGTCATGTGTGTTAGAAACTTTGCCTATTGTTTACATGTAAATACTTTTTCTTTGTTTAATTGTTCCATGTTATATGGGGCGAGCTTATTGTCTTATATTGGGCCTCCAGGCTAGGCAACGGAGCTGGAGTTAGGTTTGGCTACTCAGAAATTCTTGGTAAAATCGTAGTTCCCGTTCCCGTGGGAGTACGGGGATAAAATATAGTAGGCTATGTTACTCAGTAAAGACGTGGCTTTCTAATGGTGAAAGATTATTAGATGTAATTTTTGAAATCGGCGCAGTAGTTTTTGAGTTTATTCATTACAAACAGACACACACACAAAAATACAAATCTTACCTCTTTATAATATTAGTGTAGATAATACTTTGATAATACTTTGGCCGACCCGAGAATTAACAGCATCCAATAGCTACTTTTTTTTTAACTATTTGACAGGATTACATTTGAACGCTACTCTAAGTGCCAAACTCGTCGCCAAATTTTGGGTTAAATTAATTTACATTGCCATTGACACACCATGAAGAAGATTTGGCCACTACCTCACCTGATGAAAAGCGATAGAGCGGACGACAACCGCTGTATACTTTATTATAACAAGATAAGCATCTCAGCAGGTGTCATGTCTATTACGGCCGTCGGTAACCCCCTAATTACAAAGAGATTGCACTTTCGTCGACATTTTATTATTTCGGTCGACATTTTCACCCGTTCGGCGCGCCCTGCAATTAATTCTAAATGTCATATGAATCGCCCACTTTAATTTTAATTTAAGTTATTTACTGACAGCGGTTATCGTCGGAATTTGTGTTGCAATGGACGCGTCTTGTAGTGACGACAATTAATTTAAGGGTTATTTTTAATTTGCGAACGTACATAGTTGGTTTGGAGGAGTTTTCTTTGTATTTAAAAGTCTTTATTATCTATTTCATCTAATCGACATAATTGCTATAAATAGTTAAAATAAAATCATAAGATTTCAAGGTCAAGGTCAACATTTTTGAATTTTATTTAAATTATATATTTTTTCTGAAAGATAAATTAATTTTATAACACGAAATTAAACTTGCTAATATTTTTTAGGTTTAAATATAATGGACTGGAATTAAAGCATACAATATGAAACGAAAGAAAATACAAAAACTAAATACAGACTAACTAATTTTACCAGTACAATACATAATGTTCTAAGTACTGGGAAACGTACCTCCTCCACAAGCACCAGTGTCCGATGAAATTTAAAGAAGATGTCATAAGATTCCCGCTACAGCTCCATCCTTGCACCACACAGACTCGCCCTCGACATTTGCACGTGGTAAATTTTACCGAAACGAGCTGCTTGCAACCCGGTCAGCTGTTACGTAATATGTCGAGCATAAGATCGTTCCACTACGTTAAGGAGGGAAAAGTGCACCCGATTTATTGTGGACAGGTCATTTGGAAAATGCTTTATTGGTTGATGGTTATCAGATGATCAGGTGGTTTATTTATAACGAACTTTGTAAGTGCGAAATGGATTTGGAGATGGTTGTCTTGACGAAGGAGTAATGATGCATCATGGCATGGTTTACGTGATAATGCGGAGACTCTTATTGACAAAAGACTTCAAAGCTCCAAGGAGTTTTGTTCCTGCTGAAGAAATTCTGTACCAAAGGACCAAAATCCTATTCAGGCCCAGTGATAATAGCCCAATAACTTTTTGGGAGGTCTGACTAGCAAAAGAGTGGCCATAAGTTCGACTCCTACCCGTTATTCTTTTGGCGTGATACCTCTCGTATTTTTTGACATTATACTCCTAAAAAGCAGAGTGAAATATCAACCTACTTTAAATTGCGCGTAGTTCAATTTTTAAGAAATTTTCGCTTCTTGTTCTGCCCACCCCAACCTCAAAACATCGCCGATGCATCGCATATAATAAATGACATAATAACTAAACACGAGTATACCCGATGTTTACCGAAGTCCATTACGCATGCGCACAGGTGCGCGGCACTCATTATAGTGCGGGTGGTCACTAATGTCCCCTGTATGCCTGTATTACCGTATACCCCCTTGATTTTAACTGGATAGAATATATTATAAAAGCAATATCTTAGGTTAGGAGGCTGTATTGATACTGCTATTATTTGTTGGGTAAGGAAAAATTACCTGAATGTCTTTTTAATGGTCTTCAAAATATTCGTCGAGTGGAAAATTTGTCATAGGTATCAAGACGATTAGGAGAAGAAATTGCTTAATTGAATCGAAAGCTTCGTTCTTGTCTAAAACCTTTCAGATTTTGAGGCAGAGATTTTATTTAATAATCAACAATTATCTAAATCGACGCTGAAGTGGAAGAAGTGTTGGTAAACCAACAGTCAGATGGGTTAATGACATTCAAAAGATTGCGGGTAACACCAGTCGCGTTGACCAGGGAAGCATGACTTAATGGAGGAGTTGCTGTATATAGCAGTGGGTGGAATAAGCCTGCCAGTGATGATGATGATGATGACGTTATCATATGTTAAGTGTGTCACAGTATTTTCATCAAGGAAAAGACTCAGACTTCCAATTGTATCTACCCAGCGCATTATCCTAAGTAGATTTCCTCATAGAAAAAAAAGACCTGCATTAATTTATTCTTTCGTTCCCAATTCAGCATTGTAAACGCAATTAGTTTTCCGCAAATATCCATATGCAATAATAAATAAACAGGCGTCTCACGTCGTTCTGATCGCAACATCAGGCAGGCGCCACGCCATAAAGGGATCAGGGTTTTTCTAACGATTCGAAAATTAATGTCTTCACCTTAGACGTAAGTAATCCGTATATAGACACAATTTGTTTTATGTATTGGGCATTTTTTATTGGTTGTGATGGTTTAAGGTTAAAGTAAAATTGTTAGATGTCGTAGTAATTTAAGATAAATTGACACGAAGAGATGAAATAACGTGAAGGAGGTTAGTTAAACAGTGTTCCATCGCAGCTCAAGTTTGGGTATTTAATCGTTAATTAGTCAGTAACTTGTTACGTTAATCTCTACTACTATGCAGCTAATAGCGTCCATAAAAGGGATGTATGATGTTAGAAGTTGATGATCTTGAAAGTTTTAAAAGTAAACTGGAAAATAAGTCTAGGAAACTCTTTGTAAACTACAGACGGCGCATTCTTCGTCATCTTTAAATGTGGACGCGTAAAACAAATTCCTAGTTCAAAAAACTATTTAAAGCTCACCTCAGTTTGATGATCAAACGGTCGATTCGCGTTAACTTTGCCTTAAAACTTCGTCCTAGCTTTAATTATAACGTGAGTTGCGTAACATGTGAGTGGTTCGAAGTGAATATTATTTTAGGAGTTCAGAGACCGTGCTCTGACTTCCACATCTGTTGCAATACCGACCTTGTCTACTCATTCACAAAGTTTAATTTGTACTGTGAACTTTTCTAGTATTTATGTCCTTTAGGTTTTGATGTGCCGTCACATGTCGCATATCACTCAACGGCTCGCTTCCTTTTCGACAACAATAAAGAAAAAAGTTTGAACTAGTAGGTTTGAAGCTGTTTCAATGAAATTAAAAGGTGATAGATTGTTATTTTAGAAAATTATGAAACGAACATTTGTAGCGATGACCGACATTTTGTATCTCGGAAATCAGAAGTCGGGCAGTCGACATAATTTAAGTTTCTGATGTTAATCCGCGCACAAGTCATAAAGTTTATTGGTCCTTTGAGTCGAACTCTAATTTGACCTGATTTGGCTGTGAAGTACGCTGATAGTGAAGTCTCCGAGGAATCTGGTGTCTGTCCTAATCGTTGCCTAATAAATCTTGTGCTCACTCCAAAAGAATAAGAGCATAAACGTATATTTGTCTGTTTAAGTAAATTAAAGGTGAATCCGATTTACTCTTCAGAAGCTTCGCACAATTTCTATTGACCTCGTTAATCGCGTGTTATTTATTTAAGGAAGATCTATTTTAGAGTGTTGTAGTAAAGCGCTTCTCGTCTAGAAAAAGTTTGGCTTTTATCTCTGATGCAGTGTGATTGTGACTTGGACGAAGTCATAGATACTTTTTGGCTTTATAAAAAGTCAGATTTTTTGCTGTTGGATTCAATATTTTCTTTCCTGTCTCGGTAATTAATTTATTGGAGACTCATTCACTGCTAAACTTTTGCTTAAAACGAAAATTTCTCCAACGTATCAAATTGAAGTCCCAACTACCTTTTGGGACATAATATTTTGACGACCCGAATGGCGCAGCGGTATTCAGGCTGCCTTACGTTCTTAGGTTCGAATCCCGGTAGGAGCAAATGTTCGTGTGATGAGCATGGACATTTGTTTCCGAGTCATGGATGTTTATATGTATAATAAGTATGTATTTACAAACAAAAAGTATATATGTAGTATTTCAACTATCTGGTGTCCACGACACAAGCCTTGTTGCTTAGTGTGGCACAAGATGGCGCTGTGTGTAATGTCCAGCGATATTTATTTATGTAGTTCTTTCTCTGGAAGAACTCTACCTTATCCGTAAACCAGCAATTTTCGGTTCTAGAACTTGTTGCATGTTTTTCTTCCAGAAAACCACGAACTTCAACTTTCAGGTAGAAATATTGATATTGATACTAGGACAATGGGATGATTCACATAAATCCATGATTCACAAAAAACGGTAAATCCAAAGGCGTGTAAATTATTTTCAGTGAGTGATGTTCCACTCAAAAAATATTTGATGGGAAAGCTTTTAATCAAAAAATATTTAATTGGAAAGCTTTTAATTAAAAAATATTTGATTGGAGAGTTTTAATAAAAAAATATCATAAAATGTCTAGATAAATTATTTTGTACTGTGTATTAGACATCGCCAAGGAATGTCAATGTTTATATCGATGAGAATTCCACACTCGTTAAAACTGTCTCAAATCTTTGCCAGATTGTTTATCATTAAGATGAAATTGTTATCTTATAACACTTTTTTTTCCGATTTGACACCTTGTTTTTATTTACATTCCTGTGTTTAAGTCCAAGAATAGTCTCTAGGCCTATACTTACTCCTATTATAAAACTGTAGTGTGCAGCAAACTCGTCATGACTTCTTTTAAAAGAAGTATATCTCTTTTATAGTACTAATATTTTCTTCTATCGTTTTGTCGCTATCCCTTGATAACTTTTATGGTATTTCCGCCAATAACTTTACTGATATCATGTTGCTATAGATGGTGTTTACTACGTTGCAGGACAATGGGTACGCTAGGCCCTCGGTCGCGTCGGTCATGGTTGTAGTACCTACCTACATGAAACAGACCAGAAATGCGGCATCGTTTCTACATTTGTACCAAGAATGGGATTTGTTGATACTTATAGTATTTACGACTTGAGGTCCTAAGATACGTTCTACTACTAATATAGCAAAGGAACAGTGAAACAATTTTGGTGTACAATCATGTGTATTGAATCTATCTACAACAAAACATTAATATCGTGTGTGAAAAGGGCTTATTCCACAAATGCCCCATAATAGTGGAATCTAAAAAAAAAGTCTAGAATTCCCCGCTGATGTATTTCCTCAATTTTCTCCCTAATTAGGGAAAATTGGAATTGAAAAAAATACTTATTCCACAAATCCCCCCCAGTACAAATACCTATCATTTTCTACCAACATCAACAACACCAAACAAATTATTTCCCAGAGTGACTAGGTACTTAGTAGTAATAGTTTTTCCTAAGTTATTATAACGAGCACTGCCGGTTTACTCATCAAAAATAATTGTAAAGATTTTCTTTATCTTAAACCAGCTATTAAGCTTATCTTAAACATGCACCCCTTAAAACTTCTAAAAAGTGCTTGCACTGACCTATCTGTATTCAAGTGAATCCGGGGTAAAAAGCCTATAGTAATAAAATGGCGAACAGTAACGGGCCTCGACCGCGCCAGTATGTGTGGCAGACGCGTTCAGCAAAAAGCGGGCCTGGCAATGTTGCCATATTCGATGATAACGATTACTATGCGGCCAGCAAGCGTTATCAAATGATCGCTGCTCGGACTGTTTTGATTTAAATGAAGATTTTTTAACTTGGATTGAAAGGAAAATGCAGTAGTTGTTTCTACATACGGTGTGAGAGAAAAACTATTTTGGTGCTTCGAGATGATTTTTTGATAAATGAGGAATATTGTATAGAAATATAAAAGCAGCGATGAAGTTCTGTTTAAAATACATTGGAAAAGGGGAAACCAATAGTATAATGTCAGAATGTCTGTGCTTCGGAGAGAATATGATGTACTAAATGTATAAAAATACATATTTGTAATCTTCGAAGGGTTTAACAGACGTGTACTAAAACTACACACACTTTTCGCCAGTTAGATGTTTTTCAGTAATAAAGGGCGAGCCTATTGAAAAAATCAGGAGCGTATTTGAGAAAAGCAAACTAAACAATTTCATGTCAAACCATCTCAAATAATCCATATACATACGTATTTCATAAGAGCAATGAACACCACACACTAGTTCGCTATTATGGACCATTATCCTTCCCGCAATTACGCAACAGCACAGTCAGATCGTTATCAAACTTTTTGTAGACAAAATAGAGACATAGATAATAAATAGCGCTGTTGAACCTGTCAATTGGAGTTAATGGTTAAATTGGACGAAAAAACGTCTCCCAGGACAATTGTCGGATGTCCAGTTCATTTTACCGAGTGAATGGAAGGAAACTAGTGACCTAGTCGCGACTTTGCCTACATCTTTAGGGTCAAGACGGTGTGATGAAAAGGTTAATTTTGTACCCAAAATGCTTCAATACTTTTGTGATAATACTACGTTAGTTTGTTGTTGTGTGTTTGTTAGGGTCTAGTTTTGTTTATAATACGGGATGCATTTTAAGCAGAAGTACTTGTTCCTCCGAACTTCCGAGATTCCCATCATACGTTTTCAAAGCTTTGGCGAACTGTCGAAACGAATATGCTGCCCTGTGATACTCCAAGTTTGTTAGTCACGAAACAATTCAGAACGTCAACAAGATTTATTTGAATGGTCTTGGAAAAAGTTGAGTGATCCCGCGGGATCCGCCTGTGTGGGATCAGTTTACTAAAGAGCCTTCAAACCCATATTCAACCGTTATATTTTATAGCTAGGTACTTCCAATACTCAAGCTGTAGTTAACTCCTTAGAGCTTGCTATGACAATGCTGGCAGAACACAGTAATACTAACCGCAATTAACGAAGACGTATGGGATTATATATTTGAGTATGAATTTAGATTAAGAAGGATGTATTCATCCTTCTAAATCTTCAAGCAGGCAAAGAAGAACGGTGGAAGGATTTTGTGAAAAATGATTGGATTTGGTGAGAACATGACGGTGAAAAGAGTTGGATGGAAGAAGAAGACATGGTACGCATGGTCTAAATAAGGGCAAAAGGACGATGACGATGATAATGAATAAGATTGACAGCATCGAGAATCATACCGTTAACTACCGTATTCGCAACCATAAAAGTTGTGACGTAAAAAATAAAAAGGAAGTTACGAAAACAACAAAACGTAAGCGTCGGAACCGCACAGACGTCGCGCCGTCTAATTGGAACCGACGAAATACCTAGACGACGTTATGTGACATATAAAAATTCCACAATTTGGATATATTGGTCTGGTCGCCCCACGGTTTGATAGTAAAACCGAATGAAATGTGCCGTTCTTTTCATCTCGTGTGTAGGATGTTAAACGTGATTGCATTTTAAAAATAACAGTAGTTTTGTTGAGGACACCTGTTGAACAATACCGGGATGCAGCTACGGTTACGGGTGAAATTAGAAGCACGAGGTAATTTTCAGCGATGAGTCCACAGTGACATTCATTAATGACTTTGTCCTGCAGACCCTGCAGTGTAAATGTGGAGTTGTACCACAAACGATGGGGCAATTCAGTAATATCGTGTCCTGCGTGTGTGCGTCAAGGACTCGAAGAACTGTTAGATGTTACTGACCAGACTGACCTACTTGGTGACAACTCGTAGCTAAATTCTGGCCTAAACTCAATTAAGATTATCATCAACGTTAAAAAGAGGAAGAAGCATGGAAATAAACGAGGTATCATAGTTGTAGAAGATGAAAGCATCTACTAACATCAACAAGTAGTTTTCTTTCAAGAAACAAAGCACGAAGCGTATGATACTATGATGCCAACGAGGGCAAAATGCATTCTTTCCACAGACATAAAAGTCAAGACGATGAGGTACTAAGTACATACATTACCTACTTGACTAAGTCGTAACTGTCCTCTGAGACAAATTGATTTCAACTATGCTAAATGCTAGGGCCGACAACCCCGCACTATTCACTATGGACGATAAAACCGACTTATTTTTACCAACACACCTTTGAGAAGGTGCCTTAAACAATTTAATATTACTCCAACATTAGTGTTGGGCTAGTTAAAACTAATGAAAATACTTGAACGCTCATGTGCGTACAAGTAATTTCATTAATTTTAACAGACGCTATAGCTACAACAGTGAAACGTCAATTAAAAATTATGGAGCATTCTTATTTACAATACAATATAACTTTTTACCTGTTTTCCTCGTAGGGTAGAGTGGCAGTGTATCTATACTACACCCACATTAGCCACTTATGTTAAAGCGTCATGTAACATGTCATATTCATGCTTATTTATTTAAATCTATTGTTTAAAGGCGGTCGATATCGTCTGCTGTCTTTGCGGCTTCATAGAAAATGTAGTAAGTAAGTATGGTTAAATAACAAAGTTGAAACATATAAAACTTTGTCTAACGTTCCAAGATCATTAATACGATGGAAACTTTGCTATCTTCAATAGGCATGACGACAGTATCAAAAAATTGCAAATCTATTTAGTCCGTCAGTTAGAGTATTGGAAATTAATGGACACGTATTTTTTGTTTTTGTAAATCAATGAATATTGACAAAAGATTAAACGCATGAAAACTCGGGAGTGGGGGCTCGTGACGTCAGAACTAGTTAAAAATTATACCCAGGCGTGACGTATTGAGAATTTTAATAGCGTCATATCTTCGTCAATTTTGGTTTACGTAACAAAAGAAAAAACACGGGCGAATTTTTTTTGATAATCTAACTGACGGACTTATTAGTTTTTTTTTGTCGTCTCGCCTATTGTTTGAGGTAATACTTGAGACCGTTGTGAAATTGTATTAAGTATTACACAAATAGGTAAGTTATTCATTGTCATGCTGACATAATTCATTCAAACCTTAAAGAAAATGTTTAAAAAAAATTACTACTTTCATAAAGAGACTTACCAACTTCTCCGTTAAAGTTCAGGAGTCATACAAACCAAGTGACCTTTTCAAGTGACTTCACGATTACGTCGTCGTTACGTTTACATTATATTTAGAAGACTCCTCGACCTTATCGTATCTGATGCATTTTCATTACAGCTGTTCATTACGCGGGCTTAGCTACCAATGACACACAATTAATGTAACCGGACAGTAGGGACGCTAGGTTTTACCAGTTGGGTGGGATAGGTCCTGAATAACGTACAAAAGTAGTTCGGCTTTTTGCATTAGGAAAAGTAACAACATTTGCTGCTTATGTTTTTTTTCTGTTTGATGGAGTCCTCTCACTAACCAAAACCAGACAGATTTTGCTTTTAATTTCCTTAGTGTTCTGATTTACCTACTACGCAAGTTCTTAATTCTTTGACTACTTTTTTATTTCGTTTTTGTCAAAATCTACAACACAAAGTAGTCACAGTCCCTGCGAAAAGTAGCTAAACATCTTTTGATTCGTGTAACTTGGAAACACATAACACTGCACTGAATACATTTTTGACAGAAGTAACTAACATTTCTAGTTCATATCAAAATCAAAATCAATCATTCCCATAATCCATGGCAACCCTGGCAGGAGGGCGGGTGCGGATATACGCGTTAATTGCGAGGCCACCGAGCCCATAGATCGATCGACACCATTGTCGAACTCCGACCATCGTGTCGCGGGCCCCATGGTCGCGATATACCAGCCAGACTATTGTTGCTAGGCTGATTGCAGTGTATTAGAGTATTTAGATTTAAAGATATTTAAAATACTGTAGATAGGCTATCAGAAGAATAATGTCATAGAAAAATGTAGTTTCATGTCTTGAAGCACAATAAATCATGATCTGTCAAATGACCAATTTGTTCGAGACACCATTGTTTAACTATTGTGTCTATTTAGTGGACAGATCAAGAGATAAGAAAATTGCCAAGTTTGATAAGATACACTTCTACCGGACCAGTTAGCTTTTGCATGTAGATCACGATTTTATTCGCGTTGTCCCGTCTATCGTAGTTTTTTTTTCATGGCTGCGTGCTTAGATTAGGGGAGCCAATTTGACAAGGTTTTTGAAGGCTTTAGGATTTTTTTAAAATTGAATCTGGCATATTTATCTTTCGTCTAAATAGTATTTTCTTTTGTGTTTTGTCTTCAATCAAATAATTTTAATAGATTTACTACTTTTTGTTTACGTATTTTCTAATAAAGTTTAGTTAGACTAAACAATGAGTTGGTATACTAAAATTAAAAGTTAGGAATTTGATTTAACACCCGAATATTAAAAATAGAAAACACCTTTCGTTTTTAAAGCTAATGAAACATATTTAGTTCAGCTCATAATAATGTTCAGACACGTTTTTATTGCAGTTATTTTTGTTTTAGAAACACTAAAATACTAAAAAGATTTTCGCTGAACTGGAAAAGTCTGGTTTTAATGCTTTTTGTATGCGAATTTTTAATGTTGAACTTTTCCTTGTTTCTAATTATAAACTAGGACAAGAACCTAGACTTTCAACCCAAAGGTATTTATGAGAACTCATTTTAAATTATCGATAGTTTTCCTGTAAAAAGTTTTACATCCAATCCTAGCTCGTATCAATTTTGTGGCGAACCTACTTCTCGTACTAGGAGACGTATTTAGCTCGGTTAGAAGGGTTAACAGGTGTAATGCCCCCTAAGGACACTGATATTATAACTTATTTTTTAATTATTAATCAACTACCCGATTATTGACATTACATTTCAGTGTGACTGAATGCAATTTGTTTGAAAGTTGTACTGGAAAATCATAGGGTAAACTCCTATTAAAATTGTTTGATTTTTAAGCTGTTCCAAAAATACTTCAAAGGAAACAGTTATTTCATAAATGCATAATTATTCTTTAAATCAGCATATTGCTACCGAAATGACATCATCTAACTGCGATAAAATCTTCGCAAATAAAGCTACAAATTAAAATTAATTACTCAAAACATAGTTTTTACTTCAATCTCCTGATTAAAATTAAACGCACGGAGTAATTTTGTAAATATTTTGCACTATAAACCTAGCATTAATTGCATAACTAGACCTGTTAATCATTTCAATATTATAACAGTCCCAAAATACAGGATAACGTATGCAGACAGATTTTACGCGATATTTTTATGTGGTAGCAGTTATTCATTTGTTTTTCTGAAACCCTGGAGTTGATGACGTTTTAGATAGTTAAACATTTGTGTCTAGACTAAAAATACGCAATAACAGTTTTTTGTCAGCAGTATAATAGAACACGCTGTTTCTACTTATATTGTCAAAGTTTTTAATCTGTACTAATATTATAAAGAGGAAATATTGGTATTTTTGTATGTAACGAATAAACTTTTAAACTACTGGACCGATTTGAAAAGTTCTTTCAGCCATGGATAGCTACATTATAAGCAAGTAACATAGGCTGCACTTTATCCCCGTACTCCCACGGGAACGGGAACTACGCGGGTGAAACCGAGTGGCATACGCTAGTAGCTAATAAAGGTAAGTTCTCAACTTATCAGATCTCCCGCCTACTATTAAAAGCTACTCTTTGGCGACAGCCATTGCAATGTGTTCAGTTGACGACAGAGTTCCTAGTTTTATAAATATCGTTGCATTTCAGTCAGCTCTCTGAAACAAGAGTGTTGATTTTGGCAAACAGTCACGATTCCTAATTGTAGCACTTATTGGAAGATCTATCATGATCTGACACTGTGATCCATTGCCTCTTTTCTTTTCACTTTCGCGTCAATGAACTAAATCATCTCAAATGTATATCAACCGTTTATCACTGGTATCTCTTGCACTACAAATCGCCTCTACTGCTATGACATAGAGATGCTGTCAATGTCAAATAGTCTTTGATCTGTAGATTGTAATAGACGTGCATCTGTAGTCGCAGCAGGTTTCAGAGCCGCTGATCATTTCCGGTTTGATAAACCTTTTGTTACACCTGCATATATCAGTGTCCCATACGTCACTGAGACCGATTAAGAACCTTATCAACCTCATCATCTGCCGATCCCTTTTCCAACAGTGTTGGGGCCGGTTTCCAGTCTAACTGGAAAGAAGCTTATCAACCAAATGATTTTTTAAATTAGAATTTCTATACATGGTTTTAACGGGTGAAACATATGAACTGCTTGTTTTAACCCATCAAAAGCACCAAATGCACAATAACCTCATGACGATAACAACGAGTACAGTCTTATAAAGATAGCGGGCGTCGTAAAATATAATAATTTTACGTATGTTAATATATAATAGGACAGTAAAGCCAGCGGAGTGCGACGCCGTAATGGAGGTGTGGCAGGGCGGAACGGCGTGTTAACAGCCATAGGACTTGCAGCTAGGAGTTTTAGCGTTCAATTGACGTGGATTTTGGTTATATTTGATTAATAAATATTAACAATGACAACAATTTAGATGAGGGCTTGATAGCATAAAAAGATTTTTAAGCAGCATCAGATGCTCTTCTTTGGACGGACAGATCTTGCATATTGTGAACATTTGGAGTTACATCTTGGAAGGATTCGTAGATGTATTTCTGAGCAAAGAAGGCTAGTTACAAATTTTAATTAAGAGAGTCAAACTGCTGATTAAAACAATGAGTATTTAATTTAAGGGCCTATTTTTTGTGCCTGACAGTACATTTGATCAAAAATTTCTTTGAATAAAATAAATCGAATCGGGGGCGTCGGCCACAGGTGCCTCGACCACTGGGGACCCAAGATATAGATGTAAATGATGATGTGAATGTGGCAATTATTTATTACTAAAGTTGAATCGTGTATTATGGTGGTTTATAAAGTTAATCTAAGACGAAAGACCAAAACTATCCACACGGTAGCGTGTTGTTACAATGTGACTTTTCTAACCCAAGAGAGATTCATGCAAACCAGACGCCATTTGACGAGTAGACAGTAGACACACAACACTTGCTCTAAAGATTTACAATCGCACCCGAGTCCCGACATTAACAAAGGAAAAAACGAAGGATCTCGAAAGGTAAACATTTTGGCTAAACATCGTACCGACGAAGTAAACAGTAGCCACGTTTTACGTGAAGGTGAAGATTTTAATGGTAAGTTTAATTGCAGTTAATGGACTGATATTTAGTCGAAATTATTTCCATTGGAAATTATTGATTGAGCCAGTAACAGAAACATACGAACCAGTGTCCATATGTGTCCAGTTTAGGTAGGACTGATAAAGCCAGTTGTGTTAGGGCAGATAATAGGACCAGAAGTATAGAAATGTCTTTTGCCACGGGAGAGGAGATAAACAACAGTGATACCATCAATCACTAAAGAATATTTTTTGTACTGTGTCGTCAAACTAAATACCCGTGGTTTTAGTGAACTGGTCGATTGATGCAGAGTCAGGTTGATAAGAAAATCTCAATATTCCTTTACTAGGACTAGATTTGACATAACTTAAACAGAAAATGTTGTTGCCAATATGTCATGGCTATGTCTTATGTCAGTACTTAAAGACAAAAAGCTAGAATAACAGACAGGTGCAAATTTTCAAGCGTTAAAGTTTATTGAGAACGCGTGGGACTCAAATTATATTGAATAATGATTAATCATGCAAGAAGATGATACATGAATTAGGAGAATTCATAGAGCAATGAATACGGATCTTGGTTTTGTGTAGCATAGGCATATAGAAACGGAAACTGAATGAAATGCTTTCCAGAAAACAGCGAATGATTCAGAAAAAAGAGATTAGTGATTGGTTTTCACAGGTGAATAAATATTTAAAAGATTCTTTCCTCTTATTTAGTAAGACGTGCAAGTAAGATCAACCCCACGGATTTGCTCGGGCAATTGAGTTTATTGCGATTGGAGAGTTCTTCATGTCGATAATTTCGCCTAGAATCAACTTCTATAGTGTAGACCCTCGTGGTAAATAACGGACCCTCAAAATTAAAATAAAAAATCAAAGCATTTATTTCAAGTAAGCCAGTCATTTTTGAATTGTCAAAACAAAGATGAAAATTAAATGTAGCTACAGTCCCATTCACAAGACATAAAAACTGTGAAAGTACTGTAGATTAGTCCTCAGTAGAGTAGAGTAGTCCTAGTGTAGAGTAGTCCTCGTGGTGAATAACGACACACTCCACTCACTCAACAGTGTAGGCTGATGACTCTTGTGCTACCTCTACAGTAACACAGCATCTTGGTCCATCGATTTGGAGTTCTCCAGAACTCTAACTACTAATCGCCGAAATGAGCCGTAAATCAATAGTTTTGACAATAAACCAGTAGCCAAAGTTCACGTAAGAGATCGCAACTGGCAGCGACAAGTCTGAACTAGAGCGTGCAATGACGTCACCCATTGAGTCGCACGCGCAACGGATCATCAGTTTATCATTATTGGATTTATACCTTTACGCTCGTCTCATTTTTGTAGTGTGGGCAGAGGTGTTATCAAAAATGCATTAGACTACACAGACGACATAGACTCAATGGTTGGTGTGACAATGTTTTTTTTAATTTGGTGCTCTTTTTTCTTTTTGTCAAATTTTAGGAATTTCATATCAGTCAGCGTATCAGATGATTCTATGTTATGTAAGGTCATTGCAAAAATACATGATGTGACTTTTTTCCTTTTGCATTGTTTCTGTAATCACATGGTTCCGTGACTCGCTAGTAAAACTAAATGGTGAGAATAAATTGATCAGCCTTTTTCCTTAATCGCATATGTTTGTGCTTTAATTGCCATTTCAGAACGAGTTTCAGACAACATATTTATAGAATAAACTTTTCTATTCTTATCCATCTCTATAATTCCTCTTATCTGTCTCTGCTATCCTTGTCGATCTCTTTTATTCTTATCTACCTTTTCTTCTATTCTCATCTATACTTCCTTATGTTTTTATTTTCCATTAAGAGTTTGATTTTCTTTCATTTCTACATTTCATGATCAAAACAAGATTTATTTCACACGTGTCTTTATTGTAATCAACATAATGTGGGAGGAAGATAAAACAATTCAATACCAGGACAAGAAAAGATAATGTCTCATGTGAAAATGCCACAAAGTCTGCATCGGTCAAATCCACGTGGTTCGACTAAATACAAAATTACAATTGTGTTATTTGTAGAAACAGTTTCAGGTCAATTAGCTCATCATTTGCAATTATTCTAAGTCATTCGGTTTACTGTTAATGGGGTGATAATTATTTACTGCAATTGAAACTCAGCAGCATCTGGCTTGGCAAGACTTGGGACTAACTGGCAAAGAGCTGAGTTCGAAAAGTTGAGATAAAATTTCTATACCAATGTATAATAAGATTATCCTAGCAACCAAGTGTAATTTGATTGGTCTTAAGATTCGAAATGATTCAATTGTGATGTTTATTTTTTCGTATTCCGTGTTTACATTTTAGACTCTTGCGAATGCCTATCCTGTGTTTTTATAGGTATGCCTATCTACCTACGTTATTCTTTGTTTTAGTGTTCTACTTTTAAAAATTAATTGCAATCCCATTTCGTAATTTTTTTGAAAGTCTTCTCATTTTTCGTGCTTTTCATAAACAAAATGTGTCAAGGATTTGTCAAGAAAAACAACTTTATGGAACTGGAAAAGATTTGGTTTCATAATATCGTTTTTGTAGTTTCATTCAAAGTGTTGTAAGTAACGTTTAATTTTAGCTTGTGTTATCTGTTTCCTAGCCACCTGACCGTTTATGAAGGGTGCATAAATGAGGTCCGGCTTTGTACGAGTAAGTGGCTTGCGCTTAGTATGTTTTGCAGCCGACCACGTTTGCCGACCACTATTCACTGCTCAGCCTAAAATGGACTCATAATGGCTACTTGTTCCTACGATACACCTGCTGTCATCGCATATTTGCTGCCAGTATTATTCGTATGAAATTCTATGTGCGGCTGAAGATATATTCGCGATAGCGATACGACTTATTGTAGCATGCATGATCACATGGAATTTGACAGAACGTTGGTTCAAAATTGATTTAAAAATTGTGACTTTTTTATACCTTCCATACGTGTCTTCAAGTTCCATGCGACCGCGCGGCTCGCATCACACCACGTCGTAATAAAACACTGATCACTCACTGTAACCCGGCTTGTAGACAGCACGAATCCTCTTAACCAACTTGCTGGTCCTCTTGATGGGCGGGCCGAGGGCGACGGCGGAGTGGCCGCGCCTCTCGGCGAACACGATATAGTTCCGTCTATTTTTCAGAGGCACTTCGAAACGTCCGGAGCAATCGAGATGCTCGGGGGGTAGCTTCAGTCGGATGACAGCGTTCTCGTGGGGCCAGTGTCCCTGGTGGCGGAAGACGCGCTTGATCTGGACGGTGGCGGCGTCTTTGGCGAGGGACTGGACGCGCGCCTCGAAGGCGGCCGGCGCGCGGTAGGCCCGCCAGGCGACGTCGGCGCGGTCGCAGTATAGGCGGCGCGGCGCGGCGACGGCGGCACAGCACAGGGACAGCAGAGCCCACAACGCCGCGCGCCTTTCTGTCTTCATCGCGCCATCGCAACAGCGCTCGGTGACTCCCTGCTCGTTCGCGGTGCGCCTATGTTCTCCCGTGAGCGGTCGGCGCGCGACTGGCCCCAACTGAATCATTCCCCGCCCACACCGAAATAGTCGCGGTACGGAGCGAGCACGCGTCGCTAATTTATCTCGTCTGATGATTAATTTGCGCTTGTTATATGTAATTAGTGGGTACCATGTCGATTGTTTGATTGGGGTGCGATTGATTCAAGTTGAGTGAAAGTTTCAACTTTGAAAACACTTTTTTTTTGAGTTAATTGAACTTTTTTGTACAATTTTTAAACTCAATATTTATTTAACCAACCCTTTTTCTTTACTAAGTAGTTAAGAGTGTACAATCCGTATCCAGAAGTGAAGCGAAGAATATGTGAAGTGTGAAAATTTACATAGCACTTTTGTGATACGCGTTTGTCTAGTAACAAGGAGTTACTTACTGTAGCCGAGATTTTCAAGTGTCGACTTTCGCTCGTAGCGGCGTCTACGAGGACGCTGTAGCGCGTAGACGCACCGTAGCTTTGACCTTAGGCGTAGACCCACGACCTTGTGCTCGTAGCTCAAAATGATAATATTCTTCATGATTCCTATTTCATTTCTAGTCAATTCGGTTACTCTAATTTCACTTAAGGTGTCAATTACTTTTGCTGCACATTAAATATCTTGTGACACTTCCGTTGTGATCGAGGATTACCTTGGATTGCTCAAAACGAAGGCATCAGAAACGCAAATAATTACACCGAACCACTGACACCACAAACACACCTGACAAAACCCCTGACTCACACATAATTCCAACGCTCACTCCCACCCAATCACATCCTTAATACCTGGAATCAGCATCTTTGATTCCCACAGGACGAACGAATGAATGATTGAGACCTAACGGTTCGCAACCAATTGCCTCACATCCGGTAAGGGAGGTAAAAAAAGGTAAATAGTGTGAACACTATGTCTCGATCGTACTCTCGGAGCTTCAGGTAGATGGACTCATTCATAATGGTAATGAATGACCGGTGGATTTTGGGGTTCCGTAGTGCTGAGACGTAGGGATCGTAGACGATGTCATAGTATTACGTTTGCGTTTTGTTGATGTAGAATATAGATTAGAATTGAATGTTATTTATTATCATTAACACTAAAAATGGGATATTCCCGAAGTTTGTGTTTACGATAATGTTATCATTAATCACTGAACTGAATCTACTAATCTTTTAAACTGTCATTTAATAAATAAATAACATAGTTACCTATGTTATTTATTGTTGTTACAGGTGATTTGCAAATAAAGTTTTTATTTAATTGAAAAATTTACCCCTAGGGTGTAGAGTACAATAATAAGATTTTTTCAAACACCATAAGCATGCTATAATTAAAAAAATATAAATCAGATCAGTTTGAATCACACTAATATTATAAAGGCCAAAGTTTGTATGTTTGTTACTCTATCACGCAAGAACTACTGAACGGATTTGTATGAAATTTAGCACTAAGATAGTTTATGACCTGGAATAACACAAAGGATACTTTTTATCCCGGTAGTATGATTCCGTGGGACAATTATCGACCTTTACGTGGGTGAAGACGCGACTTACGCTAGTTTCCAATAATTTAAATTAAAATACTACAATTTTTTCCACTGAACTACAAGTAGAGTGCCTGTGCTTCTCTTGTTTATTTATGCCTGATAATCTTCTAGCTATTTTTCACTTTAAAAGTCACAGAACAGAACCCATCTTTTAAAGTGGACTCAAAATATTTTTTACACCGAACACAAAAACGGGTGGCCCTGGTGGCCGGAACTTACCATTGTCGTGCACCATTCAACCAAGCACGTGCGTTACGGTGTGAGAGCGGCCTTCGTTTGTAGATGAATTACTGCTAATATTGGCTAATAGCTTCCATGCTGCTCTGGAACAAATAAAGGATCTATCTTTTCTTCTTAGAAGTGTGACTAAAGTATTTATTGAAGCGCCAGTACATCTGTCCTTCAAAAGTCATTGGGTGGGTCATTTGACCTGTCAGCATATAGGCAAGTCGCAGTATGCGCGTTTAGATTTTTATAAAGCCCCGTCTCTGATATTTACATGAACTGTAATTTCTATAAGATCAAATCTACAGGTGGTGACAAATAAATTAAACGTCGAGAAAACTGCAGCTATCTTCAAAAAGGAAAATAGACTACACTATGATGGTAAGGTGTGTAAAAGTTGACTAAACATTTTATAACAATCATTCTATCCGATGATTAATTATCCGTTGACACAAATAAGTGAAAGCAATCCCAAAAAGAGACATGAAATATACCAAAAATATTCTCATCTCTTTCTAACAAAATACTTAGTTTGAAGAAAGATCTTTCGAACAAATTAGAATTTGGAAAAAACCTGCCAAATCCGAAACACATGTTGCACCCTTGCACCGTTGCACTTTACAAATCGTTCTACCTTAAGCTATACTAATTACAAACAGGTGGGAACTTTGCCTTTCAAACAAAACTCATAAATTTAAAAGAAATGTTTTAATAAAACAATAAAATAAAGCCTCGAGGTGTTATAAGCGGGTATTGTTTGACAACACGTGTTTGTAATTACTGTTGTGGGAACGCCAAAAACAATTGTTTGTCAAAACCGTTTTCCTTTTTTTTTATTGTGTTTTTTATAGCGAGGTGAGATTTTGGTGCAAGGATTTAAATTGGTGCGTATTTTTTTAAAGGAGAGATGAATCATTGATTTGTAGTTTACATTTCTGTTGATTTGTTGTTGTTCTCTATTTATAAATGCCTGTACTATTTTTACTTACAACATCTATTTTAACACCTATTTTAGTTTTAATACATGCATTATTTTTATAGAGTTGTCCTTTAAGCAATTGCTACACATTGCTTTGTTTTGGACTGTAATGATAGGTCTTTGAGAAAAGTAACGAAGCTTGAATGTTATTCAGTACTGTCCTTCTAAGGTAAGATTTCAAAAGCAAGAAATAACTTCATACTCATACAAAAACGTCCAACGTCCACCTCACTCAAGAAACTTAAAAAAAGTTGCAAGTTCCCGTAAAATGGTCCAGATGGTCGAATTTTGTGATGTCTTCATTACAGCCTGCCCGCGGTAGTAAGTCATCTTAATGCAAAAATGACAAAATAAATTATAATGTTGGTGCCCGCGCGAAACGCTAACATTTGGTGGGCGAAACGAATGAAAAGTGGCTCTACTTGACGAAATAATAAAGGACTTGGTGATGTGTGCGTGTCTGTCTCCGTGTCACGAAATTGTGAGCTTACATTAAAGTAATAAGGACTATAGATAAGTGTAGTTTTCTCTGGAAATAACCAGACATTTTATTTAGATCTAATAATCCCACAGATTTTAGTACAACAATTAAAACCTTGACATTCTAGGTATTTGACCTACACCAAAGAATGTGTAATTTTTAATTAAAATAACAAGGATTTAATGTCTGTTTATGTGAGTTAATTAAGAAATATCTTCAAAATAGTCCGAGTTCCTAATTTTATTACGGGCAAGTTTATTTCAAAATGATCCTTTGTTATTTTTCTAATTTATAATCGCTCATAATCTTTCTGAAATAGTTCAAATAACCTCTCAGCTTTAGAGTCAACCAAGCACCTACTACCTATAGTTAGGTACAAGATAGTAGAAATATTTGTTTTATTCCGATTTTTCAGCATCCTGATAGTTGAATTTCAAGTTTGTGACCACGAAAAACATTACGATCTCCTTGCAAGTAGAGCCACTTCCAAGCCCGTACATCTCGGCAGGCCACCCTCAGTGACGTTCGTTTCTCGTTAACCGTATAATTGTTTAAATTGTCATAATTTCGCCCGCATAATGTTGCCACATAAATATTTATTTATCGGCCCACTACTGATAACCAAATTGCTGATGACCAGCGCTCCTCGCATGATTTAAGGGCTTTGTAACTGTTGCCTTACTGCTTTTATAGTGGGAACACGTAATTTAAGTTTGAATTAAATTCCGGAGTAGCATACAATGTATGTATGTACGTAAACTTGAACGACAACAAAAAAAACGAGAAATCTTAAGGAAAACTGCCTAAATGAAATTAAAAGGAGGAAAACCTGTATATATGTTACTAGCTTTTGCCCCTGGCTTCGCTCGCGTTTTGTTCGGAAATTGTATCATTACAACGTTTTGAATATAGCCTATACCACTCACAAATAACGTGGCTTTCTATTGGGAGAAGAATTTTCAAAATCCGTTCAGTAGATCCAGAGGTTACCCTCCACAACCTCACCAACTTTACCTCTTTATAATATTATTTTATACATATATTGGTTTAGTATAAAAAGTATAGATAATGATAACTGGCGCCAAAGACTTTGAAAGCAGTATTTAAAGGACTGGCTGTCAAGATGTAAACTAGGTACTTAGTAGGAATAAACCGTTTAGATCTTTCATGTCAACCCAAGTGCATTATGCCATCTTGTAGACATCGATAGATATGATATTCAGTACCATGGATATTCTATATTAAATCTTTGTTAGGAGACCCATGTATTCATGCCCGTAATCTTGAGATACCTAATCAAGGACTTGTATCGTGATTCAAACCACATAGGAGCTGATGAAATACCTCATGTATACTGCGACATATTGCAAACTTATTGCTTGGATTTACACCATCATTGGTACAGCTGAATTGCCCTAATAATATCAATCACTAACCCCTCTTCCGGACTAAATCCTGAAGACAAGAAACGACCATTTATCAACACGTCCATTCACTGTTCAAGTTCATCTATTTCAGACAATTTCTCCAAATTTCCAAAGTCCATCTTCCTAAGGGCAAATTTTACCAGTGAACCGTGTAAACCTTATTCAAGACTGGCATAATTGCTACTGAATATTGACACTGACAGATCTTGAACGTCGTTGAGATATTTGATTGCGTTCAGTTACATTGGTGAAGTCTGCTCCAAGATTGTATCTATCTGTTCGTCGATATACATCGAATCATAATGGTCGTCCTAGATAATCCAGTATAGAAACAAAATGATGAGTATCACCAGTGGCTCGTACGCAGCACACCGACGGCGGCCGCCAAAGTACCCATTCGGTAGGTCGCGCGTGGTTTATTTCTCTCGCGCCAGGGAGTAAATATAACTCGTGTGCTACGGGTGTTAGCACTACTATGGGAACATTTTAGTCGATTGGAAGTCGTGGAGTTTCAACTGGATGAATGTGTTGAAGTTTGTGAGAACGATTGTTCTGGTGAGTTTGTTCCGCCACTTCTTCCCAGCTAAAATACTAGGAAGTGACGAACGGTGGACGTTTTGAGGGACTGTCTATTGTAATTTTTGACGTTTAGAAAGTACTGATGAAGACTGATAATTGGTTTATTATGTAGAGTGAGTTTTTTTTTAAGTATTGAAATTATAAATGCGAAAAACCTACGTTACAAAACAGGCAACTGATTAAATTAGCAATAGCCAGATGCATCTGAGCTGCTCCAGATCCTATAGACCAGACTATTTTCAATAAATAGCAAATAAATAAATAAATATCGCTGGACATTAACACACAGCGCCATATAGTGCCACACTAAGCAACGAAGCTTGTGTCGGGGACACCAGATAGTTGATTTAATACATAGATACTTTTTGTTCGTAAATACATATTTATTATACATATATAAACATCCATGACTCGGAAACAAATGTCCATGCTCATCACACAAACATTTGCTCCAACCGGGATTCGAACCCGGGACCCTAAGAACGTAAGGCAGCCTCACTACCGCTGCGCTATTCGGGTCGTAAAGTCAATAGTTTAAGTAAAAAGTAACTATCCTATCCTACTAACATTATAAATGCAAAAGTTTGTGAGGATGGATGGATGGATGGATATTCGTTACTCTTTCACGCAAAAACTACTGAACGGATTTGGATGAAATTTAGCTTACATATAGCTTATAACCTGCATTAACTGTTTTCATCCCGGTAGTATGATCGCGGGGGACAATTATCGAACTCCACACGGGCGAAGCCACGGGCATACGCTAGTACTGTATAGTTTTCAATGATCTCGAAGTAATCTCAACATAACTCCCTTCTCTCTTAGAAGAAGTCATCGAGTACTAAATTCAATATTCTCTCACTGCACCAGTTTGAAGATGAGTTTACTATCGAGTGGAACACCTATAGTTAGGGTAGTGCTCTCACCTTTGCCACGTGACTTAGTGACGTGTATTTTCACTACATTTGTTAGCCATATCAGGGTATTACAGTAGACTAGTTGAACTGAAATCTGTTTCCCGTAACTAACGTGATATCGAAGTATTATATTATCTTTGGTGGTAGTTATTGATTAAAGCTATGGTTTTTTGAGCTTTGTTAGCTGCATGGAATAAAAAAAGCGTAGGTACTCTTCAATAGTGTCGTGTGTTTCAGTCGTTTAGGTAAATTAATATCTTTTTAATTATTTTAACTAGGTGAGGTGTGCTCTTTTGGCTATTCTGAGGGCTTCATTGAGGATATTCTTATTCAAAAAACATAAATTCACTGTAAAGACAAAGCACAGCTAAAACAGCTCGGTCTAGAAGCATACAATTATGACTTCGTTTCTTTAACAACGAAAGTGAGCAGTAAGGAAGAATTTTCGGAAATGCTCTCCACAAAGGGTTTAAATGGAGATTCAAGTTTATATGGAAGTACAAAAATTTTGGGCACAAGGATTGTAATGTTATACTTTACAACATAGCCTGCCCTTCACTTTTGTTGTTCGAATGTATAGGGAGTTATTCAAAACTTTTTAATCATAGAGTAGTTTCTCTTATTTCATCACCACCCAAGTTCTACGATATTGTATCGCTATTAAACTTTCGTATCCCACAAAACTTGTAATAAAGTTAATACCACTTACAGCCCCGCATATAGAAATATCGTCTTTAAAAAAATCGTCTGTCGTTCCAGACTGGCGTTTAATTAAAAAATAAACACCGTAAGGGCGTCTACAGACGGGCGGCGGCGGCGCATCTGCGGTCGGTCGCGTGTCGCACTCGCCGGCCGACTTAATTAGATACCACCATACGAGTGATGTGGAGAGGACTTTAGGCTAAAGTTTTCAGTCTGTATGTTCATTTTTTTTTTTTTCAATTATAGATTTGGACTCGTTCCCGAGTGATTGGCAAGAGAAGTCAAAACACCGACAGAGTTAGAAAATAGTAGGGGAGACCTTTGCGCAGCAGAAGAAATAGGTCACACCTAAAAAACCGGCCAAGAGCGAGTCCGAGAGGGTTCCGTACAAACTTTTTAAAGGACAAACTTAACTTTGCTGTTCGATCCCAAGAAACGTCTATTGCTCCAACCGTAAATAATAAGTTTGTAATAGTAAAATCGCTTTTTTTTTGTTATTAAACTACATATTTACCATTTTCAGACTTCTCCTCCTCCGATTTTCAGACTCTTTCCATTTAATTGTGCTGTAAGACCTTGCTTTTTGCCTAATTTCGTGATTCTAGATCAACGGGAACTACCATTTATAGGTTAATACCATTAAAGGTTATCGACCCAAAACCTATAGGGTACTTGCGGTTGACCTAGAATTGTCAATTTTGGTTAAAATCAAGGTCTTACAGCACAATTAAAGGGAAAAGTCCGACAAATAAAAACAAGTTGAAAATTATGCTAAATTTCGGTACTTACAAGTTTTCGCGAAAATCTAAATTTGCCCATATCTTTTTATCGTGTTGACCCAGGACCTTGATTTTTATACACCTAATAGGGACTATGGACTTTAGTATCTGGTATACATTTTAACTTGCTACACTTGCCTGCTTGATTTTCTCAGGAACGGGTGGTTCCTGCGAAAATCGGTGGTGACAGAGGGACACACTGACGGACAGACTGACGGACTGACAGACGGACAAGAAAGTGATCTTATATGGGTTCCTTTTTTTACCTTTTAAGGTACGGAACCCTAAAAACAATTGTAGTTTGTTCGTTTTGCTTTAATTAGATGTGATATGCAATTACTGTATTTAGGTACCCAGTATTGGGTTTTGTTCAGGGAGGCAATCACTCCATGTAAAATATTAGTATTAAGCTGCATCTGGCTCAGATGGTGACGATGATATTATTACAGTTCGGGTCGATAACTCCTATTTCATACTTGACGCGCATTCTTTCAAGAATCAAAAGCTGCTGTAAGAAGAACACGCTAAGGCATGCAGCATAATCATTCTTTATTTTATCTAGAATTAAATAAAGAGCGAAGTGTTGCAGAAAGACTAGGGAAGCTTACTGTATCAAGTGGAAAAGAAAGCAAGAAATATCAAGAGAACAATAGAAAAAATAACTCTTATTTATTATTTATTTATTTACCACCAATTATAACATCATTACAGACTCGTCCAATACGATGCTATAATACATACAAATACAATATAGAAAACATAAATTATAAACACATAAAATAGAGAAACGCACAATATAAAATAAAAAAGGAGTCTCAATGCTTAGCGCTGTTCTCGGACAATCGCCACACATGTACCTACCTGTCCATTAAATAAAGGTCTCAGTTAATGTGATCGGACTACCGCCAAAGGCAATAAATAACTTTTGACATTTGTAGGTAAATTTAATTTGCAAAAATATAAAAACTTATAGTGCACCACATAAAAATTAAAAATTACTTGTTTCTCATTCGATTGTATAAATTAATAGAATGCAAACCTTTTTTCCTAAAATATTTAGTTTTGTAGTCTACTCCATTTATTCCACTGTTTCAAACGGTCTTGATACACCTGTACATTGACGTTTGTAGTCGCGGAATGTGTTTGTATTAAAAAAAGGATATTTTCATGAATCGTATTTGTCTCAATTTCAAAGGTTATGGAGACATGTAAAGTTCAAAAGTCATTATTCATTCATGACCTTATATTTATTTGATTGACCGATGGATCCCATTTTATTTGCTACCTATCAATTTGCCAGAATGATGACGTTTTAGTGTAATATAGGGACTTATAATATATTTTCTACATCACAACCGCGAGGGCTATGCTCGGAGTTTCCTTGCGCGATCGAATCAGAAATGAAGACATCCGCAAGAGAACCAAGGTTACCGACGTAGCCCGAAGAATTGCCAAACTTAAGTGGCAGTGGGCATTCCACATTGCTCGCAGAACGGATGGCCGATGGGGCCGAAAAGTTCTGGAGTGGCGACCGCGAACAGGAAGACGTTGCGTTGGAAGGCCTCCCACTAGGTGGACCGATGACCTGGTGAAGGTTGCGGGGGTCCGCTGGAGGCGAGTCGCACGGGACCGGTCAATGTGGCGACACTTGGGGGAGGCCTATGTCCAGCAGTGCACGTCTTTCGGCTGAAATGATGATGATGTGGATCACAACCGCTAGTCATAAAATTAAACTTGGTTCGTCTAAAAGAAACATAGTCTCGACTCGACAGATTTCGACAATGGACTAAAATAGACAATGACCGAAAATGTTTTACACCAATAAGTCTTAGGTTATCCAATAATGAAAATACAAAAAATTAACAGACTACCCAAGGCTTGCAGGGCAGAAATCACATGAATGGTACTTGTCTTACCATAAAACTTGATTTGTTTTTAAAAAAATCTGTTTACATGCCCATTCCAATTTCTACTAAAACATGTCGTCTCCACGCACTCCTGTGTGTTCAAATACACCTGTACATTGAATGATGAGGGCTGGAATGTACTCGCATACTTATACTCGTAATATCAGACGTTATTTTCATAAATTCAGCGGGCAGTGGTACGGCTGCCGCGGGCTATACGTGTTGGGTTACAGAGAACACGGAAAGCTAAGACGTGCTGCGATTTAAAACTGTTACGACATTTCTTTTAATTCCAAATGAAGCTGTGTATTAAAATTAGATTATTTGCCTTTCAACGACTGTTACGAGTACGTTCACTTGATAGAAATAATATACATAATGTCCTTTTTGCAGGACAATAAGTAATCCTTTTGGGTCCGTGAAAAAAATGCAAATCTATTTAGTCCGTCAGTTAGACTATTGGAAATTAATGGGTGTCCATTAATTTCCAATAGTCTAACTGCCGGACTAAATAGATTTGCATTTTTGGTTTTTGTAAATCAATGAATATTGACAATAGATAAAACGCATCAAAACTCGGGAGTGGGGGCTCGTGACGTCAGAAATAGCTAAAAATTATACCTAGGCGTGATTCGACGTATTGATAATTTTAAAAGCGTCATATCTCGTCAATTTTGGTTTACGTAACAAAAGAAAAAACACGGGTCTGAACTGACGGACTAATTAGATTTTTATTGTCGTCTCGCCTATTCCACTGAAGTTAAGCAATATGAGCTGAATTCCCTGTGCTTCCTGACTTCACATTCAGTATCTACACCTTTTGTAACGGTATAAAACAGCTCCCTATAGCTTTTGCTGTGCTCCTTCCTAAAATTTTGGGAGGTCATCATTACTTTAGATTATAATCGCGCGCCGATTCGAATCGACATTTAAAATTGTTAAAATCGATATCGTGTAAACTTATCGATACTCGAATTTTGTATCGATTTAATGTGCGATGTTGAATTTCGTCCCAAATACTTGACATGATGTTATTAAGTGTTTAAAATAAGGGGTTATTTTGTTAAATCAATGGTGTGGTCTTTTACTTAATTAAAGATTGCCAATGTCCCTCTGGCCAATCCTTTGGGTTTTTTTATTGGATTATTTTTTCGTATCTTTTGGGTCAATGTATTGTGTATTTATTTATTTGCTAACATGTAAGTAAAACACTGGTTAGCTGTAGGCATGCATAAAAATTTCATGACACGGTATTTAGACATGCACCCTGTAAGGGAACAAAAAGGCAGGGATCATGGCGCTTGCAACAGCGTCGAAATATCGGGAGCTCAAAACAATATATAATCACGGAAGATATCCCGTAAGTGACAATATAAGTTTAAAAAGGCGGTCAGCAAGACAAAGTAAACGTGAAAAGGTACGTGTTTAGTTAGGCGGCAGAGATGAGTCACTAAAAGATTTCGCAAGGCCTTTTATAACCTAGATCTAGACCTAGGACTCATTTACAGCAACAATAAATGTATTATTAGAAAACCCGCTAACATTATACCTATCAAATGAATCACCACAAAACAATAAAAATGTTACAAATAACAAAAAACCCAAGTTTGTTAGTTAAACCCACATCATTCTGACACTAGCCACTAATTAAAATACTTCTTTGTAACAGAAACATATCCTTAGCGCTAAGTGAAGAATCCCAAAAAATATAGAACTTCTCGACTTAGGTGGCAATAAGTTTTTTGCTTTTAACAAATTAAGAATTTAAATGCTTTGTCTGACCACTGTGTAGGTTTCTATCGGATTAAGGGGACTACAGGAGCTAAACTCGAGTTTTATAATGCAGAAAAGCATATGATTCACTGCAATAAACAAAACCAGAATAATATATGATATTCTTCAATATATATGCTAGTATGATAGTGTTTTGATAACATAATACTACTAATTTTACTCGATAAAAAAAACACGAAGTTATCTCTAAAAAAATATTTTAACGAGTAAAAACCATACTAAAATACATGCGATCATTCTGATTTTTTGGCATATAATACTACAAGCAACATATTAGCATGATAGTGTTTTATTTTTTTAGTTTAATCAACAGATTTTTTGTAAATCGCAAAAAACACTAATTTCGCACTATTCGGCCCGCAGTGACTGACGTTACAACCACTTTGTAGTGCAAGCTGATTAGAACTTTATTCTGACAGTATTTCAAACGAAGTTTGAACCACCACAAATAGACTTTGTTAATTTAGTTCCTGTAGTCGCCTTAAGCAAAGATTTCAAAATCTGGGGTCGAACCAAAGCTTAACTTTGTGCAAATTATTATCATCATCGCTGCTTTTAAAACATCGAGTGGGGAACTCGTGGCTAAATGATACTAGCCACTCGGTTCGATATTCAAGTTAAGCCGCACTTGCCTCTATAGGTTGCTCCGTGAATGGGTGACCCATTACATACCGAGTTGCCTCCGAGCCTTGAAGAGCACGTTCACCGGTTTGTCCTGGCCGTCATTTGTAGATCTTTGACAGTCGTTACAGGTTAATAAGGGGTAATAAGGGTCGTTAGAGGCCCGAACGCTAACCAGTCTTACCAAGGGGTATCGTATTACCCAGTACTAACTGGGTTGTGGAGGTCAGATAGGCGAGTGTCATCCTGAACTTCGACAGTTAATTATTTCGACACGGTCTCATTTTCGAATAACAATAGTTCGACTACTCATTGCTTCGACAGAACATACTTCGACAACACACACCTTCGAAAAACACTACTTCGACAGATCCCTTCTTTGATATGCACTTATTCGGCGGAACATACCTTCGACATAATACTGCTCTGAAATATAAAAATAATAATTGAATTTCGCTTTATGGTTTTAGGTACAGAAGTCTTCTTGATCATTTATTAGACATTTGAGTAACGTCCACTATTCCCTTTAAGAACGAAATTGTATCAATGTATTTTTCAGTAACAAATGTTTTTGCAGCAATTCAAATTATTATTATTGTCACAGACTTGTTGCTCCAATTAAATGATTTAGTAAAAATTTCAGAGCGATTATGTCGAAGGTTCTGTCGAAATAGGAATCCGCCTAACAAGAGCATATCGAAGTAGAGATCTGTCGAGGTAGTGCAGTCGCTCCATGTAAAATACTGGTATTCAGTAGCATCCGGTTAGACTGAAAGCCGACCCCAACATGGATGGGAAAAGGCTAGGCCCAACATGGATTATGAATGATGAAACCACCATGTCTTAGAACCAAAAATTCAGTATCGAAGACATGTGACGCCCACAAATCCGCACTGGGTCAGTGAACTATGGACATGTGAGGCGGCTGATCATGCTCGAAGGCTTGTTATTTTTTTGAGTTGTCCCTTGATGACAATCTATGTTTTTAGCTTCTACCTATAACATAAAAAATGTAACATAAAATGTAATTATCACAGTTAGAAGCCATTTAAACCGTCTCACCTTTTAAGCACCTTCTAAGTTCGTAGACATTGGTAGAATGCCTTTGTAGATGTGCAGCGCACGGATGGAATGCGCACAGAATGGATTTATCCAAGCACTGCTACGGTTCTAGTCTGAATCAGTTCTCTACAGTCTAAAAGGCTGGGTTTTTAGTCTAGAGAGCCTAGCTAAAATTACATTATATCTGCAGCCATACAAAACGATGATGGACTCATAACAAAAATGTATGAGACGGATTTAAGCTACCGAAAAGCTTATGTCATATCAATAGTCCCCAAAGGGTTAGGCAGAGATGTACCTAATTTCTCCAGTTATGTTTAAGCCCCATGTAAAAGGGGGCGAGCCTATTGCCATCAACCGGGTACAAATCCTGGTCCTGGGTTCGATTCTGGAGAATCGAACCCAGGACCAGGACCGACGAGGCAGCTTATATCAACCTTGTTGAAAGTGCTTGTATAAATAAGAAATGTTTCGAAAGCGATCGCCATTCGTCTAGGACATTAGTTGGGAAGATTATGGTTGTGACAATAAATTAAATCACGAACCACAAGCACTGGGACTGGGAACTCAAGAACTGTTGCCCGTAAGCCGATGCATCTACTTTAGAACTCATTCTTGCTTTACACTCTTAAATGGTGTGCAAGAGACTAATGCTTCAGTTATTTTCTTGCAATTTGGAATTTTGGAATGCATTGCACATTATCGAATGATCCTCATTTATGAGCAAATTCCAGGCATAGTATTAGGAATTAGGGTTCATTTAAAGCCGAAACTAGGTCTTGTTATTAAGCAATAAATCTTTATTTCTTAACTTTTTGCGTGCATGCATCAGTAGCTGTTAAGAGGAAGCTCTGATTATGTTAAAGCTTGGTTACTCGATTGGGGTTTACAAAATACACAAAACTCCAGATATCGAAAATAATTGTTATAAAATACCGAATCAGCCTCTTTTGAATCAACCCCAAAAATCCTAAATTACTAGTGAAAAGCAAAAGAGTTACCCGTATCACAGAATTAACTGCTACGTTAATATTTTCATCAGAACTAAAATCCATAGAAAGTATTTCTTAACGCCAAACTGAAGATCGTCGCCTTAACTACAAAGGCTGAATCAAAGAACAAAATCCATATAAAATGGGTAAAAATAAAATTTGGCAAAAAGCGACGAGAATGCGTGGGAGTCGGATCGATGTCGTATTCTGAATCATTTGTATTAAAGTGTTTATTTAAAAGAAGATTGCTGTCTTTACCGACACTCTCATATCTTCAGCAATAGTAAAACTGTCTCGTTGGTCTAGCTATTGCAAGCGCTATTGCTGAGTAAGAAGTTCATTCTTGGGTCGGGCACGTAGCAGCTCGGCGTCTGGTTTTGCGCCCGGTTGGGGGTAATAAGTTTGCCCTATTTATTCCTTTATTTATTTACGTCAGCCTAACCCTTAGGATATTAGGTATGACATTGTTATGTTGTATTTACTATGTATAGAAGATAACACGAGTGCCCTCGTAGGAACCTTAACCGTGACTATCGCGCAACTAATCTTAAAGAAAACTGATTACCTAAACCTGAAAATATTGCAATTCTTCCACAATATTTTATGCTAATAAACAAACACAGCAATTATAGAACGATTATAAAGATCGGTGGTATCTTGTGATACGGCGCCTCGGTCTGCTGCCCAAGCTTGGGGTAGATTTGCAATAAAGATAGCACACACAATGGAACAATTGGGGGTAGGGAGCTTTCACTTGAAGCATATATACCTATACGGGTGGAGACGTCTTCCGCTGAACATGAGGGTTCGCTGGATGACCTTGGCAATGGTATTTTTACATCGACGTGTAATTTTGAAACTACTTGAAGGCAAGTCCTCGTTTTAGACACAGAATGAACAAAAAGAAATGTCACTCTAGCTCATAAGGTTTCCTTCACAGCGAGGGCTAGGAATCAACCATGTAGGTTTTTTCATCCCGGTCCCATGCGACTCGCATCCCGCAACAAGTTTTTTACACGTACCATTTCAGTCCATTTTGATTTATGTTACTTAGCCTGCAGATAATGAAGTGGTTTTATGCGGAAATCACCTTGCCAGTCTATAGTTGTCCAGCCTATGAACCTGGGAGTTTTGAGTATTGAATATGTTGAATTTAGACAAGAATGCACCAACTTCCATCACAACGCGTTTCTAATAGAAAATTCTTCTAAGCGTGTATAAGTTTGGCCCAAAATTAATTTTCATTCAATTCAGATGTATTCGACACAAGATGGAAGGTGTGCCATTGTTTGTGGAGGACGCCGAAATTTGTTAGGAATATAATAAGAAATAAGGCCATCATCTGTCGCGCCTTTTCCCAACTTTTTTGTGGTTGGCTTCCAGTCTTACCGCTTGTAGAACACCAGTATTTTACATGGAGCGACTGCCTATCCCAGTTACTGGGTAATACAATATCCCCTGGTAAGACTGTTTGCCAGGATTCTCGCCATTGACTGGCTGTAACGGCGGTCGAAGATCTAGGTACTTATGGACAGGATCAACAGTACATCATGCTTTCCAAGGTGAGAAGCTGTTCTGATAATTATGTAAAGATGTATCCATCTAGCAAGCCTTCGCTGGACAGTGTTGTTGCCAGGCAGTTATTACTCAGCAACTAGCCGAATAGGATCAGCACGAAATACGAATAACCTGCAACCATGAACTCGGGCAGATCTCAAACAAACCCATTCTTTGACTCCTCACCTCCGGTCCTCCGGTCACACGTTGCGACCTCTCCACGGTCCGCAGCGCGCGCCCCCTGACGAACTAATTACTGACGATAACGTCCAACGCGTAGAACGCATTCAGCGTGACGCGCATCAAGATCGCATGTGAAAGTGGGACTTGATTGAAGCTTTTTATGGGGCTTTAGTTTAGGTTTTGAGCTGTTTCTATGGTGAATTTTGGCTGATAGATCATTCTGTATTCACAGAAAACTGCTTTGTTTCGTATCAACTGGAAAACGTTTACTATCTGGAGGTGGACAAAGTAGTCACGGCATTAGTGTCGTTCTTGGGATTGTCTAAATTGCAGGTGTACCTATGGGCACACTGGTAAGTGAAACATTAACATTGTCTTGCCCAAAACACGGCACTTTTCTGTGGGTTGAATCTATGATGACTGACCGATTTGTCTGAAATATATTTATGTCTTTCCATCATCCAATCTTCTTCTACTGCTAGACATTTCCGATTGGTTTTTTGCTCTTCACTTTTGCAGTCAGTAGTTTATTGTATCATGTACTTGCATGCACAGAAGTCAAACTACCAAGTATGTAGTTATTGACTAACATTACTCCGTGATTCCTGACCAACCCTCGTAGAATCAGAAAAGTGTTATTTGCTCAGAATCATGAGGTAAACGAGCTGCTTTCGATATAAATGTAAATTATCTATTAGTAACTTGTACTATGATATCATAGTTGGCGTCATAGTAAGCGGTACAGCGGTAATAGGTTTAATTTTAACTAGCTTCACATATTTTAATAAATTACTCCGGATTATTACCGCTTTGTTACCAATTTATGATAACTATCGTCGATCGACTTGTTGCCAAATATAGTGTAGTTGGTATGAGCACATGTTTTCGGTACTAGAAATAGCTGAGTAAAAATATAATATGTATAACGTACTATGAAAATTTACCAGAAGGTTTAAACCAAATGTGGCAAAGTGACAGTTTATAACAATTCTCTTGAAAAACGTCTAAAAGCATCTAGAAATCTAAAAGCATCTAGAAATCAAGCTGCCGCAAATGTGACCTGATGGCCACATTTGCCGCAGCTTCATTTCGACCTGTTAAGATTAGATAAATTAACCAGGGTTACAACTTGTCAGGAAAGTGAACTTCGCAACTTTCACAAAATTGTCCTTGCCAGACAACTGCCCTTTTCACCCTGCTCTCGGCATAAATTACCGAATCGCTTACAAATTACGTGATACAAGTATTAACTCACGTGACTTTAGTATTACTACATAATTAGGTACATAATCTACCTATTACCTACCTACCTACTGCAAACAAGCTCTTACTCAAACACAATTCATAATTTATCTTATCAACGGAAGTTAGAAAAATAATTATCAATTTTTTAATTAATGTAGAGACCCACGAAAACGTTGAAAGGTTTCAAGGGTCCATTAGGATACGAAAAATTTACTAAAAATCAAGTCATAGGTTCGAACGCTACAGCAGACGATTGCGCAGCCTCACTCGGCTGTTCAGTGGTTGAAGGATACTCTCCGCGTACGGGTTTGATTCCCGCTATGAACAAAGTTTTGATACAGCTACTAGTTTCGTTCCGGGTCTATGAGTTAATTAAAGGTTCTGTTTGCGAACCCATATTTTGTTTAACGACTAATGCCCTAGCACTGGATGATACCTAAGTGAATGCGCATAATTAAAAACGCATTGTTGAATTTTCAACTCTCGACGCAAAGCAGAGTCAACGGAACGATACGGACACTGCAATAATATTCAGTTAATTTAAGTAGGTGTTTCCTAATATGAGTCAAAACTCGAAACATGTTTACTTATACCTCTTTTGCTCATACCAAAAGGCCAAAATGGAGTTCCTATTTCAAGACAGCATTTTTTTACTATGATCAACAATACTTCCTAGTTGATCTGCGCGAGGGTAGCATGTAGGTACAGACAGCGTGCCAGCCTCCGTGGCGCCAACGGTTGCTTAGCAACCAGGCGCCGCGGCGACGTGACCGGCTTTACTATCTTTCTGTGCTATGATGTTGTGGCCTGGAAGTGGCTGGTCAGTGCCATGCCGTAAATTATTTGGGACTTAGATTCTGCAAAGTAAATTGGTTAAGGTGAAAGCGTCAGGGTAGCCCGCGAAATTCAAATTTTCTTACGTTTTTTGCAATTGGCAGGCCAGTGCTAGGTTGTATGTTGATTAAATATTCCTCGCGACTGTAAGACGTATGTAGTTACAGAATTATAATCATCAATACAACCCTTCAAGCGTATAAAGGTGCAGGAATGACATTGACCTTGAAAAAGTAATTCTTGCACCTGTTGACCAAAATTTGAATTTCGCGGTCTGGTTGGAGCATCCACCTTAAGTAGGTACACCTAAAGCCAATTGGAAATGCCTTTCATTTTGTCAGTTCTATGACATGAAGTGCGTTATTTACGTTGTTGATTTTTCAAAATTCTTCGGATTTTGATCTACTTAAACTAATTCCTTGTTGGTCTAGTGGTCACAACTTCACAAGTGGGGCTGCTGAGCATAAGGTCCTGGGTTTGTTTCCCGGGCCGGGCAAAATGTTTCTTCAGTATACCAAACTGTCGAATCGACGAAACAATGGAAACTGTCGAATTGACGCAACTGTCAAATTCACAAAACAATCTAACCAACGAAACTGGCGAATTAAATAAACTGACGAGTGCGGGAAACTGACAAGTGATACGTGGACTCGGTATTCCACTACGCGGGCCCAGTCCAACACACATAAAGAGGACACTTCCAGTCACAGCATCAGCCGCACCGTTTTATCCAACATTATAGTGAATTTAAACAGCAACTTTATACCCCCGTGCATTGCCCATAATATCGGCAGTCTGTTACTGGCGGCCATTAACGATTTGCCTGTGTGGTGAACTGGCGACTTTAACGGCACTGTCGTTAAAATGTTTCATCAAATTCGTTTTGACAACTCAATGCGTTGGTTTTATGGGTAATTTTGTAAGTTAGTCGTCTGGTAGGTAATGGTTTGGCTGGTCGATGAAGGAGTCATGTCAGTTTGTTTTTAGACGTTCCGGTTAGGCTTTTGATTCGGCCTGAGTTTTTTTAAGCAGCTGCAGGTACTTACCTGAATACTTGGGAGCTAATCTGAGCACCAAAGCTTTTTGTCATGTTATATGTAAGAGATGTTGCAGATGATCAACTTATCACCAGATTAGTCTTGATTTATTTATTTGGTACACCAACAGCAATACATACAAAGAATTAAAGTGTACATTAAAATGTACCTATGCCTATTATATGTATACGCAGCATTCACCATAACACAACAACATATAATTTTTTAAATATAATAATAAAATTCGAATACAATATAAAATAAAATTTACTTGATACTAAATGAAATGATATGGATTATATGGATTATGATGATATACATAATACATATGCATTATGAGTGAAGATTAACCTTTTTGTTAAATGGTTGCGCAGTTGTAAATGTATTGAGTTGACAGAGTCTTGCTCTACTTACTTCAGAGATGACTAAATCATTGAAGACAAACTATTATTGTTATAACTACTATTTCGAAAAGATCCACCCACGTCCCAAAAAAATTACAAAGTATCTTCTAACTAAAGTATAGTTCATACCGGCTTCCTTTTACATCTCGAGACACAGGTTCAAAATCCAACTTCCCACGACACTCGACGTCATCGTTTTTCACCCCATCATTACTATTCGCAACTCCCATACAAGTATCAACCGTATTTCCCTTTAAAACGAATTTATATAAAACCTAAACTTTCCCACATCTATATACGCGTATGTGGCGGTGAAACGCTCAAATTGGGCAAAGCTGGAAACGGCCAGCGCCCGACCACCCAACGCCATTGTGCGGTGTCGGTCGACCAAGCAATTTACACTTGTGTGCGTATGCTTATTGGCGGGCTACCGGGTGCGTTTGCGCTGATCGATAGCGAATATAATACTTTATTTGTTGAGGCGAATGTTATAAATTAAAGCGACTATTCGCCAACTTTTGACATCATTTTTTTTGACAGTGTGCAACGTGCAACTGCAGTTTAAAAACAAAAACCCTACTCAATCTGTATCCTATTTGGAAGAATTTAGGTAGATACTCTATTTAAAAAATCGTTGCCTACCTGTCCTGTTATAATCTCTGCACGTTACAGAAACTGATGAACGCTACTAAATGTGCCAAATTAACTCGTCGCCAAATTCTTAGCCGCTGCAATTTATATTTTGATCCACTTGCTAAGAAGAAGAAGAATATTTTGCAATCATTCACCTACTAGGACAGGGCGGTTAAACAAAATATTTTCACATAACACATTCGCGATCGAATCGAAAGTCATCAGCGCCCTCCAAGCCACGCGGGCGACCGTGGGAACTCGCAGATTCTTTAAGATTAATCCATCGGTCGATGCTTCCCGCCACTTTGCATACTTTATTTATGTCTTTGAGCTGTTTTTGCTTATAACCAGACTGTCGCATAGTATGGGAAGATCATTAAGAGATTATACCATGATTTATAGGGTGAAGTCGGAACAAAGATAGTCTCTAATGAGTAATTTACAGAGACAGTTTTTGTTTGCATAAAAAGTTAAAAGCGATTCTCATTGCGTGAATGCTCTAATCATAAATCAATTATTATGATACAATTAACGCCTTTATAGATGTGACAATGAAAAATAGTAGGTCTATATTTGGTACATAAAGGCGATTTTTCTTCGATCTTGTTTTGGATGTCTATCCAAATGCGGGAGTTAACAACTCGCTGTAAAGTGATTGTAGACGTGTCAATAATGACATCGTAATTAATCATTATTATAGAAATAAATAGAGTAGTTTAGGTACTATCTTATATTGTGTTGCTAAACGTAATGGATTACTTCAATTTCTGATTTGCAGGGTATTCTCTACCTAAATACACAAGATCCACTTCACAGCTGATTGTCGGGAATGAGATTGTTCAGAATCATCAGAGAAGTTATATCGTCGATCATTTTCACCTTTCGTCGGTTTTTAATAGCTGTTTTTCATAAGTAAATCGCGAAATATAAAAAGTATTTAAATTGGTCTAAGGTATTGTCTTGTCAACATGATTCCATACATAGAAAACACTACTACGCTACACCTTCCAACCATGACTCTGAACACTGTTATTTCTGCGACGTAACAATCTTCAACCATTACTAAGATCAAGCACGATCCTAAATGATCGAACAGTACAAATATGTGGACACATATGTCACAAGCAATATCGCCATAATTACCGCGTTTTAAATCTGTTCACACACACCACGTACGTGGAACTGTACGATACCATAATCCTTTACTCGTCCGCGACGCTATTTAAAGTCGGCCCTTACACCGTAGAAGCGAATATTGCATTCTTTGCATACCAGAGGGCTTGGTGTAAGTCAGACGCTATTGGCTAGTTAGACGCTATTGGATTATTGAGAAGGAATGCTGCAGGAGATTAATGCGGCGTTTACAAGAACTTGAGGTCCTTGTTAGATCTTTTTTGCAGTTGTAAGCTCTGTTACTTGACTTTACACTTTAGACAAAGCTGCAGCATCAACACTTTCTGCCCCTATTGATCAAAAATGTTGCAATACTAAACACACTTGATCGTGCGGACCAGCTACATAGTGCCTTTACTTCTGGTGGTCTGCCCAGTCAAGTCTGTAGCAATAGGATGCATTTACTATGGAATGTTTATAGCTCGGTACCTGGTTAGATGATAGCCATTGCTCCTATTCCTTTCGAGACATTTGCAGCAGGCAAGCAAAACTTAGGAGTTACGTTCAGTCCAAAATCTTGGACTTTTACCGACACAAATTTCACATCACATTTCACAAACCACACATTTTCTTCTACATTCACAATTGTATTTTCTATACTACTCACAAGTCCACCATCTCTTCCTCCCACACCTTAGGCCGCACCATAAAACGGCCGATGTGAGAATTTGCATCGAATGGAGTTGGGACGCGGCACAGCCTCTACTGGGACGCGGCTCGTATGTATTGTGTGTCCTTTTATTATCTCTGATACGCACCTAGATGTTCCACAGATATTGGTAATGCGCTTTACAATTCTTTTAGGTAGTCATTACTTTGGGATTGTTTGTTTAGTTGAAATTATGGTGTTATCATTTGTGTTTGGCTACTGTTATCTGTAGTATATATCACCACCTCTATATCACCATCATCCATATCACCTTAACACACTAACAATGGAAATGAATTTTAATTTGACAATTCAACAACAATCCTGGCGTTTTTTTACGTTTTCGAGCAGAGTGTTTCAAACATCAAACATCGAATGTACTAGTAATTTCAAACAATGGATTAGTAGTTTACTACTTAATATCAACAGAGGTGCTGATTCGGATTCTTTTAGAGGTTCACCACATATGGCACCGCCATCGAGTTACGGTAAATTAAATGAGTCATAATTCTTAGCCTGTCCTCAACTCATTTCAATTCATCTCGGAAAAAATGAAATATCTAACGCAAATAAGCAAATACAAGTGAAGCATATAACACTGCCGACGGATATCTCCTAATTGAACTGTAATATGACTACAATAAAAATAATATTTCCCCTAACACCAATGCCAAAGTCACTCAATTTCAAATTCCACATGATCGTTTAAAAATAATTAAAGTGCTATAAAGGGAGTTAAGAATCTACGTGAGTGCCAGTCTCAACCCGAAACGTGTCTCTACCCACTTTTAGGGGATTAAAAAATAAAATTGGACCCAGTACCGGGAACCACCCCATGACGAATAATACCTTTTGCATTAAAACCCCGACAGGAACACGTTTGTATGGGCTGTCATTGATGATCATTTTTTTGGGCGCTACTCTGTTTGTCGGAAGTCACGAATTGACTGCAACGTAATGTGGGAATCGTAGCGAAAGTCGACCGGTAGTTTTTTTTTTGTTTTTGTTAAGGTAGGACTGGCGGACCGTTCTTTAGATTTAAGACCATGGTTATATGGTGTCTTTCGACTCCAGTTGAGACGGCAATTTGGTAAGTGTGAGTATCTATGCAGGTTTTAAGGCTTTTACTCGTTTAGCTCATACTTCGCAATTCAATTGTTTGTTAATTACGGCTACACAATAAAGAACTTTGATGTAAAAAGGACATGCTCCGCGATCTAAAATATGGTAAAAATAATCCTCTAATATAAAATCACGCCCTTAACTATTCCCTAGAAAAGTTTGACAGAAGTGTGCGTATAGTACACTACACCACCATTTTGTCAGTTTAAGTACCAGTTGGGGCGATCCTATTGCCGCCAACCGAGCACAAATCCGGGCTACAAATTAAACTTCCTCCAATTTGAAAAAAATCGGATATTTCCAGCCACTAAACAACCAGTGACAGCCGTGCGACACTTAAATGAAAGACGTCCCCCATAATCTTGACATAATAATCTTCAAATTATGTCCATTAGGAAGAATTAGGTTGAGTGGGCCAGCACTGGCCCACGTGACAAAGCAAAGGTGGGCCCAGTAGGTATGCCCCTTAATCGGGCGAGACAAGTCCAGCAAATTAATCGCAGTTGCGCAGTGGGTCTCGTTAGGTGCGACGCGAGGGGTGCGGGGAGGACCACCGCTGCGCACGCGGCTCGCGACCACTGTAATATGAACGCAGGGATTTTGCGCAGGGCCTTTGTTCGCGTGCTGAAGGGATTTTGATTCAGTATTTGGAGAAATACAGCGTCTTCGTCATTATTATCATCAGTAATAACAGGAGTTATATACAGGTATAGCAGTTCGTCATTATTATTTCACCTGCAGCGAAGTATAGCCCCTTTCCATTTTGTGTAAAAGCCCACATAGACGACTCCGCTCCCACCCGGCAAAAAAAAATATAATTCAAATATGCTCTTTATGTATTGCTCTTTAGATATACTTTACATTGGCATTTAATTATTATATTCTCTTTGTGGGAGCGGTGTCGTATAATAAGTATCTATGTAGTATATCAACTATCTGGTGTCCACGACACAAGCCTCGTTGCTTAGTGTGGCACTAGATGGCGCTGTGTGTAATGTCCAGCGATATTTATTTATTTAATGTAACTGTGCTAAGACCTTTACCTATGCTTCTGTGATCTATGCGAGTCTTATTCAGATCTACTCTGCGATTTTCTGTAGGTACCTACCTACCCATAAATCGTGTGATTTCATTAATTATAGTTTCAATTTAGGTTTGTTAATTACTGAAGATTTATTTCATATGCCTAGATTTCATTCTGGCACCTAACGTTCGTCTACGTGCCTTTGTAAAGGTGTAAAATGAAGATAATGTTTTCGTAGTTCCACCTGATCTAAAAGTAAATTGTAACTGGTAAAATGCTTTTAAATAAAAACAACAAAAAAACGACTACCATCTCTACATTTACTTACAGTAATAAATGTTTGTAGCACTTATTGCCCTACCAAAGTTTCCAACAAGGATATTGTAATAATGAAATGCTAAAATTCACGATACCGTTTTCCAGCACACTAATAAAGTCCCGTACGACTTTTTTTTCAACTTTATTTCCATCGCGTTGTGCCTCCAAAATTGAGTTGTACGGCTTTCGCGGACTTTTTTTGTATTTTTTTCGACTTTTTGCAACTCCCCGGCGGTCGTCGGTAATCACTTGTATGTTTATTTATTTATTAACCAACTTCGAAGACGTAGTGTGATGATTTTGCACATGCTATGGGAGAATAGGTTTTCTAGGGGAAGGATCTTCGATGTCTTTGATTAGATTAGGTACCTTCTACATATAATTTAAATAACAGATTTTATTATTTTTTATGACTGATATGGCTTTAGAAATTAATCATTTGATAGTAGACCTTGCAGGCAATTGATGAGTGTGTATAGGTCAGTTCTGCTAAGATCTTTCTTAGTATGTAAAATAATTATCTTCATAATTATGTTTTATCAGCTTTTCCTTACTATCTTACCTTTGAGTAACTTATTTTGATTACCTTTCTCACTACGGCCGACAGGAATATTTGTAAAGCAGCACGAAGATGTTATCCATACAGGTGGAATCTGCCCGAGTAATTTTGACGTTCCGGTAATTAATCCTACAGGCAGTTTGCAGAACTTAGTAGGTAGTTAAAATTAAGCCCGTGGAACAAAAGAAAAAGAGAAGAAGAGGGGGGTGAAGAGATAGTGCATTCTAGATCTAGGCCTAGTTGTCACACAACGTAGGGCCTCCTTATTTCATAAGCAGCTTTAACGGACTACTTTGTAAAATAAATTAATAAGCCTGTCAACGGTAAGCGGTACAATATGTATTCAGATTATTTAGGATAAATTTATTTATCACGTCACATTAAGGTGATGCAAGTTATTACGTATATATCCCACAAAACAATAAAAAATATCAAAAAAGTTCAATTACTCGATATAACAGCCAAATGAAAGCAAATGACTGCCTGAGACAGTTCCCTTCAAGAATAACGGCAAAGCTAAATTATATCGAAGCAGATAAAAAAATTACACAGACTTATCACCGTAACAGTACTGCGATGTTGGTGGCATTCGGCGCTTTTTTTTCTCCCAAACACATGTACAGGTGTACAGAAAAGGGTTTAATACTTGAAAGTGGTTCAAGTACGCGATTTAAAGTCAAAATCATACTTCCCACTACCATGAAGTAGGTACCTATCATCATTATGATTCTAGATATCTCGTGCCATGTTTCGGTAAAAACCAAAGAGACGGGATATCTGGAATGGAGCGCTGTGAAAGGAGTTCCACAGGGTTCAATTCTTAGCCCATTTCTATTTATGTTTTCGACAAACGATTTCGAAAAAATAATCAAGTAAAATAATAGATTGGCGCAACAGAAAACAAACTCGTAATCTTGTCGTTTACAAATACAGTCAGTTCTGAGTTACGAATTTGCAAATACTTTCGCACTCGCCTGTACATTATCGGCAAGGTAAAAAGTGGCGGGTAGAGATGCCCCCTCCCCGCACTAAGGCAATAAATCATATGTGTAGTTAATTATTTTGATTAAAAGAGAGGGCGCAGTGAAATTGTACCGCCCGATATCTGGGCCACATACCTTACTCACAAATATTTTAAGGGCAAGTTGCTTGAGCAGTTTTTTTAATGATTCTGAGTGTTTATTTTGGGAATTAGTTCATCAAATGCAATATTGCAGGCCAGAATTTATCTATCAAACAAAAAATATAAGAAGTGACCGAGGACCGTCGACATTTTTATTTGTCCTTTGTCCAACTAGCCTCCGAGAGAAAACGAGATTTCTCTGTGCGTAATAACTCCAGGTTTTCTCAAGGCACCCCCATCCACTGTTAGCCAGAAATCGGGTCAGTTAGTGCCTGAAATACCACGAAATGGGGAGTAAGAGGCAAATGAAGCCAGTTCATGATCAATGAGTAAGTACGTAATTCTGAACATTTACTACTGCTGTTAAACTAGTTAATCGAGGTTTTATTTATTATCTTAAAGTTGTTTTGAATTAATTGTTACATTCATGATTTAATCTTGTTGTAATAGATATATATACCTAATGAATCGGTATTGATCGATCTAGTTTTGGATAGAGGCAGCCCGCAGTATAGGTAGGTACCTACTTTGGTGTCACCAAAATACATTTACCTACTCTTAATTTGGCACCAATTACAAGTGCCCATATAGTGGCCCTATAAGCACGAAAACCACCAATAAGGATTATGGTCCATCATCCTCCATTTTCACTCATAATCTTCAAAACAAAAACTTAAAGACATAAAACACCAAAATAGAGTCAGGGAACCACTACAGCAGTACATCGTTAACGGCTGACCCGATTCGCTATCCCGAGGTAGTAGGTGCGGCAGAAATAGAACATCTATACACCTGTACGGTGCTTTGTTGTCAAAATATGGCGTTTTATAAGCCCTCCTTCTTTGTTTGTTGTTTGAGCGGGTTCTGTATTGACTGCGAGTGTTGCTGCACCGTTTTTACTTTTTAACAAGTGAGTTGATGCGCGATGTTGTGTTGTGTAAACTTTTTGCATTGCACTTGCCTTATTGTTTTCATTTCGTCTTTGACTGAGTTTGTCTGTTGGCACAAGACTTGTGTTCATCGCTGGGCGTCATTGTGCGTTCATCTTCTGTATTGTGGCTCCGCCATAAATAAGTACCTACCTATTACGTAAGCACACAGGTCAAACTTGTTAACTAGGTAAGTTATGGGTAGCTGTACCTGTATTAGGTACCAACTGAGTACCTACCTGCATAAGGATCAGGTCGAAACCAAAAGCGACATTGGCAACTACTTTTTACATAAAGTTGAATATTATCTTGAAACTGTTCGCCAATGATGCAACCACTGCTGCTGCTATTATCAGGTATTTATCGTTCATAAACGCTTCCATGCAATAACCTTTCCCATAGAACTTTAAATATCAGTTCAGAATTGAGATGCCACGCTTAGATCAGCACACTAACCTGGCAATAATCTGACTAATATAACATGTCTCAAAAATCTAGGACACCATCTAAATATAACGCTAACGATCAAAGGGTATTACGCGGATGCGGAAGACTATTGCATATAGATATTTTATCGAGTCGACAACGCAACGGGCCATTAGTGTTTCGGGGTTCGGTTTATGGGATAAAGAGTCTTGTTTGTAGCACACAATACGATAAACTGCTCATGTCCGACATGAAATTGGTATAGAAGGAAAACAGTTGAAAACATGGAATGCGACTATTGGTTCCTACTACTTACTTATAGGGTGTAAAAAACCTCTTAACGAAGCCAAAAGGCACTGGTTTTCCCAGTCATTGCGATCATTTTTTTTGTTCTACACCATACCTGGGAACCTTCTAGTTACGGAGATATTGGGGGTCAAAGTTCCAACTTTAACCAAAGATCAGGCGGGACTATCCTCGATAGTACATACTTACCTATATCTAAATGACCAATAATTATGCTCACCCATTCAATTATTTCCATCTGCAGAACCATTTATTACAATCACGCTCACGATTGCCCCGTTTCCGATATCGATCCTATATGTTAGAACATTTGTAAATATTATGATAGCGGGAGAAGCTCTCAGATAAAAAAAATCTTTTATCTTCATTTTTATTGTATAAATGACCGAGTTTTCATGCCCATTATTTACGGAGATCGATTGGTATTAGGTACATTGTACTTAGCTTTTCTTACGATTTATTATTTAACACTTCAAGCACAAAGTACAGAGGCGGACTTAATGCCGTAGGCATTTTCTTCCAGTCAACCTTTGGGTGATGCAGAAACAAGCAGTGGTAGGTGTACATCTGATCATTTGTTACTTGTTATTATAACCCTAGCACGTCACACCCAATAAATATAATTGTCAAGGCGCTCTGTAATTTCTATCTACCTCTACGGGAAAAACGCGTGAGTGTATAATAATTTTGTTTAGGTATAACCAAATATTCAAAAAAATCTCCTAAAGCAGATTCCGAAAGCTAGCTCTAACGAGTCAATTTTTAATTGCAATTTAAATATTCCATGTACGACCCAGCATATCGTTCCTGTTTGCAGGGTGCAGGGGTAATATTTTCGTGAATTCATGTAGGTAAAAATCATTGATATATTAAAAAAAACCTGGGGTGCATGAAAGAGGAGCCTCCCCGAGCGGAATTAAAAATATCGTACTGCGATTCTAAAGAGGCTGTCGCACTGCTTATATTCCAGGCCTAAGTAAGGATTCCACTTCAGTACTTAAAGATTATGAAAACTCTTACAACCTCGACCCCTTTTCCGAACAGACACTAAAACTCGGTGAGGAACTTAATGCGCAAGGTAAGCGATAGTCGCAGAAAAAAATGGATGTCACTAGTCACCGAAATCGATATGACACACTATAGCAAAGTCTTGGAACACGATTCAAAAACTAACTGATAACCCCCCTCCAGCTTCGAACCCGGGCCAGGTGACCGCCAATCAAGTTGCCTACCAGCTACTCCTTAATGGAAAGCCTCCCAATCGCTTATCCAAAATCGGAAAAATGTCTGAAGAAATATCACACACAACATCAGCAAGCCTTTTACATTATCAGACGTTGTATTCGGGATTAAAAACTAAAAAATGGCAAAGCTCGATGAGCTCGAAAGGTTTTTTATGACATTAAGGTCGACCAATTAAAACACCTCGGACCAGTTGCTGTTTCCTGGATTCTATTGCTTTTCAACTCATGTCTTAAATACTGCAAGATCCCTAAACTCTTAAGCCTGGTAAACGTCTGAAGAAACCAAAAAGCTACCGACCTCTTCTTTGCCACACATTTAAGCTCTTTGAAAGGCTTTTACTCAACCGCCTAACGCCTGTAATCGAACCAAACCTTATCGCTGAGCAAGCTGGCTTTAGGCCGGGAAAGTCATGCACCAATCAGAGCCTTAACCTAACGCAATTTGAGGCGAATAAAGTCACAGGTGTTGTATTCGTTGATCTTTCAGGACCCTATGATACAGTTAACATCAAAATACTTTTACGGAAAGTCAGCGAGCTCACAAAGGATGTGGTTTCGTGAAAATTCTTGGTGCTATTTTAAATAACCGCCGCGCGCCGCTTTCAAGTTAATCTCGACAATAAATAAAATAAAATAAAATCTTTTTTTTTCAGACATTAGTCCATAATGGGTGTTGTTAACAAGTACATAAAAAATACATTTAAGTTAAAAATTACATTAAATAATTAAAAAAAAAAAAAAGATTACATTTATGAATTAAAAAATTACAACAAAAATATTAAAAATTACAACAAAAATATTAAAAATTAATTAACAATAGCAAGAGTAGGTGGCGCTGCCAGCAAACGGGCTCCCTCAAAGTAGCGTGCTAGCCCCGGCTCTTTTTAACATACACAAACACAAACGACCAGCCTAACTCTCCACCAACGAAACGCTTTTTATACGCAGATGACCTTGCTTTGGCCGCCCAGACACGGACTTTCGAAGAAGCTGAAGAAAAACGGAAGACCTGGAAACGCTAGGGATTTTCTACGATGAAAATGCCCTACGGCCAAATCCATCCAAGACCCAATCCTGTGCTTTCCATCTTCGCAACCGTCAGGCAAACAGAGCTCTCAGTGTCTCGTGGCGAGGCGTAGACGTGGAGCATTGTTCCCAACCACGGGCCACGCTACCTGGGCGTCACCCTAGATAGATCTCTGACTTATAAGTTCTACTGCCTTAAAACTAAACAAATATTCGGGACTAGAAATAACGTTCTTCGCCGCCTCACATCCACCAGCTGGGGAGCATCGCCACAAGTTGTCCGCACAGCCGGCCTATGTCTTTCCTTTTCTGCTGGGGAGTTCGTATGCCCAGTGTGGCACCGTTGGCCCACGCTAGAGAAGTAGACATAGCGCTGTACTTTACCTGTCGCATTGTAACGGGGTGCTTAAATCCCATCCCTCTTGCGATGTTGTATCCTTTGGCAGGTATAGCTCCACCAGACAGTTCGGCGCGAAATAGCTGGTCGTATCGAGAAGGGAAACCGGGAACGAGATAACCGCCACCCCCTTTACAGGCATCAACTACTACCTTCACGCTTCAAAACCCTTGAAAGCTTCGTGAGACACACGATTTCCTTAAAAGATAGTGCTTCGGATGAAAGATGCGAATTATGGAGGAACAGACATCCTGAGGAACATCTTCTTCCTGGACGGGAACTGCAGTGGCCAATCTGGAAATCTCTTAACCGTTTGCGGGCTCAGCTTGGCCGCTGCGGAAATAATCTGGCCAAATGGGATATTATCGACCCGTCCCATTTACAATAATATATAATATTATTAATAACGTTTATTGTGTCCAAAAGTTATACACAAACAATTTGGGTTTGGAGTCTTCAATTAAGCAGATAATGCCTGTATTAGAGGACTCCTTTCCTTCACAACATGGGTGTATAAGTAAAACAAATCCACTCCGATCCAGCCTGTCCCCTTGCTGTCCTCTCCCAGCGACGCCCTAAGCCGAGGCCCGTACCCCGCAGGGGGTGCCCTTAGCGTGTAGTCGCTTAGTTTTTAAGTTTTTTGCCCTGGCTGGAGGCCTTACACTTAAGGCACCCACAGGAAAGTCCGGTTAAGCAGACGACAGCCTCTCTGGTTGAACTGCGAGATGCCATTTGGAAAAAAAAAAAAAAAATAAGTAAAACAAAATTACAAAATATAATTATGTGAACATGAGTGAGTGTGTGCATGAGTGTGTGTGTGCATGAGTGTGTGTGTGTTGTTGAGTGTAATGAGTGTTAAGGATGTGTGGTTGTATGAGTATGTGTGTGTGAGTGTACGTGTAGGTATGGGAGAGTCTCTCTGTGGGTGTGAGCGTGAGCGGGTCGTGTACATGTATTAGGTTACGTTTTGTAGGAGAGCTTCAGTATTTTCATATGTCAGTGGTTTTATCCAGTCAATTAACATTTCTTTACATATATGATAAGATTTTGCATATACGAAAATTTCCTTATTTATTTTGTTATACAATTGAGCTGATCGTTTACTGGATTGCATAGATCCGAATTTGGTCTTGGTTATAGGTATTGGAACTATATTGTGTTTCCTTCTCCTAGAGTGTATATCCGAGTTATAAGGTAAGGTTTTGTGCTTTTTTAAAGTTGTATAGTTTCCTAACTGACAATACATCACTAAGTTTGTAAAGGTTCTCTGTAGAATATCTCCTTTTTTAAAGTGCATTATTTTGAGCAGGGCTCGCTCTAACTGGATGAATTTAGATTTTGCTGCCCCACCCCAGACAGGAATACAGTATATCAATACTGATTGCGCAAGAGAAATATAAATTTGAGTGAGCACATTTCTACCCGGCTTACCGCTGCTCTTTAAAGACCTAGGCAGCACGTGACGCAGAGTCTTAAAAATCCAATTTAGCTTGCGGACTCTATTTGCAACTTGCTCAAGATAGGGGCACCAGCTCAGTCTCTGATCCAGCATTACCCCCAAATATTTTGTGCTAGAAACTTTGCCAATACTAGAACAGTTACAATTATCAACATTAATTAAGTAGTACCTTCACAAGTGTGTATAGTGATTTGAAAATCGCCGGTTGGTTGAGTACGGTTGCAGATGCAGAAACTTATAAAATTTGTTTTGGAGGTATTTAATGTAATACACTTCCTTGGGAGACGCCGTATGATACATCTCTGACATCACTTATATGTTGCCCCACTTTGACACTCTGCTTCCTATTTGCGAGATAGCTCTACAGATCAAGCGCGATATCTCTATACACCCAGTCATTTTTACAGCTGTGCAATGTCAGTGTGGAGCCCCTCTGCTGGATTGCCTATCCTGCATTAAGCCACTTGCACCTTCCAGGATTTAAACGAAGCCAACAACAAAGCCGTGCAGGTGGCAACATACTGGTCGGGTATTATTTGAGTCTATCGACACGCAAAGAAGAAGAAGAATTAAAAAAACTTTAATTTAAAACCTTTAAACTTTTTTTTTTTACAGGGTGTTAAAGTAGTCGCGTGCCATAGCTTAGGGTCGAGTTCAGTATCGATAAAGGAACCCGTAAAAAATAAAAATAAAATACCTTTAATTTATTTTTATTTTAAAACCTAAAATTAGGGTGTTAGTGTGAACACCGTTATCCTTGAAACCAGTGATTTGGTTTCATTAGTAGAACGTAAAATCATTGAAAAAAGCAACCTTTTTTTTTTGAAGTACTTTAATACTTCACTAAACTAACTATTTTAACGAACTATTTTACTCATGATCATTTCACCCTAATGCGCTCGAAAACAGCTGACCGCCGAACGGGCGGCACTCGGGGTCATCGACCGCGCCGCAGTCAGCTGTCGCTAGAGTGCGCGCGCGTCGGAGCGCGCGCTTCACACTTACACCCTTATAAGATGAACCCTGTAGCTGCACAATAGTTATTTGTGCAACAAGAGAGCAAAGTGGGTTTTTGCTGCGAGTGTTGATTTTGAATCCCGAGTCAGCGAAGGATACTATAGTTCAATCACGAGCGTAGCGAGTGATTCTAGGTTAGAATCCTGAGCGTATAGCGAGGGATTCAAAGACACGAGATGCAAATAACTTTGGTCTCGTGTAACACATACAATTTTTCACCTCAGCAGCGAGTAAAAATTAAAACCACACCACATCACAAACACACGGATTTCCAGACGATGATTTGTGTATTTTATAGGATACAATAAACAGGAAAAGATATTGACATTAATTTGTAAAAAATAATGTTATTTGGATTTGTGCCCTACTGACATTCTTTTCAAAAATGCAATGCAGCAAGGAAAGTTAATTCTGAATTTTTTACATTCGGTATGCTGCAATCTTCGGGTGTTAAATAGCAGAATTCGTCACTGAACTCGCTCATATTTATTTATTACTATTACTTTATTATCCAAATTTTATTGTACTTTGTACCTAGCGTACATTGACCTAATCATTGCTAGCGTAACAGAGAATAAGACAATACAAATTTGAATCCCGCTATTTTTTTTAAATGCGTTCTGAAGCTTCACTCGCGGTATTCTGTCTCAATATTAAAGATTATTAAAACTATAAATAAATAAGTAGATACATGATTTAATATTTTGATTTAATATTACGGTTATCGATTTACAATATCGGTATCCGAACGTTTTATTGTTTGTTTCTTTTTTGGGCCTACTAGATATGGAATTTGAAAATCGAATTTAGAATCGACTTATTTCTATCTCTCGCTCTTTTCGTATCGAAGTGAAAGTGACAGAACAAAGTGAAGTTGAAATCTTTCTAATTTTGTGAGTAGACCTGCACAGATCTCTGTATTTAAAAAAATAATTAAAAAGTTACTTTGTCTCACGCACGCAGCAAAATCGAATTTTGCTCACTGTCTGTAAACAGCAAAACCTGCTTGTTTGAGGTGCTGAGGTGAAAACATATTTTATCATTACATACACAATACACATTTATACTAATTTAAATAATTCGACACATTTCTTGTGTCGAAACGAAACTACACCGGTCGGGCTCAGTGGAAACGTACCTCCCTAAAACCTGTTTTGTTTGACGCTCGCCGGCCGACCCGCCGCGCGCCGCGCCGGCGCCGCAGCGGGGCGCACGCACCGCCTTCGGCCTCTGCCTTACCAGTCCTGATCTGTTCTCGACGCAGAGCGCACGCCCGCCTAAACTGCTTACTGTTCTGCTTATACCCGCTTACCGTTTATGCGCAATAGTGATTTCGTCTTAGAATAATAACGCGATTTCGCATTGGCCCAGCAGAACCCGACTGGGCCCGCTGTTCTCCGCAAACCCGACAATACACTTACCACCTCACCAGAAGAGGCGATGCGCGTCCTCATTGAAACTCACTTCCCAGGCTGCGTCTTCACACAGGCTATCGACTGGACAGAGGTAACTCAAACACCGTCAGCAAACGACTGGCGCTACGCAAACAGAGTCATAACGCTGGAAAAACTCCAGTGGGCGATCCGGTGCTTCCATCCTTCCAAGGCGGCTGGTCTGGACGGGATCTTTCCTGCCTTACTGCAGTGGGGTGGGATCTCTGTCGCCAGCAGACTGGTAACCATAATGAGCGCGTGTCTGGCCTTCAGATACGTTCCAAAAGGATGGAGGGAAGTGAAAGTCATATTCATTCCTAAGCCAGGTAAGAGTGACTATACCAACGCCAAATCCCACCGACCAATCAGCCTGACCTCCTTTCTCCTTAAAACCATGGAGAGAATGTGCGAGAGAGAGCTGAGGGACGGCGCTTTGAAAACTATCCCACTCCATACTAACCAACACGCATACAGTTCGGGTAAGTCCACGGAATCCGCCCTCCATCTGGTGGTCGGCCGGATAGAAGAGGCGATTCATCAGAAGGGCACTTGCCTGGGCACTTTCATAGACATCGAGGGAGCCTTCGATAAAACAAACTTCTCCAGCATCAACACCGCGCTCTCTCGTCACGGAGTAGAACAGGTACTGACAGACTGCTAAGTAAAAGAGTGGTTCGACTTGAAGTGGAGCAGCAGATGGCCATGTTAGCCAGAGGCTGCCCTCAAGGTGGTGTACTATCCCCGCTCCTCTGGAATCTGGTGATAAATGACCTCATCACAAAACTCAACAGGAACCATTTCTACACTATAGAGTATGCCGACGACCTCGCTATCCTCATTTCGGGGAAAGTGACAGTGACAATCTCCGACCTAACTCAACAGGCACTACGCATCGTTGAACGATGGTGCAGAGAGTTCGACCTCTCAGTGAACCCCACGAAGACTGAGCTAGTCATGTTTACCCAAAAACGCTTGCAAAGGCTTGCCTGCATGGTGATCACAGGCTGCATGAGGACTACTCCGACTGCGGCTCTCGAAGCCATGTTGGGGCTCCCACCGCTCCATCTGTTCATACAGCAGGAAGCGACAATGACGGCCGCACGCCTTAAAACACTTCAAATCAAATCAAATCAATTTATTTGCAACAAAGTATTGGTACAATTTCGGTCTTAACATAAATAATCCAGATCCATAATACTAAGTCATAATGTGACATGCAAACATTTTGGGCTTATAATTATTATCATTAAATTCCTAATAAAAGTAGTGTAATTATTTAAATAAAAATTCATAATTCAATGTCAAATAAAATTCAAAACATTTTCTATAATATTATGACAGTGGTTAAATAATTACCGTTATATTTTATTTACCAATTTCTTATTAAATAAGTCACTGACTGTGTAGAAATTCTTTTCCCTTAACCATACTTTAAGACATCTTGCAAATTTATTAGCTGGCAAGTTTTTAATACTGTCAGGTATAGCATTAAATATGCGAACACACATTGCATAGCTATTCTTGCTGTATAATGCTGTCCTAGGAATTATGGGCAAAACTATTCTATTTCTATGCCTATTACTTTTTGGAAATATTTCATAAGCGTTTTTGAACAACTCCGGGTGCGTTTTCACAAATTTAGCGCATTCAAAGATATAAAGACTTGGAAGTGTTAAAATTTTGAACTTATTGAAAAAAGGTTTGCAGGATTCCCAAGGGCGTATTCCCGCTATGGCACGGATGCATTTTTTCTGTGCGATGAACACTCTCTGGCTGTCTGTTGAGTAACCCCAGGTGATAAGACCATACCTCAACACAGAATTCAACTCTGGGGTAAGAGAGAAACACAGCACACCGCCGTACTGGAGGGATTCTATAACGAGTTCCCCCTGGCGAAAGCAGCAAACGATCGGATACCAAAACAATTCGTATTCGATAAGAAATACAAAATCCGGCTCCATGAGGATCACCGCTGCGAGGGATTAAACCCCGCGGAACTACGGATCTTCACGGATGGATCTAAAACAGGTACTGGCACGGGGGCTGGAGTCTTCTCGGAGGATCTCAACATCCACATAGCCAAACCTATGGGGGCCCACAACACGGTATTTCAGGCAGAATGCATGGGAATTTCCCTGGCGGCATCTGCCATCTTAGCCAGGGAGGTTGCGGACCACTCAATTCGTATCACTCTCAGACAGCATGGCTGTACTGCTTGCGCTAAACAACCACACAGTGAACTCAGGGTTAATACACGAGTGTCACCAACGCCTGAACCGGGTTGGTAATCTCAATAATATAACTATCCAATGGATCAAAGGACACAGCGATTCCCGTGGCAATGATGCGGCAGACGAACTCGCTAGAAGGGGATCGAGCATGGCAGCGGTGGGACCCGAACCTATCGTACCACTCCCTTTCGGATACCTACGCACACTGGTAAGGAAACGAACCAGTGAACAACACCACAAGCTGTGGCTGGACCACGGCGAGTGTAGGCAGGCCAAGGAAGCACTTCCTGCTATCAACGGCCGCTTCACCAAACGCGCGCTTCGGTTGACAAAACCACAGCTGCGCACAGTTACAGCCGCCATTACCGGACACGGCTCTTTTAATAAACACCTCTTTGTCTTAGGAGTCACAGACATCCCCCTGTGCCGTGCCTGCATGGAGGAAGACGAGACAGCAGCCCACGTGCTTCTGCACTGCCCAGTGGTTGCAACATATAGGGCAAAGTACTTTGGTAACCCAGGTACTCTCCATAAGATAGTCAGCAACATCGGGGTGCTGCTGGCCTTTCTCGAGGAATTCGGATGGATCGAATAAGTTCCCACCCGTACGCAAAATACGCGCTTTGACGTGGAGTTGCGGACACCAGCCCGCTATACAATACAATTCGTATTCCGCCGGAGTGTGGTCAGAACTTACCGTGCTATCCTAAGAGCATACTTGTGAACTTTGACTGCTTTTGTCTCTCTGCCGATCTGTGCTTTTTACTCCTTCATAGGTACTTCTTGTGCTTTATTGGTGTACATGTGCTTTGGAAGGCCTAAGTTGACTACAATACTTACGTGACGACTTTTATTCCATCGCCCCAGTTCACGCCTGTACCTAAGGAAGTATCTACGACGACAAGGTAGGATTTATCCATACTATTCCGGACTACAAACCTAATGTATTAGGTACTTACCTACTAATTAAATAGCAATCGTTTAGAATTGATAAAAAAAAATGCATAGAATAAGTTTTTCTTGCGCCATTTGTCGCGAGCCGTTTTGTTTGAGTAGCAATTAGCAAATAATGCGCCGACACCGCACCGCGAGAAGTGAAGGACAAAATGACAACACGTTCGATATTAGGTAAGTAATAGCATTTATACAAATAAAATAATTTTAATTCTAAACGATTGCTATTAGTTAGTAGATAGTAGGTACTAAATTAGGTTGATCTTGCAATTTTTTTTTTTTGTTTTCTTTTTTTTCTTTTTTTTTTGGATTTTTTTTTAATTTTTCCTGGGTTCCTTTATCGATACTGGACCTACCCCTAAGCTATGGCACGCGACTACTTTAACACCCTGTATAACAAAGAGGTAAGCCATTTATATAAAAGTCTAAATGACTGTAAACGTTCAAAATCATGCCTTTGACAAAATAATAGCATCAATTCACAACAAGTGGTATTCAGGCTACCTAACTTTATTAATTTTATATTATAGGTTCACCAACAGCTTCTTTGCACAACATAATAATTACACAGGTTTACATAGGTTACAGTCTTGGATTTACACAGTTGCCAATTACAGGTTAACCAGCGTTCACAAAAATAAGTGATAAAATAAGAAAAAAAAAATATTTAGCAAACAATACGAGTCCATTACAGTGACTGCTGTCCATGTCACGTGGCCCATGTGGGCGATACCCCGGTGGTCATAATCATTATTTTGAAAAAAAAACTCTCGAACAGGGATACTTTATTGTTGGTCTTCTGAGGGTCTGACTAATGCTAAACGTTGAACAATAAGTTGAAAATAAATACCTATTTTACCTTGCCCTATAACCCTGATATTTTTTTTACTAGGCGGTCATAACGGAACTATTTTTTGGCATTTAGCAACAAGACAAGTTTACTGTAGCAACATCACTTTTCTGTCAGTCAGTACTCAGTTGGCACTGGTTGTCACTTGTCGGTGTCTGTCAACCAGACAGAGTTGTCAGTTTACCACCATGGCGGCCACACTGCTGTCAAACAAGCAATTGAGCAAATTAATTCGACATCACATTAATTTCGCAAAAGCTTTACCATCATTCACATCTAATATTGTGAACAAACCACCGGTAAATTTACTGTGTCAACAATGTGCAGCCACGAGCCATTACAGGGTAATATAATGCGTCTAACAATTAATTTTTAATTGGGTTAATTTCTCGTTGTCTCCTATGTTTTCTATAAAGATATGGTGATAAATGGACTCTCCTTTGGTTGTAGCATTATTCTTCATCAAGCCCGACACCCCCTGGAAGTCCAGACTCGGCGTCAAATGTGTTGGCAGCGGTGTTGGCAAACAAATCAAAAAAGGGAAAAATTCCTGTTGGTAAGCAAAAAAAAAGACAATTTGGATAATAGTAAGAAACAATTTAAACATACAACATTTTGAATTGAGTCCTCGTGATGATTTTGAAGTTTACGGAAGTGAGACAGTTACATAATATTTGGGAATGACCTTGTACAGAATGCTAATTTAATCACTAGACACCGAGTAAGCACTTAAATGATAAGCTTAAAAATTAACTTATGTTCAGCACCAATATTACAAATTGAAATGATAGTGAAACTACCGAGTCTAAACATTTATTTAGGCATAATTAACACGGAATATATCAATATGATGACTGTCAAATATTCAAGAATAGCAAAAGTTAACACTCATTGATAATATTGTTTACATTAGTTGAATAGCAATGACCCACAATGATTAAAATGGAATAGCGACTAGCCGAAGAGATGTCTAATACATAGAATACAACAAGTTATTTACAATCAGTATCAATATTTGACTGGTAACTGATCACATATACCTGCTAGACATTGAAGAGGCGTACATAAAGTCCAAAAGTGCCTTTAAGCAGATTTGATGATGATTAGGTTCTCTGGCTAATAAAGGCTGAAAACATTTGAATTTTTTACTAAGTTGATACTCCAGTCATACCAAGGGATATTGTATTACCCAGATCTAAGATACTGGTATTCAGCTGCATCTGTTTAGACTGGAAGCCAACCCCAACATAGTTGGGAATAGGCTGGGCAGATGATGATGAACCCCAAGCATTGTGATCATTACAAGTATTGTACATACTGGCTGGAGTCCATCATCACAAAACTATTTTGTATGTCTTTCTGAATTAAAAAAAAAAGTAGTTTCTCAAAGACTTAGTTTAGGAAGAATTATTATTCACATACTTACCTTCTACTATCAATGTAATGTTTGAATGTTTAGCATAATTAGTATGTGCCAAAGTAGATAGTTCCCCTGTGACGTTTTCTCTAATTTATGCATACTACTTTATTTTATTTTCCCTGTGATTACCTTATTAACAATTCACATAGCAATATGCACTAAGCAAAAACCTTTTTGTTTTCTGCTTTCAATTAATTGTGAAACAGAACCTGTTATGCTAGTTTCCTACGTCATAGTATGTCGTACCTTCACAAACATTTTTGATTTTAGCTTTCCAAAACTACTGCTACTGTTATTTTTGTGTATTTTTTGTTACTAATACTTGGTTGGAACGCAGCTCTTTGTTTATTCCCATCATATCCTTTTCATCCTGCATGTGTCCTGCCCGCTTGTAACCTATCCTTGTACGTACGTCCCTATACGCATATCCTTAAAAACATCCTGATTGTATTCTCCCGTCCTTAGGTATCCAAAAAAGAGACTGCTTTCACCCAGGTGCCTCTGTTTTGTCTCGTGAAGATATAAACTTGGCGGATGCGAAGCCGGTGACTGGGATGGATATGATCCGCGGGATGCTGGAGTATGTGTGGCCTAAGGTAAGATTTTGTACCTGTTTGTTATTGAGACAGATGGTTTGAAGCAGCTGTTAAAATAAGTAATAGCCTTGAATATTAATTAATTGATATTTATTCAAGAAAGATGGTTGACATAGGCAACAAATCATTTCTTTTACACTACATTCATATTGATCACTTATTTGATTGAGACACTTTAATTGTAACACAGTTTAATATCTTCATTCAAAATATTTTATTTCATATAAGCCTACACGGACACTTATAAAACATCAAAAAATGATTGCATTATGTGCATTAGCCTGTCTGAGTACTCATTCATGGATGAATCATGTTCCAAAAACAACTTCATTTCACTGAGAATTCATAATGTATGTTAAAAGAAATTGAATTTCTTCTGAGTCGAGTCCACCAAATTCCTAAAAGTTAGAGATCAGTAGGTTTAGGAGCTAACGAGCAATCAATACTCACCATGATCTTCCCCTTCTAGGACAATAAGATGATCAGAAACCGCGTGATGCTATCCCTGTCCCTACTATTCGGCGCTAAGGTGGTGAACGTTACCGTGCCGTTCCTGTTCAAGTATGCTGTCGATGAGATCAATACAGTATCAGTGTCACCAGCGGGGGATGCCTTGCTTGGCATGGCTACTGTGCCTCAAGCTCTTGGAACTTCTGCATTTTCCTTACTGCTTGGATGTGAGTATGCTTCATTGTGAAGAAATTCAAAACTATTGTGATGCCTTAAAAAGGCCTTGTATCGACCCATATAAACACTGGTACTCTTGTTCAACTTTCTAATACAACACTTATTTTACAATTTAATATTTTATGTAGCGTGTTTTTGGTGAAATGGAACGCAAATTCAAAACGCATCGACGGTAGGCATTTATTTATATTTTATTTATAAATCGAATGTATATTTTACCATCTAACTGCGCCGACTCAGACCAATCCGTACAGGTGTGAACAACCAAAAAACTAGCTTTGAAATGAATAAGTGTGACATACTAAGTCAACATTATTAATTTCAGACGGTATAGCTCGCGCCACAGCGGCCGGTTTCAACGAGCTCAGAAACGCAGTGTTCGCTAAAGTAGCGCAACACTCCATCAGGAAGCTGGCCTGCAATGTCTTCATACATCTGCACAATCTGGACTTGAGCTTCCATCTTGGGAGACAGACTGGCGCTTTGTCAAAAGTAAGATACGTTCATCATTATAGCAAATCTATTTAGTCCGTCAGTTAGAGCATTGGAAAATAATGGACACGTATTTTTTGTTTTTGTAAATCAATGAATAAAATGCAAAGATAAAATGCATAAAAACTCGGGAGTGGGCTCGAGACGTCAGAACGCACTAAAAAATATACCACAGCATGACGTCTTGAGAATTTTAAAAGCGTCGTATCTACCTCAATTTTGGTTTACGTTATAAAAGAAAAAATACGGGTCAAATATTTTTTGATAATCTAACTGACGGACTAATTAGATTTTTTCAGTACACAAGCCTATTTTAGTATACAGCATTCCTGAAAAGGACATAACCTCTCCAATCACACCAACTCGTTTGTCGGCAACTCTCAACCAGCTGCCATACTAAACACTCTGCGAACATCGTGGTCCTATCTTACGTTGACTGTAGAATAGTTGGAAGTAGCTTGCTTAGATTAGTCGAATAAAAGGAAGATTGCAAAACAATAACAGGTCTTAACTGCATTCGTTTATTATGTTTTTATTGATAACACAAAACCACTTATGTGAAATATCTAATACTGTATCTTTATTGCGTTTACCGATCAACTTCCTAAAACTGGGCAAAGGTCCTATTCCGAACCATATTTCTTATTTGTGCATAGTCAAACTTGTAATTAATTGATTCACTTTTGACAACAATTTCAAGTACTTAGTGGAAATTATCTAACTGTCACATAAACAATTAAAGACCTTGTCGTTTTATGACGTACTCTTCAAGTGATATTCAACCTTTTGGAATGTATGAAGCAGCAGATTTTTTTTTCGAGATTTCATAGTCGGTCCCATAGTAAGTTTTTATTTTCAAAACGACAAAAAAAATGGTATTGTAGTAAAACAATGGGCATGACGACAGTATCAAATTATTGCAAATCTATTTAGTCCGTCAGTTAGAGTATTGGAAATTAATGGACACGTATTTTTTGTTTTTGTAAATCAATGAATATTGACAAAGATAAAACGCATCAAAACTCGGGAGTGGGGGCTCGTGACGTCAGAACTATTTAAAAATTATACCATAGCGTGACGTATTGAGAATTTTAAAAGCGTCGTATCTTCGTCAATTTTGGTTTACGTAACAAAAGAAAAAACACGGTACAAACATTTTTTGATAATCTAAGTGACGGACTAATTAGGTTTTTTTTGTCGTCTTACCTATTATGTGATAAATTATTTTATTATACTTTGCTGCAAAAAGACCGTATCGGCATGGAATCGGTTTGGGCTGGTCAAAAACAGCTCAATTTTCAAACAATAGTGAAAAAGACGTCATGTGTCTCATTTCGGTTCAGACGACGCGACGCGACGCAAGTCGCCGAACTATTTTGTGACCATACGTGATCGGATCAAGCCGATCTGCGTCGATAAGTGGGCTCAATTCCATAGAATCTAGGGGCGGGTTTGCCAGTAGACCTTGTGACTTCGGCTAATGACATTGATGTAATTTAATGATACAATTATGCATGTACTAGAAAATATTTGCACGACTGATAAGTCGAATATAGTGAGACTAAAATTATTTTACCAGTAAGCACCTATGTATCTGGCAAATAAATAAATTTCATTTCATTTCAACGACGAGGTTGTTAATAAACCATCGAAGGCTTGAATGTAATGTTTTTTTTTTGAATGTCCACAGACAATAGACCGTGGTTCCCGTGCTATAAACTTCGTGCTATCAGCGATGGTGTTCAACATCGTGCCAACGATCTTCGAGCTGACGCTCGTCTCCACCATACTGGGACTCAAAGGAGGACTGGCTTTCACTGGTAAGTTTGGTTATGAGGCTGCCTTGTACTCACACCACCCATGTCACGTTTATTTCTGTGTTCCCTCAAATGTGACGTTTTACTATTATCTCATACTAATTCTAAAATATAGTATGTGATTTCGCCTGGATCGAATCAATTTATTCTATTGTCTAATCTCAGTGGCCCAAAACATGCAGTCAAAGTGACGTCTGCGCAGCACGGACGCTGTGGAAGTGACGTAAATTTAAAATACTGTCGTGTCGTCGACATGAAAAAGGTTGTCCAATTTACATCCTTACAACCTATTTTAAAATCTATTCTCTGTGGTGTTAAATACGGTATTAATAAATTAAATTTTGGTTTCAGGTCTAGCATGGAGCTGCGTGGGAGTATACGCGGCGTTCACGCTGGCCGTCACACAGTGGCGGACCAGGTTCCGCGTGTACATGAACAAGGCGGAGAACGAGGCCGGGAACAAGGCCATCGACTCGCTCATTAACTATGAAACTGTTAAGGTTAGTAGTATTTTGACAGTAAAACAGTAAAGCCTCGTATCCACTAGCCAACATTTGGCGTACGACATGTTGTACAACATGTTGCTCAACGTGTTGAAAGTCAGCGCGGAACAAATAGCAACTTTTGAATTGTTTTGTCAAGTTGCGCGCCAGCTGGCAACGTTGGGCGATGTTGTGTGCAACGCTGTTGAACATGTTGCGCGTCAATTGTTGCCTAGGGGATACAAGGCTGAAGAGCGCACACGGTGCGTTGCGGCGCAACATTAGGCCGTATTGTAGGGCACGAACGGTGCGGCGTCGTGTGCACACGCTCTGACTGTCGTCCGGACTGTGCTGGGCTGTCAGGCTACTTTCATTTATTACAACATCGGATGACATGAAAATATGTCGGAATAGACTGGAAAAAACAAACGACAAGAGGTTAACGTTAGCCCTAGATCGAAAGATCTGTATCTCGTAGGCCCGGGAGGGGCCTAGTAGTAACAGGAACGACATGAGACAGTTTTCTCTTAACTCGTCGCGGGTTCGATCCCCGCACGGTACAAATATTTGTATGGCTTACAGATAGTTAATCCGGATCTGGCTGTTTGTGTATGTCAATTAAAATGTTTGTTAACGCACCCACGATCCAGGAGAAATTGATATGTATGCGAATGGGAAACAAGTGAAACGACAGGTAGCTGGTAGCACACTGAGTTTATTTGACAAGCGACACAACTTATATAGGAGCGGATGCAACCACCCTCGTATTAACTACGAATATACAACATTCCTCCCCATAGCTTGACAACATAAACATAATATAATTAATTTACTTAGTAAAATTGTTTATAATCGACCCTAGGTACAGATCGCAGTTTTTTCCCGTCACTCCTTTGCCTTTCTAGCTGTGGGGTCTGGCCTACGCCTGCCTCCACGAGGGGTTCATTTTGAGTCCCTTCTGATGCCTCATAGAATTCTTCGTCTTCATCTTTGGATGTGCCAGCCGGTGTTTCTGTATCCATGATTCCTTTACTCTCACTATTTCCCTCCCCTCCCGAGTCTGACTCCTTGTCGTCCACTGGGGGTGTTGAGTTTGGTGGTGAAGTGATGTCTTCGACTTCAATTGGGCAATCCTCTGACCGGTGGGAAACTGTTTCTGTACCTTTATATGCTATTAATTGATTTTTATGTTTTTTCACCTTACAAGAAGTTATGTAGTCCTTTACAATATATATAACTTTCCCGATTTTTTTAATTACTACACCCTTATTCCATGAACCTTGCTTATTTATGTTGTTTTTTTTATACAAAACATAGTCACCAGCTTTGAAATATTTGCAAGCTTTGTTGCCATTTTTAGGCTGCAAACACTGTTTGTTTTCGACGTTTCGAGTGAGAGTGACAGACGCCGGTGGGAGTTGGTTAGGTTTGATTAAATCTAATCGCGATCGCAGTTTGTGTCCGAACACTAACTGGGCAGGTGAACAGCCCGTAGCCGAATGAACAGAATTTCGATAGTCAAATAGATATTTAAATAAGTTGTTGTTCAAACCTTTAGTGTTGCTATTACTTAAGATACAAGATTTAATTCCCTTCTTCACTACCTTCACGTAGCTTTCTGCCTGCCCGTTACTGGCCGGATGATAAGCCGGTGACGTCACATGCGATATACCGTTTGATGCACAAAACATTTTGAATTCTGCAGAAGTGAATTGCGTGCCATTATCACTGACTATGGTATGCGGTAAGCCAAATCTTGCCAAATATTCATACAATTTATTAATCAGTGAACATGATGATGTGCTTGTCCCCATATCATACGCTTCTACCCACTTTGAGTACGCATCTACAATCACTAAGTACGAACGATTATGAATGGGGCCGAGAAAGTCAATGTGAATACGATAGAACGCCTGCGGTGAGTGTGGCCATTGCGCTGGCGGCGCACGCGCTGGTAACTGTCTCAACTGTAAACAAACCTCACAATCCGCAATCATTTTTTCTACCGCGTTATCTATTCCCGGAAACCAAAATCTACTGCGCGCTTCTGCTTTCGTTTTTACGATTCCTAAATGTGATTTATGTAGTTCCGATAATAATTTAGTTCTGAGTGTTTCGGGTATTACTACTTTGTGTCCTCGCATAATACAACCGCCTTCATAGGACAGCTGGGTTTTACATAAAAAATATGGTTTGATTAATATATCTGATAACCGCTCAGGCCACCCATTAACAATATATGATAAGACTTTCTTTAATATTGGATCCTTAATAGTTTCGCTGTGAATTTCGCTACGCGTAACTGGTAAACTGCCATCGACAACGAAATTAACATACGATGCGCGATCTTCTACCGGCACTAAACTACCGTCGGTTTTGTAGCCGCACCCCCCTCTTAGCGGCGTTGACTCATAGTCTGGTAGACTGGCGCGCGATAGATAATCCGCGCTGTTATCAGCGCTGCGTATGTACTCAATGGAGTAATTATAACCACTAAGAAACATCGCGTAACGTTGCAGCCTGTTTGCAGAAACTTCTGGAATTCCCCGATATGGGCCAAAAATAGATAAAAGAGGCTTGTGGTCTGTGCGAAGAACAAACGGAACCGCCCTCCCATATAAATATTGGTGGAAACGTCGTACACCAAATATAATTGCCGTTGCCTCTTTTTGAAGTTGTGAATATCGCTTCTCTGCAGAATTCAGTGTACGAGAGGCAAACGAAACTGGACGTTCCACTCCGTCACTCCCTATCTGCGATAAAATAGCACCTAACCCACTGGGCGATGCGTCTACCGTTAAAATAATTTTGGCATTCTGATCGAAATGTGCTAGAACCTGATTTGATGCTAAACGTTGCTTAATTGCCTTGAATGCTTGATCATGTATGTCCTCCCATTTCCATGTATTGCCTTTTTGTAACAATGAATATAGCGGGGTCAATATTGATGACGCGTTAGGGACGAAGTTCCTATAATAATTGACTAGCCCTAGAAATGACTGCAGCTTATTCACGTTTGTTGGAGTAGGCGCCTCAACGATTGCTTGGACCTTTTGTTTTGATTTACTTAAGCCATTCTTATCTATAGTATAGCCTAAATATTCTATTTGATTCTCAAAAAACACACACTTATCCTTACGTAGTGTTAGTCCCGCGTCCTGCAGTCTTTGCAACACCGCGCTCAATCTTTGTAAATGTTGTTCTTTAGTATGTCCCGTTATACAAATGTCGTCAAGCATGCACATTACACCGTCCAACCCTGATAATAAACACTCCATTGCCCGTTGAAAAATAGCTGGGGCACTAGCGAGACCAAACACTAATCGCGTATAAACAAACAACCCACGGTGAGTATTAATACAAGTTAAGTTCTGAGATGCCTCGTCTAGGACAAATTGTGAATAAGCTTGCGTCAAATCTAATTTGCTAAACTGCTGTCCCCCGTGTAATTTTGTAAAAAGTTCTTGTGCCGTTGGTAACGGATACTGTTCTACAACTAGCTGCTTGTTTACGCTTACCGAATAATTTACGCACAACCTAATTGACCCGTCTCGCTTTAATATAGGAACAATAGGCGATGCGTAATCAGAGTACTGAACCGGTTTTAGTACACCTATACGTACCAAACGATCGAGCTCGTCGTTTATTTTATCTTTAAGTGCAAATGCTATTGGGCGAGCTTTGAAATAAACCGGTTTCGCGTCATCTTTTAATTGTAGTTTTACCCGATACTTTGTGAATTCACCTAAGTCGTCTGAGAAAACAGATGGATATTGTAGTTTTAACTGTTCGGCAATATTATTTGACTGACAATAATTTATTTGCAACATTTGTAACTTGAACAAACAAATAAAATCTCTGCCCAAAATTGGGGGTCCACCATCACGTATCACTCGCACATTAACTACGTGTGTTTTGTCTATATATGTAATAGGTAATTGCACTATTCCTAGACAATTGATAATATGACCTGTATACGTAAATAATCTATCCGACGTTGATAATAACGGAAACAATTCAAAATATCTTTTGTGCATTTTCTCAGAAATCGCTGTGACTGCCGAACCGGTATCAACTTCAAACTTTAGCTTCCTACTTTGTATCGAAACTGTTATGGTCATAGGTTCGCCGCTCCGTGAATATATTTTTTTTTGACTTACCGTCATCGTCACTCTCGCTCGACCCGCCAGTTCCTACAAAATTAATTTTTTTGCACATCTTTCGTAGATGGCCTTTTACGTTACACTTTTTGCATGTATAGTTAGCAAACCGACACTGAGACGTTTTATGATTTTTGTAGCCGCACACGGAACACTTTTCTTTGTTAGCACTGGGTTCATTTGTGGTGACGATCTTGAATAGCGCTTCGCTCGACGGCGGCGCCTGCGCCGACGCCGATGATGATGCTGCTGCTCCCTTCCGTGCACTGCGCACGCTCTCCGCCAAGTCCACCGCTTTTGCCAATGTCAACTCCTGAAGGTCACGCGCGAAAAGCTTGTCCTTCTCCGGTCCCGGCAGCATACCCATAACAAACCGATCACGCAGCGCCTCTTCTACATTCAGAAATCCGCAATGTGTAGTGAGGCCACGAAGCCTCGCAGCCCATTGTGGGAATGTTTCTTCGTGACCTTGTGTAGCTGCATAGAAATTATACCGCTCACCAAATCCACATTTCCTTGGTGTGAAGTGACTGTCGAGAAGTGTGAGGATGTCTTCGTATGACGTCTGCGTTAGCTCCTTCGGTAACGCCAAATCGGCCGCCAGTTTGTAAGTGCTGTCAGTGAGTGCACTCAGCAATATTGCCCGTCTTTTCACTCCCTTGGGATCCTGTACGTTGTCAACATCGTTCGCAATGAACCATTGCGAAATGCGTTGTTTATAGTTTTGCCATGTATGGATGTTGTGGTCAAAACTCGACAATATTCCAAAATGTGCCATTTTTTTTTTTAACGTTTTTTTTTCCGTAATCGCGAGTAAGTCCTCGTCGCCACTGATATGTATGCGAATGGGAAACAAGTGAAACGACAGGTAGCTGGTAGCACACTGAGTTTATTTGACAAGCGACACAACTTATATAGGAGCGGATGCAACCACCCTCGTATTAACTACGAATATACAACAGAAATTTTTAGTGAGGCAATGTTTACTAAAAGAAAAAAATAGCACACGCCTAGAAAAAAAATACGCAAATGGCAGCCACGTAGATATGAGCGCCGATGGCCTATTCCGCGGCGGCGGCGTCGCGGCGGCACGGCATGGCTGGCCATCGGCTTTAGTTTTTTTTTTTATCAGGGAGAGATTTCTTAAAACTAACTAAGAAAACCATATTGTTGTTACAAAAAAAAGTTTACGACTTCTAAATAATAATATCAGCATTTTGAGTCGAAGTGAAACTGAGTTTTTTTAATTACAGCACTATCTAATAAATCATGATCTGTCAAAGGACCGATTTGTTCGAGACACCATTGTTTAACTATTGTGTCTACTTCGTGGACAGATCAAGAAGTAGTATCATATATTTTGTTTGTTGTTAAAATCACACAACAATACACGTTTACTGGGTAATATATTCGACTCGACTGCGTTAGCGACGAGTGTGGCGAAGAGACTAGGCTAACTAATTACGGAGACGAGGCGCGTCGTGCGGTGCGTTGTGCGGCGCGTTGTGCGGCTCGTTTTCAATTCAATCATAATAATATTATGTTTAAACACTTTCATACATCGTCAATGGTTATATTATGACGATTGACGATGTATGAGAATGTTTACGGAAAAGCGATTATAAGCGTGTTTGCTGAAATGCAGCAATGCCCGTCGCGTGCACCGCCGCAGGCATCGCGCCGGTGCACGCGGCTTCACGCGCGCTCGTACTAATATATCGCAGGTGACGCGCCGCCCGTACGTGAGCACTACGCGGTGGCGCATATCTACAGCCAGGGGGTCCGGATTTTTGCCTGGTTGATAAAAATAGGCTCACCCCTATTAGATTAGACTTAAATAGAAGAAGAAAAACTTGGGTGTAGTCAACTACACCTCTGCCTAACCTTCCGCCGATACAGGCGTGATGTTATGTAATGATGTCCATAGTAATTTACCAACTACACCATTTTATCCTTAAAGTAAGTGTGTATTTGTGTGTTCCAGTACTTCAACAACGAGAAGTACGAGCTGCAGAAGTACGACGCGAGCCTGGAGCGGTACGAGCAGGCGTCGCTGAAGACGGCGTCGAGCCTGGCCGTGCTGAACTTCGGACAACACGCCATCTTCAGCGCAGGACTCAGCGTCATCATGATCATGGCCGCCAACCAGATCGCACAAGGTACACACACTTATTTATTTTAAATACATTTTCGTTAGGCCGCGAGTCCCGCATGTGTAGCGATGTGGCCGAGGGTGGTTTATCATAAGGCAGGCAGAAACACCTCCGTTAAATTACAACTCCATATTATGTTACTTACTTTCTCAAGATTCAGGCAAATTAAATCTACTTATTCCGATCTCTGGTGCTCACATGCAATAATTATTGGTCATAACTATTTTATTGCATGCATATCATGAATATGGTAGAAATGGATTTTGTTGATAGAGAATCGACAAAATGACAGATTTATTTTGTTGATCTGTTATACTATCATAATACTTGCTGTGCTGAAAGTACAAACCTGTTTTGCTGGTGGAGAAAATCGAAACTGAGAAAAATGAAAAATGGCTACTATTGGATTCAATCTTTATTTATTTTATTTATTTAGTACATGGAGGACTTACAGCTAATAAAAACAGAAAAAAAGGAAATCATAGTCACCAGAAAGCCAATTACAAGTCCTCACGTATAGACTTATAATAGTAATCTATGGTGTAAGCACAAAACACACAGCTTTAAATAAGTAAGAAGCTATATAAAAACTGTTTTGCAATTTATATAGCTGAAATATTAGAGAAAATAATACTAAAACCAAGCAATATAACCTACCGCTACTTGAAAAATTTTAGGCTTAAGCACCTTCTGGCCGAATTCACACTAATTGTGAATGGATCCAAGTCATATTCCTTGCATATGTCATTGAAAACTCTGCTTGCCCGTAAAATATAACTGTTCTGCCTAAAATTCGAGGATGTATGAGGTACAGTCGTGGTCTTTTCTGCCTGATCAGTTAAATTTTTTTTCGCTTAAATCATGCGGAGGCGCCGAGCCACTCCACCTTAAACTTTAGGCCTATTAGGAAAGCGTCAACTTTGGCGCGCAAAATAACAATAACTCTCGTTTGGCATGTGTCGCCGATCGGTATTTTTTCATTAATTATTATATTATATAAAGCTGAATTACCACTGACTCACTGATTGACAGAATTGTTCTCCGAGATGGTGGATGGGGAGGTGGGTATATTTTTGCAGATTCGTAAACAACTAACTCTGAAACCTATGGGAAAAGTGCCAAACCTCCCCTTTTCGCCCCCCTTCTCACCCCTCCCTATCGTATCTCGGAAACCAAGAGACTTGGAACATTTTTTTTTCAGATTCGTATAGAGGAGGCTGGGAAAAGTAAAAATCATTTTTCAAAGTTGTCCCCCTTTCTCCCCTTCTCCCCCCCTTTAGGCGAATCTCGGAAGTTAAGAGACTTCGAACATTTTTTTTTTCAGATTCGTATAAAGGGGCCGATTTTTAGTTAAATTCTTTTTCAAAACTCCCCCCCTCTCCCCCCCCTTCACCCCTCCCCCAATCGTATCTCGGAAACTAGGACACGTAGCGGAATTTTGATTTTTACTATACTTTATTATTGGGGGGCGTTGAAATTTTTATACCCTCCCCTCCCCTCCCCAACCTCCCCTTTCCGGCGGTAGGTAGGTCCTGAGTGGAGCGAACCTGCGAGACCGAGTTAAGCGAAGGGGGGAGGTGGCGAGCGAAGCGAGCCGGCGACCTCCGTAGCGTAACGAAGGTTGAGTGGGTGAAGCTCCCCTCCCCAACCTCCCCTATAATTGAAAACGGCTGTAACTTAATAACGGTTAGAGATAACTATCAGGTGTTTGAACAAATATTATAGTAGGTGTCGAAACCTGTCCGGTGGTAGGTAGGTCCTGAGTGGAGCGAAGGGGGGAGGTGGCGAGCGAAGCGAGCCGGCGACCTCCTTAGCGTAACGATGGTTGAGTTGGTGAAGCGTAACTCAGCAAACTTTAGGGTAATGTTTTTTATGGGAAAAGGTCTCAGTTTTTAAATAAGGTTTTATTAGGGGTCCGTAGGGGTTTTCATACTGTTTTAGGGGTAATTCTAACGGATTTTCCAATTCATTTAGGGGTGCCTATAGATTCTCAAAATTTTATAAGGGTAAGTAATACTTCTCATAAACACCAAACACGCGAGCTGCGCGCAGCTCGCGCACCCAAGCAAACTAGTTTATATATAAAGTCAACGGGGCGGGGATAGAGAGCGTTACTATGTTTTAAGTGCAAGCAAAAATTAGCTTAGTGGTGATCAGGCGGGAGTGTCCTCGATAGTACATGTATGGGTGTTAAAAGGAAATGTCTTGCTTGGCACATTGAAATAAAATTTTGACAATAACTCAGGGTTATCAATATTATTATTGAGGATTTTTAACACACAACACACAATAAACAGTCGGCAATTCTACGTCGATCTACCAGTGGTAGCAGATGATACTTGCTACAGAGTTCAAGATAAACGGCTGACTGAAATGGAATTTTTTGGTGAAAACAAAGATATTTTATGAAACGTTTTTGGATGTTTTCAATGCGGTCAATGTATTTAAGATAACGTGGATTCCATATCTGAGACGCATACTCTAGCTGACCTCTTACATAAGTGCAATAAAATATCTTAGTGTTTTAGCATCTGAGAAACACTTAGAGAGACGTATTATAAACGCAAGCAGTTTAGAAGCTTTTTTCACAATTTCATCAATGTGTGTGTCAAAAAGTAACTTACCGTCTTGATGGACGCCCAAGTCACGAATAGTGTTGCACCTTGGCAAGATCTGGCCCGCCAAAGTATAACTAGTGGCTAGGACGGCACGTTTCCTAGTGTAAGTGATCACCGAACACTTAGATGGGTTGAGATCAAGTTTATTAGCCCGACAATACTCTTCAAGCCGATACAAGTCAGCCTGAAGTGCTAGACCATCTTCGAGCTTTGAAATAGTGGCAAAGAATTCCATGTCATCAGCAAAGCATAATAGTTTGGATGAATGAAGGCACTGATCGGTGTCGTTCACATAGACTACAAATAAAAACGGACCGAGCAGCGAACCCTGAGGCACTCCACTGGGCACGTTTACCCAACTAGACATATAGTTATTGAGTACTACTGCTTGTGATCTGTTATCTATGTAGGAGGAGACCCACCTCTAGAGGTCCCCACGGATGCGCATGTAGCTTAGCTTCTTATCAGGGTATAGTGGTCGATGCGATCAAATGCCTTGCTATAATCTGTGTAAACGACATCGACCTGCTTACCATTATCCATAGAATCCGTAATAAAATCAAGTTAGAAGTGGTAGACCATCCTTTTAAAAATCCGTGCTGGAAGGAGCTGAACGAGCTAGTCAAACAATTGACGGCGCGGTGGGCATAGTGGCTGAGCGATTGGCTGCTGTGCTGCGTGTCGTGGGTTCGATTCCCGGACGGACTGTTAGTGTATGTGGGTTTTAGTATTTGTAAACGCATCAACGAAATTCCTGTAGGACAAAGTAACTTTATCACCTGTTCTGTCCAGGCAACATGACGGTGGGCGACCTGGTGATGGTGAACGGACTGCTGTTCCAGCTGTCCATCCCGCTGGGCTTCCTGGGCTCCGTGTACCGCGAGGTGCGCCAGGCGCTCATCGACATGCAGACCATGTTCACGCTCATGACCGTGCAGTCCCGCATCAAGGTAACACCTCTCGGTGGTGACTCACACCATCATACTGAACAACTTTACTTGCATGACTTTAGGAAATTCTAAACTTTTTTTTCACTCCTAATGCTCTAAAAGTACGTAAATATAGCCTTACATTTTTTAGTCTCTAGGAAGTAAAGTAATTCTTTTTTTTAATTTCCTTCATGTGACATAGACAAACTCCAAAGGGTAAAAACGGGATCTTATAACGAAGACTCCGCTATCCATCTGTCTGTCTGTCCATCTGTCTGTCTGTCCATCTGTCTGTCTGTCCATCTGTCTGTCCGTCTGTCTGTTCGTCTGTCTATCCGTCTGTCCATCTATCTGTCCGTCTGACTAAATTAACTATTTTTCTCTCACAAAGTGATAAGTACAGTGTAACACACGGCGCTACAATCCCATTATAACTCGGTACCTCGTACATAATGGGTCATTTTAGCCCCTTGTATACAATGTACTATTAAATGTTTTACCATACTTGTTGATCAGCTGATAGCGTCACTACGATAGAAAGTGCAATTTTCTTGCGAATTTCAAGAGCTCGTAGACCAAAAGTTGTTCAGTTTCATAATCCGAGACACCACACGAAAGGTTGTGTGGTTATTATGTTACACGTTGCATAATTTAAAGGCTCTCGCTCACCGGGAGCATTACACACACTCGCACAGTTTATATTCGAGCATTATATCAGTGAGTGAAGCGAACCGAGCTTAGGCAGTACACAACTTGTAACAATTTAAGTATAAATTACAAATTTACTATCAGTTTCTGTACAAATCTGGGCTTGGATTAATAATAGTTTACTGTTAATAAAATACTCTGCACTAGTCATTGCTACACACTAACAAACCTATTTATAGTTTATAAATTGTTTTAGCAGTTATAAGCATGCGTAAATTTATTTTAAATTCTCCTATGTTCAGGAGAAACCGAGAGCGCCCGCTCTCATATGCGACGCGAAGTCGGCGACCATCGAGTTCCAGGACGTCAGCTTCAAGTACATTAACGGGAAGCCCATTTTCAACAACCTGTCCTTCAGCATCCCGGCCGGCAAGAAGATCGGCATCGTGGGCGGATCGGGCAGCGGGTGAGACAGAGAGGCTAGATAATAATATACTCGAGATAAACTTTGAAAAATTCTGAAAGAAAAGTCAGTCATGATATCCATTACATACTCGCAGTGATAGCTTAGTGGTGTGACCGTCGGACTGCCAAGTCATAGGTTTCGAGTTCGAACCCAAAGCACGCACCTCTGATTTTTCGGATTCATGTGCGTATTGTATAATTATCACTTGTTTCGGTGAAGGAAAACAACAGGAAACCAGCACGCCTGAGAGATATTTCTCGTTGGTATGTTAAGCCAAGTCAGAGGCCCATGGGCGGCATAAAAACTCTGACACCAGGTTAGGCACTAACCACACGATAAAGAAAGAAGATTACATACTGAGAGCCCTCCACACTCGTCATACACGTCTTGCGTCGTGTTCCCTAGTGCCCTGGCAGGGTACTTCAAAAACCGGCCAAGTGCGAGTCGGACTCGCGCATTAAGGGTTCCGTTACGTTAAGACAGCTCGCTGTCAGCGGGCTTACCGCCGTCAATGCCAATGTAAAGTATATCTAAAGAGCAATACATAAAGCCCATATTTGTTTTATATTCTTTTTGCCGGGTGGGAGTGGAGTCTTGTAACTGGGCTAAGACCTTTATGATCCAAGATTGTCGAAATCATGCTACCTATATTACAACCAAAACTATTTTCCTTTACATACATACATATACCCAATTAGAACACGCACAGCACAAAACTGTTTTATGTCCGTGATATCACCATCTCAGGTCCAGTTGTAAACCAGCGTCGGGCACTAGCTGCTCGGCAGTTTGCTGAACTGTGCCTATTTGGCGCAGCCGTGAGACATACGATATTATTTCTTTTTTTTTTTTCTGTTTAGTTTTTAAGTTTTTTATTGTGTAGTATTTAGTTTTTATTTTGACGTGAAACGTCTTTAAAATCGGTACCTCACACGGGGTACCATGTCGAAAAACCGGACCGTAACGAATTGGTCTATATCGTCGTGACATTAATAACTACAAAACTATTCATCGTAGAAACATGAATTTAGTGTATAATTATTTAGCGTATATAGTCAGCTCGCTGCTAAGAGCTTCAGTTAGCATCGGGGCGGCGCGGGAGGGGAATGCGCTCTCGCTGGATTCTATTCAGTATAACTCACGACTCACACGTGATAGCGCGGTGATTCTTTCGTGTATTTAAACCAATCGATTATGATATTTGTAGTTAAAAATAACCAATAAGTGTAAAAAATTAAATAAAATCGAGATAAGGCCGACATATTAATTCGTGTCGTCGTGACTGATATGTGATATTATAGACGTTTGACGTTAAAACCAACGGCCGTGTGCACCGACACAGCCCCATCCGATTTTATTCTTATTTTTGTTTATTGTGTGCACTTGTGACATGTGCCAAATAAATATGTTTTGTTTGTTTACAGTAAGTCCACATTAGTGCGTCTCCTGTTCCGTTTCTACGAGCCGCAGTCGGGCACCATCAAGGTGGCGGGACAGAACATCCGCGACGTGGACCTCGCCAGCTTGCGGCAAGCTGTCGCCATCGTACCGCAGGTCACTTGATGATAGATCTTGACGTATTCACTAACATTGAGTAAACTGGTTAGCATGATAACTTGTAAGGCTGAACGTCTGTTACAACCCCGTTTTTCGCATTAAAAATGCAAAATTATCTTAGACTAGCGGCCCGTCTTCGCACGGGCGGAAATTTATTTTGCTTTAATTCCGCCCCTCCCCCCCTTCTTATTTTTTTAGTCACAAATATAGCCTATTACACTCACAAATAACGTGGCTTTCTATTGGTTAAAGAATTTTCAAAATCGGTTCAGTAGAGTAGATCTAGAGATTTCCCCCTACAACCTCACAAAGTTTACCTCTTTATAATATTAGTATAGAAGTATAGATTACGAATTGAAAGTCGTTTCTTATACCACTTTGACTGAAGCCATTATAATTATTCAGTGCCGGTGATGTAATATAAGACATTGTTCCCAGGACTGCGTTCTGTTCCACGACACAATCTTTCACAACCTGCACTACGGCGACCTCAGCAAGTCGCAGGAGAAGGTGTTCGAGGCCAGCAAGATGGCCGAGCTGCACGACTCCGTGCAAACATGGCCCAAGGTACGCCACTAACACAGATTCATCTTGTTATTTTACAGTATACACCACAAATTTTTAATTAGTACAAAAAATGGGGCTCTATCCGTACCCATTACTGATCGTATTTATGTAGTCAAAAGAACGAAATCCCAAAATTGTCTACGAAAATTTGTCATAATTGGTAAACTCATAATTGAATCAATCATTTATAACAATTGCTACTAGAATATGACTACGCAAAAGCGAGAGCAAGAGAAAACGATTAATGAATACTGTAGGGTTGCTGTTGGTGAAGTTAAAGCCCCATTGACTTGAGGATATTTTTATTGGCAACTTGCTTATTGTAATTTACAACAGTTACAATAATTTATATTAGGTAGCAACCGTAAGTGGAGTGATGAAAGGGACTGCGTGGCTATCTCCTTTCAGACCTCTCCTACCTGTCTAGTTCCTGAAGACCACTAGGCTATCGAAGCAGGAACTAGGTTCACTCAGGATCAGAGCTGGCTGCGCGGCTGCCACGCTCAGAACCTCTAGCTAGTAAATGACAATTTGTTCGAAGACAGCTCTGCTTATAAAGCGGCTCGGTTTGCATGTGTGCATAATATCGCCGTGTGGTCCTCTGTAGATGTAGTGCAGATAACTTCCGGAGTAGCGCTGGGTCAGATTGTTACATACGAAGATTGTAGCGCTCTGGTGTCACTTGTCTATAAGTCTTGCTGTCTTCTGTCATTGATCCGCTCATCATAGTACTTTGGATAAATAATGAATGGCCTGAACAATATTTCCATAAATTTAGTGACATTTTGGGATTTAGACAAACGCTAATAACTTTGCTATTTATCAATATTATGTATTGAGACTTTACAATTATATTAAAAAGACAAACCCAAACCCTTTAAGTATTTGTACTAATTAAAAATTAGTGGTGTTTAAGTGTTTGACTGAATTTCGGCTTTACGGCGAACAAAGGTAGCCTTGTTCACAAAAACGCCTTCAGCCAAATCTAACTGAAGTTTTGGTCGAAGGCATAGGTTTTTAGCAAGCGTCAAATTGAATGAACTGTAACGAATGTGCGAGTGCGCGCTGGACGAGAGGTATCGCGTGGGAGTCAGGGGTTACGGTAATTCATAAACAGTCAAAATAAGTTTAAAAGAATCTGATTCGGTCCGACACTATAAGACACAATTCGACGATCGGTTAGGTTGATTGATGCCGATGGATAGGGTTGATCGATCGATATGGATGGGGTTGTCCACTTAGTTCTTTGTTTCAGTCGAACATAATGTCACAGCATTATGCTTTTTGGAGACCTTTTTGATGTGAAACATCTATAGGCGCGGGTAAACCAAAAAAACAAACGTGTGGCGAGTGTGGCGATCGAACACCGACCAAAAAATCCTGAACATTACGGACCTGTTGAAGCAGCATAAGATTACATATTCGCCACAATTTAAAACAAGCCAGCTGGTCTCGGGGCACAGAGCGCTGGGTTACAATCTCGTGACTTCGACTTCGATTTCAGTATAAGGATTTTCTTTTTGTAAATAGAGTCATTTTGTTTTTATTTTATTTTACGTGTTTGTTTTTATATTGACTTTTTTTAAGCATAATTATTACTTGTACAAATTAATTTCGATGTTTCACATCTGCCAGACGTCCCGCGACGGCTCACTTTTTTTTAGATAAATAAAAAACCTTCTTTATTTGCCAAATTGAAATAACAACCTTGCACAGTTCAATAAGTCACAAATAAGCAGTAGATGTAGTTACAATTTTCGTTTGTTACGTGTTGGTATTTATTAGAGTTGTTGACACTGAACTCCCTTCACTCTGCTCCCCGTACTAGTATAGATTGTATTACGGACATAATATAACGCGTGATTTAATTTTGTTATTTTTTGTGGCAATTTTTTTAAATTACTTAGCTTTGAATTTCACACTTTTTGGCAAAGTCTAGTACTCCCAGAATGAGTGTTTCCCTGCGCCCCCGCCCCCCCCCCCACTCCGCCACAGCCGCGCGGCTGACTGTGCCCCCCCCCCCGCCCCCGTCACGCTATAAAGGCGTCACGCCGCATGCTAATCATTGTTTTTTTTCTTTTTATTATATTGATCCATGCGTTTCCACCGCCAGGGCTACGAGACGCAGGTGGGCGAGCGCGGCCTGAAGCTGTCGGGCGGCGAGAAGCAGCGCGTGGCCATCGCGCGCGCCATCCTCAAGGACTCGCCCATCATCGTGTTCGACGAGGCCACGTCCAACCTCGACTCCATCACTGAACATGTACATATATACCGCTATATCTATCTACACTCGTTACTTACCAATATTCAGGTTGTAAACGGACCCAACACAAAACCGTCAAGCGAGCATTCTTTACATCAAACTACGGTAGTTTACAGTAACTTTCAATATAACGCCCGCAAAACATTGTACTGATGGATGGGATACATTTAATAATACACGAGCCATGAAAGTACTTAAAATAAAGTTAAAACATTTATAAAAAAGTTGAAAATTTGATCTTCAATATACAACTAGTGTTAAAAGAACCATGACGTAAGCCATGTGGACCAACGTTACCATGCTATCGCTGATGAAAGGCTTCCCAATGGGACTTTCAGCTTTGTCGTGGGATAATGTAGATTATTGGCTATTCATTTGTTTAGCTACACCCTCCATATTCTGAACCACATTGTAATAAATTATATCATCTAAAACTGTCAGATATGATAAAGACTTGGATTATGATGTAAAGCGTCGTATTTTGTCGTTCATCCTAGTGTGTCTCTTTAGACAACTTGACGTGCAATTTAATGGTCACGATCTTGTGTTCAAATATGTAATTAGCAAGCGAAAGTTTTGATATTCATACTCACTAGGTATATTTGCGGAGTATCGTTATCTAATTTTATTTGACGAAGGGTTTGGATATCTCAATAGTTATTTAAAGTAGAGGTCTTGCCAAAAGCGTACTGAGTGACATATGATGTTGTTTCTGTCCACAGGCGATCCTGCAAGCACTGAAAGCAGCCACGATAGGGCGCACGTCCATCTGCATCGCGCACCGCCTGTCCACCGTGGCCGACGCCGACGAGATCCTCGTGCTGGAGCGCGGCGCCGTGACCGAGCGCGGCTCGCACGCGCAGCTCGTCAGCAACCCCGCCTCGCTGTACTCGCGCCTGTGGGACAAGCAGAAGGAGCAGCCCCCGCCCCCGCCCCCGCCCCGCCCGCACGCCGCCGCCGGGGGCGGGGGCGGGGGCGGGGGCGGGGACCACAGCGGGTGCTCGCACTAGCCCCCGGACTCAGTGAAGCTTGTGAACTGTGAAGTGACATGTGAACACATCGACGTCGCCCGCCTGACCGTTTCCCAATTATGATTGAATCGGCTTCCAGTCTAACCGGACGCAGCCAAACACCAATATCATACGAGAAGGACTGACTTTCCGACCTCCGGGACCCAATTACTGGGTAACACGATACCTACCTCTTAAGACAGGATAATTATTATCAGCTTATCATAGATAAATCAATTCAAAGAGGCTATAGTATATTTCAATGTATTAAAACTTCGATAAACCGTGAAATATATACTGTTAACTTTTTCCATTATTCGTCATAGGTTTTTGATACAATCACCAAAACTAAGTCTAAAATAAAAATGATTATTTGACACTGCGATGTCTACACAATAAGACTAAAGCACATATGCAAACAAAACATGCTTTTAGCTATAAGTAGCATCAACTCAAAGTTCTTTGCATGTGTATTCTAGGCCTTACAACTTTATTCCACCTGTTTAAAATCTGTACCAAATTTATCTATAGTGTGAAATCTAAGACACTTTTTTTTTTGTAAATGACGTTTTTGTTTGTAATAATTCGCTTATTGAGATAAGACGTTTCACGTGTGTATCGCGTAACTTTTGGAAAGTACGCATTAACTTTTAAAGCATTGTTGGGTCACGTGATGAAATCTACACAAACTAATTTCAACCATAAAAGCTTCTATAAATAGAGGTCAAGATACATAGTTTTGGTCTTTGTTTGTACCAATAGTGCCTATTTATTAAGACCTACATCACATTGGAAGCTAGCTAATTTGAGTTGTGCTGGTAATGTGTGTATGGCGTGAAGTTGCTGTGTGTTTATAGTTCTGTATTTAATTTGACAGCTATTGGGGCATTTGTATCAAGTCAAAAAAACTTTAAAAGTTTTGGTTAGTCCAAATTGGTCTTATGTCCATAATCAGGCCGCTTTCCTAGGTAAACTGATACAATACAAAAAATGTTGAGAATTGTGAAATGTTTATGTAAATAAAAAAGTTGATACAATGTACAGTAAATAACTTGTTAAATAAGTATATTATTTTGGTTATATATATTACGTGTTTCATTTTATTAATAGTATAAACATTTATCGCCAAGTCGAGCAAAAAAATGCGGTACGGCTGTACCATCCTTTTCTCGAAGCAGTTCAGGCCAGCGTTGTGGATAAAACTAGAAGCCTGGTTTTTTTAGTAACCAAGCAGAGCAGGCATTGGATAAACACGGTATATTTCAAATTTCATTCAATTTGAACCAGTAGTTTAAGATTATAACTAGTCAGTTTCTTAATTTTGTCACTGACTGACCGATCATCAAAACTCTAAGGCACTTCTAGCAGACAAAGAAGTTTCAAAATTAGAATAAAATTGTGTATAAATTAAAGAAAAACTAAAATATTTTGCAATTTCGGTCCAGTTTTCTAGATACTCCAACTGCATAAATAACATTGTAATCCCATATAAATATATAGGATAACAAAGTTACATTTGCAGTGAATGAATCAGTATACCTTTTTTTTTTACTTTTTTTTTCGGATGGGAAATCATCAAATGACTCCTCCCGCTCTGGGCGGAGCGGGAGGGAGTGTCAGACTTTTACTGACTAAAACCCATCCATGTTCCTTCATCGCCCTTTGTGTTCCGGGGCCATGGTATCTCTTTCGAATAGTCCCGCAGATTAATCAGTATACCTGCATGTATAATATATAATGGAATAATAGGTGTGGATATAATTATGTTATTTCTTTAGGAAAAAAAAGTAGGAGTATCTACAAAAAGAAACGAGATGCCATCAAAAACATAACTTGATGAATATTTACTCGCATGTAATTGACTCCAATGATCTTTGGACAATTTATTGGGCTCTGTTGGGCGCCATTACATTCCTCTGATTTTACATAACGCTCAAAATCACAGTGATCTTTGTTCTCATTCCAATAAGGTTGCTGGTTGATTGCCGTCAGAGGTCAAATGTAAAATAGCTGTGAACCGTATTTGTCTGTAAGCGCTTCCATGGATTAACCACTATGATGCCAGTGCAGTGATTCCAAGCTCTGTTATAGTTATCAATATCACCCTCGTATCTGGAAGTACAAGCCAGTAAAGACCTCCATGAAATATCATGTCAACTTGTGGCTTACTGCGGCCAAATATCTGATCATCATCTGCCCAGCCGTTTCCCAACTATTTTGGGGTCGGCTTCCAGTCTACACGGAAGCAACTGAATACCAGTATTTCACATGGATCGACTGCCAATTTGACCTCCACAGCAGCCAGTTAGTACTGGGTACTACGATAACCCTTGGTAAGACTGGTTGTCTGACTTGAGCCACTGACTACTTGTAACGACTGTCAAAGATCTACAAATGACAGCCGGGACCAATGGTTTATACGTGCACACGTATACGTGCTTTCTGATGCACCGAGATAACTCGGTTTGTCATGGATGGTCACCCATCCATGGTCCGACCTTGGCACAGACTGCTTATCCTTGAAAATTGAAACGTACAGCTGTTATTATTAACCATGAGCTCATAAGCTCATTTGATTGTCAATGCATGAGTTGCGGCCAATGTCTGAGCATGCGAGTACGTAATTCGCCCGGTACCAAACACCCTGATTTGTTTCCGCCTCATTTGACACACATACAAGTCATCGACACAAATCGGATCTATAATAGATAATAGAGATTCCATGTCGCAACATGCCAGTATCATTACGAATTTCGAATGTATCGATTGACATGTTATCGGTTGCTATAGCAACGGGCGTAACAACATCCAGCTGTCGATGGGATTATTTTCCATAAATATCTGCTCGGATTTTGAGCGTCCCTATTTTTGTATATAAAAATGGTGTTTTGAATGTGAAACAAAGGATGTCATTGTTGAGTTTAATCCCGGAAGATAAACGTAAAGACCACGGCAGGTAGGTTGGAATAATTATTCTTTGTTTGTTTTTTGTTTTCATTCAGTTCGAGAAGATAATATCTTTGGTTCAATGCACTGTGGTGTTAATTTCGACTATTTTAATCAAGGTAAGCAGGACAAAATCGCAAACATTTGGTCGCTAATTATTTACGAAAAAATTCGGTTGCAATAACGATGCTTGCGGGAAATACAAGTCTACATCCAAGTTGAAGATGGAGAAAAGAGTGCTAATGCTGCATCTCAATCCGGAAGTAGCAAGGTTCTATTTGTAGGTTCACATAGGACAGTGAATATAAGGTTAGCTGGTATAGTACTGTTGTTTTCAAATTGGCAGAATAAGGAACCTATTCTGATCACTTCACCCAATTAGCCAGGTGATGACGATTAAAATTAACAAACAGGTAGGTACCTACCTACGCATCTAAGTTGTTAGTGGAGTGAAGTTTTAGCAATCCTATGAAGGCTTGACTGATTGCAAGCCTTAGAGTTGGTAACTATGAGGTAGCTACTATCTAAGCCACTAACATACTGTTCAAATCAAATATGATAAGATATCAAACTATGATAAGTAGCTGTAGGACTGGGTATCTATTACCTAAGTTATTTGTTGTATCTGTTACTGACAACGTATATATCATCCGGTATTCCATAGAGATAGAGTACCTAGGGATTCTGTAGGATGCCTGAAACGTTCAAGCAAAGTATGACAAAATATCTTCCATATCTAGGCGTTCGGTACCTATTGTAATAGGTAGGTACCTACCGAACGTTCAATCGGCAATCAAGGGAGTGACTGGTAAGCCATTTGATGCAACCAACTTGAATGTAGTGCTCACTCGGCTCGCCCGCGTTTGGTTGGTGGTTTTCACAGTTCTATCCTAACCTACTTATTGGGTTGGGGTGCCCTAGCTATGTTTTAGCGACCATTTGTAGTCGCTCTCAGTCATTTGCCCATAGTATTCCGGTAAGACGGTTATCACGTACCTACACAGCCCAACCGCGCGGACGGGCGGTGTCAGTGAGAATCACCATACCCATACCTGATCATTTTATGTTACCTAATTATTTATAGGTACTTATTCGATACTTTCTGACTTGTCTTTACCGGATGTTTCCAAGGCCTAACAATGCCTAGGAATTGTTCACTTACATTTACTAAGCGGGCATAATAAAGGGTTTAAAACACCTCTTAACGAAGCCGAAAGGCACTTGTTCTCCTTGAAATTGCGATCATTTTTTTTGTTCTAGACCATACCTGGGAACCTTCTAGTTACGGAGATATTGGGGGTCAAAGTTCCGACTTTTTGGCAACTTTTTTTTAAATACAAGTTTTTAATGTAAGATTTTTACTTTAAACACCTCCACGACCCCCGTACTATTAAATGCGTCCATCAGCACAATGCTTTGAGTGCATAGCATTGAGTTCTACCAAAAACATGATTTTTACCCCAAAAAAAAAAGTCGTTTCCCAGCAATAATTTATGCGTAAAGTTACTTAGTTTGATGTACATAATGCTTGGTTGACGGCTTCGTGATGAGGTGGTTTACACCCTGTATAATGACAATCGATCGATGAAATATTATATTCAAGTACTTTTTTGCCGAGCTCATTCATCTAGATAAGCAATGTATAAATTATTTTATACATCGTGACTAGACTAGAATGACTAGGTATCCTATAGAATGACGGAATTTCATGCTTTGCCGGTAACAAATACAATCACTAAGTACGGAACATGGAATTACATCATGAAACGCTACTGCGTAGGTTCTTATGACATCCGTCAGCAGGTAGGATTTTTATTATGCGATTATAGATCTGACAAGGTGATTCCAGTTATGCTGACTGAGCCTCAGAAATAGATTTTGGGGGCAAAAGGTTCGTTAAATTATTTTTCAATACACCTCCTTCCTCGAAAACGGGTTCATATCGCACTACGATGGTTGGTGGAAGGTTCAACATGCAAAGTATTTCACACGTGTGCTTTTTCTTCATTTTCGTTCGTTTTCACAAAAAAAACCACAGGTAACATATAGGTACTTTATACGAATTCAAATCGGTTCAATGCCTAGGTATAGTCGGAGGTATTTTTTTTTTTTAATTTAGGCAAAGCAATGTGCGTCTTTACATCGTAAATATTTTTGAATATTCTAATTGTGTTTATAAATAGAAAATCATAGATAAACATGATTATTTGAAAATAATGTTTAATTTTATAGACAAATTAACATTTATTTGTGTTCTAAATACAAAAAAAAACTATAGTAGGCTGTTAACCGGCTTCATACCTGTACGGTGCAAACGCACATTCTGCAATTCAGCAGTTTACGCCACATTCATTTCAACTTATAATAATTAGTTCAGTTCGCGTTGAGCTATCAAGTCAGCCAGGCGTTCTCGTTACAGCCAACAAGGGCCGCGTCACTCGCTTCATTTCCACACCATCAGTTCATTAAGCTCATTTTAATTTAAGTACCTTTGGGACAATACAGTAGTGTTTCAGTACTTTACTTTCTTTTATTCCATTCACCTATCATCTAAAAGTAATGTCTGGTCTAGCAAGGGATCATACAATACCTTTGCTTCTCCTTCAACCTAGCGAAAGCAAAGCGCGGAAAAAAAGAAAATTAAAATCATAGTCTCTAATAATTCATGACAAAAATATATTCCATTCTTTTATTTTAATTCTTCAAAGGTGTATTGAAAAACGTCGTTTGATACACGTGGACATTTGTTATTGCAGTTCTCGGCCCAATAACACCCTCGCCTAAGGCTCGTGTGTTAATTCTGCCTCGAATGCAATAACAAACTTTCTCCACTTGTATCAAAATGTACTAGGTATTATAGACAATTAACCGGTAAAATCTTACTTCTTACCTACCTAGGATAGGCTGAAATGAAATAATATTATGTTTGTAATTTTTCCAACAAAGCCTAGTGGCTGGATCTAAGTAGATAAGTGCAACCACTGGACCAACGAAGCAGTCACACTGCAACACTTATTGGTACACAATCTATTGTCTTGTAAGACTAAGTACCATATTATGTATCAACCAATGACCTTTGACGGTTCCACGACCAGCAGCATCATTATCACTTAACATACTTCTGCGAAAACCATAATTTTTCCCCTTTTCGCAACCTTGCAAGGTCTGACATCAAGTAAGGTACAACGAATATGTTGTTTGTGGGGCACAAAAGCGTTTCGACGCAGAAGTTTTGCACGTCATCGGCAATTGTTGTAGGTATTCTATCAAGAGTTTTTATTATAGGCACGATCGTTTAAAGGCTATTGTATAGTAAGGTCGTCGCTACACAGAATGCTACTGTTCAAGACACCTACACTGGTGTTGTAACAGTCGTTAAATCAAGCAAAATATTCTTACCCGACTGCGTCAGAAGGAGGGTTATGTTTTTTGAGGGTATGTGTGTATGTTTGTATAATTGTTTGGCACGCTCTGTGGCCTGAACGGCTCGATGGATTTGAGCTTTAGAGGTGTCGTTAGATTCGTATTTACTGTGAGAGTGACACTGGGTATATCAAAATAAAAAAACAAAATGGTGGATTTTGGCGCCAAATTCAAATGTTTGGCACGCTCTGCAGCCAGAACGGCTCAATGGATTTTAGCTTGAGACGTGTCGTTAGATTTGTATTTACTGTGAGAGTGACACTGGGTATATCAAAATAAAAAAAGAAACAAAATGGCGGATTTTTGGCGCCAAATTCTAATGTTTGGCACGCTCTGCAGCCTGAACGGCTCAATGGATTTTAGCTTGAGACGTGTCGTGAGATTTGTATTTACTGTGAGAGTGACACTGGGTATATCAAAATAAAAAAAGAAACAAACTGGCGGATTTTTGGCGCCAAATTCTAATGTTTGGCTCGCTCTGCAGCCTGAACGGCTCGGTAAAGGGCTCATCATGAGGATTTTAAAATGGTATATCTAAGTGACTAAAAAGTGTGTAAAAAAAAAAATTATAAAAAAATAAAAAAACACTGCATAAATAATACTAATAACTTTAAATAAAAAAACTGAAAAGATAAAAAGAACCCATTAAACAATCTAGACTAAAATCATTACATCCAATATGGGTCCCGACTGTTGCAGTCAATATGTCCTGTTTTTTGAACTTGTTTTTATCTTTTCAGTTTTTATTTAAAGTTATTAGTATTTTTTTATGCAGTCGGGTTTTTTTAATACAATTTTTTTATCGCTTGTCTTCTGCTATGGTCTTGCTTTTTGTGTGGTAGAAACTTAATTTTTATTATAGCTAGTATAGTAGGACATGTTTCTTTTGTAAAAGCCTTCAGTTCTAGCCGAACTGTGTCAATACGAACATCACACAGAGCTAAATGCCATCAAGTTTATTCCCGGTGCTCGCGTAAGTTTATACTTTTTTTGTTCTTTTTTCGTGTCCTTAAAGATGTCATAGGTATATACTACCATCCCAGAAAGAAAGAGTATTAGGCCTCGGGCACGAAGTCAGCGGGAGCGGCGCGGCGGCGCGGGCTGCGGCGCGGGCTGCGGCGCGGCACCGCTGTACCCGGTCTCGAAGCCAGCGGGCAGATTGCGCGGCGCTAGAGCGGCGTAGTGTTGTGTTACGAGAAATTAGTATCTTTATTCGCGAACGAAATGTCTAAACAGCGACTACAACATCGTTTTGATACTAATTCCTTCCTGAAGTTTGATTTATTGTGGGCAAAAAAAGATGTAAATTCCTACGTCAATGCAGACACACGGGCACCGCTCGTACGCCGCTCGCCGCCCGCTACCCGCGCCGCTGACTTCAAGGCCAGTTCCATATAAATTTATGCATTGGAACGCCCCGCTGCCCGCGCCGCCACCGCCGCCGCCGCCGCCGCTGCCGCGCCGTTTCCGCTGACGTCGTGTCCGAGGCCTTAAAGGCGAGTGTAAAAGGAGTCTTTAGTCAGGAATTCTAGATTTTAATAACTCTGTGGTGTGGGATCGTCTTTAGCAATAGTACGCAACATCCGACGCGCTTCTCCGTATATCATCAGGCAGATTGAAACTACGCTTATAGTTGATATTGTGAAGGTTTGAAGTAAGTAGACAGACAGTGTGTTATCATCATTAGCAGACTGGCACCACACACGGCTTGGCCTCAAGCCTTTTTCATTCCCTGGTCTGTGCGAGTCTCATCTAGGTCTGCCCATCGATCTTTACTAGGTCCACCTAATTGGCGGTTGGTCTACCATGGGAATACGTACATTTGCGCAGTGAGACTCAGGGGAGACGCCTTTAATCTTCCCAGGGATGTACTCTAATGATGATGTACGCAGAACCCTTTAACGGAACGATGCCCCCTTTCACGTGTAGATGATCACTGGAGTAGTTTCAGTAAGGTATCTTTAAAAATAACGTTCTGAATTTTCAGGAAAGAATCCCTAGAGAGCGTATACAGCAGCAACTCTCGTTTAAACCTCCTGACTAAACGCAAGCGCCTGAACCCGCTGACGATGGACACGTCCACCACATCACTGAACAAGCGAGGAGACCAGTATGTGACGCAAAGAGTGCTGTCGGCCAAGAACAACCGTGTAAAGCAGCTGCAGAACCAACTGTCTGATGCGCATTACCATTTGCAGGTAAATTATATTATGAGTTAGTCAACTCGACAGTCAAACCACTCATTTCAATAAGGCCATCTTTTTCTTTGTCGTATGGTTAGTGGTACCTGGTACCACAGTTTTAATTCCGTCCATGGGCCGCTGACTTGGCTTTACATGCCGTCGGGAAATATCTCTCAGGCATGCTGGTTTCTTCACGATGTTTTCCATCACGGAAGCAAATGATAATTATTCAATAGGCCATTAAAAAGAAACTTTACAATGTAGTAGAATTGAATTTCACACTTAACTTTTACAGTTAATCGACCACCTAGACTTTGCATTGTTGTCAAAATCACAGTGATCTTTATTCTCATAACGATAAGAATGCTGTTAGGTTGCTGTTGCCTCCTTGCCGGATTGCCGCCATGGGATCTGGAGGCGATAGTCCTCGCGCGCCTACATGAGTGGCGCGCGGAGGCGCTACGCCGGGAGAAAACTCCGCTGCCGCGGCAAATTGTCGCTCAGCGGACGGACTTTCGGCGGGATCTCATGGCGACATGGAGAGAGCGACTATCGCAACCCCGTACAGGGCACGCCACAATAGTGGCGATAAGTCCCCTCTTTGAGGAGTGGCTGGAGAGACGCCACGGCGTCCTCACCTTCCGCCTGACGCAGGTTCTTACCGGACACGGATGCTTCGGTAAGTTCCTGCACCGAATCGGGCGGGAGGAAACGCCTTGGTGTCACCATTGTGAGGATCGACCGGAGGACACGGTGGAGCACACGGTGGAGGTGTGCCCCGCTTGGGCGGAGCACCGCCGTGTCCTCGAGGTGGCGATCGGCGGCGGCGACCTCTCGCTCCCGGCCCTGGTTCGTGCCATGCTCCGGAGCGAGACGGAATGGGACGCCGTCACCTCCTTCTGCGAAGCAGTCATGCTAGCGAAGGAGGTGGCGGAACAGGACAGGGAGAGATCCTCACGTCCCGGCCGCCGCGGAAGACGCCCCGGGCGTCGGGGGCCACGTGGTGGCTTCCGGCCACCGTAGGCGCGGGCCTGTGGACGGGGAGCTATGGGCTAGCTCGCCGTCCGTACGTCTCATGACGACAGGCCGTGTCGACGGCGCGTTCGTGTTCCACGCGCGCCTCAAAGAGAGTCAGCAACTGTGAAGGGGTCCACAAGGGCCGAAGCCTGGCGGGGCTGCGGGACTATTCGAAAGAGATACCGTGGCCCCGGAACACAAAGGGCGATGAAGGAACATGGATGGGTTTTAGTCAGTAAAAGTCTGACACTCCCTCGTGCTCCGCCCAGAGCGGGAGAAGTCATTTGATGATTTCCCATCCTAAAAAAAAAAAAGGTTGCTGTTGCCCGAGGACAAAAATGTTACTGTGAAAGGACCATAGTTGAGTTTTATAGAAAGAAAGAATAAAAAAGAAAACGGTTTGAGTTAAAGCGATGCTGAAATCGTACAGAGCTTATATTCTTAGTTTTTTGTAAATGTCACCTTCGATGACAAAACACGGTAAAAGTAACATTTCAATCTTCTGATTATTCATTTTCAGGAGTTGAGTAACGAAAACAAAGTGTTACGTGCCATTCAGAAGAAACAAGAAATAGCATTGCAGAGGTAAGAACTGAATTTGTAAACGATCTTGGTTAGGTAATTTTTACATACCTACACAATCTCTCCTTTTGTCTGAATGTAGTCTAAGTGGTAATCTTCTGTTTGGTACCTACTAGTAAAATACACATTTAAATTATGACCTGCAGATACGAAAACTCGAACGCAGAACTGCCCCAAGTTCTGAACTCGCACAGCGAAGAGATGAGGATACAGCAGATGAAGTTCAAACAACTGAAGGCGCAGTATAAAGAGGTGACGATGAGGCTGAAGGAGAGAGACATGCAACTGCAGCAGCTGAGAGATGAACACCACCATCTGTTGGAGCTTAGCAAGGATAGGTAAGGTTTAGTTGAGCGTATTGCAGAAAACAATAGTAAAAGATAGAGTGACAACAGAGAGAATGAAAGAAAATAACATGTTGCGTCGACCCCAAGTGACTAGGACAAGGATAAGAAGATGTTACAAGTAAAAAAAAGCCAGAACATCGCGAGGAACCCTTGAGTCAACACGTAAGGTTGGTATTTGAAGCATTTTTGAAACAGGACTTTGTGCAGCAGTTGGTTGTTGACAACCAATACGATTGCAAATAATTCAGTAAACGTAATTCTTCGTACTTTGTAATATTTCAGAAACCTCCCCGACCGCGAGAAACTCCAAGCCCAGGTGACAGACCTCACTTTGAAAGTGCAACAACAGAACGATACGATTACGATGCTGCAACGTCGTATAACACTCGAAGCGAAGAACTTCAAGCACCAGCTACAGATGGAGATCAACAAGCATAAGGACACCAGGAACGATCTAGATCTCGCGATTAATAATGCGGATAAACTCACTACTATTATTGAGGTAAGTTTTTACAGATCTTGAATAACATAACAGTCATACCACCCAGAAAGGTTCTTACCCTTAGAGGTGTCCTCATGGTAAGCCAAATTTCTCCAGTTCTGTTTAAGTCCCATGTTATGGGGGCGAGCTTTTTGCCATCAACTTGGCACAAATCTAGACTTCTGGCCGCAACGAGGAAATTCGTAGTGGGAAATCCAATGATCGAGTCTTTGCCTGAACTGATGATGAACTGCGAATCGAACCTAAGACCTGGTGTTTAGCAGTAGCGCTTGCGACCTTACTTTGAGGTGCTTCTACATTGTTGGATTTCGCTGATCCAAGACGTTCACGACGATCATGATGTTCTGATGTTGATTTAAGTGTAAATAAATCTCCATGTTTTAATTTTACTGTTATCAGAGACACATTCAGACCTCATGGATCAATATTCTTATTTATCAGTAAACATTTACAAAGACCCTAGAGTATGACAATTATAATTTTTGTTCATTGATTTTGAATGTCTTGTAGAATAAATTATAACAGCTCTCGTGACATTTCGGTATCTTTTATTCCCTTGTTTGCCCATAACAATGTAAGGCCATTCAACATTCCGTTTCAGAATGATTGCTTTGGCGTAACTAATTAAAATTTTCATAATCAACTTCCCTCTTGTCGTTTGTTCATTGTTGTTTCAAATCTGTTGTTCACTGTGAATTATTTGTTTTAAGCTCTCTTTCATTAGACCGGGAGTACCTATACAAAGGCTTTTCATCTCATTCTACTCGTGTTTCAAATGTTCAATGTATTTAGATTAAATTAATTGTTGTCATACGCATGGCTGAAAATGTCTCGACAAAGCAATACCATTTTAATATTCATTCTCATCTTATCCCATGATCTGTCCAAGAGTAGACAAAATAGTTAAACAATGGCGTCTCGACCAAATTGGTCATTCGACAGATCATGATTTATATGTCTAAACTTGAACTTTAAATATAAGAGATGATTTTACTGTCGCTTAGGCCATTTATTTATTTAACACTTTAAGCACAAAGTACAGAGGCGGACTTAACTTTACTTGGCGGGCGGGGTTCATTGTGTCCCGAGTTTTATTAGTGTAACAAGAAATTTTCCTTAGCTCACTGAAGGCCACACCCCAACTCCACTAACTAACAAATAGTTTATCGGCCTGTTGATCGTCTGTTATTATGGCAAATCTGTCTAAATAATCAATCAAGAAAACAATTACAAATATTTGTATATTATACACCGTGTTTCCGCACGATATCGATAAACTTCGACCGGTCATTGTAGGTACTCATCATTATGAACAACTTTTACTATGGAACCAATCCGTCTGTGAGAGGCCTTAGCTGGTGAAATTTTTGTCTGTCATGCTATTCAGGAAAAACAAGACTAATATTATGTAACTGTACCGTGTCGCCTATTATCTTGCTGACTGTACACTTTTTCCAAAATCTGTGATTGTTTCGAAAAGATCGTTTTCCTGTAACTACAATGTTCAGGCCAGGTACTTGCCTTTACTGCTCCATCTCAATCAATTTCACCCTGTATATTTAATTTAGAAGTTATAAGTCATCCTGGGTGTTATAAACTACCCAGCCTATCTCTTGTTTCAAGATGAAAGAGAAGATGCTGAGCACAGCTGCGAGTCGGCCCGTCAAGTCGCCAGTGAAGACGTCATCTGGCTCCAACATCCACATACCGAGCAGAAGCAGCCGAATACCAGTCGAGCAGGCCAGCAGGGCGAGGTCCGAGACCGACGCGAGCATAGCGAGGGGCAGAGATGATAGACATATTGTAAGTTTGAGTTATTAGTAAGTTGTGATGTCCAGGACCAGAGGGCTAATTCACGTAATTTTATGACGCGCCGATGAAGTTATAGTGCAGTTGCAGTTAAGTTCAAGTTCGAGTGATAAACGGTATTCTTGTAATTTTTGAACTGCGCGTAAGCTGCGCGTGAACTGCACGTCAACTGTACGACAGCCAAACTCTACCAAACTTACTTATGGTGTGGCCATATGAGAGGAAAAATATTACTCTCTAAATAATCGAATAGAATCGATTACATTTCAATGAATAAGACGTTATTAAAATATGAAAATAATACCCCAGTACTGATTTTAGTGCTTTTTCTTACTTAGTATAATACCGATCATGTTGCGTTCCGAAGCACGCAATAAAGACGTACAACAGTAGAATGCCGTTATTGCGCTCGCGTGACGCGAAATTGACGCGAGCGTGTCTGACAGCGGTAGAGAATACGAAAAGCGTTGTTTTGATCGAATCTTAACTGCAACTGCACTGCAACAGCACTTCTTTAGTTACGTGAATTAGCCCACTGAGGGCCTACTCTCTAACGTTTCGTCCGTATATTCGCATCTGTCCGTCTCTCTCACTCGCACTCATTTACAGACGTGCGCGAGAGAGACGGATAGATCCGAATATACGGACGAAAGGTTAGAGAGTAGGGCCCCTGGTAAGAAAATGAAACGGAACTTAAAATGTCACTTACGGGATAACTTCCGTGATTATTGTTTATTTTGAGCTCCCGATATTTCGACGCTGTTGCAAGCGCCATGATCACGGGTTGACTGGAGAATGCGGGTGGATGGAAAAAATTGTTAGGAGCAGACAAATCTGTCAACCCTCTTTCTTTGAAACGGAATTTGAATGAAATTACAGACAGGTAGCTAGGTTAGTTCGAGCGTATGTGGAGCTGGTGAAACAGGCCGTAAACCTAAATTATCAAACCCTTTACCCCACTTAAAGTTGATTGTTGGTTGTTGTTTCATTGCACGTTCACATCATAATGATACAATTCAAAGATGCCGATTGGTTCATTATTACCTACGATACATTTTGCGATTCCGATCAGACGCTGCATTTTCGAGTAAGGGTTGTCGGATGTGTATGTGTGTGTGATGAAGTGTCTGTAAACGATGATATGTTACGAAATAGGTTCTGATTGACGATTTGGAAAAGTCTGTAAATAGAATGTTCTCTATGGCTATGACGTAGGTCTAGAGACAAAAAGCTGTAACAAAGCCTCTTTCAGACGCAGATTTTACTGTTTGTATTGAGATTTCGTTGACAATTTCTGTCTAGTCCAATATGAGAACGCGTACCTAAATGTTTGCATACATTTATTTCCCCGGGGAATCCTTTTGTTTCGAGGGTACTATTGTTAAAACTCCACGTAACATATTATGGCCCTCTGTTACTTTACTTGGATTGTTGCATAAGCCCATTTGACGAACGTATTTCTAGGCAATTGTAATGAGAAATTTGTGGGAATAAGAGATTATTTTAATTTTTTTAATACATTCTTTTTCAATAACAATCTCTACAATAGACTAGTTTCCTTCATCAATAAATTGCAAATCTATTTAGTCCGTCAGTTAGAGTATTGTAAAATAATGGACACGTATTTTTTGTTTTTGTAAATCAAAGAATATTGACAAAGATAAAACGCATCAAAACTCGGGAGTGGGAGCTCGTGACGTCAGACCGCACTAAAAATTAAACCACGGCGTGACGTATTGAGAATTTTAAAAGCGCCGTATCTTCGCCAATTTTGGTTTACGTAACAAACGAAAAAATACGGGTCAAATATTTTTTGATAATCTAACTGACGGACTAATTAGATTTTTTGTCATCTACCCTGGCCTTTATCAAGCAGTAGGTGAATTCAGGCTGTGGATGATGACGGTGATGTACATAAACTCACGCCTTTTCCCATGGGGTAGATAAACTACAGAACGCCACCTGCTATGATCTTTACATACTCCTTTTGCGTCATCCAGGTCCCTGCATCTGGACAGGTCATGCACGCACGGCGGTATTCAAGGCTTTTGGATTTTTCAGATGGAGCAAAACATAATGGCTAAATTAGCTGAGAATTCTCGCAGCCTTAGCAGCGTGCTATCACATGACGAAGAATCTTCATCATCCGTCGAACCACGCTCGCGCTACGCCAGGAGCCGATCTAACTCAACCCTTTCTCGATCCACACCTAACCCTGGAACTAGAAAGAGTTCCAAAGCCTCCGAAGAAATCATGGAGCTAGCCAAAACAGTTCAAGATGGAATGGCAGACCTTACAATATACGACGATGATTTTAATGAAAAAACAGATCCAGATGAACTGCATTCAAAAATGGAGGCTATGAAAACAGAACTTATGAATAAAATAAAGAGTGAGGAGACTGCATCTAGAAAAACTAGCGCGTTAAGAAGGAAAAGTTCAGCTGAAGAATCTATTGAAGAAGAGTCGGAATCAGAAGAACATGGCCGTCCCAAGTCTAGAGGTAGAAGAAATTCGAATGTGTCTTTTTTCGATCAGACAACGGTTGAAGAGTCTGTCACAACGGTAGCAATACACCAAGAAGAAGCACACATCAAACGTGAAACTAGTGCATTACAACGTAAAATATCGGGTAAACCCATGGAAAAGTATTGCAAAGATATCATTCAAGACATAGAGAAAAGCAGCTTAGTGATTGACAAACACATGAAATGTTTCAACCAATCCAGATTAGAAAGTGACAAATTAGTGGAACAGTTAGAAGCTGTTGATAAAATCAACCAGTTTGTGAACGCCAACGGGGAAATACCAGAATCAGCTTTAAAGGAGTTGAATAATAACTTTAAAATGTTGACGGACCAAGTATTTACAGATGCTGCCCCGCCGGGCAGAAAAAGGGCAGTTTCAGGTAGAAAAGGCTCTCAAGAATCTAGGACCAATTTGCTCGGTGATACGAATATGACTAACCAACAGATGTTAGAAGACTTGTTGGGGAAAAAATGATATACGGCCTTAGAACTAAAAACTATAGACATCTACAAATGACGCTAGCGTTTCGCAATTCTAGCTTCTGCGGTTTCAACAAGTTTAATGTAAAATCAACTTGACTTGCAGAGGGAGTAGGTTTGAAACTAATTGGGTAGTTTGCTCAGACGCGAGTTCGTTAGGCTACATCAACATTTTTATTTAATTAACTTTATTTTTACTCTAACATGAAACCGACAAGCGCCATTTTTCGTAGTTTTGTGAAGAGTCCTCTACGGTCGCCGGAGATTCTAATTAGACACAACTTTAGAGATTTGTCGCCGGAATATGGAATATTTCAATGAATAAGAGCTTTAAATTGACAATGAATCCAATTAAATGAGATTATCTTAATGTCGTTAATTAAAATGAAAAGGGGCTCGTAACAAGCAAACTTGTAATAGATAGGGAAATAGCTGTCGAATTACTTAGGTTACGGAAAAGTTTTACACGATAACGGTTTATATAGGAACTTTTGGTAATCTTTTCTGTCGATAAGTTTGTTTTTCATATTTTTTATTTATTCTTCTTCTTAGCGTATCAGGCAAAAAGTCCAAAAATATTTGGCCAAAAATTCGGCTACAAGAACCCCGCATTCTGAGGCACCCTTATAGCCATCTGGCTGGAAAGTGGGTTATTATCTGTGGGGAAACACCATACGCGCTTTAGATCTGAGCCGTCATGAACCTCGGACAAGAGCCTGCCTAAAACAATTCTTTGGAAATCCAATTTCATTCAATTAAAATTATAACAATAATTGCTAAAGCATCAATAATGTATTGCTATTACTATAATGGATATGGTTGCCAAGCCATTAAAGATCTTAGATTTAAATTGAAAAGCATTAAGCTTAATACTGTCGAAGTCAATTCAATAACAATCACATCACAAAATTAAATTAGCTAAACGAGTATTCGCTTTGAATATTTAGTTCTAGATGGGTCCAGTCACCAGGTTAATAACGGATGAAGTGAAAGGAATAGTTGACTTAAAGGTGCGTCTACACCGATGTTACTTTTTGAACAACGATTGTAAGTGGCCAGTGGGCAACAATAAGTTATTCAATGGTGTTAATTAAGGTTTCCGAACTTTTACACATAATTACCCATGATCTGTCCACGAAGTAGACACAATAGTTAAACAATGGCGTCCCGACCAAATTGGTCATTCAACAGGTCATGATTTATCATACAATCATTGTCATAGCTGTGACAGATGTGATATAATAACCACCAGAAAACAAAAGTGACAAAGTTAGAATGTTATTACACAACAAGGATATATACAAGAACTAAAATACCCGACTACTGAAAAATCACGCTCTAATTAAAATCGCGGTTTACAAGGTAAAATCGACTCTTCCTATTGTTGAAGTCGGTTAAAAGGTAGCTTAGGTCCCCCGGGCCATAATATAACAACGAATCGATTGACAGGATTATTCTCACTAGTTCCACCAGCAATTAGTTCCATGGACTTTGATGAATGGAACAAATGAAACAAAACTTAATCGAAATCGTCTCACTAGTTCCATGGTTCTTCTTAGTTGAACAAGTGAAACTAAAGTCAATCAACATCATTCTCATTAGTTCCACTTTAAGATTAAAACGGACAAAAAATATTAAAAAATCAAGTAATTTATATTAATACATATTTTTAATGTGTTTTCCTGTGCTGTATACTATGTGTACATAAATAGTAAAATAAAAAAAAAAAAAACGTTATTTAATGTTAGACATTTTTCTTTTTTACAAATTATATCTATATAGGGTGTAAAAAACCTCATAGCGAAGCCGAAAGATACTTGTTTTCCCCGTCATTGCGATCATTTTTTTTTTACACCATACCTCCTAGTTACGGAGATATTGGAACATACGTAAATACAAACATACATAGACTGCTAATATCATAACCTTTCCTTTTGACTTCGCCGTAGTCGGTGTGGATGCATCTTAATAATGCGAACCCTAATTCTAGTAAAACTTTCTGTGTGACACAATCTCTGAGGGATACCTAATATAAATAATTAGGTACGGTACGGCCGGGACCAATTTAGATTTTGGAATAGATATAGAACTCCCAGCTGCTGAAATTAGATGAAATCACATTTAAGGTACAATTTCAACAGTGACCGCGTAGACTAAAGTCTATCTAAATAAATTACGTATTTTTTTTACAAGATTTTTCATTTGTTTCGTTAGTTAAATAATAATAATCTTCTTTCTAGGTTCCAAAATATGGATTAACACGTTTATCCAAATCTTGGAACGTAGAAAGAAAGCTTTACATAACAGGACACAGTTTTACACAATTTTCTGTTTTTTTTTCTGTATATTTGTCCGCTATCATGTATATTTCTAAACATGGGTTTAGCAGATCCCGTTCTAGTTCAACATTCATAGAAAACCGTAGAACTTCTGTTAAAGTACGGACAGAAATACGAGTATGCTTCTATGTAGACAATTCTTCGGCCAAACAAAGCTGATCAATGAATACCTATATGTATTTATAGAGTATATTAGTGTTATGCATGTGTGAATGTGTGTGTGCGTGTGTATGTGTGTGTTTTTGTATATCGTTGTATAACTGAGCTTTTTATATAAATTGTTAATAATACCTACTAGACCATGTGATTGAAGATGAATAAATATTTTATTTTTGAGTATGGTTGTATTTATTTAAATACCTACTTTTCACTGCCATTTGAATCCTGCCCTTGTCCCATGTTTGTCATTTTTCTTGTAATTTTTATACAGCACCTATATCATCTTCTTCCTAGCCTTCCCCCACCTATGTTGGGGTAGTATTCCAGTCTTACCGGATGCAGCTGAATATCAGAATTAAATTTTACATGGATCGACTGCCTATCTGTCCTCCACGACCCAGTTACTACAAGGTAATATGATACCACTTGGTAAGCCTGGTTGCCAGACTTTCGGCCACTGACTACCTGTAACGACTGTCGAAAATCTACAAATGACAGCCGGGACCAACGGCTTTCCGAGGCACAGAGGAAACTCTGAATGCTGGTATCGGTATTTTTTTTTTTAAGTTTATGGTAGACATAAAAGTCGCTTCTATGCACTGACTACCGAAACGCCGTTATTTTTTACTGATCCCTTGTGGCATGATCATTTTCTTTTTCAATATTAGCTCCTGAGGGAAAATTTGTGCCTTTCGACGTTTAATAAAGGTCACTATACCAATAAAAGCTATTATGGAGGCACAAGCTTGGCACAAGCAAAGAGAGGCCTATACCCAGCAGTGGGTGAATTCGGGCTGTGCATGATGATGATACCAACGAAGTAGTTGGAAGATTCTGTTAGTTCGAAACTAATTCTGTTAATTCAGCAAATAAAACAAGTCTTCATTAAAATACTGTGAATTATCTATTACGTGATTCTTGAAATTTAATTAAAATTGCAAGAATAACGTCTGGAAGCAATATTGTGTTTGTATTTTAATCTGCTTATTAATTTTGTTAAGTTTTAATTGCGATTTGCTACGGTTTAATTCTTCACTCTTTTGTATTTGGGTTACCTAAACGTCTTTCTAGGCCTGAATTAGTTGGTCTCTGTAAAAGATAGTTAGTTTGTGTTTTTCGCAATAACTTTCATCGTTAATTTTAGCCGTGCTAAGGTCGCATGATAAAATATCTGTACCTACCTACTTATGCCCGTTTTCTATAACAATACTTACGTATAACTGTCAGTTAATATGCCACGTCTCGCAGCTATCGGTGTTTCTATAAACAAAGTTAGCTTGAAATATCCTACCCGCGTCACCTACCTGTAACTTGATTCATAGAAAAATCAAAGAAAGATTTTCTGTGACGGTCGGTAAGCAAAATGTCAAACAGACAGCAACCTACCGAAACCGAACAGTAAGTTATTGAAAAACGGGACGATGCTTGATAAATTCAGTATGATTAAGACAGACAATCTTACTATAATTTAATTGTCAACAACACAGAACTATAATTCTTTTTGACAGGATATCTAACGATGTAGGTAAATCGTATGGTGTTTCTTTTTAAGACAAGCGTTTGGACTGACAGCGCCCTAGGTTAGGTAGGTTCCTTAGCTGACCCTGGATAGTAAACTCTGTTGTATACAGAAAGTCTGCTTGATTTCAAATATTCCTCTAGAAAAACACTGGATAATTTCTTTCGAAAATAAGACTGATTTGTCTAACCCGTATCTATAAAACGACTAGGAGCTAAATTAGAAACTCTATCTGTGGTGGTTCAAACTTCGTTTGAAATACTGTTAGAGTAAAGTTCTAATCAGCTTGCTCTACAAAGCGGTTGTTACGTCAGTCACTGCGGGCCGAATAGTGCGAAATGAGGGTTTTTTGCGATTTACGTAAAATCTATTGATTGGACTAAAAAAATAAAACACTATCATCCTAATATGTTTTTTGTAGAATTATTTGCCAAAAAAACAGAATTATCGCATGTATTTTAGTATGGTTTTTACTCTTTGAAATATTTTTTTAGAGATAAGTTCGTGACTTTTTTTCTATGGAGTCAAATTAGTTGTATTATGTTTTCAAAACACTATCATACTAGCATATATCCTGAAGAATATCATATGTTTTTCTGGTTTTGTTTATTGCAGTGAATCATGTGCTTTTTTTGCATTATAAAACTCGCGTTTAGCTCCTGTAGTCGCCTTAATCATTTGATTTAAACGAACGCCTTGCGAAAAGATCTTATAGGGTAGGTGCTTGTAAACACGCGTATATCTCGTCCAAACGGGTTCGCATATCAAAGCTATTTATATCACGAAAAATATTTGCAAATACGTTTCCCCAATATCGTCTGTTATTGCACCCCAAACGTAAGTTAGCGGGGAAAATGAAATACAGCCGTGTAGGAGATGTTATTACAGGAGGCGTATCGGGGTAACATGTTATGTTTTGTTTAATGTACACAAATAATATCTTTGAAGACGCATCTATTTACGTGAATAGGGCAATACTAAACCTTCTGTTATGTTGTTTCAGGAATAATCCAATTAAATCAATGATTTCTGAAAGGAAATGAGGATATGTTTATTTTTATCTTACTGGCTTCTTATTTTAGCATATCGAAAAAATCGAGTAAGGATTTAGTGAAACATGTTAAGTTTTCTTTTTTATCCTGCTAAGATAAATAGATAGATCGTTAGGTACCTAGAAACCATCAAGAAAAACTTTGAACAACAAAACTGGCAAATAACAAATTTCAACTGGAATCATGTTTTCAAATTCCAATACGCTAAGAGCTAAAGCGCTGAGAGTATTTAAAGTATCTAGCGTGTCTCAAAATGGATAAAGTTTCAGCTCTCAATACTTTAAATACAGCATTCATTCTTAAATGAATAATATGTAATGTGAAGTAACGACAATTTTACGAGCCCTAACTTGGTTTTTTAGACATCTTTATTGATAAGACAAAAATGTCTTCTAAGTTGTGAAAACTAAGATAAAATAGTTTACCTCCTGTATAAAATGTTATTATCCATTTTTACAGATCAGCAACAAAGTTTTGGCAATAAATCCCCACTTGGCACCGCTCACAAAACTACAGTTTCGTTCTCCTACATACTCAGTTATCATCAGCTACTAACGCTGAAGTTCTTTGCCAAAATATTGTGCAAGTCATATGAAACTTATCACGGAAAGATACGAATCTTCGGGTTCGGTTTGATACATAGTTTTATTTCCTACGTTTATTTTTCTTACATTTTAATTTAAACTTTAAATATGTTTAAAAATATGGTTTTGTTTTAAAAATATGGTCTATTGAATAAATCGAAAAATAAAGAATATAATTTTAATACCGCGTTTGGTTTGGTGGTCTCAAACGACACTGAAGGTCCTGGGTTCGCTTTCCAGGTCAGGCAACGTGTTATTAGGGCTCCCATCAGGCATTTCTTAATATCAGCCCGGAGTCAGGATTTGGGCCCGATTGATGGCAATTAGATTGGCCATCACGCAGGGCTCAAACATAACTATCGAAATGAGGTGGATACATAGCATGGGTTCCCTTTTGCTTAATCCACCAGAAATAATACATATGGCATGTTATGTTATACCTATTTGACTTGATAATATTTTCAGACTTTCTGAGAAGTCAATAAAAACAAAACGTTAATTGAGACAAACTAAAAGCTTTCCTTTTATTATTTTTGGGAACGTTGCAGAAATTCCTCAGTTTTACTGGTCCGTGAATTTCCACTGTTCCACACAATAAGAAGGCAATACTTGTGTTTATATTTGGAAACATACATTCTGTCGGAATGAGGTCGCTCAGTTTCGTTTATATTTCGGCTTGGCTGTAATGAGTGCCTGCTTACTGAGCAAAACTGTGACGTATCCATAGTGGGGACCTTTTGTATAATTTGGGAGGGGCGAATTCAATAATGAAATCTGTATAGTTGCCTAAAATATTAATATGCTAACATGATGACATTAATTATTTAAGAGGTTTTACAAACATATTAGTACTTGAATCGATATTATTGAAGTATGTTGGCATAGCATAACCATAGTCAACCAGTAATTTTCCCACTGCTGGGACATAGGCCTTCTCTTTATTGCCATTTTGGTATCTTTCCGCCAAAATACTTCAATGATATTGAGACATGTAGATAAATTACATTAAGAAGTTTCATGTTCATTTTATGTTTCTATTATGCCGAAATTAACAAAAGACCAAAAAACAAACTTCTTAATTACAACGAAACATTTCTCTGACCTTGTAATATAAAAAGTTCAGACTATGAATACCGCTACATGCATGCTGAGTTCACATTTCGTATTGTGGCTGAAACACTGCAATACAGCACATTCGGACTTCCAGGCTGCAATGTTTATATTTAAACTTGGCCCAAGTTTTCGTCAAGACTTGCACAGTGCACATTTCGAGTCTAGAACAATTGAGTCGTAAAACAATGCATTGAGCGTTATTACAGTTTCGAAGTTCTGGAGACTTGGCGGGTGAAATCTTATTAGGAAGAATAATTCTGACTTTTCGATTCCTGTTTTGTTTACTTGAGTTTCGAGGATGAATCTCTGATAGACGATTTTCGATATTTTTGTTGTATTGCTAAAAGTTTTCGTCATTGTGAGGGTTATTCATATTGCTGACCTTGACTTCTACAAGAATTTGTGTGGTATACTATAACTAAAAAAACAAACTACTTTCTGAAAAATCACGCTCTAAATAAAATCGCGGTTTACAAGGTCAAACCGACTCCTCCTATTATTAAAGTCGGTTATAATAACGAATCGATTGACAGCTTATTCATCAAAATCAAATATCTTATCTGTCTGGCAGTTTGAGTACTATAAGCGACCTACCCAAATGTCCTTTCTTTGGTATTATTAGTCGTTCTAATCAGATCTGTGTGGTTCTTTCTTCAAAAGACCATCTTAGACACTAATCTGCATAGTCCTCGTGTGAATTGAGCAAGATTATGTCTGGACTTCAAAAGAGACTCTGACCTCTGAGTTTGTTTCGGCTGTTTCTTCTCAGAGTAGTCAGGTACGAAACACCGGTCCCATCTAGTTTTTAAAAAATGACGTGTGAAAGTGGTATGTGTAAAAACTTGCAAAAATAAACACCATTTCATTTCATCATCATTTATACTGTGCTACGGAGGAACATACTTAAATACAAACATAATATATAAATAGACTGCTAAATACGGCTACTAAAATAATAACTTATTTATTAAAATCTTCCTTTTGGTTTCGCCGTTGTCGGGTAAAAAGGAGCTCGTGATGGCTAATAACAGCCACTCGGGACGATTTACAGGTTAAGTCGCGCTTGCCTGGGTTAGTCCGTGGATGGGTGATCACCCATTACATGCCGAGTGTCCCTCGTGCTTCGGAAAGCACACAACGGTAAGTTGTCTGAATAAGATCACCGTTACGTTACCTACCGTTCTTGTGTATTCTTCCCGGATGTCCTTACATTCAATGTACAATACAATACATAATAATATATCTTTCATCATATTTATTGGGAGGCCTTTGTTCACCCGAGGCCGCTTTGGGTTCAATAGAAAGCTTTTTAGAATAAAACCTTTTTGATACCTCTTCTGGGGACACTGCGCGGTCACTTTTTAAGGATTAATAGAAAAGATAGTTAATAGATATATATTTTATTGAATCGTTTAGGTCGCTTTTTGTGATCGGCTTTTGTTAAAGCTTAAGAGCAATTAAATTGAATTGCCGGTTCGAAAACTCGGTGAAAATATACGAAATATAAGTGCGGGCGGGAACGTAGCGTTTTTTTTTTTTTGTAAAAATATTATTAGAAGATCACAAGACTTAATTATTTTTATTATTATATCCTAAACTTAACCTTAAACCCGTCATCATCATTCCCCTGCCCTTATCCCAATAGGCGATGACCCAAATGGCGCAGCGGTAAAGAGGCTGCCTTACGTTCTTAGGGTCCCGGGTTCGAATCCCGGTAGGAGAAAATGTTTGTGTGATAAGCATGGTACATTTGTTTCCGAGTCATGGATGTTTATAATATGTACCTATAATAAGTATGTATTGACAAACAAAAAAGTATCTATGTAGTTTATCAACTATCTGGTGTCCTTGACACAAGCCTCGTTGCTTAGTGTGGCACAAGATGGCGCTGTGTGTAGTGTCCAGGGAAAAAAACAAAGTCTCCTTTCTTGCATATCATCCTTTACACAGTCTATCCATAGCTTGCTTGATTTCATTACATATAAATTCATAGTAAACCATTGAAACCCTTTATTATACCAAGAAGATACCTCCTACAACCGTGATTCTGTACCACATATTCAAATGCAAATCTATGCAAATGAACATCATATTATTAACTCGTGGTAACTCGTGGAACAGTAGCATTAAGTCGAAAGTCAAAATTAACTTACTCAAGCAAAGTTTATTTAGGATTAACTTCTCACCTCGTGATATGCCAGGTATTAATTTATTTTATTATGTAAAGTTGTTAAGCTAACTCATGCGTCAAGATTAGGACTTTACGGTGATCTGTTGTTATTGTTTTATTTGTATTACCTAAGTAACGACCTCTTGAGTTTGAAATCAAAATTACGGTATAAAACTCTTGCTGAGAGTCATAAAAATCCCTATTTGGGTGATATTAAGTTTAGTTGGGTACGTAAGGACTTACCTACTGAAAGTTATTCAGTGGTTGTAGTTGCGTTTTTAGTTTACAGTGGCCTTTGTGCAAGTTTTCATACTTTATCAATCTCGTTAACGTAGACTTCAATTACAGAAACTGAATAAGCGTCGTCTGGTGGCAATAATAGCAAACTCAATTATTCAATATAAGTTGACGTTTTAATCACGATCGAATAAGTTTAAAAACCAGCCAAATGCGTGTTGGGCCACGCGCAGTGTAGGGTTCCGTAGTAGCCCGTTATCACAATATAGAACGAACCCGTTGGTACAGCGCCCTCTAGCGGCAGCTCTGTGAATGACAATTTATTATGGTAATTTAGATTTTTTTTTCAATACAAGTCTTTATCCGTTATAAACAAGCAACTACTTCATCTTAGTCACTTTAAAGGATTTATTCTAAGGATTTTGTATTTGGTACAAAATTATCCAACACCCAAGTTCAACGTTTGTAAACAGTGTATATTGAATAATAAAAGTTTAAAAAAAAAAAAACTACATTACTAAATTCAATACAAAACATTTATTTCAGACTTTTCGGTCCATAGAGTGTTAGAAGTACATCAAGATGACTTAAAGCTATGTTATTAACTCACAATTAATACAACTAATACGAAAAAAAAACTGAAAAAAAAAAACAAAAAAATTACTGCTAAACTAATAAAGTTATCTTAACCGCTATAGTTTTCCTTTAAAGTTCATGAAATGCACTATCATCGTGAACTTTTCCAGATTTTTCAAGCCAGCAGTTCAGCTTTTAGAGGGGGTGGGAGGGGGACTAAACTACTGGAACAAAAAATTGCACTTTAAAGTTTAATATTTCGTAAATGGAGCATGAAATCGAAAAGTAGCTAGTATTAACAACCTCAAAGAAGTCATTTTAAAAGACCTATTCAACGATACCCCACACGATAGAGTAGACGATGAAAAAAAAATCATCCATAAAATCCAAAATTTTATTTCACTACTTTGTCGGCGTAAGTAATTGATATACACACCTCTACAAAGCAGCTTACTAGTACTAACGGTCTCTTAGCGGAACCCTAAAAACTCGCACAAGACAAGCATAAACTCCGGACTCCACCAAAGCGGAGACGATCGGAGTGCAGAGAAGAAATTTGCGGAAACCGACCAATCACATTGGTTGAATTGGACAAAGCGTCTCTCATCTCCCTTGTGATTGGTCTAATCTTGCACAACGCCTTCTACTCCGTTCCTAAGTCTCGCATACAGAAATACTCATATCTCTTTAACAAATATTGAAATATTTCTTCCTTACTTTCAATTATTACTAAATCTACTAAATCGTTGAAGCCCCAAACATCGATGTGTCGTATGTTTCCATATAAATCGTTCGCTCTTTACTTGGTTTAACAGGTCGTTATAACTTCGTTAATCGATAGCCCTGTGGCTTTTACACTGATTCGGTAACTCTCACCGTGTAATATTATGCCGAGTGAAGCTCATGTAATCCATTCAATTTCGTGTTTCTGATCGTTAACAGCTACTCGGAGTTAGTACGAAAACACGGTTATGTATTTTACATGTTTGTAGATATTATTTCATACGTATAATTCATTCTCTTCGTCAATTCCATCTAATTGGAATGCATAGTCAAATGTAAAACACTACAGTGGCCCAGTGGTCACCCGACTTGCAGAACCTCACAGGCGCCTGCCTGTGCCTACTTAACTTGGTATTTCATGTTACCACCACTGCTCTCAAAACATAGCTGGACTTCTTTCGCGTTTGTGTGAATTTTGAGTACTAGGTATCCACACCTCTGCCTGAACCTTCGGGAAAACAGGCGTGATGTTATGTTTATATTGTTTGGACAAGGAAGTATTCGAGTGGCGCACCCAAAAGGATACTTTCCCCTTTAAATGTAATAACTCAAAGACAAGAAAAATATTTAAATTACAAAGTGCAATCACTTTTATAGCAAATTAGTTCGTCCAACGCCAGCGTTTCAAGGGAAACTTTCCTTTGAAAGCAATGAGTCAGTAATGAGGCCGCTACGTTTAAAGGTATGCAAATTGTGTAGCGGGGCTACGAAAACGCTACGGCGGCTACGAGAATACTACGACGTGCTACGCCGACGTTGCGACACACTATTTGTTTACTTTTCCTTCATATACGTTCACTTTTATTATATCCACAAACCATAGTACAGTGCTACAAAGATCATTTGGCGCTTGGATTTTTATTAATAGAACGGTTGTTCGTCCAAATTTTGTAAAATTGTATTGAAAAATAAGATGGCATTATTAGTCATAATTGGGGCACGGGAATCGAATATTGTCCTTGTTTTTCATTAATTTAGATTTTTTTCTTATGTATTGAAATTAAAATCAAACTTTTAAATTACTTTACAAATCTTGCCAATGTAAAAGTTATCTTATTACAATTTTATTTCAGTTTAGTTTAAAGAAGTTTTTTAAAAACTTGAAACTTTAGACAATCTTAGTTTAATCGCCACTAACTGTGTTTTATAAAACAAAAAGTTTTGTAAAATTATCAGAATAGCAGTCGCTGCTGACGGTAGCTATTCAAACAATCCCCGACATGCTTTAAAACTTTTAAATCCAAAGCAGCATTTTAGGGAATGCTGTATGCTATAAGTTATATTTATTCAACGTACCTTTTTCATTGCCATAAACTTTGCATTGCTAACCATCATCATTATCATCTGTCTGACCTTTACCCGACTCTGTCGGAGTCGGCTTCCAGTCCAGCCGGATGCCGCTGAATACCAGTATCTTTCATGGAGCGACTGCCTATCTGACCTCCACAACCCAGTTAGTACTGGGTACTACGATACCACTTGGTAACAATGTAACGACAAAAGTTCTACAAATGACAGCCAGGACCAACGTGGTGTCCGTGGCATGGAGGAAAAATGGTATGTAACAGATGATCACCCATCCACGGACCAACCTTGGCAAGCGCGGCTTAACCTGAAATTCGAACCTTGGGGCTGTTATTATTTAGGGCACGCCACAATAGTGGCGGTAAGTCCCCTCTTTGAGGAGTGGCTGGAGAGACGCCACGGCGTCCTCACCTTCCGCCTGACGCAGGTTCTTACCGGACACGGATATTTCGGTAAGTTCCTGCACCGAATCCGGCGGGAGGAGACGCCCGGGTGTTTCCATTGTGAGTATCGACCGGAGGACACGGTGGAGCACACTGTGGGGGTGTGCCCCGCTTGGGTGGAGCACCGCCGTGTCCTCGAGGTGGCGATCGGCGGCGGCGACCTCTCGCATCCAGCCGTCGTTTGTGCCATGGTCCGGAGCGTGACGGAATGGGACGCCGTCACCTCCTTTTGCGAAGCAGTCATGCTAGCGAAGGAGGTGGCGGAACGTGAGAGGAAGATATCCTCACGTCCCGGCCGCCGCGGGAGACGCCCCGGGCGTCAGGGGCCACGTGGTGGCTTCCGGCCACCGTAGGCGCGGGCCTGTGGACGGGGAGCTATGGGCTAGCTCACCGTCCTTCCGTCTCATGACGACAGGCCGTGTCGATGTCATGTTCCACGCGCGCCTCAAAGAGAGTCAGCAATAGGGAAGGGGCCCGCAAGGGCCGAAGCCTGCCGGGGCTGCGGGACTATTCGAAAGAGATACCGTGGCCCCGGAACACAAAGGGCGATGAAGGAACATGGATGGGTTTTAGTCAGTAAAAGTCTGACACTCCCTCCTGCTCCGCCCAGAGCGGAAAAAAAAAGAGGCTGTTATTATTTAGCCTCGAGCTCATCAAGTCCTCCATGAACGAGCAATGATCTATTATAACACTATGTAACTCCAATCATTGCCACAAGTGGCAAGCGCCTTGAATTATAAGTTTCAATATTAAGTAAATAATAATTATTGTTTGATTCATCTTGGTTGCCTTAATTACCAAACCTCTACTAAAATGGATACTTGTACAAATGACATAGGGTTCTATTTCAAATGTCTGGATGATCGTATAAACACAATGTTACGGTAATTATAATTCTGAATACTGCAATAAATTACGACCTTGAATCGTTGTCTAAAATATTAAACATACAAGCAGCTACTCAAACCAAGTTTGATTTTCAACTGTACCGCCTCAAAGATAAGGTACAAATTAGATTGAATTTTGTAACCTCGTATATTATGTAATAATGATTTCGTCTCAAGTGAAGATTTGTTAACTTTATAGGCGTACTTGAGACACGATCGAAGGCTTTATTTGTTCAAGTTAATTACTTGTGTGTTTGTCAATAAAACCTGACGCATAAATAAGTCGTATGGCATCATTATATTAAGTTTGTCGACCTTCACAAGTTAGTGCAAGGGTCGATAACTGAGGAATGTCAACGGCCTAAATGTAATTTACGATTCAGTTAGAGCTGTCGTGTTGATTGCATTAGATGAGATCATATTATTTTTTCACATTTGTGAGGTCTTTTGTATTCTGAAAAAATATGAAACGATACAACAGAAACCTTGTTTGTTCGCGTAATTCTATTTGTTAATGAAACCAAACTGTATTACAGACCTTGTTACTAAGGATTACTAAGGTTTGAAAAAATCATAAAACTTAGTTATTTAATCAACAACGTTATCAATTCAAACAAAAAGTCTTGCTTAGCTGATTGTTTAAAAACAATTCATCGAAAACTAACAGCACCATAGTTAATTTCTTAACTGTGTGTAACTTCATGAACTGGAGGTTATTCCGCATCTAAGTCTTCAGTCAGCCCTAACGCAGGATAACCCACGTCACGCGGCATAAAATCCACCAGTTACTCTATCATTCATAGAAAGGCCCATGTTTACCATTGAAAAAACCAGCACACACCATAACTACACCATTGAGCAGCTATTTATTCACAATGATAGCGTATTTATCCATTCTATCGGCCGCTACATTACCCTGTAGATACCTAGTGAATGAGGAATCCGTCACACCATAAGCGACTAGCGATAAGCGAGTAGACCTAGCAAGTATTTTAAACGAGTTGTGTGTATGGCTTTGAATTATTTGGCCTGCCGAACTTCCGCCATTTTATTTTATTTTAAAAATAGCCGCCACGCATTAATCAGGTATTAATCAATAGCCGGCATCAGAATACAAACCAGTTTTGTATGAGACCTAATCTACGCAAACGTCAGGTTTCCAAGATATTTAGCCATTAAAGTTAGTCTTGGCCACCTTCTTTTCTTCCTTTTCATCCGGTCGCCGCATCCGGTATGTTGGTATCGGATCTGGTAAACGTTCAGTGATGCCGGATTACCGAATCCGGTTTTCCAATCCCTACAAATGTATCTCCGCTGCGATCAGACACTGTATATCGTCCTCAATGCAAGCTCAAAACAGCACGACTCTTAAGAAGCGAGTTGTAGATGTGGGTCTATCTACCCACTTGTAAGTAGGTCAGTAGGTAATTTAACGTTATGTCCGTACTAATGACTGAATCCGACATAATATATAATATTTTGTTCATCACCTTTTTCTGTACGTTTGTTGAGCGAGAATTTTATTAATGGATAACTAGTCGCTATCTCGCGGCGGTGAGACCATGCCTGAAACATCTGGCCTGAAGCCAACTATTCAGTCTCAATGCTGATTTACGTTGTTTATTTGATCGATTCGTGTATTGCGAATTGAAAATGCAATTTTTGTATATGTTAGATAACATTCTTGTTTTGGATAGGAAGTTTGTTCAAGCATGAGTTATTGAGGATGTGCCATTCAATTGGGAATGTGATTTTTGATTTGTGTAGACAGGGAATTAAAGTGCGATCAAGATCGTGTAATCTTTGAAAGCGATTTCTGAATTGAAACTTTATTAGAGGATAATTTTACCAAGACATCCGACTAGGTTGACAGAAAAAACAGAATAGCCATGACACTAAACCGCCAAAAGTTGAGTTATTTGGAAGAGTTACATTCAGCTTTGGGTGGCCAAAGATAAAGACGAAGAAGAATAATGTTACCAATCAAATTGAGTAGGTCCGAGTGATTATTGGAAATGTAGTGTGTATACATAGAAATATGCATATCTACATAGACATTTCAGACAGAAGTTACAGACATTTCAGTATATCTAGAAGTTGTTTGGTAAAGATCAATGCTTGCAAAGTTTTGTAATTTCGTAAACGTACAATAAATTGCCTCCTATTACGATCTTTTTCACCCCTCTACCTCAAAATAAACAACACAGAAATGGTTTACCCAGGGCAGACTGACATACCTACAGCCATCGGCTCTAGCTAATCCACGTTGCTGGAGCGACAAGGTTGCACGCCGGATAAGCCGTACCGTATAAGCCTCCCTACATTGGCTGTAACGACGAACGATCCTTAGTGTAGTGCTATAATCCCTACGCAGTACTTCGCAAATTCTGATCGGTTACCTATCATAAGTTCGAAAAATATTTGACCGAATTTCATTTCACCTAAAACTTTTCAACTACACTGGCCTGCAAATATAAGTATCACTCTTTTAAAATTGCAATAACTTTTTAAGTACACAAGATATACTTTCAAAACAAAAAGGACTCGAAAAATAGTTTAATTTTGTCTACAGTTTCAAAGAAAGCTGATAAAAATTGCTATAAAACGTTTTTTATTTTATTTTTAATATCTAATTTCTATATTTAAGAAAAAAAAAATTTAAAAGTGTACTTATTTTTGCAGGCAGTGTATTATCGTTTCGTTTTTTTTTACTTCATCGAAGTCACGTGTGTCACTGTATCAATTGACCTATTATCAATTCGATTTTTTCGTTACTCCGACATTTCATTTGGTCGAAAAACGACCGAAATTACACTTAGCCAAAATATCATTAAAATATTATAGTAGTATGGTAAGTGGTAGTTTATGTGTTAGTGGGTGATTGTTTTAAAGTGGTTTTAAGTGGTCTCATTAAAACATGCAAACAAGGCTGCTTGTACCAAATTGCATTCAAGCATGCATGCAGTATGCAAGCTAACATTGTTTCTGTCACGGCTCCGGCGCTACGGGGTTTGGGTGGGGCGGCCCGCGAGCTGAGGAGCTGGTGGTTTGACAGCCCGCCGCTGCGGCTGAAGCTGGGGTGGTGAGCGTTAAAACCATCGGCGACGACGCGGGCTTAAATTTTTCTCTTGGGCTAGGACAGACAAGACTGCGTGAAGTCAGTTATGCAGCGATTCGTTTCTGTCACTAAATTTTGTAGCACAACATATTGACTTATTGTGACACTATTTTAATTTATATTTGTGACCAAATAATATTCCATAAAATTTTGTTTCGGTGTGGTGAAAATATGGCAAATAAATCATTAATTAGGCAAATGAAAAAAGTTCAAAAGAGGCTTCGGCTAATAGCAAAAACTTATTTTGTAAATCGGCGAATTATAGGTCTGTAAAATAATACCTATGACACGTGATATTTCGATAATCTAAAAATATGTGAAATCATGCATAATAATATGGCAAAAAAGATGTTGGTCAATAGATTTCGGTAAAATGAAATTCGAACAAAAAAAAACGGGTTTTTTATTTTTTAACGTGATCCAGATTATGATTCTGCCAAAGCGGCCAGTTTAGACCAGCTGTTCCCATTTTCGGATCACATCACTGATTTATACGGAACTTGGAAATGTTACGAAAAATGTTCAGGTACTAAGTATCATTTAAAGTGCAATTAAGCATCTCAGGTTCACTTGTGTATTGTTGAAATAAATAAATCAATCCGACATTATTTCTGAAAAAATAACCTTGCAAGTTAAAGTTGCTAAGGCGCGATTCCATTAGGCAAGTTACTTGTATGCAAGTTGCAATTACTTACAACTTGAACAAACCTGCACACAAGCTACAACTTGTATGGGGTATACTTAAAATGTCACTTACAGGATATCTTCCGTGATTATTATTTGTTTTGAGCTCCCGATATTTCGACGCTGTTGCAAGCGCCATGAGCGCGGGTTAAATCGCGATCGGTATCGGAAGCTCTAAACAATTAGTAATCACGGAAGATATCCCGTAAGTGACATTTTAAGTATAGTTATGAACCGTGAAAACTTAAAACAGTGTTTGTATGGAGTAGTTTGAATGTGTACATTTTTTATTCAAGTGACGTGCAAGCCAACGACCAGTGGTCCACACTAGCCCTAGATAGAAACAACTGGAAGTCGTGGGGAGAGGATTGCCCAGCAGAGGGATGACGCAGCCTAACAGTATCAGTATCAGAGGTGCAAATTGAAAGTGCAAATTGAAAGCGCAAACGTTAGTTGCACGTTTCGAACTGCGATCGAGTGACGTGTTCTACTCAATTGTTGAACATCTCCACTTGTATGCAAGAAAAACCTGCAAGCAATTTGCACACTCTTGAAAACATGTTTCCAATGCAAGTTGAAGCTGCTCACATTATTCATAAAAACACTCTCTGAATCTGTCCTTTAACAGAAATAAACTTTTATTTTTAAAAAGCACATTTTCACTTCTGACTCGTGCAGAAAATTTGATTTGCATGTAAAAATTGTTGACACAGTCTGACCTCGCGGCAAGGCAGCTAAAATATTTAAGTTGTGTACAAACACTAATTAGCTTGAGTTTAGAGCTCAAACGTCCGTATTATAGTTCATTTGTACATGAATACAGTTCTTTACAGGGACAATTCATTGAAAATTGCATGGGTTTCGCAAATTTTAATTTAGTATTTGGGTAGCCATTCTATATTTAGTTCTTTTTACCCTACTACCTTTGTAAAAGGGTTATCCAACCTAATTGTTACGGCCGCACCTTTCCCAACAGAGACTACTCAATTACGCAGGAGATATTAAAGAGCTCAACAGTGTGCGCAAACAGAGATGCGCTTACTCTTTTCTCACTCTATCAGTCAGAATCGGGGAGACATCAGACGCAGGACGGAACGGCTTCACATATATGCTTCCTGGAGCACGGTGGGTGTAACCTCCAAATCACAAGCTCCGTATTGCTGCTGAGAAATTCGTAATGTCAACAACCAACAAACCAACCAACAACTCTCAAGTCTCAGAATCGGTCAGTCTCTCTCTCTGTGTCTAGTCTTTCTCTCTTTGCAATAGCCAGTAACTCTTTGCCTACTCGCACTCTGAGCAGTCGCGTTTGTGGCAGAATGTTTATGGAGTCAGTATCACCTATATATTTTTAAACATATATTTTACAGTACCAAGTGTGAGACAGAGGAGTTGTTTGAAACGGGCTCATCCGTGGCAAAGCTAAGCCAAAACTTATCTCTCCTACCGTGTCGTATCTACCCGCAAATTGTCTCTGGGAATTCAATTTCATGAGGCTTACTTGTAAGTATCTAGGACCTCGGTGTTGGCATTTTAAAAAAATCGGCCAAGAGCGAGTCAGACTCGCGCACCAAGGGTTCCGTACAAACTATTTAAAGGACAAACTTAACTTTGCTGTTCGATCCCCAGAAACGCGTTTCTGGGGATCGAACAGCAAAGTTAAGTTTGTTTAAGTTAAGGTTCCGTACAAACTATTTAAAAACAAACTTACCGAACCCTTGAACTCGAACCCTTGGTGCGCGAGTCTGACTATCTATTCTATTACTAGTCTATTACACAAACCGCAAATAATAAGTTTGCAATAGTAAAATCGCTTTTTATTGTTATCAAACTACATATTTACGGTTTTCAGATTTTACCCTTTACATGTGCTGTAAGACATTGCTTCTCGCCAAATTTCGTGATTCGGGGTATTATTCAACAGGAACTACCATATAGGTTTTCGAATCAAAATCTTGGGTACTTCCGGTTGACCTAGAATTGACAATTTTGGTTAAAATCAAGGTCTAACAGCACAAGTCAAGGGAAAATTCCGAAAAATAAAAACGTTGAAAATTAAGGTAAATAATGGTACTTTTTTTATCATGTTGACTCAAGACGTTGGTTTTTATACACCTAATAGAAACTATAAACTTCAGTATCTGGTACAAATTTCAACTTGCTAGGTCCACCCCTTCCTGAGAAAATCGGTGGTGACAGACGGACAAGAAAAGTGCTCATAAAAGGGTTCCTTTTTTACTTTTTGAGGTACGGAACCCTAAAAACGAAATTATAATGTTTTGTATGATATACCTAAGAGTACATTTACACAGTAAAATGTTACTACACACAAAAGAAAATCGTCTAGGTTTTCGTATAGAAAAAAATAAAATGTTACAGAAGGCATTTTAATAATGCGAAGTTACCGTGTAGCCTTGAAATATTGTATCTTTATTTTTTCTAAAGAGTTTTTTAGAATGATATTACTCTAGCAGAGCAGCTGTGCCCAGTTACATACGAGTCTAATGATTATAATATTTTGTGACATATACGTTTCTCTTTACTTACCTAAATAATTATGTCTAGTTTAAAGTTAATATGAAAAAACAGAAAGTGACATTGGCTCGATAAAGCAACTAGTAAAATGTTGCTGTATCTCTACTTACCCGTTTGAAGTAACTGGCGTGATGTTACGTTATGTATTTAAAAAAGTTTTCTCACCTAGACTAGAATTTTTTGCGTGTTGTGGTCGTGTTTATAATCAAATCTCACATGCACAAACACTCAGAACTATAAAATCTGTCTGTAGGTCATAGAAATGTGTTTCCATTTACACTTCAGCTTGCGTATTCTGTGAGCTACATCAAAGTTTGATTCTCTGTCGGATTATCTCGGTCCTGATTTGATCGCTCAGAGAGTCTCGAAGCATAGCCCGTTTCAAAGCTTACCAACAAATAAAAAAAAGCCGTCAAGTCCGAGTCGGACTTGCGTATGAAAGGGTTCCGTACCATCGTAGTAGAGCAGCTCCCTTTCATTTTTAATTGATTTTTATAATTTTTTGTTATAGCGGCAAAAGAAATAAACATTCTGTGTAAATTTCAATGGTCTGCCTATTAAGTATCATGAGATACAGCCTGCTGACAGATACACGGAGAGACGGACAGCAGTCGAGGCTTAGTAATAGGTACCCGTTGGTTACCCTTTAGTACGGAACCCTAAACATCGAATCGAATGTTCACCATGACTGGGTATGCCGTCGATCACAGAACCCATCCATAATTGACAGACTCGCAATAAAGTCTAGACATTATTGTCCTTGGTTTTTAATAAAACACTCATTAGTGCTGAGTCGTGGGAGAGGATGCTTCATTAATTATTCGCTTCCACTTCAGATGCGCTGATGTGTGCGCTCGAACTACCCTCCGTGAATGACTTCATTGAGTGAAGGATCTGAAAATATAGTTAGAGCGTAGGTGTTAGTCGTGGAGGTTCATTATTTTTGTTGTAGTTTTTGCCTCCGGCTTCACCCGCGTATCCTCTGTACCCATGGTCTACCCTAGTGACAAAGTTTTCATCAAAATCCGTTGAGCTGTTGAGGTGTAATAAGCTAACAGACTAAAGCAAAATAAAACATTATAAAGAGTAACTTTTACTTTAAAGTGAAAAGCAGCGTGTCCCATGGGATAACCCATAGACAAAATGATTAACTTCCATATAAACTAATCCCTATAATATTTAACCAAAATGTAGGCTGAATATTCCAAAATTCTTCCCTTAGCAGTCTGCCCACTACGCCGTTTAAAAAAAAAAATATTTGTATTGAAAATTTAAGAGACTGCGTTGTTAACAGGTAACACGAGTCCAGAATTTGTTAAAATCTTTTCGGAACAAAAGATACAAGCATAACAAAACAAAGCGCTTCTTTTTATGAAAAAAGCTATGGAGCTATCAGTTTCAGAAAAACAATTACCCTTTTAACATAAATAAAAAAAAAAATCAAAATAACATGAACTAGGCTTCGATGGATGTGTAATGTCTTTAAAAGTACCTTGAGATTGTGTGTTTGCTGTAGAGCAAAAGCAGCGACATTAAAGACATGAGCAACTTTTCATGCAAGAAAATGATTGTAAAATGGTTTGCCAAACTATCATAAATGAAGAGATGGAATAAATTTTAATTTAATAAAACTGTAAAACGTAAAAATAACTGCAAATAACCTATACATCGGCACACACACACATTCTAACACGACATTATTAATCATTAGAGTTCTTTAAATTTTTAGGTGTATAAAAATTAAGGTCCTGAGTCAACACAATAAAAAGATATGCGAATTTAGATTTTCGCTAAAACTTGTAAGTACCAAAATTTACCTTAATTTTCAACTTTTTTTATTTTTTGTAATGTTCCTTTACTTGTGCTGTAAGACCTTGCTTTTAACCAAAATTGACAATTCCAGGTCAACCGGAAGTACCCTTTAGGTTTTGGTTCGAAAACCTATATGGTAGTTCCCGTTGACCTAGAATCATGAAATTTGGCGAGAAGCAATGTCTTACAGCACATGTAAAGGGAAAAATCTGAAAACAGTTAATACGTAGTTTTTTTTTATTATTGTAATATCTTTTAGCTTTTAGTAAAAAAACCTCATTTACCTACTTACCTTATTAACTAACACATGAACTAATTATATGTTTTCATTTGTTAACGCAACTGGGGCCCCCAACATACAGGCGCAGCCTAGTTTGGGGACCTCTGTTTTCAAAATATGTTGAAACTTTATTGTAACAATATGGTTCAATAAATTTATTCTTATTCTTAATTCTATTTGTAGAAAAGTTATTATGGCATACCAATAACTGCTTCGACGAAAGCTATTGCGGAAGTATCTCCAAAATTATTGATCGGTGAAAATAAAATTGTTATTATTGGCAGTGACATAAACGTTCATTTTTCTTTACAAAACAATTCCTTTAGGCAATAACCCAAGGCAATATCCACACTTCCTACAAAAGAAGATAACTTATTTTTCCATTCTATCCGGAAACAATGCGAAATGAAATCATTACGGCCGGGCACAATAACAAGAAATTATATCTTTTCATTTTCAATACAATTATCCTCTCATCAGATCTAATTGTCAAATTACTTGCGAATAGTGTCGCGAACATGCGCGGCGGTTGACGCGTTTCGGTGCGTTGACGTTGTTGCGTAAATGAAATAATGGCTGGGTCGGTAAAGCCATTAGTTGGTGTAAAAGCCGGAAGCAATCAATTTGGCTAATCAAGAACGATTCCAGTTGAATAGTACATTTAATTCTAAATTAACGGTTCGCCCTAGTTAGTTTCAATGGAATATTCAATTGTTCCTGTTAGTTTAGGCTTGTTCTAATTTGTTTGCTGTTTTGACACTAATGATATATCATTTCTTCAGTTCAATTTATAGTACTTGTTATAATGTTTGTGTCTGCAATAATTAAAATTTATCTTTTTAATGTTTGTTTTTTTTTTTCTGTATACTACTTAAGTTTATTGCAAATAATTTGTGAATACAGTACTGTTGAATTATTGATTAATTTATCTTTTTAACTGGAAAAATCTGGGTGTAATGCCTTTTTCTAACTTCGTATGTTATCCTCTCAACCGCCCGTGGCTGCTTTAGCAGCCAGTAGCTGTTTTGCGAAATGTCCCTGGCTGCTAAAGCAGCCAGTAGCGTCTTCGTCCATGAATGCAATAAAAAATCTACTAAACTGCAATTTCTAGAGCTTATTCCTCTTGTAGCAAACTCTATACTATATTCCTCAACGTTCGGACCATCAATAGCAAAACTATTCCATCGACAAATGTCAAAATAAAAGTAAAAACTTTAGTGTAAACAAACTCCGCCATTTCTGACGTGTGGCGTCGTATTTCAATTGTTCTGTTATGTATATTGTTATTTTCGGATAGTGTTATATATCAAATTAATCGTGAAAATCTGTGCTACTATATTATCATAAAGGAAATCTAGTTTTCGAATCTCAAAGTTGAGTATTTCGCCTCCGAAAAACTGGTAGGTTTAGAAACCTATAGTGATTGTGTTTATACAAGAAATAAGTGTTTTTGTGATTAAAACGTGTGTGTTAACGGAAAAACAGTGCATAATTAGTATTGTGAGCATATTATTAAATTGTATATACAAAATCAAGTGGCTTCGTAAAGTTATAGGCACGTAAATAACCGTGTTCAAAAACAGTCGTTGGCGTAGGCTGCGTCAAAATAAACAGTGAGTATCCAAATTCTAATTTAATTCTAATTAGACTATCGTAAATAAACTAATAAGATTATGGTCTTGTTGGAAAGGAAATATAATCTAGTTTATTTTAAAATTATTTTAATTGAAATTTAATATTTAGAAAAATTCAAATTAATATTTTAATAGCTAAATATCCGTTTTCATCCCTGTTTTTCAAGTTCTACATTTTTTTTTGAGTTTCAAATTTATTGTAGTTTTTTTTTTTTAATATATAGATTCCATAACTATTCAGCTATTCACTGTAAATTTTATTTAGCTATAACTCTTGTAGTTTGCGATTGTCTATCTAAAGTGTCAAATTACATGCGAATATTTCGCAATTTTTTGCACGCGTGGCGGTTTGGTGCAAAAAATTCGCGCGCGGGGCCCGTGAGTGGATTGGTAATATATATATTATATATATATATATTATATATATATATATATATAATATATCACCGAATGCAGCTGAATATCAAAATTTTACATGAAGGAATTGCTTAGCTGGTCTCCACAACCCAGCTACTGGGTACAATCTTTCAATGATACCCTTTGGCAAAGTTGGTTGTCATATTTTCAGCCATCTGACAACTTAAGATCAAAGATCTACGAATGTCCGCCAGAATGTGCTTCCATAAGCACAGAGAGGCCTTGGCAATCATTGTTATTAAGAACTTAATTATTGTCCTTATATCTATCTAGTTGTAATACTATCTGATTAGGGTAGAGTTGAATTAGTAATTACCTATATCCACTACATTATTACCTAATCAGTAATATTTTGATCAGCTTCCATATTTCACTTGTTGTGTCTATGTAGCCATCACTTGTTTTTATTAAATTCCTTTCTACTATGTTCTGAAGATACTAACATAGACATAAAACAAAATAAAAAAAAACAGCCGCCAAATAAAATAGTAACAGCCGCTCGGGTCGATTTTTAGGTGAAGCCGTTCTTGCCAAGGTTGGTCTGTGGATACCACCCAGTACATACCAAGTTTCCTCCGTGTCTCGGAAAGCACGTTAAGCTGTCATTCGTTCATCTTTGACAGTTGTTACGGGTAGTCAGTGGCCCAAAAAGTCTGACAACCAGTCTTACCAAGGGGTATTGTGTACCCCAGTACTAACTGGGTTATGGAGGTCAGATAGGCAGTCGCTTCATGTAAAATACTGATATTCAGCTGCATCCAGTTAGACTGGAAGCCGACCACAACATAGTTTGGGAAAGGCTAGGCTGATGATGATGATATACATAGAAGTTACCTATTACATGGTGGAAGGGACACCGTGCCCAAACGCTTACCAAGTGTTCAGTGTGATGATTCTGAGCCCATAGAAATTTTTAGTTAACAATTTTTTTTTGTTTGGAGATTAGACCACCCACATAAATTGTAGCGTTTTATAATGAAACGTACATTGATTTCTTCCCTAGTACATCTAGATTACAGTGGTTATATTAGCTAAGCCTTGTCTTACCGGAATAAATGCGAAAACTGCAAAAACACTTTTACGTAAATCGAAATAAACAGAAAGAGTAAATGTCAAAATAATGAAGTTGCCTGTCAACCACTAAAAAGGCGGATTTACAACGCTCCGTGACACGTTGATTGTTTAAATCATCGTAGCGTAAACCTTTAAAAATAGCATTAAAATGCTGTAGTTTAATAATATTTATTTTTATATTCTATTCTGTTTTAATTAAAGCAGATATGATTACCACTGGGTACCGTACTTTTTTTTTGTAAACAGAAAAAAAACGTCCCTTTTCACGTAAGTATTTTCTGTCAAATGACATTGACCACAACAGGAATGATTTGACTCGCAAAAAAATATCATAATATAACTTTTTATCATGATTTTAAGATTCCGGTTTCCTTTCTATGTAATCTTTCGTTTGTTACTATGATAACTGTTACTTATTTTTGGTGTAATATTAATAATAAACGCAACGTCCAAGTGGGCCTAAAAAAAATGGTCTCCTTTTCGTATACGTTGCGTATTTTTCGAATAAGTTGCGTTTAGGTAACGGGGGTTAGAAGTGTACAAACGGGTGTTTACTGTTTTGTATCAATTTCAAACAGCTGCGGTGACTATGTTAGTAGAATTCTGAGCGTTTACCGATGTATGCTTCAATACTGTTTTGATTAGTTTCTTAGGGTAAGTAAGTGGTATCCGGTGTAATACTGAAATTCCCAGAAGTCGTTGATTAACCGGAAGGTATGCCTTATCGAACATAATATTATCACGCTTCAATCTGCGAATGGGTAATGTATACACCCACTGTATAGTTTTGACACATAGTTTCATAAGTTCACAACATATATAATTAATTATACTAGTTTAAACTTATACTAGGCGAAACAATATAGCAGTGAACTCTTGCATTTTGAATGCTCGGCTTAGCACTGAGAGTTGAAAATCCAACAATAATAATATTAGGCCATTGATTTGGATGTCGTTATCTGTTAGTGAAAACGGGCATAAGCCTTATTTCTGTACGGGCTTTGATAGGTCGAGCCTAAACCACAAATCGAGCACTAGTTAGGCTGTTGTGGTGACGCTTGTAGATGCCTCTATTCGAGAGATTAGTTAATTCATGTTGTTGAACACAATTGAAGATCTCATAATAAATACTCTTAAGATTTGGGTCGTGTCGTTAATTTGTAATGCTTCCGCATTTTTGTCGTGAGTTAAAATCCAGGAGGCAAGTACCGATGTGATTTTTTCTAGTCATATATACTTTCTAGGTTTATCTTGAACATCACAGACATCGGGGAAGAAAATATTGTGAGGAAACCTGGACTTATTCAATTAATGTAGGTCTGCAATCGTCAACCGTGTTGAGCAAGCGGTGGTGATCGTGCCTTATCTGTATGAGAAGAGACCTTCGCCCAACAGTGGGATAGTAATAGGCCGGTAAAAAAATATCAATGTAGTAGTCAGAAAACTCATAAAAACCAGTACACAACATTACGTATTCAATGCCAAGTTCTGCTTTTTGAAATCTGGCAAATAAAATAGGATTTTTTAAGTTTTTACTTTAGTTTAACTAGAACTTTTCTAGACCACTTCCTATCTAATTCCCCTGAGTGTGATCTGTTTTATTATTATTAAGACCAGCCGCCGCAAACTAGGCTTAAGATATTAAAACGATTTAGTCAAACAACTAACATAGAATGAAATGAGCTCCTTTACATTAAATATTTACTTCTAAGGTACAATCTGGGAGCGCCCGCTACCTCAACCGACTGATTTTTATGTAACTTTACGAAAATGTAACAAAACATGCCGCCTGTAATCTTAGCAGGGTTAGGCAGAGGTGTGCCTAATAGAACCTACACCCACATTTAAATAATAAAAGAAACTCATTCTGCTGCTGCGTTCTATCTTTGTCATTGCGGTCGGCTGCTACTTTCAGAATAGTACCTACGAAAAACAAAATGTGGCCGAACATTTACTGAAAGTGGTTTGAGCAGTAATTTAGATTGTTAATTGTGTAATTTCTAGTTTTAAAGCAATTCCTAAAGTCGTTAATATTATCCTAAGGTTTTGTAACTTATTTATAATTTTGTCGAAGATAGACGCTTGTATAATTTTATTGCGGTAAGTGCGACTGTTAGCGCGAAGTGTGAGTTCTTCTGAAAGCTAAAGCCTAAGCTCCTACTGAAAATTACTGTAAGGAAGATACAACAAGATACCGGATACAAATCACACAACATACAACATACACAATGGCCATAACCTCGCAAACGGTACATATTGTAATTGAATCTATATACATATAATAAAATCGTTGAGACCAAAAAATCTGTACTTTGAAGATTAAAAAAAAAAACCAACCAGGGTGCCTTAAAATAAGTAACAGAACATATTAAAACCATTTTTAAAATTCAGTTTGTTTGTTAGTTTGTCTGTTTGTTTGTTTGACCGCGCATCACGTAAAAACTACTGAACCGATATTGTTGAAATGTTCACAAATCTATTTAAATAAATTCAGAATAACATTTAGGCTATAGAAATTTTGTTTTTTTTTTGAAAAAGGGGGTGAAAGGGGGGGGGGGTAAAGTTTGTATGAAAAATTTTTTAGATTGTTCTAGAATCATGAAACTCAGAATAAATACTTATTAATAAAAATAAAGAAATACCTGTCTAAGCATTTTTTTAAAATCTCATCCAGAAACACAAAAAAGAGGGTTTTGTGTTTAAAATTAATAAACTTCAAACACCCATACAATCAAAACCAATGAAGTGTAACCTTTTAAAGTTGCTACATATACTTCATATCTAATACAGGTCCATATCATTTCTCAGTTTTTTCGAAATTTGATTTTTGAGGTGAATACGCACAAAATAGCGGAATCAAGAAAATCAGCTTTCCTCGGTATAAGTAGTTGGTACGAAATGTTTGTGCGCGCATCACGTCAAAACTACTGCATTGATTTCTTCAAAGGCTTCTTCAATATTTAGGCTATATATTATCACGCTATTTCCTTAAGGGGGTAGGCAATTTTGCATTATGTCCGTATACTTCAATTGTTTGACGTTTCAGTCATGATACGTCATGACTGAAACGTCAAACAATTGAAGTATATGAGAACTGTAGTATTGTAGTACATGAGAACGGCTATTTGTAGCTTATGTCAACGAAGTAAATAGCCTAGCGGTTTCATGATCGCTCTGTAAACTACGGGGTTGCAGGTTCAAACCCCTCCCAACATTATTTTCACTTTTTGTGATTTGTTTCTTTTTTATGTTGTGAGATTTCATAGATTTCTTTTTGTATTTAAATTGTTTGCATTTCTATATTTCTTATTTTTTTGCGTGAAATATATTTTTCCATAAAGTAATAGAGAAGTATAGAAGAAGAATAGAATCATGCTGCGCCGACCCCAAATAAATTGGGATGAGCAGGAGTATGATGATTTCTCCAAAAAGTAGTATAGCGAACATCAGTAGCCTGATAAATTCACGTGTTCTTGCCATGCAAAAACTGTGCTGTGCTATTCGCAATAATACATACGCAGTTTACGTAGATTATATTTACAGCTATATTGCTATTCTCTTCATTTCATGCACCTTGGTGAGAATTTAAGACCTGCCTAGACTGCCATCGAAGGTCTGACGATGGAGACAAAAGTCAGTTGCAAGAGGTCCGCAACAGTTTGCAGCAGCTATATCGTGTTTGGGCTCATTTCATGGACCTTGATGAGAACTTTAAACTTAGCTAGAGTATGACTTTCATTGAAGGTCTGACGATAGAGACAAAAGGCAGTTGCAAGAGGTCATCAAGAGTTTACAGCATCTATATAGTGTTTGAGCTCATTTTATGCACCTTGATGAGAACTTTCGACCTAGCTGGAGTATGACTGTCATCGAGTGTCTAAGAATGATAACGAAAGGCTGTCGTCAGCCCATTTATCGGAGAAGGCAACAACGAACAACAACGTTACAACGTTTACATAACATCACGCTACAATAAAAAAAAATGAATGAAAAATGTTGCAAAAAAAGAAAAAAAATATTCCTTTTGAGATCTTTCGTTGCATGCGCTGCGTAAACGGTTAAACTTACGCAACAATCGTGTATGTCTATCTTTTAAGGGTGTCTCACACTCTCTCTAACCATCTCTCTGTCTCTCTTATAAGACGCAGACGAAGTTGCGCGGGTCAGCTACACTCGAGAGCAATGAATCCGGGTCACATAAAGAATGTTAAAAATCTCGGAAACTAAAAATGATAGGTTAAAGCAATAAATTGTATTTAATAGACAATGTAATACTCCTTAAATGAAAGTAAAAAAAAATATGAGTCACTATACATTTTATTAACACAAAATTACATAAAGAAAAAAACTGCTGATCTCTCCTTAAAACAAAAATAGGAAACATGAAATTTTTGAACTTTATTACGATTTTCTTGAATTTTAATACTTCGTATTGCCTCCTCGTGCTTCCATTACTGCGTTTACGCGGTTTGGCATGCTGTACACCAAGTTCCTTATACGATTTTGGGGAATATTCTTCCATTCCTCTGTGAGAGCAATTTTGAGCTCACGAAGCGTGATTGGGGGAGGGTTTCGTTGTTTTACGCATCTGCCTAGCTCGTCCCAAGCATGCTCGATCGGGTTGATATCCGGGCTGCGCGCTGGCCACTCCATACGAGTAATGTTCATCTCTTGAAGGTAGTCATTCACAATCCTACCTGTATGAGGTCGGGCATTGTCATGCATAAATATAGCATCCTCACCTAAATTGACCATAAATGGACCAACGTGATCATTGAGGATTTCTTCCACATATCTTACGCTAGTTAAAGAGCCGTTTTCTATGATCACCAGCTCTGTGCAACTTTCAGAAGAAATTCCGGCCCACACAAGTACAGACCCACCACCGTAGGCTACTTTTTCTTCGATGCATGCTTGCTTGAATCTTTCCCCTGGTCTTCGATACACTCTGTGTCTTCCATCGTGCTTGTAGAGCATAAATTTTGATTCGTCGGAGAACATAACTTTGACCAATCTTCAATACTCCAATTTACGTGGCTCTGGGCATATCTTAGTCTTGAAATACGATGCCCACGCTCCAGTTTAGGGCCGTTTGCAGGTCTAACGGGTTTTAAGTTAGATTCAGCAAGCCGACGTCTTACTGTCCATGCACTTGGGTTACTTCCTCCGAGGCGTCGAAACTGATTTGTGAGTTCAGTTCCTGTGAGAAAGCGATTTCGAAGCGTGGTGTTCACCAAGTATCGGTCTTCTCGTGCTGTGGTACACCTGGTTCTGCCCGTTCCTGGTCTGCGTAGGTTAGAACCAGTTTCTTCGTAACGTCGGAGAACTCTTTGTACTGTTGACAGCGACACACCGACAGTCCTGGCTGTATCGCGCTGACTCCGGCCGGTTTCCAGCATTGTAAGTATTCTGGTGCATTCTTCAGGCGTAAGCGACATAATTTCAGCTTGAATAATGAATATAGAGCACTATCAACATGGTTTATGTACCCACATAAATGACAGATTACAAACAAAAGCAAAACCAAATGCTGTAATTTCGTAGTTCCATCTTCGAAAGTGGCCCTTTTTCAAATTTGATTTTTTTATGATATAACTATACAATAACTACGAAGTTTTAATACCTTCATTTAAGGAGTATTACATTGTCTATTAAATATAATTTATTGCATTAACCTAGCATTTTTAGTTTCCGAGATTTTTAGGATTCTTTAAGTGACCCGGATTCATTGCTCTCGAGTGTAGTAACTAATAAATGTTTTTTTTTTGGTTCTATATTTTTTTTACAATGTTTTCCTTCGCCGTCTCAAAACAGTTATGATGGAATAAATTACACAAAGTTTAATATCAACTCGAAGTTGAACCCACGGTCTACAACTACTATAAGTCACGACCGATACGACTGAGCCACCGTTGCTCACTTTACCAAACTTTTGGAGAACACAATATTCTGTTGCTAAAGTGACAGAAATGATTGATGGATGTGAAACTGCGTATTAAACGTACAACACCTCGTTGGTCACGCCCACCTCCAGTGAACGTGTCGTCGCATTGATTCTGTCCCAAAAACCAAATTGAAGAGTTTCGCGTGCTTGTTATTTTATGTCCGCACATTTATATTTACATCACTTGCCTCTGGGTTGCTGATTTCGTCACCTTTTTCATAGTTTTTTTCCCCCAAGGCTCCACTACATCATAAATTAAAAAAAAAACTGTAGCTAGTTTTTTATTATGTGGTGGTGAAAATAAACATGTCTATATTTTTTTTTTCTACTACAATTTTGACCCATAATTTATCCTACCTTCTAAATTATCTTAACTCTTATTATATTAGTTGAGTATATCGCCTAATTAGAGCATTAACTAACATAAAAGTTGTTCTTACCATAAAAATATTTACGACAATGAAGGAAGAAAAAGGCTGTAAAATAATTAACAAAAGCACTCATATACCATAATGGTTTATAGAAAGCTCTTGCGGAAGGCAGGCTATAATTAACAAAAGCACTCATATACCATAATGGTTTATAGAAAGCTCTTGCGGAAGGCAGGCTATAATTTTGACCTAGGTCTCTTAAACTGCTTACAACTTCAAAGTAGTGCAAAGGCTATTTTTGTTTAAGAAACGTTAGAATTATAGAAACTAACGGTTTTTCCCATGACCAGACAAACTATGGAACACCACCTGCTACGAAGTACGAGTATGTAAGGATCGGGTATGACCGAACGAGGAGTGTGACGAACATGGATGACCATCGTGCGTGCATGACTTCTAGTCATTCACGCCCCCCGGTTGCGAGTACTCAAATCAAACTCAAACCCAAATCATTTATTTCAATTACACCATTACGGCACTTTTGAATGTCGAAAATACAAAAAAAAAGCAAAGCTACAGTCACAGTCACAAGGCATAATAACTTGAGAAAGTACTGTAGTTGCCCATTCCCTAACGTAGATCTCTATGGAGAAGAACGGGCAAGAAACTCCATGGACACTCTTTTAAATCAAAATATTGTTACAAAATCTTGGTTACATCATTCATGTTGAGATTATATATATATTACCTCATTACCTTCCAGATCAAATTGAAACACAGGGTTATATATGCTCCGGGGCTGCAGGACTAATCTGGGGCTGCGGGACTATTCGAAAGAGATACAGTGGCCCCGGAACACAAAGGGCGATGAAGGAACATGGATGGGTTTTAGTCAGTTAAAGTCTGACACACCCTCCTGCTCCGCCCAGAGCGGGAGGAGTCATTCGATGATTACCATCCGAAAAAAAAAAGGTTATATATGCTAAGCTGTGCGGGGCGGTGTCCGAGCTGTGCCATGGACGAGACACAGATGTATTATGCAACGTATAACTTGTATACGATGACTGAATCCTACCTGACTTGCTTGTATCGCTTTTCACGTTAAACTGTTGGTCCTTACTGATAGTCGTAACAGGTAGTAAGGTATCGTACCGCCTAGTACTAACTGGGTTGTGGAGGACAGATAGGCAGTCGCAGTTGCTTGAAATTGCAATTACTTGTTACAAATAGTTCGTTTTCTTTACTTCAATAATAATAAAGCGAATTTTAGATAACTTATTTATTTATTTAGTAATAATCATTCTCCCGATGCATGTATGTGCAAAAACTCACGGATACCTAATTTGGAACAAAAAAAATACAAAAGACAATAAAAGAAATTAAATTCAAAAACACAATCAATTTTTTTTTCATCTCACAAATATCCTCACCTGTGGCCCGGCCGATCGGTCACTTTTTCTCTCTGGTCGAGTCTGTGGGTGGGAAATGGTCCCCATAGTCTCTGCCTATTTTTTGACATAAATTTATGATTAAACCTGTATCTATCTCGCTTAAACTTGCACAGAGTCTAGGAGAAACAAAATAACAAGAAAGATATATTGTCTTTGTCCAAGTATTTGAAATTTGAAATGAACGAATGACGCGTATAAAACGGGTTTGAGTGGCGTTTTTTGCGCCCATTTTCAAGTGTTTGCTTGGTAAGAAGATACTGTTAAATTACTAGTACTTCGGAAATTAAAAATCATTCCGGGTTTTAAATGGTGGATACTATAATAAACACATGTCAAGATAACCACCTTGTATTTCAGGCAAATACCAATCTTGGTTCTTAAGGAGCAGGTTCCACGTGCGAGAGAAACACTGAGATATTATCATCGTGCAACGTATTTCTATTCACTCGTCGCGATTATCTCGCTCGTGGAGACGGCCCCAAAGAAATATTCATTAAATACCCAGATTTATGAAGACTCCTAGTTGTCTGAATGTTTGCCAACTTAATGATTAAAGAGTTTACTCAGTCCTAAGATGAAAAATATTAAGTAATAAACTTCCTTTAAAATAAAACCAGCTTTTGTATTATGAAAAGGTCAGAGGAACAAAGGACATAAATGTAAAATACAAAGCTTTTGTATTATTTTAATTTAGGTTGTTTATTTGTATTTTTAACTTGTACAGGTGACAACCCCAAACCTATCTAGATATTAGAATATACCATTCTTATTACACAAAGGGAATCAGAAATAAAATAAAGACAACACTGTTATGTAGCATGGTTTTTTTTCACTTTATTACAAAACCTCATAAAAGTTTCATGTCTTTGTATTATCTAGGGTAAGGTACGGTTCTGTGTTAAAAATGGGATCCTTTCTTTTTGCGTAATGTTCTTTTTCTTAATATACTTTGGCATAACTATTTTGGCATAATTTGTTTTTTATCTTGAAAGCTAAATAGCATTCGCATAATGTTACTAGGCATAATGACTATTAGCATGAAAGTATTTAGGCATACAATTAATAGAAATAACGGAATCAAATTTGAGTTATTTTTACGTACTTATTTTGAATTCAAAATTCATTCATTCATTTTTATTCTAGTTGACGCTTCCCGTGACCCAAGGGCTGGCTTTTACCTTGGTCAGAGGCTAAGTGTTGCCATACAACGTGGCAACGTCGCCAGTCTCTTAGGCACATTACCTGCAGCTGACAGCGTTGAGGAGGAGTTTTTCGATGCCGTGTAGTTTGTTGTTAGTTTATTTATTTTAGTTTATTTAAGTTTTTTTTATTAAATATTCCGTTGTAAAAAAACACATAAAAGATTTATGATAATATTTTAAATAAACCTTCTTTCGTGTAAGATTTTAAATGCATTAGGAGTAAGTTTTGTATATTCGATTTTAAGTCATATAATTATAAGTTATGTATGATAAACGAGCGCTTCTCGCCATCAAACTGTACAGTTTGGCCCGCGTAGGCGCGGAGGGGCGAGGCGGCCCGCATGCTGAGGAGCATATCGTTTTAAAGCTCGCCGGCCAGCAAGCCGAAGCTGCGGTGGTGAGCGTAAAACACAAGCAAGCACAAGCTCGCGTGGGACCGCCGGAGCAAATATGAGTAACAAAAGTATGCCAAGTTATATTAGGTCTTAAAATTGTATGCAAATTGATAAACCGTTGATAATCACTTCTACATAAATATTGGTATATTTATATAATTGACTGCTTCGTTGGTCTTGGCCTCTAGGGTCGCAAACGCGATTGCTGAGCATGCGGTCCTTGGTTTGATTTTCGGGCAAAGTGGTCTGAAACTGTGCCCGATTGATGGCTCGCCCCCTAACATTACTGGCGAAATGTGGGTGTACTATTAGGTAAAACTCTGCTTAACCCTTCGGGGATTACAGGCGTGATGTTAATGTAATAAAATATAGTTGTTTTGAAATATTATCCAAATTAACACGACGGAACTAATAGGATTTATCATGGGAATAACCGTAGATACTTATCATATTTTGCAAAGTTTGTCGTATTGCGGTATATTGTTTGCGCCAAACAAAAAAACTTGTAATCCTGTGAGCAAACTAGCTTAAAGTCCGCAATAGGTGTAGCTTGTATATAATAATAATATGCTCGATAAAGTACTATATTTATGAGCTGTTAAGGTAATATTTTATTAAATTTAGGTGAAGCATTGTGTGATAAACAAGACGATACATTTTGTATGCCTCCCGAATAGTTTTTCTGATTCTGGTGCTAAAAATTACTCATAGGGTATTCTCCAGTAGGTGGTAGAAATACCACCTACTGGAGAATGGAGGTGGCAGAATGAAACTCGTATGACAATAGGAATAGATCAACCTGAGAGTTAGAGTTGGCAAACAAATGGCAATCGCTTTCAATCGGATTGACAAAATTTCGATAACTTAATTTGTCAGTTTAGTGTGGTGTATTTGTGTCAAGTTTGATAAGATTTTTTTCTCTATTTGTTTAATTTTTCTGAACTCTAATATTTTTTTTTCTAATTCATGAATTGGATGATGAATTGGTTTAGAAATTAATATTTTAAGATTTATCTCCCTAATTTCTAACTCCACTAAACTTTTATCTAAGATCCCAAGTTTTTTCTAAATACATGATTCATGATTCAATTCAATTTGATTTCATGATTGTTAGTTTTCTAGAAAACCATTAATATTCGTTCAGCTCAATAAAGATGTACCGGTGTAGTTCATTGAGTAACAGTAGGAAATAATTGTTGGACCCTCGACAGAGCTCATTGAAGGTCTGATTGGATCCATTGAACTGGAGACTTAACACAATTATTTTATAACCTCGTTCTGTTTCCGAGCTGAGAATAAACCTAATGGTGTCTTACAAATTGATTGTCAATTGTTTCGTATTGACGACATTTCTCTGTTATCATTTATTTGACAGGGAAAGTAAGGTGTTCGAATCAATGATTTGCGCGTTTAGGAACGTTTCATCAAGCAGTTAAGTTTAATAATTTGATGCATGTAGGATCCGGTCATTACTACGGACAAAAAATGAATGGCAAGCGCGCCAGTGGTAACATTTTGCGACCTACTTATCAGTCTACCCACACCTACAGCATGCTTCTACAGAGTCGTGATGTTTTGAGCTCGCAGCGAGATCTGCGACATACAGTGTCTGCTACCAGCGGAGTTGAGATGTCCCGGAAATGTATCTGATTCATTGTGCTCAGTGTTAGGTATTGTGTTAAATTATAATTTAAAGTAATTTGTTAGTTTAATAAATGCAGCGAATCACACCCAATTTGTTCTCCTTGCATGGAACCTATCTCCTGCCCACATAATGTCAGAGTCTAACTAACGCATTAAATCCGGTCAATCTGACATGTAGATAAAAAAAAATGGATGAAGCTCGAGAGTCGACACAAAACCGAACATGATTCAGCGAACGGAGTTTGTCTATAGCCACTAGTAGAATAAAAGCCGAAAATGTGTACAAATTACCTTGCGTAGGCTTTGTTGTACAACAAATACTGCCAATCGAATGTCTCGACCAGAACAAGTATGTACTACGTAAACTTCTTCAAGCCACGGGGTATGGACCACAAACAACACGGTATAGTCCGCAAATGGGTGGCCATTTTTATCACATAATATGTTGTTTTGTTGCTAAGATTGCTTTGTATGTCAGGAGCATAAAAGCCGCGCAACCAGCCTAAAAATACAAATAAGTTATTCGCTACGTTACAAATACTTACTCACTACCCGAAAAATAACCCTTTGCCGACTACAAGAAATAATATACGACTCGCAAATCCTTTGACCAACCTTACTTTTGGTCGTAAAAGGTCAGCCAAAGGATTTATACTTTCAAAAAAGCAAAGTCAGTAAATTGAGCCTGAAACTCCTCGACAAATAACAAAAATAAACAGGCAATAATAGCCATTTATTTGAAGAAAACTCTAAAATAACGAAACATTGCGTTCTTTGCTAGATCTTTGATATTAATTTGGGCTTTGCAGAAGATTTTTTGAAAGACACGTACGATAACAGTTCGCATGGATTGTACTTAGATGTATCGGATTTCGATTATTATGGGGCCTAAGATATATTAAGGGTGGCTGTCAATAACCTCAGTTTGACTCTGCTTCAGATGAACTCAGATTTTAGATTTGATTTTATTTTTGTAGAAACCTTCACGCGTGGCGCCTTCAAAATAGTAATAAGTATATTAAAGTGAATATAATATAATATTTATAATATAATATAAAGATTTGATAAAGTAGTTGTTGGGAATCACACCCAACAGACACGCAGACGGCACGCGCAGGCGACGTGACAGACCTGCGCAGCCAGCGAGCGGAGGTGTGGCGCGGGGAGCCTGCCCGCGCCGGCGACACTCGCTTTCTCGGAGCCCACCGCGACGGACGATACTCTCTGCGTTTATCTAGATAATTATATATATATGTTTTGTCCGGGACAGTTGTAATTGTTAAAGTTTAAATCGGCAATATACCAAGCTTTTTATCATACAGTCCACTACTTTTTATTCACCCCAACGAGCAAGTCGAACATTGGCCCTTCAACCCGGGCAGCATGTTGGGAATCACACCCAACAGACACGCAGACGGCACGCGCAGGCGACGTGACAGACCTGCGCAGCCAGCGAGCGGAGGTGTGGCGCGGGGAGCCTGCCCGCGCCGGCGACACTCGCTTTCTCGGAGCCCACCGCGACGGACGATACTCTCTGCGTTTATCTAGATAATTATATATATATGTTTTGTCCGGGACAGTTGTAATTGTTAAAGTTTAAATCGGCAATATACCAAGCTTTTTATCATACAGTCCACTACTTTTTATTCACCCCAACGAGCAAGTCGAACATTGGCCCTTCAACCCGGGCAGCATGTTGGGAATCACACCCAACAGACACGCAGACGGCACGCGCAGGCGACGTGACAGACCTGCGCAGCCAGCGAGCGGAGGTGTGGCGCGGGGAGCCTGCCCGCGCCGGCGACACTCGTTTTCTCGGAGCCCACCGCGACGGACGATACTCGCGTTTACCTAGATACTTATATATATGTTTTGTCCGGGACAGTTATAATTGTTAAAGTTTAAATCGGCAATATACCAAGCCTTTTATCATACAGTCCACTACTTTTTATTCACCCCAACGAGCAAGTCGAACATTGGTCCTTCTAGGATCTCGCCGGTTATTTTTCAAAAAGTAACGGTCTTGGAAAAAATCTTCAAACTCGAAGCTCTTCAGTTGCGGTCTTCAGCAGCGACAGTTCCTGCAGGAGTCATCAATTTCCTGTCGAAGAAACTACGCACAGCTCCCGCACACGCCCAGAGAAGAAGTATCTAGAAGTCGGCCGTACAACGGACTTGGGACCCGTCGAAAGTTCGAGTCATCGTCAAGGACAAAGAAGAACTTGCAACATCATCGGTTATCCTATGGATGGTTAACACATTGAGTGAGTTCGTTCCAATTTGTCCCATATATCTTTTCCTATTCTTTCTCATATTTCATGTTTGAATAGCAATAATTTAAGTGAGTGCTTTCAATTACTTTCACTTTAAATCGTTTAATGATAAATCATTCTTATTCATAGCCTTGCATTTGTCAAAAATCATTTATTCTGCTTACGAAGCTTCTGCATAACCTTTTTATATTTCCCCATTTGTTTACGTTTACTTCGCTTCTTATCTGCAACAGCTGATCGCTCGGCGACACACCTGCGCGTCAGGTGTTCTTTTGTTCGCACTGTTACCTTAGCTAGCTACGTTTTTTTATCTACGCATATAATTAACTGGTTTCTTATCCATCATTACTTTGTTTGTAAGTTAGTGCTTGTGAATTTAAAGCTATGGCTGACGAAAAAGTTGATAAACTAGTTAAAAAACGCAGCTGTATGAAGTCTAAACTCACTATTTTTGGCAATTACCTTCACATGCTTGAAAGTTGCGACGAACTTAGCAGCTTACAACTTTTAGATCTAGAAACTAGGTTTAATAAATTTGATGGCTTATATGTGGATTTCGACAAGTTACAGAGTGACATCGAGATGGTGTCGGAGGACCCCGATGACGAGAGCAAGGAGCGCGAGCAGTTTGAGAACCAGTATTATAAGCTGGTGGCGACGGCGCGGAGTCTGCTCGGCGCTCGTCCCCCCCAGTCTGGCAGTCAACAAGATGGTTACGTAACGGGTGACGAGGATGTGCAGGCAGGTTGCTTTAAATACAATTGTGTTAGGTTGCCAAAAATAAATTTACCAGTCTTTAACGGACACTATCAACACTGGCTTGAATTTAGAGACACTTACATTTCACTTATTCATTCACGAAAGGACATGGACAACGTTAATAAATTGCACTATCTGCGTGCTTCTCTTAAAGGTAGTGCGTTGCTAGTTATTGATAATTTAGATTTTAAAGCACAGAATTACGAGTCCGCTTGGAATTTATTGTGTAATAGATACGACAACAAAAGATTGCTCGTTAATAATCATGTTCGGGCGTTATTTAGCGTTGAGTATATGCAGAGTGAATCATGTTCTTCTATTCGTAACCTTATTGATGTCACGAATAAAAATCTTCGTGCCTTGACAACGCTAGGTCAGGACACTGAATTTAACTTACGGGATACCCTCATAATCCACATGATGTCCGAAAAACTTGACGGTGTCACACGTAGGGAATGGGAAGAACATCGAAACACATTAGATAATCCACCGTCATTAGATTTTTTTTTAAAGTTCCTTAGCAACAAAGCTGACTTATTAGAAACTTTGCAAGAACATAAAAGAAACAACACAAAAGTACAACAGGCAGACACTTCCAAACATAATTCTAATCTACTTACAGCTACAAAATCTGATCAAAAATTAAATGAGAGCAATAATAAAGATAAAAAAAATAAATAATAATAATAAAAGAAAATTAACGTGTCCTATGTGCAGTCAGACTCATTTTTTATTCAATTGTGATGCTTTTAGAGCCCTGACTGTTGAAGGTCGTATACAAAAGGCCAAAGAGGCAAAAGTCTGCCTTAATTGTCTGCGACTAGGCCACGCAGAATCAAGGTGCAATCTCGTACCTTGCAAATACTGCAAGAAAAGGCACAGTACTCTGCTTCATCTACATGAATGAACTCCGTCCCCTGAGCCAGTTATTCCCGTCGATAACTTTGCCGCTTCAACTAATGTTCAGCAGTTTACTACTCCTCCGAATGTTTTGCTTTCCACAGCGATCGTGAGAGTGGTTGACAGCAAGGGCGACGTGCACAATGCCCGAGTACTCCTCGACAACGGTAGTACGGGCAACTTCGTAGATGAGTCACTGTGCGGTAAGCTGGGTTTGTCGCGACGTAGTGCGAGCGCCACCGTGACGGGTATAAATAATAATACTTCTTATTGTACACAGTCTTGCAACCTTACGATTATGTCCCACTATGATGACGACTGTAAACTTACTGTAGACTGTCATATTTTACCACAGATCACTAGAGCTTTGCCGTCTTCATTCATAAACACCGATAACATTCCTCTTCCATTGGGAATAAGTCTAGCTGACCCAACATTTAATATACCGGCAGCAATAGACATCTTACTTGGGGCTGAAGTATTTTGGTCCGTCTTATGCAATAATTCTATAGACTTAGGTAAAAATCAGCCTAAGTTATATGAAACGAAATTGGGTTGGTTAGTGTCAGGGTACGTTGCCCGTCATAAGACACACTCTTATTCTCCCGTTTGTCATTTTTTAAATGAGGACGCCAACCCAGACTTATCTCGTTTTTGGGAATTAGATACCATTGCAGCCAAGCACTCCTTATCTCCTGAGGAGCGTGCCTGTGAGCAGAGCTTTAAGGAACATACCTATCGTAAAGACGACGGACGCTTTGTCGTAACCATGCCCCTGAAGAACGATCCTTCAGTCTTAGGCGATTCCTTGTCAAAGGCAAAGTGTCGGTTCATGTCACTAGAGCGTAAGTTTCTTAGGGACCCTGCCTTCAAAAGCAGGTACGTTGAGTTCATGCAAGAGTATGAACGCCTAGGTCACATGACTGAAGATAAGAAGTCTTCGCCGAGCTGTATTGAGGGTAATAGCTATTTTTTACCACACCACGGCGTCATCCGTGAATCAAGTACAACTACCAAGCTTCGTACAGTGTTCGATGCATCGGCCACCACTAGTACTGGTGTGTCACTAAATGACATACAAATGGTTGGCCCGACTGTACAAGAAGATATCATTTCAATACTGCTACGCTTTCGCCAGCATAAATATGTTGTAACTGGTGACGTAGAGAAAATGTACAGAGCGATTGAACTTCATCCTTCTCAACGCTCTCTACAAAAAAATATCTTCCGCTCTGATTCTAAAGAGCCTTTAAGAACTTACACACTCAACACGGTGACTTATGGCACGGCAAGTGCGCCTTACTTAGCCACTAAATGTTTGGTGAGTTTGGCTTCCAGTGCCCCTGATGATGACGTCAAACAATCAATTAAAAGAGACTTTTATGTTGACGATTATCTGGGTGGCTCTGATTCTATAGATAAAACAATCGATATTGCTCAAGGAGTCATATCTACCTTAAAATCAGCCCAATTCAAATTAAGAAAATTAAAAACAAATAATACATTAATTTTAAATCAAATTGCACCCTCTAATAATAATACAGAAAACAAAATATTAGACTTTTCACAAACTAACATGGATGTCTCATCTAAAACTCTTGGTCTGAACTGGAATTGTGATTCAGACACTTTATCATTTTCAATTAATATAAAGTTAAATAAAAAAGTAACAAAACGTCACATACTTTCTGTTATAAGTCAGATCTTTGACCCATTGGGACTCGTCGGCCCGTGTATTGTCGAAGCCAAATTCATCATGCAGAGATTGTGGATCGATCAATACTCATGGGATGATGAAGTCTCACAAGACACCAAACATTTATGGCTAGCATTTGCTGACACTTTACCCCTTCTGTATCACTTAAGAATTCCTCGATGGGTTCTTAGTGAAAGCTCAGGAATTCATGAAATTCATGTTTTTTCAGATGCTTCAGAGCGAGCGTACGGCGCTTGTCTGTATATTCGTTCTGTGGATCAATCAGGGTTAGTAAAGATACACCTCTTAACCTCTAAAAGTAGAGTAGCGCCGATAAAGCCTACGACGATACCTCGTCTAGAGCTTTGCGGAGCCTTGTTGGCTGCAAGGTTGTGTACAAAAGTATTAATCTCTCTTACTCTAAAGATAAGCAAATGTAGGTTTTGGTGTGACTCGACCATAGTTCTAGGGTGGTTATCTACACCCCCACTACAACTAAAGAATTTCGTTCGTAACCGAATCCACGAAATTCAAGAGAGTACAGAGGGTCACGTGTGGGGCTACGTACGGTCGAAAGACAATCCGGCGGACCTTGTTTCTCGTGTGCTGAAGGCTGATTCTATCAGTGGTTCATCCTTGTGGTGGTCTGGTCCCACTTTCTTAAAGAAAGATGAACGTGATTGGCCAAAAATGCCCAATTATAGCGAGAGACACGATCTACCAGAATTGGTTTCTTGTTCTGTTGTAGTAACTAATAGTACTTCTAATGTAGATCCTATAAGTAGTTTGATTAACAGTAGATCTAATTTGATTCATGTACAAAGATCAATAGCATATTTACAAAGGTTTGTACATAATTGTAGAAACAAAACCAACAAGCGTACTGGTCCATTTTCAGTTGTAGAACTTAAAGATTCCTTAAATTTAATATTACACAAAGTTCAGTTGGAAATGTTTCCTGACGAATATGCTATTCTTAAAACTGCAAAAGTATTAAATAAAAAGAATAGACTTAGTTCTTTGTCCCCATTTCTAGATGCCAATAACCTATTGCGTGTTGGTGGTAGGCTAGACAATTCCCCTTATACGTACGATACAAAGCATCCTATCTTGTTGTGCAGCAAGCATCATTTTACTATGATACTCTTTGAGCATCTACATTCAATATATTTACATGCTGGGCCACAGCTCTTACTAGCGAACGCTAGGCAAACTTATTGGCCCTTGGGTGGCAGAAGCCTAGCCAAAGCCATTGTTAATAGGTGTGTCCGATGTTGTCGATACAAAGCGGAATCGGTGCAACCCATTATGGGACAATTACCGACAACGCGAACTGAGTTGGAGTACCCTTTCTTACATTGTAGTGTTGATTACGCAGGGCCAGTGATGATAGCGGACAGGAAAGGCAGAGGTTGCAGACTTATTAAATCGTTTTTGGCAATCTTCATCTGTAACTCGACAAAGGCCTGTCACATCGAGCTCGTTACGGCACTATCTAGTGAAGCTTATTTAGCGGCTCTTAATCGTTTTGTGTCACGTCGGGGGAAACCGCAAAGTATCACGTCCGATAACGGCACCAACTTTGTCGGCACTTACAATGAGCTATCAAAGTTTCTCGCACAATCAGACCTTGAAGGTCACATGTCTCAAGAAGGTATAGAATTTAAATTCGTACCTGCGTATAGTCCCCATTTCAACGGCTTAGCCGAGGCAGCTGTTCGTTCCACAAAACACCATCTTAAAAGGTTATTGCAATCCACTCCTCTCACCTACGAGGAAATGGCTACGTGCCTCACTCAAATAGAAGCTGTTCTAAACTCCCGTCCTATAACTCCTCTTTCCTCAGAACCCCATGACTTCTCCGCTCTGACACCTTCTCACTTCCTAATTGGACGGCCACTTAATGCTATACCTCATCCACAGGTCTCTGATCGCAATATTAATCGCCTGGAGCGCTTCAAGAGAATAGAGCACATCAAACAGCACTTCTGGCAGCGCTTTTCCCTTGAATACGTTGCTCTACTGCAGCAGAAGGTGAAGTGGCGCTCTTCGAAGACAGAACTGAAGTTAGGCTCTCTTGTCCTCATAAAGGATAGAGCCCTTCCTCCTCTTCTTTGGTCCTTGGGAAGGATCACAAAAACTTATCCTGGCAGCGACGGCGTAGCCAGAGTCGCAGAGGTGAAGACAAAGAGGGGCACCATAAGGAGGGCCTTCAATAATATCTGCCCTCTTCCAGATTTTTGAAGTCTTCCCTTCAACCCGGGCAGCATATTGGGAATCACACCCAACAGACACGCAGACGGCACGCGCAGGCGACGTGACAGACCTGCGCAGCCAGCGAGCGGAGGTGTGGCGCGGGGAGCCTGCCCGCGCCGGCGACACTCGCTTTCTCGGAGCCCACCGCGACGGACGATACTCTCTGCGTTTATCTAGATAATTATATATATATGTTTTGTCCGGGACAGTTGTAATTGTTAAAGTTTAAATCGGCAATATACCAAGCCTTTTATCATACAGTCCACTACTTTTTATTCACCCCAACGAGCAAGTCGAACAGTAGTCTTACCTACTCGGGGTCTGACGAATACCATGAACATTTTCTATTAGAAAAAGGGCCTAATGATGTAGAAGGAATTTATAGATTGAAAGTTAAACACAGAATTCCTAAGGCGACCGCAACGCGATTGGTTTGTTTTCCATTAACTCTATGAAAACTTCATAGAACGGAAAATTCTACGGAAGTGTTTTTGTAAAGTTTTAATCTTATTACTGCGGTCTGTGATCAATAGCGATTGGGCGTTTATGTTGCCGCGGAGCGGTCGCCTCCGAATTGTAAACAAGGTTATTGGTTAAAAATAAATATTTTGGGACTGACTATGAAAGTGCCTTAATTTTTTCGAGTTACACGACGAATAACGTGGCAGCAGATATATTTTTCGCGATTTCATGTTCAGTCCCACAGTAAAAGTGGTTCATTCACTACACCACCTTATTGACCACGTTTAACAAATCACCCAGTATAAATTTAATTGATCTACTGCAGTGTCGTAGATATAACAAGCCGTCTCAGTAAGAGCTCAACTAAAATGTAAGAATAAGACCTTTATTTTAATACACAAATAAAGATGATTTGATTTGATTTAAGAAACTGTCGGGGAAAAGTCGAAGTAATGGAAATTGAATAATCTAGTTTCGGGTACAATAAGCCCCTATAGCATTATTAACTTATTTTATTGAATGTGATCTAGGTCCCACATTATGGCCAGTCTGTAACCTCCTTTAATAGCCATCTCACTGAGTATCATTATTATTTATTATATTCACGTACGGAATGAAAAGTTATTCTAAAAGCATTATAATATTACAATTATTCAAATTAAATGGTCACTTTAGAAACAATTTTCGGGGTATGGAGGTGACGTTTACGAATGAAATTTTTCTTTAGTTACTTTTTTTTTTGGCATTCGTGACATAATAATGCCACTTTCATGATTCACACATTTACCTAGATATAGTCAATAATCTCGATAAATACGTATAATAGCAGATACTATAAAGTTTATTATTTATTTACTTATTTAAACTTCATGTTCAATAGTGGTACATAGGCGGACTTAATGCCACAAGGCATTCTCTACCAGTCAACCTTCGGGTTAAATAGGAAAACATAGTGATAGGGTACAAAACATGTCTAAAAAAACTAAGTTCTTGTAAACGAGAATTTATATACTTATATTGATAGTAATACACATATACAGATAAAATAAACTAATGGGTATTTTAACAAATACCAAAAATTAAAAAGAAAATAACGAGAAACCTAATAATAATCGAATCGTTCGTCTCGAATGCAAGCTAAAATGTGTTTGTATTGGAAAACTAGAGCACTTAACATCTGCTTACGAGACAATTGTTTTAAAGCCTCCTTTCTAGGTCACTACGGTTTTATGTTGACGGGATGGAGACCTTATAGACCTCGTTATTTAAGTTTGTTTTAAAATGCTTTTTCTAAGAGAACGTAATTTACTAAAGCCCAATTATGCGCATAAGATGTTCGTGTACGATACCTACATGACGGCGCGGTTGGCGCAGTGGCTGACCGATTGCCTGCTGCGCTTCGTGTCGCGGGTTCCATTCTTGCACGGAACACATATTTGTATGGCCTACAGGTAGTTGTTCCGAGTCTGGCTGTTTGTATATGTGAGTTTACATGTTTTTAAACGCACCCACGATACAGGAGAATCTCCTAGTATGAGCGCAACGTTTAAAAAAACGTAACAAAAGAAAAAATACTTGTCAAATAGTTTTACTGACGGACTAATTAGATTTTTTCAGTTGACAAGCCTATTGTTGGTACTAACCAGCAATTCCTGTCATATTTCGAGACCTTTTGCCTTTTGTCAGAAGACCAAAATTCAGTCAACAATCAGTCTTACCTAGCGGTATCGTATGTTACCCAGCAACTGAGGTGTGAATATAAGACACTATAGCCAGTGTTGTCCCATTGAAATACAGGTACCTAATTAACTGCATCCGGGTAGTTTAGAAGCTGGCCATGGGGTCAGCTACATGCAGCATACTTTTAGTTGGGAAAAAGCTATTAGGCAGATGTGTGATTTAGTTTTCAGCTGGTGATAGAGTAAACGGACGTCCTCTTGGAAAAGGTTAGGAATCGATTTCTCTAAGTTGAATGCAGAACATTGTATTATCTATCGAGACCTTCACTTAAAAGCTTTTATACAGAAAAGAAACATTAAAAAAGTAAACAGTTTGTTTATGCAGTGTCAATACAAGTTAGCAACGTCAACGTCAAACCACCGTCGTAACAGAATTTCCTTAGTTTTTCGCTCATTAAAAGTGACATCATTTTATGAAAGGTTTTTGTTAAAACAGCGAATGACGTTGAATGCAAAGGCAAAGAACACGAGAAGACAAAGAGACTGTTTTTCTTTTATTTTTATTGCATACATCTTGAGATCTAGTTTATTTCTCTAGAGTTTTATGCTGCTTATGTATAAAAAGCTTAGTGCTCGATGGGATATCTCAAGGACAAAAATTATAAACGTCTGATACAAAATTTCGTCTGCTGCTTTTTAGGGGATAGAATAGAATAGAATTTTATTTTGCAAATATGGGTAATACATAATAGTTGTTATGACATAATATAAGAGCTCAGCCATATTTTACCATTCGGCATGCAAACATTTACATTATTTATGAAACATATGTGTACTTACATTATAAAGACCAGATCGATTATATTATTATTACAATTATCATTCAATATACATATAAATCAGTTACTAAATTATTATCATTTTCATTAAAATTATCATTAAATTACTAAATTGCCATTTTCATTACAATTATCATTCAATTAATATAATATGTATATTATTCAAATTAATCAAAAAACATATTTTTCACTGTTAGAAACTCATCTATGCTATAGTACACTTTATCTGTCATACATTTTCAAACTAATTCTTCTTAGCGTCTCCATGACAATTTAAACGGAGTCTGCCCAAAAGACAACAAGTTTGGCACTTTCAGTAGCGTCCATCAATTCAAACTTTTGGATATCTTTATATCAAAAAGTAACTTAACTTTTAGCAAGGAACTTCTTTGTAAAAATTCAAGATTCTAGACCATTATTAGAACAAGCTTCTATAACTCAATACTATTATGTTGTACGTTGTTTCTCTGTGGATGATTTGAAAATGGTGCAAAAAAATGCATGTTGTTTGTTGAATCCAGCTGTAGTAAAAGAACACACACACACAAATACGTACCAAGTTTGTGAGAAATTTGAACTCTTCAGACCTACTTACGTAATTTAACTACAAAGTAGTTACACCCATAAAGCTAAGAGTGTAAACACTACTGTAAAAACAAATGGATTTATTACGTAAACATGCATTAAGAGTTACCTATTATATCGTAAATCTGTAGGAAGCTGTGTTTATCTGCGAAAGTATTTATTAAAATTTAATTTGGTCCATTAGGAACGAAGGAGTCTAAATTGTTTGTTTTCTCGAAGTTGGAATGCAAAGCGGTGTTTTGTAACGCGCCGTTGAGGCGGTAAATAATTAGAAAGGGTTTTTAGCACTATCACAAGGTTTTTTTTAATGAAATGTCATCATCAGCCTATTTAATGTTCCTACTGATGGGACACAGGAAATGGCAAATGAATGATGAATGGAATGGGCTATAATCCACCACGCGGGCCCAGTGCGGATTGGTAGATGCCACATGTCTTAGAATTTTTTGGTTCTAGGAGTTATTAGTATTTTTATTAAAACTTGCACTGTCACTAACAGAATATCTCCCGCCGTGATTTTCAATTATTGTGCGCTCCCGATATTTCAACGCTGTTGCAAGCGCCATGATTGCTCAATGTATCTCGTAATTGACAGTGGAAGCTTAAGCTTTCAAGCTTAAAAGTAAAACAATGTAAATGAGATCGTCAGTAAGTTCTTCTTTTGAGCTGAATCTTGTAATGAACGATGTAAGTAGGCACCTATCCCTTTAATGCTTATTCTATAAAAGGAAAACCATTCCCATTTGTAATCTTCTTTAATAGCTAGTGGTAGGAATAGTAAGTTATTCCAGTCTATTTTTAAAGAAAAAAATTATAAAATATAAAGTCATGCTTTTACCATATTTTACAGGTCGCGCGATGATTCTAGATCGCTCGAGGAAAGTAGTGGGGGCAATCGGCGCATGTGTACAATCGTGCACTGAAATTCTTAGCGTGTTATTAAGCATTTTTTATTTCGTATTTTTGAACTTTAGTAACTTAACATACTAATATTATAAAAGTGAAAGTGATTTTGTTTGTCTGTTATATCTTCACGCCTAAATGGCAAAACCGATTTTGATGAATTTTGATACAGAGAAAGTTGAGACCCTGGAGACGGATATAGGCTAATAAAAGCGGGCGAAGCCGCGGGTAAAAGCTAGTTTATGATAAGTTGATAACACTAGTTTTTACTTGTAATTTATCTTGCAAGTAGGTTCATTAAGAAAAATTAAAAAACAAAAGTAAACAGTTATTATATTTAATACGTAAAATCACACGAAAATTATTCATCCGGCAGTGGTGATATTCCTTCCATTAATTCATCTTGGGATGTTGAAGTAGAAGGTAAACCATTTTTGTAGCTTGCCGTTTTAAAATTTTATTTTTAACCATTTGTTTTTACTGCTCCGTATTAGTAACGCGATAACACAAGCTGTGCGCAACAGTACTCAAGAGGCACGAGACGCGTGAACGCAGCGCGGGAATCGATGAGCGACTAACCTACCAATAACGAGTCGCCGTCGGCGCACACCCACCCCCCTCACTCCGCACGTCTTCATAAAGACCTTAAAATTGAACACTGCGCATGCCCTTTCCACTTTTGCCGAGCGATCATAAACCACCGCGCGACCTGTACATACGTTTGATGCGTTATGAATAAGACGCAATTTAATGGAGTATACCCACAGTTTGGAATTTTTAAAAGGTTTTAATCCCTACGTTATCGTAGTAGTCGTTTATGTATGAAAGTGGAATGTTAAGCGGAGGAACATTTTATCATAAGGTCTAAAGTATAAGGATTTAGAAGCTTTTTCATGTAGTTGTTCATCGACTTTTATTGTAAATTATTGGTCATGGTTCGTTTAGCATGAACTTTAAACATTTATTAGAACCAAAAAATATGACTTTGTTTAAGTTTATTTATTTATTTGGTACACCAACAGCGATACATAGGTACTAAGAATTAATGTGAAACAATGAAAATAACTTAGAAATGGTGGTATGTATGCCTATTATAGGTATACGCAACATTCACCATAAGACAGCAACATATAATTTTTAAAATCTTAATAATAACATTTGAATACAATATAAAATAAAATTTACTTAATACTAAATAAAATTATATAAAACATGATGATATACATGTACATGTATGTACATTATGAGTGTGATATCTAAAGATTTACATTTTTGTTAAATGGTTGCGCAGTTGTAAATGGTATTGAGTTGACAGAAATTAGTTATTTAAAGGTAAATTAGTTCAAGTTCTTTTGTGAGTACCCACTTTCCTTCGTTCTCAAGTGCATGTTCGAAACCCGTACGATTGATTTCGAACTCAAATGCCTCTATCCATATGAATAAAAGTGGCTTAGTTTGAGTTTCAACAAGACTGCCCCGCATGTCAAACAGGGCGCAATATGATTAATTTACTCAAAGCAACCAGCCGCGGTGGCCTAATGCGTGACACCATATTCAAAGATCAACGGCATAAAATTGTCAGTCAAATTACCATTATAAGGATATTAAAATCAATTTTCTGGGTTATTTTAATAATAAAATATATATCGCTGGACATTACACACAGTGCCATCTAGTGCCACACTAAGCAACGAGGCTTGTGTCGTGGACACCAGATAGTTGATATACTACATAGATACTTTTTATGACTCGGTAACAAATGTCCATGCTGCATGCTTTATTTTTTTTTATTTTTTTGTTTTTTTATTTAAAGTTTTCTAAAAACCCGTTCCATTTAACTTTTTTTATTTTCCTTACATACTGCTTTTAGTTCGTCCACGTCCTTAAAATATTGTTAATTTAAACTACCACTATTTTTTCTTCGCAGCTTCATGCCGAATGCATACCTACAGTCTGAACTGAGCTTAAACAATCAATCGCTTAGTTGGATTGCACCAGGGCGCCAGAGCCTCTAAAGAGAGAACTCGTTCGTGATTGCAGCAGATTGTATTCAGAAATTGTTTCCACCGCGTTCTGTTTTATTTACAATTATTTTTCAAACTTCTATTTTGATTGTAAATGTTGAGCGCAAAGCTGATAGTTTATTCGTATTGTGAGACTATTTAGGGTGATTCATTGAAATATTATGTAGGTTACAATTTTAAAACGAAGAACTAAGGAGTGATTTTTAGGACTCGTTTAAATTTTCCTCTTTTCTCCAATTTTTTTTACTTCTTCAACGCATTACCACACAATTCTGGTTCAGGTTCAGGTTTTCCTAGTGCAGACACCAGTCTCTCACAAACTTATCTACCGTAATTTTAAGTTTTACACATAATTATACATACTTTGTCATGTTTGTGAAGAGATAATAAATTATTTTGAATTTGAATTTAAATTCTGAGTGTTTGCGCTGTCTTAAGTTTCGTTCCTTAATTTAGTTTGATCTTGTTTATGTGTGACTATTCAGTCTATTAATATCTCGAAATTTTATCCTTGAAATCGACGACCGTGAACGTTTTGGGGCGAAGAGCCCCAACTCGCTATACGATCGCAGGCAGGCCAGGGGCCAGGTGAACCGACGACATGATCATAGTAGCAGGTAAGAGTTGGATGCAGGAGGCTATTCACAGACGTGATGGATATCGGTATCTAAATTAAAGATTGATAGGTTTTGCCGCATTGATGAGCAGAGCGGTGGCCCAGTGGTGGCGCCCCCGACTTACGAACAGTAACTTGTGGGCTCGAACCCGGGCAGGCGCATTACTTTGTGAAATTTATTTCATCACCGCTGCTTTCAAAACGGTGAAGGAAAACATCGTGAGGAAACCGGCATGTCCTAGAACCAAAAAAAAATCAAAGACATGTGACATCTACCAATACCTACCCGCACTGGGCCCGCGTGGTGAATTATAACCCATTCCTTCTCATAGAGGGGAGGCCTGTGTCCCAGCAGTGGGAACATTAATAGGCTGATGATGATGAGGTTTTGCCAGTTAATTTTATTTGACCTTGAGTAAAACATTGACCTTGAAGCAGACCTTACAATATAATCATGCTAAATAATTATGTCATGTTGTGTCTTCTGTGTAAGAAGAGAACTTTACCATGTCACCGTGGGCTTAACAATGACTACGATAACATAAATCTTGTACAAATATTCAATTTAGTTTTGACGTAGGTTTCATGTCGGCCAGATTGACCTTTCATATCAATCTCGACGTGATTACATAATATGTTTCTATGAAGGCACGTAGCTCGTAAATATTTTAGTACGTTGTCAATAAAAGGTATTGGCTCGAAACAATCGTAGGGCTCATCACCATAAACTCGCCGTGATATGTTTGCAGACCTAGTAATGGAGGTACAGACGCGGAGAAAAGACTCTAAATGTCTATTTAACCGACAGCGCGATGGGAAAGACAGGGTTATGTTTTTCACGGGTATCTATGTATCTAGGAGTTTTTTATGCCAAAATCGAGACCTATGAGCCGTTTTTTGGCCAGTTATTTTGGAAATAGTTTGCCTCTGCCTTTATGAGCGTGATATTTAAGACAGGAAGTACTCACTAACCTCTTTTGGGTTCGATTTTTACCAAATAATTTAAACGTATCTAAATAGTAAGAAAAATTTGGTTAGTGCCTAAGCGTCAGTTCATACCGAGACGATATGCGACGCGGCGCAGCGCGACGGTGCCAGTACTGGAAGAGGTCAGTGATTTCGTGCTGCACCGCGCGTCGCCGCGAGACGCATCGCTATTAAATGTGTATCTATTAGTGTAGTAAACGAAGTAATATTTTGAGTAGCTCTATTAAGATGTGCGCGCACCGTCACGTCGCGTCTCGGTGTGAATTGACACTTAGGTAAAAAACATTTCAAGGAAAAACTTCCTGGAAAATAACTTCTGAAGAACAAAGCTTTCAGGCTTTTTCTGTGGAATGAATTAAATGTGACAAAAATATGTATTAAATTGTCTTTTTTAACATTGCCAGACATAATAAAAATTACAGTATCGTCAGACTAAACCTTTTTAAAAGATTTTGCTTATGACGTTCCTTACCATATTCTCCCGGCAGCTGTTACATTGGCTTGACGTGCTCTCTTTAATAAAACGATTTCAGAGAAGATTTTCAATTTTACCCGATTTAAAATGCAACATAGCCCCCTTTTTGTACAAAAGTGCTTTTCCCCTTTAATCTGCATTCCATTTTCAATTCAATTCTCATTCAGATGCTACCATCTTGATATGAAAATTGAAAAAAAAACAACAAAATATTCCAATCCGCTTTGACTCCATTTCATTTCGTGAATTTAAGAGAAAAATAAGGAAAACGGCGTCTAATAAGCTTACCTTAAGTAAGGCAGTGAAAGAGCTGACGATCGCCTCAATGTTATATTTAATTTGGCAGAAAAATAGTCTTTTGTGATTTGTCTGTTTGTAAGTGACTTTGGGTGTCTTCAACTTTTTTCGGTAAACAAATAAACAAAAGGAATGGATGAATGGAATGAGGACGTGGATCATCCACGTGGAGGAAGCCCTTTCATGAGAATCTTTGCTCAAGGAAAGTCATGGCACCTTTTTATTTATTTTATTCTTTATTTACCTACATTGAATAGATACTTACATCGACATAAGTGTACTGTGCGGCGATGTGGCTTTTCAGTTTTAAATGAAATAGGTACCTGTCATCATTAGTCTTGTCTTATAATATAATATGATATATCACAAAATATACCATATGCCTTGCTTGTAAGGAAACTCGGAAGTTGAGTGAATATTTTGTCCACATTGTAGTTTCCGAAGGTGATTGATTGGAATTTTAATACCAGTGGAATTTTCCAGTACCGAACTACATTGTATTTTTGATAAATGTCAGAAAGATGAGTCGTGTAGAAATAACGAGTCTAAAGAGACACTAAAGGAAGTCTCTTGTTCTGAAGGGCATTGTGATATTTTTGATGTACTTGACTATACTTATCTTTTGATTCTGAACATATTGAAGGTCAAAATTCCCATTTTGTGACCTTTTTTTACAAATACAGGTTTCTATTGTTAGGTATGACTGAAATTCCACGCGCGCCTCAAAGAGATGTCAGCAAACTGGAAGGGGTCCGCAAGGACTTAAGTCTATTGGGGCTGCAGAGCTGTTCGAAAGAGATACCGCAGTCCTGGAACACAACGGACTAAGAAGAAACATGCACATGGAACCTTATTGGATTGTAACCAGCCTCATATCGTATAGATGTAATCATTATAATCGTTAAATGATTATAATAAAGACAGTATTGACTCAGGTCTCGGTGTTTGAATATCTCCTCGAGATCCCGCCTTACAAGGTTTTAGTCAGTACAAGTCTGACACTGCCTTCCGCTCCGCCCGGAGCGGGAGGGGTTATTTTTTGGGTTCCCATCCGAAAAAAGGTATGATTAAACTTTAAATATCGCTATTACATATATCCTATACCATTGCATACACCCATAAGCACAAAGTGTTTATTTATTTATTTGGCTCATCAACAATTGAATACACTGCTTCAAAGATACAAGATACATCCAATAGAGTCACAGACAACCAGTGTATCAACCTCTTGCAACAAGCACATCATGCACTACTTACCTATTTGTTGTTGTCTACTTAAAAATCAGATGAGTACCCAAAAACTCACCACACTCAGCTATGCTATGGTTTTTAACACTGTGATGTGTGAATTACATTGCATGTTACCGTAAACGGTATTTTTACGCCAAAAGTCATTTCGCAGCAATAACTACTAAAGCTAGTTGGCAACTATGCGTGTTCTTTTATACCCTGGATTCGGTTTGGCCCAGGGTCACGTGGACCTTATAAATCATCCCACGGAAACGTCCCACCGGGATCAAAATGAATCCTAAATCTTTATTATATTTCGAAGATTATTGTCTATATGCCTAAAATGTAATAGACAAACAAACCGACATACTCACTTTCATAATAATATATTTGTTATATTATTCAGGATAATTTCAATCCCAACTGTACAACAGTTCTGTGCTCGTCTGTACTCATGTACGAGACCTCATTAACACTAGGTATATCAAGGCTTTGATAGACTCATAATAAACGTCGTATGATAATAATTCGGGTTTAGTTCACCTAATTACCAGAACTTATGCCATCATTATTTGCTAGTAAGTAGATTTGATATGTATGTAAATTAAAGGATTTTGTGTGTATTACCATGTACTTTACCTCTGCTTGCCCCGTCAGAGAAAACAGGCTACAGGCAACTGATGTTTCAATACATTTGTGACTGATTTTAAACATTCCTAGGCTGATAAAATTTTCCTTTTCCCTAAAATTGTTTCATTTCCTCCGTTTATGTCAAATTATTTCACCACCTTAGGGTTGAATGTTAATTGCACGTCATAAAACGTAAAGATCCATTTTTGCTTCAAGATGAATGTGACAGTTAGAGACCTACTTTCAACCTTATAGAAGTTTATGCCAAAAGTTATAAAGAAATACTAGGTCGAATACACAATTCCACCTCTCTAACAAACATAAAGTAACTTTTATAGCTAAACATGAATCATGTCAAACAATTCGGCACTATATTTCCGGCTACCAGCTTATCAACCATGATCACCTGAAAGCCGTACTTTGTTAGGGTCATATCAGACACTGCACTTAAGTGAATAGTTCACTCATGTGACTGTTCTATTTGATTCAGTACATGTTAACTCAATACCGACAAAATAACATAGGAATCAAGGTTCATCTGCAACTTTTATTTAATTTTTCGTAGTCGGTAAGTGAAATATCACTGCAATGTGTCGAGTGCCGTAATACAACATCGTTGTATCGGTTCGCTTATGAAATAATTTTGCGTTCTCACTTTTGAATTTTCACTTCGAGTGAAAAACGCTGAATGAAATCAAAAAGTGGAGCGTCTGATATCGACTTAAGAGTGTTATAATAAACCCTTCCGGCAGGCCACACTGACCGACATAACTGTCGTTCATCAGGACGACACTAATACGAACGAACGTCAATAATTTGCAGTTTCACGTGTCACCGAGTTCATTTAATTAAGCCTAAACGGGTGGGAGAGCCTTCGTAAAATTTTCATATAATATTAACAGAAGAATTTACTACCTGAAAAGGTAGAACAGGGTACTTTATTATAGCCCTGCGCCTAGCGATGATAACGCCTAATCCCGATTAAGTTTAAAACTTATTTTTCTGCCGTTTCAGCATGAACTACGGAATTATAATCTCGGTTTTTGTTTATTCTAACACTGAAAAAGGGTGCACAGGGTGAACAGCTAGACACGATGTTTTTCACCTTAGAATTATTTTAATCAGTTCGTTGAGATAGTGGTGTCGATTCTGTTGTGCTTTTTTTCGAAATGGCATCTCGCAGTTCAACCTGAGAGGTTGTCGTCTGCTTAACCGGACTTTCCTGTGGGTGCCTTAAGTGTAAGGCCTCCAGCCAGGGCAAAAAAGTTACAAACTAAGCGACTACACGCTAAGGGCACCCCCTGCGGGGTACTGGCCTCGGCTTAGGGCGTCGCTGGGAGAGGACAGCAAAGGGACAGGCTGGACCGGAGTGGTAAATTCTGTTGTGCACAAACTAAACTTAATTTAGGCATTATTACTAAAAGGCTCTATTACTAAAAGGCAGTGTGAGAAAAGGACGGCTATAGTTATGAACTAAGTTAGAGATGTCAAACTAGTTTATGCCTTGCGCTTCACCGTGTTTTAAGTTGACGTGTTTTTACGTGCACCCTTCATTTGTATGGAAATATTAGTTCTAATTAAATTTGACAGCTTTCAATTACGTCCGTCTCTTTCTCGTTTTATTAGAGAGAAAAAGATAGCAATAGCCTAAATTAAGTTTAGTTTGTGCACAACACAATCGACACCAATATCTGCTTTACTGACACAGCATAATCCTAACTTCCTTCCGTTTTTTAAATTCTATCTTCGTCTTCGTATTACATAAATAAATATCGCTGGACATTACACACAGCGCCATCAAGTCTCACACTAAGCAACGAGGCACGTGACGTGGACACCAGATAGTTGATATACTACATAGATACTTTTTGTTTGTAAATACATACTTATACTACTACTACTGTTTAAACATCCATGCCTCGGAAACTAATGTCCATGCTCATCACACAAACATTTGCTCCTACCGAGATTCCTTACCTAAGAACGTATAAAGGCAGCCTCACTACCGCTGCGTCTTTCGGGTCGTCATTGGTTGATTCAAAATTGTTCCTCCTTATGTAAGTTTAGATACTTTATGGTCGATTAATTCATTTATTTAAAAAAAAATAGGTCAGACTTGCGAATATAAATACATATATATATAATAATACCTATAGCGTTGTAATGTCAATACGACAGAATTACAATCATCTTCTTTATTGTCAGACCGAATAATAAGGTCCCATTAAAATAGGTGGACAAATTTTAACACGGCGTTTAATACGTCTAACCAAAGATATCCAAGCAAAAAAAAAAACACTGAATAAAGTCATTTTATTTTGACCTAAAATAATAAATTGCCAGCACTCTAGAATGTCTGCGGGACTATTCGAAAGAGATACCGTGGCCCCGGAACACAAAGGGCGATGAAGGAACATGGATGGGTTTTAGTCAGTAAAAGTCTGACACTCCCTCCTGCTCCGCACAGAGCGGGAGGAGTCATTTGATGATTTCCCATCCGAAAAAAAAAGCACTCTAGAATAAACACATCCATAATGGGCGCGTTCCCGTAAGTAGGTACCCAGTCAGTTCTGTTAATATCGTTCTATATTTAACCAAAGTAACTTTCAGTTAGAGAGGAGAGGCTTTTGCTGAGGAGTAGGACAATACAGACTAACTAAAAAAAAACTTTCAGTTGACTACACAACACCACCTTTTTAGGATAGTGTTGTTATGATACGTAGAGGATAGTAATTACGCGCAAAATAAAATCACTTTAATCAGTATTTTGTTTGCTTGGATATCTTTCGTTAGACGTACTGGACGCTGTGTTAAAATTTGTCCATCTATTTTAATGGGACCTTATATACGACTGTACCAACCATTATGAACAAGCTTCACTATGGGAGCATATGTGAACTTGTGGAAAAAAAACTGCTATTTCATGCATTTTGTTGATCTATGCACGAGGTCTTACGCAATAAGTAGCCTCACATTATTCCGAAACTTTTATGGGTAAAACCCCCAAATACTGTAACGTCACTCAAAATTGAAGGGCTGCTTAACATTTGAGCAGCTCCTAAACATTAAATTTCGTATGGCCAAACATCACTTTTGAAGTGCTACTTAAATTTTGAGTGACGTTTCAGTTTTCGGGGGAAATACATTTAAATAGTTTTAAACTTGTATTACCAACTGTAAAAATCGATTATTAAGAGGTAAAAGAAATGAAATCTTTATTTTCCAGATATGAATTCACTTGTTAAGTTAAGTTTAAGTAAAGTAGTGAGTAAGTAGTAAGTAAAGTTTGTAAGTTTGGACGTAGGAGGTGATCTTCGGAACTACTGATCCGATTTCAAAAAGTCTTTCACTAATCGGAAGCTAGGTTACCCTCGTATCTAAGTATATTAAAAAAATTACCGTGGGCTAATTCATCAGACTATAACGCGAGCGAACCCGCGAGCAAAAGACAGTAATAACACAACAATATCTATCACATAATTACTTCAGAAATCGATGTAATTAGATTCCACCAGACTGGATCCTTAATGGAGTGGAGGCACGTGCATAGTAATGAAACGTCTCCTTGAGTTAATGTGCACACTAAACACATTCTATTCCATTGGTATTCGTATCGCTTTCGTCCTAGACATTAACACGGTTAGAGAAGAAGGCTCTTGGATTATAGACTCTTTATATACAAAGTCAGACAATATTAAACGTAATTCTTTTGAAATAAAAAGTTAAGAATACTTCAGTATTTCAATACTTTTATGCTTGTTTTCTGTAACACCGAGGTGTCAAAAGGTGAAAAGAAAATAAATATGTATTTGTCACAAGCCAAGTGCACAAAATCAATAAATTAAATAAAAACAAAAAAAAAACTAGATTGTCTGACTCTGCGAACAAAACCCGACACAGGTTTTCAACTGGATCTGGAATAGCGACACTTAATTACATAGTTAACTTTATGAGCCATGTGGGTTTAAAAAAAAAAACTAACAATGAAATAAAGTTTAGCCATTCATTTCGGTATCGCTATCTGTTAGTGAACATAGCTACACAAGAAGAAAACTCCACGCATTTTTATCTACGTGTGTAATAATACAAAGTCATCATCAGACTATATAATGACCAATAACTGTTCTGTTTAGTCATGATAAGTTTCGGATACTTTGGGATTTTTTTACTCTAAACCTATCTTGCTTTAAGATCATAATTATTGTCACTGAAGGAATCCTTAAAGAAGACTAGTTTAGTTTCGTCTGACAGCGAATAAGGTTCCACGTACGATGTCCATTTCAGAATTTTTAAATAGAAAAGTCAGACTTTTACAATAAAATCCGAACATTTTATTATTTCACGTTGTTTTTGCGGTTATCATTTGCCTTTCTTTTTAATAAGTAAGCTGATACTTCCGGACAAATGAAATGGCCGGAAAAATCCCGGAAATCTTGTGCCAAAAAGCCGAACTTATCCGGTCAAATCCGGATGGTAACCCTAATTCTACGTGACAAGGGCTGAGTTTGTCACTCGGCTCAAAGCGCAAAAGTGCCGAGATTTTTCTAAAAGAAAGCGAGGAATAAACTGCCTGACCTTGGAATCGAACCTAGGATTTAGGCTAGGATTTTAGCACGTAGGCTGCACTAACAAGACCCCTAGAGGGACCCCTGTCTGTCCATTGAAAAGAGAAAGTAAAGGAAAAAAAGATATGCGTCTAATAAGACTATGTTCAGTGCAATGGACGAAGCATAGGTAATAATAAGCTATTCAGTTTTTCATTCGAATTGTTGGAAAGGCCTGAGGGATTTGTTTTTGCTTATTATAATTTCTGCCAAAATAAGTTCAATGCTAGATTAGGCAAGCTTTGCATTACAGGGTCTTAAATTTAAACTTATAACGAAATTAAGGTCTAGTTCATTATTTATATAGGGTGTGAATATTATCGCAAACTATCTTGCCCTGGCCCATGCCATACAGTTAACGAGATTTTGCAGTTGAAGTTACGTTCAGCGGCAGTTTCAGGGTACTGCCACTGCTGCTGCCACCATGGAAGCAAATTTTAGGCCAACAAGTGACACGAGATAGAAGAGTTTATTATGAGCTTTACGTGGACATAAATTCACTGAGGAATATAGGACTAAAATCCTGAAAGATGCCGCTGAAGTGATGTGAATATTCAAATGAACATCTTATCAGTTAATTGGCAAAGTATGAAGTACCTTAGGGTACAAAAAACCCTTATTACAAGATCCCAGCTGGATAAGTCAAATAGCAACTGTACTTACCCTACTTTATAACTTGTTAAGGATGAAGATAACTCCAAGATTTCTTATTTTGCCATTCATTTCTCGCTTAGATCTCGATTTGGACTCGTTTTAAAATTCAACGGAATTGGCAATGTCTTACGTCGATAGGGATGTGCCTTCCGGGACAATTTACCGGATGATTTGAAATCTTGAATGCCAATAGCAGGTTTAGTTAGATAAAGAGTAATAGGCATTTTGAGTACCTAGATAGTGACGCAATTCTAAATGATGTTTGGGCTTGTGGTCGCATAAGCTACTTTTAAGCATGAGGTCCTGAGTTTGATTCCCATGGCTGGCAAAGTGGTACTTATTGGGTTAGGGAATTCTCAATAGCAGCACAGGATCAGAATTTTTATCTGGTTGGTTTTTGTAGGTTGCTTTCTAATCCATGGGATATAAACCTTAACAGACTGGCGACATGCGGATACTGTACTGTAGTAATTTATATATCTCTGCTGAACCCTTTTGGAAGAACGGGCGTGATTTTTGAATGATTTATTACTTCATAGATATCTACGATAGAATTTTTTTTCCAAAAGTCCGGGGCCCATTTTCTCCACAAACTCTCTGAAGATAAAAACAATAAAACACTAACTATTACATCAGAAAAATCCCAAGAAACCTCAAACGCTGACGACAAAGACATCATTAATATCTTTTTAGTTTGAAAAATCTAGCCTAAAAACAGGAGAGTAATGATCCTAATACTGTTAGACTGCAACTAAGAGCAAAATGCGTTATTTTAAAAGTTGCGGCTCTTCTAAGTAATTTATCAGCATTAATTATTAAACAGCATTGTAAAATATTTATCAGTGTAGATATAATATTATACAGAAGCATATTTGTTATATCATCTGTCATTGTGGCTATAATGGTGTTTGGGATGAGCCTATGCCGAATACTTAATCATATTAAAATAAATAAAGTTCCACACCATGCTTGTTTGTTAGTCCGTGATTTTCCTCGGAACTTTTTACTGAAAGTATTTAGATGCAATTGATTCGATTAAATAAATTGGGCTATGCTTGGAATCTCTGAGGGATCGCAACCGGAACGAAGTGATCCGACAGAGAACCAGAGCTGTCGACGTAGCTCACAGAATTAATAAGCTGAAGTGGAAATGGGCCGGTCATATTAGCCGTAGAACCGATGACCGTTGGGGTAAGCGTGTTCTTGAGAGACTGCGAATCGGCAAACGTAAGGTGGGACGCCCTCAGGCTCGGTGGAGAGACAATCTTCGCAGGGTGGCTAGTAGCAACTGGATGAGAGTTGCTGAGAATCGAGTTAAATGGCGTGCGATTGAGAAGGCCTATGTCCAGCAGTGGACTGTTGTACGCTGATGATGACGATGACGAAATAAATTGATTCACGAGGAACGTTTCAATGTAAATTCTAGGCGATGCCGCACTATTCGAAATGAATTATAAATTCTTTCTCATATTTCAGTCTATCAAATCGTGAAAATCCTATCAAAATCTTTCAAGTATTACAGACGTGGATAAGTGACTTTGTTTTATACTAAGTTTCTTATTAAACAGCGAACTACTTTAACTTAAAATACCGGTTAAACATATCTATTTCGACAATATCGCACGTTTTGAGGTTATTGTTAGATTTACGTTTTCATTTTCGAATTTCTCAGCATTCCGGTTAGACAAGGCTTAGCTAATTTTACCACTGTAATCTAGAGATTATAAGGAAGAAATCAATATACGTTTCACTACTAAACGCTTGAGGTGGCCTGTTCTCCAAACAAAAAAAAATGTCTCCTTTAATTAGAACAAATATTTCCACAAATGAAGGGTGCACGTTAAAACATGTCGACTAAAACCGCGGTGAAGCGTAAGCGGTGGCGTCTAGTTTGACATTTTCTAGTTTCAATTTGTTCATAGCTATAGCCGTCCTTTTCTCGCACTGCCTTTTAGTAAAATATAGCAATAGCCTAAATTAAGTTTAGTTTGTGCACAACAGAATCGACACCATTATCTAACAAACTGCCTACTACCTGACGACCCGAATGGCGCAGCGGCAGTGGGGCTGCCTTACGTTCTTGGGGTCGGGACCCTTCGAATCCCGGTACGAGCAAATGTTTGTGTGATGAGCGTGGACATTTGTTTCCGAGTCATGGATGTTTAATGTATAATACGTATGTATTTACAAACAAAAAGTATCTATGTAGTATATCAACTATCTGGTGTCCACGACACAAGCCTCGTTGCTTAGTGTGGCACTAGTTGGCGCTGTGTGTAATGTCCAGAGATATTTATTTAAACTAAATATTGTTCCTGTACGAGGCCAAAAAGCACCAAGCGTCTCTCAATCCCCATCATTTCTCAGCATGGTGCCAGGGACTGGCACATGCTACGATACTTACATCATACTTCTTTCGCCTCGTTTACGTTGACACATCTGGTAATACCCGCTAATTCTATTGTATAGTACTTGTAATTGCATTGAATGGCACTTTATAATATATCTAAGCATATCAAAAAGATATTGTTGGACACAATAACGCCTCAAATATTTATATCGGTTGCGAAATGAACCAAAATCGGTCTCTTATTTCCATTACGTGTAGAAATTGCAAAAGATTAGAAATGTATATTTCCGTTTCTACCTATCCTTAAATACCTTTATACTATCGTTAGGTTATTTTGTTGAGGAAACCCCAATGCCTCGTCTAGTCGAGAAAACTTCGGAGAACACGTCGGGATTTTCCGAATAACTGATTTGAATAAATGACCCCGCGTCCTTATCTAAGCGACTGGCGGCACAAATACTCGACCGTCACGTTTATCTGTACGCAAAACCGTAAGACAACCCTCTTTTGGCGCTTCTTCGTGTTCGGCTTTTCCGCACAAAATTATCGCGACCGCGGTCACGTCGATCGCATTGGTTAGCACGCGGCCTTATAAATGAACGCGACGATCGTGTATTTTCACAACATAACAACATCACGCTTGTAATTCCCGAAGTAGTACACCCATACTTCGCCATTTATGTTTAAGTCCCGTGTAATATATCAGTCACAACAAATCCAGACTCCGTGGCTGCTACTGACAATTTTCGCGACAGTCGTTTAATATGAGGACACATCACCCTCGCGAGGATCAGGTGGCAAAAATGTTCTCAGAGAATTCACATAAATAATGTAACATATTTGTAATCTTTCCTTTTGAACTTATGTAATAGGTACTTTCACCCAATATAATAGATTTCGAATGGTCTGTAGCTGAGAACTCAAAGCTAGGCGTTTTACCCCTCCATTGACGTAACACAAAGGATCGAATTTCATTGATATAGGTAACGCATGAACAAACAAATTATATAGAATATCCACTTCATGCGACAATTCTAACTGCAGTCGACTGAAATAACGGAATTTCTGAAGAACACTAAGGACGAATTTCGCCAATGAAACCGAACGCAGATTTAACTGCGTTCAAGAACAGCAGGCTTAGCGAAGTTGACAATCTACAATCGTTAACGCTAGTAGAATGACATCATCTCAACGTTAAATCACGTGATCAACACAAACGAATAGAAAATTCGTAGACAAGTTTACATCGTTCAAAATAATAGAATTGAATGTTATCGTTTCTACAATGTTGATCGCTATACTCTTTGGTAGGAACGCTCACCATAGACTAAAGTGTAGGTTTTTTCTACAGACATTAGAGAACGAGCGATCGAGTCAGTCGTGTCAACTTGGCTACCAATTTAGCGCTTTCTACAATCGCTTACGTCGAGGCGTTTACGATTATAGAAAGAGAATCGATATGAAACGTTTGTAACTTGGCTAGGCCTGCAGCTGTGAGAGTGTCTGTGTCTATGAGTGCCTAAATAACATGTGTACTGTTGGAATTTAAAGAGTTGAAATTCCAACAGTACACATGTTATTTAAGCGGTGTGTGTTAGCTAACCGGGCGCTTCAATTTAGCCATTTAATTCTGGGACGTCTAGTGTTAATAAAATAGACATAACCTTGGTGGCGAGACGATTTGGACGTCTACCGCGGGGTTGGTCCGAGGAGGCACGGGAAAAGAGCACATGGAAGGAATTGGGGAGGCCTTTGCCCAGCAGTGGGGCAGTACAAAAAAAAAACCTTAGTATTGTGTTATCCTCGCTGTGAAAAATAAAAACCTGCTACCAGTGGTCTAATGGTCTTGGATACTTCTTTAATATATAATATAATATACTTCTAGAATATCACAATAATCCCAATATTTACTGCTAATATGTCCGTAGTAATTTGCACATGGCGAGATTCTGTTCCAACATTCTCGACCACATTACTTGGACTTTAACAAACATTGCGGAATGAAATATAACTTGAATGCCCGGAAAGGTGTCAACGGGCATGATAAACGGTCGGAATAAGGCGTTCTTTATAGTTGGAGGATAGGCCTCTTGGGAAAATTTTATTGAAAAAGAAAACAATCAGAACTGCGAAAATTACAAAGTAAACGCAAACGCCTTATTACAATGAAAGTAAAGATCATCTTAATCTGATCTTCACAAAATCTTCTCTGAGTTTACAAAAGGCTCTGATCTGAATTGCGTATGCAGCATCTCCCTATAGTCTCCTTCCATCTTGCACCGCCCACCAGTCTTCTGTGCACTCTTGATGACCTTATAATGAATCACTTTTCGCCATCAATACGCTAAGAAGAAGAGTTTAATAGTCCACTGATTTATAGACCTACTATATTTCCCTGTTTAGGTCAATAACCTTGAAATCTCACATTTCTATTCAATATCGTCGAATTGAAAATTCTATTGTGGTCATGTGAACCTAACGCTAAAATATTTCTGATTTTGATTTGGAGGATTATTGGGGTCTTGCCAATAAGAATGTGTACCTAGGCACCTATAAATCATAATGTCGGTTCCTATACGAGCAAGAATATTGTTTTAATACTATACATACATGTAATAATGTTCGTTTTCACTCAAACTAGGCGTCTGATCTTAAATAAAAGCGCCCTGTTTGGACTTTCAACTTGCTGAGAGCACCCCCTAAAGAGCCACAAACAGGCCTAAAGATATTATCTAAGATGTTTTTTAAAGTTCCACGCTAGTAAGAAACTACCAAATAAATAAAGAGAATAAACTATCAGAGCTTCCATTAAAACTTAAAGCTTTCACACTCACAGATATACGAGTTATAAGTAACACAACCGACAGATATACGAGGTAAACCTAGTGACTGTGTTAAGATTAAAAGTTCAGACCAACAACTTACTTAGAGTTGAAAAGTGGTCGACCGTCACTGAGCGCGGTAGCAACTACATTAAAATCTTAGAACAATAAGGGTAATAGTCTCATGAATTATTGTTAACCAATCAATAGAACAAAAGCTAATGCAGGACTGAGCCCTGTACTTCCGCTTTTTATGTTTATACAGGGTTTCCCGCTACCTTCGGTTTACCTCGTGACCGATCCAGGTCCACGCATGATCATGTTTAGAGTTATCTATCCAAACCCGTACTTTATACAATACATATTGTATGGTATATATTGTATTGTATATCCAAACAAAAAATATTATTGTCGCAATGGGTACATTAAATTTTGATCAACATCTGCCTACCCTTTTCGTCGGCTTCCAGTCTAACCGGATGTCACTGAATACCAGTATTTTACATGGCGCGACTGCCTGATCTGACCTCCACAACTCAGTTACTGTTAAACACAATACCCCTTCGTAAGACTGGTTGTGTCAAAGATCCCAAAATGATATCCGGGACGAACGATTCAATTACATTCGAAGGCAGTAAAAAAGTAAAATTGTAATAAAAACACCCTCTGTCAGAATCAACTAAGAAAAACAACGAACTGTCCACCACCCTTAAAATAAAAAGAGACATTAAAACGGAAGTAAACACCGACCCATTTAACAAATATTTGCACAAAACATTCACAATGAATACAAAAATACATTTAAAATACATAAATATGATCGTAAAGTCATGTAAACAAGTTTCGGTTACAGCTTTGAGCTTTCAGTTGCGCGATAGCTGAGCGCCGGTGACGACGCATCGCGGGGTAAATGTGAACGGAGGCTGAAACTTTCACGACGAAAGCATAAAAAACATATTGAGAGAAAACGTTTTCAGTGCTTTGTGATTGTTTTAGTGATTGTTTAGAGGATAATAGTGATTTTATTTGGAGTGTCTAATTCATATTAAAGCACATTTGGGATAAACTTTTAAGCCCAAAAGTTAAAAAAAAGTTGGGAAAATAAATCGAATTGTTTTAATAAGTACAGGTGTGATCCAGAGTGTTATATATGTGAATTTAAAGTAATATTTGAATCAAACTTTTGCTCATTAAATAAATTTCAAAAAGAAAACTAGTTTGGAAGTTTTTGACAAACGAACGTTCTGGTTTTGACACGTAAAAGGTATTTATTACATTTACTTATTTATAATTTAAACTAGTGAATAAAAATAGTTAAATTACGACAATTGTCTCTTCGGAGTTACACTTTTTATATTAAATAATTACGACACGAAAGTTTTAATTTATACTAAGGCTTGGTAGGCTTAGCGCTATATAGCTTAGTAACTAAGCTATATAGCTTGGTAACTAAGCTATATAACGCTTGTGTAGTTGGTCAGGGACATAAAAATATAACAACTGAGTCTTGACACAACTTTACGTTGATCAGTCTAACTCCTTCACCGATGAACTATAAATTGTCATTACAACATTCATAAAAAAACTTTTTACTCAATAAAACATGACATAACTCTATGTCTGCTCTCCTCGTAAGATAGGTATACCCACACCCACTTAGCACATTTATAAAAAATATTTCATGCGTTTTAACGCATCTACAATAAAATTTAAATCCCACCAACCTTTTCAATCAAAATGATTTAAGCAGTCTAAACCCAGCCTAGCTCTCTATAAACCGATTATATAACAGCTGTACTAGATAACAACTTTCTTTTAAATCAATTTAATAGATGTTTAATTAGTTTTCCATATGCCAGTCTTAAACAATTAAACAATGCTGAGATATATTCCGATAGGCTGACGTAAGAGCTGTTAGAAACTTATTTTGTACGAATAAATTGTTTCTATGCAGATTTAAGACTCGTAGAACAGTGAGATGGTTCATCATTCTTGCAGTGTGTTTGAAAGTAAAGCTCTTTTGTTTTTTTTCTTTAACCACAGACATTTAGACACAATAGTTAAACAATGGCGTCTCGACCAAATTGGTCATTCGACAGATCATGATCTATGCATTGGGGTCCCTACATAATATGTTGCATCTTGTAGTACCTAGAGTTTCATGTGAAAATGTTTGTGCGAGAATAAACCTGCAACGTAACATAACATCACACCTGTAATCCCCGAAGGGTTAGGTAAAGGTGTTTCTAATAGTACACACTCGTATCGCCAGTTATGTTTTAAGGTCCATGTAATATGAGGTCTATTGGCATCAACCGGGTACAAATCTGGACTCTGTGGCTGCTACTGATAAAGACATGATGGAAAAAAACAATAAAAAAATTACCCGACCGGTAAATCGAACCCAGAACCACATGCTCAACAGTCGCAATTTTGACCACTATACCAACGAGGCAGTCTAAACCTATTCTGTCACCAAATAATGATAATTATTATGACTCTATTGGCAAAAAGTGTGCAGCGGTGGTGACACAGTGGTGATGGCGTGGGAACGAACCCAGGGGTGTTACTTTCCGGGGCTGCGGGACTATTCGAAAGAGATACCGTGGCCCCGGAACACAAAGGGCGATGAAGGAACGTGGATGGGTTTTAGTCAGTAAAAGTCTGACACTCCCTCCTGCTCCGCCCAGAGCGGGAGGAGTCATTTGATGATTTCCAATACGAAAAAAGAAAAAGGGGTGTAACTTTGTGTGATTTATTTCATTACCACTATTAAAAAAACGGCAAAAGACAATCGTTGAAAAAAAGCCATCATGTCAATTATGTCGTAGAATTTTTGATTCCAGGATATGTCGGTTTCCTCACGATGTTGACCTTCAGTTGTGATGAAATAACTTACACGACATAAAACTTAAACAAGACTGTCGAGATAGGAGATTGACTGTTTAATATTCTAAACCACTGGCGAAAAGGCGAAGCTGTAAAAACTTAATAACTTTTAACTGAAGTAGTTTTGTGATAAAATCTTACTTGTACCCTTGGTCTAAATCTCAGATAAAGAACATTCTGCTTATGTCCCAAAAGACTTGGAGACGTGATAACAATAAGAATTTGTCGCCAGTTGAAATTATAAAACTGAAATTGCTGAATCACATAGCTCTTGGACATTTTGCTCCGTGAGGTACCTAGAATTTTTAATATTTGTACTCTTGTAATTTTCTCTTTCTATTATTGCACATCTTTTTTTAATTAAAAGATGTCAATTTTGAAGATTTAGGCTTTTACAAAAATATAGAAACTTAACTTAAAAAAAAATACTTTTCTTCCGATATTTTTGTAATTCAGTTAATTAAACTGAAGCCCAGAAATGAATGCTTTTGCGAAAACTACTGCAGAAATGCATTATAGAAAAAAGGAAAACGTAAAACGCTGACGCTGCAGCTTTTAGACCTTTCAGCAATCAATTAAGTAATATAACTAAGACGTAGTTACAACGAAAACATGAAAATCCTCTGAAAGGTAAAATGTTGCCATCATTGCCTGAAGTTTTCTCAGTGCTGGGCTATCTCCTGAATCTCCCCCTTTTCAATACAAAGCCACTTTCATATAAGATTTAGCTCAAACACGTCAATGTCCGTTACTACGTTTGTGTAACTATGTATAATATTTTCCTCAAAGTGTTGTTCGGTTTTTCCATGAGGAATTTCTTAGTAGCAGCCCCGAAGTTCGGATTTGTGCCCTGTTGATGGCAATAGGCTCGCCCCCTTTTACATGGGATTTACACACAACTGGCGAAATGTGGGTGTACTATTAGGTACACTTCTGGCTAACCTTACGGGGATTACAGTCGTGATGGCACGTTTGTATTCCTCAGCCAACTTGGAGATGTAACGCTCATGAATTTTATGAAACCGCCCTCAAAAATGTGGTAACAACGGCAGTAGCCGATACTTAAGACCTACTTTATATTTCCGTTCGGGACAAGTATTTTGCATTATTGAATGGCTATATCTAAGTGGATTCTGATCGGCTGTGGTCACTGAAGAATAAAGTTGGACTTCTTATTTCTAAGAACTTGACATTTTAAAAAGTGCGTTACTGAAATTAGCGACCTGCTTGGTACATGAGTTCGTACGATTTGACAAAATATGGAGATTTATATTATAATGTGGAAGTTAAATATTTATATTTGTACATAACACGTTTCAGATTTAACTCTCAAATATACAATAAGTACCAGCCTATAACTGTCTCACTGCTGGGCAAAGGCCTCTTCTCATACAGAGAAGGCACGAGCATTGATCACCACGCTTGCTCAAGACGGGTTGGTGATTTCAGACTTATAAAGAATGTAAAACACCTCTTAACGAAGCCGAAAGGCACTTGTTCTCCTCGTCATTGCGATCGTTTTTTCGTTCTACACCATACCTTCCAGTTACGGAGATATTCGGGGTCAAAGTTCCAACTTTTTTTTAAAATAGGTAGGTACAAGTTTTGAATGTAAGATTTTTACGTTAAACACCTCCACGACCCCCGTACTATTCAATCCATCAATCAGCACAATGTTTTGAGTGCATTACATTGAGTTCTACCACAAAACATGATTTTCACCCCAAAAAAAAAAAGTCGTTTCCCAGCAATAATTTTTGCGTAGGTTACTTAGTTTGATGTACAGAATCCTTGGTTGACGGCTTCGTGATGACACCCTGTATTAATTTATAATTAATTATGAATCACGTTAAAATTCTCAAAATGATCACAGACGCAGTTAACATTGTGAATTGTCACTTTGTGACCACGATCCTGCTAAAGTGACCATTTTAGGCCTCCCCAGTACTTATTCTGCATCATATTGGTCTACAAATTCACTAAATGCTGACAAGAAGTGCTCGTAACGTTTGATATACCGTCCATCAACGATTTATTATCGTAGCATTTTTTCTTTCATCTGGAAGCAGATGGTACCTATGGGATCTGTCTTATTATATTTATATTGGATACTTTGGCTTTGAATATAAACTGGTTTTCATTGATAAAATGGGTATATATTTATGCTGACCAACATATTCTATAAAACGTGCGAATATAAGTTGATTAAATTTGTATTACATAGCGTTTGTAATGCGCTAACAACGATGTTGCGGCTGCCCCGCCACTGTAGTGCATCACGTATGTTTGCAGAGGCGCGCATCGATTGCTTCTACGCTACTCTGCGCAAGCGGTGCGCGTCAATGCTGAGCAGAGTACGGGCTAGTCGCAACAGCGTTTTAAATATGATAGCCAGTAGACTTGATTGTCTGTACATGAATCGATGTATTAATGCTCACATGAGTATTGATACATCGATTCATGGGTCAGGCAGGGGGCGAGTAGATTAAGTTTGTTTTACTAACACTATAGTTATAAGTTATTGTACTACTAACAAATTGAGTCTTAGTTATCTGAAATAAACGTTTTATTATTATTTTATTATAGCATCACACCTATAATTCCCGAAGAGCTAGGCACAAAAGTTTCGAGCACCGCTTGGCAACTTTTAAAAGTGATTTCCTCGCATTGCAGTATTGATTGCAATTTGTTTTTATTACGCACATCGCTTAAAGTTGCTATAAAATTAATTTTGAATTACGGTGGCATGGTGCTCGCAAAGTCGTAACTGTACCTGTACTAAACCTAGCTATTTTTCATCCAATATGCGTTCCTGGTTGATGGCAATAGGCTTGCCCCCCATTACATGGGAATAGAACATAACTGGCGAAATGTTGGTGTACTATTAGGTACACCTCTGCCTAACCCTTCCGGGATTACAGGCGTGTTGTTATTTATGTTATGTAAAGCTTTAGAAGAGTTTTCATTGTAACTATTGGGGTAGATATCAATATTTTTTATCGGGACAAACACAAATTAATAAATTCCTGTCACATACATAAGGTGCCAGTACTAAGAAAGAACCCAAGTTCACAAGAAATTGGCACTTCTACAAGAACGTTGTGCTGAAATCAATTCCAACTTCAAGCTAGCTTCTTTGACGATTCCCGTCACGATTTTTTGGTCTCGATCCCAATATACATAGATTTTTGGCTCATCGGGTCGCATTGTCACCCGATTTACACATTCTTTGGCCGTAACCCGTACGAATTTCTGGAATGTACGAAATAGATTCGGTATTTTGTGCAGTCAAATAGAGTTTGTTTTAGGATTTTACAATTTGAATGCTGATTGTGGTAGCTCGTGTACTGAAGTAATTTTTAATAGAATGTATAACATGGTTCTATTGACATTCTTTTTGAAAAGTACTTATTATTAATTTTATTTGATTATTGTGAATGTGGGGACCATTCTTATTTTTTCCCACAACTATCTGGCAGTTTGAGTACTATATCCTACCCAAATGTCCTTTGACGCTAATCTGCATAGTACTCATGTGATTTGAGCAAGATTATGTCTGGACTTCAAAAGAGACTATGACCTCTGAGTTTTTTTCGGCTGTTGTTAAAAAATGACGTGTAAAAGTGTTTGTAAAAACCTACCTGCAAAATAAGCATCATTTGTCATTAAAACATCGGAAAGTTGTGATTGTAGCTGTTGTGGTTGTGTTGTTGTTGTTGGTTGTACTTGTGATTTGTGTTATAGGCACATACAGTCTACTTTACCAAAAATACCACTTTATCATCCGACACTGTAGATCTTCAATAAACTTCAATTGGCAACAAAAAGGTTTAATCATTGCCAATTAGTGGGCGTCGGAAACAGAGAGCATTATACTTCTGCATACGTCACACCGTCACAGAGGTAATTGTCCTCTTTAACTAGTTCATAGGAGTTTCAGAGGGGACGGCGCGTACGCAGTCCCCACTACCAAAAATTACGCATCCGAGTTATCCACATTAGGGATAATCGCAAGGGTCAACCTAACCGCAGTGCAATGGGAAGGCCTCGCCCTGGGGGAACCGCCTAATTGATCACGGTTTCCCCTATGCCAGGTAAGTATGATTTCACTATAGTACCGCGCGAGGGTCGTTCAACGGCGGAGAATCTTAACACCGCGATTCAGAAACGTGACGTCACTGCATAGTGGCATCTGTTGGCGAATTAGGGGAACTTGTATACGACGTGACATCTGGTGGATTCCCAGCGCAATGCCAACTTTAGATGAGGGAAACGAGTTCCCTTTGTTAGCATTTTTTCGAATTCTAAAACCATGTTCATTCTTTGTACGAATAAAAATCTAAATATAGATTAAAGGGCGTCAGTGTTTCATCTCTCAATGCTAAGTGAGCTTATTTACGAGCAGGTGGTTCATAGTCGCCGTTAGACAGAGGTTAAACGTATTTTAATCCGGGGTATTTACCGTGTATTCTATTGTTAATTTATGTCATTTATTAGTCAAGATTGAGTACCTATTCCATACTTTATTTTTGAACTGATACATATACCACTAATTATCACGTCAAAAGTTCATAGTTCCTACATTTATGTATCCTATAATTGGCATAATCTTCGTTCTAAGTTATAATTATTTATTACACTAGCGATCCACGCCTGCTTCGCCCTTCAAGCTGGAACTAATCTATACATATAATAAAATCGTTGAGACCAAAAAATCTGTACATTGAAGATTAAAAAAAAAAACCAGTCGGGTGACTTAAAATAAGTAACTGAACATATTAAAACCATTTTAAATTTTTTTGTTTGTTTGTTTGACCGCGCATCACGTAAAAACTACCGAACCGATATTGTTGAAATGTTCACAAATCTATTTAAATAAATTCAGAATAACATTTAGGCTATAGAAATTTTGGATTTTTTTGTAACAAGGGGGTGAAAAGGGTTGTATGAAAAAAAAATAACACAAAAACAACTGGGTTAAAGTTTGTATGAAAAAAAAATTTTGATTGTTCTAGAATCATGAAATTCAGAATAAATACTTATTAATAAAAATAAAGAAATACCTATCTTAGCATTTTTTTTAAAATCTCATCCAAAGACGCAAAAAAGAGGATTTTGTGTTTAAAATTAATAAACTTCAAACACCTATACAATCAAAAAAAATGAAGTGTAACCTTTTAAAGTTGCTACATATACTTCATATATAATACAGGTAAATATAATTTCTCAGTTTTCTCGAAATTTGATTTTTGACGTGAATACGCACAAAATAGCGGAACTCAAGAAAATCAGCTTTCCTCGGTATTTGGTTGGTACGAAATGTTTGTGCGCGCATCACGTCAAAACTACTGCATAGATTTCTTTAAAGGCTTCTTCAATATTTAGGCTATATATTATCACGCTACTACCTTAAGGGGGTAGGTAATTTTTTTGTTGTGAGGGTAGCTTGAGTGTACAAACTTAAAAAGAGCTCTCATTTAATTTCATTATTAAAAATAGTTTATTATAATTTTAATATGTTGCTTATGCACTAAAACTTTGGTTTATCCTCGAATGCACTCACTACACTTATAAACCACCATATTCCTTTGAGCAAACCTGAACAATCACAAATTATAAAAATGGACTTGTATGCCAAGCTGTCAAATTGTATGGAGGAGCTATCAACCACATTTACTAAACGGATGGATACCTATGAGGAGGACTTGAAGAATGTCAGCAGTAATGAGGCGCCCAACCAACCAACAACCCTGCTGTGGACAAGAGATCGCGCAGGCAGGCAAAATGTTCGCACCCACAACTTATATGATTTATTTTCTCATTTTTTTATTTTGTGTGTCGGTCAGTCATAATTTTATTGATACGTCCAGGTTTTATTTAGATTCTGTTTTGACAACAATGAAATATGACTTTTGATTGACTGTAGCTTGTTCGTTCGGAAATATTTCCCAATTAGTGTATGTTTTTTTTTTATGCCTGGACACAGGCATTTTAATCTTTGTTTTAATGACAAGGTGCTTCGAGGATCTTCGATCTAGAGTAGAAAATTACTTGTTAATTCAGTATATAATTAGAATTAGCTTTGAATAATTAAGTTTAGTATTTATTTATTTAGTTATATATTTGTATTTAACTGTCATGTTAGACAACATCGATGACAGTTTTATTTCCTGTTCTTCTTCTTGTTCATCTGACGAAAGCTATGCTAGTGCATTCAGTGAAGATTCTGTACACTTACTCGACCAACTTTCTTCTACTTTTTCTTGCTACAAAAAAATTTTCAATGCAGTTCATATTAATGCACAAAGCATTCCAGCCCATCATGCCGATTTATTATCCTCATTTGACTCAGATCATATTCATGCTGTGCTGGTCTCTGAAACTTTCCTGAAACCTCCTCTTCCATCAACGCAGTATTCACTGCCCGGCTACAAGCTTGTGCGTAATGACAGAACAGGCAAGGGGGGTGGGGGTGTCGCCATATATCTGCGTGGAGATATTGTTTACAAAGTTATTGATCAGTCTCCGAGTAATTATTCTAAATCTGCTGAACACCTTTTTATTGAAATTACGTTTAATCACACAAAACTACTTTTAGGTGTCTACTATAGTCCGTCCTGTCATATTGATTATTTCGCTTCTTTCGAAACAGAACTTGAATACTTTTCTTCCTTATATGACCACACTCTAATACTCGGAGACTTCAACACCTGTCTGGTGAAAGATGATGTGCGCAGCCGTAAACTCAGGTCCCTTGTCTCTTCTGTCAACATGCACATCCTTCCCCTTAATGCTACTCATCATGCCCCTCACTGCAACCCCTCACTTCTAGACCTTATTCTGGTTTCTGACCCAAACAAAGTAGCCACGTATGGGCAACTTTCTGCTTCCTTCTCCTACCACGACCTTTTGTTTATCTCGTATAAAATTCGCCCTCCCAAACGCAAATCTAAATACCTATTGCTTCGCAGTTTCAAGAACATTGATCTAGAGCGTTTGGGAGCTGATGCGGGCAATATTGACTGGTCTCCTGTTTACGATAGCAATGACTTGGACACTAAGGTGACTGAGTTTACCAAGATAGTGTTGAAGCTTTTTGATGTGCATGCTCCACTTAAAAAGGTCAGAGTAAAGCACCTTCCAGCTCCCTGGTTGTCTGATGCAATTAAAAACGCGATGTCGAAAAGGGATAAGGCGAAGAGGCGTTACAAAAAGGACCCTACTGATGAGAACTGGTCCCTCTATAAGAAACTACGTAATCGCTGCGGTCGTATGTGTAGGGATGCTAAAAGGCGCCACATACACAACACAATTCAAAACTCCAACACAGCACAAGTATGGCAATTTCTGAAATCTCTGGGAATCGGCAAAAATGCGGATGACAGCTCGCCTAATATTGACTTGAACGAAATTAATTTACATTTTTCCAAATCACCAGTGACTCTGGATAATAACGTTATATCTCAAACTCTTAACGATCTCTCTAATCTTCCTCGGCCAACATGTACTTCATTCTCTTTTCACCCAGTTACAGAAGGGGATATCAGGCGGGCTATTACATCTATTTCCACAAAGGCGGTGGGTGAAGATGGCCTCCAACTTCAGATGCTTCTTCCTATCCTTGATGACCTTATTCCTATCATTTTACACATTGTAAACTATTCCCTCTTTATTGGCTCCTTTCCTTCTGCTTGGAAGAAGGCGTCTGTTTTGCCTCTTCCCAAAGTTTCAAATCCCTCTTCAGTATCCCAGTTTCGTCCCATTTCCATACTTCCAATCCTGTCTAAAGTCCTTGAGATCGTTGTCAATAATCAGCTATCTCATTACTTTTTCTCTAATAGCCTGCTTAGCCCTTACCAGTCTGGATTTCGTCCTGGCCATAGCACTGTATCAGCCTTGCTTAAAATAACAGACGACATCCGATTGGCCATGGAAAACCGGCTCCTTAAGGTGTTGGTTTTATTGGACTTTAGCAGTGCTTTTAATTCAGTGGATTTTGACATCCTCTTAGGTATCCTTTCTTCCCTAAACGTATGTCTGCCTATGCTGATGTCTGTTTTCTTGATGCGACTGAGGAACTTCTTGATAAGCTCGAACGTCTGCAGAATTTGTGTATACGCTTCATTTTCGGGCTTCGTAAGTACGACCATGTGTCGGAATTTCGGAAGCAGCTGAAGTGGCTACCTATTCGGCAGCGTCGAGATTCACACACTCTCTCTTTTCTCTTTTCTATTCTTCATAATCCTAAAGCTCCTTTGTATCTTCGGGAACGCTTCGAGTATCTTGTTCCTAGAGGTAAACCTTGTCGCTCATCATCATCTCTTCTCCTTCGTTTCCCTCCCCACTCCTCAAGTCGGTATGATGGTTCATTTACTGTTCGCGCTGTGCGCCTTTGGAATTCGCTTCCACACTCCGTGCGGGATAGCCCTTCGTTAGATGTGTTCAAGAAAAGAATAAAGGAACATTTCCTGTCAACATGATAATAGTTTGTAAATAGTGTTTTTTAAGTAAGTGTATCTATACATAAATATATTGTATGTATTACTTATATTATATTGTATGTATTAGTTTAGTGTATAAAATAAGTTAATTTAAGATTTTAACTGTATTGTTTGTGCACATAGTTATATCCTCTTCTGCAAATTTCGCAACAAAAATAAGGTTTGCTGTAAGAAAACCCAATTCTGGGTTAAGCTCGCCGTTGTACATAAGCTATATATTTGAATTTTGTGTGTATATTTTTTAATTTTGTGTGCAATAAAGAATATGAATATGAATATGAATATATGTCCTTCTGTGACTGCTTGGTTTGATTCGTATCTTCGGGGTCGCTCGCAGTCGGTACACCTGAATGAGGCTTGCTCAGATTGGTGCGATCTTTCTGCGGGTGTGCCTCAGGGTGGCGTCCTTTCTCCTCTTCTTTTCTCTGTTTTTATTAACGCTATCACTATGATATTAACTGCCCATTATCATCTCTATGCAGACGACCTGCAGCTTTATCGCCATTTTAAACTCGAAGAGCTTCCAGGAGCCATCGACGCCATCAATAATGATCTTCAAAACATCAGTCTATGGGCTAAAAACTTTGGACTATTAGTTAACCCAACTAAATCACAAGCTCTCATTATTGGTGGCAGATACTCGTGAATTTATTAAATCATCAGTCCCTCCCGCCTGTTACGTACGATGGTGTCGGTATAGCCTACTCCAAGAAAGTTAGAGACTTAGGTGTATTCTTGGACTGTAACCTGTCTTGGCATGTTCACATTGCTGAAGTAAGCAGGAGGGTGTTTTGTTCGTATCGGTCACTTAAGCGTCTTCAGAAGTTCCTGCCATTTCAGACTAAAATTACTCTCGCTCAGTCTCTTCTTCTTCCTCTTCTAGACTATGCTGATGTCTGTTTTCTTGATGCGACTGAGGAACTTCTTGATAAGCTCGAACGTCTGCAGAATTTGTGTATACGCTTCATTTTCGGGCTTCGTAAGTACGACCATGTGTCGGAATTTTGGAAGCAGCTGAAGTGGCTACCTATTCGGCAGCGTCGAGATTCACACACTCTCTCTTTTCTCTTTTCTATTCTTCATAATCCTAAAGCTCCTTTATATCTTCGGGAACGCTTCGAGTATCTTGTTCCTAGAGGTAAACCTTGTCGCTCATCATCATCTCTTCTCCTTCGTTTCCCTCCCCACTCCTCAAGTCGGTATGATGGTTCATTTACTGTTCGCGCTGTGCGCCTTTGGAATTCGCTTCCACACTCCTTGCGGGATAGCCCTTCGTTAGATGTGTTCAAGAAAAGAATAAGGGAACATTTCCTGTCAACATGATAATAGTTTGAAAATAGTGTTTTTTAAGTAAGTGTATCTATACATAAATATATTGTATGTATTACTTATATTATATTGTATGTATTAGTTTAGTGTATAAAAAAGTTAATTTAAGTTTTTAACTGTATTGTTTGTGCACATAGGTATATCCTCTTCTGCAAATTTCGCAACAAAAATAAGGTTTGCTGTAAGAAAACCCAAATCTGGGTTAAGCTCGCCGTTGTACATAAGCTATATATTTGAATTTTGTGTGTATATTTTTTAATTTTGTGTGCAATAAAGAATATAATTTTGCATTATGTCCCTATACTTCAATTGTTTGACGTTTCAGTCATGACGTAAGTACATGGGAACGGCTATTTGTAGCTTATGTCAACGAAGTAAATAGCCTAGCGGTTTCATCACCACTTTGTAAACTACGAGGTTGCAGGTTCAAACCCCCCCCAACATTCTTTTCACTTTTTGTGATTTGTTTTTATTTTTTTTTTATGTTGTGAGATTTCATAGATTTCTTTTTGTATTTAAATTGTTTGCATTTCTATATTTCTTTTTTTTTTTGGGGTGAAATATATTTTTCCATAAAGTAATAGAGAAGTATAGAAGAAGAATAGAATCATGCTGCGCCGACCCCAAATAAATTAGGATTAGGGCAGGAGTATGATGATTTCTCCAAAAAGTAGTATAGCGAACATCAGAAGCCTGATAAATTCACGTGGTCTTGCCGTGCAAGAACTGTGCTGTGCTATTTGCAATAATCAATAATTCATACGCAGCTTACGTAGATTATATTTACAGCTATATTGTTATTGGCCTCATTTCATGCACCTTGGTGAGAATTTAAGACCTCGCTGGACTGTCATCGAAGGTCTATCGATGGAGACGGAAGGCAGTTGCAAGAGGTCATCAAGAGTTTACAGCATCTATATCGTGTTTGGGCTCATTTTATGCACCTTGATGAGAACTTTCGACCTAGCTGGAGTATGACTGTCATCAAGTGTCTAAAGATGAAAACGTAAGGCTGAGGGGGCTGGCAAGGGAAGCCCTTATTTAAAAAAAAAAACAGAATATTTTAGCGATTAATGCAAATAGTTCAGAGAAATTAAATTGTTACCTTCTTGATTCTATACTATACTTAATATTATAAAGCTGAAGTGTTTGTTTGGTTGGTTGAACACGCTAATTTCTGGAACTACTGGTTCGAGTTGAAAGTATCTATTAGTATAGCTAGCCCATTTATCGGAGAAGGCAACAACGAACAACAACGTTACCACGTTTATCACGCTACAATCAATAGGAGCAGAGCAGCAATGAAAAATGTTGAAAAAAAAGGAAAAAGATATTCCTTTTGAGATCTGCGCTACGTAAACGGTTAAAGTTACGCAACAATCGTGTATGATGGAATTTTTCCTCTTAAAAAGTTCTATAAAAAGTCCGCGATCGCGATGATGGAGAGATGATGATGGTGAGATGGTTAGAGAGAGTGTGAGATCTTTATCACTCCGCTAGTTTTAATTATTATAATTTCAAATATTTTGATAATAACTATTAGGGCGATAAGGCGACCCAGTTTAATAATAAACATTTTAATAACAAACAGATTCACTAATAAAGGAATTTTAAATGAAGCAACACACTCCCACACAAATCCATACTAATGTTATAAATGCGAAAGTTTGTCTGCCTGTCTGGTATCTTTTCATGCATAAATAGCTGAACGAATTTCGATGAGATTTGGCGCACAAGTAGACTATGACTTGGGTTAGGAAATATTTTGGTTTAGGAAGTAAGTTTCTGAAGAGCTAGTTTCATAATATATTTTTTCATTATCATACGCTCAATGTGTCAACGTTTCTCGTATTGACCTAGAAAATGAGTTCTCGTGGTGAGTTAGGACTTTTTATAACATTGCTTTATTGCACTAGTGATGGCTTTCGAAGTTATTAGAACTTCATGAACTTCATGTTACTAGAGCAGCTACACTGTCTCTGCTATCTTTGTGTGGTTTTTCAAAAGTTTTGAAGTCACAGTCAGAATTTTTGGTATGAATGTATGAGAATGTTTTAAATTTTTGTTACTAAACTCGTTTCATAATGTTCAAATGTGAAAAATATTACATACTTTTAATTACAGTACATTAAAAACGCTTACAAAATTAAGGCCGTTTTTAACTACCTACAGCGAGGGATCTTAATCCAATTTAACTGGATTATGTTAATGTGTGTGGAAAAAATTAATTACCACGCTGAAGTACGGGAACACTTTGAGCAAACCATCAAAGATGATATAAATATTTTATGCCATCATGCTATTTTAAATCATTTATTTTTTGAGGTATAATCCAAGGACATCTGACTCGCCTTTTCCCAACTATGTTGGGGTCGGCTTCTGGTCTCACCAGATGCAGACGAAGACTAGTATTTTACATGGAGCGACTGCCTGTCGGATCACCACAACCCAGTTAGTACTAGGTAATACGAAACCCTATGGTAAGACTGGTTGTCAAACTTTCGGGCGTCTGACTATCTGTAACGACTGTCAAAGATCAAATTGACAGCCGGAACCAACAGCTTAAGGTGGATGCTCCAGGGTGGCCCGCGAAATTCAAATTTTCTTACGTTTTTTGCAATTTGCAGGTCAGTGTCAGGTTGTATGTTGATTAAACTATGAATCGCGGCTGTAAAACGTATGTAGTTACAGAATTATAATCATTAAAATCATCAATACAACCCTCCCAGCGCTTTGATGATTATAATTCTATAACTACATACGTGTTACAGCCGCGAATCATATTTTAATCAACATACAACCTGACACTGACCTGCGAATTGCAATAAACGTACGAAAATTTGAATTTCCCGGGCCACCCTGGCGCATTCACCTTAACGTGCTTTCCGAGGCATGGAGGAAGCTCGTTATGTAATGGGCGATTACCTACCCACGGACCAACTTAGGCGACCCGAGTGCTGTTATTTTTTAGCAACGAGCTCCTTCACCATAATAGTTAGTATGGTGTCACTGTTTTATGTATTTGGAGTGATAGAATTAATTTCTAATTAAACAATAAGTATTCCCGTTTAACTTAATTTACTGGGACCGAAATTTTACATCTCTATTGGCTTAGCACCCAAAGTAAGAAAAATATTAGCCACACGGCCTCGTTTCTCACGCAAGTACTTTTGAACTGACAATTAAAGTACAGTGATGATACGATGGCAAACATTACATCGTCAGTTACATGCTGTGTATTGTGAATCACAAAACCCAATGAACTTCGGATATACAGACAAACTGTATAAAACAGACGTATTATTAAGTCTGCTTTATGCGAATAGCATGGTTGTCTAAGTAGTGTAAGCTATCAGAATTTAATAATGCATCTATTTTTTTTAATCTCTTCTAAGTAAATAAAAATATCGCTGGACATTACACACAGCGCCATCTAGTGCCACACTAAGCAACGAGGCTTGTGTCGTGGACACCAGATAGTTGATATACTACATAGATACTTTTTGTTTGTAAATACATACTTACTATACATATAAACAACCATGACTCGGAAACAAATTTCCATGTCAAATGTCAGTGTTAATATTCCCCATTCGGTTTTGTTTACGATCTTACCCATAACCCACTTTTTACTTTAACACAAAAAGGCCATCAATCTCACCATCACCATCATTCTCTTGCCCTTGTCCCAATTCATTTGCGGATGGCGCAGCATATCTTCTTCTTCCATACTTCTCTATTACTCGTCATCTCATCAGACACCTCCTTTCGTGGCATGTCATTCTTCACACAGTCATCGTTTCTTTGGTCTTTCTCTATTCGTATACCCATCCACAGTCATACTCAAATCTTCCCTCACGATATTGTCATGAAGTGTGCAGTAATGATACAAGCATAAATCATCAAAAATTTCGACGTTGGGGTCTTAGAATGATTTACTGTATCAAACCGTTTGGGCGTCGAAGGCCCATCCACCCCGTATAATAATAGAAAAGCTTTTATCATCTAGCTTAATATAATATTTGGACTCAAAATTTCATTCACCTGTATATTCAGTATATTTACCTTTATCATTTCTTTTAGGTTTACCTTGCGAAAAAGCCCTCCTGTACAAATTGTTTCAAACAAACAATTTATTCTTTATCTTTTTCGTTAAACCAACAAAGATAAAAGAATACTGCAGCAGACTATATTTCAATTGGCTGCGAAAATGTTTGAAAGAATTTTATTTTCTTTGTTGTCATTGGCAAAGCCTTGATTTAGTTGCGATAGTATTTTTGAGATAGCTTTTTCGTATATTCACCCCACATCCTAACTAAAGTGAACGGTCAAGGCCGCGTTCGGATTCGCCGAATAAAATGAGCGCGTCGATCACGCGTGTTCTTCGTGATTGTTTTGGTTAGGAGTGATCTCAAAGCTGAGAGAACTTTGATTAAAGTAATCCATCAAGAGTTCATGATGTTAAATCTTCTTAAACTATAGCAATGAACTCATAACTAGTCGGGACAATATAAAATGGGTACATTTAGCTCCACTTTAGTAGGGTTAATAGGAACATTAGTTTCGTCCGCCACAAGAAAATGTTCTAAGTTACAACTACTACAATATCTACTAGACTAGGTTAGGTACTCACTACTAACACGTATGGAACAATTTCATCAGTTTTAATAATCTGAAATTTCTATTCTAAAATTCTTTGGAATGATTATTCTAGATGAATAGAATGTGGTTTACTATGGACACGATCTTCTTCATGTCGCCGCTGGTACGATAGCATTTATAATTATAGCCCAAACCTTTGTTACTTCTACGGCATCGTCGATGGAAGCGTAGAGGTCACTTTGGCTGCATGTTCCCTATAAAAAATACAGATATGAAAAAGTGTTTAGAAATTTTACATTATGGCTGTCTACCCCGAGTCTGAACCCATACACAAGTTGCATTACGTAATATTTGTTATGAATAACATTTCGTGTATGAAACATGTTGATTTACGGCCATTGTCAATAACTTACTAACAGGTAACGGAAGATTGCTATCTCTGTCTGTTTGTCATTAAGCTTACAAAAAGTCACAGAAAAGCTTTCTTTGATTTTTCTATATGAATCAAGTGACAGGTAGGTGACGCGGATAGGATATTTCAAGCTAACGTTGTTTATAGAAACACCGATAGCTACGGACGTAAGCATATTAACCATATGCTTACGTCCGTAGCTATAACAGTTATACCTACGTAAGTAAGTTATAGAAAACGGCCGTTAGAACATGATAACTATTTTGTTCACGTGTTTGACAAGCTTTCAAGATGCGATGGATTGTATGAGGTTGATATGAAAGAGGAAGGAGTAAATGATGCCGTGACGTCTGACAGGGGAGAATAGAAGAAGTTAACGTGTTGCGCCGACCCCGAGTAGAATGGAACAAAGACAGGAAGGTGATGATGTTTGACAAGCTTTCTATAAGTCTTGTATCCAACATAAAAAAATCTTGGTTTTAGGTGTAATTTTTAAAGAATGTGACGCAGCATTCAGAAAACATGTTTTCTATGGTATTACTTTAAGCTTGCAACCTTGACACAAAATGTTCGTGTATAATCGATGACGGTTTAAAAGTATTTAAATCAATTTGTAAACATGTAAATGTAACATCACTCCCACGAACATTCAATCTCGCATCAACACCGGTAGACTATACAAGATTTTTATTCAACTTTAAACTTGCCAGAACATGAAGCTACAGCATTTTGATTACAAAATTATACTGTTATGTCTTGACACCACTTTCAGGGAGGTTACCAAATTGACGTAGTAATGTCTAAAGGCTCTACAAGCAAGTCAATGTTTAACAGAAAGTGTCAAGCGGTTTTGTACCACCCACTGCCTCGCTGATCTAGTGGACTTAAGTGCGACTGCTGAGGAGGGCGGAGCTTATCTGGCTTTTTACCATCAAGAATTTTTCAGTTGCAACCTGGAGTCCAGGAGTAGTGGCCGGTAGATGGCATTAGGCTCGCCTCCAATAACAAGGGATAAAAACATAATCCGCGGATTAGAGGCGCACTTATAAGTTACAGTGCATTCAGAATCTATTAGGTAACTATTACCTAGACTTGCTCTGCATCTGCTAATGATTTTATTGATTGAGCCCCAAAATGCCCAAAATGATTTAGTAGGTACTAGACATGAATGTACTCGCATTAAAGCACTTAGGCAGTGTATGAAATCTATTATGGGTATGTGAACGTTTAGAATTTCCACTTAAGACCGCTTTAGTAACATAGTGATATCATTATCGTCGAGCTCATTCAGTATGCAAACATAAATGCTATTGTTATAGATATAAGGTGCCTGAAAGTCTACCTGGTATTCTCATTTAGTCACGGTTCATTCCAAATTTGAATTCATTGATGACAGCTTGTTTGTTTTTTTGAAGCGGTTTGTATTTCTACATCGGTAAGGTTTTCGAGAGCTATAATTATGTCGGATTCATACATTTTTTGAATTGAATACTTATTATCTTTGGCTTGGCCCTCTGTTCGGCTTTTGCCAAAGATTCACTAATCATATTCTAACTCAACGAAGTGAGAGCGATCCATCTGAGCACATGAACTGTAGCTCGAGTTTAAGAATAATAAGAACTCTAGGTTTAAACATACATTCTACCATTTTGTAGTACGTTTATAAATTAGGTTGTAACTTTCCTCCGCGTTGTTCCACGAGAAAGCTATTCACTAGCTAAAGCTCCTTGTTACCTACATCATTTATAAGCTGCACAAACTTTATGTAGACAAGCTTGCGAAACTCTATGCAGATATTTCATGTATTTTTAAAACGGACTATTTATTTCCGAGCAAAAATAACTCGTTGGTATTATTGTGGAAAAAGCTGTTCGATCGCTTTCAACGATTGCGTAATAATCTAAACTTTTTTTTTGTATTTTTGATTATATATTACTTTTATGAAGCATCGTAATGTCTGGGATTCTGTATATATGAGAACATAAATGTGATTTATAAGTGTGCTGCTGATGATACGTTTACATTATGATAATATTTTTTTTATTTTTTATTAATCTATATTATCCCACTGCTGGGAAAAGGCCTCCCCCATAGTTTTCCACTCTTTTCTACGTGCGGCTTTCTCAGGCCAATCTCTAACAAACGCCTCTAAGTCGTCACTCCGTCACTGATAATATTATGATTAGATTATTCAAACAAATATTATAACTGTGAAAGTGAGTGTCTTTGTCTGACTGGTTTATTTTCACAGACAACTGACTAGAAATTGTCTGAATTTAGTAGACAAACAATTTAGTAATGGCGTAGTTTACTGTTAGATCATGCAAATTTTGGAACCCTACTTCAATAACTATATGTTAAATACATCGTTAGATAGCTGTTTTTGATATGAATAGAACTTACTATCGCATCTACATAGTTCCAAATCCCTGTCCGGTCAGAGTTAAACTGTACTAAACATGTCAGTTTCAGCCAAATGTGTTTCTGTTTACCCGACTGAGGAGGGTTATGTGTTTATTTGCCTATACATGTATGTTTATTTCTTTGTGGCGTTCCAGAGACTAAACGCGTGAGCCAATTTTGATGATTCTTACGTCAATCGATTTGTCTTAATCTTGCGAGTGCCACTACTAAATACATGACAATAACCAAAATTCAATATGGCGACAACCAGACGCCATATTGTGAAAAATAAAATTATTAAAACGTGGAGTGGGTCCAGCCTGCTTCCAATTGCGCTTGTTTTTTTTGCTATTCAGTCGGCTTTTTTGCTTTTTTTATTAGACAAATCACTGCTTTTACAGTAGCATAGAAGAACAGCGATGGACAAGATGCAGAAAATATGGAGGAATAGAAATATAACTAAAGCCACGAAGACCAGGCTCGTGAGGACGCTTATATTCCCCATATTTCTTTACGCAGCTGAAACGTGGACCTTGCGAGATGTGGAAAGTCAGAAAATAGATGCTCTAGAAATGTGGTGCTGGGGAAGAATACTTCGGGGTTTCGTGGACCGAGTTTCGCACGAACGTCTCGATACTTCAAGAACTCGGTATCAGGCAGCGTCTGTTTTCGATTGTACAATCTCGCATCCTAACATTCTTTGGACATGTTTCCCGGCGTGACAATCGGTCCATAGAACGCCTTGTCGTCCAAGGGAAAGTAGAAGGCACTAGACCGCGCGGAAGGTCACCTACGCGTTGGACTGACCAGATCAAGTCTGCCATTGGGGGTTCAGTTAATGAATGCAGCAGGATGACCTCTAGCAGGCAGCGGTGGCGAAATGTCGTGAAGTGCATCACATCTGCCACTTCCAATAACTCTACCAGTACTTAACGATCACGACCGCTCTGTCAAGAGCGTACCGGATAAGAAGAAGAAGACAGTAGCATAACCCTTTCATAACAGAAAAGTGAAACTTTTTAACATCTCTTGCATAAAACGAGTAACTCTATAACAATAACAGAACTTTACCGAAATCCATCAATTTCACAAAGTGTAATGTGCTTGAGCATGTATAGCAATGTGATGCCCGTCATATTGAATGACAAGTTTTGGCGCATATGCATGTATCCAGTGCCAAAAGTTAGTCCGATAGCGATTGTTCGAATGGATTAGGTCTGTCCATTTATACTGTAAACGATTTCGAATGGAAATGCTAAGAGGGGTACTACAGACACATTCTTGTTCGGGTTCCATATGCGGCAGTATTCTCAGTTTATGGTGACCCGTAACACAGGTATTTTGTGCCCATAACGGGCACCAGTCGCTAAGCTAATAAATATATTCCTATCTACAAAATGTTTACTTTGTATAGGTATTAGATTAAGTACATCCTGTTCATGAAAACATCTGTGATGAGAAATAAATCAACAGAGGTGCTATATTCACAAATGTATTACCAAAAATATAAAATTTTGCCGCTTGACTGCGCCAAATTATACGGACTTAGATTGTGTATAGCAGTTCCACTAGAAATGGCTGGTATCCTCATGTGCATTTCGAAGTACCTACCATAAAATATATTTTTAACTCGCCGATCAACACAGAGTAAGAAATAGATAAACAACTAGGATTGATTACCGATATACGTCTGTTTTTAAGAGTGCAGTCTGTGCAGTGGTTCGTCTAAAATTCTCACGTATACTAAAGGCCTTGACAGCTTACCTTAGTCAAACAAAAATCAACGTACAGCGAGCCTAGTATAAACGCTCAAAGAACTAGAAGTATCAGAAGCAATAGAACGAACGCGCATTGTGAACGTGACCTAAATTCAAACGATTTTTTAATATTGAGAGTACTCGTTTCGCACATGGAAATAGCTTATCGCAAAAGTTTTAAATGTTGTATTTTTTATTCGAAAATCGTTTTATTTTTTGCCAAACACAGAATACTACTTCTAAATCCCGAAACGACAAATAAACCAATTACTTACACAACACAATACAACCATTCTTTCTTCAATTTCAGAACCCAAAGATGGCGGCGACATCTCGCTCAAACACTTGAGACAGTGAACTCAAAACCGTGACTATGAAGAACTTCAACACGACTTTCGAAGTGGGGTGGAACGAGACAGACGTGTGGGGTGTGCCGCAGTTAGACCTGGACGTGTTCTACAGACCTGACGTGGTGATCATAGTGCTATACGTGGTGGTGTTGACTGCTTCGCTGTCGGCGAATACGCTGCTGATATTTATTGTGATCAAATTCCAGTATATGAGGAGGTGAGTGTTTTTTATTGATACTAAGTAATTTTTTTTTTTAAATATTAAATGGTTGACCTCAATCCTGTCCCGAGGACAGATATGAGGTCGGCGATGGAACAAACTATAAACCAAAGAGAAGCACTATATGAAACCGCATCCAAATCGGTTCACCCTTTTAAGAGCTACGGTCACACAGGCAGACACACAAACAGCGGTCAAACTTATAAAACCCCTCTTTTTGCGTCGGGGGTTAAAAGAGAAAGGATGAATTCTTGTTTTATTTCTGTTTTTCTCCATTGTGGAATGAACTAATTAGCTTCAACTTTATAACTGACCGACTCCTTGACAGTTAGAAAGTGCCTGTACTTCAATCAAATCGAATTCGTGTTTTGATTTTCGTTTCCGTGCGTCTGATTGACGTTATTTCCGCCACGGATATCGAATTTTTGATGGTGTTTATTAATTGGATTTCTGAATGACGGTACTGGTAAAGAAGTCATGTAAATGTTTAAAGTTATTTTTCCAAAAACAGTAATCGCAAGATGAGTGACATAAAATTAGTAGAAAGGAGGCCCTTCCGAAGTAACTTTTGCTTCTAATTATTATGATATCTACTTAACTGTAATATCCGTTGTTATTATGCCCTTAACAACGAATTTTGAACTAAAATATTATGCTTACAAAAATTGTAGGGTTTATACAAATATGGAAGATTAAATCGACAATCAACAAAATGCTGTTGTATTCCGAAACCATCATGCTAACCTTTTTGTTTTTAACCTTATTCCTGTTAGTTTAGGGTTTGTTATTGGTAATTGTTCATCAAAGCGTTAGACCATATTGAAATGTTGATGATGATGTTGTTTTACGTATTTGAGGGCGGGCAATTTAGCAGAAATCCTTTTAATCCATACTGATATTATAATTGCAAAGGAAGTCATTAATGACTCTGGGCCCAGGTTGCCTGACCCAAGGAAAATCCGTGCGGGTATGGAGATTCATGAATCAGCCCTATTGTGTTAACATGGTGCTGTTCCACAATCTATAGGGCGCTTAATATCATATCCTGTTGTTTGTACAGGGACTGATGGACGCTACTGAAGGGGTCAAACTCTGTCCTGCAGGCTTAGCCAAGTTGACACTCTACAATCGTTAACGCTAGTAGAATGACATCATCTCAACGTTAAATCACGTGATCAACACAAACGAATAGAATTCGTAGACAAGTTTACATCGTTCAAAATGATAGACTAGAATGTTATCGTTTCTACAATGTTGATCGCTATACTCTTTGGTTGGAACGCTCACCATAGACTAAAGTGTAGATTTTTTCTACAGACATTAGAGAACGAGCGATCGACTCAGTCGTGTCAACTTGGCTACCAATTTAGCGCTTTCTACGATTGTAGAAAGAAAATCGATATGAAACGTTTGTAACTTGGCTAGGTATGCTGGTCCGACTTAATTTAGTTGGCGAAAGTAACTTTGACCGTCTGTCTAGGTGTAAGCTATACATGCTGAAACAAATTCAGTAAATTTTGTCACTCAGGAATATAAATTATGATTAACACGCGGGCAAAACCACGGGAATAATCTAGTTATTAATTAATTAATGTTTTTCGACGGCAGGCAGCTTCGCAACAAAGTTGTAATGGCATTTAATTTAGACAATCTGGTAATAGATTAGCAGATTAAAACTTACTAATTAAAATTTACAGTATTTCAGATGCCCAGACATTAAAGTATGTCAAACATTTAATTATATATTGGACAATTTAAACAGAATTTAAACGGCCTTTTCGTATTTTTTTAACAATCCAAGAGTACGTAGACAAAGTTTAGGTTTACAATGAAATGTATGCATATCGAGTCGTGTCGATTTCGATACTCTACACTAATATAAAAATGCGGAAGTCACTCTGTTTGTCTTTTTGTCTGTCTGGCATTCTGGGATTTGTATGCTTAGCACACATTTTACTTTTCCCGGGTAGTATGTTTCCGTGGGAACTTCCCGACCTCCTCGCGGCTCAAATAAATCATCCAAGTATATTTTTTATCAGTCATAACAAATAAAAATAACTTCTAGATACATAAAGAGCGTGAGGGAACGCGGTTTCAATTCCCGGATCGAGAATAACTGCTATTGATAGCTAAGAGATTGCTATCTAGATGTATGTGTATTTGATTAATGTCTATCATGACAGTTTTTATGAGAGTATAATATTTATTTACTGTTAAGAAATCTCGTTATTGAGTTTCAGTACAAGTGGGTCAGGGCATTGATGGGGATATACGAAATAGGGCGGCGAATATTGTACGTAAATAAATAGTAAACCCTATGAATTATTATAACTCCCATAAGTTTACATTACTTAACATAACATCACGCCTGTAATCTCTGACGGGTTTGGCAGAGGTGTACCCAATAGTACACCCACATTTTGGCCAGTTATGTTAAAGTCCGGGGTATAGGGGGCGAGCCTATTGCCATCAACCGGGCACGAATCCAGAATCAGTGGCTGTTACTGAGATATTCCCAATGGAAAAACCCAAAAACGCTTTGCCCAACCTGAGAATCGAACCCAGGACCTTATGCTTAGCAGTCGCGCTTGCGACTAGACCTATTGATTATTTTTTTATTTCATTGCATTTTTTTATTTCCAAAGCATTAACCTAATGCTTTGGAAATAAAAAAATGGTTGATTGGGAAAATTTGACTGTTTCGGGTAGCAAAGCGAGTAGCGAGTTTTACATCAACCGTACCTGAGTAAATTTTCCTGTTACCATCACAAAATACAAAATCCTTCTGTTACGCAACGTTCTAGCTCGGACCTAACATACCGCTAGACAATTCCTAATTATAGGTCAGCAAACCGAAGTTTATTTGCGGATTTGCGTTTATTAATAACTTTGCAAATTAAATTCCAACCACGCTATGTTTATTTAAACTGTCGGCTAACTATTCAGTTTAAACAATAAATCTGCTGTTATTATTGTTGATCGTTTAAACAATTGTACAAATATTTGATTGTGTCTCTATTTTGCCGTTGTCAAACATGGCTAGTTTTGAAATAATTGTTTTTTTGTTATAGTTTCACTTTATTTGAGGTTAATTAAACAGAAAGTTTTATATATGTAATACCTTAGCAGATATATTAGCCTATATAGGGTGACTGGTACTTAGTGTACGATACTTAAACACGTGATTGTACTCATGATAACAAACAACTTTTACTGTAAGACCAAACCTGAAATCGCGAAAAAAAAATCAGCTGTTCAGTACATTTCGATCTCGCCTAACTGGTCAAAATTTTATCAGCAGAATTTTTTTTTGTGAAAGTTGTTTGTTATCATGAGTACAATCACGTGTTTCAGTCATCATCATCATCATGATCAGCCTGTTAATGTTCCCACTGCTGGGACACAGGCCTCCACTCTATGAAGGGGAATGGGCTATAGTCCACCACGCGGGCCAAGTGCAGATTGGTAGATGTCACATGTCTTCGAATGTTTGGTTCTAGGACATGCCGGTTTCCTCACGATGTTTTCCTTCACCGTTTTGAGAGCAACGCTGATGAAATAAATTACACAAAGTAATGCGCCTGCCTGGGTTCGAACCCACGACTTACTGTTCGTATGTTTAAGTATCGTACACTAATTACCAGTCACCCTATATAATACAGGTTATAGCTGATGTCATAAGTAGCAAAAAATATTACCTACAGTTGGTTTAATTACATAATGATAAGTCAGTTATAGGTGAGCCCCAAACTAGACAGTAACGTCTGTATCTTGGGGCTCAGGTTGGAAAAGAATGGATTAATTAACTATTTTTACAAACAGACGTCTAATACTAATGAGATATCACTGTTTTCGGGAATGGTTTCTGGATAGACGTTGCTAGCTTTTAGAAAAGATATAGACGATGTGCAGTATTGTACCGAATGCGTTTATTGTTTTTGTTTGTGGCAAGCATTGGCAGTTCGCTTCCCCTGAATGACTAAAAGAAACGTACATTGGAGCATTACTGGTTTCAATAAAGGTTCCGATAACAAATTACAGCAATCTATCTGCCTGCTAGCATTTCCCTCCTTTTCGCCCAAAATTCTTTCATTAGCAGGTTCGTGTCTAATGGGCCTAACCGACTTTTTATTTTTTCTTGTCCTGAATTACACAGATATTTTTATCGTTGTGGGTGTTCAGATTTCATATAACCTATTTTCTAAGTTGTTCGTGAGCTGGTGTTGATTGATTATTAGATTGACAACAAAACTTCAACAACACAGATATCTTTTATCTCTAAGTTCTTTTCTTAATAAATTCACCTAAAATAGGTCTCGAGGGAAAACATCTGATCAATAAATCAACGGAGCCTATCATTATCTGCTACAGGACAGTTCAAAAAGGAGGTGATCCATTAGTCTGATAATAATAATCCTGTTATCACTTATAACGGCTATCACAAGAAGATTAGGGGCAAACCTGCGTGGGCGACCTATTTTTGGTTTAGGTCAGAAGTGTGAGAATCACTTGTGAAAGTTGTGTTAAGTGTTTGACTGGGGAAATAGTAACAGCAAATACTATGTTAACGCCAAGCATGTGGGTTTCCTCAAACTACTTGAAAATCCAATTCGACCGAATATCGAATTAATTATCCATTTGTCGTCAATGGGCTCAGTTGCCTGTTTTTCATAATTGCTTTGTAAAAGGTACCAATCCGGTTTCGATTTTATATTGTTGTTTGGTCTTTGTGTTGTAAGCCTTTTAAAAACAGATTTCTAATTCGATTTACTTTACTTTGCTTCCTAAATGGCCATATTTTTCGAGTGACCAGTCCCTCATGTGGCAAATGGGTACTGGAGAATTCGTACCGTGCAACTATACAGGCATGCTTAAACGTGCGAACAGTTATCCTTGGGTGCATGGACGTGTGAAACTGTCCAGTTATCCTTGGGATGGAACTCGATTTTGCATGAAAGTTTTGCACATAATAATTATACTGTCATGATTAACCTAGTTTGTATGTTGGCTAGTAAAGCGTAGGTACGTCACTGACAACAAGGGAGATAGTTTTCCTACGCAAGCTAAGCTAAACAAAAACCGATCTGTTATCGACGTATTATGGGTGCCATAATAATCTTCCGTAGATAGCGGAGGTAGCCGCTAATCTCATGAAAACTAATAAAGCGTTCCGTGTGATTTAGTGGCGTCTGTTGTTATGACATAGATAATTGTGACGACACCGGAAACCATTGGGTATAACTGCTGTAGATAAGGGAATGTTGGTGCCCGAATGCACAAGGGGTGTGGTTGCTAAACAATTGTTTGAATTGTTTTGTCTTCTTCTTCTTTATTTATCGTGTGGTTGGTGTTAGAGTTTTTATGCTGCCCATGGACCCCTGACTTGGCTTTACATGACGTCGAGAAATAGCTCTATGTTTTCCTTCAATTATACGATACGCACATGAATATCAAACATCAGAGATACGTGTCTTGAGTTCGAACTCGAGACCTATGACCTGGCAGTCCGACAGTCACACCACTAGGCTTAATTGTTTTGTGAAATATGATTTAAGGTGGATGCTCCAGGGTAGCCCGCGAAATTCAAATTTTCTTACGTGTTTTGCAATTTTGCAGGTCAGTGTCAGTTTGTATGTTGATTAGAATATGATTCGCATTAGAATATGATATGTAACACGTATGTAGTTATAGAATTATAATGATCAAAATCATCAATACAAGGTCCAGCCTCCAAGCTCATAAAGGTGCAGGAATTACTTTTTCAAGGTCAAAGTCATTCCTGCACCTTAACACCTCACCCTTTTTTGCGCTATGCCTATATTTTAATCAATATCATACAACCTGACACTGACCTGCAAATTGCAAAAAACGTAAGAAAATTTGAATTTCGCTGGCTACCCTGGAGCATCCACCTTAAACTAACATATTCATTTTATTTGCGTTCTACAATGTTTAAAAAGTGTTACAAAAGGCATGATGGCAGTGTCCGCTCTGATTTTAACCACGCGCCAAAAAGCTTTTATACAGCTTCGATGTTATACATGCTTGCAAGTATTCTATTTTTGGTAGAGTACTGATAATTAATAGTAGACAATAACCCAATTATTATCGATATTGGCGCACTTATAGTAACAGAGCTTTGAGATTAATGAAACCTTTATTATTAAATTGTATGGAATAAAAAAAAAGTGTTTTTTTTTATTATTGTAGGTATCTGAAAGTGGTATTTGCGTTACTTATCATTTAATTGTAAAGCAGTGATTGCGTTGATATTGATTGGGTAGGCACCTATCAAACAGGCCGCCACTTCAGCTAACATTTTTATTTGGAGCTCATGGTTTAATAATAACAGCCGCACGGATCGATCTTCAGGTTAAGCTGCGCTTGCCTAGGCCGTTCCGTGGATGGGTGACCCATTAATTATTGAGTTTCTTCCGAGTCTCGGAAACCACCCTAAGCTGTTGGCCCCAGCTGCCATTTATAGATCTTTCACAGTCGTTACAGGTAGTCAGTAGCCCGAAAGTCTGACAACCAGTCTTGCCAAGGGGTATCGTATTACCTAGTTCGAACTGGGTTGTGGAGGTCAGATAGGCAGTCGCTCCATGTAAATTACTCGTATTCAGCTTCATCTAGTTAGCCTGGAAGCCGACCATGACATAGTTGCGAAAAGACTAGGCAGATGATAATGTAGTGGCTTAGATACCCACGCTCATAGCAATTCAACTATTTTATTTTTATTTATTTTTTCTTTATTATTTCTAAACTTTCTACGCTTTTCATTAATATTTTATATGTTACATTTTAGACGATCATATATTTGGTCCTTCGATACAACAATCGGAAAATGTTTACAAAAAAAGGGTTCGACTATTCGCAATAATAAAAATACCCCTTACCCCTTAATTGGGGACTTTGAAAACCTTTTAAAATGTTACTTACACCTGCGTTTGTTATCGAATGGGTGCCATTACAATAAATGTCAGTGAAGTTACTTCAGCTGTATTTACCTAAAAGAGTTGGAAACAATTTTAAATTTATTAAAAAAAAAAAAAAAAAAAATTATTTATTAGAAAAAAAAATACGCCTGTCTTTAGACGTAAGCTCTGTTTTTAAACCAGCTGCCAAAGAGGGGCACGTTATGTAGGTATTCGTTAAGTTTTTGATTAAGTATAAAAAACTTCACTGATTTCTCGTAAACTATTATTATTATAATACTATTTTTTTTCTTGTTGCAGATAAAAACTTGATTTTAAATCTAGGTTGTACTTAATTTTGCCGATGACGTGAAGCTAAACTCTGTCTAGGAATTTGTTTATAAAAGTATTGTATTGTTTTGTATTGTATAACGGGCTGGTGTCCGCAACTCCACGTCAAAGCGCGTATTTTGGGTGCGGGTGGGAAATTATTCTATCCATCCCAAATCCCCGAGAAAGGCCAGCAGCGCCCCGATGTTGCTGACTATCTCGCGTAGAGTACCTGGGTTACCAAAGTACTTTGCCCTGTATGTTGCAACCACTGGGCAGTGCAGAAGCACGTGGGCTGCTTTCTCGTCTTCCTCCATGCAGGCACGGCACAGGGGGCTGTCTGTGACTCCTAAGACAAAGAGGTGTTTATTAAAAGAGCCGTGTCCGGTAATGGCGGCTGTAACTGTGCCCAGCTGTGGTTTTGTCAACCGAAGCGCGCGTTTGGTGAAGCGGCCGTTGATAGCAGGAAGTGCTTCCTTGGCCTGCCTACACTCGCCGTGGTCCAGCCACAGCTTGTGGTGTTGTTCACTAGTTCGTTTCCTTACCAGTGTGCGTAGGTATCCGAAAGGGAGTGGTACGATAGGTTCGGGTCCCACCGCTGCCATGCTCGATCCCCTTCTAGCGAGTTCGTCCGCCGCATCATTGCCACGGGAATCGCTGTGTCCTTTGATCCATTGGATAGTTATATTATTCAGATTACCAACCTGGTTCAGGCGTTGGTGACACTCGTGTATTAACCCTGAGTTCACTGTGTGGTTGTTTAGCGCTAGCAGTACAGCCATGCTGTCATATGTTTATAAAAGTATCCCAATATAGATCTTTTATTAAATTAAATTATATAACATCAAACATTTTTTTTAAATTAAATTACATAAAAAAAGACGACTTAATCTAATAATATAAATATAATGTAATAATAAAATCGAATAAAGATTTCTTAAGAAATATTTAAAATGTACTTAAATAAATAAAATGTTATAACGAATAAAGAAAAACTAATAATATAATGTAATCATAAAATCTAACAATGTAATCTTTTTTAAAATTTTAATTTATGTACTTAACTGACAAGAAATAAAAGGCTTTTTTATTTTATTTAATATAGATCTACATTCAAATCCGTTCAGCTATTCAGGTGCTTGATGATGTTTGTCATGGCAAGCCAAATACAACGTTCGGCAACAAGCAGAAAGTTGAAAATCCATCCATTTCAGTTCTACTAGTGTTTGTGAGAACATGCATTGGTTTAGTATAGTAGAATTTACAATCATTATTCTCTAGCGCCCTCGCTAAGTGGATAATTATAAAGCTTCTAGACTAGAAAATGAAATTTAAACGTTGCACTTAAAGCTCCTGCTCACGTTAAATTAATTAGTAGGTAACATGTTTATACTAACATTAACTCCTGTTAAAAGAAGCTTTCGTTTCCTTATCACGATAAAATGTGGTCCTTTGGTACTTTTCATGTACCTGCTTTGAGTTTGAGAATTTTAAAGTATGTTGTAAGTACACCATTGTAGAATGATCACACCTTTTAATGCTAACTTTAAAAATGCACCGTCTTAGCTTAGCTTAATTCATCATCATCATCATTATTATCTTCTTCCTCCCCATGTTCCATTCTGCTTGGAGTTTGCGAAACACGTTTTCTTCTTCCATTCCGTTCTTCCGTTCCTTATTGAAATTTTGAATTTTTACCTCTAACTTAGTGACTTAGGTCACACTCTAACATCATACCAAGACCACTTTATTTTCGGATGGGAAATCATCAAATGACCCCTCCCGCTCTGGGCGGAGCAGGAGGGAGTGTCAGACTTTTACTGACTAAAACCCATCCTTCATTTCCTTTTGTGTTCCAGGGCCGCGGTATCTCTTCCGAACAGTCCCGCAGCCCAAGACCACTTCAAGTGATAATTGCAAGTTAATACTTCAATTACAGACTCACTATGGATCATTATTGCTCAGCTAGTGTTACCATTTCAATCGACCTCGTTTGAATCAACTGCCAATCAAATATGAAAAATGGATGCAAATTGAATCCGTGATATAATCACAGTTTTTTCAAACCGTGGGTGGTTGCATTTAGTTAGTAAACTATTACTATTATATGGCGGGCTAACAAATATTAACTATTTGTAAGCTGTTTTTATGTAGACACGAGCATGTTTGCCTCATTGGTGTTGAAGTCGCAAGCACCACCTTCTGCTGAACTTGAGGTCTTGACGTTGATTCTGGACAATGTGATGTATCCAGCTTTATTACGTGGGACTCATAACTGGAGAAATGCGAGTGTGCAGTATACATGCTGTAGTTTTGCATCCTACACAAAATTCAGGAGCTTGTCACAGAAGACATTAATAATCAATTTAAATTACGATACCTGGTCAAATAATTAATAAAGCTGCTATTTTAAATTGTTTAAATTTGACAGTATTTCAGAAAAACACTGAAGTAATAGAAGAATCACCCATAGTGCGATATATCTCTGTGTGCGTTTTTTTGTGTGTGTAAAGGCACGCTTATAGACGGGATGTGTTTTAATACGCGCGGTTAATATTTACCAATTTCCGTAAATAAGAAAAAAATAAATCATTGCCGATTCAGGTCGAGAATCATTACAATAGATACCTCCTTGAATTTCACCAGGATGCAAAGCGACACTTTGTCTAACAACACACAAACATAATCATATAAAAGACTTGCTATTGGAAGAGCGGACTCTCCTAACACAGGCACTAAATTGCCTCACAAAATTTTGTTAATACCTACCCAACCTTTTTTCAATAAACTATTTTTTTATTGAATGTGTATAAGAAAAATAATCCAAATTTGATCCAAAAATCTTCATAACAGCTCTAAACTAGGTAATTAGCGAATTAGCAAATGTTAATAATTAGGTCATGACTATGGCGAAACTTAATACTCTCATTAGCGGGAGATAGGTCAGTCGCAACACGATTACCTACGCACTACGCAGGTACATCTTGGGCACAGTCCAAGTCCTTGAACACGTTTGTGGGATTATCCACGTGGCTCTTCTGATACCTGCTTTCTATAAGTTTCTTACGATATTACTTAAGCGGGCCCAATGCGGGCTGGTAGATGTTACATGTATTAAAATTGTTGGTCACAAGGATCAACATAGTAAAAAGCATAATTATGTGTTAAATTCTAAAATCTGAAACGTAGAATGGTACTGTTTTATTTTGTTAAAAAAAAATCTTAGACCGTCGTTTTTAATCATAACCAAGTTTAAAAAAAATGTTAATTTATTAACACTGCACTGCAGCATAATACAATCCACTTATCTAATTTATTAATTACCTAAAGACTCTAAACTCGAGTGTCAAAAACAAAAACAAAACTGATTACTCAGAGTCTATTAAAAACTAATTCATTCGCTTTAAGATTATAATAAGAAAATGCTTTTAATAAGTTTATAATTAACAAGAAAGGAAATTCCCTTTTAGTTTAATTTTCTTTGTAGATGAGTACTTGGATAATTTACTTACCAGTTTATTATGAAATTATTCATATTATATCTAGATAAATGGCACTGAAAAAGGTTTATTTAGGGCTATTTACCCACTTGACAATTCAATAAGAGTGGCAAGAAAGGGCCGTCTAATCAGCCGTGGGCTGCTATATATTATATTAGCCGTCAATTAACAGCTTCAATGAAAAGTAATTAAAAAAACACCACGTTTGTCAAAAGATTTGGTAAGAACACTGTTTTAAGCTTTCACGGTTTAAAACTAAACTTATATTGTCACTTACTTATCTTCCGTGATTATTACTTGTTTTGAGCTCCCGATAATTCGATTCTGTTGCAAGCGCCATGATCGCGGGTTAACTGGAGAATGCGGGTGGATGGAAAAAAAAATGTTAGGAGCAGAAAAATCAGTCTACCCTCTTTCTTTGTCTTTTGCCACGCGCACTATTGGAACTCGACACTAAATCACGACAAAACACACTCACAATATCACCAGGTTTTGTGGAGTGTTTATTAAGATGCTTAAAAAATAATACTATAAAAGTTACTGCAATTAATGCGCATAGTCATGTGTTATAAAGTTTTAGCGTCTTTGCGTTCCTTTGCAAGCTACTATGATGACGTCACGCCGCGGTGTCATGTCCGATTGCGGGTGATGCGCAGTGTTTACGATTATAAAATTTGATTTGTAAAGTGGTTTGCACTTATTATTTTATGTGTTTGTGTTGAAATTTTTTTTTCAAAACACTTCCTCGAAAACGGGTCCTTATCGCACTACGATTAGGTTCAACAAGCAATGTATTTCACACGCGTGCGATTTTTCTCATTTTCCAACACGTGTGCGGGCATGAAAATTGCCACAGATAACTATACCTATACTGCCTATACTTAGTTCAAATTGGTTCAATGCATTAAGTCGGAGGTGAATGTTTTTTTTTAATTTGGCAAAGCAATAATGCGTCTTTACCGCCTAAATATTTTTTAAATATTCAAATTGTGTTTATAAATAGAATGTCATAGGTAAACATGATTATTTAAAACTAATATTTACTTTTATAAACAGATTAACATTTATTTGTGTTCTAAATTCAAAAATATATAAAAAAAATCAATTTTTTATATTAGGCTGTTTAGCGGCTTCATACCTTTGCTTCTCCTTCAACCTGGCGAAAGCAAAGCGCGGAAAAAAAGAAAATTAAAATCATATTTTCTTATTAATTTATGACAAAAATGTTTTTCGTTATTTTATTTTATTTCTTTAAAAGTGTATTAAAAAACGTCGTTTAATACACGTGGACATTTGTTATTGCAGTTCTCAGCTCAAAAACACCCTCGCCTACGGCTCGGGAGTTTATTCCGCCTCGAATGCAATAACAAACTTTCTCCACTTGTATCAAAATGTACTATTTTTGTTTGCCTACTTGGTGTCCTACTGCTGAGAAAAGGCCTCCCCTTTCATACCTCTCTTTCTGTGCGGTCTCCAGCCATAAAATTAAATTAATTAATTAAAATAATATTCGCAGTTCGCGACGTGACGTCACACGTCAGCGCGGTCACTTAGTCGGATTTTACCGCAGAGGCCGTAATTTAACGTTTAATATCTGAGTCATTTTTATCTTCACGAAAAAAAAAGTTTTTTTCTCGAGTTACCTATTTTTTAGACATGCTGGTAACAAAAAAATGTTGGTGTGACTTATTGTCTATGTCCATATGAGGCTTCGATGCCCAGTTACCATCAATTGGCATTGGCTGAAACTTGTAAACGATAAACGAAGATATCAGTAGCATTTGGTAAAGTGGACTCGGTTATACAGCCATTGTATTTATGGCCGAATGACAAGTGGTCGTCGTTACAGCACTATTCTGAAATTGGTCTCATAGTGCTATTGGCTGGACTAGGGATAGGGCTAAAATGGACAGTGTTTTGTTAAACACCTACGTTTTTTTTTTTAATTTTAATCGAGAAAAGGTGTTTTAAAAGGTATTTTAACGCTAAATCCAATCGTCGTCTTAAACACTTTTACAGAGAGAACCTAAGTAGTTTTTCTTTCAGAAAACTAAAAGCTTTTCAAGAGGAGGTAACAGCTGACATAGCTTTAGCTATTAGTGAAGTGTAAGTATACATATGTTTTCCCTTTAGCTTATACAGTAGTATTTTAAAAGTAGTTTCTCAGTTCACATTATACAAAATCTATTTTTATTCTCTAAGTTCTAAAAAACAATGTGTTGTATAATTTAAGTATAAGTTGGTTGTGTAAACCCATTGTGTTGGTCCATTTATTAAAATAACTTTGAATTATTTCCTTGATTGAAACTCGAAAACATTAGAATTTACTTTAGATAAATTATCTTTCAGTTACTGAAATATTGAAGCGTACCAGTAACAGAGCACTTTCATATTCTAATTTTAATCTAAATATATAAAAGAATAAACTGACTGACTGACTCATCTATCAACGCACAGCCCAAACCGCTGGGTCTACAGCTTCCAAATTTGGCAAGTAGGTTTCTTATGTGGTCTAGGGGTGCATTAAGAAAGGATTTTTCAAAACTCACCCCTTAAAGGGGTTAAACAGGGCTCCAAAGTTTGTATGGGGAAACAAGATTAGTTAGACTATTTGAATCGAAACTTCACAGGAGTGTTCCTATTGATAAATGAGTAGAAACGGGTTTCAGGTTTTTTCAGAATTCAACCCCTAAGAGGGGGAAATGGGGTGACAAAGTATAAAAATCAATGCACAGCCTAAACCGCTGGGTCTACAGATTCCAAATTTGGCAAGTAGGTTCCTTATGTAGTCTAGGAGTGCACTAAGAAAAGATTTTTCAAATTTCATCCCCTAAGGGGGATAAACGGGGTTCCAAACGGGGGTTCGGGGTGTTTGTATGGGGAAACAAAATTAGTTAGACTATTTTATTCGAAACTTCGCAGGAGTACTCCTATTGGTAAATAAGTATAAAAAGCGGGTTCGGGTTTTTTCAGAATTTAACCTCTAAGAGGGGGAAATGGGGTGACAAAGTCAACCAACAACAGTCAATCAACATTGATATAGTTTGTATGGTGTATTACAAAAACAACGATTTAAAGACTGAAAATGGCGGACCTGAAATACCATCATCCCCTATTGGGGTGCAATGGGGTCGAAATGTCTAAAAATCAATATGGGTGTCGAAACCGAGATTATCAAGGGTGCTGATTACGAATATGGCATTTATTTTGAGATCCATAAGATGGTGGATTTGACTTCTATACAGGGTTATTTTAGATTTATTGTGATGATTGTGATTACGATGATAACGATTATGATAACGATGGTGACAGTGATTGTGACAGTGATTGTGACAGTGATTGTGACAGTGATTGTGACAGTGATTGTGACAGTGATTGTGACAGTGATTGTGACAGTGATTGTGACAGTGATTGTGACAGTGATTGTGACAGTGATTGTGACAGTGATTGTGACAGTGATTGTGACAGTGATTGTGACAGTGATTGTGACAGTGATTGTGACAGTGATTGTGACAGTGATTGTGACAGTGATTGTGACAGTGATTGTGACAGTAATTGTGACAGTGATTGTGACAGTGATTGTGACAGTGATTGATTAACATGTAGAATACTTTTTATCCCTTTATTTTGATCCAGTGGGACAGTAACCGAACTTCACGCGGGCGAAGCCGCGGGCAACAGCTAGTTATTTATAATTGTTAAATTTGCTGAGATTTACAAACGCACGAGCGCGTGTCGTTTGATACAAGAATGACCCGAGGCCTTCAACGGGTACTAAGATGATTTGAGGGGTCAGGGGATTCAGGTAAACGAAGGCAGTCGTAGGTAACCGTTAGTTTTATATAATTATAAAGTACGATGGTTCACGTAACACAGGAGCTTACTACGTAAAAGCACTTTATATTAACGCTGACCAAGATTTTTCCCGCCTTATTATATTCTAGGTAAGTGTTACTTATTATTAATCATGCAAGCAGAGTCGCTAGTAGCTACAAAACACTACGTAGAGTGCCTAGTTCTCGAAGGGAAGCCAGCAGGAATCGGCTTTTTATGTGCCTTCGGGCCTGCTAGCTACATAATTTATACAGGGATATAGTGACCCGGGGCTGCGGGACTGTTCGAAAGAGATGCCTGGCCCCGGAACACAAAGGGCGATGAAGGAACATGGATGGGTTTTAGTCAGTAAAAGTCTGACACTCCCTTCCGCCCAGAGCGGGAGGGGTCATTTGATGATTTACCATCCGAAAAAAAAAGGGGTATAGTGACACAAACTATTCCCAGGATTCAGTAAATGATTCTAGACCACCCAGCATCGTTTTAGTCGGTTATTTAAAAATATTGCAATAATAAAATGGTCTAAATCTTTACATAGTATAAAACAAAGTCACTCCCGCTGTTTGTACGCTTAGATCTTTTAAACTACGCAACGGATTTTAATGCAGTAATAGATAGAGTGATTCAAGAGGAAGGTTTATATGTATTTGCTACATTGCACCCGTGCAAAGCCGGGAAGGGTCGCTAGTATTTAATAAGCAACAAAAGATTTAGTTCCTGGTTGGACTAGAATAATGTTCTAAATAGATGGATAGGTGTCATGATGTTCCACCACCCGTGTAAACATACAATACGGTAAAAGAACACACAATGAGTTAGGCAGTAGCCCTTAACGCAGGTTGGCGTGAGGTGACAGTTTTACTTTGTAGAGCATCATTCTTTTGGTACTTCCTTCCCTTTGTTTATAAAAGAACTCTTAGAATATTTTTATGCGACAACCATTTTATTTTTTCTCTCAGAATTTGTTTCTCATTATTATAACTGAGCTGATCCGTGGATGTTGGATCTTGTCAAAAGTCAAGGCTTACTTGATGTACGAAAAAACAAAAATAATAACTTTACATAACCGCTATGTAACCGCATTATTTGTCGTTGTCAGTTTCAATAACATTGGTTTTATTGTACATAAAACATATTGAAATATCCTCGTTTGTGGCTTAGTACATTTGTGGAAGCCAATTTCCGTGATCATTACACAAGGTAGGTAATGGGTTGTCACAAGTTAGGTACGGTTTTTTATTTGTTATTGGACACATACAATTTTCTTTATTATGTCCACCATTAAAATTTCTACATTCTACACAATGGGTGGTATTAGGTATAGAAGCAATATTCAGCGATAAGACCAACCGGCTAGTACCAATCATAAACTTTACAAATTACAAATATTTTTAGTTAAAATTGGCAAATGGTCGAGTTTTATAAATTCAAAAACCTGCATGCTTGCCTCTTCAAATAACTCTGATCTTATAACTTACAGCTTGACTGCTGAAACTAACATGCCGTTTCTATTTAACACAGAGGTACACCAACTACTTCCACTATCGTACCAGTTCCCGTATTTCATCGTGTCAAAAGCATACCTATGAAAACAGTTTGTTTGAACTTCGCCATTGTTTGTCACTATCAAACAGATAGCAACCTCGATTTACCTCAATTGTTCAGATTAAGCTGAACACAGCTTAATTTTGGTAATTGAGGTCAGAGAGACTTAATTCAATTTGTAAGTTTGGACCGTGGTTGTTGAAAATCATAAATAAACTTTTCGAGTTTTGACTCCTAAAAGTCTGGGAGGTTTCTGATAAATCAATCTTTATGAAAACTGCGATGATTGGTTACTTTTGTAATAACTTGACTTTTTGGCTGCAGAATCTGCTGTCAAAGAAAAGGGTAACTAAAGGGTAAAAGGTAAAGAATAGGGATCAACTATCAATTAAATTGTTGATACTGCTCTTTTTCCTTTTGATACTGACTGGCTGATACATACTTTTAGGAGCATGTTTTTAGTAAAACTCGTAAAAGTTTTACCAGCTTAAGGTTAAATGTCACTGGCACCTCTTAAAAGTAAAGGTCTTTTCGTCTATTTGATTCCTTACTAGGAATTGGTCTTAGAAGTGGTAAACCATTTCCATAAACTTGTATGACGATTAGTGAGCCATGCAATTAGTCCTACGTTCCTAACTATTCAACAGTGCGCATCAAAGGCCAAATATTTGCACACAACCACATCTAAAGGCAGTTCCACATGTATGCACATTGGAATCTTGACCACCGAGCTACACGTGCAAGCAACACGCATTTCGCGCACTGCCATGCGCGGCCACGACTATGACTTGTCGCATGACCGGCCGCATACTTGAACAAAACAGGTCGGACGACTGATCCTGTGCCCTGCACTTACATAGTTTACGACGAAACACGCACGCCAAGGTGACGAAAAACTTTTTTGCAAAAAAAAAACCGATTTAAAAAAAAAACACCAAAATTTGAAAAATAACTCTAGCTTCAGAAGTCGGTGACTTTGTTTGATTATTTTTTTTGCCATTTTGAATCCGCCATAGGCACATGGTAAACATGCATTTCAATAATTCTGGGTAGGAACGGTCTTAAATACCTTCTTGGATTCATTCCAGCCTAGTACTGTTCGTAAGGTTTCTTCTCGTTACTAGCACATTACTAACACTACTCGATCCCATACAATGTTAAAAATACGGTGGGGGCAACGGGATTTAATTTTATTTATTTTTATTCCTCCTAACATTTTTCTATACGCTGCTGTTACTCAAATTTGGAATTCGATGGCATTTTTTTTTAAATTTAATTTAATTTAATTTATAAGTCAGATTACAATGATCCATAATGGTTAGTAACAATTGGAACTTATAAACTATGTTAGTAGGGTTACAAAAATACAATCATAAAACACATAAAAAAAATACATTTACAACATAATTATTGGAACTGGCATAAAGGCACATACACATTTATCCACGTTACGTAATTCTGCAGCAGCCCTTTTACGATTTCTAAAGACACAAGCTCACTCGGTCAGTGTTTACTCGATGAACAGAAACAAATAACTGCGCCTGTCTGTGCCAGCTTGAAAATACAATGTTGTTGTCTATCGCGTAGCGTCTTATCGGCTTTGTTTGCGTTAGTTGCATAACTTTAGAAGTTGCTATCTGTTTGTAAAGTTGCAGTTTTATTTTGATTGGATACTGTTTTCATAATGTTGTTTGTTTTTATCGGTACCTTCTTTGTGTTAGAGTTGATTAAGGCTTCTTTGCGAAAACTATTATCTTCTTTTGCGCAGAAAGTAGCACTTTCTCAAGTTTATGGATAAGTAATCAATAAATGTCAAACTTTGCAGATTGAATATTAGCTTTAATATAATCACTTGAGAGCTTTGAACGAATACTAAGCCAACAAATGTGCCAACATTGGGATATGATTTAACATTAACTGTAATAAAATAAGTTATATAGAAAAATCCACAGACCAACAAAGATACCGTAGCAATGAGAACATTCTAGGCGATAATACTGGATATTATATGATAGCTATTCTGAATTTGCTCATTGCACGCTGTGAAAAATCGAGTGTTCTCCTCTACCTCCGATCAACACATTGCACGCACATGAACCGTGATCTTCGAAATAAAACCGGATGAGGCGTCGTAAACCATTTGACGCCCACTTACGTCCAGACTCAATGGACGCGTAATATAGCGTTACGATCATTGACGGCCTATGACGTAGTTTGTCGCATGTTAAATTATTACTAGAAGGCCAGCTTAATGAATGGTAACCGACTGATTCAGAGAACTTTTATTTAAGGATTTTAATTTGCGAATAGGAAATCAGCTTCCGCCCACATTTTAGGGTTCCGTAGTCCAGTCAAGGAACCCTTAAATAGTTTCATCATGTCCGTCTGTCTGTCTGTCAGTCTGGCTGTCTGAGGTTTTGCTAAGACATCGTTAGTACTAGAAAGCTGTAATTTTGTAGAGGTGTGTATATCAATAACGCCGACATAGTGGTATAACCCCCCCCTGTCCCCTACATGTGAAGTGGGGATTAATTTTTTTTTCGTCGTCTACTCCATCGTGTGGGGTATGGTTGAATAGGTCTTTTAAAATGACATAGGGGTTGTTAATACTACTTTTCGTTTCGATTTAATGCTCTATTTACGAAATATTAAACTTTAAAGTGCAAATTTTTGTTCCAGTAGGGCGTCCCTCTAAAAGCTAAACTGCAGGCTTGAAAAATCTGTAAAAAATCGTGATGATAGTGCATTTCATGAACTTTAAAGAAAAACTATAGCAGTTAAGATAACTTTATTAGTTTAGCAGTAATAGTCGTTGAATTTGGGTGTTGCATAATTTTGTACCAAATCCAAAATCCTTAAAATAAATCCTATAAAGTGACTAAGATGAAGTAGTTGCTTCTTTATAACGGGTAAAGACTTGCATTGGAAAACAAAATCTAAAATAAAAAAAAAACATAATAAAATATCATAAGTTTCACAAAGCTGCCGCTAGATGGCGCTGTACCAACGGGTTCGTTCTATATTGTGATAACGGGCTACTACGGTACCCTACACTGCGCGTGGCCCGACACGCACTTAGCTGTTTTTTTTTTGTTTTGATATCAAACATACTCGGCATTAGTCTAGCTATGGATTAGTTAAAGTTTTTTGAAATTGGATGAATAGTTTTGGTGATAACCTCTTACCACAACACACAGTTACAGTTTTAGTTTACAAACTTTATCTATTCAAATTAAGTATGATTTTATATTTGTTATAATTATCTGAATTAAAGACAACATGGTGAGATTGATTATGCAGGCTAGTAGCACGATTCTCTGCCCATGGAGCATAGAAAAACATACGCTTTACTTGATTATTTTAAACCTTCTGTATTTTCATAATATTCATAGTGACAGGTCATTTGTGAGCCGTGACGTCATACATGTCAGTTTAAGATTAATGGAGAACGAATAGTGTGAGTAATTATGATATGGGATTGAAACGGCGACAGGTTCATTAGGGATGTAATGCTGGGTTACCTGTTATGGTAACGACTTTTAAAAGCTGCTGGGTGGGACATTAATAGATAAGGGCTGATTGAATTGAATGGGTGCAATTTCCGGGTAGCGATAAACTATATTTAAACGGTAGGTAAATAGGTCTTAATTTTCTTTACGTAAATAATTGATAGGCTTTTGTTTGGCCATTAGACCACCTGACAGTAATACACGGAGATCCCATGACCGCCAGACCTACGTCATTTTATAACAGCTGAAACTTTTTCTGTGGAAGTACCTTACCATTGCGAAGAACAATTAGATATAATGAAAACTCTGTCGTGGTGACTTTGATACCAGGCAACAAAGTTGTGCTAAATAACTGTCAAGTAACGTCTTACTATAAAGCGTGATTTTTTTATTTATATAAATAAATATCGCTGGACATTACACACATCGCTATCTAGTGCCACACTAAGCAACGAGGCTTGTGTCGTGAACACCAGATACCTAGTTGATATACTACATATATACTTTTTGTTTGTAAATACATACTCATGCTCATCACACAAACATTTGCTCCTGCCGGGACTCGAACCCGGGACCCTAAGAACGTAAGGCAGCCTCACTACCGCTGCGCCATTCGGGTCGTCTAAACTTTAACTTAGGGGCTAGTATGATGCGGGCCTGTGGACGGGGAGCTATGGGCTAGCTCGCCGTCCGTCCGTCTCATGACGACAGGCCGTGTCGACGGCGCGTTCGTGTTCCACGCGCGCCTCAAAGAGAGTCAGCAATAAGGAAGGGGTCCGCAAGGGCCGAAGCCTGCCGGGGCTGCGGGACTATTCGAAAGAGATACCGTGGTCCCGGAACACAAAGGGCGATGAAGGAACATGGATGGGTTTTAGTCAGTAAGAGTCTGACACTCCCTCCTGCTCCGCCCAGAGCGGGAGGAGTCATTTGATGATTTCCCATCCTAAAAAAAAAAAAAAAAAAGGGGCTAGTATGATAATATACCTCCACTGCTAGACACTTTGTGTGTATTTACGTAATTATATAAAATCTGTATTTGATTGTTTCCCATTCATTCTTGTATTAAAATTATTACACGTTTAACTAATTGACATTTATCAGTACGTTCCTAACTGTTTGGTAGAACGATAGACGAAGTTTTTTTTTAAAAAAAAAAGATAATTGTGTCGGTCTGTCTTCCAAAAATATCCTGTATGTATGTATATTTTTGCAGCCTTGTGATCTCTTTTGTAGCGTTCTTATTTATCAATACGACTTGCAGTATCCCTAACATCCATTTGGGATTTCCAAACGCTAATGAGACGATTAGTTAAGAGCACATATTCGATTATTGGACACAGGATTTGGGCTTCAGAGCTGCGGTTGACAGCAGTACGTACATCCAGCTGTGGCTTAATGATTTCCTTTAATGAGATCGAAGGTTTGTGTGGTGAGTGGAACTGGTATACGGAAGCCGGAAACAATTAGACATACTTACTGACCCAAATTGCATCCAAACCTCATTTTAATTAATAATGGCAAGTTCACAGGCGAGGAGCTCGTGGCTTAATAATAACAGCCGCAGAGGTTGATCTTCAAAGGTTAAGCAGTGCTTGCCAAGGTCAGTCCGCGGATGGGTGACCGTCCGTTACATACCGAGTTTCCTCCGTGCCTCTAAATCCACGGTAAGCCTAAGTTTATTATTATTATATGAGCTGAGTACTAGTACTTACATAAACGAAAACAAATCTTTTTAGAATATTCTAGTTACAATTTCAAGTAATGTCTTTCGCAATTCAACTGAAAATAAATACAACCTCATTATTGCATGCCTCTCTCATAATGCATTATGTAAATACTTATTTAAATGAGTTCATATAATACATAATAAATTATTATATTATGCTCCAAGTCCCGAAGAGCTTTGACCTTTGATACGGCGATGAAATAATATTAAAAGCCACGACACGACATGCAATTATTATGTAAATATGTTTGCCTGACGCCTGCGGAGATTTCAATGACACATGCGTGCCGCCATCTTTTATATTAGCCAAATAAACTCTTTAGTATAACCAATGTGATAGATATTCCAGATCGAAGCGAAAAAATGCAGAGAAATTTCAAGCGCGTTTTTTATAGCTTCATGGTAATCGCTAATATTACAGGTGGAAATATCTTCTGATCTTCTTTGTCTTGTATCATTGTAGTTTACCATAATCTACCACTGCTTTTTTTTTTTTTTTTAGGATGGGAAATCATCAAATGACTTTGTCTCTGCATCACCCAAAGGTTGACTGGTAGAGAATGCCTATGGCATTAAGTCCGCCTCTGTACTATGTGCTTGAAGTGTTAAATAAATAAATATGAGACGTCTCCAAACCTTGGAGGTCACCTGCAGTGTGAACCACACGGTATAGGTCGCATCCAACACGCTTCCCGATCGCGGCTGACCACCTTTCCGGTGCTGTCTTACGCAAGGCGAAAATATACCATGATTTACATTTTTGCCTATCATAAGCTATAGGGACAATCAGCCTATTATGCTCCCACTGTTGGACATGCCTCCCTTATATGAGAGGGAAATTGTATGCCACTATCATATGGGAGTAACCACATTCCGATGTGTGTGGTTATTAAGCAGATTCCACATCGATATGCGGAATTTGCTTCGGCTGCAAAGAGAATAGACATGCTTTTTGTAAAGAGCAAAAAAGACTTCATTTACATAATTTCACTTTGCACGACACGACTCAGTACCGCGCCGAACTAAATACGACATTTTAACTGGTGATGCGTGATTGGACTGAGGTGAAGTCGCTTTATCAAACGTACAAAATTTCATTCGCGTCGTTCCATGCGTTCAAAAAGCACACGTGAAACTTTTCGTGGTTTCTTGTAAAAGCCACACACAAGGGACAGACAAGGAGGCTGGCTATTTTATCTAATTCGTCTAAAACTGCACAATAGGTGTATTTGGAATTAGAAGGAGGCTTTAAGTTCTCCTAAGTATGTTTCGTTGCAAACAAACTAGTATGCAAGTGACAAACAATGTGTCACTGATTTTTAGGGTTCCGTACCTCAAAAAGTAAAAAAGGAACCCTTATAAAATCACTATCTTGTCCGTCTGTCCGTCTGTCACCACCGATTTACTCAGGAACGGGTAGACCTAGTTTTATCAAAGGGTTGCTTTATTTATTTAGGTTGGCACATTAGATTCGGCAATGGCTTATGTGTCTAGAAGAACAAAGCTTGCCCGAAACAATTTTTTACATAATATATTCGGCTTTCATTCGGCTCGTACCAATCGGCATCTAACATTATTGAATCATGTTCGGGTCGGTACGGCGCAATTCGACCTAGGCCGGCCAGGTTTTTCACAAACGTAAACAATGTCCACAAATATTCGATTTTGCCACTTGGCTTTGCCAAATCATGTCAACCTGAACATACTATTTGTATGTGCGCCCCTTAAGCTAAATCGATATAATATTGGATGGTTTGACCAAGCGTGTTGCTACTCATATACCTCGCATGCCTATCAGATAGAATTATGTCACAATAAATATTGTGGACCCAATGTTGCGCAAAATATAATACGAGTAACTTGACTAAAGTGTTTTCACACGTGCTGAATAAAAATGGGTAGTATTATATTAAACGAGCGAAAATAAATTAAAAACAAAAAGACTGAATATGAGCTACTGAAATACAAAGTGGGCGAGAAACAAAAGTTTAAAACGGCGACTTGTTTGTGTTCAATACGATCAGTTTGATAATTTTATTTAAGGACTCAGGAAAAAACCGAAAACAAAGTTATTAACCATAAGATTGTATCGTTGATCTGTTTGCAGAGTTTAAAGTAACCTAACACGAAGGGGATGCCGGGGTCTAGTGCCCCGCCACAAGTCTCGAGCTGGCTTCGCTTGCTCTTGTTCCTATGTTCACCTTGCCGCAATGACTGGATAAATAGTTATAATACACGCGCGAGCTCCGAGAAATCGGTGGCTTGTTTAAATCATCGGTCGATTTATTTTGGGTGCATAGTGCCCTCATAGAATGGTTTCATAATTTAGTACTCCGACTACGCGAACTAAATTATGAAATCATTCTGTGAGGGTGTTATGTGCTTAAGGTGGAACCTCCGATGTTTTAAACAAGCCACCAATTCCTCGGAGCTCGCGCGCGAACTTATACTTACTTGGTCTAATAGTCGCCCATTCAGTTTATTAGTGGCCAATGATTTTTTTATTCGTTCAATTTATAATTTCCCATTAAAATAGCTTTAGATCAATTTCTAATGTTTTCTAAATGCTATCTCAGTCATATAATTCCCTAATGCAATTAACAGATGGCTTAGGACTAATAATTAAAGATGGATCTAATACTGTCAAAAAGCAATTATAGTTAAAGATTGAACGTGAGTGATTGATTGAAAGTGAGTTTAATCTTGCTACCTTTTCAGTAATTAGTGGCTGTATGTGTTAGATAAGACGAACGACTGGAAACTAGAATTATTTGTGCCTTTATGATTGTAATCTGAGTTCGAAACGGGATTAAAAGGGATAATTTTATTCTGGTTTTCAGATAGGCTTAAACTCACAATTTTTGGGGTTGACGCTTTAAGGGATCATGGTCACCTCTGTGATGTTTGCAAATGACGTGGCAAGGTGGTAATTGCTAGATGAACAAAGAAGTACAACACACTAAGAGGAACGCCTCAGGGACTTTTTTATGCATTCCCTCTAACGGGTCCGAATTTTGTAGCCATAAATACAAGCACAGTCTTATTTGTATTTTAATGAAGTACCCAAAAGAAAAACGTGACCACCATTTCTTATTTTTTCAATTCTTTGATCAAAAAGAACGTCAGCCTTCGTCCAAATTAATGTTTTCTTAACAAACATGAAAATGGTCTTAGTGTAAACAAATAAGACGTCATCGTCTGCTCGCCTTTTCTCAACTATGTTGGGGTCGGCTTTTAGTCTATCTGGACGCTGAATACCAGTATAACATGGAGCAACTGCCTATCTGATCTCCACATGACAGTTCAGTTGTTGGGTACTCCCTGGTAAGACAAGAGATTGTCAGACTTTCGGGCCTCTAACTACAAGTTATAACTGTCAAAGATCTATGATGGACAACCAGGACCAACAGTCTAGCAAGCTTTCAGAGGCACGGAAGGATTTCAATTTTGAATAGATGGTCATCCATCCATACACCATACACGGCTTAGTACGGGTAAGCGTACACGGATCTACCTCGATGAACGTTACTTAACCTTCGCTCCGATCGACCCGTATGCTGTTATTATTTAGCTATGAGCCCCTCACCAAAACGAACAAGTAAGTAAACACACAAATAAATTATCCCCATAACTTCCTTTATTTGCCCTTATTGCCCATCCGCCTGTTAACACTTAAATGCCAATTGCTGACTTAGTACAATCGCGCCCAAAATTTATAGGCGATCATAACGACGCCCTCTTTGTTTACGAACACGTTTTGTTCCGAATAAATTGAGGTACTGGTGAGCACAAAGCTTTTGGAAACGATTAAGGACCAATCATGTTTACGTAACATAACACCACGCCTGTAATCTCTGAAGGAAAAGCAGAGATGTACTTATAGTGTATCTACATTTTGCCAGTTCTGTTTAAGTCCCATTTAAAAGGGGGCGAGCGTATTGTCATCAAACAGGCACAAATCCAGATTCCTATTCTTTAACTGAACTAGGAATCGAACCAAGAACCTCGTGCTCAACGCTAGCAGTTGCGACCGCTAGACTAAAGAAAAAAAAATAACAAAAAAAAGAAGAAAAAGAAAAGAGTAAAAGAAGATATAAAGAGAAAATAGTATAAGATTACAATTTAAATAGAAATGACGCATCGTAGGAGTTTTCTATTCTGTAATACACAAGAGATTTTCTTGGACAGATATTGTTAAATTATGGAACAATATTATCTTTATAATGTGTCAATTATAAATTAAATAGTAATATATTAAAATTGAAATCGAAGACGTGGTCCTTTGGGACTAAGATAGTCTTTCATCGTCAAATACATAATAAAAAGGTATTATAGTCAGCTGAAAATGGAACAAAATTGGAACATAAAATGTAGCTGAAATGAAATAACAGGGGATACCTGAAGATGCGTAGGTTTCATTATAAATTAAGCAATTTGCCAGTTATATGGTCCAATAAATAACCGTGTCCCAAACCCTAATCGGCTGCAGCCACCATTTTTCAGGATAATTTGAAATAAGGTGTTGAAAAGAAACTTACTTATCTTCGGAAAAAGATATCGAGAGAAATATATATCACAAACGAAGACCTTTTAAACTAATGTGGTCTTTGAAATCCTTCTTATTTTTTGTGTATATAGAAAAACGTCTTTTTCGTATCTATTTTTATATACCGACAACTAAAACTTACCGAGTATTTTGTATCCTGTTATATTCGTTTTATAAAATCTAAATTATTATCGGGCTTCGAAAAAAATATTTCTTTATAAATCGATACAAGGAAATTAATTAATTATTTCGCTATCTACCTAACTATCTTTTAGTTTCACCAACTATAAATTCATTACTATATATCAACATCTTTCTGCCCTTGTCCCATTTTACTTGGGGTCGCCGAAACACGTCTCATTTAAGGCCACCGCACACTATAGACAAAACTGCCTTTAGACAGATATAATTGTCTGTGATTGTTGTCAATTATGTCTGTCTAAAGGCAGTCTTGTCTATAGTGTGCGGTGGCCTTAAATGAAACATGTTGCGGCGACCCCAAGTACACTACAGTAGTACAGACTATGTATTCTCGCTAGCACTAGTAGGATAATCCCGACTAGTGCGACCGAGAATACATAGTCTGTCTCGCTCGCACTAATTGTCTGTCTAAAGACAGTCTTGTCTATTGCGTGTGGAAGCCCTTCCTTTATATAAATTATAATAATATACAGAGAAAAACTAGAAAAACCAATTCAGTGTAACTAAAAGTGTAATAGTTTTAGAAATTTCTCTAAATTAATAAGTTAAGCAAAGTTTAGACTTATCTATTTACAAACTAAAGTAATAACATTGAAATGTTAGTAAAACAAGTTTAAACAAATTGAATTAAATGCTAATTGGTACTTTAATGTTTTTAACTTAGATATTTTGATACTGCGGCTTGAAAGAACAATTAACACGATCTTTACTTTCATTGAACTTTGTGAGTTACTCTCAAAAGGGGCAGTTTAATTGAAAGTGCAATTAAAAATGATCTAGTTTTCGTTTTGTTTTTGGAATTAGTCTCATTAAAAGTTATGACTTTTGACTTATGACCTTTGTTATTAAAGTTATTATTATTTTATACCTATCTAATAACAATATAAAACTACGATCATAAATAAATTGTAGGCCACACTATGTAAGTTTATTATTATACACTAAAACTCAACTTAAAACATATTTTAGAAAAAAATCGGCATCGATAAAAAAACGTTTCCATTTGACTATTTAATTCGCGACTGTACCTATAATAAAATAATAACGATCATCGAACTTCAATGAATTCGGTTTTGTAAAAAATTAAATAAAAGTACTGAATAAAATAAAAGAAACGAAAGATACTTGTTTTCACATTGCGATCATTTTTTTGTTCTACACCATACCTGGGAACCTTCTAGTTACGGAGATATTGGGGGTCAAAGTTCCAACTTTTTGACAACTTTTTTTTTAAATACATGTTTTTAATGTAAGATTTTTACTTTAAACACCGCCACGACCCCCGTACTATTCAATCCATCCAGCAGCACAATGTTTTGAGTGCGTTACGTTGAGTTCTACCACAAAACATGTTTTTTGACCCCCAAAAAAAAAGTCGTTTCCCAGCAATAATTTTTGCGTAAAGTTACTTAGTTGGATGTACAGAATGCTTGGTTGACAGCTTCGTGATGAGGTGGTTTACACCCTGTATATACGTACTTAGAAACTTAATCAAATCTCGATTAATTTGGTCCATAATTACTACCAAATTATATTCGTATTCTTGTATCATGCACGAACATGAGCTTGCGATATTTCCATCTACCCTGAAAATACAAGGTTCAGCCCGAGGTCACAGTTATTGAAAAATAAACTAATTTAGAACCAATATGTATACCAAGCAAGTTATTCAACAAAAATACCTACTATAAATAAATTATTTACTATTAAAATATTTTCATGTCAACCTAAAAAGCTTTTGAATACCAATTGGATATGTAAAAATAATTATTTTTACTTTTATATACATACTTTAGAATTTTAATACTTATTTTTTTATTCATATCAATAGCAGAGGCAAATTGATAATATTTTTGCTTTGACTTCGATATTGGAATATTGTGTTACATTGAATTTTCTAATATTAATTTCAAAAAGCCAATTTAAGTGGGTTTGACATTCTGTGATTGATGAAATTATAGTTTGTAGGATGTCTATACAGCTACACAATCAATTTTGCTTGTATAGGCTGACTATGGGCTTATTAATGTTAAGTCATTGTGCATAGAGTTTCAATCATTAACAATTATTGCAATCAGAGAAGGTCAAGTACCTGACGTGTGGAGCAATAATTTATGAAATAGTTTACTCTTGGGGTAGGTTGCAAAGTTCTCGTCGTTATGTAAGAGAGAATTTAAACAATGTATTTGAACGCATCTAAACCACGTTCAAGAACTGTCATTTAATTGGTCCTAATGTCATCCCAGAACCAAACGATTTCATTTCTTTAACACTGCCATGCGTGTCGAAAGAGCTCAAGAAAAAGGAAATGAGATGACCTGGACTGGATGGTACAACATGAGAGAGAGCTGATTGGAGTTCCTGTAAGGACTTGGGGAGACCTTGGCCTACCAGGGAAAGAGAGAGAGTAGGGGATAAGAAAATTTGAAATAGTACATCGCCGAATGTGCCTGTTATTTCAATACGCATACATAATAAAGAAAAATGTCTTAGTAACAAAATCACTTCATTTCAATAAACTATCCGTACAGACGTACACATAAAGTTTTTATTTGATAGAACCAAACTTTACTACCAACACAGTGCCAACTAAGCACTGAACACGAGCGGTAACTACATAGGTACCAGTCCCGATAACATTATGACGTAGTTTCGGTCTCGATCGTAAAGTATCGATACTGTTTTACGGTCTCGAACGACAAATGTCCGTGACGTTGATATGAGGGTCGTGAACGGGTTGAATTTCGAACGTCGTAAATCATTAGATTTGTGTTGGGTAGGTTCGGGTTTATTTTAAGGGTGACAAAGTGTGAAGTTGGTGCTGTTTTTTTACGATTAAGTTTACTGTTTTCAATTAAACAGGCGACTGAAAGTTTTGACTCGATTCTAAGCCATTTTTTCAGTCCTTAAATGAGTTTAAATTGCAGAAATAATGTTGACGTTTTTTGAGCAATTAACTTAATATTGCTTCAACTGATCTTTTGCCTGTCATGAATAATTAGACTAGTTAGATTTCATTAATTATAAAATATCTGGAATAATTCAAAAGAATATTTCTAGCACTATTCACATTTTAACTTTGAAATTGTTAAACAGTTGTTATTTTACAGCTACAATATTTCTTCATAAAACTAGCTTCTTCGTCTGAATGGTACAAAATCGCAATTTACAGCATCTCTACATAATTTACTGCGTTCTTAACAAGATGGTCGCCGCTGCCGGCGCAAACTGCAGAAACACATGAAAGGCATTATTTCCTCGCTGTTCCAATTTTAAATCTGCTGAGATATTTTACACTGGAAGGAAATAAAGGAATGCCCAAGACTTGAGAAAAGAGGTTTTGACTTGATTTTTATGAATAAAATGGTTGAGTTATTTCAAGGGATATTCTACTTATTTGTGCTAAATGCACAGTTATAGATATACCTTAATAACGCAAGAGCGCATATTTTCCTATTTTGCGTGCTCGGCTGCGTTAAATGCTTAACGTGGAAACTGTCGAATCAAATCATTTATTACTTTGCAAACATGGGTAATAAGTACATAAATGTTCTAGTATAAAAAGGTTCTTTACATTTTGCCGTCAAAATTAAATTAAAATAAGTAGCATGTTATTAGAATTACATACTCGTACAATAAAAGAGTTAAAAAATAAAAAAAGTCAACATGGTCAAGGTAATAAAAAAATATTATCAACAATGTCAAAAGGAATAACATACACAGACAGACACAGCAGCAAGATAATTTGGTTAAAACAACAACGTTACAACTCAAGAACTTAATTCTAGACAATTAAATAACAAAAACGTGGTCAGTTTTGTGTAGTAACTTTTTTGTGTAGTAACTTTTTTGTGTAGTAACTAAATAGTGCTTATGACGAAATAGTTGGTAGTCCATTTTCACGGCAACAATTAGTTGGTAGTCGTTGACAGGGGAGAGCGGGGCTGTTGGTAAACATGTTTTGTGACTTGTATTAAAAAATTAAGATGGCAGTGTCAGTTTCGATTATGACCCACCAAAAGCTTCTTGTGCACCTTACAGGTTACTCGTCCTTGTACTTACTTTGTGTAGGTCAAAAAATATATAAATAATAATCTGTCTGCTTTCTCTGAAGAGCCTTACATAAGAAATACATCATCGGATATCTCTCAAGATATCGCATTTCGCTCAGAATCGCCACCTGATGCATCCGAGGTGTTGTGAAACAAATATTATGTCTCATAAGACAATCCTGTCTACAGCACACCTGTTGAGTAGCTCGAAGATTCACGTTTCGCGTGGAAGGAGACAACAATTGAAGATGTTTTAGGAAAAACATTGTGAATTTCTTTTCACTTGAAATGTAAAACATTACTCTGGGTACACCTTTTACTGTTGTTATACACAAAAGGGTCTTGACAGACGAATGCCAAAGTGGTCCTAAAAAGGGTTCCGTCTTTTTCCTTTTGAAGAACCAAAGCGAAATCTTAAAAATACTCAACCCTTTCTTAACTGTTTATAACGCAAGTCACCCAAATTAAAAGTAACAACTATAATAATTATTTTTAGATTGCTAGTTAGTTATTCTTTTTTAGCAAAAACAGCGACTCGAGTTTCAATTATTCTGTTACACGTCTCTAAGTATTTTAGCGAGCTGTACGCGACGCAACGTTAATTTGATTTTGCAGCTGGCTGGCAATTTGAACGCATGGCATCTGCGTAATTGTTGATTCCTTTTTTTTCTAAATGTGAACTTTATTGGTGGAAAATACCAGCACACAGAGAAAATTTTAGCAACTTAGATATCAGAAGAAATATGTAATTTTTAATCATCATAATTTTGTGTCTATTTATTTTTTGTTTTTAAAAAAATGTTCCGTATGAAATTTTAATGTAATTCTGCAATTTCAATTATTTATGTGTTTGTATTTTTGATTAATATGGGTCTCGGACCTGAAATAAATGCTTTTATTTGATTTATTATAACATTACATCTCTAGTTCCCGAGAATCGCTATAGATAAACGCATAATATGTTTGTTATTTCTTTCTCGACAGCAAATTGGAGAAACATTACAAGTCTGTGGGAATGCTTTATATTATATATCTTACCAATACCTTAAAATACGACTGTTAATCATAGTGACGATCACCATTGTTTTAAAAATAACAAAATTTCATAAATTGTTTCTTCTCTTCGTAATATTAATAATTTTATTATCAGGCAACTAAGGCCCATAGATAAAATACACAAAATAATATTAAACATCAATAATAAACTAATACATATTTTAAACCTTATGAAACTAAAACTATACACGCAACGTTGTCGGCGTCGTGTTTCGCTGCGTGGTGTCGCGTAACCGCCCTCGGAAACGCCGATATACGACACCCTTCGGCCAAAAGTCCTCCTTCATGCAGGTCTGTAGATGGTGAATGACTTAAAGTTGATGTTGTGGCGCGATTCCAACCTTTCGACCCTCAGAGTCTGTCATGTTACTGCAAATATTAATAAAAGAAAATAAGCAGTTGACAATTAAATTTAATAAAGTAAAAAATACAATAATAATTATTAAAAAGAATTCCTAACTAAAAGCACGCTCAACAGAGAATTTTGGATTTACTGTAATTGATTGAGATATTCAGGGACAGGCTTCAAAGGTCTTGAAGTAGGTAGTGGAGAAACAACTCCCAGAACAGGTTGCGGCGTCCTCAGGGAGGATGGCGTGTCTCCAGGGCTTGTAGAGCTCCTGGAGTATAGGCGTCCTCTGGAAATATGGCGTGTCTCCAGGGCTTGTAGAGCTCCTGGAGTATAGGCGTCCTCTGGAAATATGACGTGTCTCCAGGGCTTGTAGAGCTCCTGGAGTGTAAGCGTCCTCTGTGGTTCACGAGCACAGAGGGTTCATGAGTGGAACGACTTCTCGAGACCAGGTGTCTTATGCCAGGTGACTCTCGAGGCTCAGGTTCAGCAACCAATTTTATACTGACGGGAATGAAGCTGGCGTCCCTTTTATATCAGAATTTTCAGCGTTTTTCCATATCAACTGTTTTATTTTCTTCTTTTTAAATTTCTCGAATTTCAGTTTTTGAAAATCAAAAACTGTTATTGGCCCGTATTTAAAACAGCCTGTATTATTTAGTTCAAAACTTCCTAGAAGATTTCTGTGAGCGTGTTAATAAATTATATAAACTTAAAATAAGATACTGTTAACTTGTAAACAATAGTAATTAATAAAAGATTAAATTATTTGAGCTAAAATTAATAAAAATAAAAATAAATTACATAAATCAAAAGTGACCTTTTTAGTCCTAACCACTAAGAAAAACAATGACACAAAATTAGAGAAAAAAAGTAATTGACAGCTTGACAACTGACGTAATGTCAACAGAAAAGTAAACATTGAAAATTATTAGATTTTAAATTTAATTTCAGCAAAATCAAAGACAATAAATCGAATAAGATCGATAGTATGACTGCAAACAAAAATAGTTGTCGCCGAGGCGCGACATAAGATGTAAAAGTAAATAATATAAACAATGAGTATGATTGATAGTAAAAGTGTAAGTACCTATAGCATTTAGATACTATATTACCTAATAAGTATACAGTGTCTGAAACACGAAGATACTATAAGTCCAGCTGGTCATCACTTTCAAATACTGCACCACTTCCTCAGTTGTAGTGGAGTGATGCAGACGTGAAAGGTACAGCTGCGTCGTAGGCACAGCAGGACGCAGCAGCATGTTGGGTCCACTCGGTGCGGTACCACACAGGTTACGCGAACAGGGCTTCTTCCTCCTTTCCACTTTAGTGAAGCCTTCCTCATCAACTTGGCTCGTTCTTGGCACGGAGCTACGGACCGCAGACAGGGCTGGTTGAGCACCCATTTTCAATTTTTCCCCTTTCCTGGTTTGTCGCTTAGGCTGCGACGCATCAGTTTTACCGCTGGTGACAATAGCAGCATAGGCACGTTTAGGGGTCGACGTACCTACTTGTGACGTATCCGCAGCCGGTGTTGTGGCGCGGGCGATGACGGCGGCGGGCGGCGCTTGCTCAGCGTTATCGGCAGCTGGTGACGCAAAAAGAAATAATAAAAAAAAAGAAAAAAAAAAAGAAAATAAGTAATATATGAATCCTCTGTCATTGAAACATACTAAAACATATCAGAAATCTTCAATTTTTAATACATCACTTACGCTGTTGATTCAAACCTAACATTATCACATCTACACATTCGTTTGGCCTTTCAAAGAAAACAAAAATAAAACAAGAAAGAAAAACATGAAAATCAATACAGCAATCAATTACCTTCCCACGCGGATGCGTTGGTTATTATCTCGGCTCTCATACATTCAGCCATGACGTCACATTTCAGGTCATTGCACACCATTCCAATTTATTAATAATTGACTTCCGTTAACACTTCGAATCTTCCTACAAATCTAGACTCTAGCAATAGAATCTAGCAACTAATGAATTTCATTCGGAGTTTCAAAAGCCTAGCGTTTAAATAGTCATTATTTTGGAATTGAACGATCTGCCTCGTTGTGAAGAGGTGCAAACTCTGCCAATGAGCACGAGATCTCTTTGTCATCAATCAAACATAACATCACATCTGTCTTCCTCGTAAGATTAGACAGACTATTTGTGTAATTTTAATTATTTTGTAATGTTTAAATTTTCTCTACGTTTACCTTTAACTTGTGACATAATTTTAATTATTTTGTAGTGCTTTATTACGATAATAATATCATTTTAATGCCTCTAAATAAGGAGAATTCCGAAGAAATCGCATCATCATCTAATACAGATTCCTCAGAGCACCATCCTAAGTAACTGTAGGTACCTAACCTACATTTGGCCAGTCCGGTAACAACCCATGTAGGTGAATGCAAGCCTATTGCCATCAAAGGGGTACCTACTAATACTCTGAGCTAATTCCTGGTAGAAGCCCTTAATAACAAATTGCCCGACCTGGGAATCGAGCCTCTTGCTCAGCATGCGATTTCAACGAGAAAGCCAGTGACTCGAAAAACAATTTGTGTATTTCAAGTCTTAATTATAAAGAAAAAACATTTTTATACCTTTCAAAAACACATTGTAAACAAATAAAACAAGAAAAAACAACCTAAAACATAGTAATATGACATTTTTACCCTCCTTTATAAGGGTTATTTTCCTTTGAAAAATTGTAAGGCAGTTTTTTCTGCGAAAGTGAGTCTGAATAGTCCGTCGCAGCTAGGGCCCTCTAGTGGCTTGAGTTGTAAACAACTGACCCGCATTTAATTTCAGCATACAAAGTAAGTAAACCATATTTGCAAAGCAGTTTTGAATAGACCAAAATCAGAATGAATATTATAATTTATGTTTAATGTGATAGGGAAAATTTCATGATGAAATTAAGTTAGTAAGTAAGAACCTTAAAGTATCTTTATTAAATGTTTCAATAACAATGTTTAGTTAATTAACAGACAACACACAGCCTAGGTAGAGTAGCAGGGAGGTTTATATGGAAACATCAATAGTACATTTTGATACAAGTAGGTAAACTTTGCCATTGCAGCCTAGGTGAGCACGAGTGTTATGAAGCCGAGAACTACAAAGACAAATATCCACGTGTATCAAACGACGCCTTTCAATAAACTTACAAAGAAATAAAATAATGGAACGAAAGTATTTTTGTTAATAACTAATAGAAAACTATGATTTAATTTGCTTTTCTTCCATGCGTTTTCTTCGCAAATCAGCCTAATATTAAATTTATATAATATTAAATTTATAATATAAATTTATATATACAGTGTGTTAGGTTAAACGAGGGACATATTCAAACCTGCAATAGTGCATGCTTATATGATACTAATAAAAATATGAACAAAAAATAAACACTGTTATATAACAGATAGAACCATACCAAAAATTTCGCAAAAGTCTCGCAACGTGTATAGGTGTATACTTGCGCCTAACGCAGAACATGTACATGTACAACAATGACTTACGTATAATCCATTTTCCCTTTAATACTTTAAACCTGGCTTATGACAGCCAAAAATATCTAGCTACTGCTACTAGGTACTGACCGAATGTTCGCAGTCGTTGATTGATGATACCTAGCATAAGTTTATACGATGGAATCTGGCGGTTGGGAAACATCTTTCAGTACAAATCAATAGCTCCTCGCACACTTTCATTAGATAACAAGTAGGCACGAACCATATCCCAATATTCTTCACTGGAATATTGATAAGATGTCTTTTTTGGTTTTTCAAGAACACGCACACTTATCGCGAAGCGGGGTTGTTTACGCGATACCCGGAAGCGCACATGCGGAGTTAGCGGCGCGCGCGCCTAGACTGGCTGGGGTCAGCGCGGGGTGGCGCGGGAGTGTGCCCTGTCGGTACATCGGGGACAACACAAAGGAAAGGGGCGGGGTTTGCGCACGAGCTTCCTTTTCGGCAGAATCGGCGCGTGTTTTGCCGCGTGATTATTTTACTGTTTACAAATTCACTTCTTGCGCGCGCTCAGTGTCCATGAATAGTGTATTTTATTGGACAATTACGTCACAAATTAAGGTTATAGTTTTTCTACATTTTTGGGACGAGAATCGAATACTGAATACCTTCCCTCAATATGTCCCTCGTTTAACCTAACACACTGTATATATATATATATATATATATATATTAAATATAGAAAATACTAATATTTATATTTGAATGTAGAACACGAATAAATGTTAAGTTTCTTGATAAAAGCAAAATTCATAAAACAAATAATACTTATTTAAGAGATTCTATTTGTAAACACAATTTTCATAGGCCTCTAAAGGCATGCTCCTCTTAGCTAAGATTAAAAAACAGCCACCGCCGACTGTTAGGAATTGAACCACATTGGACTTCGTTTATACATAGTTGTGTGTGAAACGAATAACACTAGTAAAACTAAATGTGAAAAAGAAACACGAGTGTGAAATACACTGCATTCTGAACCTAATCGTAGTGCGATAAGAGACAGTTTTCGAGAAAGTGTGTTGAAAAATTCATTCAGTAAAGGGTTAAATAAGGGTAGAAAGTTCCTAATTTTCATTTTTTTTTTTTAAATCCCATTGGACATACAGCTTGTCATTAAAAATTCATAAGATACCACTGACCGTCATTTTGGCAAGCCTTTGAGGAAAAACAGACATTTCAAAATAAAGTAAGTAGTTTTTCCAAGCCCCTTAGGACTTTCAGATCGGACAATTTGGGATGAAAATTACAACAATGAATATTTATAACAATGAATATATAATACTCTTAAGTTATTTAAAGGGTGGCCTATTCCACATAGTCAGTTTTATACCCTTTTAGTTTACAACGAGCAACCTTTAGGTCTAAAGGGATGTCCAATAAAAAGTATTATCATATTCTAGTGGCTGCCTCTTTGGTAGTTATCCTTTGGTACCGGGTATTACGATATCCTTTGGTAAGACTGGTTGTCAGACTTTTTGGGCCTGTGAATACGACTAACGACTAACGACGAGAACTCGGTAAGTAATGGGTGGTCACCCATCGACAGACCAACCTAACGATCGACCCGAGCGGCTGTTATTATTTAGCCACGAGCTCCTTTCACCTATCTACATCAAATCGGAAAATTAAATGAAATTATAACTTTACGCAAACATTATTAGTAAGCAACGACTTTTTTTTGGGGTTAAAAAATCTCAATCTAACGCACTCAAAACACTGCACTGCACATGTATGCATTTAATAATGCTGGGATCGTGGAGGTATTTACAGTAAAGCTATAACATTAAAAACTTTTATTATAAAAACTTCTACAAAAGTTGGAACTTTGACCCCCAATATGGTTCCTAGGTATGGGCTAGAACAAAAAAAAGTATTGCAATGACGGGGAGAACATACGGCTTTCGTCTTAGTTAATGGTATTTGTACACCCATTATGATGCCGAAATATGTAGTTAATAGTTACCTACGGACATTGAATTGGCAATTTTACAAATAATTTTGAGCCCAGAAAAGAGTTTATGCTGGGCGTTCTTTGTCTTCATCATTATTTTGCCCTAGTCCCATTTTTTGAAGTCCGCGCAGAATGTCTTCTTCTGCCTTAGTTTTATAATAGTAGTTTTCTCATCAGACAACTCTTTTGTGTGGGTTTGTTTCTCTGTGTGTGCGTGTTTGTGTGTGTGTGTGTGGTGTTGTGTGGTTAAAGACGGTCCGATTCGGAGGCTTTGCCCAGCCGGGGGAGACTGTACTACTTACCAAAAACAACGTGCTAACAAAAACTTTTTTTTTGTCTCCGAAACATTCAAGCTTCACTATGATCCTCCCTAAAATGGACACTAAAAAGGTAGAATTACCAGCATACTCGTAAGTATCATAAGTGTTGACAGTATTAATAGATTCATCAACTGAGCATTGAGTACCTATTTGAATATTTTTTCGAGGTTTATGAACTTTAATTCTTTGTGAGCTTACAAAGTTTTAGGGTTATTATTTATTTAGTATACAAATATTCATACTTCGAAGTGAGCAAATATATTCGTCTGAAACAAATTACATTGATCCTGTAAAGCTTTGTCTGATTTGTGATATTGAGCTTCACCAATAACAAAATGTAAAAGCAGATATTTGTAACTTTCATCTTTAAATGAAATGCCATAGATTTGTTTTGCATAATTTTGTTTTTATATGAATTTTCCCTGTAAACTTTACTAAGCAATTTGTTTTGCGACTACAGGAGCTAAATTAGCAACTCTATTTGTGGTGGTTCAAACTTCGCTTGAAACACTGTTAGAATAAAGTTCTAATCAGCCTGCACTACAAAGTGGTTGTTACGTCAGTCACTGCGGGCCGAATAGTGCGAAATGAGTGTTTTTTTTGCGATTTACACAAAATCTATTGATTGGACTAAAAAAAATAAAACACTATCATGCTAATATTTTGCTTGTAGAATTATTTGCCAAAAAATCAGAATGATCGCATGTATTTTAACATGGTTTTTACTCGTTAAAAGAAATCTTTAGAGATAAGTATGTGATTTTTTTTATCGAGTAAAATTAGTTGTGTTATGTCTTGAAAACACTATCATACTAGCATATATCCTGAAGAATATTATATAGTTTTTGGTTTTGTTTATTGCAGTGAATCATATGCTTTTTTACATTATAAAACTCGTGTTTAGCTCCTGTAGTCGCCTTAAGAACAATACATGGAGTGCCAGCTTGGGTTCCAAGCCACGATAGCACTGGGCCACCACTGTTGCTGCTACTAAAACGGTGAAGGTTAACATATTGTGAGGAAACCGGCAAGTTCTAGGCAAACAATCAAAGACCTCCACCAAGCTACCAACCCACACCTGACACTAGGCTGGGCGTGATGAAGAGAATGCCTCTGTCCCAGCAGCGGCTGATTATAAGTATTCAACTTGTGACAACTTGCAACTTCAAAAAAAAGGTTTGTTGTCAGAAGCAATTCAGTTACACTGAAACTACAAAGGGAACCAATTAAGATGAGATGCAGGCAATCCGGTTCGTAGTAAAACTTTTATTCAAGGAGGTACTTTGTTGCACTCCAGACGTGAGTGTGAGTGAACCTTCCCTTTTGAAGATCAAAGACACTCCTTTTATGTAGAAACCTATATGTTTATGTTGATTACTCTGAAAAGTTTATAGCGATAGAGTACTTGTACCATCAGCAATGTAGGGTCTACTGTGCACACGGATGCAAGATAAATCCGGTTTAATAGTCAAAGTCGGCAAATGTAATGAAAAATATTAGCTATCCCACACTGTCCCACTGCTCAGCAAGGCCTTCCAAGTAAATGAAACTAAAACAATATCAATAGAAAAATCCGGACGAAAACAAAGCAAGCACTATTAGGTATGCGTACTCAGTAAAGTTGATGGAAATCAGCTAACGTTGATTTAGCTAATATTATTATGTTATAGTAGGATATCGTAGTCAGTAGCCCGAAAGTCTGACCACCAGTCTTACCAAGGGGTATCGTATTACCTACTACTAACTGGGTTGTGGAGGTCAGATAGGCAGTTGCTCCTTGTAAATAACTGGTATTCAGCTGTATCCGGTTAGAAAGAAAGAAAGAATGAAAATTGTGTTTATTTGGCCTTAAAAACATTTACAAAATTCCACAAAATAAATATACAAACAGAACTAATAATGCCAAAAGGGCCTCAGCTTAGCATAATGCCAGATGGCAACACAAGGTGTACCACCTGACGCTGATGTTCAGCTGCAGCCCACGAGTGCCATACGCTCGACAACCTAAACGAACACATATTGAAGTCTAAAATTTTTGCATAACTACCAACTAGAAATGAAAATAAAATGTTATATAAATACATTAAATAAACAATAACAAAAAGTAAAAATGATGGATTGTATAAAATAAATAACATTGGATTTTTTTAAATAACTTAGTTAGTTTAGAATAGTAAAGTAATAGTTAGGTTAGACTGGAAGCCGACCCCAACATAGTTGGGAAGAGGATAAGCAGATGATGTTAAAGTAGGTGATTGTGCTAACCAACTTTTGTCGCTGACTGTATCTAAATATTCGCGCAACTTATTTGGAGCACTATGAAAGTTTTACAGTTTGGGTGTGAACAGTAATGATATATCTTAATTTGCAAATTGGCTTCATTTTATGGCTTTTTTTGTTATTCCAAACGTTGATTGAATTGGTAGTTTATTGCCCTGCAGGTGAAAAACAAAGTAATAAAAATGTCTGACTTTGCATATTAATCTAATGCTACTTGATGTCAAGTGGTTTATTAAGATATTAAAGCTTTTTACTTTTTGTTTTGGACGTAATATTGCTTCAATATGGGTAATAAATTAGGTTCGAGTACGTCGAGTTATTTCGTGTAGTGAATTATTGGGTATCGTTGCGTGTATAGTCACGTGGGAAACTATATGCTTGTTTGGATGTAGTTCTTGAATTTTTTTACCACAATAGCCAATATTTATGGCTACGTTGTACTTTTTAGATATCATTAAGTGGTGAAGAAGAATGCCTTATTTAGTGTATCTTTAACAATCTAAATATATAAAACAAGAAACTGACTGACTGACTGACTCATCTATCAACGCACAGCCCAAACCGCTGGGTCTACAGATTCCAAATTTGGCAAGTAGGTTCCTTATGTGGTCTAGGGGTGCACTAAGAAAGGATTTTTCAAAATTCAACCCCTAAGGGGGTTAAACGGGGCTCCAAAGTTTGTATGGGGAAACAAGATTAGTTAGACTATTTTATTCGAAACTTCACAGGAGTGCTCCTATTAATAAATGAGTAGAAACGGGTTTCAGGTTTTTTCAGAATTCAACCCCTAAGAGGGGGAAATGGGGTGACAAAGTCTAAAAATCAATGCACAGTCTAAACCGCTGGGTCTACAGATTCCAAATTTGACAAGTAGGTTTCTTATGTGGTCTAGGGGTGCACTAAGAAAGGATTTTTCAAAATTCAACCCCTAAGGAGGTTAAACGGGGCTCCAAAGTTTGTATGGGGAAACAAGATTAGTTAGACTATTTTATTCAAAACTTCGCAGGAGTGCTCCTATAGATAAATGAGTAGAAACGGGTTTCAGGTTTTTTCAGAATTCAACCCCTAAGAGGGGGAAATGGGGTGACAAAGTTTAAAAATCAATGCACAGCCTAAACCGCTGGGTCTACAGATTCCAAATTTAGCAAGTAGGTTCCTTATGTGGTCTAAGGGTGCACTAAGAAAAGATTTTTCAAAATTCATCCCCTAAGAGGGATAAACGGGGCTCCAAAGTTTGTATGGGGAAACAAGATTAGTTAGACTATTTTATTCGAAACTTCGCAGGAGTGCTCCTATTGATAAATGAGTAGAAACAGGTATCAGGTTTTTTTTAGAATTCAACCCCTAAGAGGGGAAAATGGGGTGACAAAGTCTGAAAATCAACATGGGTATAGTTTGTATGGTGTATCTGGTCAGGTGTATTGCAAAAACAACGATTTTAAGATTAAATATGGCGGACCTGAAATACCATCATACCCTGTTGGGGTGCGATGGGGTTGAAATGTTTAAAAATCAATATGGGTGTCGATACCGAGATTATCAGGGGTGCTGATTACGAATATGGCATTTATTTTGAGTTCCAGAAGATGATGGATTCGACTTCTTTGTGATTTATTGTGATGATTGTGATTACGATGATAATGATTGTGATTACGATGACGATGATTGTGATGATGAAGATTGTGATTGTGATGATGATGATAATGATTGTGACAGTGATTGTGACAGTGATTGTGACAGTGATTGTGACAGTGATTGTGACAGTGATTGTGACAGTGATTGTGACAGTGATTGTGACAGTGATTGTGACAGTGATTGTGACAGTGATTGTGACAGTGATTGTGACAGTGATTGTGACAGTGATTGTGACAGTGATTGTGACAGTGATTGTGACAGTGATTGTGACAGTGATTGTGACAGTGATTGTGACAGTGATTGTGACAGTGATTGTGACAGTGATTGTGACAGTGATTGTGACAGTGATTGTGACAGTGATTGTGACAGTGATTGTGACAGTGATTGTGACAGTGATTGTGACAGTGATTGTGACAGTGATTGTGACAGTGATTGTGACAGTGATTGTGACAGTGATTGTGACAGTGATTGTGACAGTGATTGTGACAGTGATTGTGACAGTGATTGTGACAGTGATTGTGACAGTGATTGTGACAGTGATTGTGACAGTGATTGTGACAGTGATTGTGACAGTGATTGTGACAGTGATTGTGACAGTGATTGTGACAGTGATTGTGACAGTGATTGTGACAGTGATTGTGACAGTGATTGTGACAGTGATTGTGACAGTGATTGTGACAGTGATTGTGACAGTGATTGTGACAGTGATTGTGATCATTATGAAATTTGGCACATAGATAGCTTATAACCTGGATTAACATGTAGGATACTATTTATCCCTTTAGTATGAGCCGTGGGACAGTTACCGAACTTCACGCGTGCGAAGCCGCGGGCAACAGCTAGTGACAGTATAAACTTAAAATATATATATTTTTTTAATAATCCGGTGTTGGTTTTAATCTTAGCTGCCAGGTTAAATAAATAAATATCGCTGGGCATTACACACAGCGCCATCTAGTGCCACATTAAGCAACGAGGCTTGTGTCGTGGACACCAGATAGTTGATATACTACATAGATACTTTTTGTTTGTAAATACATACTTATCATACATAGAAACATACGGCTCGGAACCAAATTTCCATGATCATCACACAAACATTTAATTTTGAACAGAACGTAAGGCAGCCTTAATACAGCTGCGCCATTCGGGTCGCCAAAATATGCCGTTGGTCTAGTGATAGCAAACGTGACTGCTAAAATGAGTTCCTGGTTTCAATGTCCAGGTCGGGAAATGAGTTATTAGGTTTTTATATGAGAAATTAGTCAGTTGTCTGAACTTCCGCCTGGGAGTAACACACATCCGGCGACCTGTGGGTGTACGAAAATGATTAAATACAGGTCAGATATAAAAGATTTAACGAACAGCATGTGAATTTTAATTCCGGTACTCTAAAAAAGGATCCAATAAAAAACCCAAGGCCGGCCGGCGGCAGTCTCAACAGAGAAAACGACAAAATCGCTAACTTTTGATCGCTGATTACTAACGAATAAATTGGGTTGCAATAATGATGCTTGCGAGTAAAGCAAGTCTTAATATCCAAGATGCGTTTCTCGCAAGCATCATTATTGCAACCCAATTTATTCGTTAGTAATCAGCGATCGAAAGTTACCGATTATGCTGTTATTTCTGTCGAGACTCCGGCCCAGGACACACCCCAATCAATTAAATTGACTTTTAATTAAATTTGAATATATTGAGTCATTTCCTCTTTTAAATACGTCCATCATTATTAATAGCATTCTGGGTGGAACAAAATGCCATTAACGTGTTGTCAATGTCAACGTATAGCGTGATAAAATTACTTTGAACGACTGGTGGTCAAAAAACAATAGTCAGTATTTTTGTGGTGATAGATAGGTAGCAGGTACCCAGTACAATAATTTTCATTATACTTATTAGTAGGTTAGCTCATGGCGAAATTATAACAGCCGCTCGGGTCGATCTTTAGGTTAAGTCGCGCTACCCTAAGTTACCGCCAGGTAACCTCCTCCGTGCTTCTGAAAGCACGTTAAGCCGTTGGTCCCGGCTGTCATTTGTAGATATTTGACAGTCGTTAGGTAGTCAGTGGCCCGAATATCTGACAACCAGGCTTACCAAGGGGTACCGTATTACCTGGTACTAACTGTGTTTTGGAGGTCAGACATGCAGTCACTCCATGTAAAATACTGGTATCAGGTAAGACTGGAAGCCGACCTCAACATGGTTGGGACATGGCTAGGCAGATGATGATACATATTTGTAGGTCCATAAATATTTTCATTTAAGAATTTACCCCGCTGATGATTACGACGTATCTCAGAGTCGAGCGTCGTCGCCTTAAATAATTCTGTCGTCTTATTTATGAAATATTTACTTCAATCTCCTCACTTTGATGTTGTAAAGCATACTCAATTAAGAATATTAAGATAATGAGCTTGAGTGGGCGTGTCATTAGGTATTTATGAGATTGTGATGTCTTAAAGATCTAGAAGAGAGAATTTAATTTGTTTATTTTTAGCTTGTAGAATTTTTTCATTATCAATTCAGCTCCTATTACATATGAGGGCCCAGATAATAATATTTTTAGAAATAAAATTCTAGAATATTCCGATTAAAAATAAAGCAACCTTCTCTTCTGTATTCAATATTATACCCAGAACCTTATTTTCTTTCACCAAGTTTACACAACTTATAAACAAACTCTGACGCATAGGTATGTGAAAAGTTTCTCGTAATCTTGTTTAGAATTACAGCTTCAATGATATTAATGTAAGCGCCAATGATATGTTTCCGATAGAATCTGAAGTAAATTCTTATGCTAAATGTTTATGTGAATGGAAACCGGATGTTATTGAGTGATCAGTATTAACATGTTGTGGAATTTTTTGGACGTTCCATTGATGATGAAATGTTACACCATTGAAAGGAAAACAGACCTGTTAGAAAACGATTAGGTACTGTCGGTAGACACCTGTATTTGTATTGATTTGCTATTATCTTAGAGCTACTCTGGCGAAACTTTCCAGTTCGTCTTCAAGGACCCACCAAGCAGATCCACCGGTGGGTCTCCGAATACTGATGCGTCTCCCAAGACCTACTAGTGGGTCCTCTCAGATTTTATTGTCTTCGAAGACCCACTAGGACTAGTAGTTTTGGAGAAAAATGGCAACATGTATTTGCCGTCTCCGTTCCGTCGTCGGTAAAAATAGAAAACGTAGCGTCAAAGATAAGGGTTCGTAAAACCGCGCTCGCTTCGCTCGCATATTAAATAACACTCTTTGACTTCTGTCCCCGAAGTGCCAGGCCCCCGCCGGCCTCCTTCGTCGGCCTACGGCCCGGTGCCCATGCCGCCAATAAAGGATTATTTGTAATTGTTTTCTTTCGTACATTTAAGTTCCTGGTGGGTCTCAGGGGATATAAAACTAAATAAACACATAGGTCCTCCCAGTCAGTAGGTCTTGGGAGACACATCAGTATTCGGAGACCCACCGCTGGATCTGCTTGGTGGGTCCTTGAAGACGAAACTAAAGTTTTGATAGAGAAATTCAGATATCTGTTGTCAATAGACACGTCGTAACATAATAATGATCTTGAATTCATGAGAGAAGGGCACACGTATGACTACTAACTACTACGTAACAGAACACAGCTACCATTTGTATTGTATAACGGGCTGGTGTCTGCATCTCCACGTGCAAGCGCGTATTTCACTTACTCGGCTACCATTTAATTAACTGGAGTTGATAAGTTTCCGACGTCTTCCATCCTACAATCCATATCAAAGAGATCGATTTTTTGTAAAACGTGTCGTATTGCATAAGGCTACGTACTATCTAGACCAGAGTGGTTGTTTCACGAAAACGCAATCGTTGGGTTTATTCTGTTCGAGAAAATTTCACGCGTGGTCGCCTCCGATTTCCCGAGTACATAGTGGATATCAATCGCATATGGGGCCAATCAGATTGACTGATCAACAAAATCCTGGTTTCATTCTGCTTGGCATCTAAAGGAAAAACTATTTCACTGTTTACAAATTGGACTGTTTGCTTCACTTGGATTCTGCCACATGTTTGTTTTGCCTCGTTGGTGTACTAGTTGGAAGCGCGACTGCTGAGCTAGAGGTGCTGAGCTCGATTCCCGGGTCGAACAAAGTGTTGTTGGGTTTTCCTTTAGGAATTTCTAAGTAGCAGTTACGGAGTCTGAATTTATGTCCGATTGATGGTAATAGGCTCGCCCCTTAAAATATATCTGGAGAAATGTGGGTGTACTATTAGGTACACCTCTGGCTAACCTTTCGGCGATTACATTCGTTTCGATGTTGTGTTTGTTTTAATATTACGGATATTATTACGAAAGTAAGTACAAACCCTGTTGCTACCCAAATCTTCTAGCTAAACACGAGCACGTCTTACTAAACACCAATAAACCGAACGTACGGTCGGCTGAACTAACATAACCACGTGCCACCTACAATATACCAGCGCCCCCTGGAGTCTAATACAAGAAACTTACTTTTACACTGTAGCCCAAGCTGTCTGACATCGGATCATAACACTAATCTTGAGCTAAAAGCTTTCATGACGGTAGTTAGGAAACCTAAATGTTAATTATTGTACAGTCGTTCTAAAGGCACGTTGGTTAATTAATAAGGACGCCTACAAGTATTAATAAAATACGTGTATAACCTTTCGTTCACTCTTAGTAAAAGGAGACCAATCATGGTTAATGTTGAATGCAAATTACCATCAGTTTTGTCATAAAAAGCCCAAAATTTCCACAGGCAGATAAAGGTGCAGTTCTCAACGCGAGGCAATGGAAACAGACGGCAATGCCGTCATCTACGGTAATTCGAGTTAAATGTTTCAATAGAACCAGTCATGCCACTGTCATTTGTAGATCTTTGACGGTAGTCAGTGGCCCAAAAGTCTGATAACCAGTCTCACCAAGGGGTATCATATTACCTAGGTACTGGGTTGTGAAAGTCAGATAGGCAGTAGCTCCATGTAAAATACTGATATTCAGCTGCATCCGGTAAGATAGGAACTTACCTTAACTAAGTTGGGAAAAGGCTAGGGATGTTGATGGAATATGGAACCAGTCATACCCCTGCAATCTATCAGTATGGCCCATGGGGCAGTTTTGTCGTTGACATTTGCGGATGCGGTCTCATTCGGAATATATTTGATTTAAGGATACCAGACTTGTCACTGTCACCTGTCAACAAAATTTTATTCCATGCAACAAGTCCGGATTCGTCATCCTATTGAAAACAAATTAATCCATAACATGGTTAGAATAACCGAGCGTACTTCTTAATAAAGAAAGGCCTAACCCGCCTCTTAGCAAAACGTACCAAAGTGGACGGACAAAATGGGAGCTAATAGGCCCACATTTTACAAGGAGTCTACATACCTAGAATGTCCACCCACCCTAAGTGACCCTTCTCACTTGATCCCTCCATCAATTTATTACATTTCCTTTCTTAATTAAATTAATCTCATGTTACACATTCACACATAACCCTTTTAAGCAAACATGCAAGCATGTTTTAAAGGCCATTTTGTAAATTCAAAATTCTGGTTACTAAGCAAAAATAATATGAAACAGCCTAAATATTGCCAAATGAAATCAATGTCACAATCAAATCATTAGGAGACTTTTGATGAAAAATTGAGTTAAAAACTAAAAACACGCTTTTGTCACGCACTTAAAATTCTATATTTTAAGTTCCACTATCCATCTCCGGGCTCACTCATCAGACTGTCAAAACTAAGTGCAATCTGTTGAAATCATCAAAACTAACCTCCAGGTAATAACACTCTCGAGAGGGGTACATGATCTGTCGAATGACCAATTTAGTCGAGACGACATTGTTTAACTATTGTGTCAACTTCGTGGACAGATCATGGGATACAGTAGCTACTAAAGAGTTCCACTATCCACCTTCTGGCTCCATCATCAAATCAGCTAGTATCTTGGAATACCAAATTATAGTTTTATTTATTTATTTCATTTTTAGGAAAACTTTCTGCTAAACAGACAGTGAGTAATAGTTTAAACAAAATATGGCCAATTACAAGTTTCCACATTTAGTATATAAATAATATGACATAAAAATAAATAAGACTATAATTATACAGTATATAGGTATAGTATATTCGTTCGAAGAAGCTATTGGATAAAGTTTTCTTCAATTTAGCGGTACTAGCATTGAAAATGTCGATCGCAGCTTCCTGGCAGGTTGCGTTGCATACGACTTGCTCTCACTATGGTACTTACGAGTTCCGTCTGTACGTTGTGGCTACCATTGGGGTGTGTAATAAATGAGGTCTACGCAAGAACACAGACAGCACTCGCAGTCCGATTTTGTGCAGCAACTCGGTAACACCAGTTGGTTCATAGGCTATCATCATCCGAACCGCATATACATACAAAGTTTAATTTCGATATTATGACGATCAGAAGTAGGTTAAAATTGACTTCCAAGATTTAATAACATTGTTACAAGTGAAGCTAATTTAAGCGTGTTAAAAAATTCAGTCTACCGACGAGCACCATCTTCAAAACTCAAACATTACTCACCTAAAGTTTCGTAAAAAAATGTAAAAGGCTGCGATGTCAAGTGCACTGTTAGTTTTCAACAGAAAGAATAATTTTTAACATTCGTGTTATTTTTACATGTATTTTACAGTTAGTTTTTCTTTGTCCAAAGGTTTATTTTATTCTATTGTCTTTGATTATCGGCCGCGTTTTATACGCTTTTTGGTTTACCTACCTATCTATCTACTGCTAAAATAATTACATACCTATACATATAAACAACAATTAAAGATAGATTCAATGAGCAAATTGTTCTATTAAATGTATATATTGCTTATTTTTCACAAATAACATCGAATGTGACTATGGCAATGATGACCCTGTTTATTATTGTTTTATTTATACATACTCATTCTCTCAATAATATAATATTTGCCAACATTTTTTATTTATCGTCAATTATCCATAGTAAACACACAGACATAAACAGTATGTCGATCGTGTCTATAAATTAATGAATGGACGACTCGTCAGCATAAAAATTATGATTACACAAAGAAAGTCAACTACGTAGAAAACTACGTAGAAAATTACGTATCAATCACCGAAGTTAAACATAGGTACATATCGCCGACTCATTTGCAGGTCGAACTTTTATTGATGCTTAATTGGAAAAGTTTCATGACGCTAACTTTAATTGTATGCTCATGCATGCGGTACGAGAGAACAATCTATTGAGAATTTGCATTATTTATCAATCCTGAGACAAGTGCTGTTTGTTAAGAATGTGTGTTCAACACACATTCAGTGCAACAGGGACTAAACGAAAAACGTTTGGTCCCTGTTGCACTGTTATTCAAAAATGTTCACAAAGTTTAAGATCAAGACACCCCTGGTCCTTCCATTCCTGGTCCTGGTCCTTACCTGGTCATCATTTCAGCTGAAAGTCGTCCACTACTGGACATAGGCTTCCTTCAAGCGTCACCGCGTCACTTCTACCGGTTCTGTGTGTTACACAACCCAGCAGAAACACGCGACCTTCATCAGATCATCAGTTCACTTTGTGGGAGGCCTTCCAACGCTGCACCTTCCCGTACTTGGCTGCAACTTTTCAGCCTCATGGCAATGCTTCAGGTTATGTCGGTCACGTTGATTCTTCTACACAATCAAATCAAAAATAAAAACTACTAACCTAAAAACATTGCCATAAGAGGACCTTTGTGAGCGGAAACACATGATCCCAAAAATAAAACATCGAAAGGGAAACCGACAAATTAATCATTCAGCAGTTGGTATGGCCTAAGTTGTGTGGCGACCTACCCTACAAACCCAGCTATCAATCCCTGTTTATTTCCCCAAAATAAAAATAAAGACGTCGTTATTAACTATCCGTAGTCCACAAAAATAATCCAAAGACGGCTGATGATATAATTATGACGTAATGAAGCCATCGTCTTTAATTATATAAGTTTACGATCATGTAAAACAGTCTATGTTCCGAATTTACTACCACATTTAGTGCAGTACATAAAAAAGACCTATTATTTGTAGTCTGTACTGAGAATTGAGTCGTTACGCGTTAGTCATGAGCTTGAACTGAAACAGAAAGTGTGAGTCACAAGTCAATGATCATTATTTATTGTAAACGATGTAAATAGAAATACGTGTTTTTTGGTTTCCATGTTGTATTGAGAGAGAAGAGTTGGCAGTAAAGTACTACATTTTATACTACGCTGGCCTGCAAAAATAAGTACTACACTTTTAATTTATTTTTTTCTAAATTAAAGAAGTTAGAGATTTAAAATAAAGTAAACGTTTTAGATCAATTTTTATCAGCTTTATTTGAAACTATAGACAAAATTAAACAATTTTTCGAGTTCTTTTTGTTTCGAAAGTATATCTTAAGTTCGTATAAAGTTATTGCAATTTTAAAAGTGTGATACTTAATTTTGCAGGTCTGTGTATCTTATATTGGTAAGGAAGTCCTCATCATCCTCCTGCCAGTATCCCACGTTTTGGACGGTTTGCATGTTACTAAAATAATCGTTACATTTGCTTTTTGGAGAAATACATTAGGTCCAGTTCATAGGTTACCCTGCGAAAGCTACTAACAGCGGATAAAAACATACGTCCTAACACAAGTTTAGTTGCAATTTGTAAATGAAGACAGTAGACCAATTTTTTCTTGTTCCTTCTGCTGCGCTGAACTAAAGTAATGCTTTCGATTGCTGAGAAAATGTTTGGTAACTGAAGAACTCTTCGCTTAGATAATGAATGAGGATTACAAGGTAAGGTATTCTTCAACAGGCATTTAAAATTTTTTGGAAATTGTTTCTCCCAATCTCGTACCATACTAAGATTACGCTTCACTCGTAATTTAAAGCACAAACGTCGACATATGTATACATGTATACATGTTCCCCGAACAAATATTAAAAACCGACATTAAAATCAAGTCTCGAAAAATACGCGCCTTAACCCAAAAAACTTTTTTAATCTTGTCCCCGACATCGCATCAACTATCTTCTAATACACTCATCATAAAATGTCACAAGAACATTTTGGGTATTCGCGTTTCAGAGCTCTTTAGTAAAAAAAAAACAGTCGCCTTTTTCAGACTTCAATAAAAAGTTCTATGAAAAACATTTAAGTGCGAGTAAGATTCGTTCACGGAGGGTTGAAGTTATGAAGTTTTGTACCGTCTGTGTTTAGTTGTGGCTGCAGCGACGCCGAAAAGGAGGAATTTTTAATTTGCTAATTATTATTTTTTTGAGTAGTTCGTTGGTTTAGTAGTTGCAAGCGCCACTGTTGATCACGAGGAAAACCTCGTGATCAACAGTGGCGCTAAACTCAAAAGAGTTTGAGATGATTGAGTTTTTCCATCAAGAAATAGTAGCAGCCCAGATTCCGGATTTGTGCCCGGTTGATGTCAATAAACTCGCCCCCTATTACATGAGATCTAAACATAATTATAGGTTTATCTATGTCTAGCTTTGGATTTTAAAGGCGTGTTGTAACGTGTATTATTTATTTGCTATGTCAGCGGCCATAGGATTCCAAGTATTTTGATGGAAATTCTCTAGGCTACGTCCCAGCAGGCCCCGTACCTTCTCACTGTTTGACTACAGAACCCTAAAAAGATTTCGTTCGTATTCCGTTTATCTATACTTTTGGTACACAACTTTTTAATGTGACTGGCAAAGCAAACGCTCGAGATTTGACCTCGAGCGACCTTGCTCAATTAAATGAAAACTGCCAAGGGAACGAGATCGGGAAGGCATTAATGAGAGGGAATTCTGAAATGTGTGCGGATTAAACGGTTATAAATAAATTGGATTTATTTATTTTTGATTCGGTTTACGTAAACTTTGTGATAGTGATTTATTTATTGCTTTCGGGCTATGTAAACTCGTAAATTGTTTGTTGGATACAGTAACGAGGGATTCATTGTTTAAACTGACACTTATCATCATCATTTAGGCAAAAGACGCAATAAACTGCTTAACATACAACTTCCGTAGGTCACAAGAGGGTTTATAGTCTAAACGAAACTAGGCTACTAGGTTTTTTGTAGTGCTTATAAAAAGTTTCGTTTTCTGTAACGACTTTCACATAACGCACATCCTCTAAAAAACTGTCTTAACACAAAAATAGCAGTTTTGAGATATACTCATTTAAAGTTTTTTGTGTTCTTATCGATGCTTTGCGTAAAAAACTTTCTCTTGTGCCATTTGGCCACTTATTTTTGTATACTTAAGGTGTTTTTTTTTCAATTATAGAGCACAGACAATTAAAGTTGAGTGGGATATTATCCAAAATACCTTCATATTTTGTTTTATGACAGTTTTTAGAGGATGTGCGATAAGTTGAAACAATCTTTTCTGTAGTTTAAGTCAATCCTTAGCCTATTTTTAATGTTGAGAAAATATCACAATCACCATCTTCCTGCCCTTAATTTTCTTCTTCAATTCTTCCCTGTCAGACGTCACGGCATCATTTACTCCTTTCTCTTTCATAACATTCCTCACACAATCCAGCCATCTTTAATTGCAACTACAGGATTATCAAAGCAAGTCACTGGAATCAGAACTGAAGCTTCAAATCGTCAGATACCGCTTCAATAACTAAGCCTAGTATTTTACACGACCGCTACCGCTGCACACCAATTACTTGGGTAACCGATATCTTTCGGTAAAACCAGTCATTCGCACCGACTACTAGTAACGACTGAGATACGTACAGTCACTAGCAATGAAATGTAAACACTTTGCAAAATTCAAAAGTGATTTTCTCCTATTGTATTGATTAACGTTTTATGTGTCTGCAGCCACGCTTGCTGACGGTGCCGCGCGCGCGGACCAATCTGTTAGGTGAGGCGCCATTGTAGCTTATGTGCTCCGCATTCTCAACCTCATAGACGTTGACTTATTCAATTGTTCTCTGAGTGAGTTCACAAAAAATGTATTGTTTGTGATTAGTCACAAAATTTAATACTGTTATTGTGTACACTATCGCATTAAGTATCCCTGTGATAGTCGTAAGATGTATAAAATAAATAAATGTTTTCACGATCATAGTACCAAACTATAATATAAACCAGACTATAATAACGAAATAGGTCTTACCTTAAATAGGAACCATTATTTCACGAAAAAATTGCTTTTGAATTTTGCTAAGTGTTCGATTCAAGTACACGACACGTACAGACAGCTCATCAAGCCACCCGAAACTGACAAATTTTCCTAATCAACCTTGAACCTAATGCTCTTGCGATAAAGTTGAACATCTATTAAAGAATTTTGACTTGTGGTAGAACCCCACGTAAATGGTAATACTAAACTATCAGTCTATATCGCTCCCACGGCTGGGACACAGGCCACCTCGTATCTGTGAGAGGGCCATAATTTACCATACGGGCCCAATGCGGGTTGGTAGCTGAAGAATGTCTTTGAATTTCGGATCTAAGACACTTATTCCTCAAGATATTTTCGGCCATTGACCTGTCCTTTAAAACTTTTGATGAAACTCCTAATGAATTGAAACTTTACTAAGATTGCAACTTTCTAACTGAAACGTTCTTCTTCAAGTGAAAATAGACCGTGAGGTCGAGGTCGCAACAGTAAGGGCGGTTTTCGTAAGTCAAGTGTTAGAGTGAAGTGTGTTTAGCTATACCTACCTAACGTATCGTCAGGGGTAATTACATCACAGGCGGGAACGATGACGGATGGGTTAACTTACTCTCTGTGGCACGGAGGGATTTTAGAATTCAAGGTATTCACGAAATATCTGCGGTAAATAGAAACTTTTGAAAATATAGATTTTTGTGTTTTCGCATCACGATTTTCTTTTATAGATAACTTAGCTTCTGCCAGCGGCTTCGTCCGCGTGAAGTTTGTGTCCCATGGGATCCAACCCCAGGGCAGCCGTGCCGCACTCTCCGAGAAGTTTCTGGGTTCTGCACAAGGTAACCGACAGAGACGACCACATTAATTCCGAGTCTAACAACCGAAATAGAAATCGATGAAAAGTAAGTAAGGTTTCCGAAGAAACAATTTGATATCCTGAAATTAAAATTAATTTTGTTTTGATATCGAACAGGTATATCACCTAAAAAATTATTATACTACTATACTACTATATGGAGTACTTTCCTTCAGAAAGGATTACAGTCAGCACTTCCTTGAATTTTACATTGGTTTTGTCAGGAAAGGGTTTATTCAGAGGTTTCTCGCCCTCGGGAATTGTTAAGGACGAATAAGGTCACAAGGTAAACATTGTCCTGCGGGCAGGTTACCATTTCTCCAGATTTTTGCGGATAAGTACGGCTTTTTGGTCCTGTGTGTCTAGTCCAGACTTTGCCATCTTTGTCATCTTCTAGAAAATAAAACAATCTTCGACTTTTTGTCCAGGCTTTTCAAGAAGCGAAATGGTAACGATAAGAGGCTTTTTACACCCTTTATATAGGAGAAATCCAAGTATTTCTCCTTTATAAAGGGTGTAAAAAGACTTATCGAAGCTGAAAAGCACTTGATCTTCCCGTCATTGCGATATTTTTTTGTTTTAGACCATACCTTCTAGTTACGGAGATATTGGGGGTCAAAGTTCCAACAGTTTTCACAAGTTTTTTTTTTTTAATACATGTTTTTAATGTAAGATTGTTACTTTAAACAGCTTCATGACCCCCGTACTATTGAATCCATACATCAGCACAATGTTTTAAGTGCGTTACATTAAGTCCTACCGAAAAACGTGATTTTTCACCCCAAAAGAAAAGTCATTTCCCAGCATAAGCTTTTGTGTAGGGTTACTTAGTTTGATGTACAGAATGCTTGGTTGACGCCTTCGTGAAGACTCTGTTTACATCCTGTATTGTTGGTACCTGTACCTACGCTACGTGACATAGGTACACAAATACCCCAGGGTATTGTGTGCCTATTTACTTGTGACAGAGAGATTATAAGCTGTATTGATGACTACCAACTGAATGAGGCATAACGTCCTCGACGCTAAACACGCCGCTGCTCAGAAGCCTTTATTCCCGTCTGCCACCACCGGTCCGCCACCACTGGTGGCAGTTGCAACTATTTGTCACATCTACCACCACTGGTGGTGGTTGCGTCGGTGGAGTCACATCCAGTGGTGGCGGACCGGTGGTGGCAGACGGGAATAAAGGCTTCTGAGCAGTAACCAATGGTAACCAGTCATAAAGTTTTTTATAGTTTTCAATTAATGATAGATTTCAGGTTCCAGTCTTCTTCTTCTTTGCGTGTAAGACATAAGATATAATCTAATTTCGATATATCCGTTTTCGTTAAAAAAAACCTCTAATAGTCAATCCTACATTTGTCTTTCATTAGTTTCTACAATAAAAGTTGTTGCCTTTAAAAACTTAAAGATGGACTTCAGTTTATGAGATTCTTATTTCGTTCTTAGATTCCTTGTAAAGATCACCATTCGCCTTTTACAAAATATTGTTTACCAAACCTAAAGAACTAGTCTAAAAAACCACTTGAGCATAATGGCTTTACCACTTTTGTCAAAAACTCCCAGTAAACTAAATCTTCACTAAGGTTGAAACTATCAAACGTCACATTAGTTTTAAAGCTAAAATAGACTAAAACGTTTTATGAGGTGCAAGTGACATTCATGTTTATGGTTCATTTCATTTAACCTGCTTAGAGTGATACATTAATCTGAGCAAAAGGTTGTCGTACCGTAACTCTAGCGAATATTAGTGTAGGTACCTATAGTTGGTGCCAGTTAAGATGGCAAAAGCGGTCATTGACCCACCTACATTTATTAAAGTTCTTAACTTTGAAATCCAAAAATATGCCTGTTCAAGTCTTGAATCGTCATCTATCGTGATCTTCAACATTTTTTCTAATGAAAAACGATACACGGTTAATTTTTTTTTTCGTAGGAAGAGATATTAGGAAAAGAGCAATGACCGCTATTACGATCTTAACTGGCACCAACTATACACTATAATATTCGCTCGAGTGTTGTTACCTCATGTACCGAGATCTACAGCATGTATCAGAAAGGTGTCCAGGTCAAATAGCTATCCCATACAAAACTTCAACACGTCGATCCTCGACCCAAATGTATCAATGAGACAGCTGTATATGTTTTCACTAGCAGAACACATAAAACATGGAAACGGGAAAAAACATTATGGCCGACCATCGACCATCGACCGAAATGGAGGCAAAGTTCTACTAAGAGCTGCATATCAATACCATAAATACCGCATAATTGAAAATTCAACGAAATAGCGCTGTGTGCATTAGAGAAAAAAGTGCAAAGATGCATTAAGCACTAGTTTAGTGAGTATTCACGTTTTAAAAATGTTCCAACTACTTTTATACCAATTTTTAAATACGATCTTAAAGCCACCACCTACCTATTATTTCGATAGGTAGGTATTAGGTATATCTTTTTTTTAATGTCAATGACATTTAAAAAAAAAATGTACTTTATTTGTTGTGTCTGTACACCGTGATCATTTTCGTTTTTTTTCTTGTAGACACTGATATTGTGTTCAGTGGGTAAAGCATTTTGAGAAAATCGGATCACAGTCTCAGTGGATACAACTCGCCGTGATCCGTGGCTAATTCGATCTGATATGATTAGTGGAGATAAACCAATAGTCAAAACCAGCTCAATCTCCGAAAACATCCCTTCTAAAGATTTGTTGTGTGTCAGTTGTGCAACAGTGACTGGAATTACGTGTGGCCAAACTAAGTGATAAGTAACGTTAATAAATCTTGGCCTTTCGAGTTTCACCTTGCTAACTAACCAATCAAGACCGTCTATCGTAAACAAGACCTCTTTGGGGCAAAACCACAACTTTCTGAGGAATTAGCTTCAAGTCAACAGTACAGGACAGTATTTGCTAGCCTCAAAGGCTTTATACTAAGCCTTCATTAATGTCTGTATACAGTAATGGATTAATTTGATGAAACGGGTTCCTACTGAATGAGATTTTTCCAAGTATCGCTGAAAGCTTAACAGTTTATAGTAAAAGGTTCTTATTTTTTAAGGTAAAAGCAGTAACAAACTAACACAAACACGAGTAAGAACATTATCACGGCTGTTTTCCTTGAAGGGCAAGGTGAATAATGTGGATATTTAGCTGGTCCCTGTGCTTTAATGTTTTCACTAGAGGCTAACGTAAGGACGTTAGTCTAACGTTATACAGGGTGGAATTGTTCAATGGAGGGAAAGTACTCTAAATACTGGAGATAGCAAATTCCTGAAAATTATAGACACACGGTCATGCGAAAGCGATCTTGATCATGCGTAAACATGCGACCGTCTTTGCGTTCTTTTTGGTTCAGCAAACCAAAACGCGTGGTCAAAGAAGTCGGCTTCCACTTTTCAGAACAAATAAGAGACATATGTTTTTTTGCTTTTGTTGTTCACGCGAATACAAGATTGACCTAGACGTGGGATAAATGCAAAGTTTGAACAGTTACGATCCATTACGTGTTTATAAAAAACGTACTGTTTTCTTCGCACGTGTTTTCTGCGAAAAAACGGAACATAATAACAACAGAGAAGTTATCTCATTTCATGCCATTCACTTTCACAGAAACGGAATTTATTCAAATGTAAATGTGGTTATTTATTCTTATGGGAAATTGGATAAGAAAAGCATTATATCAGAATTTATATACGGAATCAGTCATCTAAAATGAAACGTCAGGCACTTACCGAATACCGTTTGTATGCATTTAATGGTTTTCAAATTAAAGCATGACATTTGCGTTGTCGAATAGACGACGATTTCAAACTTATGAAGCCAGAGGAATATCGGAAAATCACATTACTCACTTTACAAAATGCCTACCTACCTATCTGTATCGAACCTGACGTACGACCAACGACCTAGACCACAAACGTATTAATTGAACATGACCCCAATAACCCTTGAAATAGATCTCATGAACCTTTGCTGATCAGAAATTAATATTCCTATTAAGTGCAAGCTAGCAGAGTATCTTGCAAAATTAAATTAAGTCGGAATTAGGTTAGTACAGGCTGATAGCCAAGGGGCTCCCGAAACGGTTTTTATGAGCCAATTAGAGCCTTGTTTTGGTAGCCCTATATTTAGTAATCAGAAAGTTCAAAGTTAATCAGGCTATTGGGTTCGCTTCTTCTTCTTAGCTTATTGGTGAACATTTAAATTGAGTCCGCCCAGAAAAAATTTCTCGTGTATCATGGGTGCGTTTACAAACATTTAAACTCACAAACAGCCAGACCTGGTTCAACTACCTGTACGCCATACAAATGTTTGTTCCGCACAGGAATGGAATCTGCGACACGCAGACTTCTTTAAGGTTAAAAGACTTAAATTTTGTCCATGACTGTAAAAAAGTAGTAGAATGAAAAAAGTATTAGAATTCCCCGATCGAAAATAAGCTGAATTAAAGCTCTTTTCAAAACATACTCCAGGAGCCACGGTGCAATAAACATAATTTATCCTCAAAGGGTCGTATTACAGGCCAGTTTCATCAAAATTCAAGTCGAATAGCATGCATGATCAAATCCAATAAAATTCTTATTTATGGAGATCCCAAAGTTTATGACTGCAGTATTAGGGACCAAAGGTCTTTGATGACTGACGCGTGAAATCAATCGACATATTCAGAATTATCAACGTTTAGGGTTCTGTACTCAATTGACAAAAACGGAACCCTTAAAATATCGTTAGGTCCGTCCGTATTGCACATTGTACTCGGAGACTACAGGTGTAGCTATTCTGTGCACCAACAAATTATTAGAAAAAAAATAGGTGTTACACACCTCATACCAGGCAAGTAACTGAGGGGTGAAAAAAAACAGTGCATGTAAATAAGCGTGTGAAGTATCGTTGGGTTCCAATCTTAATCATTCAAGTAGCTTCGAGATATACAATGAAATAGTATAAATAAAAAAAATAGTACATTTTGATACAAGTGGAGAAAGCTTGTTATTGTACCCGAGGCGGAATTAACTCCCGAGCCGTAGGCGAGGGTGTTTTTGAGCCGAGAACTGCAATAACAAATGTCCACGTGTATCAAACGACGTTTTTCAATACACTTTTGAAGAAATAAAATAAATGAACGACAAATATTTTTGTCATGAATTAATAAGAAACTACGATTTTAATTTTCTTTTTTTCCGCGCTTTGCTTTCGCCAGGTTGATGGAGATGCAAAGGTATGAAGCCGCTAAACAGCCTAATATAAAAATAGTTTCGTTTTTATATTTTTGAATTTAGAACACAAATAAATGTTAATTTGTTTATAAAAGTTTATATTAGTTTTAAATAATCATGTTTATCTATGATATTCTATTTATAAACACAATTTGAATATTCAAAAAATATTAACGCCGTAAAGACGGATTAAAAAAGGACGGCTTTGCCAAAATTAATTAAAAAAACATTCACCTCCGACTTTATGCATTGAACCAATTTGGACTAAGTATAGGTATAGTTATATAGATATATCTGTGGCAATTTTCATTCCCACACACGTGTTGGAAAATGAAAATAATCGCACGTGTGTGAAATACATTGCATGTTGAACCTAATCGTAGTGCGTTATGAACCAGTTTTCGAGGAAGTGTATTGAAAAATATATTGCGCTTCTAAAAACCAAACCTCTGCATGCTTTACTATTCATGCGGAACCCTTCACTGAGCGTGGTCCAACATCCAACACGCAGTTGACCGGTTTTATATTTTATTTTTTGTAAAATGTTAATTAAGCCGTGGAGCTGTCAGATACAGTGGTGTTTTGTTGTATTCGAACAATAGAGATGTTGTTTTTTGTTATTTAGAACAATGACCTGTTGTTAGACAAGGCTATGATAAGGGTGGCTTGTTTGTGAGACTTTTTACTAAGTCGGATCCTTGTAGGAAAAAAACGATATTTTGGAAGAATCTGTAGTCATATCGTGTTGCGTGAGTTAATCTGGATTGGACTTGTTTGCAGTAGAAGGGAAGACGATAATGTTAGAATGTTTGTGGCTCTGTGAGAAGACCGAGTAAAAGGATTATTTAATTTAGTGTTATTGGTTTGCTGTACTAAATAAATAAAAATAAAAAAAAAACTTATGATTACAAAACGTCATCATGGTTTTGCTTAATTTATTTTATTTTATAGTGTATTGATTGCACCATGAGATAGTTGACAAAATATTATGCATGTACACCGAAATTAAACTTAAGAAATTAGAAATTAGACTTAACCTTCTATAATAGTAACTTTAACGGCTTTTCCTATATAACGTAACAAAAAGAAACTTCGGTGTTGATGCACCTTAACACGCACAATTTAAAAAGTAGAATGTTTCGGTTCTCAAACACTTAGGGATCATGCAGCAATACATCCTGCTTGACTTTTTTCTCCGCCTTTAAGAAGCAGATGGGATGGATCATGGGATCGAATGTGTATTTCTACACAATAAATCGAATATAATAGTAGATAGTATGCAAATCTAAAGACTATAACTCACAAAGCCACGATAATACCCATTAATAGCGCCATTATCGCCGCAGCAAACAAGACTGTTTATCACTTGCAAACTGAGAACACTTAGTACGCAGTTTGATTGTCATAACGAGCGCAATTATGAAACCATGCTGAATATTGTTGATGCAACCGCTATGCGATAATGTTGCATTAATGCAATATAATGCATTTTAGTGGAACGTCTTTGTGTCTCGTTAATAACTGTAAAATATCGCTGTTTCGTGCACTTTGCTTGGACCATAATATATTATTATGGATACACTCGAGGTTCAAACAAGGTTAAGTTTAGATATCTATACCAACCACGTCTGCAGAGTTTCGTTTGCTGTGTTTTAATTTGACCTAATAGATTCCAAGAGTTATGTAGATGTCTGTCTCTTGAACTATTTATTTATTAGATATTTATTTATTACTTTGTAATTTTCAAATTTATAATGAGAACATCATTTTATATAATAAATAATACTTATTGATTAATTCATTTATTTTTCAGCTACTAATGTTTAAATTTTAATACTTATGTAAAATCAAAGTTTTTAAGATAGTAAACAATAAGTTGAATGTACACGGAAATTGATACACAGCTCTTTTACAACATTGCTTATTCTAAAGTTTTTCATATCAGCAAGAAAACTGCCATAACTTTCAGGTAACCTCTCAATGAACTAAAAAATAAACAAGAAAACCCACTAGTTTGAATGTCATTAATTTCTAGGTTCACGATGGTTCTAGGTAGAAAGTAATGATGAAAACAACACGCAACGTGCTGTAATAAAGTTCAAATTAATTAAAATGCAACCCAACACGTAATTTGCTTATTTATGAGCCAAGTCTTAACGGTTGGAAGAGTAGATTTTTTCATTATACTTCTACAACAATTTGTTTCTGTCGAATTGGAGGTCATTCAAAAAATATGTTTTTGTTTTGGCCAGATTAACTAGATCCATTGGGATTGACTGCCTCGTTGGCCAGGTGGTCGTAAGCACTACTGCTCATTGCTTCCGCGAAGAATTCCGAACTCTTAGAGGGTTATTGGGCTTCTCCAACAGAAATTTTCATCACCAGCCATTTGTGCGCGGTTGACGGCAAAAGGCTTGGCTCTATCCTGAAAGTTAACATAACAATATTACGTCTCTGATTAAACCTTCAGGAAAAACAGGTTGTGGTTTCCAGGGAAATCTTAGTTTTATCATTATTAAGTAATAGTTATTTATTTCCCAATTTCTTTGAGTACCAAGATAGGCTCGATTAACTAAATCGTCTGTTCATGAAGCATTAACCTTTCCTTGTATAATGGTAATAGTATTATTGTACTCGTAACTTCGGTCTGTTTTATTTTAAACATCAAAGAGTTGAGCCCAATTTAATATTTAACTAATACCTACATAAATTTACAATCGGAACACTATAATGAAACTTGCTATTTGTGTCAAACGCAATCATGATAATTATTTATTCAACTCAAGTAGGCTTTAAAATATTCAAGTAAAACCCACAGAAATGGAAACACGAAATCTTAAATAAAATCATGAAATAACTTTTCGCTCCAGATGTAAGAGGGCACTAATTCTTATCGAATGGCCACCGAGGCCTTTAATTTAATAGAACATCTCTAAAAAGGTTTTAGGGATTCTAAGTGGATACAAAATGGAAGTTATAATATTGTCTTTTTATTTCTTTATTTCTTCTTCGAGCTCATGGCCAAATAGTAACAGTAGCTCGGATCAATCTTCAGGCTAAGCCGCGATTTTCTAGGTTGGTCTGTGGATTGGAGACCACCCATTACATACTGAGTTTCCTCCGTGTCCGAAAGTCTCTCAAGCAGTCTTACCAAGGGGTTTCGTATTATCCAGTATTAACTGGGTTGTGGAATTCAGATAGGCAGTCGTTCGATGTAAAATACTGGTACTTAACGGCATCCATTTAGACAGGAAGCCGAACCAAACATAATTGAAAAAAGTTGGAACTGTGTTCCCTAAATCTCCGTAACTAGAAGGTTCCCAGGTAAGGTCCAGAACAAAAAAATATGTTTGTATATTAACCGGCTAGGATAATGAGGTATGTGGTGTATCCACCCTATTATGCACATTCACACTGTAAGTGCACTAATTTTAGAAAATAAATCTATATTTTATTTGTGCATTTTTATTTAACGTCAAGTCTTCCTTGTGACGTGCTCATGGCCATTTCCTCCTATAGCTGTTTAAGTGTTCTACAGATTAACTAAGTCACTTTCGTTGCTTGTGTACATTTCCTTCTATATTTTATTCGCGTCGACAGCATAATCTACCTACAGCTCTACCTTAATGGAATTTTTGTTCGATATAAAAAGTAATTCAATTTAAACTGATCCGTAATTTCGTACTCTCTCTAAAATTATATTACCGTTGATCCGATGGAATCCGAATTTTATTATTATGGCAGGAAGATGAATTTCAGAGCTCTAAAAATACATTCATGTTTTTAGTTTATTATGAACCATAATTCGATCTCTTGGGGCCCTCGTCCACGGCAATGCACAAAACGGTCGCGATGCTACCGCTGGCACAGAATAAATAATAATACTAAACGCTGGTTGTGTAACTTCGCCCACGTAACCACGATTCAGTTTTGCTACTATCACTACACATTTAATCATTTCAATTTTAATCCAATTTTAATTTAATTTTAATTTAATACAATTTTATTTTTAATACAATTTTAATTTCAATTCAATTTTAATTTGCAAATGCTTTTTATTATTTTGGTTTTTTTTTTTGTGTTAACACCTAGTTTTGCGTGCATGCCTGTGGTCTCCTTTAATTGAAGGACCACACTTAAAAGAACCTTTGTATAACTGTGACTATTATGTCTGTGTATCTTTTGTTGGAGATCCAAATAAATAAATAAATCACGATGTTTCAGTCGCATGTTACGGCACCGCTACGAATGCGTTCGTTTCCCATATAAATTAATAGCAATTTCATTTGTTCTTATGTATAACACAAGGAGTTGTAGAGAACTATCAAGCCCATGTAACAAAAGTTGCCAATAATATGAACAGTAATGAATTTTCGGAGGAGCAATGGGCAAAAATTACCACTCAGTGGATACCAAGTAGCAGGAAACAACAACGCGGCGGGCCCAGAAGGAGATGGCGGGATGAGCTAGACTCCGTTTTAGAAGTGGAGCTAGACTCTTTCGCAAAGGATTGGCCTAGAATCGCATTAGATCTCGAAATGTGGAAAGAGGGAAGGGAGGCGTTTGCCCTGCAGTGCGACGATATAGGCTTATAATGTAATAATATAATGAATTTTGAACGAATGAGTCGAAACAGTTTTTAGTTTTCATTTTAAGGTCAATGTTTGAATTTTATTGAAAGTTTTAAACTCATTCATTACATTGATCATCTTCCATCTGGCTCCAAGATACGCAAACTTTTAACAAAAGCACTAAAAGTCATATTCAAGTAAAAAAACTTGATATTAAAAAAACAGCGATCTTTTCAGTGGAAAGAGGAAAAACAATTCCCGGAATCGTTTCAGAAAAAGTCCCTTCTAAGAAAATCTAACCCTAACTATCTTTAGAGTGCTACATTACAGTTTGCAGCAAAAAAGTTCAGGTTTACCCTCGTTTTTTACAAAGAAAGAGTTTGTAAAAAGTTGATATCCTAAGTTGTCTGAATATTTTCTTATAATGCGAAATTAGTTAGGATGTGAAGATTTCAGGATGAATGAGTTAAATTAATGATAAAATAAGTAAGTATATCCTTCATTAAAATCCCGGAATTGTTATAAATATTTAAAAAAAATGTTATAAGAAATGTTATAGTTACAGGTTTGCGGAAATTCAGCTATTTGTAGCTTACTGAATAAGCTACCAATTTACAATTATTGTCGCAAATAGCTTTGGTGAAAGCGGAAATAATCAAGGGCTGAATTCTCGAAGGGAAATCAATTTCAGTACGCCATTAAGGCTTAAGATTTCTATCGCGTTCAGTGTATTGTTGCTACAGAAACATATTTTTCAAAACATCACAAAGAAAAGTAACATTTTTTTTTATATTGGGAGTTGTATAAAGATCCACCTACTTCTGGAATTGTGCCCGTTTTTTCGGACCCTAAGCGATATGACATATCAGCCCACAAGGTCCTACAACTGGGACATGGGAATGTGCCATAAATAATCCCCCATGCGGAATGCCTGAGTACTACGAGTATTTATTGCACCGATGGAATGTCAGTTTTTCGGTGTCGGGCCGAAGTGGATAATTTAACAGTACTTTTTTATGTATTTAGTGAAAATATACATTAGGTACAAACGCAATAAACCTCTGCAATCTAATGACTTTTAGCTAATTTGGTATTTCAGACCTTAGCGTAATGTCATGTGTTTTTTTTACGATTTTCGACATTTTTTGCCACCCTTTTCTTGTTTATGAACTTTTTTGATTAATTGTGTAATTTCTCTCGCGTTAAGGAGACCCTTATTGCGTGGAGGCACTTAGTCAGCTATAAATCAGATTTTTAATGTTAATTTGGGTAAAAAATATGCTAATTCGTCTCTGTCTGACGGCTGTGGGCGATACAAGGGGTTATTATGGCATTTTTTCTTGGTTTTTCAAATTAATTTCGGTAATTATGTAATTGTCTGTATCTTTGCCGAAAAACCAAATTATTTTTCCAGCTAATCCAGTAAACACATGGTTTCCAAAGAATATATTCCAGTCGTTGTGTGTTGTGTCAGTAGGTACTAAGGTAATGTAAAGTTATAGTTCATTTTCGCACCTACGTTATCACACGAAAATCTTTATCTATTTACCAACAAAGCGAACAAAACCACAATATAAGGCGCAATCACATAACTGAGAGACACAGCATTGTTTATTTCCTTTAATATAAATGCAAATAATTCCAACCGCCACCGCTCTAAACCGCTCCGAACCGGTGCAAACTGGTTCAAACCACTTCAAATTGGATTTTCACCTGCGAGCTTGTGTATTTTACATACGCTAACAGTTTTACGGAGATCTAAAATGGTGATGTAAAGTGAGAAGCCTTTGGTTGACTTAAAAAGTAATAAATAAGTCTACGTTATTTTTAGAAAAGGTCAGTTCCCTTTCTCATCTTTATTCTGGTCAAGGTCAACGTGTTAGCTAAGTAGCTCTGTTGTGTTTCGGCAGAAAACATACGCAAACTATTACTATACTAGACTTGGTAAACACAGCAACTAGATTCTCACTTAACCACTTACCTTGGGGTAGGCCGAGCGAGTCTGCTTTTCCCAAAATCCTTTGTATTTAAAACACACACAGTACCTAATTAAAGACGTTATAAGAGGGTCAGGAAAAACCAGCACTTTTACAGATATAAACAAGTCTTTATCAATTCCCTTGCATGGGTATTTTTTTGCTCAAAAAATATTCACCTGTTTCGTGTATTTCTATTATTTTCCAATAGAGCCTTAGGAAAAGTTGGTGCCTCTGGAGACAACATGAATAAGTCTGATTGATTGATGTGTATATCCTAAGATTTGTCGATTTTAGTATTACAAATGATTGAATACTTTATTCAGCTTTCGTTGAAAGCTCTTGTAAGCTTTGAAATATGTTCAATACCGCTAAGCCGAAAAGTTAAACATTCCATAGAAGTTTACAAATAAAACGATGATAGAAACAATTTCTGTTTTCTGTGAAAAAAAACCACACACTTTTCACCAGCTAGCTCTTGTGGGATATTTCCCGACCGCAACTCTAGCAAAAACTAGTGCTGACATAAAAAGAACAGTAACTTTATTCCCGTCATGTGCCTAGATACATCAATGTGATAACTTGTCAAGACCCATTTGATCATGTCAGGCTTCTATTTTCGTCATGACGGCTTTTCCCAAAATATACTCGAGTATATAAAAATATTTTTCATTGAGAGCCTACACAACTATCTTTTCACGTCAACCATTATCAAAAGGAGGAAAAACTTAAAAAGGCTTACAATAGATACTTAATTATTTCCTTTACTTTGTAATAAACATAACAAAGTGGAATAGGGAAATAGCTGTCAATTATACTACAAACAACATTACTTTACCTGAAAATAGAACTCTGATATTCTATTTTTATAAAGAAAAAAAAAGAAAAATATAAAATTTGATTATATGGTAAGACTTCAAATAAGTAAAGGGGTATAATTATGGTTTTCTAAACTCAGAATTAGATTCATTTTTAATTTCGGGATTGGTTTTAGCCGTGTGATGTCACAGCCATTTTACTCCGACACTGTATGGGGTGTGGGGGTCTGAGATATGGAACTATTTGTCAAAATGCAGCAGTAACTTTGCTTTTCATTAACATACTAGGAAAAACAATTTAAATTTTGCTGTTGAGTGTAAATTATGAATAGGCGTTAAAAAAACTGTTATTCTATTGGTTGGTGCTACGGAACCCTGTATGCGCGAATCCGACTCGCACTTGGACGGTTTTTCAGGTCACACAAGTTTTTGCCCTCAGGTAGTTTCGTGAAATTAAGAGTGTTAAGAAAAAAAGTTTTCCTTTCTTCTATCAAGTATTGACATCGACACCTATTACGTGTCTGAAGTTTTGCCAGCTTACTCAGTTTCACCCCGTATTATACCTACCTGGTATTAGGTAACACGTGCAAAAATTAGCTAAGTGCAAACAAGGATAATTTGAACGCCTAATGAGTTTGTGAGTTAATAACAATTCTGCGGTCGCGTGAAAAGGGTGTCGTACCTCTAAGCTGATTAGGGAGAATTACTTACCTTTTGTGAATAAGGTAGTAAAAACATTATTTGTAAAACAAGGGTCTTCGTAGTCTATGTTGTTATGGTAAATGAGGTATTTTTTTTAATTTTCAGTTCCCACTGCTGGGCAAAGGCCTCCCCCATTTCCATCCAAGTATACTTCTCCTGCACCACCTCGGTAGCTTAAAAAAATACTGAAATGGGCGCATTGTGCTTAGTGTGGCACTAGATGGCGTTGTGTGTAATGTCCAGCGATATTTATTATTATTTATTTATTATTGTTAAAGTTCAACATATTTAAAACTACTTTTTGGGAAAAGCCAATTCAATCAATTCTTTGCTTGTTATTTCCTATAAAAACTACACGTTCTATATTGCAATAATGTTTTACTGTTCGGAAAATAATTCACTAGTGTGTTTACAAGACAACGTGACGGTGTAATATTCAAACCTACGATTTGGTGTCGGTTTGATACATTAATATTGAAATACTACAGATAATTCGTAGCATTAGGTCCAATAAATAATTCAAATTGGGTGTCCGTTACTCTCTAAAGCAGCCTTACTCAAAGTGTGCTCCGCGGAACCCTAGGGCTCCGTGGAGCTTCTGTAGGGGCTCCACGAAAGTACTGGACATAATAAAAAAATATACCACAGAACAATAAGGTTGCAAAGAAAATTAAGTTACTATACGACAGTCACTAAGTTTATAATATTTTTTTAAGCAAGTATGTATTGTAAAACAGCATTGTAAGTTTTTTTTTATTACAAAATGGGCCTGCTCTTGACCTCGACCACGCCTGCTGGAAAGCGAAAAAAAATCAGTTGTAGTAATCCATTTCTTATAATATAGAATACTTTAGTATTACATAAACTTTTTTTTATTAATAAAAACAACAAACGTATTTTAGGGCTCCGTCAAATATTTAGGTTTCCAAAAGGGTTCCATTGCTAAAAAAGTTTGAGAACCGCTGCTCTAAAGCGTAGACCGCAATGTTTGTCAATTCGGATAACGTCTGCCTGTAGACAGATAGGATATTATAATAAAGGTCTCTAAGGACCTCGAAATGTTGACGAAATTTATAGCGAAATAATCTTCTTGAATGTTTAGGTTGGTAACTACAAGAAATTTGTTCATTACAGTTTACTTCGACGAAGTATTCATTTCAAAATGTTGTTGCTACTCTTTCGTTAATCCATCATTAAGTTGGACAGACTGGCCTAATTTTCTAACTAAATGGATGAAGAGCTAAGTTACTAAAAATGTCAGGGCTTTACTGAGAAAAAAGGTAACCTACAAGATATATCATATAAGACACGAAAAAACATTATCACATCATCACATCAATCATTTTTCTCGCAAATACCATTGACCTTTAAATTAGAGGCTCTACCTTGTACGACACAAATCATAGAATAGAATAGAATCTTTATTTGCTAAGAATGTAGGTACTAATATAAAAATAAGTTGTTGAATATAGGTTGACGTGTGTCTTCTGCCCCTAGGATTCTATCTAGCCTACCAGCTTAGCTTTTACCAACTACGTTGTGGTCAACATCCAGTCTAACTGGATGCAGCGGAATACTAGTATTAAACATGGAGCGACTGCCTATCTGACCTCCACAACCTGACTAGTACTGGGTAATACGATACCCCTCGGTAAGCCTGGGTGTCAGACTTTCGTGCACTGTAATGACTGTCAAAGATCTATAATTACGGTTTAAGAAATTTATTTCGCTCAAAACAATACAATTATTCACATCTATGAGGAAACACATAATAATTAAGATACAATAAACGACGGTTTCGCTTGGTAATAAACTAAAATTAAGTTATAAAAAACGGCAAAAACTTACAATTTCTAAATTATTTAGGTGGTGTTTTAATAGTATTTTATAAGTTGGAAGTGATTTCGATTCCTTGATTACTTTAGGTAAAGAGTTATAGAGTTAACCCCGCTCACATATAGAACCAACGGCTTAACGTGCTTTCCGAGTCACGGACAAAACTCTGTGTAATGGATTGTCACCCGTCCACGGATCGGTCTTGGCAAGTGCGGCTTAACCTTGAAGATAGGCCGGTGCGGCTGTTATTATTTAGCCACGAGCTCCTCATATTTTTAACCGACTTCAAAGAGGAGGAGGTTCTCAATTCGTCAGAACCTTTTTTTTTATATATATATTTTTTTATGTATGTGCCCCGATTACTCGAAGATGGCAGGACCGATTTAGATTTTTTTTTGTTTTGTTTGAAAGGGTATACTTTCCAGGTGGTCCTATGATCATCAAGTCAGGATCTGATGATGGGATCCTGGAGAAATCGAGAGAACTCTTCAAATTTTATAGGCACACTTGAAACGATTTGGGTAGTTTTTGAAAGAGTAGTTTCTCTGAGTGGTCCCATTTCAATTTGGTGAAGATCTGATGAAGGACTTCGGAGATAGGCAACGGAACTCCTCAATAAATGATAGCAAATGGTTGGGTTTGCTGAAATCTCATGTCTGTGTATTGTTTACACCAGTTCATAACATAACATCACGCCGGTACGCTGTGAAGGGGTAAGCACATGTGAACCACTAAAAAGTGAAAATTAAAAACTTTTGTGCAAAAAATAAACCGACTTCAAAAAACACAAAAAAATAACTTTAGCTTCAGAAGTCGGTGACCTTTGTTTGATTGATTTAGTTTTTTTGTCACCGACTTCTGAAGCAAAAGTAATTTTTTATTTTATTGTGTTTTTTGAAGTCGAAGTTTTTGCAAAAAAGTTTTTATTAAACTACAATTTCTAATTTTAAATTAGCAAGCAAAAGTTCGCAGATTTGGTGGGTATCGATTTCGATGTTAAAATATCACAAAACTAAAAAAAGGTTTTATGTTTTTTTCGGAATCATGAACGTAGTTTTAAATATTTTTTTTTACAGTTTAGATATCGATACTCATCACGTCACGTCTATGAAGTAGACAATTCATGTGACTAAAATTCCCACGGTCGTTGACGTCAAAAGGAACTGTGTCTTCGTAATTTCTCTACCTAATTTAATACGATCTTGTTTAACAAACTGAGTAACTTTTGCCTTAGGCCTTTATATTTAAAACAGAACTTCTATCATCATATTTCTACGAACGGTCTTTGAAACTGTCTCCGCACACAGTTCACGGATGGCTGGTCAGACAGGCAAGTTTCTTAACAATCGGAAACGTCTGTTGTTTTTGTTTCCGTCTATCTTCCGTTTAAGGACTGTTTTGATTTATTTATTGTCAAGTTTAATGGAAGGAATTGGGGGAGGCCTTTGCCCAGCAGTGGGACAATACTGGCTAACAAGAAAAAAAAGTTGAGACAGGTTCTATCAACGCATGACTTGTTTTGTTTTTTATATGCCTGTTTTTTTACAAAAACCATGAGATACCTAAATTATTAAATGATCTGAATGTCGGCTTCCAGTCTAGTGGATGTAGCTACATACCAGTATATTACATGGGGTGACTACCTGACCTCTATAAACCTGTAGTAGTGCATATAGTAATATATATATATAATATCCCTTGGTAATACTAAATTAATATCTGAACAATAATGCTAAATGTGAAATAATGCTAATTGGATTTTGAAAACATTTTATTTTCACACAGATGCGAGGATAAACATAAAATACTGTATTATTACACACCTCTGCCCACCCCTCGGGGAATAGAAGCATAATGTTAAATATTAGTAACGCTAATTAAAACCTACATGACAGGTATTAATTAGACCAAAACTCCGTACTAAAATTATATTTCTGTACTACTTAAATACTAATGCGAGCTTAACATTTTATAGCTCTATTAGGTTAAGATATGGGCTCTTTAATGTTATTTAGTAATTAGCGGTGAAGTCATTATCACAGTTAGTGTTCTTATTTAGTAATGTTGTTGAAATGGTCGTAAGTTTTAGGATGTATGAAGTAATGATTTCGGCCACGTCGTAACCAAAGCGAACATCATACGATCACCTGAACTCATTTTGTTTGGCGAACCTGATCGTGACGATAGCTTTGGTTATGACACGGGGTGGTTCGTTGGTCTAGAGTCAGGGTGTGTGTGGGTTTTATCCCCAGGTGGGGCAATATTGACTATAGATATTAGAGTCCAGATTTGTCCCCGATGGAAAACAATGCCATTGTCTCCTGTAACATGGTGAATTTGGTTAAGCTAAACATTGCCCATCGCTTACATCTTTGCGAAATATGTACAACCAGAAACTAAGTATGTTTTATTATTAATACAAGATAAAGTCAAGATACTCAAACGCCGCGCTAGTGTAAGAAGTAATCGGGGCTGCGGGACTATTCGAAAGAGATACCGTGGCCCCAGAACACAAAGGGCGATGAAGGAACATGGATGGGTTTTAGTCAATAAACTGACACTCCCTCCTGCTCCGCCCAGAGCGGGAGGAGCCATTTGATGATTTCCCATCCGAAAAAAAAAAAACAAAAGTGTAAGAAGTAAAAGCTCCGATATCTGACTTGTCACGTCCACCCACAATATTGCTGTACGTTGTGTTGTGTTGCATGGCGCCCGTCAAATAAAGGCGCCAGTGAAAAATCTCACGCTCTACTACACGTTCCTAGCCATATTTCTCAGCCGTAATTTCCCCGAAACCCATTCATAAACAGGAACACAGTCTGTTGTTTGGGGTGAGAAATAAACATTAATCATTCTAAATTGTAACACAAGTTTTCACAAATTAGTGAATTTAACTTATCCCCTGGGTCATATTTGGTGGTTTATTTGAGTAAACAATAAATTACTGCAGCTGACTCGTGTGGTTTGTTTTTCTACTTGTACAACTTATTTATTTATTTATTTACTTGTTCATTTATAAATACACACAAAATACTTTACAGGACAATATTTTAACATAGAAAAGCACAAAGGTACCTACTGCTTATTTCTTACGAAATTTCTTCCAGCAGACCTGCGAGACGTAAGTTGGATAAGAAATGTAGACACAGTGTGTAGAAAAGACAAACAAGAAAATTTAAATTAAAACTTAAAACAAAACTAGATCTATTTAAAATAAACATACATACAATTAGAACATAAAAAAAAAACTATTACTACAACTATAAGAAGAAAATAAAAACTTCATGCTGCTAGGTCTAAACCTAGCAGCATGAAGTTTTTATTTTCTCCTTATGTCGCAAACGTTAATTTTTTTTTTTTTTTTTATTTATTTATTCAAAATCTGTATAACAATAACATATAAAAAGTCTGCCAAACTGCAAAACAGTTTGTCGGCAGTTGTTCTCGTTTCACAATATCATTATAACAAATTTCGATTTTTATTATAAAGTAACATAATATAAATTTAAAAGGGGATAATATAAAACAAAAAGAAACACATTTTACACCTATGAAACAAAATGCTATTGTCCATAAATACAAAATTAGCTATGGACACAATGAGAGGTAATGTTTTTTAAGAACATTTTTAAGCTGGTTTTTAGATTTAAGATGCGATATCAGGTGTGGGGGTAGCTCATTCACTAACGACGGTACCACATATTTTATTGTGCGCTTACCAAAGTAGTTTGTGACTTTAGGAATAGCAAGTGTCTTCTTTTTAGATAAACGAGTTGGGTACGTATGCCTACGTTCCTCCTTGTGATATTCATTATTAAATTGCTCAGTCAAGATATTATTAGATAATGATGCGTGAGGTCCTGGCTCCTGGATTCCAAGGTCGGGCCAAGTGTTATTGGGTTTTTCCCTTGAATTTCTCAATGAATTTCTATCGATGGCAACAAGCACGCTTCACATAACTGGGGAAATGTGGGTACGCCTCTGCAGCACCATCATCATCTGCTCAGCCTTTTCCCAACTATGTTGAGGTCGGCTTCCAGTCTAACCGGATGCAGCTGAATTTACATGGAGCGACTGCCTATCTGACCACAACCCAGCTAGTACCGGGTCGTACGATAACCCTTGGTAAGCCTGGTTGTCAGTCTTTATGCTCCACTGACTACCTAACGACTGTCAAAGGCCTACAAATGCCAGCCGGGACCAACGGCTAAACGTGCTTTCCGGGGCACGAGGAAACTCGTTATGTAATGGGTGGTCACCCATCCACAGACCAACCTAGGCAAGCATGGCTTAAAGCGACCCGAGCGGCTGTTATTATTTAACCACGAGCTCCTTCTGCAGCACCTTTCGGGGTAAATAATATAGGCGTGTTGGTATTTTATTATAATTTGGCATTTTGTTTCAAGATAACATCGTCTTCACAAATCGTTTGTCTATCAAAGACAAACAGCACTCGTTTCCAATTTGCGTGCGGCCTTTGTGAAGAGTGGCCCACAAACGGTAACCTCTTGCGGAGTTCGTTAGGAGTAGACTTCGTTATCTTAATCAGAATTGTCTGCGAACTTAATTAAAGATAACGAGTGTTTTCTGTAAGAATACCAGATGCTATATTATAACTAGATTTAAAAAACAGAACTCGGAGTTTTTTTTAATTCTCTGGTGGCCCAGCGCTAGCACTTTACTTTTCATTCGGATACAATGCAGATTATTTAATTTCGTTATTGTCAATTTGAACTCGCACTTTACTAGTGATTTAATTACCCCTTTTCAGTGAATGCCGAGAACCCTCCATGTGGTTTACTTTTGCGCAAACGTAATGCCAGTAACCCACCTGAAGGGTCCACTTACAATAAGTATGGTGGGATGGTCGATGAGCTCTATGCAACGGGGTGGACTCGAATGTGTTAAGGTAGACGCTACCTTCGTTTACCTTATGCATGAGTATTTTTAGTTTCCTCATGGAAAAATTTACATAAAATATGAACTTCTTTGACAGGTGTGATAGACGTACATAAAGGTGACTTATGTTCACATTAAGAAAAATTGGAAGCGGAATCCCATAACTAATACAAATATTTCGCAATAACACGTAAACTTTTCAGGACCATCCAACATTTACACTAACTTACAGTTAATGTAAATGTTGGATGGTCCGCGATGGCTACCGCACACTATAGACAAGACTGTCTTAAGACAGACAATTACCAAGTATTCATTCCATAAACAAACTGAAAGGAGAACATCACATACCGGATACCATTGCTACAATACCACCGCATTGAGACCAATATTTGTACAACCAACTGTTTGTACGACCCGTAGGTCTTCCTACGATCCGTACTCGCACAGAATAGATACAGAAGGTTTTATCCATACAACGAGCAAAAACACCCGCACACTAAGACAAGCGTCGACGTACAGCGAGTGCACGCGCACTCACAAAAAGGTTTTTGTTTTGTATTTGTTTGACATAGTTGCAGATCTCCCGTCATCATCAAATCATTTCCTCCACTGTACTCTTCCTATGCTTCATCTCCTAAACTATCGTTGACAGTTATAGCCATTAATACTGGGCAAATACAAGTTATTTTACGTGTTTTGATAAACTTTTAAATCAGTGAAAAAACGTTGACTCGTAACCCTAGGTAAACAGTGCACAATAAATTAGAAAGAAATAAAATAAATGACGACATTTTTTTATTCATTGTAATTATGGCATCTCTATCATTGATGAAAGCTGCACGCAACATGCACATGCATGTTACTTTATCGGAAGAACCCCCAGATTCACTGAAACTTGCGAATCACACCCGTATCTATAGTCAAGTTAAATAAATAAATATTAATTAATAATATTTATTTATTTAACAGTTAAAGTAATGACTTCATCATTATCATCTTCCTGCCCATAATACTTGGGTTTGGCGCAACACGTTTTCTTCTTTCATTCTCCCCTGTTAAAAAAGTAATGAGTTGAGTTTAAGTCATTACAGCAACTATTTTATGCAATAACAAGAATTTGAACAAAGCAAGAAAGCAGAGCTAAGAATTCTAACTTCTAACAGTTCTAACTTCAAGCAGCGTATTTTAAGTTATTACGTTTACTCAAGCAATCTCTTTGACTTGTTTACAGATACGGGTGTAATAATTCAATTGGAAGGGCGTTTCTAAGAGCGTTGTCATGACAACTGAAGTCGATCATGAGTCGATGAAGTTTCTTAACTGACATGAAATATCGGTGTGTGTGTCCGTGCTCCTATTTTCACTTTTTGTATGTAAGTACCTGACCTTCTGTACTACACACTTTCTGATATTCGATCCATTTACCTGTAACTATTGGTTCGGTTCAAGACCCGTATCTACGTTGTTTGTTTAAAAGAGAAGCCTTTTTCCCGGATTGAGTGCATATTAGGTGACATAGATATTTTTATTTATTTTGCTTGCTGAAAAGTGGATGAAGCTTGTAGTTGATTAATCAGTTTAATTTTTGATACAGACTTTTGACAATGTGTCTGTCGACTCTTTATAGCTAAGCTATATAATTACGACTAGCGGCCCATCCCAGCTTCGCACGGGTGGACATTTTATTTTGTTCTAGTAATAAATATAGGTTAGGACACTCACAAAAATAACGTGGCCTTATATCGACCCCCTTCAACCTCACAAACTTTACCTCTTTATAATATTAGTATGGACTAGCACTTCGCCCGTGACTTCGGCCGCAAAAATGCTGATAGCTTGGTTTATATGCAGAATATAAATATAATTTATAGCACCCACGAATAATGTTTTTTTCTATAAGTGTTTTTTTTTAGAATTGTATCATTACTTTCGGAGATTACCCCCTACATACAAACTAGTCGCAAAACGTCTCTTTCGCAAAATGTCTACTGATCGTAAAATGTCTCTTTCTCATAAAGTCGTTTTCACAAAATGTCGCCTTCGCAGAATGACTCTTTCTTAAAAAAAAGGATTGTTTTTTCCAATTTCTTAAATGAATATAGGAGATAATAAATAGTTATTATTATCTATACATATCATTCAATAATAAAATAAAATATTAAGGTAAAATTCTCTTAATTTGAACGTTTAATTTATTCTGTCATCACATTCGTTTCTCTAGCTGAATACCAGTTCCAAATATGACGTTTTCAACATGTTTACGGAAATAATCTTGATCTGTAATCCACCATCAAACGTTCTCCTTAATTAATCCTTCAAAGTTCAAAGGATCATCAAATTAGAAGATTTTGATGGGTCTGTTTGTTCAAAACACAAGACTGCAAAGTCCGGCCACTTGGTTAACATTGAAAAGGGATTGATAGTAATTGGCTGTACTTTAAGTTGTGGTCGGACGACTGAGAAAAGATGATTCTAACCTTTCCAATTTTAAAATAAGTCGAAGAAGTTCTTTTTTTTTTTTTTTTGAACACACGGTATTCAGATCCGCCTTAATCTCACTTCATTTTCTTGACGTCTGGCACAGAAGTTTTTCTTAAGATAATTACCTATGTATGGTTTTTATTTTTTCACCCGAGATCAGCGCATTACACGTCGAGCTATGAAAAATCTTGCACAATAGATTTTCTACCGTATAGGGATGCTGCGAGGCATTCAATGGCTCAAATAGGTTGTAAAGCTTTTGTGCGAATGCTCTTTGCAGATCATCTATACGTTATTTTCAATGGGATGCACCACATTCACATCTATACTTCCTTAGATCTCCGTTGTTACTAACACTATACAAAAGAGCGCAGTAGGATTTATTTTCAACTTTCAACAAAGCGCACTTTTATTAAAACATCCATTTTTAGTGTCGCCTTGTGTTAGTTAAACGGGTACTAGATAGTACGTCCCACACACCAAAGATAGTCGCGTTTTTACTATTACATCACACATCACTAATCACACTACATTAATCACTGTGACAATAACGATCTTATATATGACCACTTTCATGTAACCAAGTAGTTTACAGGGACGTAACAAAATCCAAGTTTTTAATGACCCCTAACATCATTCACGTTTCGAAAAACATTTTCGATTATAATCAACACAAAAAAATATCTCCATTTTATTTGACTATATCAATATACTTTGTCCTAAATTCCACCCAAAATAAATACGTTATTTGATAATAAATAAACTAAAAGGTTACATAGTCACACGGTTCCCTACAAATAATTTACTTTACGTAAAAGGTTCGAATTGGCATAATTTTATTATTCCAGTTGGTCAGCTTATCGTGTTTATTTAGGGTTGTAGACAAGGTAAATTAAACGATTTATTCGAGTTATAGCTTAAATAGTTAGGGCACGTTCACACGTAAACATTGCTTTGGTGATGTACAGGGTCAATAAAGGGTCGCAGGTGAATGTTGCCAGAACGTTTGGCCACATCACGCTTGTAATCTCAGAAGGCTAATTGAAGGGTTTACATATGTAGATTTGGGTGACCTACATGTAAACCTCCTCATTTCACCAGTTTAGTTGACGTCCTATGTAATTCGCAGTTAGTCTACTGCCATCAGGGGACATGCCCAACTTCCGGGTTGCAACTAAGAAAATTCCTGGTATAAAAACCTAATAACCTTTTACCCGACTTGGAAATTGAACCCAGGAACATAAGCTCAGCAGTAATACACGTGACCACTGGAGACCGAAACAGTTAAGCTAGGCCACATGGTTGGGTAAACAAAGGCCTGGTTATATAAAAGGTCAATAAAGGGTCCCAAGTGAATAAGGCCACAATCACAACGCTTGATAAATAGATTGGTGGTCTCAGTGGGTTCATTTCACAATACGATGTTAGTGGGTAGTTAGTGGTATTATTCATTTGTTTCATTTCAACTTAGTAGAGAAAGGCCAAAGAAACGTTGGATGGGCTGTGTGAAGGATGATAAGGCTAGAAAGGAGGTGACTGATGAGATTAAGAGTCGTAGAGAAGTATAAAAGAAGCCGACAGGCTGCGTTCAGCCTAAATAAATTGGTTTAAGGTCGATGCTCCAGGGTAGTCCGCGAAATTCAAATTTTCTTACGTTTTTTGCAATTTGCAGGTCAGTGTCAGGTTGTATGTTGATTAAAATATGATTCGCGGCTGTATGCACCTAAATCATCAATACAACCCTCCAAGCGCATAAAGGTGCAGGAATAACTTTTTCAAGGTCAAATTCATTCCTGCACCTGCAAATTGCAAAAAACGTAAGTAAATTTGAATTTCGCGGACTACCTTGGAGCATCCACCTTAAGAGCAGGAGAAAGATGATTTAATTTTGTTTTATTTTAACCATCAATAATCTTTAACCCATGATCTGTCCACGAAGTAGACACAATAGTTAAACATTAATGGCATCTCGACCAAATCGGTCATTCGACAGATCATGACCTTCACACCTTCAACAATTTCACATCTTAAAACGAAAGCGATCGCAATCTGAAACGCGATCACGAGCTGTCAGTGTTAATGAGACGACCCGTATGGCGCAGCGGTGTTGAGGCTGCCTTACGTTCTTAGGGTCCCGGGTTCGAATCCCGGTACGAGCAAATGTTTGTGTGTAGAGCATGGACAATTGTTTCCGAGTCATGGATGTTATATGTATAATAAGTACATATGTATTTACAAACAAAAAGTATCTATGTAGTATATCAACTATCTGGTGTCCACGACACAAGCCTCGTTGCTTAGTGTGGCACTAGATGGCGTTCTGTGTAATGTCTAGCGATATTTATTTATTTATTTATATTTAATATTTCACAAAAATGATAGCTGCTATTGAACGCAGTTATGATGTGTTGATGGTGGTTAATGTTTCATCGGTGAAATTTACTTATAGTTTTTCACTAATAGTAATTTAGACAAAAATAAATTAATTCCCGGAAATATATCTGAATCGGGTAAGTGTATGAATGATGAAATTCTGAGTTATTTATAGCAGCACTTGATTTGCCCGTTTCAAATACTTTGATTCTGCTCAATGCCATTTCCGAGTCAATATATCTCATTCCAGGAAACAGTGATATTAATATTAGGATATTGAAATCCTCAGTAATTTGAGACGGCGTTATATATTATTACGTCCCTTATATTGTTAAAGACGAACGACGACGAATGAGCCGTTGGCCCTGGCTGTCATTTGTAGATCTTTGACAGTCGTTACAGGTAGTCAGTGGCCCTAAAGTCTGACAACCAGTTAGTCATACCAAGGCGTATCGTATTACCCAGTACCAACTAGGAACTAGGAAAAGGCTAGGTAGATGTAGGGGTCGTCTAACCGGATGCAGCTGAATATCAGTATTTTACATCAAACGACTGCCTATCTGACCTCCAACCCAATTACTGGGTTATTGGGTTATTCCCTGGTAAGACTGTTTGTCAGACTCTCGGGCTTCAGACTACTCGTAACGTCTGTCAAGAACTTTGTTCTTTCTTTTTTTACTTACACAGTTCCCTAATATTATGCAAATGTCTATCAGGACGTGGGTAACGTTTGCAAGAAACTGATTCCTAATTGGATGTTGACGTAGAGAAGCAATTAAATTGATACGGTAAAAGAACACGGACAACAGAAACGGGGTCCCTATTCTGCATTCTTACGAAGTTTGTGTAACCGATGACCTATGGATAGGAAGTAGCTTTGCTTACGTGGTTGTGTTGACTTTCAACTACAGTTCTTTTACAGATATTTTTGCTTTAGTGATCTTTATTGTTGTTACACTCGAGAGCAATGAATCCGGGTCACTTAAAGAATGTTAAAAATCTCGGAAACTAAAAATGATAGGTTAATGCAATAAATTGTATTTAATAGACAATGTAATACTCCTTAAATGAAAGTAAAAAAAATATGAGTCACCATACATTTTATTAACACAAAATTACATAAAGAAAAAAACTGCTGATCTCTCCTTAAAACAAAAATAGGAAACATGAAATTTTTGAACTTTATTACGATTTTCTTGAATTTTAATACTTCGTATTGCCTCCTCGTGCTTCCATTACTGCGTTTACGCGGTTTGGCATGCTGTACACCAAGTTCCTTATACGATTTTGGGGAATATTCTCCCATTCCTCTGTGAGAGCAATTTTGAGCTCACAAAGCGTGATTGGGGGAGGGTTTCGTTGTTTTACGCATCTGCCTAGCTCGTCCCAAGCATGCTCGATCGGGTTGATATCCGGGCTGCGCGCTGGCCACTCCATACGAGTAATGTTCATCTCTTGAAGGTAGTCATTCACAATCCTACCTGTATGAGGTCGGGCATTGTCATGCATAAATATAGCATCCTCACCTAAATTGACCATAAATGGACCAACGTGATCATTGAGGATTTCTTCCACATATCTTACGCTAGTTAAAGAGCCGTTTTCTATGATCACCAGCTCTGTGCGACTTTCAGAAGAAATTCCGGCCCACACAAGTACAGACCCACCACCGTAGGCTACTTTTTCTTCGATGCATGCTTGCTTGAATCTTTCCCCTGGTCTTCGATACACTCTGTGTCTTCCATCGTGCTTGTAGAGCATACATTTTGATTCGTCGGAGAACATAACTTTTGACCAATCTTCAATACTCCAATTTACGTGGCTCTGGGCATATCTTAGTCTTGAAATACGATGCCCACGCTCCAGTTTAGGGCCGTTTGCAGGTCTAAGGGGTTTTAAGTTAGATTCAGCAAGCCGACGTCTTACTGTCCATGCAAGTGCATGGTTGGTTACTTCCTCCGAGGCGTCGAAACTGATTTGTGAGTTCAGTTCCTGTGAGAAAGCGATTTCGAAGCATGGTGTTCACCAAGTATCGGTCTTCTCGTGCTGTGGTACACCTGGTTCTGCCCGTTCCTGGTCTGCGTAGGTTAGAACCAGTTTCTTCGTAACGTCGGAGAACTCTTTGTACTGTTGACAGCGACACACCGACAGTCCTGGCTGTATCGCGCTGACTCCGGCCGGTTTCCAGCATTGTAAGTATTCTGGTGCATTCTTCAGGCGTAAGCGACATAATTTCAGCTTGAATAATGAATATAGAGCACTATCAACATGGTTTATGTACCCACATAAATGACAGATTATATTCGTAGTTCCATCTTCGAAAGTGGCCCTTTTTCAAATTTGTTTTTTTTATGATATAACTATACAATAACTAAGAAGTTTTAATACCTTCATTTAAGGAGTATTACATTGTCTATTAAATATAATTTATTGCATTAAACCTAGCATTTTTAGTTTCCGAGATTTTTAGGATTCTTTAAGTGACCCGGATTCATTGCTCTCGAGTGTACTTTAAAGTTGCTGTTCCGTTACCGCTGTCGGTGGAGGGGCGGGGGGGTGAAGAGACTCTAGCTTCATCTTTGTTTTTGAATGACCGACTCTTTGACAATTAAAAACTTATACCTGTAACTTGTTTATTTTGAACTAAATGGTTCGAGTTTTACAGTTTTGTCTTAAATGATTATTTTGTTATTTAATAAAATATAGTTTAAATTGTGTTTTTTCAGCAGTTACCGATGACTCTTTGTGACGCATTTCGACTTTCTAAAGTTAGAGGAAAAACTCCAATTATAATGATTTAAAAATATTACAATTACTTTTAATTGACTTGTTACATCATATCACATCTAAAAAAGGAGTTATGTGTACAGAATTCTGAATCATTATCGCCAATATCAATAGGAAAGCTGTTCATATCTAATACATATAGTGTGTAAAAGTATCATTTGAAACGTTGTTTCTAATATGTAACTTCTACAGCTTTATTCATAAAAAGTTAGAGCCTCCTTGAAGGCTTCTTGAAGGCCCGATGCTAAAAAACATTATTCATAAACGTCTGTTAATGCTAATCAGTCCATCAAGGCTCTGCTAAAGTTAGAGGACTGTTGACCCTCCTTTATCTCCCTGCTAAGTCACTTAGTGGCTGCCGCAGAACAGCTGACTTTGACAAGATAAAAAAACCATACCGTCTGTCCGTCTCTCCGTCTGTCTGTCAATCTGTCCGTCTGTCCGCTTGATGATCGATGAATTTGCTGTCACTGCTGTCAATTTTTTAAATAAAAATAAAATAAATATCGCTGGACATTACACACAGCGCCATCTAGTGCCACACTAAGCAACGAGGCTTGTGTCGTGGACACCAGATAGTTGATACTACATAGATACTTTTTGTTTGTAAATACATACTTATTATACATATAACATCCATGACTCGGAAACAAATGTCCATGCTCATCACACAAACATTTGCTCCTACCGGGATTCGAACCCGGGACTCTAAGAACGTAAGGCAGCCTCACTACCGCTGCGCCATTCGGGTCGTCGTTTAATCCTCGATAAGGCCAGTTTTTGTCTTTGATTTGTCAAGATGGCCAACATAACGTGTCTAATCCGTCTATCAGCAGCTCATTAACTAGCAGACTGCTAGCAAGCGTTTATGAATCATACTTCTTGACAACCGTCAAACAAGCTTAATGAGTCTGCTAACTAACAGACCGATCAAACCTCTATTAAGGTTTTTTTTTATGAATAAGGCTGTTATAGTATATTACAGCAAGTACGAGGCAGTTTGCAACACCTAAGATTTTATAAATTAAAAAGATTCCTTGAGGAATAACAGCTCCACATGATCAAATTTTTGTGTTGTAATAACTTCGAAAAACATATTATTGGCACCTAACAAGCTGACGCAATAAAAAGCTTTTGAAGAGATTGTGTGTCTGAAAACATTCGGTATACACGCCTACAAACAGACTCACATAAGTACATGCCAAACATAGGTAACTAAATGGCAAAGCCCAATAGGTACTTCACGTTGTGCATTTCTTTCTTTAAACTGGCTACCTACACTCGAAAAATAAATCATCGTGAGGAAACTGGGCATGTCCTAGAACGAATTTGAAATCCACCAAGACACATTGGGCTCGTGTGGTGGATTATCGCCCACTCTCTCTGTCGGAAAGGAGGTCTTGAGTCACAGCAGGGATGACGTTAACTGACTAAAGGGGCTGCATTGAATTAAGACGAATAATGTGATTTAAAATGGTTTATGTCTATGACAGCAAGGTTGGCTGGTCATAGCAATGCTCCTATCCTACACAATCATTCTAAAATAAGGCTCAAAACAATCCGGGGCTGCGGGACTATTCGAAAGAGATACCGTGGCCCCGGAACACAAAGGGCGATGAAGGAACATGGATGGGTTTTAGTCAGTAAAACTCTAAAAGTCCTGCTCCGCCCAGATCGGGAAGAGTCATTTGATGATTTCCCATCCGAAAAAAAAAGGCTCAAAACAATTATTTTTTAACAATAAAGACTTTTACTAAAAAATGGAGCAGGTAGGTACTGGCTTGTACACAGTTACTACCAAATTCAATAGAGCTATTAAATAAACATCAATTTGGAACTTGGCCATTGTTGTGTTGATGTTGGTGGTGGTTGACACATTGCTGTTAGCTTTAACAATAACTTGAATAAGTTTGATATTGTAATAAAATGTGATGACGTCACTAACGAAAAATCAAATATTGGAGTAATTCTTGTAACACACTGCGATGTATGGGAAATCAAAGTCATTATGATTTCATCATTTTCTGTAACCTTGTGATTTAATCCTGAGGACCTCGAAAAGATAAAATAAATTCTATAGGTAACGACTTTCAAAGGTATTGATGTATAAATAAGCTATTCGAAAGGTTATGTTTCATTTTTTTTATGAACGAAAGAACACACACAATCCCAATGCTATTCATACTGACAATTATTGAACACTATTCATTGTATTATTTAAACAGCTGTAGACAAAACGAATTTAGTTTCGAATCATATGGATGGATGGGTTGTGAATTTTAATCAAAATGCGAAGGAGAATTGCGAAATACGAAGAGAAACAAACTTTGAAATGTATCTGAAGTAACAAAAAGTTTCGAAGCATCCGGAGCTCAGAATAAAAGTGTAAAACTAAGATTATTCCTTACTCGTCGTAGTTGGAGCTGGTTTTATTTCGAATCAAAGTCTCTACATCGCACACTTCCTCTTTCAGTAATTGGTAGTTGAAATAAAATCAAGTTTTGCTGAATGCTGCAATTCGCACTGCATTTTGGTAGGACGCTCTCAGACGGTGAAAAAGATATACCTGGGAGATTTTACCGTGTATTCTGATTGTATGATGTTTCCTACTAGTACATGTTGGCACATACCTACTCATATTTTTGGGATTTTTTGTGAAAAATATTCACCGAAGTAACGCACTACAACTTAAACACAACTTTTAAATCAATAAGGTGTTATTTTCATTAAACCATTCTCATAACTTAGCATGCCACTTGGCTTTTAAAATAATGAAAAAAACTAACAAACGTTTGCTGAATTTTGAAGATTTAATGTTTTTTTGATGAAACTGTAAGCAGCTGGACGAAATTACATGTAATTGCATGCAATAAAATTTTAGTATTTAAAATTTGGCTTTTATATAGGGTACTGGGAATTAGTGCATCGCATCATTTTGAACAACTTTTACTATTTATTTTAACTGTTCAGTACATCTCCAGTTCTATGTTACAGCAAAAAAAAAGTATGGTACAGTTATTTTTTTCAGTTGGTCTTATTGTAAAAGTCTTACTTACTTACTTACGAAAGTTTGTGAGGATGGATGGATGTTTGTTACTTTTTCACGCAAAAACTACGAAATTAATTTAGATGTTTGGCACACAGATTTTAACCAAGATTAACACATACCATATGTTTTAATTTATCCCAGTAGTACGACCCCGTAGGACAATGGCCGAACTCCTCGCGGGCGAAGCCGCATACGCTAGTTCGTTAAGGCCGCATTGTTATGGTTGCATGAGGTCACACGTGTTTTTCTTTCAATTCAATTCAAAATAATTTATTTAAATCCATTTGAGATCATAATTTACACACACATTTGAAATAAAAATTAACTATTAAAAAATAAAAAATCAATCAGCATACTATACAAAAATAATCAAAAATAAAAATTTACAATTACAAAAATTATAAGTACAACAATAATTAATTAAATAGGCAATACAAATTAAAACTTATGACTAATAATACACCTGCCTCCGAGACATTTGTTTGTTTGTACATTCAAATTCTAATTCAAATTCATTTATTGGTGTGATTTTTGGTACATTTTATTTTACATGAGATCTTAATAATAAATAATTAGTTCCTCAAAAATCTACCCTAACGGTGTACACTTTTTCACATAATCAGTCATTATTATAAAAAAGGATAATCAACATAATAAATAATTAAACACAAAATAACTTGTCAGATAAAAAATATCAAAAACATTAACAATTGAGTAAAAAATAAATATAGAAAATGAATTAATGAATGAGGTAAATAATTAATGGAAATAAAGATAATAATACAATGCCAATAACAGAATAAAATTTACAATGTCAATTAAAATAAATATAAATGTCAAATATGTTACAATTTCTCATTAAGGTATTCGTCAATAGTGTAATAACATTTTTCCAATAATAGATGTCTTAATTTGTTTTTGAATTAAATAATGTTTAAGTCCTTAATTCCATTTGGTAATTTATTAAATATTTTTGGAGCCATGCAAAGTATGCTCTTGTGCATCAAGGCGGTCTTTGATGGTCGAACGCATAATTCATGTCTATATTCTTGTCTAATAATTTTATAGCGATGTTCAGATGCTTTTCTGAATAGGTGCATGTTCTTTTTAACAAGTAAAGCAGTTTCAAATATGTACAAGCAAGGTAAAGTCATTATTTTTAACAATACAAAATAAGGTTTGCAACTATCATTTATTTTTATACCAGTAATAGCTCTAATGCATCTTTTTTGCGATTTGAACACCATGTCCTTATTGCAGGAGTTACCCCAGAACATGACTCCGTAGCGTAGTATAGAATCGACATATCCATAGTATGCAGTGACTGCCGCTGCTTGATTGACTACTTTCTTTAATTTGTACAAAGCAAAAGCAAACTTACTAATTTTTTTAATTAATATTGACGTATGTTGTTTCCAATTAAGTTGATTGGCGATTGTTAAGCCCAAAAATTTTGTATTTGCAACTTCTTCAATTTTTTCGTTATTAAAGCTTACATTTAGTTCGGAATTAGCTACTCTTTGTCGAAAATTCATAATTTTTGTTTTCTTTAAATTTATAATTAAGTTGTTATGTTCTAACCAGTTAACAGCTTCATGCAAAGGGAATTTCTGTAGCACTTGTTCAAGAGCCCTATGTCGGAAGAACAGGTGTGATGAAACAAAACCCCGGCACACAAGTCATCCAGTGCAGCCTGAACCGTCAAAAACCAGTAAAGGCGGCGATCGTTGTCTTCGGGAACAACCTGGAGGTCATCCACGACCCCCAGCTTGTGACCGAGAACATCTCCGCCGTCTTACTGAAGGTCGGCCAGCTCAGCTTCGGGGTGCTATCGGTCTATTTTGAGGGTGACCAAGAAATTGAACCCTACCTTTCGGAAACACACAACACACTTCAAAAACTACACACAAATAACATAATTGTGGGAGGAGACATAAACGCCTGGAGCCAGTGGTGGGGAAGCGTCTCCGAAAACCATCGCGGGGCGGCGTATAACTCGTTCCTCAACGAGCGGGACCTCCAGATCCTAAACACGGGCCAAACACCGACGTTCGAGACCTACAGAGGAGACAGATGGTGCACGAGCCACGTCGACGTGACGGTATGCACCCTGCCGCTGCTGGGCAAGGTCGAAGAATGGCGGGTAGAAAGGAGTCTGATAACTTCGGATCACAATGCGATAACCTTCTCGATGCGTTTAGAAAAGGCCTTGGAACCCTTAAGGCCAATCTCGACGCGCATCTATAACACCAAAAAGGCAAAGTGGTCCGACTTCAGCACTCACTTGAAGACCAGCCTGGCGGACAATGACATAACACCAGTCAGAGTCTCAGCCATCTCGAACCCAGAGGATCTGGAGTCACTCATCACATTATACGTAGCCAAAATCCACCGTTCATGCGAGGAAACGATACCAAAGCTGGGGCTGCCCAAACACAATGCCAAGCCCCCAATGGTGGACCCCTTCTCTAGACCGTCTCCAAAAAGATGAGCTGAGAAAGAAGAGAAGGATCCGGAACGCAGCCGCTAGCCGGAGACAGTTCACCATCCAGGAATACGTACTGGCTAAGAACACGTACACTACAGCAGCGACGGAAGCGGCCACAACAAACTGGAAAGAGTTCTGCTCGAAGCAGGACCGAGAGAGCATGTGGGATGGCATCTACAGGGTACTAAGGAAGACAGCCAGAAGACAGAACGACGCACTCCTGAGAAACACCACAGGCGAGACGCTCAGTCCAGAGCAATCCGCGAATCTTCTGGCAAAAACCTTCTACCCCGATGACTCAACGGATGCCGAACAGCCATACCACACAGCACTTAGGAGGCTAGCGGAACAAAAGAACCCTCAAGGCCTGTCTGCCGACGATCCACCCTTCACAACCGCGGAGCTGGAAATGGTTCTCCAAAACCAAAACCCGAAAAAAGCTCCCGGCCCCGATGGATTAACAGCAGACATCTGCACAGCGGCAATAAACTGCGACAGGGAGGCGTTCCTAGCGATAGCCAACAGGTGCCTGTCGCTGTCACACTTCCCGAAGCAGTGGAAGGTCGCCCACGTGTGCATACTCCGCAAGCCAGGAAAGGACGACTATACCAGCCCAAAGTCATACAGGCCAATAGGTCTGCTCCCGGTCCTAGGAAAAGTCGTCGAAAAGCTCCTAGTAGGCAGACTCCAGTGGCACTTCCTCCCAACACTAAACAAGAACCAATACGGTTTCATGCCGCAGCGCGGTACCGAGGACGCCCTCTACGCTCTAATGGGCCACTTACGTGCCGAAATCAAAGCCAAAAAGATCGTGCTTTTGATATCATTGGACATAGAGGGGGCCTTCGATAACGCGTGGTGGCCAGCACTCAAAAGACAGAAGGTAGTCAAAAACTGTCCCAAAAACATCTACGCTCTTGTCGCCTCATACCTGGAAGACCGGAACATCAGGGTCAACTACGCCAGAGCGACTAGTGAGAAGGGTACCACGAAAGGATGCGTCCAGGGCTCAATCGCCGGACCGACGTTTTGGAACCTTATCCTAGACTCACTCCTACAAAAAATGGCTAGTATGGGAGTATACTGCCAAGCCTTCGCAGACGACGTCGTCCTTGTCTTCTCGGACTTTTCAACCGGTCCCTTGCAACAAACAACCAATAACACACTAGACATAGTATCGGAATGGGGCGTCCAAAATAAGCTACGTTTCGCCGCGCACAAGACCAATGCGATGGTGCTAACGAGAAAGCTTAAATACGATGTTCCGGTACTCCACATGTCGGGTACCCAGCTGAACCTAGTCAAAGAGGTCAAGCTGCTGGGTCTCACAATAGACTCCAAACTCACCTTCAACGCGCACGTGTCCGCGACCTGCAAAAAGGCCGCAGACATCTACAAGCAACTTGCATGCGCGGCAAAGGTGACTTGGGGTCTCAACGGAGAGATAATAAGGACGATATACGTGTCGGTGATAGAGCCCATCGTGATGTATGCAGCGAGCGCGTGGCCCCCCGCAGCCGAGAAACTGATGACAAGGAATCAGTTTGACTCGCTGCAGAGAGGTTTCGCGCAGAAGATCTGCAAAGCATACCGCACGGTGTCTCTGACATCGGCACTTGTTCTGTCAGGCCAACTCCCCCTAGATCTCCGGGTAATCGAGGCCGCCACCCTTTTCAAGATCAAAAAGGGATATTCCCAAGAGTTTATACCGCCGGGCCGTGAGCTGGAGTGCAACGTGCACCACTCCCAAAACCTCCACCCAGCGCTACTCACAACAACAGAGTATGCACGCCTAGAAGACTTGACTCCCGAGACCCTGGAAACTCATCAAATAATCGGTCCCCAAATATACACCGATGGCAGCAAGATAGAGGGGAAAGTTGGAGCTGCCCTAACTTGGTGGGAAAATGGAAAGGAGTCCAAGTCCAGCACTTTTGGCCTGGAGCCCCACGACACGGTCTTCCAATCGGAAATGTACGCTCTCTTCAGAGCTGTCAGGATGGCAAGAGTATCCAGTGCGGCCTCCGTAAGCATCTTAAGTGACTCAAGATCGTCACTTGACCTGCTGAGGAGTCCGTCTGTCACCCACCACCTGGCACTACAAATCAAGAGAAGCGTCCGCGAGATTAGAGAAGAAGGCCGAGAAGTGAGGCTCTTCTGGCTCAGGGCCCATGTGGGAACCGCCGGAAATGAGAGAGCGGACGAGCTGGCCAAGGAGGCAGCCCTAACAAAAGAGACAGCAGACTACAGCAAGGTCCCCGTATCGTTCGTGAGAAGGAAGATACGGGAGGGGACTGTAAAGAAGTGGCAGGCGCGCTACGAGTCCTCGAGTACAGGATCGGTCACAAAAGTGTTCTTCCCAGACGTCCCAGCGGCGAAAAGAACACTCAGAGACGCAGTTCTCACACCGGTCCATGTGCAAGTCCTAACAGGACACGGAGGATTCTCTGCGTATCTCCACCCCTTTCATCTCAAAGACAGTCCCTCGTGCGTCTGTGACCCCAGCTGCGACGAAACCGTCTGGCACTTGCTCTTTGAATGCCCCAGATTCAGTCACGACAGAATGGAGCTGGAAGTCAAGATCGAAACCCAGCTGAGCCAGTCCATACTCCACACCATCATGGGGAGACCGGCTACCAGAAAACCATTCTTGGCATTCGCAAGCAAAGTCCCCAAAGTCACAGCAGAGGCAAACAAAACGGACGCAACCTCACAAAGTCGTAGTCGACTACCATCTAGGCGAACAGTCCCAACCACAGCAACAACCACAACAACTACAACACAGACAACAACAACACAAAACGGAACACGTACACCACTCACCATTACACAACATAACACACACGGAAACACCAATGAGCAGCCAGTAGCAGCGCCAGCAGCCGCCGAAGCCAGCCTACAACCAGTCCCCACCGCCATGCCCATCACGGAGTTCCTGGCATGTTGAGGAGACGGAGTCCCAGGCGTCAGGCTGCGAGGTGTCGGTCTGTTCATGAACAGAGATGCAGAAAAGCTAGGCATAAGCTTCTGCATAGGTTCAAGTCGAGCTGCAGCCCGTATCCCAATTTCACCAGGCCTTGCCGCCTTGATCAATGGAAGCACCACCAAAACGAGCATGAAAGGCAGTAAGTACGCCGCACTGCCTCAAGTGGAAGTAGCCTCTCACCGATGCCGTCTAGTGCGATTTAAAGGAAAGACGATCGCACTACTCGAGTGGCGGGAGGAGACTTCGTTTGCTCAGGCAAGCTCATTGCTTCAAAAGATCAGGGAGGCTGGAGAAGACGCGCCAGTCACAGCCCGCACAATAAGCGTTGACGCGATGGAGGTCGGAGGAGAGAGAGGAGACGTCGCAGACCGCTTCGGCTGCTTAAAAGCCTCGGAACAACATGAGGTAGTCGTCTATGAGGATAGAGGGGAAACCCTAAGTTTCCTTAAAGCCCCCAGAGACCCAACAGCCATCGCGACGAGCTCCACACACAAAGCCATTAGCCACTAGCCCGAGCACACAAAGCGGATCAGAGAGGGCTCAGCAGAAGGCAGCCGCCGAGAAAGCTGCAAAGGAGCAGAGCGCCACCACCAGCCCAGAAGACCAAGCCAGGTCGAGGAGTCGCCTAAAAGCCTTCGGCACTTTCCTCAAAGCACTGCTCCCAAACACCAGCCGCGCATCACCAGCCGAGAAACAGGAAGCAGCAGTTGAGAGGTTCTTCAGGAAAGCACCAACAGAACCGACACAACGGAAGCCCACACCAACGAAAGCCGATAAAGGGCAAGTCAGCCCGCCTGTCCTCGCAGTGAACTCGGACACCACAGACCACGTGAAGAGCGCTTTCCTCGAGTACGTAGCAATCGTGAGGGCGACCAGAGAGGTCAATCTCATGACATGCAGGAAGATCCTGCAGACCTTCCAAAGGAACACAGAAGGATTGCTAGAGGTACTACTCAAGGAGGCAGAGGCAGCGGTGTACGACAACGTCAAATCTCAAGTCATCAAAGGGGAAATGACGGGGTCGTACATGGCAGCCTACAGCGCGGAGAATGGTTTTGTGGCCCTGGACGAGGAGGAAACGGAACGTGTGGGAAAAATAACATTCAGAACACCAAATGACGACCCGATAGTGGTTACCGCCAAATGTACCAAGATCATGCTGGACGATAAGATCCTTGAAATGGCACAGACCATCTCGGGGATCCCGGACAACACAGCATCGCAGGGAAGTTGGACGGTACCCAATATCAGGTGGGTAAACGGAGTTCCAGGTTGCGGCAAGACAACCTGGGTGGTGAAACACTTCGATGGGGAAAAAGACGTTGTAGCCACCACGACGACCGAAGCTGCCAAAGACCTCAGAGAGAAGCTCGCGCACCGCTTAGGAGACCGAGTAAAGACAAAGGTGCGTACTATGGCCTCAATCTTAGTCAACGGGTTCAAGAAAGAAGAGAAATGCTACCGCCTAACGGTAGACGAGGCTCTTATGAACCATTTTGGGGCTATAGTTATGGCAGTAAAGTTGTCAGGAGCAAGCGAGGTTGTCCTCATCGGAGACGTAAACCAGCTACCATTTTTGGACAGAGAGAACCTTTTCGAGTTAAGGTATACCCGTCCAAATCTGGTGGCTGGCATCACCCAGGAGCTGCTCTGCACACACCGTAACCCGATGGATGTGGCATTTGCGTTGAGCGAGATATACTCCGGTATATACTCCTCCAAGTCGTCGCTGTCACGGGTCCACTCACTGAGAGTCAAAGGTTACACAGGAGCGCAAATACCGAGCACCGCCCAAAACACCCTATTTCTGGTTCATACGCAAGAGGAGAAAGCTTCTCTCATCAGCCAGGGATATGGGTCCGGCGAAGGGTCGCGCACGCTAACCATCCACGAGGCCCAGGGTCTGACCTTCGACAGCGTAATTATAATCAACACCAAGTCCAGGAGACTCCAAATTCACGACATCATCTCCCACGCGGTAGTGGCGGTGTCGAGACATACAGTCAGTTGCGTCTATTACACCGACGACGTCGATGATGCCACCGGCCGCTTTGCAAAGAGAGCGATGGATGCGACTACTAAAACGGTCGTCGAGTACAACTTGAAGACGGCCATGCAGCATCGAGACGTAGTCGTTGTGGAAGCTTTGCTCAGGCTAGCGAAGTCCCTGGTCAGACGACGGAATTAACAAAAAAAAAAAAAAAAAAACCCATCCTAACCCCAAAACCCAACACCAGAACAATCCCGAACAACTCTCTGCTAACAAAAATAGATTATGTAAAACTGCATGGCAGAGTGAGTCTGTCATACTCACGTAAAAGCAGTGCCAATGGTGGCGCTGCGCATCCGGTCGTTAAGTTCCCTACAAAATGGTTGACCTAAGCGGCGCGGATGTGCAGGTCATGTCCGTGAACGGATGCCGTTGGTGGCTGCCGGTCGACTCACATTGCCATGCAGTTATAAGTCGTGTAAAAGGAAAAAAAAAAAAAAAAAAAAAACAATTGTGTAACCTTAATAATATAAGATTAAATTTTAATTCGTGGTAAAGTAAATAAGTATGGTAAAGCCTGAAAAAAAAAAAAAAAAAAAAAGCAAATTGTGTAACTTTAGTGTAAGATTAAATTTAAATTCGTAAGTAAGTAAATAAAATTTGTAAAGCCTGAAAGTAAAAAAAAAAAAAAAAAAAAAAAAAAGTTGTGCATGAGCATGTGTATAATAATCATAAAACTAATAATAAAAAAAAAAATTTAAAAAAAAAAAAAGATGGACTCACGTAGATTTTAAGTTACTGTAATAAGTTAAGTTTAATGTAACGTGTCCAATGTTAGAGCACGATCATAGTTTTTAAGTAAACAAACACAGCAAACAAGTATACAAATTTAAACAAGAGCGCGGACCACCACGTCCGCGGTAGAAAACTCATTAATAAAAAATAAAAAAAAACCAGTTAACAGCTTGTTGTAATGCATTGATTATGTCAGCTTCAAAGTCATTATTATTTTTGTCAAGTTTAACAATGATAGTACTGTCGTCGGCAAACAATGTCATGGGATAGGGTATATTCTGAGGAAAGTCATTTATATATATAAGAAATAATAAAGGCCCTAGCACACTGCCTTGGGGCACTCCATAAAATATTTTTCGTTCTTTAGACATGTATTTTATAACGGTTTTATTTAATTTACAAATTCGACTTATTTCTGTATGTTGTGTTCTATTTTTTAAGTAAGAATTTATGAGCGATAAAACATTTCCCCTTATCCCATACGCATTTAATTTGCTCAGCAAGATATCATGGTTCACCAAGTCAAATGCTTTGGTCATATCCATGTATATTGCCGATATTGGGACTCTTTCATTCATGTTAGCTATGATAACATTAAGAAAGTCGTATATTGCCATATTTATTGAATGATCTTTCCTAAATCCTTTTTGTTCTTTCACAAGTATATTATGTTTGTTGAGGTATCCGTCTATAGACCTATAGATCCACTTTTCGAATATCTTGGATATTACCGGAATAAGAGCTATTGGCCTGTAATTTTTAATGTCTGTCTCATCGTCTTTTTTAAATAAGGGTTTTATGACAGTAGGCTTAAGCTTCTCAGGGTAAGTTCCAGACTCAATACTTAAATTAATTATGGAGCTGAGAGGTTCTGCTATTATTTCTGAAACATACTTTAGAACCTTTGTTGAAATATCGTCGTATCCTACACTATTTTTATTTTTTAAGTCTTTTATAATTCTATTAACTTCATCTGGTATGATAGGGGCTAAAAACATTGACTGTGCAGAGAAATTTATTTTATTGGCAGTGGTCAGTTGTGTCGAAGCAGTAGAAAGTTTTTCTGCTTGGCTTATGAAGTAGTCGTTAAAGGCATTTGCTATGTCTTTGGGTGTAGTGAATGTAACTCCGTCATCATTTATTTCTTTTATATACTCTGGTGGGGAGTTGCTTCTATTTCCATTTATTATTTTCCACGTCATTTTTGATTTATTATATGCTGTCTCTATTTTATAATTATTCTTTGCCAATTGTGTCAATTTTATAATTTTTTAAAGTCTGTTTGAATAATTGTTAAGTTTCGTCACATTTATCTCAGATGGATTTAATCTATGGCGCCACAACAACTGTCTTTATTTGGCTACACCGTCTAATACCAGGTGTTAACCAATTTGGATTCTTTAGTAATTTTCATTTTTTGTACGTAATCGGAAAACATAAATTATAAAACAATTGGAATAGTTCTAAAAAGTTGTTGCATGCTACGTTAGGGTCTTTAGTAAGGTAGACATCAGAAAAAGAAATTGATTTTAAACAGTCTTTGAATTTCGTCAAGTTTTCATTACTGTAGTCACGCACTTTTATATTCCAACTTTTGATTAAACATGTCTTTTTTACTGGAATTTTTAAAGTTTGTGCGGTGTGATCCGACATATGTAGATCAAGGACCCTATGAGTACAGTTTCGTGAAATATTATGTGCAAAATTATCAATACACGTATTGCTTTGTAATCTAGTTGGTTGATTAATTTGTAAACATGGATTGTACCTCAATAGGAAACTGGTAAATTCAAGAGATAATTTATCTTGTTTTAAAATATTAATATTGAAATCACCACATAGAATTACATTCTTGTTCGAGTCGTAACAGTATTTTGATAAAATAGTGTTTAATTTTGAGTAGAAAACCTCTAAATTGTTCAATTTTGGTACTCTGTATATGCAAATAATGATTGTGTTATGTGGTATTAGTTCAATTGCACAAACTTCGACAACGCCTCTAATTGACATTTTACTGACAATCGTAAGCTCTTTGTAGTGGAGACCAAATTTTACCAAAATACAGGCTCCTCCTCTTTTCGTACTTCTTGTATAATAAGCGGCTAATTTATAATTAGGTATTGAAAAAAGCTCCTCGTGTCCTCGCTCCATAAAGTGTTCCGTGACGCAAATTATGTCTATACTGTTTCTTTGTTTGGCTAGTTCTTGCAGGTGTAATGTTAGCTGATCCACCTTGTTGATAAGTCCCGCGATGTTTTGATGCATAATAATTAGATAATTATAGAAAAACCATAACCATAACCATATAACAATGGTAAATGTACCGACAGTCAAACCTGTTCGCAAATACGCTCAGGATGGTGTTGGAGGTAGCCCGGAGCCTACGCCCCAGAGATGCGCACCGCTTCCGCATCGTCGTATAGAAACAGTCGACACGGGCGTCGGCGAACATGTCCGAGGCGCTGCAGTGCCGGGGCAGCCCCAACAGCACCCTGAACGCATTATTATGCTGAACACGGAGAGCGTTGTACTGCCACTGGGTATATGACCCCCACAGGCTGGCCGTGTACAGGGACGTACAAAACGCTCTGAAAAGAGTTATTTTGACGGCCCTCGAACAACGAACAAACCTGCGGGCGATCATATTGGCCCTCACAGACAACGCCCTCCGCTCCCTATCGATGTCTACCTCAGGTCAGAGGTTACGATATGCCCGAGATATTTAAATTGTTGAACTCTTTTTAACTTGACACCGTTCAATCAGATAGGTGGAACAGAATCCAGGCAGCTCCGACCCCTGGCCTGAAAGACCATGCATTCGCTTTTCTTTGCCTTATAGAGCAAACCGTGATCAAGTATGTAACGCTCGTAGATGCCCAGCAACCTGGACAGACCACACACCGAGGTGCTCAGCAGCACCATGTCGTCCGCATAGCTAATATTGTTGACACAAACACCGTCAATATATCAGTCGACACGCGTACTACTGAGCTCCTCTATCAGTGCGTTCACGTACAGGTTGAAGAGCCTTGTCGAGGTCAGTCCTCCCTGTCTCACCCCGCACTCCAACCTGTACGGCTCCGACAGAGCACTGGACCATCGAACGACGTTGACCTGGTTAAGATACCAGTACTTGAAAAATTCTATCAGTTCGAGAGCCATTGAGATTTTACTTAATTTTTTCCATAAGATGTCATAACTAACCATGCAGGTCGAAAGCCTTCGAGAGGTCGAGAAAACAGGCATAAATAGGTGTGCTCCTATCGGAACGAGTACCTGACAGTTGGTTCCAAACACAAGATAGCTGACTCAGTAGACAGTCCCGGTTTAAAACCAAATTGGTTATCATGCGTGCTTACATACCTTAGCAAGCACTGTGGCCAGTCAGATTGGCCTATAGTTGCCCGTGTCGCTTAGGTCACCGGCTTTACTCTTTACAATTGGTACCACCACGGTCTTCATCATCTCTGCTGGTCTGCATGTCCCATACAAAATGTATAAAACATGGCAAGAACTCTGGGCAGGTGGTTTAAATTCTCACTGCTCTGGCTGTCATGGCCAGGAGACTTACCCCGTGACATTGAATTTATAGCTCCCCGAACATCCTTAGCTGTAAATCTAGTGTTTATCTCCTGTCCATGTGAACTATCCACACTGAATGACTGTGATGGTCCCAATGGCGATTTCACCATAAAGCGATCCTTAAATAAGTCCGCAATACATTTCGGTTCACTCACACCGTTAACGCTCACGGGTAAACTCGGCTTATTATTTAGCCTACTAGTGGTTTTCCAAAAATTCCGAAAGTCGTGTTTCGAATGGTGAGAAGCAAGGATATCCATCTTTATCTGCTCCCTATTATATATTTCGGTCACTAACACCACGACCTATATTTATTTTGAAATCGTATTGAACGGTTCCAAATTGTCCCAAAATATATCACGTGTAATAAATAGCCACAAAGGGGACGTTCGAATGGAAAAATCTCAAATACTTACCCAAGAGGACACGCATACCTTTTGTACAATCAGCGTGAAAAGATTCCTACCCCTTTAATCCCCATGTCAATAACCTATAGGCAAATAAGTTCAATGACCTGCCGAAAATGGCTTTGAGAGCATTTTGATAAATTTAATTATATATGCGTGTATCAGGAACCATCATTAATCTTAGTACGAAATTCCTCACATGACGTGTCGGCGCAAAATTTTATGTTATCATTTATCTTAACACCTGTATTATTTTCGGTGACACACTAGGCGACGTACACAATGACAGATGCCTTGCTTAGTGCTTAGGCACATAGCCATAGTGCAGCCGTGTGGTGCCGTGTAGTGCGGCCGTGTACATAGCTATACAAACAAATTCACGCTTTTTTCTCTAGGGCTGAAACTACAGAATGCCACTTATTACGCTTGCTATCTTTACAAACCCCTTTTTACTGTCCTCGTTCATACAGCATTTTGCAAGTTGACCTTTGCGAAAAACCATCATTGTCATCAGTTTGCAGCAGTCCACTGCTGGGCATTGGCCTCTTCAATTTCACGCAACTTAGCTCGATTTTTAGCAACTCTCATCCAGTTGCAACCGGCCTACTCTGTGGAGGTCGTCGCTCCACAGCGCCTGAGGGCGTCCCACTTTACGCTTGCCGATTCGCGGTCTCCGCCCAAGAATACGTTTACCCCAACGGTCATCGATTCCAAACCCAATATATTCGGTCAATTTCCACTTCAGCATAGTTATTCTGTGAACTTTGTCAGCCAATTTGGTTCTCATCTATCTGGAAAATATGTAAATAACATAATTTGCTTAGCTTCGCAGTGAAGATTACATTGGAAACGTTGATAGGTCTTACCACTTTTCATCGTTTTGGATTCACGTTGAATATTCGTTTAACAGCTCCATCCATAACTAAGAATATCTACATCTGACCCTCACTCAGACCTGTGACTTGCCCTGACGCCCTTATGACTGCCTCAGTGAGCATAGTTCACATAGATGAATTTCGGGTCAAACCTATTGGAACTTTTTGATATCGTTACACTAAGAAGACACCAGCCTGATATAGTTCTATTCACTTGTATAAAATTATCCTTGAGTTCAGTTAAACGTGTACAAAATTTTAACATAACATTGAATGATGATATTACAAAAATATTTCAGATCGAAATCTAGTTACATTAAAAAACGCTACATTTTTTATCATTTTATACACAGTAGTACTGATTCTGAGTCATAAATCTCGTAGTCACTGTTCAATAAAACATAAATCGCAGAATCTATTACTACTAAAAAGCATTATTCATTTCGAAATTCTTCCACGAAGTATCTACACACATTTTTCTGTATGTTATTGAAAAACTGAGCTTTACTTCGAATAATTTGATATTTCGCAGGATTTTTATCACTAGGTGTTCAAATTCTTTTATTTACTTTTGCCCGAAGATCGCTAGGGTTGAGGTCAATAATTTATCAGCAACATGCCACCGGAAAAAAAAACTATCCTTACTCAGGTGATGGTTCATTAACCCGTTAAGAATTAAAAATAAATGGTAACAGATAGACCGAGTTACTTAAACATTTATAATATTCGTTAATGTCAGTCAGTTCTAGTCAAAGCTCATCTAGAAGGATCATCGACATGACGAAGAAAAATATTTGAATGGGTTAAAATTGGACACGTCGTACTCGTTTAATGCCCTCAAGGAAGGCAGAAACCTTCTTTTAAGAAAAAAAATAACATCGTAGGACATACAAACACAATCGACCATCCACCGGTCACTGACACCCCCAAACATCTCTACTTACTCTCAAAGGGGCATTAGCTACATTGCTTTGTGTTTCTCTACTTCATTTCTATTTGTTCTGTACATTTGATCTTCGCACAAAACACACCTTTGGGCGCTCTTTGCTTTTATTCGTTTTTTTTTTAAATCCTTCTATTGTTTGTTTTTTTTTTGTTGCCAAGGAGTTTTATAAAATCCTTGGCTTTACCATTGAGGTGGGAAGCCGAAAAAGATGAATTGATGTTTTGAAAATCGAATCAATATGTACTGGATATATGGAAATGTTAAAGAAAATACTGGTTTACGAAAATAAATATACGTACTTTTGGATTACTAAGCCAATAATCGTAATGCCTTTCATTTGGAAAATTCAATAACATTTATTGCTTTGTTTACTTCGTTGAATAGACGAATTTTTCAAGTAGGTATGTACTACCGAGGGGCAATTAAGTGCTGTTTTTCAAAGCTTGCTTGGGCAGAATTTTTACACTTTTTATCGGATGTACTATGACAACGGACGAAGTCTGCTCATGTTCAAAATAAAATCCCGTCCACATGATGTCCACATCTGTTTACCACCCTTAACGAATCATCGACAGGAAGAAGAAGAAGAACTTCTATTGGTCCGCACAAAGTGTGTGCGGACCAATAGTAGTAAAACGCCGAAAATATGCGTCCCTTTTTAACGTTATCCTTTGTTTTACAAAAATTCTATTCTATTGTTAGGTCACCTTTTTTTGTCTAATAGGAATAAAACAAAAAAAAGGACAAGGAAGAGAAAGTGTAGCGCTTCAATAGCGGCCGGATGCTGCAAACAAAAAGGGCCGTATTGGTGGTGAGATTTCGTTCGTTGTGATAGTACCTACTCTGTTGTAATTGGACATTGCTGGAGGTAATAACAAAACAGAAATGATTTACTGTGCTGGTGCATAGCCGCCAGTTAACTATTAAGTTTTACTGGGGACGCTGAGGATGAAGATGAGGTAATTCAATCCCATGTTTCATTAAATAAAAACACATAACCCTCCTTTTAGGCTTCGTTGCAGTCGGGTAAAAATGCTGCTACAAAAGATACGGGATACAACGATATCCCACGAACAGAGGATCAGTTTGTTGACCTAATGTTTTAAACATTTGGTCTGTTTTTGTAAATATAGTATTTAATTTAAAAATTAAAGCCTAGGGTTTGTTTAATGTCATGTATCAACAATTCTAATCTTCCAACTCTAAAGATGAACTTAATTAGGTTTTTTTTAATTTCGTGGAAGTAATAAATAATATGCTCTATAATAATTATTGTTCTAATATCAGAATAATCTAAAGCTTTTACCTTAACCTACACAAATTAATTGGGATTCATTTACGTTTTCGGTAACAAAGCTTAATAGATCCGGGATGCCTTAAGTTTAGTCCCAAGGGATAGATTTGCTGAAGTTTCTTTCTGGTTTTCAATTAATTAGTGACTTTAATTAATGAATCGTGTTTCTCTGTTGTTGCGGATTTTCAGATGAATTAGGGCACGGCAAAAGTAGATACCTATTTATAAATAAGAAGAACTATAAATGTTGAATTTGAGGTTCAATTAGTTTGATGGATGGTTGTGCAGGTTTACACCTGGATAAGGGACGCGCAGAACCGGGAAGTGTGTCAGAAAAAAGAAAAAACTCCCCGACACAAAAAAGTATAAACGTGAAACCCTATAAAAAGAAAATAAATAAAACTTTGAAATTATGACCCTACCTACGTAAGTACGTATGAAATTTTTTGAGTAAAGGTTGTCGCGTCGGGGGATTGCTCTAATTTATATATGTAACCTAAAGTCATCGTAGCTATGATGCCACAGACAGACACACACACACACATACACTTCAAACCCCGTCGTTTTGCGTCGGGGGTTAAAAAGGCCTATATAGGACTCACCCACGCCGGAATCAACCACTGCTGGGTGATTCCTGGCTGATGTGATAATGATGATGAAGTTTCCGGCTCTAGGTGTCAGGTAACCTAAATATGAGTGTTTTGTATCTAACACAAACTACCTTACAATAATTGATTGAAAGTTAGCACCGTTATAGATGATTTTGTCTAAAACATAAATATTCTTGATTCGCTTACTCATTTACCTATCTTTCAGCTATTGTAGGAATGCGAAGCATTTAATTGTAGGCACCCACGTAAATATTAATAATGCATCCCGAATATTTCAAAGGGAATGAGATGAATTTATTGAAGATCAGAATCTGAAGCCGACTTTAAATTCATTAAATCGTGTCAGCTAGAAAACGCAAAATATTTTAAAGGCATATATACATTATACCTAAACAATTTAAAAAGTTTTTCAATGATAATAATAATAATAATGGTGAAGAGGATGGTGACGAAGTTATATCCGTGGTACCCAATGCAACGCACAATTGAGGAGCGCTTTGGAGAGTGCGTTCCGGGAATATCATTTCGCACCGCCTGAACTTAGACCACGTTTGCCTCGTTTGCCTATGCACAATAAAAACAAGGCGCTGATGTGTGCTCTAGATTCGCAGCTGTCAAATTGCTTTGACAGCAGCAAAGACCTCGCCGATACTCACTCAATATTGTACTGTGGAGCTGTGGCGGCATGTCGTGTAGCTCACGTCAAATTTCCCAACAACGACAGAGCTACACGACCAAAATTAGCTGCTCCAGCTTGGCAGTGCAGGATTGAGTGGCGTATCGGTGAGGCTAGGGCACTCATCGGCAAGTTAATCTGCTTCAGGGAGGGCAATACTCGCCCTAGAGTGATGCGTTTTGTGAGGCGGGCGTTCTCGGGAACTGATGTTAGTTTTCGAGATTACTTGGCCCGCGTCACAGACCGTATCGACTTCCTGAAGCAGAAGATCTGTGCATGGGCAAGCCGTATTCGTCGGTACAAGCGGCGAGTGGACCGGTACACTCAGAATCGCACATTCCAAAGCGATGAAAGGTGGGTATATAGGGCTTGGGAGCGACCAGACCAAGGTGTGACTGACACGCGTCTGCCGGATGATAACGCTACGTGTTCATTCTGGCGCAGCATCTGGTCGGTGCCTGTCAGTCACACTGAGGGCGATTGGACCCGGGAGGTTCAACAAGCGTGTGGTCCTATACCAGAAATGGAGGCAATCATCATCAGCCCCCAAGACGTAGCTCGTGCGGTCCGTCCGTTGCCTAACTGGAAATCTCCAGGGCTGGACGGGCTGCACAACTTCTGGATCAAGTGGTTCCAAAGATCACACGCTCGATTGGCGTCCCAGTTTCAATCAGCCTTAGAGTCAGGGTCGCTGCCACAGTTCTTGACGACAGGAATTACCCACCTGCTCCATAAATCAGGTAGTACTGCGGAGCTCAAAAATTATAGACCAATCACTTGTTTACCAACGGTCTATAAAGTTCTTACATCCATTTTGAGAGCTAAAATCAACCAACATATTGAAAGTAATTCTATCGTGTCTACCTCTCAGAATGGATGTAGGAACGGGTCCCGCGGCACTAAGGAGCTGCTCCTCATTGATATGACCATTAGCCAACAGGTTCACCGCTCCCGAAAGAATCTGTCTACATGATGGATAGATTATAAGAAGGCCTATGATTCCGTGCCTCATACATGGCTCATGAGGGTGCTGGAGTTGTACAAAGTAGATGCAACTCTACGTACCTTCCTGATGTCATGTATGGGGCACTGGAGAACGGTTCTTCGCTATCCAGGATGTCGACAGATCCAAGGGAACAGCGAACCGATAAGGATCGAGCGTGGTATTTTCCAGGGTGATAGTCTGAGTCCATTGTGGTTTTGTCTAGCCTTGAACCCTCTCAGCACACTGCTGGAGCGTTCAGGTCTAGGCTATCTGTTAAGGAAAGATGGTCAGGTCATATCTCACCTTCTTTACATGGATGATCTGAAACTCTTTGCCCCCAACAATTTGCAACTGATGAAGCTACTGAAGGTAACAGAAACTTTCAGTAGCGCCATCAGGATGGAATTTGGTGTGGACAAATGTGCAGTCATGCATGTAAAGCGAGGAGAGATTATGGAATCCGTGAGAACTCAACTCTCGGATTCCATACACCTTAGATCCCTCTCCTCAACAGAAACCTACAAGTATTTGGGTATGTCGGAAGCGTTAGGCATTAACGTGACTGACATGAAGCAATCGTTGTGGGAGCGCTTCTTTGGCCGCCTGAATAAGGTGCTAGGCAGTCTTTTGTCAGGCGGAAACAAGGTGCGCGCCTTCAACGGTTGGGTCATGCCGGTTTTGATGTATTCCTTCGGCATACTCAAATGGACTCCGATGGAACTTGATGCCCTGGATAGGAGGGTACGCACACTGTTGACTGCAAATCGAATGCATCACCCACGGTCGTCGGTGATGAGACTGTATATCCCGCGGAAGTGCGGGGGTCGTGGCTTCTTAAATGCTAAGACCCTACACAACCGTGAGGTATGCAGTCTCAGGAAATACTTCCTAGAAGCCGACGGGGAGATGCACCGAGATGTGGTCTCAGTGGACAAGGGCCTCACCCCGTTCTCCCTGGCTAACGAGAACTGGCGCAAGCCTAAAGTATTCGACACTAATGACCGCAAGGAGGAATGGCAGGGCAAGGAGCTTCACGGACGCTTTTACCGGGCCCTACATGGCCCGGATGTAGACTTCTTAGCGTCCGTATCCTGGCTGCGCTTTGGTGACCTCTTCGGGGAAACCGAAGGTTTTGTCTGTGCAATAATGGACGAAGTTATGATGACGAATAACTACCGGAAATACATTGTGAAAGATGGCACGGTTGACATATGTCGGGCATGCCACCGTCCGGGAGAATCGATCCGACACATTATTTCTGGGTGTTCTAGTCTGGCTAACGCAGAGTACTTGCATAGACACAATCTTGTTGCCAGGATTATCCACCAGCAACCTGCTTTTAAGTATAAACCTTGTGGAATCAGAAGTGCCATACTATAAGTATGCGCCCGACCCAGTTCTCGATAATGGTAATATCACGTTGTATTGGGATCGACCTATCACCACTGACAGGACTGTTGTTTGCCAATAGGCCTGACATTGTGGTGATAGATCGATTGGAGCGTCGCACAATGATTGTTGATATAACGGTCCCGCATGACGAGAACCTCGTGAAAGCAGAGAAAGATAAACAATTTAAATATCTAGATCTGGCTCGCGAGGTTGTTGACATGTGGGACGTGAGTACAGCAGTCATTCTGCCGATAGTCGTGTCGGCCAATGGCTTAATAGCCAAGAGCCTCGACTAACATCTTAGGAGGCTCTCGCTTGGCAGCTGGATCAAGGGCTTGATTCAGAAAGCAGTACTTCTGGACACGGCACGTATTGTTAGGAGGTTCCTCTCTCAAGAGCCCTGACCACCGGCAGCTCGGACCCTGTTCCCAGCGCTGGTGGGCTACTATTTTATATTTTTAAATGTTTTTATTTATATTGTTTTTATATCAGGAATATTAAAAAATTAAAAAATATGTTATGAAATAAATAAACGAAATAATAATAATAATATATTTATTTGCGTAAAACATGGTATAAAAAGATCTTAATAATATATACAGGAAATATATTACGGTGCAAGAACACTCAAGAAGTAAGGTTTCCATTAATTAACGTTTACATCGTAAATATAGGACGTGTTTCCTGACGATATCGAAAAACTTCGACCGGTCATTGTACTCATCATTATGAACAACTTTTACTATAGGACCGAACACTGATTCGCGAAAAAAAAATCATCTGTTCCCTGCAATTATGTTTGCATAACTCGTCAAAATGTATGGAACAGCTGACTTTTTTTTCGCGATTCAGTGTTTGGGTCCCAAAGTAAAATTTGTTCATAATGATGAGTACAATGACCGATCGAAGTTTATAGATATCGTCCGGAAACACGTGTATATTAAATTAATTTACTTGTCGAAGCATGCAATTTTGCACTAGAGTTCCTTAATAAAATATGTATATATAGGTAATCGTATTTTTTTCTAGGGGTATGTAATAGGGGTGGAAGTTAGCTTGGAAAAGAAAAACCCCACCGGGGTACACGATATTTTTTTAATGACATTAGGTAATGAATTGTTACAGCCACGTCAGACCTTGAACGCAATGGGAACGTAAACGTCTAAAATGTCACGTAAACATTATAAATCACGTAATCAATCAAACGGAAACATTACATCAATTTGTCATTTCCAATCGATTTCCACTCGAACAAAAAGACGAAGACTAAATGGAATGGAAATTGATCATTGAGTCATTTGTCTTTTCTTTCTTTCTTTCATAACCAAGGATCGAGGGAGGGGGGACACTTATAGAAATGGAATTGGTTTGAGCCGTCCATGGGGTTTTAATCGGGGTATTATTAGTGTTAGATGAAAAACCTTGAAGTACCTAAAGGTTAACCCGTTTTATAGGGTTAATAAATAAAGTAAAAAAAATGGGGTGTGGCACACACAGCCGTGTGTTGTATACGTTGACGTAACGGTTAATATTTTTTAAATAAAATATTAATATATAGGTTTGTATTTCATAATAATTATGTTTCCATGTTTTGTTTATGATGGCAGCTATTTCCTTTAACTCAGGAATTAAATCAAGTAAACAAATTATTACGATATGATATAATTTTATTAATAATTATGCTCTTCAGGAAAAGTATTACTAAGCAGCGGTAAGTGTTTTTCTTTTGTTGGCTTCAATGAGCACAGAAACCATAGACGATCACACACACCACACTTATGTCCGAATGCATTGTAGACAAACGTCGTATTGAAACGTGAACTAGCTGCTGTCCAATGTGTCTTCATAACCGACGATCGTACACAATCGATGCCTAAACAGTCCAGTGTCGTTTAGAAGCGATTTCATCATCCATTTGCTTAGTTTCGACCGCCCCAGCTGCAGATGTACATGCACCGTCGTTAATCCGCTCGTCCGCATTCATTCTTTTACGTTCCCGGCACTGCTTGACTCGGTCATATGATATTTATTGGTACCATTCGATTGCTCTTGAGAAGCCTTTTTCAACCGTATACGACCTGTGTATTTTGATTTATCTTTTTGACGCGTATTGGACGACATTATAATTTTTTATAATTTTTTTTTTAATTTAACACTATTTATCTTCACTGTAATTATTTTAAACTTATGTTTTATATATGCAATCGATAGATTATTGTAAGAGCTGACAATTGAATTTTAAACGAACGTCATAGCTTCTCTGAGTCAAAAGTTATACGAAATGGAAATCTCAAATTGCAGCAAAATTATCTCAAAATGGTAGCGTTTTTTCCTCAACCGCATCACAGTCCTCACTTAGCGTAACAAATTCTTTAATCCTTTAGCTATCCAGGGGTGTAATCAAATTTTGGATGAACATGATAGATATGTAGCTGCAACACCAAATTGTATACCCAGATTTTGTTTTCATTCGTTTTTTTACTTGCCTCCCAGAATGGAAGCAAAAACGTATTCACGTCAAACGCCTTGTATTAGGGTTGTGTGGCTTTGCAGCTGCGGTTCAGATTTTACGGGTGTGCTTTTTAATTTATTCAGAAAATTTACATTTTTAAATATTTCTTTATAAAATAAACGAGAAAAAACATAAAAAAATAGTAGCCAGTGGGCTACTATTTTATACTAGTGGGTATCGGGAACAGGGTCCAAGCTACCGGTGGCGGCGGACAGGGCTCCAGAGAGAGGAATCTCTTAACAATACGAACCGTGTGCAAGAGTACAGCTATCTGAATCGGGGTGTTCTTAATTATTATGAATGCTAAAGCTATTTGTTTTTCAATATGATACGTTATCACATAGAAAAACAAATCAAGTCAGTAATAGAGCTTATTCATAAAAGTAGGTTATTAGAGGAACGAATATTACTGCTTTGTTTCCTTAACCAAATTGCCGAGTAATTGTCGTTGGTAACCTATCTGTTGTTACAAAAAATGAAATAATTGAACCAACAAACAAATTGCCTTGTTCTCTTTCAAGCACCATTACTGGAAACCAGCATTATGTCTCATTTATAATTGACTAGCTGTTGCCCGCGGCTTCGCCCGCGTGAAATTCGGTAACTGTCCCGTTGGATCATACTAAAGGGATAAATAGTGTCCTACATGGTAATCCAGGTTATAAACTATCTATGTGCCAAATTCATAATCATCACAAATATTATCATCACAATCACCATCACTAACCGCAACTACCATCACAATCACCATCACAATCACCATCTTCTGGATCTCAAAATAAATGCTATATTCGTAATCAGCACCCCTGATAATCTCGGTATCGACACTCATATTGATTTTTAGACATTTCAACCCCATCGCACCCCAACAGGGGACGATGGTATTTCAGGTCCGCCATATTCAATCTTAAAATCGTTGTTTTAGTAATACACCTGACCCGATACACCATACAAACTATACCCATGTTGATTTTCAGACTTTGTCACCCCATTTCCCCCTCTTAGGGGTTGAATTCTGAAAAAACCTGAAACCCGTTTCTAATCATTTATTAATAGGAGCCCTCCTGTGAAGTTTCGAATAAAATAGTCTAACTAATCTTGTTTCCCCATACAAACTTTGGAGCCCCGTTTATTCCCCTTAGGGGGTGAATTTTGAAAAATCTTTTCTTAGTGCACCCTTAGACCACATAAGGAACCTACTTGCCAAATTTGGAATCTGTAGACCCAGCGGTTTAGGTTGTGCATTGATTTTTAGACTTTCTCACCCCATTTCCCCCTCTTAGGGGTTGAATTCTGAAAAAACCTGAAACCCGTTTCTACTCATTTATTAATAGGAGCACTCCTGTGAAGTTCCAAATAAAATAGTCTAACTAATCTTGTTTCCCCATACAAACTTTGGAGCCCCGTTTAACCTCCGTAGGGGTTGAATTTTGAAAAATCCTTTCTTAGTGCACCCTTAGACTACATAAGGAACCTACTTGCCAAATTTGGAATCTGTAGACCCAGCGGTTTGGGCTGTGCGTTGATATGTCACCCAGTCAGTCAGTCAGGCAGTCAGTTTATCATTTTATACATATAGATTGTTATTATTCAACTTTAGTTTATATCCAAATAACAAACGGTAATTGCTGGCAACTGTAATATTGTGGTAGCTAATCATTTATTAAATTATTTGTAAACTACCAACAAATCAAATAATTATTTATTTAACTACGCCTTCATTTATCAAAACTATTAACTATATTTCACATAACATCTGTTGCCCAATTTATAAAGAGGAATTGAATTGATTTAGCAATGTTACTTAAAATCGGTGTTTTCTAATTTAGGTATATCGGTAAGCGAGATTTTTTCGCTTGACGACCTTGTTTCACAAAATGAATTAAAATTGCCAACCCTTGATGAAGAATAGTTTCAGTCAGGCACACCTTCAGATTTACGAAAAAAATAAAGCTGACAGATTATAATACCTATTATAATTAAATACGTGAACAACAAAGTAATCCTAGCTCTTCTGAATTAATATTCAGACTGTGATCTTATTTTATAATTATCTCAGACCTTTTATTATTATTAAGTAAATCTAGCGTTTTACTTTGCTTAGAGATAATATCGTACTACGAGATAATAAAGTACCTTCGTACTTTATTTCTAAATCTTTGCAAAATGTAACTCTCTTGTTATTTTGGTTTAGATAAAAGTAGACACTTACATACAATAAAATAAATAAATAAAATTTTTATTCAGTTCGCAGAACAAGGTACAATATTAAAACTAGTAACAAGAAAAAACAATGATCCTTAAGCGCTAGATTTTAAAAAAATCCCTGGACTCCACACTAGGATACCCTGTGTCGTGGGGTCCAGTCTCTTCCCAAGTAAGGGTACATAACAAGGTACACCTCTGTCATACCCTTCAGGGGCTACAGGCGTGATGTTATGTATGTGTCAGGGCTAAGTGAATTAAAAAAGCCTTGCCAAGAGGTCAGAGTACTGTATAGTAGTTGTAGTTTCAAATTGGTCCATAACTTTTAACTTAGGAAGATGTCTGTTGAATTTCTGCAGAGTTCTGCGAATGACAGCCCCCAGATAATGTTACTGTTATAAAGTCTCCAAGTAAATTTTATCTTTCCTATTTTAGGAAAGGTAACACTGTTCTGCTTTGTCCGTTATGTCTGAAGTCCAACGCTAGGAGTCTAGAATTATGTACTGAATTCTTGGTACAAATTTGTGTGACTTTGTCCCAACATGTATGTATATAATGTTCATGAAAGTTTGCCTGTATAAGTTACAGACTTTCATTATGAATTTAAATAAATAAATAAATATCGCTGGAAAATATACACAGCGCCACCTAGTGCCACTTTAAGCAACGAGGCTTGTATCGTGGACACCAGATAATTGATAATTGAAAAAAGTATCTATGTAGATACTATTTTTTTTTTTCAACTTTTAGATTTTTACAAATGTCACAGAGCTCACCTATTACGATTTTTTTTCTTTCTTTGGAAATAAATGTTGTCTATCAAAATTTTGAATCAGCATCGTAATATTAAATTCGGAGACGTAGTCGCTTCGGATACCATAGTATTCATGTATTTGAAACAGTGTTTTTTTTTGGAAACGCTTCGCTGTGGATACCTGAAATGGACAAGCCTAAACCCCCAATACATCTTGATTTCCGTGCACACCTACCATACTGTTAATTAAAATAGAATCACTAGGGCCATTGAGTTTATACACCAATGACAATACAATGCACTCTATAACAAGTCTTATAGCTGTGTTACGAGGGTATGAAATTCCCTGCTTGAACTAATCGATTAACAAAATCCTTTGAAGCCTGTGACTGACGTCTTTGAGACGAAGGGACTAAATTAATTAAACGCTTACCACTATTTTGTTAAGAAAACTAGTTGGTCCTTAGTTTTGGGGGACAGTTTTGTTGTTGGAAAGTGTTATTTATTTTATCTATAATGTACACACAAGAGTGAAACATAAGAAATCAACCTAATATAACTAACTAACTGATGCCCACGGCTTCGCCTGCTTGACAAATTATACACTACAACTACAATACTAAAACACTACACACTATACACTACTACACTGCTGCTACTACTGTTTTACTATACTATTATATACTAAAACTAAAACCTTCCTCTTGAATCACTCTATCTATTAAAAAACCCGCATCAAAATCCGTTGCGTAGTTTGTCTGTCCCTAAGTAGGTACTTAGGGACAGACAGACGCGGCGGGTGACTTTACATACATACAACACATATACACATATTTTTCTACATATTATGTAGTGATAGTGAAGAGTAGGTACAAAGGCACAGTTATAATTTCAAAAGAAATATCTACCAGCAAGCCTGCCAAACGAAAAGTCAAGAAAAAATTGACAAGTATGTTATGATATTATTTTGTAATTCAAGCTGTAAAAAGTTTTGAAAGAATATTTTTGATTCCGCAAATACTATGTAAATCCAAGCTTGGATGCTGAATACTACGATAAACGCTTTTAATTGCAAAAGAAATGGCACAAAACCCAAGATTATACTAATTTTCTTGCGAAAAGATTTAAACTGTTTTTTTTTTGCAGTCAAATCCAGTTTTGACCCAAATGAGTTCCAAATGTGACTAATCCGTGCGTATAATTATTCTGATTCTTAAGAACTCAATTAATTCACTTAAACATAAAACGTACCCTAGTTCAAGGTGTACCTTAATAAAGTAAATGTGGCCTGAAACGTGATAGAGCGCGGCGTCGGGGTCAGTTTACGTGACCCGGTGTTAACTTTAAGGTGTTGGTTTAGTGAGGCCGAGTGGAGGCCGCTTGACCAATATTCACCTGACAACCTATCTAGTGTCTATCCTGTTCTTGTAATTTAGTTTCTGAACACTAAATATGTGTTTGTGTTAAAGTAACTTTGAAAAAAATAACACATTAAGTTCGGTTTGCGCTACAACTTTAAACATTTTGAATAATAAATTCAATTGTACTCGTATTGCTGAAACTTAATTTTCTCTAGCGTGCAGTTGATTTTTGGAAACTGATTTGAATAAGGAATTTAACATTAAAGTAAGTTGACTAGGTTTGTTCCTTGTGAATTATAGTTTTTACATTATAGTTTTCTTTTTCGTCACAGTATTATCATAACTATACTTAATAAAAGATAGCTTGATCTCTGCGACAGCTGTCAGTAGCTTTTTGACAGCTTTTCTTCTCTACTGACAGTTGTCGCAGAGACCAAGCTATCTTTTATGAAGTGTAGAAATATCATAATTATGGTCCAAAACTTCGACACGTCCACGGCATTTTCAGCGTCGGTGGCAGCGTAAAAGTATCAAATCAATATTGAAAACACATTTCAAGAAATTTTAATGTGATCAAATACATAATGATTTCACGTTTCCATTGAGTTTTCTCTAATGCCAAAATAACACACTGTGACATAAGCGAAACCACGGGTAGAGCTTGTTATTATTGATATTCCAACGTTAAAAGTCGCACGTTTATTATTTAAAAGTGTTTCCAGAATTTCCTGAAACTTAGACTAGCTGTTTGAAAACTAGATTTTAAAATAAAATAAAACACACCTTTGTTCTTAAATAAAACATCACAAACGAAATAACGAAGAGAAATTGTAAAAGAAAGAAGCACAAATAACTTCTCATTAGTTTTGAGTGAGCGAGCAATTTTGTAATAAAACCCTTTTATTAATATTATACCAATGACTAGCATTTTCAAATAAAATATTTTAACAAGAAGTTTTAAGTGATTTAAATGGTTTTGAAATCAAAACGATTAGACGAGCCTTAAACATAATTTAATATTTTGTCTCTGATGATAAATTGGGCAATTCAATATTCAAGCTTCGAAAAATACGCCACTCAAACAACAATATTTTCCTAGAAATTAATAGCTGTTCGTAGTTACTGAAAGTGTACCGTATTACTTAGTGACTGTGTGAGACGGTTGTGGAGAGTACATAGGCAGTCGGTAAATGTCGACTGACTACTACCGACTTAGAATGGCAGCCGAATCCAACTTAGTTGGGAAAAGGCTAGCTTAGCCAGAAATGATGAGAAGGAGTAAAATCCAGGTATCGTCTCGATGATCATATCTTATCTCGATGGCTAGCCTTTCTCTTATAATAGTGCTAAATGGTAAGTAGGTACACGGGCGTATGCCAGGTTTCGAATCCACTATCTCATTTACAAGAAGCGGTTCGTATATTTGGCCAACAGCAGCCACCTTGCTTATCAGAATATTATGTATAAGAATAGAATAAATTAGAGACTATTGAACATACATTATTTATTGAAACGATGAGTAGCAACAACAATGATCATTACCATTACTTTCAAGAATTAGGACTGTGACATAACATGGGTATTATATTATCGTCTCCAATTCAGTTACATTCACTATAAATGTACGTGACAGACGTGAAGTCACATATTCGCACAAATAAAATAACGTATATCAAGCGAGATTTATTTCTGAACGTCTACCAATAAGCCTTTTATTCGGATGAAATCTCAATAAAAGCAAATTCAAGTACCTACTTATTGTATTTGGTTTCTAGGAATAATACTACTGTATGTAAAATTGTATCCACACAGGTATGAGCTCGATAATCTCATTACTTATACATTCTGAACAGCAAAACAACGCCAAATATTATCAGGAATTCAACATTGTTTTGAAGATGTCTTATTTACTTAGTAAAGGAAAGTCAAAGTACGTTCTGTGAATCTTACAGATTCGCACGTTTTCACTAAAACTAATATGCGAAATCTAAATGAATACCTAGTTGTTGAATGTGTTAGTGAACATGACTGTAGGATCATGTCCAGGGACCACATAGCACAGCATAATCAGCCCATGATCTTCCCACTGCTGGGACACACGGCGTCCTCTCTATGAGAAGGGAAGGAAGGGGCTATAATCTACCACGCGGGCCCAGTGCGGGTTGGTAGTTGTCACATTCATGTCTTCGAATTTTTGGTTCTAGGATATGCCGATTTCCTCATGATGTTTTCCTAAAATCCTAAATCACACAAAGTAATGCGCATGCATGGGTTCGAACCCACGACTGACTGTTCGTAACTATATTCTGGTGCTGTCATGCAAATTACTCTTAAAACTGCCGATAAACGAGAAGAACAGCGTTATTTTTTGTAATGTTAATGCAACCAAAACGATTTAACCACAAACCGATATAGTAGAAGCCAACACATTAATAAAAGCCATTTATTTAATGAGTGTAACATAAAACTGTAATGGGGGCTTCGTCTTCCCGAATTATAAATAGAAGAACAATAATATGTCGGAGTCGTGATTGAGAACATTTGGCTGGCTTGTAACATCACAGGTCTGGGCTAGATGGGTTTAAATACGTAAAGTCGATCTCGTTTGAAGAGTTTGATGGCTATGGCTAAGCTTTAGTGTCGTAATTTAGTACCTAAGCAGACACTTCGCTTTGTGTACTCCAGTTGTAAGAAACCGGAAACATTCGAAGACTTGTTACATTCACTAACCCGCACTGGGCCAGCATAGTAGACTATGGCCCACTCCCTCCTCCCTCTCACAGAGAGGACGCCTACGTCCATACGTACAGATACCTGAACCACTTACTAGCTAGCACTGGCTAGCTAGCCTCACATGCAGTTCAAAACTAATCTAAGCTTTTAAAGTTCATAATTTTTGGCTACCATGTCAAAATATTAAATCTATGGAATCATTAGCACTGACTGACAAGTCATTATGGCTTTAATGGCTGTGGGAGTAAAATTTATAATTGCTTGAAATTAATTTAAGCACATAATTATCACGCATGTTGCTTCGTAAGTGGCGTAATTAAATGAGAAACGCCATGCAACACTTCACGAAATCGTTTAAATATATGCGTACCTACATTTATTAGTTTGTTCAATTAATTACGTGCCCGTTTTAAAATACAGGAGTTCTAAAAGTGTCAGTCTAAGGTACTTACAACAAATGACACCTAAATAAAATACGACTACAGTTACTAAGCAGGAAAGCTTAAATATGAGAAGTCAAAAAGCATTAAATTAGTTTGTATCAATTAGAGTAAAGCTAATGTTTTAAAACTAGCAGAAGACCAAGACTTACCTAGTGATATTATATCAGTGGTACTGATGATGCATGTCAAAAATGTATTTTGGATTGAAACATGCTAACGAAAATCTCATGAGGTTTCTGTTGAAGCTGGAAAGCGTTGTCTACTTGTACCTATTATGCTCTCTGGTGACCATTACTGTCTAAACTGTGCTACTAAGTTATTTTGGAGCTTGATTGAAATTAACGCCCGTTATTAGTAAATCCCCCGCCAAGACAAGCCAAGCGAATAGTTATTTCGCGGAACTATAAGTTTTTAATCTGACATGGTCACTAACACTAATCATTAACACCGTGTTTTTCCGCGATCCAGTGCCGAAATATCGGTAACTCAAAATTATTAGTAAGCATGGTAAATATCCCGTTTTTAGTATTAATGATATTTTGTGAAAGTGTTTCAGGAATTTTTATGTTTCAAAAGATGGCGACGTTAGTTTCAGCGATGTCCTCGCGCCAAAAAGTCTATGCAGCACTTACCATTACTGTCTACATCAGTTCAGTGTACCTTACAAAACAATTTCCCAATGGAAATCCGCCTGTAATTTGTAGTTACCTAATAATTGACGACATGTAGTCACCAAGGTTCCACCTGCTTCTCGTGCATGTGGCTTCAAGCCAAGAATGCCTCGCCTTAAGATAACAATCCCTCTTGACACTTGATTTAATACGAGGCAAGTCCATTTGTATTGTTTTTATTGCAAAGAATATTAGTAGGGCGAATTGTTATGTATCGTGCATTCGACTTGGCACGGTCCAATTGTGTAGTGTTTGATTTTAAAAAGATTTCTAGCCATGAGAAAAATTATTTGACTTTATTTTTCTTATTGTTTTTGGCAAAAACAATAGTGTTTGTAATTGACGGATGACAGAAATAGAAAACGGATATTTGGGACTCTCAAAATGTTGTCGCAAAATAGGCAGTTGCTTCTTGTAAAACACTGGTATTCAATCACTTCTGTTAAGGCTGGAATCCGCCTCCAACATAGTCGGGATAAGGAAAGACAGATGTTGAAAAGTTTAAATAATTAAGACGACCACAAATGAAACCAACGAAGTGTAAATTGGTTATAACCTTTTTACTCAAAATACCCGTTTCCACATTAAGGAGCCTCGTTCTCGCCGCCGGGATCTGGAGGGGATAATCCTCGCGCGCGCCTGCACGAATGGTGAGCGGAGGCTCTACGCTGGGGGGATACTCCGCTGCCACGGCAAGTCGCTGCTCAGCGGACAGACTTCCGGCGTGATCTCATGGCGACATGGAGAGAGCGACTGTCACAACCCCGTGCTGGGCACGCCACAACTGTGGCGATAAGTCCCCTCTTTGAGGAGTGGCTTGAGAGGCGCCATGGCACCTTCACCTTCCGCCTGACGCAGGTCCTCACCGGACACGGTTGTTTTTGGAGGATCCTGCACCGAGTCGGGCGGGAGGAAACGCCCGGGTGCTACCACTGCGAGGCGGCCGGAGGACACGGTGGAGCACACGCTGGAGGTTTGCCCCGCTTAGGCGGAGCACCGCCGTGTCTTTGTAGCGGCGATCGGAGGCGGCGACCTCTCGCGCCCGGCCCTGGTTCAATCCATGGTCCGGAGCAATACGGAATGGGAAGCCCTCACCTCTTTCTGCGAAGCAGTCATGCTAGAGAAGGAGGTGGCGGAACGTGAGAGGGAGAGAACCTCACGTCCCAGCCGCCGCGAGAGACGCACCGGGCGTCGGGGGCCACCGTAGGTTCGGTCCGCATTATGACGAGAGGCCATGTCGACGGCGCGTTCGTGTTCCACGCGCGCCTCACAGAGATGTCTGCAAAAGGAAGGGGTCCGCAAGGGCCGATACCTGCCGGGGCTGCGGGACTGTTCGAAAGAGATACCGCGGCCCTGGAACACAAAAGGAAATTAAGGAACATGGATGGGTTTTAGTCAGTAAAAGTCTGACACTCCCTTCTGCTCCGCCCAGAGCGCGAGGAGTCATTTCATGATTTCCCATCTGAAAAAAAAAATAAAGCGGTGCCTCGTTCTTTATCCCTTTTCTCGCAGATGTTTTTGTAACTGCTATAGTTTTGATACTGTCTACAGCGAGGTTTTCTCTGGGACATAAAATATATTGAAATAACTGTATGTATCTATATGTAATGTAGTTTGCAACTGACATTTTAATTAACGAATCTACATTACGTCAGTAGTTTTATTTAAAATTTTCGCTTTTGCGTAGGTACTAGAAAGATATGTTTTATGTTAATAGTGACCTCGACTCAAAAATACCAACTAAGACAAATACAAAGTGTCCTCCTACCTAACATTTTATAGACGATACCCTACTTAACATAAAAAATAATATCCTACTTATTACAATTATTATGCAAATCGAAAACAGCAACATTAAAGGAATATCGTAAAACATAAGTAATGCCTGTCTTATAAAGAGACTTTTGTGTCTTCAATGTAAATCCGACCTTATTTTCTGTTTCTTAGAGTCGTGTATCTTTTTTGTATAAACTTGTTATGTTTTACTGTACCTACACTGGATTTCTGATCAGATCCGAATCGCATGTTTCGACCGATTTGATCCGAAACTTAGACTTTCGCCAATACAGTATAAAGCTCCTTCGTTGTGTTAAATCTTTTGGGATTGAGAAAGTTAGGTAAACTCGTATTCTGAGGTATTTTGTACGTAAGTCTGGCCTATGTAGTAGATCTCCAACATAAAGTTATAGATTTACATTCGATTTCTGGTAAGCACCTTCAGTTTTGGGTTAAGTTTCTAGATCAGTTTTCTATCAAAGTGAAGATTGTGCGGATAAATTCTCTCTTAAGTTCCCAATATTTGTTAGCCGTTTGAATAAATAAAACTATCTAGTACTTTTATCAATTGAGCACTTTTTATACAATGGGTATAGACCTAAAAACTAAATTCCCTTTCAAATTCTTTACGACAATTGAGTCAGGTTCTAATCTAATTCTACAAAAAACGCCTTAGTGATCCTTTTGTAGTCTGTTGCTCTAGAATAAGTCAGGTGATAATTAATTGATTTATCAAAGTACTTTCCAAGTTCGGCAGTGGCAATTTTCCAAGAACTTAAAGACTAATAGGGTAACAAGGTGAGATACCTTTATCAGGATTAGGGTCTTCGCCTACGCGCTATCAATGGTAGGGGAGCCGCCTACGAGTGAATGTTTTAATATTATTGCTAGGCGTAGGCGTTAGCATAAATTAGGGCACTAAAAGATTTGGAGGCTTCAGATTCAAGTTGAAGCAGATATAATTCTATTTGATAGTATAAACTGCCCTACAATATTATCTTGCAAACTTAAGGTATTGTTGAATAATTAGTTCAGTACCTGTTTCATACAGGATATACAAAGTTTTGTCTGTCAAAGCTATCGTCTACGCATCCTGTACATCAAACTTTTCATCATCAAACATTTTTATTTGTGGTTTAAAAACATTGTTTACACGTGTGCATACACTATGGGATTCGTGGAGGTTATTTCAAGTTCAGTAATAGGTAAGTTTTGAAACTTCGTCTTTCGCCTAGCCCATTCCCAACTATGTTGGGGTCGGCTGCCAGTCTAACGGGATACAGCTAAATACCTGTATTTTACATGGAGCGCTTGCTTAAACGTGGCCTTCAAATCCCATTTACTGGGTAATACGATATCAAGGTTGACTGCTGCTAACAAATTGTATACATAGATCTCTGCCAAACCGTTAACAGAAAACTGTCGAAATAATCATGTTACATGTCAGACAAATTAAGTACCATTAGTGATCTTAATCAATTACGAGCTGTTCAAGAATGTACGGACGTCTGTGTCGTACATAGCCAATTAGTTCTCAAGATGTTAAGCACTCTCAAGTTCTCAATTCTCGTATTAATACCCGTAATACACGCACCTTAAGGAGTGAATTTCGACTTCCACCGCTGAGCTGACGGTGGAAATTCCAACAGTGGTTTTTAGGCACTTATGTAGGTGTCGCTTAAGATTAGTGAAGCCGGCGTAAAAGTAATTTATTAAACCCTATATCCTACCCTTACATTATCATGTTATTAATGGTAGCTATAAATCACTTGGAACTTATCCAATTTGCATTTTTGCTTCCTCATCGTCGATTGTTAAATAAAAATTGCGCACATTCGGATGTTAATTACCGAGTTGAGTATTGGATTTTTTTCTTCAATGCATAATCTTTCCAAAAATCGCAGCACGTAACTTCACGCCTTTCATCTTGATTCCTCTGCGTTTAAATAAATAAGTAATGCTCAGTATCTAGTCTAGTTGTGACAAGCGCGGGGAGTTAAGGAGGACCCATGACAGTTGGACCATTTCTCGCGCCGTAACTCATCGAGAAACATTGTCTCGGCGCTTTTCCGGTCTTCGCCACTGTTGATTCCAACCTTAAAGGTGGCCGGACACTCTCTCCGAGACACTCCGCAGGCGAGTGCAAGAGTGTATTTAGGAGCGCTCGTCTAACCTCGATGTTCCTCGCTTGATTGTACACTCTCTCACTTACCCTGCCTCGGAGGACAGTAAAAAGATAAGCAGTAGTGGGACTCGGACGTGTCCTTGAATGCAATGCCTACTGTCGATCAGGACTAGGGTTGCTACTATCGAGTATACTATATGGTATATCGTTAAGAAAATGACGCAGCGCGCGCGACTCTCAGTCTGTTCGCACCTTGAAGTATCCTTACGGGCGGGGGAAGAGACGCTCTGGGAATTACGTCAGCGTTTCGGTCGTTTCTATGAAGCCAACCTACTGCTTATAATTTTACTCTGCTCGGAGTACCTTTAGAGAGTTGCAGTGATTCGGAATAAAGTGGCGTGATTTACCAAAAAAATGCCTCGCGGGTCTCGGAGGATCCCCTTGTGAACGGGTCTCGGTTCGTTATGACGGTCACCGGTCCACAGACCAACCTCAGCAATTTAGTAATTTAAATTTCAGTACAAAATCACGGAAGATAAATCTTGTGACACTATACTCGCGTCGGTCTGACAGACCGATATTAGCCTAATACGGCCATAATAATATATGCTATTGGCACAAAGACTGAAATTATCGTAGCAACTAATAATGCAGCTAACAGCAAAATGCCATCATTGAAAAAAGAAAAAATCCCGAAATAATGTTTTATCGGTCTCACAGACCAATGCGCGAGTATAGGAAGGGTAAACTTATTGGGGCTTTTTTTCTGAACTCAAAGCATTGCTTAAATTTTAAGGTCTTTCGTGCGACTTACACAACGTAACCTCTCTCTATTCTCTACCTCTTTTGTCAAATGTCTATCTTCAAGAGCAACTATTAAAAAAGTGTTTTCTTTGTTCCCAGCGTGACAAACATATTCCTGGTGAACCTGTCCGTGGCAGATCTGCTGGTGACTCTTTTCTGCATGCCCGTGCAGATCGCGAAGTCAGTCACACTGCTGTGGTACTTCGGAGAGGTCATGTGCAAGACTGTAAACTTTTTGCAAGGTGAGTCTGGGAATAACACAAATTCAACCGTTAACTTTTAACTCAAGAGCACTGACTTAAATTGGTTAAAATTGCCTGTGTTGCCCTCACAGTAAATGTTCACGAATGGACAGTATCTTTTTCGGAAAACATATTCTAAATAGTAGTAGAGATATACTGAAATTAGTTTTTGTTTGAAAACAATACTAGCATTACTTTAAATGACCTAAAAACTAGTTAGTCGTTTAAAAACAGCCGCTAAAAAGTTTGACACTATCTGATCAGACATCTAAAACCTACTTTCCAAAACTGACAGTATCTAAATCAACCTAAAATTGAAAATAGAGAATACCTTTTAAAATACCGTAACTTTAAAGGTAAAACGCGCACAAAATAACAAATAATTTTCTTGCTAGAACAAAGACAGCTGTCAACTTTGAGCGCAAGACCACCGACCGAGCCAATTATAATAATTGCTCCTACATTGTTGCAGAGCTATTTATTTTCTGTAAATATTGCACCACACTGTGAGGGGCTATTTACAGAAAAGCTTTTAACCTGAGGAATTTCGTGAGTCAAACATAATTTTTCACCAATTATAACCGATCCGTTAAATTCTACACTGTGCTGATTTTTTTAATTTTAATTTTATCATAGCCTATATTTTTAAAGGAGGTTCCTGAAATATGACGTTATCTAACACATCTGTTTAAAAAGGTATGGATTTGCATGGATTTTGCCATATGAAATTTGAAATCCAATACCGTATGACCGATTACCATAAGTTTTTCGTGATACAATTAACCTTCGTATACTCGCGCCAAATTGTATAACACCTATAGTAGCGTACGGTCAGACAGACCGAAAGTTCAGAACTCCATTATGGGGTATTTTTTCAAATAACTAATACGGGGAGATTTTGTGTTCTGGGGATATACCAAGAAGTATCGTAAAAATGACAATTTACCGAAAATATACCGATCATTTACTGAGAAAATATAGCCTTTTGCTGAACTTTCTGAAAAATGGTTAATATTTTTTGTAAAGTTTGTAAAATTGTTAGCAAAGATACATTTATTCTTCTAACAAACTTACAGTTTCTAAGAGATACGTTTAGAGCATCATACGTTTCATAATTTGAATTTCAGTACAAAATCACAGAAGATAAATCTTGTAACACCTATAAATACTAGTACGCGAAAAGTACTTCTAACAGACCGATATGTTAGCCTAATACGGCCATAATAATAATATGTTATTAGCACAAAGACAGTATTTGTCCTGAAATGATGGTAGCAACTAATAATGCAGCCAACAGGAAGTACAAAATGCCATCATTGAAAAAAAATAAAAAATCACGAAAGACTGTTCTATCGGTCTCATAGACCGATGCGCGAGTATAGGAAGGTTAAATTTATTGAGGCTTTTTTTCTGACCTCAATGCGGGTGAAGCTGTTATTAGTTAGAGCTTTCTTTCTTGAAGAAGAGAGAGTCACTTTCAAATTGACTCAGAGATCAATACAACAACACTCCCTCAAATTAAACTCAAATAGATTTGATAAGGTCGAGACTTTACACTCATGTCACAATACCTGTCGGTCCCAGACTGAGCAAAACGTGTTCCGCCCAGAACGATTCATTGAAATGGAATCGGGTAGACCACATTTCGTTTATCCTTCTCTTTCCATTGAAGCACGGCATTAGACGGATTCATTCTCCCAAATACTATTTCGTGCTTCGATGAAAAAAAAGTAAGTCAGTATTTTCAAAACGTGTTCCGTTTTAAAGATTTTGGTGTACCGGAGAATTTCTGCCCGTGAGTCAGGTTCGTGAAACGTGGTGGAGGAGTTGCATAAAAAGCAGGAAAAATCATGTTTCCTAAGTTACTGCGTCGTTAGCTGGTCACACTACTGTTTAGCATGAGGTCTTGGGTTCGATTCCCTGGTCAAACAAAAGGTAATTAGTTTTTTTTTCATCAGGAATTTCTCAGTAGCAGCCCGTACGATGGCCTGGTGAAATTTGGGGATACTAAATGTATGCCATTGCGTTGCATTGTAGGGTCACACAGGCGTGATTTGTGATATCTAAATATATAAAAGAAGAAACTGACTGACTGACTGACTGACTCATCTATCAACGCAGAGCCCAAACCGCTGGGTCTACAGATTCCAAATTTGGCAAGTAGGTTCCTTATGTGGTCTAGGCGTGCACTAAGAAAGGATTTTTCAAAATTCAACCCCTAAGGGGGTTAAACGGGGCTCCAAAGTTTATTTATTTATTTATTTAACACTTCAAGCACAAAGTACAGAGGCGGACTTAATGCCGTAGGCATTTTCTACCAGTCAACCTTTGGGTGATGCAGAGACAAGCAGTGGTAGGTGTACATCTGAAAATAATTTAATTAATACTAAGGTAAATTAGAAGGATATATAAAATACTATAAATATATATAAATACTATAAATATATATTAAACTATTTATTACTGTAAATAGAAATATAAACGGATTTACTAAAATAAAAGACAAACAATAGAGAAAACATTACCGTTGTGATGAAACTGCCAGCTTCTTGCGAATGTACTCTCGAACTTTATTTTTGAAAGCCAAACGATTGGTTGCCATCCTGATTTCCTGGGGAAGCGCATTCCACAGAGAAATAGATTGCACAAAGAATGAACGATGAATGAAGTCTGTGCGGTGTGAGGGACAGTGAAGAACACGGTTTTGCGATGATCGCAGACTCAGATTATGGTTGGCACAAATGTACTGAAAGTGGGGAGCAAGGTAACTAGGGGAAGTGGGAGAAACGAGAAAAGAAAACAAGGTGGTTAGCGCCCTTTGCTCCCTACGCTGACGTATGGGCAACCACTTAAGAAGAGACCGGTACTCGGACACATGATCATATTTACGCAGATTGAAACCGAATCGAATGCAGTTATTTAGAAGACGGTCAAGTTTGTCGAGGAGATCTGCATTCAGGTCAAAGTAGCACACATCACCATAATCGATGATAGGAAAAATTAAAGACTGTACAAGCATTGTTTTCGTATTTGAGGGTAAAAAGTTTCTCAAACGGTACAGAGCCCGCAACGAACCAGTAACTTTCTGGCTGACACGAGCGACTTGAGTATGCCATTTCATAGTGCTGTCGATGTGCAAGCCAAGATCCTTTACATCATTGCTGAATGGAACGACCGTACCCTCGAAAAGAACTGGTGGCAAGGATGTACTATCCAACTTGCTCAGACTGCGAGAACTCCCAACGATGATAGCCTGACATTTATTCGGATTTACTGCCACACCAAATTTACCGGACCAGGTTTTTATGGCCATCAGGTCCCTATTTAGCTAAGTTTGTATGGTAAAACCAGATAAGTTAGACTATTTTATTCGAAACTTCACAGGAGTGCTCCTATTGATAAATGAGTAGAAACGGGTTTCAGGTTTTTTCAGAATTCAACCCCTAAGAGGGGGAAATGGGGTGACAAAGTCTAAAAATCAATGCACAGTCTAAACCGCTGGGTCTACAGATTCCAAATTTGACAAGTAGGTTTGTTATGTGTTCTAGGGGTGCACTAAGAAAGGATTTTTCAAAATTCAACCCCTAAGGGGGTTAAACGGGGCTCCAAAGTTTGTATGGGGAAACAAGATTAGTAAGACTATTTTATTCAAAACTTTGCAGGAGTGCTCCTATAGATAAATGAGTAGAAACGGGTTTCAGGTTTTTTCAGAATTCAACCCCTAAGAGGGGGACATGGGGTGACAAAGTTTAAAAATCAATGCACAGCCTAAACCGCTGGGTCTACAGATTCCAAATTTGGCAAGTAGGTTCCTTATGTGGTCTAGGGGTGCACTAAGAAAAGATTTTTCAAAATTCATCCCTTAAGAGGGATAAACGGGGTTCCAAAGTTTGTATGGGGAAACAAGATTAGTTAGACTATTTTATTCGAAACTTCGCAGGAGTGCTCCTATTGATAAATGAGTAGAAACGGGTTTCAGGTTTTTTTCAGAATTCAACCCCTAAGAGGGGAAAATGGGGTGACAAAGTCTGAAAATCAACATGGGTATAGTTTGTATGGTGTATCTGGTCAGGTGTATTGCAAAAACAACGATTTTAAGATTAAATATGGCGGACCTGAAATACCATCATCCCCTGTTGAGGTGCGATGGGGTTGAAATGTTTAAAACTCAATATGGGTGTCGATACCGAGATTATCAGGGGTGCTGATTACGAATATTGCATTTATTTTGAGTTCCAGAAGATGATGGATTCGACTTCTTTGTGATTTATTGTGATGATTGTGATAACGATGATAATGATTGTGATTACGATGATGATGATTGTGATGATGAAGATTGTGATTGTGATGATGATGATTGTGATTACGATGATAATGATTGTGATAGTGATTGAGACAGTGATTGTGACAGTGATTGTGACAGTGATTGTGACAGTGATTGTGACAGTGATTGTGACAGTGATTGTGACAGTGATTGTGACAGTGATTGTGACAGTGATTGTGACAGTGATTGTGACAGTGATTGTGACAGTGATTGTGACAGTGATTGTGACAGTGATTGTGACAGTGATTGTGACAGTGATTGTGACAGTGATTGTGACAGTGATTGTGACAGTGATTGTGACAGTGATTGTGACAGTGATTGTGACAGTGATTGTGACAGTGATTGTGACAGTGATTGTGACAGTGATTGTGACAGTGATTGTGACAGTGATTGTGACAGTGATTGTGACAGTGATTGTGACAGTGATTGTGACAGTGATTGTGACAGTGATTGTGACAGTGATTGTGACAGTGATTGTGACAGTGATTGTGACAGTGATTGTGACAGTGATTGTGACAGTGATTGTGACAGTGATTGTGACAGTGATTGTGACAGTGATTGTGACAGTGATTGTGACAGTGATTGTGACAGTGATTGTGACAGTGATTGTGACAGTGATTGTGACAGTGATTGTGACAGTGATTGTGACAGTGATTGTGACAGTGATTGTGACAGTGATTGTGACAGTGATTGTGACAGTGATTGTGACAGTGATTGTGACAGTGATTGTGACAGTGATTGTGACAGTGATTGTGACAGTGATTGTGACAGTGATTGTGACAGTGATTGTGACAGTGATTGTGACAGTGATTGTGACAGTGATTGTGACAGTGATTGTGACAGTGATTGTGACAGTGATTGTGACAGTGATTGTGACAGTGATTGTGACAGTGATTGTGACAGTGATTGTGACAGTGATTGTGACAGTGATTGTGACAGTGATTGTGATAGTGATGATGATGGTGATGATGATAGTGATTGTGATTGTGACAATGATGGTGATTGTGATAATGACTGTGATGGTGATTGTGATAATGATGGTAATTGTGATAATGATTGTGATAATGGTGGTGATCGTCATAGTGATGATAATAATTGTGATCATTTTGAAATTTGGCACATAGATAGTTTATAACCTGGATTAACATGTAGGGTACTATTTATCCCTTTAGTATGAGCCGTGGGACAGTTACCGAACTTCACGCGTGCGAAGCCGCGGGCAACAGCTAGTTAAGTAATAATTGTATCTGTTATTGGAATGGGTTCAATCACTTTTATTCGTAATTGTAACTTAAGTACATCGTGTATACATATATAGCCAAACTTAATGCTTATTGTTTCACTAGAATGGTAGTAAATTCCTGTTTGGGTCGACACTGGTATCGCTCTGTCGAATTTGTTACTAAGGGTAAAAAACAATCTGCGTTTTCTTGTTCAGCTTTAATTGTGGTTTACCCCTTATTATCCGAAACCTCCCGTATCTGTAATGACACGGTTCTAATAGGTTTATTTCCAATTCAGTTAAGTTTCCGGAAAATGTTAAATGTACCGCTTTCGTTGTATACAAGCAAAACGGCCAATTATGTAAGCTGGAGCCGGAGGATGCAGAGAAAGCCAATTTGCTTAAAATAATTTAATTATAAAATAATTACATTACGACTACATTCTAAAGAGGTGTGTAATTGGTCGATGTATGTACCAAGAATGAATATTTCTATGAGATGATTGACTACGCGGATGCATAAAAACTAGGGCAATTAGGGTGGCTTGATATAAAGACGCATTTGCTGAGTCGCGCCTCATGTCGGTGAAGGTTACGGTGTGCGGAATGGGGGTCAGTTGCAGTCAGCGTTTCTGCTATTTCCTTCTATTACACCGATGCGTAATAATCGATCACCCTGTTACACCAATATAACAAGCCTCTTCTACAACTTCACAACATAACATTCGTTTATTTTTATGCAACTTTGGCCCATAGATTATGCCTTACAGACTGACATAATTATGACATTGCACCTGTTTTTACAGAAGGGTAAGGCAGAGGTGGGTAGGGTATACCCATATTTCGCAGGTTATGTTTATCTAATAGTGTGTGCGAGTCTATTGCACAAATCCAGACAGTGAATAATGTTTTGCCCGACCTGGAAATTTAACCTAGGGTCTCATACCCACAACCATGCAACAATTATATTTTTTATATATTCTTTTTTTTTTTTTTTTTTTTTTTTTTTTTTTTTTTTTTTTTTCGGATGGGAAATCATCAAATGACTTCTCCCGCTCTGGGCTGAGCAGGAGGGAGTGTCAGACTTTTACTGACTAAAACCCATCCATGTTCCTTCATCGCCCTTTGTGTTCCGGGGCCACGGTATCTCTTTCGAATAGTCCCGCAGCCCCGGCAGGCTTCGGCCCTTGCGGACCCCTTCCTTATTGCTGACTCTCTTTGAGGCGCGCGTGGAACACGAACGCGCCGTCGACACGGCCTGTCGTCATGAGACGTACGGACGGCGAGCTAGCCCATAGCTCCCCGTCCACAGGCCCGCGCCTACGGTGGCCGGAAGCCACCACGTGGCCCCCGACGCCCGGGGCGTCTCCCGCGGCGGCCGGGACGTGAGGATCTCTCCCTGTCCTGTTCCGCCACCTCCTTCGCTAGCATGACTGCTTCGCAGAAGGAGGTGACGGCGTCCCATTCCGTCTCGCTCCGGACCATGGCACGAACCAAGGCCGGGAGCGAGAGGTCGCCGCCGCCGATCGCCACCTCGAGGACACGGCGGTGCTCCACCCAAGCAGGGCACACCTCCACAGTGTGCTCCGCCGTGTCCTCCGGCCTATCCTCACAATGATAGCACCCGGGCGTTTCCTCCCGCCCGATTCGGTGCAGGAACTTACCGAAACATCCGTGTCCGGTAAGAACCTGCGTCAGGCGGAAGGTGAGGACGCCGTGGCGTCTCTCCAGCCACTCCTCAAAGAGGGGACTTATCGCCACTATTGTGGCGTGCCCTGCACGGGGTTGCGATAGTCGCTCTCTCCATGTCGCCATGAGATCCCGCCGGAAGTCCGTCCGCTGAGCGACAATTTGCCGCGGCAGCGGAGTTTCCCCCCGGCGTAGCGCCTCCGCGCGCCACTCGTGTAGGCGCGCGAGGACTATTGCCTCCAGATCCCATGGCGGCAATCCGGCAAGGAGGTTCGCCGCCTCGCGGGAGATCGTGCGGTACCCCCGGACCAGCCTTACGGCTAGCACCTTCTGGGGCACGTTCAAGTGGTGGGCGGCACGCCGCCTCAATGAACGTGCCCACACCGGGGCCCCGTAAAGGGCCATGGACCGCACGACTCCCGCGTAGACTGAACTCACCCCTAAGCTATGGCACGCGAATACTTTAACACCCTGTATAATCCTTTCAAGATTCTACATTTCTAGTTAGACATTGCGGCCTCAAAAAAGCCGGATTAAAATGTATTAAAAGGAACATTTGGAAGTCATGATTTCATCAATAATTTTCAGTCCATGAATTTTTAGACCCAGTAGTCTTCTTTCGTTCACTACATAGTGTCGAAAAAAGATACCCTCCATTTGTTAAGGCCTATAAACAAAGATTTATGTACCACGTGACTGGGTCTATACGATCGGCTCAAAGTGTAAGCCCCTGGCCACGACTAACATGCTCAAGCGACACTGCATAGAAAACAAAAGAAAGAATTTGCTTAGAACGTGCCACGAGTTACCTCCACGCGACTCGCAGAGCCATGGTTTGGTGACAAGTCGCCGTCGCCACTGATGTGTCGTGGCATCGTAACAAAACGCGCGCACGTGTCTCTAGTAGAAGAAGTCGCATAGCCCAAGGCCGCGGACGGGGCCTAAAAGGGTTTTAAGGCCTCCAAATTAAACTTGCTCAGACATACCTTAATATCTTCGCGTTCGGAATTCCTGATTGAAAACTTAAACTTTCATTAGTAACATTTTGTTCCGATTGAGTAAGTTTGAAGCACGCGCAATGTAACTAAAGGAGTTAACTTGACATCTGTCAGTACAGTTTTGAAGTGGAAATTAATATGTCAGCAACAGTTACCGAGAACTAAGTGTTACCAAATAAATTTGGTACCTATTTTATTATGACGTAATCAGTAGCATAAAGTTACGAATTTATTTAATGAATCCATCCATCAATTCATACTAGTCTAATTATTATCTGTTTCTTTGTTACTTTTTCACGACTAAACGGCTGATTGGATCGTTATGAAATTTGGCAAGGAGATAGATATTAAAACGCAATGGCAGTTTTACACAGACTATTTAATATCATAAACGTTAGTACATATTTAGGCCACTAGGTGACGCTAGTAGTATGAAGGATGCATTATTTTGTTACAATTTTAATATCCTCCTATAACAAAATAAACAACATGCTCAAATTTCTGAGATGCCTAATAACTTCAAGAATTTATAATGTTTACTAGTACAAAGACTTTTGGTTAATATATCTGCAAGCATATTGGAAGTTGATACATATTCTACATTTATTTTATTATTTAAAACACATTCTCGTATGAAATGGTGACGAATATCGATATGTTTCGACCTTTTATGATATAATGGATTAGCAGTTAATTTTATAGAGCTTTGGTTATCACTAAATAAACATATAGGTTGCTTGCTATCCAGTACATATATTTCATTCATCAAGTGTTTGAAATAAATAGCCTCCTTGCAGGCTTCAGACAAGGCCATATATTCGGCTTCAGTGCTAGATAGTGCCACTGTTCTCTGCTTTCTAGATTCATAACTAATTACACATCCTGCCAAAATAAAACTGTACCCAGTATAAGACCTTCTGTCTATAGTACAAGACGCCCAATCGGCATCAACATAACCATGTAAATTAGTATCATCTTTCTTAAAGACTAGACCATATTTTATAGTTTTCTTCAAATATCTTAACAATCTCTTTAAGTGTTTCCAGTGAGTCTCATTATAGCAAGTATTATACTGACTTAGAAAACTAATACTATAGGATATATCCGGTCTTGTAAGGACTGATAGGTACATTAAACATCCTACTAATTGCTGATATGGAAATTTCTCATCACATTGGTTATCAACAGATTTTTCTAATTTAAGATTAGTTTCCATGGGGGTATCAGAGGTATTACAGTCACTCATATTAAATCTAGCTAATACATTTTCTATAAATTTTGCTTGATCTATAGTTATACAGTTTTTACTGACATTTACATTCATGCCAAGACACTGCTTTATTTTACCTAAATCTTTAATTTTATATTCATTTTCCAAAACCTTTTTTAATTCTTGGTAAGCTGAATTACAATTATAGAATACAAAAAAATCGTCAACAAATAGTGCTACATACACTTTGACATTTTTGTGACATTTCATAAAAAGGCATGGCTCATACTTAGATTTACTGTAACCTAACTTCATCAAACTTTCTTCAACCCTGACGTACCATGCTCTGGCAGATTGTTTTAAACCATATATTGCCCTTTTTAATTGTAATACTTTATTTTTACAATTGACATATTCTGAGCTTTCTGGTAATTCCATATACACACATTCATTAATATAACCGTTTAAGAACGCTGTGGGAACATCTAGGTGATTCATATTAAGATTTAAAAGCACACTCAAAGCAAATAAAAGTCTTAAAGTACTATACCTTAACACAGGTGAGTAAGTTTCATTAAAGTCTACTCCCTTAACTTGGGTGAAACCCTTTGCCACTAGTCTTGCTCTATGACGCACTTCACCTTCACAATTGAACTTTTTTTTAAAAACCCACTTATTTTTTACCACGGTACCAACATTAGGTCTGTCAACTAACTCCCATGTATTATTGTCTCTGAATGACTGTAACTCTTCCTTCATTGCTCTTCTCCATTGCTCTTTTTCAGGACCTCTAAGAGCTTCACGTACTGTAATTGGTTCACTTGTCATATCTTCAACACACATGTTGCTGTAGCCGTAACGATCTGGCTTACGACGTACACGTTTTTCTGGTTGATTGACAGTCTTATTCTGAGAGACAACCTCCATATCTTCTGTTGTCAAGGGTTCATAAAACACTTCATCGGAATCGCTGGACGATCCGCTTGCAACATATGTGAAGTCGTCTTTCTTAAGTATCTGCTCGGTCTTATCTAGACTGCTCAGCTGGTCATCATCTGATTCTGCTGATACCTCCTTATCTGTGTCGCAAAGTGGTTGCTTTTCTTCTACCATGATATTTGCTGTACTGCTGTCATTTTTAATATTTTCCATGACTACAACATCTCTTGATATAGTTATTATTCTGCTCTCTGAATTGTACAAACGAAACCCTTTCACATTCTCTGGGTATCCAACCAAGTACATCTTCTGAGCTTTCTTGTCCCACTTCTTGCGACGTTCTTTTGGTACATGGACCATGACTGGGCTACCAAACACTCTTAAGTGGCTGAGGTTTGGTTTGCTGCCCGTCCACATTTCATAAGGGGTAGTATTTCTGTCTAGACCGGCTACTGGTGATCTATTTTTTAAATAGACCGCTGTGTTCACAGCTTCTGCCCATAACTGTTTATCAAACTGAGCATCAAACAGGAGACATCTTGCTTTTTCAACTATTGATCTGTTATATCGCTCACACAGCCCATTTTGTTCAGGTGTGTAGGCATTACTTTTCTGGTGGACTATTCCATTCTTCTTCAAGTAATTCTTCATTTCTGTAGAACTAAATTCCCCACCATTGTCAGATCTTAATACTTTAATTCTTCTGGATTTCTGGTTCTCTACTTGTTCTTTAAATTCTTTGAAATACTTGAAGGTTTCATCTTTTGTTTTAAGAAAATAGACAAAACACATTCGGCTGTAGTCGTCTACAAATATTAAAAAATACCGAGACATAGCAAGTGATTTGTTTTCCATTGGCCCGCATAAGTCAGTATGGATCAATTCAAGTACATTGCTAGTCTTACTTGAGCTGTTAGGGAATGGTAGTCTTGCTTGCTTGCCCTCGCAACACACAACACAACTCATCTTGCTAATATCACTTTTGTCTTGATAGGTCACACCTTCAACAGTTCCACGTTTCATCTTCTCCAAGTCATTTGAATTTATATGACCTAGTCGTCTGTGCCAAGTCATACTTGAAGTCTGTACTGCTGCTGCTAAAACTTGCTCAGACTTCACAATGTTTAATCTGTATACGTTATTCTCTAAACTAGCTTCACCAATACAGTCATTCTGAGCATTGTAAATGTAACATCCACGTTTGTTAAAGGATAATCTGTTTCCATTTTCAACCATTCTACTCACTGACAACAAATTAGTGGTCAGATTAGGAACACACAAAACATTGTTCACTTTTATCTCATACCTTTTCCCTTTAACTGAGGTAGTAAGGATTAAATCTCCAGAGCATAGAACTTGCGCGCTTGTCTGGTTCGCCACTTTGATTTCCTTAGTTATCGGCTGATAGGAAATGTTCGACAACATATTTTCATTCGCTACTAGATGGCAACTGGCACCGGAATCTACATACCAGTCGTTTCTATTGAATTCACTAGTCATAAATACTGCGCTAAAAGCATTTGACTTTTCTTTCTCTGTTGTATTAGAACACTGGTTTTTATAATGTCCAACCTTTTTGCACTTGTAGCAACGAATAACCTTTTTGTTGTTTTTGAGGTTATCATTGACATTAGATGGCTGCGTTCCGTTATTTCTAGTATTACTGCTGTGCAGTTTCCCGCGCTTTTGCTTGGTCAAAAATGCGCTTTCGGAACTAACCTCAAACTCTGAACTCATGTCCAATAATTTAGTTTTGATTGCATCTGAACTAATTTTCATACCTGAATGCTCTATAGCCATTATCATTGGGCTAAATTTTTCAGTTAGTCCTGCCAGCAATAACGAGCCAACCCATTCATCATTTATTTCAAAACCGGTACCTTTTAACTTCTGGGCGGTTTCAACGAGCTGGGTTACGTAGCTGGTCATGGAGTCGCTGGTCTCTAAACGGATTGATATCAAACTTCTAAGAAGGCTGATCTTCCGCGTAAAACCTGAATCATCGAACAAAGATTTTAACTTGCTCCACAATCCTCGTACCGTAGCTTCGTTCTTGATATGAGTATATAGGGATGGATCTATAGTCATGATGATCTTCGCCCTGGCCTTTTTATCTTCTATTTCGGCAAGCACTGTGGCGTCGTTCAGACCCACGCCTTCTAAGATCATGTAATTTTCCACGGCAAAAGCCCAATCATCATAATTTTCACGTCCCCGTAATTTAGGCACATTCACTGAGTAACTGGCAGACATATTTCGTTCGGATCACCTTATTTTCACGCCAATAACTTATTAAAATTGCTAACTGGGCCCATAACCTATTAAAACGCAATGGCAGTTTTACACAGACTATTTAATATCATAAACGTTAGTACATATTTAGGCCACTAGGTGACGCTAGTAGTATGAAGGATGCATTATTTTGTTACAATTTTAATAATAGAAAAACACATCAAGGCAGAGTACTAATATAAATGCGAAAGTGGAGTTACTTTTACATTTATAGATAGAGTAATAATTGTCCGACTGTTTGTCTGTCCGTTGCCTTTTATGCCTTAAGAGCTAAACAGATTTCGATGAAATTTGCCACACAGGTAGACCATGTCGTGGGCTAGAACGTAGGATACTATTTAACTCGGTACATTTCCGTGAGATAACTTCCATTATAAACACAGGTTAAAAAAATATCTTTGAAGACTACACTTCCATGTTGTAATTTTTTTTAATGATTTTAATGAATTGGATGATATATTTATGTTTTTTTTTATTGTTTTTTAATGAATCGAATGATATTTTTAATTTATTGAATTAAATTTTTATGATTACTAATGATTTATTTGTTTCAATTGTATTTTTCTTGTTTATTGGTATTTTTGCCTGCAATAAAACACAATTTATTTTATTTATAAAAGCTTGTTCACTTTATCGTTACCAAAGTTATCAACTATTTTAACTAATCGACAATATAGGACAATGACACCTTGTTACAAAACTTTATCAGTTACAAAAGTGCAAAAAACTTCGAAGAAAAAAGTTTGTTTACAGAATCAACTCCAAATCAACGGTTTTAAAATTGAATGACCATTCGCACAGGATTCAATCAAGTCAATCAATTATTATTGTTCTTCTGTCAAACGGAGCAAGCTGACAAAAACGGTTTAATTAAGATAAAGTTCGCTCCTCCACTTCGGCACAGTGTAAATATTACGAAGAGAAGGTCAATGACTTCTCTGCTTTAGAGATAGAAGTCACTTAGTATGCTGTGTTAATAAAGGGATACTTTTGCTTGCATTAGTGACAAGTATGCTTGGTTATCTCCAAGTCTGTGTAGAATGAATTAATTTGTTATTTTTTGAGACAATTATGAAGAAAGAAAGATTACGATTTCAAAGTAGTCACAGATCTCGTCGTAATTTTAAATAGTAGTAAGTTCTTCTTAATTCTTGACCGATAAAAGCGTTTTTAAACCAATTTACAGAAATAAACATCTATTATGTATTGCATAACAAAGTGTTCGATAAGACGGAAACTATGCTTTAGTTTCATTGCAGCTATTATACCAAAACATTACATAACATCACGCCTTTATTCCCCGAAGGGTTGGACGGAGGTGTAGAGCCCCTAATAGTACACTCACATTTCGCCAGTTATGTTTAAGTTCCATGTACTAGAGGGCGAGCCTTTTGCCATCAACCAGGCACAAATCTATACTCCGTAGCTGCTACTGAGAAATTCCTTAAGGAAAAACCAAATAACAACTTGCCCAACCCGGGAACAACCCGCGTGGAGGATTAAAGCCCGTTCCCTCTCATAGAGAGGAGGCCTGTGTCCCAGCAGTGGGAACATTATAGGCTGATTATGCTATGCTTTGCCATACCAACCCAGGAATTGAACCCAGGAGTTCAAGCTCAGCAGTTGCGATGGTGACCACTATGTTAAGGTACAAGGGATTTTTTCAAACCTGGCGAGATGTGGGTGTGCTATTAGGTACATCTCTGTCTAACCTTTCGAGGATTACAAGCGTGATGTTTCTTTCACAAAGAGAAAACCTGTGTCCCAGCTATGGAACGGTGTAAGCTGATCGATTATGCTTATAGAACAAACAGAATATACAAACAACAATCAACTATACTATTTTAGGTACAAAGACATCATGCAAACTTACATGTACACACATTAATATCTATTTCCTTTTGAGACATACTTAGAGATCCATTCCGATAAGTCCCTTTCAGACAAATCTTATTGAGGTGGTCCTTCTGAACCCAAAAATTTGCGGTATTAGGGTGTTAACTTGTATAATATCGGCTCGAGTACAAGACAGAAGGATATTGATAACAGACGGAGCTTGATTAAATTTTGTCGATTCAACTTTGTTCATAAGCTGCTTCGTAAATTTGGCAAAGTTTCGGGCATTGCCTGCTTGATTGGGTTTGTTTTTTCAGGAGCATCGGTTTATGTTGTTTGTAATTTGTTTGATATTTCGTTGGGGTTTTTTTTTGTTTAGGTTTGGGCTCTCCCAAAGCTCTACCTCCTGTTGGTGTCTGAACCTTACGAGTTCATTGTCGGTCAGCCAATTTTCACCCTTAAGCCTTGACTTATATGGTTGAAAACTGGTCGCCCGTCTGTCAACTCGATAGTAGGTACCAACATGCTTTACCTCTTGTGAGTTGTTGTGTAGGTACTTAAATAGTTAAAGCGTAAGGTAAAGAAAATTTAAAGTCGTTTCAAATCCTTGTTCTAATAGGGATGATTCCTGACTAAAAAAATATGATTCTGTTTAATTATCGAAAAATATTGGATACGGGTTTTTTGTTTTATCTTTCTCAGGAACGGGTGGACCTAGCAAATTTATACCAGATACTGAGGTCTATAGTCCCTATTAGATGTATAAAAATCAAGGTCCTGAGTCAACACCATAAAAAAATATGGGCAAATTTTGATTTTCGCAAAAACTTGTAAGTTCTAAAATTTACCTTAATTTTCAACTTTTTTTATTTTTCGGACTTGTCCCTTTACTTCTGGTGTAAGAACTTGCGTTTAACCAAAATTGACAATTCTAGGTCAACCGGAAGTAACCTATAGGTTTAGGGTCGAAAACCTATATGGTAGTTATGGTTGACCAAGAACAACGAAAGATTTTTTTTTCATCTACCCTATTACCAATATACTTTATGTGTGGGTATTTAATTGCTCTCCCAAAAACATATTTGTTTTAAATAGATTTCAGTTGGTATATGACATAACATCACAATATTATACTATATGTGATCTTTTCTAATTTGTTAAATAAAGTTCCTTTTCTTTAGTTTTCATAAGAAATGGATTGCCGTTGCGGAAGCACCGATACCGCACCTAAACTGTTAATGTACCAATTTGTTCGTTGTTTTTCAATGAAAAAAAAATACAAAATACTGAGCAGTTCCAATAAAAAATCGAGGGTAATAACAAGTTGCGGCATGATCTCAAATCACAAAATTAAATGATTTATAGCAGACGTACAAGCACCTAGATATGTACAAATTAAGAATTTCCTTGAAAAATGTATTTCCTTCCAATGTATTGATTGCAATTTCATGCTGTTACGAAATTAGTATTTTGAAACACATATTTAACTATATGATTATAATTCGACAAGAAAATTGGTCTTGAATTTTGCTGAAGTGGTACTATTTATGCTTGTGCCTGCTGGTACTAGAATAGTGACGCTGAAATACAATATTTGAAAGGAAAAAAGAGAAATAGGCACAAAAGCAAAACGTACTCGTATTATAGAACTGTCGTGATAGAACAGAGAATTTTTGTGTGAAAAAAGGCACGCATCGTTCTAATATTCTATTCTTTTGTAATATTTGGGAGAAACTTTTTGTATAGAGATTGCAAGTCTACGTAAAAAGTAATGTACTTTTTTTGTCTATAGCCTCGGCACAGGTTCGAGTCACATTTTTTTTTGACATTTCTATAAAAGAAAAACAAACCCCTTTTGAAATGTCTTTGGCAACATTCCATTATTTTTCTACACGCGTTTTTCTAACTTATTGGACACCAGTTGGGACCAATGAAACATACCTACATAAATAAAATACTGTTGTACAGACAACAAGAAGACATAAAATACTGCACATAAAGCTACTATATTCTGTCAAATTTCTTTTATAGAGTTTCAACTTTATTGCTAAAGCATTAGGTTGAAGGTTGATTAGTAAAATTTGTCAATTTCGGGTAGCTTAATGTGCTCGCATACAAAGGAATCTGAGCCTTACTGAGTTAGGAACAGGCTGAACTAAAACTTTCGATGAACTTCGGAGGAGTTTCAGGATAATTTAATTTTACCAAACATGTGAATAATTAGTTCGCCATTAATAGGGTAGATGACAAAAAAATCTAAATAATCCGTCAGATAGATTTCCAAAAAATATTGGACACATTTTTTCTTTTTTCACGTAAATAAAAAATGAAAGAAAGAAAGAAAAAGCATTTAGTAGCCCGCACAGGACAAAACACATAAAATAAATGGTGAAGTTATCAACAAATAAAAATTAAACGTTTTGTTAATGAAGACGATACAGTGCGTCGAAAACTCGTGTGAGTGAAAATTCGAGTACATTTTTTACTCAAATGTGGCGTCACAAGCCCCCACTCATGATCTATGACACGTTTTATCTTCGTATTTTTTTTATTAATTTGATAAAACAAAAAACATTTATCCTATATTTTTAGATCATCTAACTGACAGACTAAACAGAATCATATTTTTTTTGTCAGTCATCATCCCTATTCCTACCTTTCTGACTTTGTTTCATTATTAATAAAAATAATTTTAGGGTATATTTTTGTTGTATGTAAAAGCGATCGATGTCATTGCATTAATTAATTATGTAGATACTTCCAAGAGCTACTCTTTAACGTTTAAAAATTACGTTTTGCGGCTGGTCGTATCAACTCCGGAACGTATACATATTTTACAAACGGGAGTTATGATTCTCCTTTACAAATTTACGAGAACCAGAGCTTAACCAACCGCGGCGTAAAAGCCTTGGCTTCAAATTGGATGAATTTGTCGAGGATTGATAGTCCTCTCACGGTTATTTAATCTCTCAGTCAGCAGCAACTTAACAGCAGCCTTATTGCAAGAACATTAAGGTTCATTGTGATTTTGACAGACTTCTTGGTGGCAACAAAGCAACGACAACTTTATTGAAACTAACAAAAGGTCATTGCAACTTTGAAAGTACTGTGAAATCATTGGTTTTTGTGTAAAAGGATTGTACTTGTGTGGTATGATATTGGCAATGAGTGTGGATGTGTATCTTTATTGGTTTAGAACTATCAGAGTCTGTGCCAAACCACGAAATGAGCCCATACATAATGATAGGGGTCATGTCGTTACATTGCTGCCAAAAGATAGAAGCTTTGTTTTGTTAATGTTGATATTATGTTAAGTGGGGACACATAAGTATGTTATTATGATACTCAGTGCTATTAGTCTTCTTTTGGATAAAATATAGACTTTATTTCAGTAAAAAAGTACATCGTCTTGCCCGCCTGTCTGTCTCTCTGCCTGTATGTCACAGCCATTTTACAAAATGTGTGTATACTTTAGAGATACCTCTGCCAAACCCTTTGATAGATAGATATAGGTGTAACGTTTGGTTGTGTGTTGAATTATTGTTTAACTTATAAGAAACTAGCACTTCGCCCGCGACTTCGTCTGCAAAAATTGTGATAGCTCGGCTAATTTGCATGATATCAATATAATTTATAACTTATATTATTTGGTAAAGATGTAGCTTTCTAATTGTGAAAGAAATTTTAAAATCGGTTTAGATGTGTAACAAACAAAACATCAAATCTTTCCTCTTTATAATATTAGTTTAGATGTTTAGATAAATGAAGCCATCGTTCTCACCCTTCCCTATATTAACTCCCACAGGTGTCGCAGTAGCCTCGAGCGTGTTCACAATCACAGCGATGTCAGTGGACCGGTACCTGGCCATCACACAGTCGCTGCGGCAACCCTGGATGCCGTCCAGGCGGGGAGCTTGCAGCCTCCTGGCTGCACTGTGGCTGGTGTCCTTCGCAATCTTCGCGCCGTTGCTGGCAGTAGCCACGGTGGAGAGGGAGTATGTTCCGTCGTTGTCGAGGACGAGAAATGGATCGGTGAGTTTTTTTTTAATTAAGAACGAATTTTGCCTTTTAAATTGAAGGCGATCAGTACATTAAAGCCGCATTTAAAAGCTGTCAGATAGTTGTTAATATTTCATAGCATTGGTGAGATTGGCAGCTCCTAAACGCGAAATTGCCCCTAATTTGCACAACGCATGCTAAAATAATGCCACGGTACATATTGGCCAGTTAAATATTCTTTTCATTTAACACTTTTTCGCACAGCAATTGGGAAGCACCATTCATGATGTGTTTATACAAGGAGTTTACTTTATCGTAGCATTTAAAGTAAGTAGAACCCACCAAAAACATTTTCATGTAAAATGTTGCCAAGACGAGACCATATGACACGTACTGTCAAAAAGTTATCAGATCTCATGTAGAGCCAAGCTTCTAACTCTACACACCCTAACTCTACAAGGTCTAACTTCACAAACTCTACACCTTAGTCAAAAAATGTGGCTTGGCCATTTCGTTACATTCACATGGGCGTAAGGTGAAAAATGTATGCACTGTCCATTAGTTTTCTGTTAAACAATAGTTCCTGTAGTAACGAAACGGCCAAGCCACATAATTTTGACTAAGGTGTAGAGTTTGTGAAAATAGAACAAAGTTCAGCTTTCTAGGCCATTAGGAAATACCCTAAGTATTATGATGATCATCAGTCAGTGATGAAATCAGGGTTTTTCAGATATTAATAAACTCTAAAGTATATGAGCTATGCAATTAAAACTTTATACCTTTAATAAATTTGCTATTGACAACATATTCCGAGAATTTCGTTTATCTGGTATAATCCAAACCCAAGTTATAAGGGTCCAAAAAAACGACGAATCGCTTCGAGAAAAGGTAGGTAGTGCCCTTGCGCTTCGTTTGGCTCGTCTTGGCCCGGGAGTCCAGATTTTCATGTCAGGAGTTCACGTGTTTTTTAAAGAAGTAAATGTTCAGTATCAGAATACTTGGTAATTTATATTCAAAACATTTCTAAAAGACGAAAGAGTATTCAATACTTAGGAATGTAGACTACGCTTCAATATTGACACAAACGAGAGTGCTGGCTGTCATCAAATGCTATTCGCAGCATCTTATCTGAATACCAATATCCTAGCATAGGTCCTAGTACGAATGTGCGACTTAAACGTTGCATAAATTCGAACGGTTATTTTGAATCCAAAATTTGTATTACCGTTCGAATTTGGAATTTGCAGAGTTGTCTCTGCACAATATTATTAGTAGCACCCTTAGATTAGAATCTTACTACTATTTTAAATGAGAAAGTTTGTGTTAAAGAATAGGATAGATGTTTGTTACTCTAAAACGCAAAAACAGCTGAATGGATTTGACTTGTATCCTGGTAATTTGGTCCGGTGATTCGTTTTTCGAGGCGCTTGTAAGCGCTTATACGGGTGCCTTTTGCCTCGTGCGTACGCTGGGATAAGAAGCGTACTTTCAATTTTTTGAAGCGCAAAAGATGTTGCGTTACGTTCACTCCGCGCGTTCGTGCTAAGCCCATAGTTTTATCAACATCGATTGTATACTTTGACGAAGCAATATCTGCACTATAAATAAAGAACTCAACTTTATTTTTACATGGATAGTGGTTGAGCTACCCCATCTTGAATACTAAACAGTCTCATCTTTATAAGTTCATTCGACTAAAACGCTCAACCGCAAGTCCAAAGTAGCAATCTTACATTGAATACAGCGCCTTTATGTAGGGTAGTTTTCGTAGTTTAATTTGTATTTTTGATGATTGTGTGTGACTGTACCAAGACGTTCTTGTAGAAGTGAAGTGTGAAGATTAGCATGGAGATTAAAAATGTTGGGATCATATTTTTTATGACACTAAGTGCTGATGCTTTGAAATATTTTCACATTAAAGGAAGTTCTGCTACCTCAATTATTGTATATTCGCTTTAACCTAAATAAACATAATTATTAATGTACGGTTCACGTACAGGCAACTAATTTGCTGACGCCATGACCTACTTTCCGTAATTCGTTTAATATTAATTTGTTATACTAAACGTTACTTAACCAATAGCTACCTTTGCGATTAAACCGCGGATGAGCATCCAACATAACTTTCGTGAAACTTTACAATAAACTTGGGATCGTAAAGCCTGTGTTTGTCATCTCACCTACACTGCAACTTGAGAATTCTGAGCCGTACATAAAAATGGTCCTTCGAGCCGGATATCGTTCAGCCCTTTAACGTTCTTACTATTAGGATACACGCCTCCTTTTTGTGATTCCCTTTTCTAAGTCTTCTCTGTGGGCTGTAATCCACTACGCGAGCCCAGTACGAGTTGGTGGACGTCACAATTATGTCTTCGATTATTGGATCTAGAAAAAGACAGTTCGTGGTTATAACAGCCACTCGGGTCGATCTTTAGGTTAAGCCGTGCTTGCCTAGGTGGCTATGTGGATGGGTGACCACCCATTACGTACCCAGTTTAGTCCGTGCCTCGGAAAGCACGTTAACCTGTTGGTCCCGGCTGTCATTTGTAGATCTTTGACAGTCGTTACAGGTAGTCAGTGGCCAAAAAAATCTGACAACCAGTCTTACCAAGGGATATCGTATTACCCAGTGCTAACTGAATTGTGGAGGTCAGATAGGCAGTCGCTCTATGTAAAATACTGGTATTTCAGCTGCATCTGGTTAGACTGGAAGCCGACCCCAACATAGTTGGGAAAAGGCAGTTTCGTCTGCATGTTTTCTTTCAAGAAAGGTGAGAAAAGCGAGTTCCTGGGTTAAAACCACGACCATACTTTAGAAAAATCAGTCCGTTATCACTCGGCCGTTACTGCGCACAAGTTGGTTTTTACCATAACCGTTATATTAAATTGGAGCTTAATGTTTTATACTTCACTAAGGAGACTACGGTTCATTAGTCACTGTTACATCCACGAGTCGATTAACCAATAACAGCGTCGTTAGGGTTCTAAACCAACAGTATAACTACTTAACTTAAGTAAAAGTCACTGCCGTCTAGGTCTCTCAGTGGAACTATTACACATGTTTATCACCTTATCACGTCTGTTTTTTCGAAACGTTAGGCAGAGGAGTGCGTACTTATCTACCAGAAGTAAACTACATTTCGCCAGTAATTTTTAAGTCTTATGTAATATGGGGAGCGGACTGCCACTGAGAACATGCTGATGGAAAATTGCAATAAGTCATCACTCAGTTATAGACTATCGAGGGACAAACATCGTAATCGTGAAAATATAATCAGCTGAACCATACGACCAAATACACTTTACTGATGCAAACTGTACAAATCTGTCCGTATATTTTTAAAATGAATTAAACCAAAAAAGTTGAGAGAAGCATCTGACATATTATGATCAGCAGGGCTATTACGTATCTTTCTGATATCCAGTGACTATCAAGCTGCGGTTGTACACCGAACTTTGATGACGACCGTGAATGTCATAATATTGATATTACGTATCACACTGAGTGGATATCAGTTTACGGTGACTAACAGGGTCATACATAATACGAAACTAACCTTTTGACCGTTAATTGATGGACACTGAGCCCAGTTACTATCATTTCGAGCTGTCAACAGAGATATATACGTAATAGCCCCACAGAAATATAAACCTATAACATACGACACATTACTGAAAGGCAAAAAACGTAACATTTCAAAAACATTTCACAAAAACCCGATCCCTCACCAAATCCACGGCCCAATTTCATCGCTCGTCGAATACCAAAAAGGTTCAGATCACAAATCGTGAGAACATCTCTAAGTGTTTTGGGTAGCCCTTCAATATTCAAGTTACTACAGTAACGTAAGCAGTTGCTTTAATCCCAGAAAAGGTAATTGGATCTTAGCTTTAGAACTTCGAAAGGTCAATTTCTAGAGACAGATATTTTTCTTTTGTTTGTTTTGGCTGACTTTGAAGATTCTTGTTCGTACACTTTACTTACTTTTTGCTCTTATAGAGAAGAATTTAAAGGCAAAGTATTAAGATGTTATGCGGTTGTTAAAATAAAAGGTTCACAAAACTTGTTTTACAAGATAACTTGTGTCTTATAAAAAGATAAAAAATTTGGAGATTTGCCGAGTCATAAAAATGCAAATTAGATAAAAACATACTTTCTTTCGATAAGTCCCTTTAAATCGCTGCTTTAAACGTATATTTTATTACTCACTGTAATTTCTACAAGATACTGGTTGACAATTTTCAGCTTGTAGAGAAATAACAATTTTCCTTTTCCAACTAAACCGAGAGAACTTCATCTTATTATACTTGCCAATCTCGTCATAGTTAAACGACTATTTCATTAGTGACTGTAGAGCATTACTAACCTAAAGTTATGGTGAACATTATTAAGCGCTGTACCCCTCAACAAACTGTTTCCTATAATTACTTTACCGACATAGTTTGACATCCCTGTCAATGTGATATTACATAACAAATAACTTTACAGACTTCATGTAATATTGTGAGAGACGAAATCACTTACGTCACGTCGTTAGACTACAACTCATTAAACAACTTCATTCGTATTAGTTAAGTAAAATGTCAGAGGGGACAAGATCAGATCAATGACATATTTTGCACACCAATTACCTACACCTACATACTTAGCAATAGTGGTATTACATGGGACTGAAACATAAATGTGGAAGTATATTGACGACCCGAATAGCGTAGCGGTAGTGAGGCTGCCTTACGTTCGTTGGGTCCCGAGTTCGAATCCCGGTAGGAGCAAATGTTTGTGATGAGCATGGACATTTGTTTCCGAGTCATGGATGTTTATATGTATAATAAGTATGTATTTACAAACAAAAAGTATCTATGTAGTATATCAACTATCTGGTGTCCACGACACAAGCCTCGTTGCTTAGTGTGGCGCTAGATGTCGCTGAGTGTAATGTCCAGCGATATTATTATTATTATTATTTAATGGTACACCTCTGTCTAACCCTTCGGGGAAATACAGGCGTGATGTTATTATATTGACACACGTGTTCCTCATTTTATTAATTTATTTAAAGTGTTCAATAATCTGTTCATTGTGGGTTTATCAGCAGGCTGATATAGAACCTTCATTGCCACTAGTACCATTAACTGTTCCATGATGGAACTAGTGTTGTTTTCTATAATCACTAGTTCCATTTTGAAAGAATCTGATAATAATGGAACTAGTGTTGATACTACTGCAGCAATATTAAAGCAAATTTGACGGCTTCGTAAAGAGTCCATTTACACCTTTTATGTAAGGTATGTACGGCAATCGGCCAATCAGTGCAAATGTAATAAAGTTACAAAATAATATTGTTCGCAAAAATAGGGTAGTTACCTAAACAGGAGAACTTTGGGAAATTGCTTGAACGTGATTCCGATAAGGGAAAATATTATTTTGGTAACAACATAATATTTCACGTCTTTATTTATATTTTGATATCGTGATATACGCATCATTATCTCAATTCCTTATTCTTTATCCCAATTCTTCCAAACTTCTCAACTAGTCGCGTTTTACGAAATAACCAAGAAATGGGAAATGAATGGAACATTTTATGATGTGGAAAACTTGTAAAATATTGTTTCGTAAAACTTTGTGCAAAATTTAAAACGGAATTGATAAGTTGTGACGCAAACTGAGTATGTTGTGGAGAAAGTACTCAGTGAAGCTTCTTGTTACTTTTTCTGAGCTGATGAAAACGTGTGCGTTGGGTTAAAACATGGTTTGTAAAGTAGACAGTGTATTACGTTTGTGAAGTTGTTGGTTTGTGTTATTATAATTATTGCTTTTGGATTTTAAATGGATCACAATAATACTGTAAGCTGTGGCTCATTGCAGCTTTTCACTGCAGTAAACGGCAACTAGAACTACTTTTTGACTACAGACGACATAGCAGGTATCAAGGGAAGTTTATGTACTTACTTGTTTTGTCTCTTAAATAGAATAGAATGGAATAGAATAGAAAGATGTTTATTTCCCTGGTTCATATGTTACATTATGTCCACAGGTCGGTAGTGTGTTCGGCCTGTGGGTGTGTCAGCTACTTACAGTCTACTTATGTTTGTCTGGGAGAGATCTATATAAGTGTCGTGTAGTGTGTGCTGTGAGATTGTTAGTCTGTACAGAATTAATTTATATAAATTTATAATGTTGTTGTATATTGCCCTATCCTATTTACAGCTAATTACAATTTATGGGGACGTGGAGCGGTTGTTCGCTTGCTGAGCAGCCGACTCCTGTCTTTTTTTGGTACATATTCGATATCACCTAGTCTAGGGGACGTCTAGGGGGGGACTAGGGGGGAGTCTAGGGGGTTGTGCTGCCCGCAACCCTCAATGTGGGGGAGTCTCTGTAGCCTTCAGGTTGCGTTGGATTCGCCACATCTGGGATCTGTTGTTCTGTGGATCGTTTATTATTCGGGACCATTTTTCGCTGCTATATTCCACGAGTGCTTGTTGGACCTGGCGTTTCAGACGATTGTAGGTTCTTTTTTGTTCCGTTATTCTGTCCTGGTTGAAGCGCAGTCGCCACGCTTTACGTTTTGCTTCGTTTCTTTTGTCGATCAATTCATTAACATCTTCTGGAAGTTGGTCCCTTCTGTCGTTTTCATGTAGTGGCGCATACTCATCCAAGGTTTCTATGATGGCTTTTTCTAGTTGTACTATATATTCCTCGCATTCTGCGTCGGTTGTGATTTCCTTGGGTAGGTGTGTGGTTTTATTCAATAGGGTTTGTTGGAATTGGTGTCTGGTTTCTTCGTTGTTTGCAATAGCGCGGGTATTTCTTACCAGTGTTTTCTCTCTGTCCATTACTATGCTTAGGTCCAGTAGCCAGGGCACATGATTGGAGCCAACCGGTGTTGTTTGTCGGCATGTTATGGTGTTGAAAGCTTGCACATCTTGCGAGAAGATGGCTGCATCGAGGATGCCATAGCCCGCACTGTTCGGTCGCGATGGTAAGCCAGTGTGGTGTATGGTGCAGACGTCAGAGGTACAGAGGTCACGGACGAGTATTCCCGTCCCTTCGTCTCTCGTCTGGTTGAGTGCGGTCATTTTAAGGTTCAGGTCTCCAATGGTGATGTTTGGAGCTTCGGTTATGATGTCTTCTATCTCATCATTAAGTGCTGCGGTGTCGAAGTGCTCTGATCTGTGCGGTATGTATATCCCCTTAATTTTTATGGAATCTCCGGTCAGATGATCATAAGTGAGGTTGATAGCGACGCCTTCGATAAGGCGGTCCCTTTCTTCGGTACCTGGGGTTACATCAGTCTGACTCCAGCGTATTTCTCGCATCACATACATGGCTGTAGTTAGATGTGACGCGATCGAGTGCGTGATCTTGTCATAGTTCAGGAGATTCATGCGGATTTTGGAAAAGTCCACCCGGCACTCGTTGACTACGATTAAATGTGGTTTGTGACGGTCGACTAAGGATTTTAGCTCGAGGAATTTACTTTTCAACCCTTGAGCATTGAGGTGCAGTATACGCAACTTATGATATTGGTTTCTCGGATTATTTGTTGAGAATTTTTATGAGTATTTCATGTTGTAGCTGTAGCTGGTGTAATATCTGTATCATAGTTGTTTGTAACTCTTGCCCTAAAGGCTCCATGCTGTTTTCTTTGTTTGCTGTGTGTTCATGTAGTTGCATTTTTGGCTGGCGCTGTGGGTGTGATTGTAATTGGGGCTCCTGTTTGGGCAACGGTGGAAATTGTGAAGTGGTGTCTCTTAAATTACCATCAAAATTATGTTAAAATAATAAATTTTGAAATTTTTTCAAGATCTTATTATGTGTATTACAAGTATTATAATTATGTATTATATATTTATATCTATTACAGGTCAAAAGCAGGTCAAACTTTTAAGAAGACGGTATTTTCAATCAATCAATATCTTTCTTCTTCTTTCTTTTCTACCTTTTTATTTTTGCTTTTCTTCTTTTTCATGCAATTTTTTTTACATTTAAGGTGTTGTTGAAAGTTAAAAATCTGTTTAGGTTACGTTTTAATTCAGAAAATTGAGGAAAATACACTCGAGAGCAATGAATCCGGGTCACTTAAAGAATGTTAAAAATCTCGGAAACTAAAAATGATAGGTTAATGCAATAAATTGTATTTAATAGACAATGTAATACTCCTTAAATGAAAGTAAAAAAAATATGAGTCACCATACATTTTATTAACACAAAATTACATAAAGAAAAAAACTGCTGATCTCTCCTTAAAACAAAAATAGGAAACATGAAATTTTTGAACTTTATTACGATTTTCTTGAATTTTAATACTTCGTATTGCCTCCTCGTGCTTCCATTACTGCGTTTACGCGGTTTGGCATGCTGTACACCAAGTTCCTTATACGATTTTGGGGAATATTCTCCCATTCCTCTGTGAGAGCAATTTTGAGCTCACGAAGCGTGATTGGGGGAGGGTTTCGTTGTTTTACGCATCTGCCTAGCTCGTCCCAAGCGTGCTCGATCGGGTTGATATCCGGGCTGCGCGCTGGCCACTCCATACGAGTAATGTTCATCTCTTGAAGGTAGTCATTCACAATCCTACCTGTATGAGGTCGGGCATTGTCATGCATAAATATAGCATCCTCACCTAAATTGACCATAAATGGACCAACGTGATCATTGAGGATTTCTTCCACATATCTTACGCTAGTTAAAGAGCCGTTTTCTATGATCACCAGCTCTGTGCGACTTTCAGAAGAAATTCCGGCCCACACAAGTACAGACCCACCACCGTAGGCTACTTTTTCTTCGATGCATGCTTGCTTGAATCTTTCCCCTGGTCTTCGATACACTCTGTGTCTTCCATCGTGCTTGTAGAGCATAAATTTTGATTCGTCGGAGAACATAACTTTTGACCAATCTTCAATACTCCAATTTACGTGGCTCTGGGCATATCTTAGTCTTGAAATACGATGCCCACGCTCCAGTTTAGGGCCGTTTGCAGGTCTAAGGGGTTTTAAGTTAGATTCAGCAAGCCGACGTCTTACTGTCCATGCACTTGGGTTGCTTCCTCCGAGGCGTCGAAACTGATTTGTGAGTTCAGTTCCTGTGAGAAAGCGATTTCGAAGCATGGTGTTCACCAAGTATCGGTCTTCTCGTGCTGTGGTACACCTGGTTCTGCCCGTTCCTGGTCTGCGTAGGTTAGAACCAGTTTCTTCGTAACGTCGGAGAACTCTTTGTACTGTTGACAGCGACACACCGACAGTCCTGGCTGTATCGCGCTGACTCCGGCCGGTTTCCAGCATTGTAAGTATTCTGGTGCATTCTTCAGGCGTAAGCGACATAATTTCAGCTTGAATAATGAATATAGAGCACTATCAACATGGTTTATGTACCCACATAAATGACAGATTACAAACAAAAGCAAAACCAAATGCTGTAATTTCGTAGTTCCATCTTCGAAAGTGGCCCTTTTTCAAATTTGATTTTTTTATGATATAACTATACAATAACTAAGAAGTTTTAATACCTTCATTTAAGGAGTATAACATTGTCTATTAAATATAATTTATTGCATTAACCTAGCATTTTTAGTTTCCGAGATTTTTAGGATTCTTTAAGTGACCCGGATTCATTGCTCTCGAGTGTAATAATGTACAAAAAAAACGGTAGGCATTTGTAACGTAACAACAAAATGCCTCTTAGGTCGAAGTCAACCAATGGAAGATTTTTCAATAAAAGGAAACGGAAAATACGAATCTTTCGCATTTATTTACGGCTTCTTTAAATATAGATAAAGACTTTTTTCCACAGATGACGGATTTAATTGAAACACGCTTACTTTTTTCCTCAATTTGAATACCAAAAACTTTGAATTTCAGTTCTTTCTTTCTTTTCTTATTTATTTTACGCAAGTTTCTTTGTGTTTCTTCAGACTTAGACGACTAGAGAATATTTTTAGTGGAAAGTTCGTTTATTCGGAAGATACTTAAAACTGAAAGATGGTTTTTTCAAAAGTATGCTAAGTATGCATTTTTCATAAATAAAATTGAATACGCTTATAGATTTCAGATAAGAATTTTCTTAAACATTTCATCTAAAAACGTTTTTTGGTAAAAAACGTTGTTATATTTAAACATTTTGCGGTTTTGTAATGTTGGAAACTTTACTACCGTTCAGCAAATTAAAATTTGAATTATAAACGTATCTCCGCAGTTTTGCGGTATTTTAATACAAGGCTTTTGTTTCAAAATTCCTGAAGTTTTTGACCTTTTTTTTTACAATAATTATTACAAAAGAGTTTAGCAAGTGTTGTGGATAGGCAGGCATTTCACGTAAAATACTGGTATTTAGCTGCGTTGGGTTATAACTCTAAGCCAACTCAAAATAATTGAGAAAAAGCTAGGAAAATGCCGTAAGATCAGCAAGATTAGCTTGTCATTAATGAGAGTTATAACTCTTACAACGTGCAACAAAAAGAGTATAGTCATATGAAAGGGTGTACTACTGACCATCAAACTGATCAACTTTCTCCATGGGAAAAAAGCAATCAACGGCCCCATACAAAATTTCAATACCTATTCGACCCAAATGTATGAGACAGCTGACTATTTTGTTACGATTACGATGGTGGTCCCATGGAGATAGTTGTTTAGTAGTTTATTAACTCTATCTATAGTATGTGACTGAACTGTATCTATGCAATGATATACTCGTATAATGTATAGAACATCCATAAACTGCTATTAGGTGTCTGTCTTTTGAATTTTATCTTCCTCTAACATTTTTACTCATTAATTTTCTTTTTAAAAAAAACGTTGTCCCAAACTAGGAATTTCTACTGTATCGTGGGTGCGTTTACAAGCCTATGAAGTCACATACACAAACAAAATAGGTTTAACAACCAATACAACACAGTACTTATTCAATACGAAAAGGCAAATGTTACTAATAAATCAATAGCTAACTAAATGCTGTGGACACACGTATCCACTCACCCGCCCCGCGCGCAACTTTTTTGCACCAAACCGTCCAGGGTGCAAAAAATTGCGAAATATTCGCATGTAATTTGACACTTTAGATAAACAATCGCAAACTACAAGAGTTATAGCTAAATAAAATTTACAGTGAATAGCTGAATAGTTATGGAATCTATATATTAAAAAAAAAAAAAAACTGATATTAATTTGAAACTCAAAAAAAATGTAGAACTTGAAAAACAGTGATGAAAACGGATATTTCGCTATTAAAATATTAATTTGAATTTTTCTAAATATTAAATTTCAATTAAAATAATTTTAAAATAAACTAGATTATATTTCCTTTCCAATAAGACCATAATCTTATTAGTTTATTTACGATAGTCTAGTTAGAATTAAATTAGAATTTGAATACTCACTGTTTATTTTGACGCGGCCTGCGCCAACGACTGTTTTTGAACACGGTTATTTACGTACCTATAACTTTACGAAGCCACTTGTTTTTGTATATACAATTTAATAATATGTTCACAATACTAATTATGCACTGTTTTTCCGTTAACACACACGTTTTAATCACAAAAACACTTATTTCTTGTATAAACACAATCACTATAGGTATTTAAACCTACCACCTTTCGGAGACGAAATACTCAACTTTGAGATTCGAAAACTAGATTTCCTTTATGATAATATAGTAGCACAGATTTTCACGATTAATTTGATATATAACACTATCCGAAAACAACAATATACGTAACAGAACAATTGAAATACGACGCCACACGTCAGAAATGGCGGAGTTTGTTTACACTACAGTTTTTACTTTTATTTTGAGATTTGTCGATGGAATAGTGTTGCTATTGTTGGTCCGAACGTTGAGGAATATAGTATAGAGAATGCTACAAGAGGAATAAGCTCTAGAAATAGCAGTTTAATAAATTTTTATTGCATTTGTTGGACGAAGGCGCTACTGGCTGCTTTAGCAGCCAGGGACATTTGGCAAATCGGCAACTGGCTGCTAAAGCAGCCAGGGGCGGTTGAGTGGGTATTTAGCTTTAAAGAAAATGTATCGTAATCCTTCCCGATACCGCATGTTGGCGCTGTGCCCGACCACCGACCAATGCTCAAGAGACAATAATCCTATTAAACCTCTTAGCCGATAAATATTGGCTCGCCAACTGGTGTTACGCTATTGAGCTAACGAATATTATAAAATCTGTGTTTATATTTTTCTCAAAGGCAAAGATTGAAATCGTTAAATTCGCTCAATGGTCACTGTTACTTGTTGCTTACCTTTTGGCGTATCTAGTATTCAACATTTTTATTTGAGCTGCGTACTTTATAATGGTTTTATTAATAACCAAACCTAAAATAATAATAAAAATATAAACAAATGTAGAAAATCATTAGAGGTCAAAAAATTCGTCCACATCGCTGTCAACAAGAATATTGTGCCCAGAAGGCTGGCAGCATTGCCATCCAACATGGCAATGCTGCCACGTTGGATGGCAATGCTGATTCACTGCCCAAAGAAAAGGCCAGCCCTCTGGTCACGGGAAGAGTCGTACAAACGCTTGGCGATGTCGCGAAAGACTAGGTGGGCACTCGAAAAAGTATTGTCGTACATTCTTCAAACAAGGCCAGTTGAAGCTATTGAAACTACAGACTAGGCCAGCTCAAGCACAGTGTTACTATTGACTATAATTCTACCGTAGGTACCTGACTAGTTTTCATTTCGAATGTTAGCAAAATGTGGTTTTGATATATAAAAATCCATCACTCTTCCATGGACGTACGATAACAATATCTTACAGATTGATCGACGATGGACTCCTCAAGTTTCCTAATACATACTTTACCATTAAAATTAGAGATTCCTTTAATAGGGTCAAAACCTTCATTTGAGGGTCTTGTTAACAAATATGAAGCAATTTGTTACTCTACTTGAACGATTACTTAAGGTGGTGGTACCAGCTAACGAGAGGTTTTCTCCATGTAACTCCTCTTTGATGAGTGAATATAAATGTGCAAAAAAAAATATATGTTGCTTATTAGACTCTAAACTTTAATTGGTACAATTGAAATAAATCTAACTTTATTATTACTATATGAAAAAAATATTCAAAGTGAAGCATTTTTTCTTTGAAATTTCGTAACTACTCCTAAACGGCATTAATTTTTAGTATTTTTTTTCCACACAAACATTCGTCACGTTTTTCTTCACAACGTGTACAATTGGCATTTTGATCTAATGATTTATTAGGCTACAAAAATTACCCTATGCATTCTACAATAACAGAATAGGGCGGATCCGTGGGCGGGTCCGTGCGCGGGCGACGGGCGGCAGTGCAGCTCGGACCGTCGGACGTGGAGGCTGTGCTGCTCTGCTCGCTCGCATTATAGTGCCCCGATTTTTACATGGACGATCTAGTATTCGTTTTTTATTTTAGTTCTACTAATAGTCAAGTGAGGTATTGGTTGGAACGCGTCACGCGTTACGTAACGAAATGCCGTATGCTGTGTGTGTGTGTGTGTACTTGTGTAATAGGCTCGATAAAAAAATAATATTAATCGATAAAAAAAGTCAAAGTTTCGGTTTCTTCTTCATGGGTGTCGTTTTCGTGGTTTTTGGGGTCGCTGATAATGAAAATGAGGTCAAAATGTAAATCCAAGATGGCGCCGATGAAAATTTTCGATTTTTTCTTCATGGGTGTTTTTTTCGTGGTTTTTGGGGCCGCTGATAATGAAAATGAAGTTAAAATGATAATCCAAGATGGGCCCGATGAAAATTTTCGGTTTTTTCTACGTGGGTGTCGTTTTTGTGGTTTTTGGGGACGCTGAAAATGAAGTCAAAATGAAAATCCAAGATGGCGCCTATGAAAATTTTCGGTTTTTTCTTCAGTCTTCATTCAAAAATCAAAAACCATCATTATCACAATCACCATCACTGTCACAATCATCATCATCACAATAATCATCATCATCATTATCACAATCATCGTCATCACAATAATCATCATCATCACCATCATTATCACAATCATCATCATCATTATCACAATCATCATCATCACAATAATCATCATCATCATTATCACAATCATCATCATCACAATGATCATCATCATCATTATCACAATCATCATCATCCTTATCACAATCACAATATAAATCACCTAGTTCTCCTTCTTAGCGGTTGAATTCTGAAAAAACCTGAAACCCATTTCTACTCATTTATCAATAGGAGCACTCCTCTGAAGTTTCGAATAAAGTAGTCGTAACTAAACTTGTTTCCCCATACAAACTTTGGATCCCCGTTTCACCCCTTTAGGGGTGAAATTCCCAAAAATCCTTTCTTAGTGGATACCTAACCCTATAAAGAACACACCCTCCAAGTTTCATGTCTCTAGGACCAGCGGTTTGGGCCGTGTGTTGATATATCACCCAATCAGTCAGTTTACCATTTTATATAAACGGTTGGAATTTTTGAATGCCAGAAAGTACTCGAAATACTAGAGATAGCAAATATTACTCAAAGGAAACATTCCTTTATTTTTAAAAGAAACAAATCTACATTCACAGATTTTCTAAAATTAGCTTGCCACACTCGGGAATCAAACCGACTAAAGTTGAAAAAAATAACATCCTGTATTTTTTTACATCAATCGATAGGGGCAATCATATGGATTAAATCTCTCTAACAAACATGATAAATTGATGTCAAAAAGGTACAGAATGTTATTTTTTTGAACTTTAGTCGATCCATCCCGGGTTCAATGCCCGAATGCGGCAAGCCAATTTTCCAAAATCTGTGAATGCAAAATTATTTCTTTTTTAAAATAAAGGAATGTTTCCTTTGAGTAAAATTTGCTTTCTCCAGTATTTAGAGTACTTTCCCTTAAGGTCGCATTGAAAAATATATATAGTCCCTGTATATAGATAGATTTAGATTTTTAAACTCGTGATATCTTTCGAATGTAATGTCCGAATTGAATAATTCAAAAAGTAATTTAGAGGTATTGAAGCAGTCTTCAAAATGAAGAATTTGAAGGATTAATTTAATACCAAGATACAAATAAAGAGCCTTTTCTCCCGGCGGCATTTCATTTCATTTTTTTTAAATAAAGAACACTAATAGCGGCATAACCGCATAACTATAATAGTTAGACATATGCTGTCGCGACACTTTCTGTAAATAATGATGTGTTCTGCAAAGTCGTAGTACATTATTGTATTCTATCATCAATACTTTTCGCAGCGCACGCGATGTAAAGAATATTTTAGGTATTTTTTTACTTGGGTTACATTATTGGAGTTTTAAAGGTAAGGATCCGAAATTTTTTGAATATATAATATAGCCTATGTCACCCGGGCATAGAAGCTACACTATGCCCTAATGCCCGGGTGACATACACAACACCAACAGTGAAGAAATTTTTCAAATCGGTTTACTCGTTTCGAAGCCTATTCAATGCAAACAAACAATTAAAAGTTTTCGGACCGCGAACCAACGAATCTAATGCATACCTACCTAGTAGGTAGCTACATTATAACAACGATGGAATAGCAATACAATCTAAATCTTACAATTTATTGACTTTTGAGAAAAAGTAAATAAATTTAATTTAAGTAGGTAATTAATTTCATTTCACGCTAAATAAAGTTATGTGCGCAGAACCAGTTTTATCAAATAGTGAAGGAAAACTTCGCACGTGGGAAACCAGCGCACTTAGAGCAAAATCGAATAAAAGTGCGCGATAGCGCGGCCTCCTGCGAAGAGCGCGAGTCACACTGCGCGCGTAAAAATGTAACGGGGGAGCGCGGGGAAAATATGTAACTCCGCCTAGATCCTCAAGGCCGTTCGCTTATACCGCAGCCTTAAACGAAACGCTTCTTAACTGGTTCGGTTCTCTTACAAATTGGATTTTTATGCAAATAAATCGGATTTAAAACCTTCTTTTAACTTTAAAATTTTCAGTCTTGATTAGATTTGCAATGCGAAAAAGTAAAAGACCCTAGGTAATTTTCTATTAAGATTTTAGATGAACCAAACATATTTATAGACCATAGCCCTTTGGTTAGAGTAAAAATAAAATAAACTATGATTTGCAAAAATGATCGCACCCTGAATCATCATTTTGTAAAACTTATTAAAAATAATTTTACGTTTTTGCCGTTAGGTTTGGGTTTGTTCACAATTACAATTAAATTGTAGAATATTTTATAGACAAGCAATTCTCAATCCTATACAGTATACCCTATAACCCACTTAACCCTTCTCAAATTGACTCCACGATAATGTAATTATTATTTAATAGTCAAATATTACCAAAAACCTCTAGAGGAATTTCAGATTGCGAGTTTCGTATTTTGAGATAAACCGCAATACTCTTGGGGAGAAGTGTAATAGTTAGAACCATAAATCTTTCGGAGGGACGAAACATAGAAAATAATACGTAGGTGTACGAAAAACGGGTTTTCCGTTTATGTTGGTCTTGTCTGGTTATTATTGATATTGTTGTTAGGTATTTAATTTCCCATGAAGAACAGTGGTAAACGAAATACAAAAAGTAAAAAAAACTCGTTTTAAATAAATGCCCGCCCCTATTGTTAAAATAATAGATTTAAAGAAACTTAAATAATTTGGCGGTATTTAAGTTATACTTAAAATGTCACTTACGGGATATCTTCCGTGATAATTTATTGTTTTTTGAGCTCCCGCTATTTCGACGCTGTTGCAAGCGCCATGATCGCGGGTCAATTGGTCAATTTAAGTTCATTTAGAGTGGATTCGCAATGTTTTGGGAGCTCACCAATACATTGTTTATGGCCAAGACTAATACAATTTTGATTTAATTTTTGATATAATTGGAAATAATTTAATATAAAGGATTCTAATGATCTGAAATAAATGAATTAAAATACACTTTTGAGCGAATCGTTTTGATAGCGTTGTGTATTTTTACAACGACTTTTAAAAGGACTGACATAATACAATTTGACTCTTCCAATACGTGCATTTTTGACTTTTCCAATTCATGCATTTTTTTCTTTTCCAATACATTCATTTTTGACTGTTCCAATTCATGCATTTTTTACTTTTCCAATACATGCATTTTTGACATTTCCAATTCATGCATTTTGTAATTTCCATCATCGTTATCGCTATCGATAAACAGTTTTGTCGGGATAAAACATTGATAATGCAATTAAATGTCACTCTATTTCTAGATTTTTCTGTTCTCGACAAAAGAACCCTTATACTTTATTACATAGTTTCCGTACGACGGCCGACAGTGCTACTTCTAAATGTCACATAGATTTAGGTACAGATGATACGGGGACAACTCCCTCTACTACAGAGATATGAAAATACTTTGTGTGTTACGTATTTTGTAATTTAATTTAGCTGAGAGGTTACTGGGCTGACTAGCGACGGCTCTTTTGGTAGCTCGGAGTTTAATCTGTGAGTGTTTTTTTCTGTACTTACAGCAATGCTCACGAAATAACAATAATTATGTCTAGAGAGGCACTGACGTGGAATGCCTAAGGAGATAAGTCCTCCTCTGTATTACACGAGCATTCAATATTACCCAAAAAAATGGTCCTGAATTTTATTAGGAATATGAGGTTCGAATCCAGGCATTTTTTGCGTATATTATTTCATCCACCTCTTTCAAAACAGTGAAAATAACATCGTAGAACAAAAAAATCTAAGGCGTGACGTCAGTTGGGCCCGCATGGTGGATTAAGGCCCACGTCGAAGGCCTAAGTCCTAGCAGAAAGAACGTTGATAAGGTTATGCAAGGAATACCTACCTACACGAGACTTCAACACGGCTGGTCTTATTGATGATTGTTAGCTCATTCATTAATATCTTTGGTGAATCTAAACAAATCTTCCAATTACTAAAGACCAAAAAAATAAAGACTGTGACGTCAGATAACAGGAAAACAACTAACAGCTTCACAATCATATAAGGTTTCAAGGTTCTCATTGACTCGTCAAAAATAACTTAGAGTCTTCCTAACATAAGAAGAAATCAAATCTCCTTACTTTTTTCCCTTTAATTAACCGTAACTGGAACAAGCAAAGGCTTTCTACTGAACCAAAAAGCATTGAGGCGCTCCCTTACCGGGAGCATTCGTCTGCAATTTAACCGTTCAGATTGGAGCTTTGAGGGTGGAAAACGGTGTACGCTACCTGCAACAATAGGTATAATTTGTAACAATCACTTTTTACAGTACAAAATCGAATCTTGGATTGTTACATTACAGGCGAATGCTCTGGTGAGGGAGCACCTACGATGTTTTCAGATCATGTAGATCAAAGGATCAAATGAAATTAAAATCAAATCAAATTATATGGTGTGTAATGAGTAATGATCTATTTAAACTTTCCGACATGTAACTGTTCGGGAATTGATGTGAAAATGTCAATTTAATATTATGCTAGGAACGTTGGAGTATAGTGAAATGTGTTTGATTGTAATTAATTTTGTATGGGATATAAATGTACGCTGAACTTTGTAAAAGGGTAACATACTAGTTCAGTATGATACTGTATAATATGTCCCAGTAAGATAGTTTTAGCCGTGATAGTTATATCCCTAGGGATATAGTTATATTCCGGAAGATATTATGCAACTGATTTTTAACTATCTTGAAATACAGGGCAAAAAAGGGCAACTATACGAGTAGCCCTTTCAGAAAATGTGATTTACCCAAAGAAACCGAAAATAGTAGATTGTATATAGCAGGGAGCAATATAATATTTTTATGGCGAGGGCGCTTTTTTGAATCCAGTGCGAAGTGAGGGATTCTAGAGTAGAATCCCGAGCATAGCGAGGGATTCTTTAGTAGAATCCTAAACGTAGCAAGGGATTCAAAGTACGTCACCCGAGAAAAAAATATATTTGGCGCCCGAGTGAGACACTCTCCTTTTTCATCACCTACTATGAGAAAATAAATGGCGCCTCATATTTTGTTTACTGTCACTTGAAAAACTCATTTTTCATAACAAAACTATGAATTTCTAACAACCCGTGAAAATTGACGAAAACGCGGGCTGAGGTTCGTTTTTAATTTGATTTTTTTTTTTTTATTCAACCAGCGGCGCGGCTATAGGCCGTCGTACCAGCCAGTCTTTATTCAAACAATATTTGCGTTCGATTTCTTTGGCGCCAAACACTAAGATGATCCAAATTAAAAAAATTGCGGCGCACGTATAAAGAGGATTAAAAACTCATTACTGCCCGCTAAAATATTCTTATAGAAAACACCACCTTTAGGCGCAGTTAAAGGCGAACGAAGTCGTCCTTTTCGAATAGATGGGATGAAAAAAATAATTGTTGTGCGGTCTCTTGGTATCAAGACACTTGCGCGAAAGACACTTGCGCGAACCCATTTGCGCGAAAAGACATATGCGCGCATGGACTTTTGCGCGATTGCACCTTTGCACGAAAGGACACTTGCGCGAGGGGACACTTGCGCGACTGAAGTTTTGCGCGACTTTTTCATTATGGGTGTCGTTTTCATGGCTTTAGGGGTAGTTGTTAACGAAAATATGGTCTGTCTGGAACGAAAACCAAAATGTAGGTTTTATTGCAATTTGTTTGTTTATTTTTAATTATGTGTGCAACCAAGTAAAAGAAGATCTTTTTAACTAACACAAAACTATGATACGTTGCCAAGATAATTAAGAGTCCCACAACGCGTGACAGGGCGCTTGAAACATTATTTCGTTCGATTGTTATTACAGTTTATTGACTTATTTAAAAATGAAAACATGACGAAAACTTAATTTGTTTTCGATTACGCCATCTTAAATTTTAATTTTGTATTCAGTTTCGTTATTAGCGACTCCGAAAGTCAGGAAAACAACACACACGAAGGAACAACTGAAAACTTTCCTCGGTGCCATCTTGGAATTTAATTTTGAACTCATTTTCGTTATCAGCGACCCCGAAAACCATGAAAACGACATCCATGATGAAAAAGTCGCGCAAAAATGTAGTCGCGCAAAAATATCCATTCGCGCAAGTGTCCATACGCGCATATTTCCGATCGCGCAAGTGCCTTTCGCGCAAAAGTCCCATATCCCTGTCTCTTTACAATTACTCATTTGTCGTGATTATACATTAAGTATCCAGAAGTGAAGATGTTCAAAATAAGTCAACGAGGTACACAAAATAGGAGAATATAAATCTCACAGCCCTTTTCAACCGGAGTCCCTCCGACCAGTCACCATTCCATGTCGTCTGTCAGTGTCACCTCTTTCCATAGAAGTAACATGTGCTGCATACAACCTCATTTCTTCATAATACTTCGTAAGACCTCATTTCTTCCCAACAATACTTTTACAAGACAAGTCCCAAAACGAGCAAAAAAACTCAGTGTAGAGAACTGCGATCACACTTTGCACACAGTTTCAGCGAAAAAACATTGAATATACGATTTATCCTTTACATAACTCAGTTTCACAACATAAAATATTGTAGTGCTTATAATCAATATTTGGCTCCAGCGTTTTGTGCGAACTTTCAAAATTTATAACTGAATCGGCAGCCGTACACGAAGTTGTCTGGACGTTCTCGATAAAACATGGACTTAGCGTATTTAAAGTTATAATGCTATTCAGAATGTTTTTCAAATTATTGCAAGAGAACTGACCTATTTCAGAGAAAATCGTTTGACAGTAGATACTCCACGAAGGTGAATGGAAGAAGTTCTATTTATTAGTAAGTTTTTACCTGACAGCCAATTTCTTCCGGATAGGTAGGAAATATAAATACTGACGAGTGCTGAGCGTGACGTCCTGGGTTCAATGCCTGGGTTGAGCAAAGTGTTATTGGGGTTTTTCATTAGGAATTTCTTAGTGGCTGCTACGGAGCCTGGATCTGTACCCGGATGATGGCAATTGGCTGGCTATTACATGGGAATTAAACAACAATTAGGTACTGTTATGTTGTTTTCTGTACATCCTCCGTCCTAATGGTTGCTCGCTATTTTATCTATCTAAATATTCAGGGGTCAGAAATTCAATAAAAAACACGTTTAGCAAAACATTGTTATGTCCTAAATACGTCCCAAGAGTCGTCAAAATGTTTTGAGGTCTTAAACAACCTCGTCAGGGAAATAGAAAAAAGCGAAATGGCGTGGAAAAAGTTTTATTTTTGCGAACAATTTTATTTATATGCAAACTGGGATCTTGAATAAGGAAAAAATAGAAATAACGATGTGTATGAAAAACATTTTCAACATAATATCTCTAAATAGGTATATCATTACCTACAAAATATGTTACGCAATGCTGGTTCCTAAACAAAGAATGAAAAATATTTGACAGTCTTTAGATTCGCTGTTAACGATTTTGTTTCATACCAAAAAGGTTTCCCAAGGTTTGTTTTGAAGCCGTCACCTTGATAAATTAATTATCAAGGAAATGTTTTCGTGTGCTTACTGTAAACAGGACTAGGTCAAACAAATGGAGGTTTGATTAAGTAAAAGGGAGAAGTTAATTAAAACGGAGGAAGTTATTGTGTATGTGTTTATATTTGATCCCACTTCCGCTGGCTTATATGAATGGCGTTGAAGAAAATAAGACTTGTTATGAGTAGAGTCATGATCGTCAAAAGAACCATTTTAAAGTTTGCTAAAAACGACACCCCTATTCCGCCAACTAAGCGCAGTGGACTCATCATGGCTGTCGCTTACGTCTTAAACTTTTTCCGGTACCTGCTTTTGAGAAACTTTCACGATCGGAACACATTATAAAACATGGAAACCATGGCTGGTGCAATCCGGTCGACACGCCGGGCTTATATTAATGGTAAAATTCGCGATAAATACCCGTTGCCATATGTTTTTTAATCTGTTTTTGAGAAGTATGTTTTGTTGAGGAGTATTAACAGAAGTCCTGTCGTCTTCTAGTTGCTAACTCAAATCACTAATGAGTAGCCAAAATATCACAGCAATAGTGTTTAAAACCTGAGTTTGTAACACGTTACTTTTGAGTAGTATCTTGGACAACATAGCAACAGTTGGAAAAGAAGCTTTTACCTTACATATATACATTTACGCCTACGAGTTTTTATTTTAAATGGTGGTTCGTCGTTAAACATAATCACAACATCATCATCATTAGCCTAAAACAGCCCACTGCTGGACATAGGCCTCTTCAATTCAATTGGTGTATTCCCGTTGACCCCACCGCCCGTGACCCCACTGGTGGCGACAGCGGGAATGGATTAAAATAGTCAAAAATTGTTCCCGTTGACTCTACTGTATTTTTGATTTATAAAATATACTGAAAAACATTGCATGGGATCGAGTAGTCTTAGTTCAGTTATGCTAGTTAAGGGCAGTCACCTTACGAACAGTACTAGTTGGGCATGAATCCAAGAAGATATTTATTACTAGGCGACCGTACCTACCCAGAATTATTAAAATGCATACTACCTTGAGCTCATGCCAACTTAACTCAATTTCTCGGCAACTCTCATCCTGTTGCTACCAGTAATAAGTAATTACATCAGTAATAAGAATAAAACTTAAACCCTTCTCTCGATAAACTTACTCTACTTCAAGTGAATTCCATTCAGCGTAGTTGCAGACCTAAAATATAGGTATAAAATACAACGAAATGAACCAGTTCGAAACTTTCCTATCAAATCGAATATCTATCCTTGAACGTTGAATTTACTAGAGAACCCGGAATTTCGAAAACGAAATATAAAAATAGTTTCATCCTGAAACTTTAAAACGATACGAGAATATTACGTATTTCATCAGAAACTGCACTTTAAGAAAATTGGAGAGAGAGAACTTAATATCGCAAGTGCGATATTAAGTTAAAGAATATGATAAATAAAAATATTAAAATATGTTTGAGAGTTCAATATTGGTTATAATGAGTTGGTAAGTTATTCAAAGACTGAGAATATATTATTGACAATTTTGCAACGCAAATCGACCCTAGGCTTCTTAGTTTATTACTTTTGTCAAACGTTATGAATTCCATTAAGACACAGAATAATTTACAGTTAATTGAACTATCACACATGCGTGTATTCTAATGCGTTTATAAATTTAATCATTTTTTAGCATTTCGATCATCACAATTTAATTGGAGTCGTCTCAGGATTAGGTTTTATGTTTACCACCTTCAGTGTACAACAAACTCGAATACCACAGATAGAACAATAAAAAAAAATATATAATCCAACGATCGGTTTTAGCGTGATATTTGAAATCCAGTTGCTTGCAGCTGTAATGACTCCACAATCATGCTCATCCATCTCAATAAAACGCCGAGTTTTGCAATGTTGAGAAGTGTAATGTAGTGGATATCGGAAAAAGTCGGACATTCTGTTCAAACTTTATGGTGGCTCGGAAGTAAGCTGCGAGTGATGGTCCACGCAAGTATAACGGTTTAAACTTTTTGGCGGTTTGGATCATACGTAAAGCTGCGCAGAACACAATTTTAGGTACCAGTGAAGCTCAGAGGCCGCATCGTCTTATACTGTATAATGCGCAGTCAGTCGCAGCTAACTTCCGAGCCGCCATAAAGTTTGAACGGAACTATATATTTTGGTGTAAGTGTTAAGGGAATCGGGACTGTGGACAGTGAGCTATGGGCTAGCTTGCCGTCCATCCGTCTTATGACGACAGGCCGTGTCGACGGCGCGTTTGTGTTCCACGCGCGCCTCACAGAGATGTCAGCAGCAAGGAAGGGGGTCCGCAAGGGCCGATGCCTGCTGGGGCTGCGGGACTGTTCGAAAGAGATACTTCAAATGACCCCTCATTTGATGACTTCCCACCCGAAAAAAATGTGTTAAGAGAATTAAAATTATTGTATTACTTTACTGTATTTCCGGGAAGTATGGGGAAGAAAGAGGAGGCCTATACCCAACTGTGGGTGATTCCGGGCTGATATGATGATTACTGAAAATCCTTAGCTTAGTTTAGCTTAGGTGGTTTGGTCATGTGTAGAGGACGAATGAAATAAACTAAAGATATTTACAAGGCAGATGTGAGGGGTAACACCGGGAAACGCCCTAGAAGAACATACACTGACCTCATCGGTGTGGTTCCTCAGAAAGGTCAGGTCATGTCAGCAGGTATTTTATAAGAAAATCACATAACATCACATCTGTTATTCCTGAAGGTAGGTAGGTAGATGTATACTTAATAGTACACCCACATTCCGCCAGTTATAATTACGTTCCATGCACTAATGTGTACAATAAAGTTATTTTAAAATACTAATGGTGCATCCACACCGCAGTTACTTTTTGGAGAGCAACGTTTCCAAGTGTTATTTATTGTTAGTATAGGTTGCCGTGTTAGTATGTACATGTTAAGTAATGTTGCCTAACTTTTGAAAACAACATCTACAACTCATTAATTCGCTCGCACATAAATTTTCTAATCGAAATCTGGGGATGCGCCACAAAATCTACAATTAAGGATTTATAAATAGCACAAAATAAAATAATCTAACTTCTATTCAACTACGATTACGACACACCCACATCTGAACTATACAAAAATACCAAACTAATGAGCATTCATCAGCTGTACACATTCAATTCCTGCGCTCTCATAAGAAAAAATGTTAACAAAACCATACACCCACAACTATCCTTCAACACGAAAACATCAAAATACAGCCAAAAAAACCCTAACCAAATACAGACGCGCCCACCGCGAACGCAATATGGCAGGAAAAATATAAACTACGAAGGTGTTCAACTTTATAACAATCTACCGGCAGATATCAGGAGCACATCTTCTTTCAACTTATTTAAAGCTAAACTCAAGCAGTACGTCACTAACAACACAAAACTATTAAGTTAGCGATACAAACTAATCTTTCACTCAATAACAAATGTCGACCTACCTACAATAAGAAAAAAAAATGCTAACTACTGGACTACACGTTACTATATTATAACTATGTATTTACTCGCTAAGTGAACAATGTATGTTCTTTTTGAATAAATAAAGAATCTTTAAACCTAAACCTAAAAAAGCCAACACGTGTTAACAAAATTTATAACATTGTTAGAGAATGTTACCTCAACGTGCGGTGTGGATTAATGCATAATAACTATGAAAAAAGCCATCTTCCAAAAGGATACAAGGATTTATAAAATATTTTCTGAAAAGTCGACCATTTTCGTGCAGAAAGTCTGGTAAATCTGGTCATCTCATAAGTTAAGTTCACTTAATCCTTCATGAGAAATAGGGCCATTTTCAACATAAGCCTCAAATAAACTATTTTATATTGCGCTATTACTGAAAGAAAAGGGCAGAGTGTGCAGTGTTATATCTTCCCACGCAACAAATAAAAGTCAATACAGAGATATCACGTACTTGGTACGGATAAAGTCACGGTGGATTTTGAGCTAGAATACGTAGACCAGCTCAAAATCCACCCATTAATATCAAAATACTGACTTCCTCTTTGAAAGCTTGCTGACTAATCATTTGGAATCCTGCCCGTACTCTAAACGGTATCGCCGTAACGACACTGCTTACGACAAACGCTCACGTATGAAGTAATGAAGTTGGCAACGACCAGTACTAGCAGTTACTTACTTAATGAAGCTCTTAGTAAAGTAGGTACCTAACTTATGGCCGAATACTGAAACGTCACTCAAAATTTAGGTAGCACTTATATTTAACACATACTCAAGAGTGACGTTTGGCCATACGAAATTTAAAGTTTAGCAGCTGCTTAAATTTTAAGCAGCCCTTAAATTTTGAGTGACGTTTCAGTATTTGGGGGTTAGTCATTAAGTCACTAACCCCCAAATACTGAAACGTTGAGTTAAAGGGATCAATTTTACCGGCGTATGTTTTTTTTTTGTTGTAGTTCCCACATTAAGGGGGATGCTCCAGGGTAGCCCGCGAAATTCAAATTTTTGCATTGGCCTGCAAATTGCAAAAAACGTAAGAAAATTTAAATTTCGCGGGCTACCCTGACGCTTTCACCCTAAGCTATGTTCGATGTTAGTCTCTTTATTTGTTCTAAATTAATAATAGTTTGTTATTCAGTAAATTAAATACTAATAAATAACACTTATAAAATATTTCAGCATAATCTGTTTCTAATTTACCGGACTGCCTCGTTGGTCGAGTGATCGCAAGTACGACTGCAGAGCATAAGGTCCTGGGTTCGATTCCCGGGTCAGGCAAAGTGTTGTTGGGTTTTTCTATCAGGAATTTCTCAGTAGCAGCCGCGGAGCCTGTATTTGTGCCCGATTGATGGCAATCGGCTCTGGCCCTCTATTACAAGGGACTTAAAATATAACTGGCGAAATAGCTTGCCTAACCCTTCGGCAATTACAGGCGTGATGTTATGTTACTTGTAGTATATTGTGATTAATGAAAATGTTAAATTACTGGCAACACTATTTTAAAAGGGGAATTCTAAAATACAGGGCTAGCAACCCTACACTCCATTTTCCGTCCGCTTCACTGAATGTTAATTAATTATATTAATAAAACATATTTTCGATAGTCAAGTATTTTATTTAGACAACATTTTATACAAGGCGTATACACATCAAATGGCGAAGAGGATAAACAAGAATTTCGAAGCATAAAGGTACATTTTTACGGCTGAAACATGGCCAACGATTTTCGTATAGACGCTTTCAAACAAGATGGCGATATCTTGTGTTTTTTGGAAAGGATTGAGCAGTATTTTGAAGCAAATGAGACTAAAACGAAAAAAAGATGCTCAATATTATTAATAAGTCTTCACGAGGATGTATACAAAATTATAAAGAATATGTGTCATCCGAAGATGCCCAAGGAGTTGTCATATTTGGAGCTGCAGAATTTGTTAAAACTACGGTTCGAGAAAAGAATTTCGCATTTTAGAAAAAGGATTCAATTCGAAAAATTACAACAATTGGAAGGGGAGAGTATAGCCAAATGGTATGCTCGTGTTAGAGAATTTGCTGCGGGATGCAATTTTACGAGTACATTGGAAGAACGTGTTAAGGATAAATTCGTTACGAGTCTGCGTCCAGGACCAATCCAGGAAAAATTATGTGAACAAGATGTTTACAAGTCGGTGACATTTTTAGTAGATATAGCACTGAATAAGGAAAATAATGGCTTTGAAGGAAGTGCAGGAAGTACATCAAGTAACTCAGTACGGACAGGCCAGGACGATAAAAAGTTCCCAAAACATATTTAAAAGACTGAGAAGAAACAGGACGGTGAGTCATCGTTATTAAAATGCATTCATTGCGGTAAACCAAACCATAATTTTTCAAAATGTAAATTTAAGTCATAAATGTAAAGTATGTAACAAAATTGGACACCTAGCTATTGTATGTAAGAGTAAGGGTCAAACTCATAATGTAGAGGTAAATGAAGATACTGTCAATAATTCTATGGATATATTTGCAATAGAGAAAAATATAAACTATGTTTTACCAATATCTATTAAATGTTGTATTGATAACAAACCGGTCCAAATGGAACTGGACACCGGTGCTGCAATTTCATGTTTACCTGAAAACATTTATTTATCAAAATTTTCTCACATTAAGTTAAAAAATTCAGATATTGAATTAAAAACATATAATGGTCATATTTTGAAACCAGTTGGAGAAATAAACTGTAGAATTAAGGTAAAAGATACAGAGGTGAATTATAGTATGATAATTGTTAAAAATGGTTGTAAAATGTTATTTGGTAGAGATTTGATTCAGAAATTTAATTTAGATATTTCAAAACTTTTACAAATTAACTATGTGCAAAGTACAGATGAGAAGTTGCAACTATTGTTACAGGAATTTGAGATATTATTTAAAAGTGAGTTGGTTATTATTAAAGATGAGGAAATTACATTAGAGTTAATTGATAAAGACGTAAAGCCTATTTTTCACAAACCAAGGCAAGTACCTCATGCTTTTAAAGAACAGGTTGAATCTGAATTAACTAGATTAGAAAAAGAAGGTGTTATTACAAAAACTGAAACATCCCAATGGCCCCACACCTTTAGTTCCAGTTTTGAAGGAAAATAATAAAATAAGGTTATGTGCAAATTACAAAGTTACTGTGAATAAATATATTAAAGATGTTAACCATCCGTTACCTAGAATTGAGGACATTTATACTGCATTGCAAGGTGGTACATCATTTTCAAAATAAGATTTAAGAAATGTATTTAATCAGTTGTGTTTAAGTAAGGAGAGTAGTGAACTCTTAGCTTGGTCAACACCAAAAGGAATATACCGAGTAAATAGATTTCCATACGGTACAAAGCCAGCTAGTGCTATTTTTCAAAACAAACTTGAGAAAGTATTGTTAGGGGCTCGGGGTGTTGTAAACTTTATTGATGACGTCCTAGTCACCGGTACTAATGATGTTGAACATTTAGAAAATTTAAAGGAAGTTTTAAGAAGATTCAAAGAGGCAGGTATTAGTTTAAATAAAAGTAAATGCGAATTTATGCAACCTAAAATAAAATATTTAGGACATTTTATTTCAAAAAGTGGATTATCCAAAGATATGTCAAAGGTTGACTCTGTCGTTAATGCACCTGCGCCTAAGAATGTTTCAGAAGTTCGTTCATGGCTAGGAATGGTAAATTATTATGGTAAATTCATTCACAATTTATCTATAAAACTAAAGCCTTTATATGATTTATTACAGAAAAACTACAAATTTTATTGGAATAGAGAATGTCAAAAGAGTTTCAATACAATTAAGAAGGATATTATTTCTGAAAATGTTTTAATTCATTACAGTAGAGATATGCCTTTACGGTTAGCTTGTGATGCTTCACAAAATGGAATAGGGGCAGTTTTAAGCCATATTTTGCCAGATGGGTCAGACATACCAATTAGTTTTATTTCTAGAGTTTTTTCAAAGGCTGAGAAGGGTTATTCTATGATTCATAAAGAAGCGCTTGCAATTTATTGGGCAGTGCAAAAATTTTATCAGTATTTAATTGGTAGAAAGTTTGAGTTATTATCAGATCACAAACCGTTAATAGCATTATTTGGTGAGCACAAGAGTTTACCTCAAATGGCAGCAGGTCGTCTGCAAAGATGGTCATTATATTTGTCAAGTTTTGATTATACATTTAAACATGTAAAAGGCATAGAAAATGTTAGAGCAGATTGTATGTCAAGACTGCCATTACCATCAGTTATTTCAGATAATAACAGGAAGGAATGTGATTACATTAATTTTATTGAAGATCAGAATGTTATAGATTTAAATTTTATACGTTCAGAAACTAGAAAGGATCCAGTTTTAAGTAGTGTTTATAACATGGTCAGGTATGGATTTCCAAAACATGTGAATAGTGAAGTCTTGAAACCATTCTTAAACAGAAAAAGTGAACTTTATATTGAAAACGGGGTTATCATGTGGGGTTATAGAGTAGTAATACCTAATAAATTACAAAAAAGTATGTTACAGGAACTTCATGTTTCACATGAAGGCATTGTTAAAATGAAAAATAATGCTAGATCTTATTTTTGGTTTCCTAATTTGGACAGTACTATTGAAAATTTTGTTAAATCCTGTCAAGTCTGTATGTCTGCGAGACCAGAACCACAGAAATCTAAAGTTATAACATGGCCAAAAACAAATTTTCCGTATGAAAGAGTACATGCTGATTTTTTAGGACCTATAAGTGGTAAAATGATATTAATAATAATAGATTGTTACACTAAGTGGCCAGAAGCATTTATAATAAAGAATTTAGAATCTAATACAACTGTGGAAAAATTCAGAGAATGCTTTAGTAGATTTGGTTTGCCTAAAGTAGTTGTTACAGATAATGCTGCTACGTTTTGTTCTAAGGAATTTTCTGAATTTCTATCTAAAAATGGTATTCAACATTAAACTTCTCCACCATTTCATCCTGCAACAAATGGGTTTGCAGAGAATGCTGTAAAGAGTTTTAAAAATGCTATGTACAAGTCTTTGAATGATGTTAGAAATGGAAATGTGTCATTTGTAACTTTAATGCACAGATATTGCATTACAAATATTTCACCATCGGAAGCTATGTTTAATAGAAAACTTAGATCTAGATTGGATTTGTTGTCTACTAAAATGGAAAAAAAAACAGTGTAATGTAGGAAAAAGAGAAGAAAAATTTAGAGAGGGAGAGTATGCTTACTGTAGGGACTATAGGAATCCTAATAAAAAGAAATTTGTTAAATGTGTAATTGATGAGGTATTGGGACAAAGAACTTATCTATGTAGAGTTTTAGAAGAGAACTTAATTTGGAAACGTCATTTAGACCAGATTATAAGTTCTTGGCCTCAAGACCAGAACGAAGATTTAAATGAAACTAGTTCTGTAGTAGATGATAGTTTATTGCAAATTCTAAGGATTTGAGAGATAATAATTATGATAAGCAAATAGTTCTTAATGATGAATCTAAGGTTATTGTAAACGAGCCAGTTTCAGAAATATTGCAAGAAGTAAATGATAATGTTAATACTATGCCTGAAAGTTTTAATAAAGTCTCTGAAGTTAGCCCACATATTTCAAATACTTACCAGGATGCAAAAACTTGTAACAGTACGTACAGAAACTTACCTGTTAATCAACCCATTGTTTCTAGTAAGGAAAATCAAAGTTTGAGGCGTTCGGATAGACAAAGGAAAGCACCTCAATGTTTAAATTTATAAAGGGGGAGTATTGTAGTATATTGTGATTTATGAAAATGTTAAATTACTGGCAACACTATTTTAAAAGGGGAATTCTAAAATACAGGGCTAGCAACCCTACCCACTCAACCGCCCCTGGCTGCTTTAGCAGCGAGTAGCCGTTTTGCGAAATGTCCCTGGCTGCTAAAGCTGCCAGTAGCGCCTTCGTCCAACAAATGCAATAAAAATTTATTAAACTGCTATTTCTAGAGCTTATTCCTCTTGTAGCAAACTCTATACTATATTCCTCAACGTTCGGACCAACAATAGCAACACTATTCCATCTACAAATGTCAAATAAAAGTAAAAACTTTAGTGTAAACAAACTCCGTCATTTCTGACGTGTGGCGTCGTATTTCAATTGTTCTGTTATGTATATTGTTGTTTTCGGATAGTGATATATCAAATTTATCGTGAAAATCTGTGCTACTATATTATCATACAGGAAATTTAGTTTTCGAATCTCAAAGTTGAGTATTTCGCCTCCGAAAAAGTGGTAGGTTTAAATACCTATAGTGATTGTACACAAGAAATAAGTGTTTTTGTGATTAAAACGTGTGTGTTAACGGAAAAACAGTGCATAATTAGTATTGTGAGCATATTACTAAATTGTATATACAAAAAACGGTGGCTTCGTAAAGTTATAGGTACGTAAATAACCGTGTTCAAAAACAGTCGTTGGCGCAGGCCGCGTCAAAATAAACAGTGAGTATCCAAATTCAAATTTAATTCTAACTAGACTATCGTAAATAAACTAATAAGATTATGGTCTTATTGGAAAGGAAATATAATCTAGTTTATTTTAAAATTATTTTAATTGAAATTTAATATTTAGAAAAATTCAAATTAATATTTTAAAGCGAAATATTCGTTTTCATCACTGTTTTTCAAGTTCTACATTTTTTTTGAGTTTCAAATTAATATCAGTTTTTTTTTTTTTAATATATAGATTCCATAACTATTCAGCTATTCACTGTAAATTTTATTTAGCTATAACTCTTGCAGTTTGCGATTGTTTATCTAAAGTGTCAAATTACATGCGAATATTTCGCAATTTTTTGGTGCAAAAAAGTCGCGCGCGGGGCGGGTGAGTGGCTACACTCCATTTTCCGTCCGCTTCACTGAATGTTAATTAATTATATTAATAAAACATATTTTCGATAGTCAAGTATTTTATTTAGACAACATGTTATACAACGCGTATACACATCTTTACTAATTCACTAAATAGTTATGGCCAGTTATGGAAAAAGTCAGATTTTTTTCCAATTTCTGTGAAATGCCAAAGTATACATATAAAATATAAATATCGCTGGACATTACACACAACGCCATCTAGCGCCACACTAAGCAACGAGGCTTGTGTCATGGACACCTTTTTTTTTTTTTTTTTTTTTTTTTTTTTTTTTTTTTTTTTTTTTCGGATGGGAAATCATCAAATGACTTCTCCCGCTCTGGGCTGAGCAGGAGGGAGTGTCAGACTTTTACTGACTAAAACCCATCCATGTTCCTTCATCGCCCTTTGTGTTCCGGGGCCACGGTATCTCTTTCGAATAGTCCCGCAGCCCCGGCAGGCTTCGGTCCTTGCGGACCCCTTCCTTATTGCTGACTCTCTTTGAGGCGCGCGTGGAACACGAACGCGCCGTCGACACGGCCTGTCGTCATGAGACGAACGGACGGCGAGCTAGCCCATAGCTCCCCGTCCACAGGCCCGCGCCTACGGTGGCCGGAAGCCACCACGTGGCCCCCGACGCCCGGGGCGTCTCCCGCGGCGGCCGGGACGTGAGGATCTCTCCCTGTCCTGTTCCGCCACCTCCTTCGCTAGCATGACTGCTTCGCAGAAGGAGGTGACGGCGTCCCATTCCGTCTCGCTCCGGACCATGGCACGAACCAGGGCCGGGAGCGAGAGGTCGCCGCCGCCGATCGCCACCTCGAGGACACGGCGGTGCTCCACCCAAGCGGGGCACACCTCCACAGTGTGCTCCACCGTGTCCTCCGGCCCATCCTCACAGTGATAGCACCCGGGCGTTTCCTCCCGCCCGATTCGGTGCAGGAACTTACCGAAACATCCGTGTCCGGTAAGAACCTGCGTCAGGCGGAAGGTGAGGACGCCGTGGCGTCTCTCCAGCCACTCCTCAAAGAGGGGACTTATCGCCACTATTGTGGCGTGCCCTCACGCGCCTCTCGTGCGTGTCATGGACACCTGCAGATAGTTGTTATACTACAAAAAAAAGCAAAAGCAAAGCTCAGTCAACCCGGTACGAACAGATTACGAACAGTACATTTTAGATGCTTTAATAGTCAATACATTATCTTTACGAGTTCAATGTCTTGAGCCGCGTTACCATTTTGTCCATACCAGTCACCGAACCTTAACATGATTATTCAATCATCTAAACAATTACTTACTTTTACATAATAACTGTCGATAAAACGCCAACGAAACTTCTTAGCGTCGAGCTTTCCTTTCACCGTTGACATACTTTTAAAATTAAATCAAACGAAAAACTTACTCAAAGATCTTTAAACTACACTCCTAATCATCAAACGCATTCTGTAGACATGCTAAGACTTTCTCTTCAAACTTATTTAACTAGATAACCCTTTGAAGATATCTTTTGACCCTATCCTTATGTTTTGGAATTGCAAATGGAATTTTAGAATTCATTGCGCTGTCAAAGATAATTGAATTATAAAGTCTGCTGTCAAAAGAATGAGCCCTTTATGATAAACTACACAAGCTGTAAGTGTTTTGAACTATTTCTTTGTTGCGAATATAATTTGTGAAAGTTATTTTTTTAAGAACCATCCATCTGCATAGACTAAACCCACAGTTTTTGTGTTGGCTTCCAGTTTAATCGAATGCAACTGTATACCTGTTTTATATGGAGCGACTGTCTATCATAATACAGTTCTCTCCATCTCTCCACAATACAGTTACTGGGAGAAAGGAAAGTAATATTTAAGTCCCATTTAATAGAGGGCGAAATTATTGCCATCAATTAGGCAAAAATCCAGACGCCGTGGTTGGTACTAAGAAAATTATGATTAAAAAAAACCAGTAACACTTTGCCGGAACTGGGAGTCGAACCCAGGACCTCACGACCACTACTACTAGACCAACGACGATATATAAAATTACTGTCAGTGAAAGCTGAAATACTGTAGTACGTCTAGTCGATAAACGGTGTAGAAATAGGAAAAATGTGTTGTTCTATGATGTTATTCCGAAAATGTATTCAATAAAAAGCCGACCACAATAGGTACCTACTTGGTTCTGTCGTTCTTATCACTCAACTTCATCACTTTTTCTGATAATGTTGAGTCAGACACTTTTGTTAAATATATCCTTTTTTAGGATTCAATATGTTATGAAATGGTATAAAAATAACAAAATATTTTTCGCACGGATTCGGAATAAAATAAGGATATTTCAATAAAGCTTGTTTTTTGCTTAGATACCGTTATTTATCATTTTATTTACGCTCTCATTCAATGTAGTGAATGAAAAAGTTAACAATAGATTTGAGTACATTTGTTACGTCATAATTCTTCTTGTAGAGACGTTCTATTTTTCGAGTTATTTAATTTATTACTTTTCAAAAGACTTTTCCTGTTGACTTTCCTAAGCATTTAGCAATGTTGTTGTTACCACAAATCTTCCACTAAGGTTATTATTTTAAGGTTAATATTTTGCTTATATTTTTATTATACCGATCTGCAAAAATGAAAATAAATATAATTTTATGATCTACCCTTTGGAATAGACAATTTGTCTTTGAATCCGAAATCATTGTTCCGATTCAGTAAACTTCCGTGCTAATTATAAGAGAAGTAAAGCAACGAGTACATTTCTACCCAGCCCTTTAACTATTAAAGGCGAAACGACACTGCCCACAGTGCTCACTATAACGGAGAGGCGTGGTGGTAGTATAACCGAGGCACACACAGTTTCGGTTTACTGCCTCCACGAACTACTACGGTCTACATTTCCCTAAGGTGACTGTTATTTCCATACCCATCTGCATACGTAAATAGGCTATAAGATTGCAGTATTAAACGGCGCAATGGCACTATGGCTTCATGTGGCCAAAACTCACATCAAATAATGACAATGGGGTTATCCAATAGACACTTTTCACGGCACTTTATGGTAACTATGCTCTACACAAGAAAAGCCAATAGCTGCGCATCAATTTAAACTGCATATGGCCCACACTTCCTTATTCCTTCCTTATTGTCAATGATGAATTCATAAGAGTGCCCATGTACGTTTATGTTAAATAAAATGCCAATGGTGAATGATGGGATTGCCTGAACTTCTAAGCCCGACTTTCATTCTCCCATGGCGGCAGACGGGCTCGCTCCGCAGTATTAGTTGACGTATTTAACAGATTATTTCGTGGAACACTGCAGAGTGGCGCGTCCCAACGGATCTAGAAGTACAGGCCTACTTGAAATAACTGCTTTGATTTTGATACCGATTAACGTTGATTATGCGCACCGCTAATCTGCGGAATTCACTGCCGGTTTCTTTTCTCCCGGTCATTATAATCTGGATCCAAAAGACAATGTGTGTGTTTAAAAAAACTCATCTCTTTATTGTGATTCTGGAGGAATGTTGAGAGTTTGTTATTCTTTCAAAAGCCACATTTATTTTATTTAGAGTCTATTTTATCTAGGTCTTATTGTTATTCAAATGAATAAGCAGTGAAATAATAATAGCTGTTTGTGTAAGTGAGTTTCAATTTTTGTAATCGCACCCACGATAAAGGGGAAATTCGAAGTGTGGGGCAAAGATAAAAAGAAACAAAAAATAATACCTTGATTTTCGTTTAAAAATTATTATTTGCCAGTCGCTACTCTATATTCTTGAAATATATTATTAAACATGAGGATATTTTAATTATAAAGTCTAGCGGTTAGCGCTGTAGATAAGAGCAAATAAACACAAGAAATGCCGTGTTATTAAATACAAGTACTCTATTTGATTTAGAAACTAATTACTTGTCTTAGACTGACAAATGTTGGTATATTATTTTACTAGAACTTCGTCTGCAAAAATTGTGATAGCTCGGCTAATATTCAAGATATAAACATAATTTAACTTATAGCATCCACGAATAATGTAGCTTTCTGCAGGTGAAAGATTTTTTAGAATTGGATCATTAGTTCCGGAGACTACCCCTTACATCACAAACAAATTTTATCAAAATCAAAGCATTTATTTCAAGTAAGCCAGTTACGAGCACTTTTGAAATGTCGAAACAAAGATGAAAATTAAATGTACAGAATGTGTGTATCTACAGTCCCAGTCACAAGGCGTAAAAAATGTGAAAGTACTGTAGTTGCCCTAGCGTAGATCTCTATGGAGAAGAACGGGCAAGAAACTCCATGGAGACTCTTTTAAATCAGAATATTTTTACAAAACCTTGGTTACATCATTCATGTTGAGATTTTACATTATGTGAGAACAATATAGCAAGATGTGCACGTTAAAGTGTCCATAGTAAAAACAAAACAAACAAAAGGCATGACGACAGTATCGTCCCCGTAGCGCGAAAAGTCACTAAGTCCGAAAATCTCCAAAATGAGTTAGCTACGTCATTAAAATCTCATTTTTTCTCTCTAAATATCTGTCAAACCGTCATGTTTCTAGCTGCCCTCGTTTTTGAATTACGTAATGTGAAAAGTAAGCAAGTCTACCCTTTGGACCCCAGAGCGTTATGGAAGAATTAACTAATTTAGTTAATTATTTTATATTTATTTTAATTGTACAAAATACGAAACTAAAACGACTTAATTACTTTTTATTTTGAATTGTTAATGCATGCAAACGCCTTTAGGTATCGTAAACATCACTAAAATGATTTAGTGAGTTTTTAACATATAGTTTGATAAAACACACGAAAGCGAAAATTAACTAATTCGACATAGTGATTTCTCACTTTTTATATTTAAATCGTTTATTTATTCTATAACATATTTTTAAATTTTTAAATATTCCTAATATAAAAACAATATAAATAAAAACATTTAAAAATATAAAAATAGTAGCCCACCAGCGCTGGGAACAGGGTCCGAGCTGCCGGTGGTCAGGGCTCTTGAGAGAGGAACCTCCTAACAATACGTGCCGTGTCCAGAAGTACTGCTTTCTGAATCAAGCCCTTGATCCAGCTGCCAAGCGAGAGCCTCCTAAGATGTTGGTCGAGGCTCTTGGCTATTAAGCCATTGGCCGACACGACTATCGGCACAATGACTGCTGTACTCACGTCCCACATGTCAACAACCTCGCGAGCCAGATCTAGATATTTAAATTGTTTATCTTTTTCTGCTTTCACGAGGTTCTCGTCATGCGGGACCGTTATATCAACAATCATTGTGCGACGCTCCAATCGATCTATCACCACAATGTCAGGCCTATTGGCAACAACAGTCCTGTCAGTGATGATAGGTCGATCCCAATACAACGTGATATTACCATTATGGAGAACTGGGTCGGGCGCATACTTATAGTATGGCACTTCTGATTCCACAAGGTTGTACTTCAAAGCAAGTTGCTGGTGGATAATCCTGGCAACAAGGTTGTGTCTATGCAAGTACTCTCCGTTAGCCAGACTAGAACACCCAGAAATAATGTGTCGGATCGATTCTCCCGGACGGTGGCATGCCCGACATATGTCAACCGTGCTATCTTTCACAATGTATTTCCGGTAGTTATTCGTCATCATAACTTCGTCCATTATTGCACAGACAAAACCTTCGGTTTCCCCGAAGAGGTCACCAAAGCGCAGCCAGGATACGGACGCTAAGAAGTCTACATCCGGGCCATGTAGGGCCCGGTAAAAGCGTCCGTGAAGCTCCTTGCCCTGCCATTCCTCCTTGCGGTCATTAGTGTCTAATACTTTAGGCTTGCGCCAGTTCTCGTTAGCCAGGAAGAACGGGGTGAGGCCCTTGTCCACTGAGACCACATTTCGGTGCATCTCCCCGTCGGCTTCTAGGAAGTATTCCCTGAGACTGCATACCTCACGGTTGTGTAGGGTCTTAGCATTTAAGAAGCCACGACCCCCGCACTTCCGTGGGATATACAGTCTCATCACCGACGACCGTGGGTGATGCATTCGATTTGCAGTCAACAGTGTGCGTACCCTCCTATCCAGGGCATCAAGTTCCGTCTGAGTCCATTTGAGTATGCCGAAGGAATACATCAAAACCGGCATGACCCAACCGTTGAAGGCGCGCACCTTGTTTCCGCCTGACAAAAGACTGCCTAGCACCTTATTCAGGCGGCCAAAGAAGCGCTCCCTCAACGATTGCTTCATGTCAGTCACGTTGATGCCTAACGCTTCCGACATACCCAAATACTTGTAGGTTTCTGTTGAGGAGAGGGATCTAAGGTGTATGGAATCCGAGAGTTGGGTTCCCACGGATTCCATAATCTCTCCTCGCTTTACATGCATGACTGCACATTTGTCCACACCAAATTCCATCCTGATGGCGCTACTGAAAGTTTCTGTTACCTTCAGTAGCTTCATCAGTTGCAAATTGTTGGGGGCAAAGAGTTTCAGATCATCCATGTAAAGAAGGTGAGATATGACCTGACCATCTTTCCTCAACAGATAGCCTAGACCTGAACGCTCCAGCAGTGTGCTGAGAGGGTTCAAGGCTAGACAAAACCACAATGGACTCAGACTATCACCCTGGAAAATACCACGCTCGATCCTTATCGGTTCGCTGTTCCCTTGGATCTGTCGACATCCTGGATAGCAAAGAACCGTTCTCCAGTGCCCCATACATGACATCAGGAAGGTACGTAGAGTTGCATCTACTTTGTACAACTCCAGCACCCTCATGAGCCATGTATGAGGCACGGAATCATAGGCCTTCTTATAATATATCCAACATGTAGACAGATTCTTTCGGGAGCGGCGAACCTGTTGGCTAATGGCCATATCAATGAGGAGCAGCTCCTTAGTGCCGCGGGACCCGTTCCTACATCCATTCTGAGAGGCAGACATGATAGAATTACTTTCAATATGTTGGTTGATTTTAGCTCTCAAAATGGATGTAAGAACTTTATAGACCGTTGGTAAACAAGTGATTGGTCTATAATTTTTGGGCTCCGCAGTACTACCTGATTTATGGAGCAGGTGGGTAATTCCTGTCGTCAAGAACTGGGGCAGCGACCCTGACTCTAAGGCTGATTGAAACTGGGACGCCAAGCGAGCGTGTGATCTTTGGAACCACTTGATCCAGAAGTTGTGCAGCCCGTCCGGCCCTGGAGATTTCCAGTTAGGCAACGGACGGACCGCACGAGCTACGTCTTGGGGGCTGATGATAATTGCCTCCATTTCTGGTATAGGATCACACACTTGTTCAACCTCCCGGGTCCAATCGCCCTCAGTGTGACTGACAGGCACCGACCAGATGCTGCGCCAGAATGAACACATAGCGTTATCATCCGGCAGACGCGTGTCAGTCACACCTTGGTCTGGTCGCTCCCAAGCCCTATATACCCACCTTTCATCGCTTTGGAATGTGCGATTCTGAGTGTACCGGTCCACTCGCCGCTTGTACCGACGAATACGGCTTGCCCATGCACAGATCTTCTGCTTCAGGAAGTCGATACGCTCTGTGACGCGGGCCAAGTAATCTCGAAAACTAACATCAGTTCCCGAGAACGCCCGCCTCACAAAACGCATCACTCTAGGGCGAGTATTGCCCTCCCTGAAGCAGATTAACTTGCCGATGAGTGCCCTAGCCTCACCGATACGCCGCTCAATCCTGCACTGCCAAGCTGGAGCAGCTAATTTTGGTCGTGTAGCTCTGTCGTTGTTGGGAAATTTGACGCGAGCTACACGACATGCCGCCACAGCTCCACAGTACAATATTGAGTGAGTATCGGCGAGGTCTTTGCTGCTGTCAAAGCAATTTGACAGCTGCGAATCTAGAGCACACATCAGCGCCTTGTTTTTATTGTGCATAGGCAAACGAGGCAAACGTGGTCTAAGTTCAGGCGGTGCGGAACGATACTCCCGGAACGCACTCTCCAAAGCGCTCCTCAATTGTGCGTTGCATTGGGTACTCACGGATATAACTTCGTCACCATCCTCTTCACCATCGTAGTTGGATCGCGGTGGCGCACTGGGAATATTTTGTAGCTGCACTGCGATCATTGGCGAAGCAGGCGTAACTAGGTTACTCCGTGATTCGGAGCGTAGTCGATCAAGTACGGTGTCATCCAACATATGGTTACGCTGGATGACCCGCACCTGATCCGACAGTCGTTGTGCTTCTACGCTGACAGCCGGCTCTAGTACCTGAAACAGAGAGAGCATCCGACCACGGTACGCAGTCAAGTTGCTTCCCCCCTCAGTAGCCCCATAATATGCGCGCATCACATTTTCATTAATGGACTGAGTCCATCGCATGCGCGACACATTTCCACCGGCAGCGGGGAATATTTAAATTATTATTACAATACTCCTAAAGTGAAAAGTCATCATCTCATTTTATTTTTCGTTTTAACACTTTCGATCTGAGAGTAAAATCACTAACTCCGGTCGAAAATTCACTAATTCGCATCTAAGCCAATGATTTGATAGAAAACAATTAATTTTGTACCTTTTCTTAATTATTAGAAGTTTTTCACGTATTATTGCACTTATACTATAAAGTTTACTTTTTTATCTTTAAAATGAAGCTAAAACTACAAAGATATTTATTGACAAACCAAAGTTGTGATTTTTTATATTTTTTAAAACTTAAACTCTCGATATCTCAAAACTAGGTTTTTCGAGTTAATGACTTTTCGCGCTACGGGGACGGTATCAAAAAATTGCAAATCTATTTAGTCCGTCAGTTTTGTAAATTAATGGACACGTATTTTTTGTTTTTGTAAATCAATGAATATTGATAAAGATAAAACGCATCAAAACTCGGGAGGGGGGGGGCTCGTGACGTCAGAACTAGCTTAAAATTATACCACGGCGTGACGTATTGAGAATTTTAAAAGCGTCGTATCTTCGTCAATTTTGATTTACGTAACAAAAGAAAAAGCACGGGTCAAATGTTTTTTGATAATCTAATTGACGGACTAATTAGATTTTTTTTGTCGTCTCGCCTATTCAAAAATAAAAATAATTAATTAAAATAAGTCTCCTCTATATCTCTTTATAATATTAGTATAAATTTACTTTTATAGCTTTTATCTAATTAATTAAATCTTAAATTAATTCACTGACTCACACAGCACAGCGTAAGCGCTGCGGGACTGTTCGAAAGAGATACAGTGGCCCCGGAACACAAAGTGCGATGAAGTAACATGGATGAGTTTTAGTCAGTAAAAGTCTGACACTCCCTTCTGCTCTGCCCAGAGCGGGAGGAGTCATTTGATGATTTCCCATCCGGAAAAAAAAAGACACAGCGTAAACCGCTGGGTCTGAAAGTATACAATTTTGATAAAAAGTTGCCATTTTTTTTCCATGTGTACTGAATAATCAGATCTTGCTCCCTTCTTTTTCTTTTTTGATATAACAAAGACGAACACTAAATATGGATTTATTAAACGTTATCCCCTATAAAGGTAACACAGGGCAAGAAATAACTGTTAATGAGTCGCTGTTGCAAGAGCCATGATCGCGGGTTGGTCGGCGCTTGCAACAGCGTCGAATTATCAGGAGCTCAAAATTAACAACAATCAAGATATCCCGTAAGTGACATTAGAAGTTTAGTTATAAACCGCGAAAGCTTAAAACAGTGTTTGTTAATGCGTCTATTCAAAGAGCACATCAGTTCTCATCCAAAAAGTTTTTCCGCATACATTTCCTTTATAAACCAGCATTTCTCCCCACAGGTCTGGGTGGAGCGCAGCATCGAGTTCTGCACAGAGAAATGGCCGGACTCGATAAAAAAGGAACTGTTCGGTGCGTTCAGCTTCGTCCTAGTGTACGCGGTGCCCGGTGAGTGTTTGAGTATTAAACCACAGTTCCGCTGTTCCAAACAGATTGCATGGTATTATTGTAGGTTGGTTGGTTTTTCGGAAGTTAGATTTTGGATTTTAGTATTTGGGATTTTAATTTGGGAGTTCTATATGAATAATTGAGCCTGGTTTGAACAGGTTTAGTTGACATCAAAAATATTTATAAATGTATACAGATGTTATCAGAATAAAAATAGTAATTGTTTAAGAAAAATTGAGATCCCAGGCTCTGTCGCGGTGCTGACATGATTACGTCTTCTTCTTAGCGTGTGAATGGCAATCTACATTGTATCGGCCCAGCACTGAGCTACTAGTATAGTGCCTTCAGTATTTCCTGTAGTGAACAACCAACAGGACACGCAGGACATGATTTATAAGATAAGTGCCCCATCGTTTGTGGAATAGCACCACATTTATACTACAGGATCGTCTCCATTCATGAATCTCTACCTGAGCAGGTATTTACGTAGTTGGACACGTTACAGTTTCATCGACACTAACCAGTTTGGTATTGCAAGTGGATTACGATTTTCGTGGCTTTATCCTGTCTACCATTAGTACATTTAAATGTTTTTGGCTGTAATTCATTCAAAAGCTAATGGAGAAAGACAAATGGAATAGAACAGCAATGTCAGATTAAAAAATTCTGGGCCTCCAAGTCTTTACCAAAATAATTTGACCGCAGCAAAAACAAAAAAGGGTTAGATTAAAGTAAGAGCTTTAAGGAAAAAAGGGATACACATTACACCGGGGTTTGTTTTAACTGAAAACCAATTAGGTGTATGAGGAAAACAAAGCAATAAAGTGACCCTTGTATCTTTTCGCGAATGTACCACAGAAACATCGCCAAGTTCAATGACCATATTCTTCGTTTTGTATTTTACAAAGTGATTCTTCTTTTGTAAAAGATGAATAAATCTCATGTAAAACTTACAATATAGAAAAATATTCGTAAAATGTTGATAGTTCATGGGTGTTTCACATCGGCAAAGCAACTATTATTTTTAAATTAATTTGTTTTACAAATTTGACGATTTATTTTTATTTACCTGTCAAGTTTTTCATTAGTTTCTTGAATTTTATATTCTTTAGTTATAAATTAATATCCATTTATCTGTAACTCTCACAAAAAATCGAGACATTCTGAATACAAAAATAAAAGTTCACATTTTACTAAATATTTAAATTCACAATGTGTAAACTGAACTATTTTTCAACGAGCAGGTACTACCTAACCATTTTTTACGTCTTGCATGAATGTGTCAAAACTAACAAAAGAAATCTCCATATCTGTTTTATTTGAGACATAAATATATGATTATGATGTCAGATCTAGATGATGATGATTATGACAACAAATCATGGATTTTTTTGACAATCAAACTCTCTAACGTAACTAAAAAGTATCTATAACTACGACTATATTTAATTTGTGACACGACTATATTATAGTCACTTAACTTACAAAACAAAATGTAGGTAAAAACTCTTGAATCGGAAGCTCAAAGGGCAACCTCCGGAAAAAAATGTACCTTCCTCATTCTTCTCCAGAAAAAATCGTCCAGAAAAGGGTCAAGAAAGGGCCATTTGTCACGCGTTATTATTTTATGAACTACCGGTTTGGAGTGGTAGGTATATCTGTGAGTGAACGAAGGGGGAAATGATTCTGTTATGAGTGATGATTTTTCTATCTCAATAATATAATAAAATATAATATAATAAAATATAAAAATAAAATAAATATTTGTCTGTATGTTTTTCTGTCTAGTCGAAACATGGCCGTACCTACTAGCTATAGATTATCCTCAGCCTAATTTTCTGGGGATAACGAGAATATGTGGATTTAACATAATGGTTTATGCCAGCGGCATCGCTCGCGTGGAGATTGTACCTATAATTTGTACCTAACTGGGGGTTTTAAATTGTGTAATATACCCAAAATTAAATACAATATTTATTTACCACTGAAACTTTTAACATTTTTTTATCATTGCTTAACCGCATGAACAACATGTTCCAGCAATTCTTTTAACTCAACACCGCAAGATGCTCAAATGTGATAAATAGCTTTTGTGACAATAATTTTCGTTTATTCATTTTACAACATGTCGTTACATTTTTATATATTCCTAATATAAAAACAATATAAATTAAAAACATTTTGCATTTACAAATATAAAATAGTAGCCCACCAGCGCTGGGAACAGGGTCCGAGCTGCCGGCGGTCAGGGCTCTTGAGAGAGGAACCTCCTAATAATACGTGCCGTGTCCAGAAGTACTGCTATCTGAATCAAGCCCAGCTGCCAAGCGAGAGCCTCCTAAGATGTTGATCGAGGCTCTTGGCTATTAAACCATTGGCCGACACGACTATCGGCACAATGACTGCTGCTACTACTACTGCTGTACTCACGTCCCACATGTCGACAACCTCGCGAGCAAGATCTAGATATTTGAATTGTTTATCTTTCTCTGCTTTCACGAGGTTCTTGTCATGCGGGACCGTTATATCAACAATCATTGCGCGACGCTCCAATCAATCTATCACCACAATGATTATTATTATAAATTTCTTTCTGCTACATAAATATATCATCATAAATCGTCGTATAAGTACAAATACGATCGCGTTTTGATACTAAGATTTTATTAGGTACTATTATTTTCATGAAAAATACTTTTTTTGTGAAAATAAATGTGAAATTTTATTTTCTCAGTTGATGTTGTTACTTACTACACGTAACAGCTGTTCTACTGAGTCTAATTTGTCCAAATCACTTGGGTTGCTACGTGATTTCGTAGCGACGTAGCGCGTAGCAGCGTAGGCGTCTACGACAATGTGAAGGTTTCTTTTCCAAGACAAAATTGATTTCATTTTCTTAGGCTTAAAATACATAAAAGATACAAACTTTATGACATTGCTTTTTAGAATTTTCAATCTATAATACTGAGGAATCGGTTTTGTGGTTTTGGAGATTAGCATGTACGAACACATCGGCACGTGACTTTTATATGTTTACTAAGAAGATTACAGACGTAAAGTTTGGAACTTTGGATGTAGGAGGTTTGTCTTCAGAAGTACTGAACCGATTACAATAACTTGGGAAAAAATGGGAAGCTACATTATCCCCGAGTGTTTGTAGGCTATATTTAAAACTTTCCTGTGGGATACTTTCCCATCATAACGCGGGCAAAGCCGTGAGTATAGTACCTCAGTGAAATTATATACGGGATGTAAACAGACGAAGTCGTCCACCAAGCATTGTGTACATCAAACTAAGTAACTCAATGCAAAATTTTTAGCTAGTAAATGTTTTTTTTTTGGGATGAAAAATCAGGTTTTTTGGCAGAACTAAATGCGACGCACTTAAAACATTGTGCTGATTCATGTATTTAAGGTGGAAGCTTAGACGCGCTTTCCCATACATTATTTTTGATATACATTCTCGATACTTATATACTTTTTGTAGAAGTAATGAAACAACTTGATGTTATTATAAATTAGTGTTGTCGCAAACCCCTTCAAACATAAAGAAATAACAAGGATTGTAGGATTTCCAGGGCCGAAAAAAAACGAAAAATCTTTGCAAGTGTGCGTGCTTGGAGTCACCCCATCTATAGGATTTTCAAAGAACAATCGAACCTCTTGCTTAACAAAACTCGAAATAATTATCTGCTGATTACTAGATGGCGTGGCGTTGTCTTTGTAAGGTCAAGGTAGTGGTCAAGTATGTGCGTGCGGGGAGTTTTGACTCGCGAATAATTCACATTTCGTTCGTCTAACAAGTAGGTAGGTAGGTACTGCTGCAGCGGTTTTGTTTGGGTGAATCAGATTTATCATTTTATTATGAATGATTTGAAGTTAGAAAAATTCTTATTATGTCATGTTGTTAACCCAAACCAAAGTTGAAAGTACATTAGGGATGAAATGTGTAGGTAATTCGGAGTTGGTTCTAATTTTATTGTGTGATAGCTAAAACTTATTAGTTATTAACAAGTAGGTATTCAGACATACCTGTATACTTTAGTTTTGTACGTGGACTTTTCGCGGTTTATGTAATAAACTAATAATGTACTTACATTATATAGGTAACATTACATTCATTCATCACACTATTTATATTCATGAAGGTAGGTACCTACTACCTGCTTACTTACTAAAACTTACGAGACGCAGTCAAGGGGGTCTAAAATGGCCGCTTTAGCAGAATCGTTTCGTGAATCACGTTAAAAATTTAAAATTCTTAAAATGGACTTTATGACTATTGACATAAAGTCCATTTTAAGAATTTAATTTTTTTAACGTGATTCGTGCTAAGATTCTGCTTAGATTCTGCTATAGCGGCCATTTTAGACCCGAAGGTCATGATGGGAGAAAAATAAGTGCCCTAACTATACCTACATAGTAATGAATAAAACCCCAATGAAAAACACAAACCTTACAGTCTGTTCAATCGATTTTGACTTCTATTGCGTTACCTTACAAATAGGTAGCTGCTGCAGTAAACAGTTGGTATTGTAACCACGTTTTTGCTTTTAATGCCATTCTTATGCCTACGGAATAGAAGTCAAAATCGGTTGACCGGACTGTAAACCGACCTGTTTGCAGAAAACCTGCAAAAAAAAAAGAAATGTGTGCTGGGCCACATACTAGAACTGAAACTTCAACAGACAAGTGGAAAAACAATCGAGTTCATTTGTTTTTTTTTTTCAATAAACTGCTTTTTATTTGCAAGCCAATTCGAAATTTAAAAAATACCTTTGATATGTTACCTCCTTGGTTGCCCTTGCCATGTTTCAGAGTAAAAGATCATTCCATTTTTAAATAACACGACAGATATGAGTTTACTATGTAATTTATTTGGCCGCTAAACATGACAGATATGTATTTTCAACCGACTTCCAAAAAGAGGAGGTTCTCAATTCGACTATATTTTTTTTTGTGTTTGTTCGTTTGTGTTTCGACTGGGTGAACCGATTTTGATAATTCTTTTTTTATTTGAAAGCTGGTGGTTCCCATGTGGTCCTATTTTAATTTGGTGAACATCTGACGCTGTTCTTTGGAGATATACAATGGAACTCTTCAAAAATAGACGGCAAATCTGCCGTGATTGTTGGAATCACTTGGATGTTTATTGTTTATACAACATCATGACGTAACATCACGCCTGTATGCTCTGAGGGGGTATGCAGATGTGTACAATACATCCCGATTTCGACAGTTAGGTATGTAAAGTTGGAGCGTTCGTGTTCCACGCGCGCCTCAAAGAGATGGCAAATATTTGTTTGGGAACAACTAAAAATTAAAAACTTTTATGAAAAAATAAAACCGACTTCAAAAAATACAAAAAAGCGAAAAATAACTTTAGCTTCAGAAGTCGGTGACAAAAAAAACTAAATCAATCAAACAAAGGTCACCGCCTTCTGAAGCTAGTTATTTTTCGCTTTTTTGTGTCGGTTTTATTTTTTTTGCCGGCCGCTGGTCGCATGTATAGGGCCAGTACAGCAATTTCGAATCTCGAAGAAGGTTGTCAAAATAATGCTCAAATTTCCAAGCATGTTTGAGGAAAAATCTTGTTATCTAGTCATGTTGTTCACCCAAACCAATGTTTGAAAGTAGGTATCTATAAAATAAACGCCCTAACTATACCTAATAATAATGAACACAATGAAAATCACAAACCATACAGTCCGTTCAATTGATTTTGACTTCTATTGCGTTGCTCTACAAGTAGGTAGCTGCTGCAGTAAACAGTTGGTATTTTGTAATCACGTTTTTGCTTTTAATGCCATTCTTATGCCTACGGAATAGAAGTCAAAATCGGTTGACCGGACTGTAACAAAGGCGAAGTGGCGAAGTTACGCGAACTAGAGCTGTCTATTTGTGTTCCCACGTTAGGGTATTTTCCCTAAATTTAGGGATTTTTTGAAAGAATTGTAGATTTTGGCAGAATCTTAGAAAACCTATGCCAAAAATTAGCAGAATTAGATATTGACAAATTACCTGTGCTTCACTTGGGTATAATTAGACTAAAATATGTATGGACCTCGATGCGCGCATCGAGGTCCATAGAGGAGCCTCCTCCACATCCTAACAGAATCAAAATCACAAAATCAATGGGCGCTATTGTACAGTGCTTCCTGAAATTAGTTTTATTTCGGACCGCGCTGGTGAGCGGATAAGATTGTATGTATGGTACCTAGTACAATCAGTGAACCCCTCAGCTGACCAGGTCATGACCTCTGACCCATATACCTATCAGCTGACCTAGATCGTTGACCCCCTGACCCTAGTACTCATCAGCTGACCAGGTCATGACCCCTGATCTTAGTACGAACCAGCTGGTCCATGGTCACCAACCTCTGAACCTCCACCCATGTACCCATGTGTAACCAGGTCATCGACCCCTACCTTATGTACCTGTCAGCTGGGCCGGGTCAACTATGTACTAATAAGTGTTCCAAGGCTTTGTATATGTATAAAGCGAAGATAAGAACTAAATAAGCTTTCAAACCAGTAGGAGTTTTTATTTGAAATCCCCAACAGTTTGTAAATATGTGAGCACCATGTACCTATCTATCACAATTTATGTCATTGCTTTATTTTTTATTCTTTTTACCTATTGTGGTACACTAATTTCATTATAAATGTGAGCACCATGTGGCCATTTAGTATATTTTATGTACTTTTGTGACATGAACGAGCATGGCAGTTGAGAATTTGACATGCTGTTTCGCTGATGTTGGATCATAGTTTCAATCAAAATGTTTGAGCAGAGTGGTGCTGATCCACGTGTCATGCTCGTGAATGGCCGCCGTTATTCGAGACTGCTGTTGTTGAACTTGTTTTTAAAAAGAGTGTCCATGTGTAACTAGAGACTGAGTCCTTGACAATTCAATAGTGCCTGTAAATGGTATTTAAATAAATGCTTTGAGTTTGTATCAATTGTATTTTTTTGCCTTCAACAATTTATTGTATAATGTAGTTGAAGGGTGGGCAGTGATGTTTAGGTTGTATGTTCAAACCCTGACAGGCTCTTTATTTTGGGTAAATGAATACTAATACTACTTGAATAAAAAGCATTACTTACAATAGTTAATTATATAATTAGTGTAAAACAACAAAACCACATTCATATTTTGTTAGAACAGAACTTCATTGCGGCATTGAAAACAGATGCAGTACTTTTATCAAATGGCACATACCACACAACACATAGAACACAAATAATTTAGAAGTTAGATCACAATTAATTTCGAAATTGTTATGTACAGAATGAGGAATCACTTTGACGTTTGGTGGTGGAACAAAATTAAATCATGCTATAGTCATCAGACATAAACAGTTCTATAGGTAAACTTTATGCTCCAGAGTAACTCAACTTTTGGACATAGCCGATTGCGTTGTCACCGTAAGATTCCCTTGTTGAAAGAACTGCTAGGCTAACCTAGGTACGGTATGAAAACTTTGATGTTTACTTCTAGAAGTTTAGTCCGTACAACCATGTCAACACTAACTTTCGGTAGATTCGAGTACAGAAAATACAATAGATTTTCGCTTTATATTCAGAATGTTTATCTTCACAACAGCTATAACCTCAAATAAACGAGAGTGATCGATGTCACTAGCTAGATGCTGATTGGTTTATTAAAACACGTTCCGTTTCAAGTTTGGTACTTTTGATTGGTAATTATTGTTAAAAATTCACATTAACTAAAATAAAAACGTTGCAGTGGCCCTTCTTGTATGATTTTTTTTTTTACATTTTAGTCACAAAATATTGTTAAATATGTTATCTGCATCTTTCCTAATTAAACGTTTTTGATGAGAACGCCATCAAGCGGTTCAGAAAGTAAACTATTTACGTGTGCTTGTGTGTGTGCATGGTGTGTACAGATTTAAAGTGGAGACGGCTGGTGGATTTGTCACCAAATCTCCGTTTGAGAAGAGATAACAAGGAAACTGTTTATGTGGAAAAATCAAGACAAAAGGCTAGTTAGGCGCAATTAGAATATTGTCTATCTTAGTTATTTAGGTTAGGCGTAAACATAAATAATACCCAAATGCGAGACTACAACGCCATCTATTGAAAAAACGGCGGCGGGATGAGCAAAGGGATCCCCTTAATAGTACGAGGGTCTTGGAGGTGTTTAAAGTAAAAATCAAACATTAAAAAATATATTTATACAAAAACTTTACAAAAGTTGTAACTTTGACCCACAATATCTCCGTAACTAGAAGGTTCCCAGATATGGTCTACAACAAAAAAAAGTATCGTAATGACGGGGAGAACAAGACGTGCCTTTCGGGTTCGTTAAGAGTCTTTTTTCACCCTTGATTAAATTCTTTTTTTTTTTTTTAGATCAAATTTAATTAAAACAACTGATACTCGTAGTTACTCGTTTAAATAAATTACATTACTATTAAATACTTTTTATTTTTGACTAAATACAAGGTAATTAATAAAAAAACACGATCCCACTTTTAAAGATCCCATAGTTGTATTTATAGCATCTAGTGGCTTGTGGTCCTTTAGTTTTTAAAACTTGTTTCTCAATGTTTTACCAACAAACGTCCCGCTGTCAAAGTCGTTCAAGGTAAAAAAACAGAAATTTTGAAAGGAATTTCTTTACAGTATTAATAATTGACTCTCTTCAAACTCCAAGAGGTGAGGATCATTAATATCCTTCACACATTCTTTACATAGCCACGAGAACATAGACAGCAGACTTTCAAAATGGCAGCATGCATTATATACCGTGATACTTGTTGTTTTGAAAGTAGTTTGGTTGTTGTAAAGGTAATGTGTGATTTTGTGATTTAAACGTTTTGGTTTTTTATTGGTAAGAATATACTATAATAGATAACCAAAGTACCAAACCAAATTGTACCAAAGTACTAATATGGTAGATGACAAAAAAATCCAATTAGTCGGTTAGATAAATTTCCAAAACATATTGGACACATATTTTTTCTTTTTTCACATATGAGTACATTTTTTACCGGCAAGTGACGTCACAAGCCGTCATGATCTTTGGCACGTTTTATCTTCGTCAATTTTTATAAATTTGATAAAACAAAAAACACGTATCCTATATTTTTCGATAATCTAACTGAAGGACTAAACAGAATCATATTCTTTTTAGTCAGGAATCATCCCTATTATGATACAGGAAAAATCGTAAAATGTTTATGTACCTACACTTATACGGTAAATTTCCACAAGGGTTCACCGAAAATTATGTGTAAGGGAAAATCTTTTTTTTTTTGTAATCAATAACTTGTGCTGACTGTGCTGCTTATCAAGATCATCATCATCCACACCCGACTTCATATGACGTCAACATGAAGTCGGGCTGTGGCTACAGGCATGGGCTCTCTTTGTTTGCGCCTGACTGTTAACTTACACAAATAGTTGCTAAATTGTAGTACTAAAGATTTTATTACCTTACCAAAGTAGTAGTGGTAGAGGTCCTAGGTTCAATTCCCGGGTCGGGCAAAGTGTTATTGGGTATTCCATCATGATTTTTTCAGTAGCAGGCACAGAGTCTGGATTTGTGCCCGATTGTTGGCAATAGGCTCATCCCTTAATACAACTGGTGAAATGTGGGTGTAATATTAGGTAACCCTCTGCCCAACCCTTCGGGTATTACAGGCTTGATGTTATGTGTGTAAGTAGCAGTAATTTAGTATACAGGTTGGAATTTTTCAATGCCACCTGGAAGGAAACCACTCTAAATACTGGAGATAGCAAATTTTACTCAAAGGAAACATTCCTTTATTTTTAAAAAGAAACAAATCTGCATTCTCAGATTTTTGAAAATTCGCTTGCCACATTCGGGCATCGAACCCGGGATGGATCGACTAAAGTTCGAAAAAATAACATTCTGTACCCTTTTGACATCAATCGATAGGGTCAATCATATGGATCAAATCTCTCTAACAAACATGACAAATTAAATGAAAGGAAAAACATTAATAAAAGTGCTCTAACTTATTGAATTTATCCCATTAAATTTATAACTGTTCTTCAGATTTCATGATTTTCCCTTCATTTAATTTATCATGTTTGTTAGAGAGATTTGATCCTTAAGATTGCCCCTATCGATTGATGTAAAAAAAGTACAGCATGTTATTTTTTCGAACTTAAGCCGGTTCGATTCCCGATTGTGGCAAGCGAATTTTCAAAAATCTGTGAATGCAGATTTGTTTCTTTTTAAAAATAAAGGAATGTTTTCTTTGAGTAAAATTTGCTATCTCCAGTATTTCGAGTACTTTCGCTCCAGGTGGCATTGAAAAATTCCAGCCTGTATATTACAGCTTATCTGTACAGATAATTAAGTTTTACTTTAATCGTGTGCTTATAAACCAGTATCTGGTACTGCCGTTTCAAACAACGTAGAAAATTACTAAGCCTTTGATACAATTCTAACCATAAGGGACAGAAGTTTTCTTCTACACAACAAAACAAAGTACTACAAAGACAGATAGAACTCTGCTTACCCTCAGATCAACGCACAAACTTTAGCAACTACTAATGACGTCACAAAGAGCGTTCACATTAATATTTCGTAACATTCAAGTCTGTTGTTTCTAACTTTAAGTAATTTGTTCTGTCGAGATGTTAGCAAGTAAATGTACTTCGAGAAATGGATACTTACAGGATAGGTCGTACGGTGGGTTTATTCTTCCATCAAATCGTCACTAAATTTTCTGAACGGTGTAATTAAAGTAACTGAAAATTTCTTAAAAGGTCTCTTATGCGTCCACCTGTCCGCATCGGACACATCGTATCAAACGAATCGTAGTATTATTTAACAGATTTGAGCGATCCGTACAGTGCGGATCAGTGGATGTACTTGTGTGACTTTCTATACAAAGAATCCTACGATCCGTTTGATGCGATGCGTACGATGTGGACAGGTGGACGCTTTTACCTTTAAGGGAAGTAACGACAATGTTGCTATTTCGGGAATATCCTGGATGAGGCTGATGCAAAAGCTTGGCATAAGTAATGAGAGGCCTAAACCCAGCAGTGGGTGAAGGCCGTCTTTAGATGATGATGATGATGTTTATGAAGGGATGTAACAGCAAGTATTGTTCATTATGGTGATTAAAACGACCCCTTAAGAAGTTCAATGACACCTTTCATCAGTTATTTCCAGCCAGGCACAAATTCAGACCGTTACTGATTGTGTAATATAAAACATTTTCACACAAAGTTTTGCACAGGCAGTCGAATTGTCGAGGCTATTATTTTGATTATACTAAGAGGTTATTAGCGCTAGATGGCGCGTTTCTTCCTGTCTGCTCTGACTTTTGGTATCTCAGTTCACTCGTGCAAAGCGATCGCGAAATAGAACGACGTGTTAAGCACAGTATTAACACGGAATGGACGAAATGGTGGCAGGTCATGGAAACAATCTGCGACACCCGCGTTCCCCTTAAACTTAAGGGGAAGATTTATAAAACAATGGTTATATCTTTTTTTTTCGGATAGTTAATCATCAAATGACTCCTCCCGCTCTGGGCGGAGCAGGAGGGAATGTCAGACTTTTACTGACTAAAACCCATCCATGTTCCTTCATCGCCCTTTGTGTTCCGGGGCCACAGTATCTCTTTCGAATACTCCCGCAGCCCCGGCAGACATCGGCCCTTCCTTTTTGCTGACTCTCTTTGAGGCGCGCGTGGAACACGAACGTGCCGTCGATACGGCCTGTCGTCATGAGACGGACGGACGGCGAGCTAGCCCATAGCTCACCGTCCACAGGCCCGCGCCTACGGTGGTCGACGCGACGCGACGCCCGAGGCGTCCCGCGGCGGCTGGGACGTGTGGATCTCTGTCTCTCACGTTCCGCCACCTCCTTCGCTAGCATGACTGCTTCGCAGAAGGAGGTGACGGCGTCCCATTCCGTCCTGCTCCGGACCATGGATTGAACCAGGGCTGGGAGCGAGAGGTCACCGCCGCCGATCGCCACTTCGAGGACACGGCGGTGTTCCGCCCAAGCGGGGCACACCTCCTCGGTGTGCTCCACCGTGTCCTCCGGTTGGTCCTCACAATGGAAGCACCCGGGCGTACAATGGTTATACCTGCTGTCTTGTATAGATCAGAATGTTGGGCCACAAAAGGGATGAATGAAAGGCATTTGCATGTCGCGGAGATGAGAATGCTAAGAGGGATGTGTGGTGTTACGAAAATGGATAAAATAAGAAATGAGTACATAAGGGGAAGTCTGATAGTGGCGATAGTTGTTAAACTTTTCAAAAATCAATTACTCAAGTCATTGAGTTGATAAGTTAGTGGCATCACAAGTTACTAGTGCCCAAAATCTATGGGGAACCGCGTTTCGACAGCTCAAAAAAGTATGTCAATTGATTGGCGGTGGAAACACCGTATTTTATTCTCTAAAAATAAATACAGACTTTCTGATTACCGTTTCGCCAGAAATATTTACTATACAAATCATGAAAAGCCAAAATAAATCCGTTTTAACTAATTTGATAACGTAAATGAGGTTTCATAGAAATAGAATTAATGTAAGGAGGCTTACCTTATTTTAGAATAAATATTCGTAATTATAAAATAAATATCCTTGTTTATTTTATCCATGTATTTTCATCCTTTGAAGTTCTGTTAAAACGAATAAGCGTTCATTAAGAGGCGCTCGAGTCGACTACCTTTCGTCTTTCTAATTTGTTGAGAAATATCTTTGCAGTAGATACCTATCTGTAAAATTGTTTTTGCTGTTTCCAACAAGAAGTAAAATTAAAATGAATTATATATTTGAGTTAAAATACACCCGAAAAGTTGAAAGGAAGGAGTTGAATTTCTCATAAAAATTTGTGCCCGGTTGATGAGACTCGCCCCCTATTACATAGGATTTAAACTTAAACTTTTAAACTTCGAGGCGTGATGTTATGTTAAGGTGTTGTGTTTAAGGTCCTCTATATTAACACAGTTTGTATTTTATCACATGTACGTTAGTCTGTAAGGTAAATATCTATAGGCCAAAGTTGGAAATAAATGAATGTTGTTGTTGAATCCAAAGCGAAGATTGTCTTCGAAGGATTGCTCTGCATGCACCTTCATAAAATTGTATATGAAAGTTCAATACACTTGTTACTGACATTGAAATTAAGACTAATTAATACAATGATTAATGGAGTCATTAGTTGCTTTGTTAGTTTACATGTTTAGGGTTTCTGTTAATTGACTATTTGTTTATAGGAGATGAAGACAATGAATTGCTTGATATTCTAGATAATATTACAAATGCAGCCGCAGCGGCGCATGCAAATACAGGCGCCTTTGGCATTGTTCAAAATACTTAGATAGGTCTATCTTTTGAAATACTAATTGATACCCCTTTACTAATGGTTTAGCAATGTTGTCTTTTGATCTTTTTGTATCCTGTGTAACCGCAGTGATGAAATGAAATTGCGTCGATAGAGTCTATGAAATTGATTAATTAGATTTGTTTTGATTTAAAATATTTTTGCTAATACTTTGTGAAGAAACGTAACTTATAAAAGACATTTCTTGTCTGTCTGCGCAGAGCGTTATGTTAGGAATGTGAATTTTAAAATTATTTTAGGTTAGGTTGGCATGCTAATAAAAAGATCAAAAAGATATTTAATTATCACTATTTTTTGTTTGCCGCGTGCTTATCCCACTTGTATATTTTTATCGAATATTGCTATAAAAAGTGTCACCTCACAAACACTATTCGCGTCGCGCCGCCATGACTATAAATCTTATCTACCAACAGACAGAAAATCACGCGCCAAACCGTTTTATTAAATTACGCATGACATGTCGTACTCACAAATATATCTCCACAACCGATTACGGGATTCTGGGAACGGTATTGCGGCTTTTTGACATCTTCTCCGGGTGTGTCATGTTTGCATACGGATCAAATTACGTGGAAGGGTATTTTTGAGATAATTGTTTTTTTTTACCAAAACCATTCAAATATTTACGGGACAAGACGAAGAAAATCGTAATCCAAACACTTATTACTACTTAGTAACAAGTCGTTCTGTCTAGTGTCAGACGGTCGCTTGTCAGTTAAGATTCGTGTGTCAAAATCGAATATGTTCGGGATGAAAATTATTGTATGACAATGTTCCCAATGTCCGCTCTATAACTGTTGTAAATCTCTTTGTTTTTTTACGAAATTTTCGGGAGTTTCATAATATAAATTATTGTTGTACAAGGGTTTTAAATAATAAATAAATAGGTACAAAGTACTTCCTTATTTAATTTTCAAAGAAAACAAAGTAGCTCTTTCTTTTACCAAGTTTAATTTTCAAAGAAAAAGTGTAGCCCTTTCCTCCTTTTATTACAAAAACAAAAATCGTAAATATCTGAAAGCATATTATAGCAACGTTAGCTGGACAAAGGCGCATTGTGCGTTTCCGCTGATCCATTAAATAATACAGATATGAATTTTCGGACGACGCTTCTGCAGGTTGTAGAAGATGTGCGATAAAGGACTAATAAAGAAGATATTGAAAGATAAATGTCGTAGTTTTTTTTAGTCCATGTCTCGGTGACGGCTTGAAGTAAAATATTAGATTATAATTAAACAAGCGAACTATGAAAAGCCAGCTGTAAATTCGGCTCCACAGTTCGCTTGTCTAGTACGCTTACAGTTCTCGTTGTTCCGTCTTTTGTTTAAAAGTTTGTTCAAACTTCTACACGATAAGCGACTCTAAACCGCAAAACGCGCTTATCGTAGGAATTGCGTCCAAAGAACTACATAAGCATAAGCTCAATAAGCCTACAGCGTTCCCACTGCTGGGGCACAGGCCGCCTCTCTATGCTAGGACATGATCCACGCGGGTCCAGTACACCAGTACTAGGTAGCAATCTTATTGACAACAGCTAAGATAAACATCTAGTAGTCCTACATAATTTCATAGTAAACAGAGTCTTGTCCATTTTTATCTATAAGTATATATAAGTTATCACTTACTTTCAATGCAAAATGCTCACTTGGAGTATGAGCATGCTAACCTAAAAACATTTAAAGTCTTCTTGTGACTACATTTAAAGCTTACAAAGACAGCATAGGAACCTTCAGAGTATCGCCATTATTCTTACCTAATACCCTATTAATTAATGTATCTTCAATATTTATTACCGCCGAAGCCATCTTTACTTAAGCTTGCTATCGGAAATTCAATTACTGGTCCTTAGCCACGGCTTATGGTTCCGACACCCAGTTTTCTTTTCCTCTGACGCGGGTCAATTGCTGCGGCATTTGATTAAGCTTCTTAGATCCTTATGTTCTTCCTTAGATGCATAAGTAGCCGTTACTGGGTAATATGGTACCGTAGGAAACATGAAGCTTTGTTTGGTAATTAGCATTTTGTGAGCATTGTGAGCAACACTATAATATTACTAGCTGTTGCCCGCGGCTTCGCCCGCGTGAAGTTCGGTATCTGTGCCACGGGATCATACTGAAGGGACAAATAGTATCCGTGTATGTGCCAAATTTCATAATGATCACAATTATTATCATCACAATTACCATCACTATCACGCTCACCATCATTATCACAATCACAATCACAATCATCATCACAATCATCATCACCACAATCACCACCACAATCACCACCACAATCACAATCACAATCATCATCACAATCATCATCACCACAATCACCACCACAATCACAATCACAATCATCATCACTGTCACAATCACTGTCACAATCACAGTCACAATCACAGTCACAATCACTGTCACAATCACTGTCACAATCACTGTCACAATCACTGTCACAATCACTGTCACAATCACTGTCACAATCACTGTCACAATCACTGATTTGATTGATTTTTAGACATTTCAACCCCATGACACCCCAACAGGGGATGATGATATTTCAGGTCCACCACATTAAATCTTAAAATCGTTGTTTTTGTAATACACCTGACCCGATACACCATACAAATTAAAGCCATGTTGATTTTCAGAATTTGTCACCCCATTTCTCCATATTAGGGTTTGAATTCTGAAAAAACCTGAAACCCGTTTCTACTCATTTATCAATAGAAGCACTCCTGCGAAGTTTTGAATAAAATAGTCTAACTAATCTTGTTTCCCCATACAAACTTTGGAGCCCCGTTTAACCCCCTTAGGGGTTGAATTTTGAAAAATCCTTTCTTAGTGCACCCCTAGACCACATAAGAAATCTACTTGTCAAATTTGGAATCTGTAGACCCAGCGGTTTAGACTGTGCATTGATTTTTAGACTTTGTCACCCCATTTCCCCCTCTTAGGGGTTGAATTCTGAAAAAACCTGAAACCCGTTGCTACTCATTTATCAATAGGAGCACTCCTGTGAAGTTTCGAATATAACTTATTTCGTTTTCCCATACAAACTTTGGAGCCCCGTTTAACCCCCTTAGTGGTTGAATTTTGAAAAATCCTTTCTTAGTGCACCCCTAGACCACATAAGGAACCTACTTGCCAAATTTGGAATCTGTAGACCCAGCGGTTTGGGCTGTGCGTTGATAGATGAGTCAGTCAGTCAGTCAGTCAGTTTCTTCTTTTATATATTTAGATTAGCTCGGGTTGCGTCTGTTGCTAAATATAAATATTAAACAGTCTCATTTCGTTTTGAAAAAAAAAGCGTTTCCTTATTCAGTCAGTATTTTGGGTTTGTCTCCACGCTATCAGATCACGTTAGCCACGGATCACGGCGAGTTGTATCCACTGATACCGTTATCCGTTTCCCCTTAAATAAAATATTTTCGAAACTGTTTTTTTTTTATCTACTTTCCCAAACGAAAAGCAGTTATATTAAAAAAAAAAAACATTAGGAATGTACTATCAAAAAGTTTTATAACTCTACACAAATAAATAAAATTGAAGTGTCCGTGTGTGTTCGTATTTACTGTGAGAGTGACACTGGGTATATCAAAATAAAACAAATATAAAAAAAAAACAGTCGGGCATTAAATAATCGACTTCGCCAATGTGGTGTTCACTAGAAACACTAGTAAGGGTAGAAGAAGAATAAAACCACCAAATTATCAGTTAGTAGATGAACTCTTTAAGAGTACGTGTGCTCACTGCCCGGGATAAATGGGGACTACTCAAACGACGGATCCTTAAAGCTCACGCTACGTTTATAAGTATATCAAGTCTAGATTATTTAATGGGTCCCGACTGTTCTTTTTTTTTTTTATCAGTCGGGACCAGTATTGGATGTAATGATTTTTCATTACATCCTATATGGGTCCCGACTGATGCAGTCAATATATCCTGTTTCCTAAACTTGTTTTTTTCTTTTTAGTTTTATTTAAAGTTATTAGTTATTTTTTATGCAGTCGGTTTTTTTTTTTATTAATTTTTTTTGGTGACTATTAATATAAGGTGTTATTCTAATTTTTTTTTGTTGTTTTGTTTTGTTATTTGTTTTTGTTTTAGGTACCGTAGTATGTACCGTAGTAGACGTTTCGTAATAAGCTGTTATTTTGAAATTACACACTGACACTTCAATTTTATTTATTTGTGTAGAATAATATATTACTTTTTGATACACATTCATAATTATGTTTTTTTTTTTTAATAATTATAACTTCTTTTCGTTTGGGAAAGTAAGTAGATAAAAACAGTTTCGTAAAATAATTTATTATATTTCTTGTGTCTGTACACCGCGCCGTGATCTGTTTCGATGTTGTTTTTTTTCATGTAGCCACGGATATCGTGATCAGTGGTACACGAAAACGAGAAAATCGGATCATGGTATCAGTGGCAACAACTCGCCGTGATCCGTGGCTAACGTGATCTGATAGCGTGATCGGTGGAGACAAACCCAGTATTTTACGCTATTAACATAATATAGCAATGCATTAATTAGTACCAATTGGATTAAACTATCAAAAAACATAGACTTCCTAAAAGTAGCGGTTTATTATTGTACACATACTGACAGCTGTCATTTAAATTTTATGAACTTTATGACATCGTCAAGAAACTTGAAACAACTTGACGAAATATGACAATACGCGATAACATAGTAATCAATGGTCGTTCATTGTCTCTAGAGAAGAGGCCCTCTGTAACGCATTTGTAATGTTGCGAAACAGAATCAAGTTCATTGTACTCCAGGTATTACGTAAGATGGAAAATTCTATAGATGAATGTTTCGGAAATCGCTGGAGAATTAACAACATTGAAAGTATTATACTCGTTGGTACGACAAAATGTATTTGTTTTCTATGTTCTCGTTCTTTGAACATTGTTTGTTATTTGGCAGATTATTGATAAAAATATTGATCCATATTATGTACGTAAAGATTAATTGGGTACCACAGATAGAAAAACCTTCTGTATTTATTTTATTAAAACTTTATGCACAAGTAAAAACTGTACAAAGGCGGACTTAATGCCTTGGGCAAATCAAAATCAAAAGCATTTATTTCAAGTAGGCCAGTTATAGGCACTTTTGAACTGTCGAAACAAAGATGAAAATTAAATGTAGCTACAGTCCCAGTCACAACATAAAAACTGTGAAAGTACTGTGCCCACTCCCTAGCGTAGATCTCTATAGAGAAGAACGGGCAAGAACCTCCATAGACACTCTTTTAAATCAGAATATTGTTACAAAATCTTGGTTACATCATTCATGTTGAGATGGTATATTATGTGAGAACAATGTAGCAAGATGTGCACGTTAATAGTGTCCACAGTAAATACACAAAAAAAAATACAATTCAAATACCAAAATAATTCATTCAAATAAGCCATGGCAACTAAGAGATGACCAGTCACAACTGATAGCGCCCGTTCACGGACATGACACTTGGATCAGAACCATTCAACTCAACCATTTTGAAGGGAACTAAATGATCCGACACATGCGCCACCATCAGCGAGACATTTGAGTGAGCATGACATACTCTCAACCGCCAGGGCACATTCAAGTCAAGAAAAGACGTAGGTTTCCAGTGAATGATAGCTTTCTAGTACATAGTACTCACACAATATGGGCTATGCGATTATATAATACTAAACAGATTGAATCTATACAATGCAAAGAAAGTTGTACAATCTTCAGCAGCTCCAACAATACCATTTAATGCTATCAATTTATGCGCCCCTGTCCTTGTGGAGCAGGACCAGCATTGAGCCAAGCATTTTTACCAGCGATATAATCGCTCAACTTGTAATATGCTTGCTTACATAGTGTGTGTTTAATGCATGTTTTAAATTTCGTCTCATTCAGTTCAAGAATACTTTGTGGAATTTTATTATAGCATCTCAAACAGTGGGGCTGCGGGACTATTCGAAAGAGATACCGTGGCCCCGGAACACAAAGGGCGAGGAAGGAACATGGATGGGTTTTAGTCAGTAAAAGTCTGACACTCCCTCCTGCTCCGCCCAGAGCGGGAGAAGTCATTTGATGATTTACCATACTAAAAAAAAAAAAAAGCATCTCAAACAGTACCCCATAAAAGATGAATCTACCTTAACGAGTCTAAAGCCTGGCTGAATTAGTTGGTCCCTATTTCTAGTACTGTAATTATGTCTGTCACCTCATTTACCAAAAAGAAGCAGATTTTTTCTGACGTACATTATGTTTTCGTAGATGTATTGACAATGTACCGTCATGATGTTAATTTCCTTAAACAGTTCCCGTAGAGAATCGCGCCTACGAAGATTATATATGGCTCTGATGGCTCTTTTTTGCAGATTAAATATAGACTCAATATCTGCAGCCCGTCCCCATAGCAAAATGCCATAAGACATTATACTGTGAAAGTAGTCATTAGAAAAATCCGTCAGTTTACTGATGTAAATACCGCTAAACTGGTATATTTTAGTATACCAGTTTAGCGGTATTTACATCAGTAAACTGACGGATTTTTCTAATGACATATGCTGCTGAACTTAGCCGCCCCGCAAGAGATGTTAAATGAGAACCCCATTGTAGCCTTGAATCAAGCGTAATCCCCAGTAAAACCGTTTTATCTATGAATTCAAGTTTCTCTTTATTCAATACTAGCTGACCCGCGCAACTTCGTCTGCGTTATATAAGAGAGACAGAGAGACGGTTAGAGAGAGTGTGAGACGCCCTTAAAAGATAGATATAATAATGCTATCGCGGATTTTTATAGACTTTTTTCCGTCATACACGATTGTTGCGTAACTTTAACCGTTTACGCAGCGCACGCAACGAAAGATCTCAAAAAGAATATTTTTTTCCTTTTTTTGCAACATTATTCATTGATGCTCTGCTCCTATTGATTGTAGCGTGATTTTATATAAACGTTGTAACGTTGTTGTTCGTTGTTGCCTTCCCCGATTAATGGGCTATCCAACAGTAATAGATACTTTCAACTCGAACCAGTAGTTCCTGAAATTAGCGTGTTCAACCAACCAAACAAACACAGCTTTATAATATTAGGTATAGTATAGAATCAAGTAGGTAACAATTTAATTTCTCTGAAATATTTGCATTAATCGCTAAAATATTCAGTTTTTCTAAATAAGGGCTTCCCTCGCCAGCCTCCTCAGCCTTTTTTTTTTTGTTTTTGGATGGGAAATCATCAAATAACTCCACCCGCTCTGGGCGGAGCGGGAGGGAGTGTCAGACTTTTACTGACTAAAACCCATCCATGTTCCTTCCTCGCCCTTTGTGTTCCGGGGCCACGGTATCTCTTTCGAATAGTCCCGCAGCCCCGGCAGGCTTCGGCCCTTGCGGACCCCTTCCCTATTGCTGACTCTCTTAGAGGCGCGCGTGGAACACGAACGCGCCGCCGACACGGCCTGTCGTCATGAGACGGACGGACGGCGAGCTAGCCCATAGCTCCCCGTCCACAGGCCGGAAGGTGGTCCGGTGACCGGAAGCCACCACTTTGCCCCCGACGCCCGGGGCGTCTCCCACGACGGCCGGGACGTGAGGATATCTCCCTCTCACGTTCCGCCACCTCCTTCGCTAGCATGACTGCTTCGCAGATGGAGGTGACGGCGTCCCATTCCGTCTCGCTCCGGACCATGGCACGAACCAGGGCCGGAAGCGAGAGGTCGCCGCCGCCGATCGCCACCTCGAGGACACGGCGGTGCTCCACCCAAGCAGGGCACACCTCCACCGTGTGCTCCACCGTGTCCTCCGGTCGATGCTCACAATGGAAACACCCGGGCGTCTCCTCCCGCCCGATTCGGTGCAGGAACTTACCGAAACATCCGTGTCCGCTAACAACCTGCATCAGGCGGAAGGTGAGGACGCCGTGGCGTCTCTCCAGCCACACCTCAAAGAGGGGACTTACCGCCACTATCGTGGCGTGCCCTAGCCTCCTCAGCCTTACGTTATCATCCTTAGACACTTGATGACAGTCATACTCCATCTACGTCGAAAGTTCTCATCAAGGTGCATAAAATGAGCCCAAACACGATATAGAAATATAGATGCTGTAAACTCTTGATGACCTCTTGCAACTGCCTTCCGTCTCCACCGTCAGACCTTCGATGACAGTCCAGGCAGGTCTTAAATTCTCACCAAGATGCATGGAATGAGGCCAATAACAATATAGCTGTAAATATAATCTACGTAAACTGCGTATGCACAGCACAGTTCTTGCACGTCAAGAACACGTGAATTTATCAGGCTTCCGTTCGCCATACTACTTTTTGGAGATTTCTCCAAAAAGTAGTATAGCGAACCTCATCATACTCCTGCTCCTTATCCCAATCTATTTGGGGTCGGCGCAGCATGATTGTATTCTTCTTCCATACTTCTCTATTACTTTTTGGAAAAAAAATCACGAAAAAGTAAGAAATATAGAAATGCAAACAATTTAAATACAAAAAGAAATATAGGCAATCTAACAGCCTCAAAAAAAAAATTAACAAATCACAAAGAGTGAATATAATGTTGCGGGGTTTGAACCTGCAACCCCGTAGTTTGCAGAGCGGTCATGAAACCGCTAGGCTATTTACTTCGTCAATATAAGCTACAAATAGCCGTTCTCATGTACTTACGTCATGACTGAAACGTAAAACAATTGAAAAAATTGCTTCCCCCTTTAGGAAGTAGCGTGATAATATATACCATAAATATTTAAGAAGCCTATGCAGTAGTTTTGACGTGATGCGCGCACAAACATTTCGTAGCAACTACTTTTACCGAAGAAAGTTGATTTTCTTGAGTTCCACTATTTTGTGCGTATTCACCTCAAAAATCAAATTTCAAGAAAACTGAGAAATTATATTTACCGGTATTAGATATGAAATATATGTAGCAACTTTAAAAGGTTACACTTCATTGGTTTTGATTGTATAGGTGTTTGAAGTTTATTAATTTTAAACACAAAACCCTCTTTTTTGCGTCTCTGGATGAGATTAAAAAAAAATGCTGAAACAGGTATTTCTTTATTTTCATTAATAAGTATTTACTCTGAGTTTCATGATTCTAGAACAATCTAAATTTTTTTTTTCATACAAACTTTACCCCCCCTTTTCACCCCCTTTTTCCAAAAAATAACAAAATATCTATAGCCTATATGTTATTCTGAATTTATTTAAATAGATTTGTGAAGATTTCAACAACATCGGTTCAGTAGTTTTTACGTGATGCGCGGTCAAACAAACAAAAATTTTTAAAATGGTTTTTCTATGTTCAGTTACTTATTTTAAGTCACCCTGGCTGGTTTTTTTTTTTTTAATCTTCAATGTACAGATTTTTTGGTCTCAAGAATTTTATTGTATGTATAGATCAATCACTACTTTTAACATTCGGTAAAGCGAATCATAAGCATTTAGTCTTTTTTTCATTAATACTAAATTGTTTGCTGTGAACCAATGTTGGACCTGAAGCAGGGCATTATTCACGTCATCTAGATTTTGGGCCTGTCTATTTATCTTAAAAATTAGGGATGTGTCATCAGCGAATAACACCACATTTTGAGGTTGGTTTTTCAATAAAGGCAATTTATGAACTGTATTTCTATTACCACCATTTTGTCTTTGGTGTTGTTGGTCTAGATGTTGCAGGCGCGACCGCTAAGCATGAAGTCCTGGGTTCGGGAGAAGTGTTATTGATTTTTTCTATCAGAAATTTCTCAGTAATAACCACAGATTCTGTATTTATTACCGGTTTATGGCAATCTCGGTCCTTATTACTTGGGAGGTAAACATAAATAGTGACATGTAGGTGTGTGTAGATACTTAAGGTAACTAACGCTCCGGTGATTACAAGCGTGATGTTATGTTTCCGAAACACTGACCACACTTCATCTGTTTATCATTATAGGCTTGTATCCTGAAAAAATCTAATTAGTCCGTCAGTTAGATTTTCAAAAAATATTTGACACGTATTTTTTTCTTTTGTTACGTAGACCAAAATTGACGAAGATACGACGCTTTTAAAATTCTCAATACGTCACGCCGTGCTATAATTTTTAGTGCGTTGTGACGTCCGAGCCCCCACTCCCGAGTTTTGATGCGTTCTAACTTTGTCAATATCCATTGATTTACAAAATCAAAAAATACGTGTCCATTATTTTCCAATACTCTAACTGACGGACTAAATAGATTTGCAATTTATTGATGGTGGAAACTAGCCTAGCCTGACTTGACCCACTACACACTCATGTGACTGCCTCGTCCAACAAATTCTTTTCTTAAGGTTATAATCTTATTTTCCAGGCTGTATAGTGGTGGTGTCATACTCACTCATGGGCCGCAGGCTCTGCTCAGTGCTGCCGCCGTTCGACCAGACCGAGGGCAGTGCGAATAGCCAACAGGTAAAATTTATTTTATTTTCATACTAAGAAAGGCGAAAATCATAAAGCAGAAATAACAAAAGAGTTAATATAGAGCCCGTTAAGAAATGGTTTCAGAGACAATTTTAGTTCTATAAATTTTCTTGTATCTAATGAACAGACTGGCTTAGTAAAGGTATGATGATAATAAAATAGTTCGTAGTAGTAAGTAGGTAGTAGTAACTATTTAATAACAGGCCTCGCGTGTGTAACATTAAATGATTGTGTTTTAATTGTGTCAACGTTTATAAAAACGTTACGTACAATTAAAAACACATTTTTACTTCATTTTTTTTTCACAAATTGATAACTTGATAAACTTCGATTAAAAAACGTCACGAACAAAAACTGGCTGTTTTCTGAGACACGGAGGAAACTCGATATGTAATCAGGGTCAGGGTCACCCATCCACAGAACAACCTAGGCAAGGTGGCTTAACCTGAAGATTGACCCGTGTGTCTGTTATTATTTAGCCACGAGCTCCTCACGGGTGCAATTTATAAATTAAGTTTTTTTTAAGTATGCATAAAGCTATTTTTTTATTCATACTAACCGTATGCAGACAAGTACGGACACGTCGGTCTAGCCATATACGAGATTTCACGGCAATCGATTTTTATAAATAATAAAAAAAGGACGAGGTTTTAATTAAGTATCAGGCGTGGTCGAGTGACAGGCCGCTTTAATAGCATATTCATTTATTTTAATGAGCGTATTGAAGGCCATTTTAAATAATAGTTTATTACTACAATTTCTGATTTGCTGAGTACCTAACCTCCAATTAGGCTCAAGGGACTGAGGTATACCGACACCCCGAGTGCTTTCTCTGATTTATCTGGTCTATTGATTGTGATTATTTCTTTGGTTTACGTATAAATGGATGATTAATCTCTCCAGCTCGCATACGTTAAGAACAAACACAGTTGTCGTAATATCAACATCACAGATAGATTTGGTTAATCTGAATTCGAAATTATCCAACGACGATTTTACACAAACCCTTAAGACACTCGTCAATAGAATAACTCGTATACCTACATCCCTCGGCTACCCACAATACATTCGAACAAGGCATTGTGTAATATCATCCACCAGTCCGTTTTTCATTCGCGGTTGGATTTCCGAAAATGTAAACATAAACATGGACTTTTTTTCAATAGTATTAGCAATAGGGAATATGCACATAATTTTTTCTTCTCTTAAATCAATAAAATACAGTACTATCAACCCAAGAAAAGTATTAAAAGTTAAGTTCAACTACTGCTTGTCACACAAAAATAATAATTAACTTCCGCAATTTTCTACGACATGCGACAGTTCAAACGTCCGTAGCTGTCGCGGCCATGATGTGACGTCATTATCTACAATCTTCCTTGTTTACATCTAATTTTTTTGGCCTTAATAAAATAATTTTACCAATTGTATGTTCTCAAATCAAATAAAAATTGCAATTACAAAATTATAATAAAATTTTAGTGAAACTTTTAGCACTTTTCAAATAAAAGTGTTTTTTTGACACAATGAACATTGACGTCAAATATCGGACGGTGTGTTTTGACGTGCGTTCCGTTTCACCTAAAATATGATACATAAAACCGTATATTGTAAAATAAGTGATGTATTAGAAACTTAAACAAGTGTACCACAATGTTTTCATGCGCCAATACAAGGCATTTTTCATAAATAAAAAGAGTTTTGTATTTCATGCATATTCCCTATTCTAGGTCCATTTTAAGTTCCTAAGAAACGGAGTTGTGAAGTTCAGATAGATTGCTCCATAAAAAATACTGGTATTCAGCTGCATCCTGGTAGACTGGAAGCGAAGCCCAAAGTAGTTGGCGGGGTAAGACTAGACTACTTCCATTAAGTTGATATTATATCAAAGTGAAAATAACAGAAACAGGGGTTTGAATAGACTATGGGTTGGGCGCAAATATTTGCTCACAAACAACGGAATGGGGCTCGTAAAACAATATCTCGTATTTGTTCTAGATATTTACGCATCTACGATAAACCAACGCCTCTTTCTCATTTTACTTAGTTCTTGTATCAATCCAAATATTTTCTTAGTGCTAAAAGCGTTTGTAGTTGTAATTTTTTATGGTCTATAAATATTAACCTGGCTAAAATCTAAAAGCTGTTTGATTTATATGAGACTTCAATGGATTCCAGGCTGTATACAGGGTTATTTGTAAAACGCCGACAACCTCTCAGGACTGTGTTACTAACATCATAATCAACAACTTTTGTTCTATGACTTTTAAAAAATCATCATATTTTAGTTCATCAAATTTTCGTACAAAGCTAAAAATATTTAAATTGAACGCTCTAAATGTTAACGCCCCAGCACAGCCCACTGTGCTAGGAAGATGGGCTGGTGCAAGGTTGTCGACGCAAGTTGCGTCCCACATCAAAGGCCTACCCAACTTCCATGGCGTTATGGTGATACTATCTGGTCTCTTCCCATCGACGCGTGCCAAGAGCACGACGGAAGAGATCATTAATTCTAGCGTGCCGCGAATTAAAGTGGTTTGAATGTTTGTAATAGGTCATCATCATAATATTCCTGGCCTGGTCCCATATTACCTGGGGTCGGCACAACATGAAATTAATGTATGGAAATATTGATTTAAAAAACTTTCAATGATAGAAAGCAACAATATTCTCAAGCATTTTTATAGACAAAAATAATTGTTTGAGGAATTTACATACGGGTGAAAGAACCCTAGGGAAGAAACTAGCTGATTAAATAAAAAAGAAGAAACGCAAGATAGTAGTTAACTCGACCAAGCTAAGTTTGCACCTCGCGTCGATTACGTCACACTTAGGTACGGTCTGCAAAAAAAGATTCGCTATGACTTTAAAAAGGTAAACAAATGTTTGTTAGATTTTACTTTGCATTTATTTTTTTTTAACATTATATTATACATAGGTAAATTAAAACCATTTCATTCCAGCGAGGTGCAAACTTAGTTTGGTCGAGTTGCACCTCTAGACACAAGAAAAATAAACTATGTTTATGGGGCGAAGAAATATATTTATAACGTAGCCTTTTTAACTTACCAGGATATTCGGAGGTGTAAAAATAACATAACCTCACGCCTGTAATCCCCGAGGTTTAAGCAGAGGTGTACCTAATAGTGCGCTCACATTTAGCCAGTTATGTTTAAGTCCCATATAACAGGGGGCGAGCCTATGGCCATCAATCGTTGATTTCTGATGGAACAATTAGCAGTGTAGAATTTAGGGCTCGATTGGTTTAGCTCTTAATCCTGGGTTGGTTGATATTCGGTTGATTGGTTACGGTTTGGTTGTTGGTTTATGACTGGTTAAATTATACGAAATTATATGGTTTAAAGCTTATATTGAGACTGGTTATAAAATGGTAAATCTAAGCTAAATTAGCACTAAGATGGTTTGATATGATTTGATTGAGTTACGCGATTGGTGTCCGAACACGCACTAACTGTAATACTCGCGAAACATGCATTTATGGAAATGCACGGAGGCAAAAGTGCTGAGCTGTTCGGTTGCAAATATTGTACCGAACATATTCCCGAGCACAAGATGAGATAAACAGATAAAGTATAATCATCAAGACATCTTAGTTAACAATTGAAATGGTAAACAAAAGTAAAATTTGGTATATAAAATGATAAGCATTAGAGCAAGTGTTATTTTAAAATGGTAAATAAAAGTAAAAATGTTATTAAATTGTAAGTAGTAGAAGAAGTATAATAAATGGTTGCCCCTTAAATAACAATTATATTATTTAATTTTTTACACTAAAGAGTCTTCTACTGTAAGCACACGTTCTTTACGCACTACAGGCAACGTAGCCCTTTCCTTTTTTCCCGCACTACGCATAGCACTGGGCCACCGCCTGGCGAAATATGTATTTAAACCCATGTGTCCACTCTCACTTTGCTGACGGTCAGCATTACTCTGCTTTCGCGGTTGCACTTCACTTTGCACTGTGACTCGATGTGTAGACTCCGATGTAGTCGCCACAGACTCTTGTCTGTGGTGAGGCTCCGCCCGACTGCCCGTAGGATGCGAGCAGCATCTCACCCTTTTCCAGGCCCAGATTACTGCCGCGCATAGGATAACTCCCAGCAGTATGTAGACGACGGTGTACTGGTGAATGTCATGAACTGATATGTCATCGACTTCTGCTTTGGTGGATTTCAGTGTTTTGATTTGTTCTCCAAGAATGAGTAAGGATCTATTCAGACTCATGTCCTCTGGTAATTCTGCTTCGGTTGGTATTTTGACGTTCACAATATGGTTTATTTGGTCTAGCTCTGGTACGAGCACGTCTGGTGAGAAAATTAATTGGTTGGATTGTTGTTGTAAAGAGTACAGTGTGAAATCTTTACTTTTAATAAAGCATTTCTGAGTCATGCTAATGACTCCTGCTCGGGTCAGCTGTCGAACGGTAACTTGATCGTCACATATGATTTTGACGGAATATGTGTCACAGCAAAAATAGAGGTATTGTGACGTTGCGTGTAATTCTACCCATCGGTTTTTGCACACTGTTTTTTCTGTTTTGCACCTTTGGTTTAGTGGGCTTGTTTCGCAAAAGTTTTGGTCATTTTCCAAGTTTAGGATTGGTTTGAAGAGCTCACACATGAGGGATTCCCCGTGATGCAAGCATGTGTCAAGTTCATGTTTGGTGGGTACAAAATAAGCATCCTTTTTTAGGTTCACTGCGACGTACTCCGATATTGGTATTATGCTGGTCATACTGTAGTTGGTTTGTTGCGGAACTGGTATTATCCTGTATAATTGAAAACTTTCTCGTGCTATGAGCGGGAATGTAATTTCGAAGATTATATACTTTTCTGTGACCCGCGCCTTTGTTCTCAGTAGCTTGTAGATGTGCTGAAGTTCTGTCTCTATGTTTGCGATTGGTAGGTTTAAATCTTGAGGTATTTGGCCATAGATAATTTGTAGCTCTCGTTTGAGCTGCGCTGGTGTCAGTAGATGCAGACTGATTTGGCCATGGTAGATCTCCGATATTGTGTCGATCAAAGTGTCCTGTATCCGTTTCATGTTTTGCATCATATTAATGGTTGCTATAGAGACTAATGTGAAGTCCTGTTGTGTAGTTATCACATCGATTTCTTTTTGCAGCTTACTGTTAACCTTGTCCAAGGCATTTAAATGTTTATTTATGGTTTTGTGTTGCTTTGTTATTATGTCTTCAGTTCTTTGTAGTACATTGTGCTCTGCTTCGACGATAGATGTCAAGTTCTTCCATAACTGACTTTGGTGGTGTTGGTTAAGGTGTATAAGTTCAATGTCCTGCTTGTATTTTTCTGCGAAGCTTTCGTCTAGTACTCCGAACAATAAGTTTGCAATGGAGCCGATACCGTTGATAAAGCCGCGTCGTGTTCGTAAGCGCTCGCCGTAATGCTGGCTAAGCAACAGCTGGTTGTAGTATTGCAGTTCATTGTAATCGTGACGTATTTGTTGGAGTATCATATGACAGTGACTGGATTCCATTATGGTTTCACATGTTTTGTCGAGATAGGTTGTAAAGTCATTGATGGCTTTATCTCCTTGCCAATACGGAGACATGTTATAGTATGTCACTAATTTCCACTTGTCTCGAATCAATTGTACTTTCCCCACAGTGTCAAAGTACAAGGTTTTATTGTTATCAAATTGCGTGATATTGTATAAAGCTGTAGTTGGCAGTATTATACTTAAGAATAATAACAATGCCAGTGCAATGTTAACTATCTTGGGATAGGTGCTGTACGTTCTGGTTATTGGTTGCGTGTGGTTACGTGGTTCCTTTTCGGGTCTTTTCGGTTGTACTGGTTCGCCTTTTGTTTTTTCTTGTAGGGTTGCTTCCACCTGGTCTATTGGTAAAACTGATAGTTTAACTACAGGGCGCTTCATGTAGCCGTTTTTGGTTTTGAGAGTCACTACTCTGACGAGGTCATCCTTTCCTGGATGAACTTCCATCACACGACCCATTGGCCATTTCCCTGCTGGTAGGTTGTCGTCGTGTATCATTACTAAATCACCCACGTTGACGTTCTTCTGGTATTTCATCCATTTGTTTCTGGTTGATAATTGAGTTAAGTACTCTGTTTTCCATCTCTTCCATAAATCTTCAAATAGTTTTGACACTAGATGCCACCTGGTTCTGGCGTCGTCTGCTGTTTCAATGATGGTTAAACCTGGTCGTGCTGATAGGAAATGGGCTGGTGTGAGGAAATTTAAATCCTCTGTGTCTTCTGATAGCGCACAAAGTGGTCGTGAATTCAGGCAAGCTTCTAATGTTGATAACAGTGTGGTGTATTCTTCAAACGTAAGTTTTTGTTGTCCAATCACGCGTTTGAGGTGGTGTTTGAGACTTCGCACTGCTCTTTCCCAGAGTCCTCCTGCATGAGGCCAAGAAGGTGCGTTGAAATGCCATTCAATTTGTAATTCTGTTATCTCTTTATAGAATGATTCATTAAAAATATTATGAAGATGGTCGTATTCTTCTTGCAGAATTCTGTTGGCTCCAACGAAATTGGTTCCATTGTCGCTATAGATGTGACGTGGAGCTCCGCGTCGTGCTGCCATTCTGGTTATTGCGGCTAGGAAAGCTGAGCTGGTTAAATCTGAGACGAGTTCTAGATGCACAGCTTTCGTCACCATACATACGAAAAGCGCTATGTAGCCCTTGGTAGTTTTTATCCCGCGCCCTTTGTTTGCTTTCACTTCCACAAAGCCTGTGTAGTCGACGCCACAATGATAGAAAGCGCTTTCAGGGTTTACTCTGGATGATGGTAGGTCACCCATGAGCTGATACTGTTGGATGGGCTCTTGCTTTTTGCATGTAACACAATGTCGTATGACTTTCTTAGTAGCTGAATATCCGCTGATTATCCAATAATATTGTCGAATATTTGACAAAGTAAGACGCGCCCCACCGTGGTAGGTTAGCTCATGAGCGTATTGGATTATTAGCGTGGTAATTCGATGGTTGTGTGGTAAAATGATTGGGTGTTTCATCTCTGAGCTTATTTGTGCGTTTCTTAATCTGCCCCCTACTCGCAGAATGCCATCTTGGTCTATGATAGGGTGTAATGGTAAAAGTTTACTTTTCGAATGCACGTTTCCATTCTTAAGTAAGCAACTGACGTCACCGGCAAACTCCATATGTTGCACATTTTTAATAATCAGCAGTTTTGCGCGACGGAGTTCATGTAATGTGAGATAAGGTTGACGACCTGATTTTGCAGTAGTTAGTCGTAGTATCCATGCAAAAATGCGCACGATTTTAGTGAAGGTATTAAATTTGTTCAACAAATGGTGGATAATATTTGGTATGGTCATGGTTGCTTTCTGGTGGTTTTCCACAACTACTGCGTTAGACTGTTTTATCTCTAAACTGGTTTCATAGACGGTTTGAGACATGTCATGGTTTTGAAATGATTGAATCCATGATGGCCCTTGCCACCACAGATTGTGGTTTTTCAATTGCTTGGTTCTCATTCCACGGCTGGCACAGTCCGCTGGATTTTCCATGGTTTTGACATAACTCCATTTTTCTTTCGGTATTATTTTGGTAATAGCTTTCACGCGATTTGAGACGAATGGTTTCCATCTAGCTGGATCTCCTTGAATCCATCCTAACACTGCTGTTGAGTCGCTCCAGCAATGTATTTCCTGGTTATGAGACTCTAGACAGGTCTGTACTTTTTGTAACAGCTGTGATAATAGTTGGGCACCCATTAACTCCAGCCTTGGTATTGATATGTCTTTACTAACAGGCACTAATCTTGCTTTTGCTGCGACCAAAGTTACCTCGTTAGTGTTATTTTGGTTGCTGACTTTGCAATATATAACAGCGGCATACGCCTTGTTCGACGCATCACAAAATCCGTGTAATTGCAAGCTACTGTTTTCTTTTACTCCTAGCCATCGTTTTACTTCTATGGTATTGATGTCTGCTAATTCTCTCCTTAAGTTTTGCCACTTGGCCTTGATATCCTCTAGTAGCGCGTCATCCCAGTCGAGACTTGATGACCAGACACTTTGGAATAGCATCTTCATGGTGATAGTTAATGGTGTGAGCCAGCCTAATGGGTCAAATATTTTTGATATGTCAGAAAGAAGCGACCTTTTGGTTGGTTTTGGTAATGATACTGGCTCCAGTTTTGAGTCAAAGATGAATTTATCCTGTTGCGGATTCCATCCAAGCCCCAATGTTTTCGTTGAGTCTGACTGTTTAAACTCGTAGATTTGCTGGTTCCACAAATCTTTTTCTAGGTCAGCGAGTAGTTTTGGTTCATTTGTAGCCCATTTCCGTAAATTAAACCCACCCTTACTGAGTAGTTTAATTAGGTCTGATTTTAGTTGTTTTGCTTGGTCCATTGAATTTGCTCCGCCACAGTAGTCATCCATATAGAAGCACTCTTCTAACGCTTTTGCTGCAGCAGGGAAATTTGGTTTTTCCTCGGCAGCTAGTTGTTTTAAGCACATCATAGCTAAAAATGGTGCAGGCTTTGTGCTGTAAGTTATGGTTGTAAGTTGGTATGTCTGAATGGGTTGGTATGGTGAGTCCCTCCACAATATCTTCTGATACGACTGATCTTCAGGATGTACCATTATCTGTCGATACATTTTCTCGATGTCCGCAGTGTAAACGAACTGGTACTGTCTCCATTTTAAAATTAGCTCCTGTAGATCTTGTTGCAGGTTGGGACCTCGGTACATGACGTCATTCAAGCTAAGTCCTGATAATGATCTAGCTGACGCATTGAACACAACACGCAACTTTGTAGTGGTTGACTCAGCACGAGTGACGCAGTGATGTGGTAGGTAGCACTCGGGTTCCGTACTTGTTGCCGACGGTATCATATGAAATAAATTAGAGTACTCATTCATAAACTTTGTATATTCTGTTTTCAATTCTGGATCTTTCTGTAACTTTCTCTCTAAGTTGCGAAATTGTGCCAATGCTAATGGTTTAGTGGACCCTAGCTGTTCCTTGGTTTCTGGTTTAAATGGTAGTCGGATTTGGTATCTCCCGTTTTCTAGTCTCTCCGTTGTTGATAGAAAATATTGCAGACATTCTTGATCTTCGGTAGAAATTTCAGTCCGCTGGTTGATGTCTTCATTTTCCCAAAATCTGCGTAAATCGTCCGTATTGTGAAGAACGACGTTACACCTGTATTGTGGTGTCATTGTCCCACAAAGCAACCATCCTAGTTGTGTTTGTTGGGCTATTGGTTGATCCTCGCTGTCACCCCTCAAAAGGCCACCTAAAGCAATCTTGCAGTATACATCTGCTCCAAGCAGTAGGTTCACTGGCCGACTGGTATTAAATTCGGGGTCTGCCAAATTAATGTTTTGTAAGTGAGGCCAAATTGGTTTTATGAATGATTTATTTGGTAAACTTTTTATTAGATTGTTCATTATAAGGACCTCACCCTCTATGGCAAACTCACTATAAATTGATTTAATTCGGATGGTCATTACGCCCTTGCAGCTGTTTTCCCTTTCTCCTACGCCGAATATGGTTCCTTTGCAAGATTGTCTTCGTAGTTTTAAAACTTGTGCCGCCTTCTCACTTATTAAAGAGATTTGAGAACCCTGGTCTATCAAAGCCCTCATGGTATGGTATGTACCATCGTATCCTGGAACTTTTACTAAGGCCGTTGCTAAGAGTGTCTCGGACATGTCATTCCAGGATGCATGGGTTGAAGCTGCTGCTTGTTCATCATTGGTCACGCATGATGTCGCAAGTCTGTGCGCAGCCTTATGGTTTGGTTTTGCTGATGTGTTTGGCCTGGTTTTGGTTGTAATTGCGTCATGCAATAATGAGTTATGTTTAGCGTTGCACTTCCGACATGTTTTATTAGAAAAACAAGGCTTATTGAAATGGTTGAATAGGCAATTCGTGCAACAGTTTAATTGGTTGACAGTTTTTAGTTTTTGCTCATCCGACATTTGCAAAAATTGGGTACACATCCATAACCCGTGGTCAGCATTACTCAATGCGCAGGTGATCGACCGCGACACGTGTAACGATTTCGTATGGTTTTTCATGTTGTTTGTATAGCCTTTGTTTGATGGTTGTTGGTTATTATTTGAATGGTAATGTTTGTTCTGGTTTGCTTGATAATTTTGGTTTTGTGGTTGGGTGGTCATCTTTTGGTTATATGATTCTTGTTTACGCCGCGATGCTTCCAATGCAGTAAACTTGTTTTCCAAGAAATCTAGGAATTCTTGAAGTACTGGTAGTTCCCTGGGATTGCTCACCGACTCAATGTATTCGGCGAATGACTCACTGTCAAGTTTCTGTGCTAACAAAAGTACCAACAGTGGATCCCAGGTGGTTATATCTACTCCTAGGTTCTGAATTGCGTGGAGACATTCTTTTGTCACGTCATGCAGTTTTTTGATCGCCCCTATGGATTGTTGCTGCATGTTAGGAATGTTCAGTAATATGTTCACGTGAGACGTGAAAATAAGTCTGCTGTTGCCATATCTGTGGTTTAGTATTTCCCAGCATACCTCGTAATTTTCTGTGCTAATCTGAAGATGGTGGATCAGACGCTCAGCTTCTCCTGTAACTTTGCTCTTAAGAAACTGCATTTTTTGTGCGTTTGATAATGATGGGTTTTTATGAATTGTTTCTGTGAATAAATCCTTAAACGATGTCCAATGGTGGTAGTTGCCTTGGAATGTTGGTATATCCATCTGTGGAGTAGATTTGTCGCGATGTGATACTGACCACATTTTTGAATTGATGGTTTTCTTCAAATCGTTATAAATTTTCTCATATCTGTTAAACTCCTCTTGATACCAGTCATCCTCATCCCCGTTTCCAGCTTCTATTTCCCAGTGCAGGCTATCTATAGTAGTCCAACGACTTTGTAGAGACTTTAATGCGTCGTCGAACTCCCACTTGTTCCGTAGTTGATCGATTTCTATGGTAGCTACTGTTCTCATAAAAGCCCTGAAGTGGATAGACTGCTTTTTTATCATTCCTTCCAGTTTATTGTCTCCGCTCGTATCCCTACGTTGCTGCTGCGGTGTCTGTGAATGAGATAGTTCCCCTGCTTGCTTCGATGTGCCCGCCTCTGCAGACGGCTGGTGAGGTGCTTGCTGCTTTGACAACAAGCTCTCCATGGTTGTGGTAATTAGCTGCTTGATTGACAGATAGATTTCTTCCGCCTTGTCAAAACAGTTTTTAGTGAAATATACATGGTTAAATTCAGAAAGTTCACAGCACTTTCTATGGTTGCGTTGGTATTCTCTCCAATAATTTTCTAATATCTCCAACTTTCGCTTGCAGTAATCTATGGTTTTTCGGTCAGCACCGTCTTTCTTGATGTTAGTTAGAAGTTTTACCAAAGAGTCGTATACCTCCGTCTGGCTGACTGCTAACTGCTCCATAATTCTTACGGTGAATTAAATACACAAATCAAAATAAAGTTTAAAATGGTTTGGTCTGACCTTTTATTCTCCTTACGCGACAGCTGCCCAATTTCCTCCAAATTGATTTCACTGCCTATCTACTTCCCTACAAACTGGTAAAACACCACACACTGGTTGCAAGGTCCCGGCGCACAAACACTTCACTGTACTTCGCGAACCGAGGCCCTTAAGGCTCGAAGGACCATGTAGATTTTAGGGCTCGATTGGTTTAGCTCTAAATCCTGGGTTGGTTGATATTCGGTTGATTGGTTACGGTTTGGTTGTTGGTTTATGACTGGTTAAATTATACGAAATTATATGGTTTAAAGCTTATATTGAGACTGGTTATAAAATGGTAAATCTAAGCTAAATTAGCACTAAGATGGTTTGATATGATTTGATTGAGTTACGCGATTGGTGTCCGAACACGCACTAACTGTAATACTCGCGAAACATGCATTTATGGAAATGCACGGAGGCAAAAGTGCTGGGCTGTTCGGTTGCAAATATTGTACCGAACAAGCAGGTAGCATGGCTCTTGAGTAAACTGATCCCAAACAGGTGGATCCGTCGATCCCGCGGGATCAGTCGACCTAATGAATTTTCGAATTGGTCCATACTCGACGAGGAACGTTGAACTACCCATAACATAAACCGATTCAATTTGAACGATACAATAGCATTAAAAACAAATGATCAAAGAAAGCTTGTTCAACAAATGTTATTGTAATACTAAACATTTTATGAGAAACTCGTCAACTGTACGACAGCAGAAGTATAAAAAGCTTGTTACTGTTTGTTTCAACATTATGTTCAACAATTAAATGTTCACAAAACTTACGGAATGCAGAATGGTTTGGGCGAAGAACGTCAGAAACGCAACTTGACAGATTAGCGAATTGTCAGGTGTTAGTATTTTGTCAGAAATGGTCAGAAACGCAAAAAGACAGATGCAAAATGACAGGTTCGCAAAAAGACAGATTAGCAAAATGACAGTGTTAGTAGGTTCATACCTAGGTTCGTTTCAGAAAAAATAAAATTGTATTTCGAACCCAGGACCTTATTCTTAGCAGTCGTGTTTGCAAGCACTAGACCAACGAGACAGTAAGTCAGAAAACTAGAAATGTTTAATAATTTAGATTACATTATCATTCTTCAGTTAAAAGTTCTTTTATAATTTCAAATTATTCTTACAAGTCTAAAATTAAAATATCCAAATGCCTTAACGCACTTAGTTTTATTGCCCAAACTACTTATGAAAATAAATCCTTCCAACATCAAAGCTCCTTTTGTCCGAAAATCCAATAAAAGTCTTTCTCGAATAAAAAAGAAAATACAGCTAGATGTGTTGCCAGAAATAAACACGAGATGGGCCATAACGTTAGTAAATTAAAGAAGATATCCTTTATTCAACAGGTTTATGACAGCATTATTGTCGGCCATTAAGCGTTGACCCTGGAGGGGCAACAGGTAATATGTTGTCATGAACGAGACAGATTTTTAGTACCTCACGTTCCGTAGGTACCGAAGGGGCTCCTTACTAAATAAAAACAGCCGCACGGGTCACTCTTCCAGGTTAAGACACACTTGCCGAGGTTGGTCCATGGATGGGTTATCACTAACATACCGAGACTCCTCCGTACCTCGAAAAGCATGTTAAAGTTCTGACTGTCGCATATCGTTTGTAGATCTTTGACAGTCGTTACAGGTAGTTAGAAGCTAGAAAGTTTGACAACCAGTCCTACCACCAAGAGGTTTCGTGTTACACAGCAGGTAACTGGGTTGTGGAGGTCAGGTTGGCTGCAGTCGATCCATGTAAAATACTGGTGTTCAGCATCTGGTACGATAGAGGGTCGAGAACGATGCCATGAAGCTTCCATGTGATTTAATGTAATCTGTTGAAATAAAGGATTTCCTGCGGTAATGATACACGATGTGAAATTTTACGCCAATACAAATATCCTGGTTTTGATTGATGGATACACATTGAATCAACTCCAACGTATATCTAACCTTAGCATGATAGTAAATAGCCGTATTTATACTAAAACTTTCAACTTGTTATTGTAACTTCGACATGACATGCGAATATACGTTTTTTTTTAGAGAAAAATAGTAGTTGTTAGAGAAAAATAAAATACAATAAACTAAAATTGGTCATGTACAGGCCAAAAGGCCCCCCTATCTCAGCATGGTGCATGTGACATTTAAAACAAATGTCACATCGCTGGTATTCTGATAGGGCCCAAAGTGATGCTACGGTCAGAAACGGATATAAAATAATAAAAAATAACGCTAAGTCATTTAAAAAAAACTGCAGGTTCATCTTGATCGATCATCGATACAGCAGACATGAGTCAGCTTCTCATTTATTTCCGAATCTCCGTGCGGAACGCCAAAAAAACTTCACGTCGACTTTTACAGCTCATAAAATCCTTTGTTTCGGATTTCTTGGCTTAGTCTAGGTTATTCGCGTAAATCAAATTTTGAAATTTGTATACCCAGTGTCTATCGCAGTCGTTAAATCGCTGTAATGTCTTGTTGATATTGATTTAAATGTACGTTAAACTCCTTGCTGTTTCCCGGCTGTTAGTTTGCTTTGGAGTTTAGTCTAAACTTTAAACTTAGCCAAAGAAAACTGTCTGAGTTTTTCCTTCGGAAATGATGATTTATAGTATCGATAGAAACGGTCTCCGCGAGATAAAAAAGGCTGAATGAGTCTGGCCAAGTTTATTTGCTAGTCTACCTCGTTGGTCACGTGGTGCGTGGCACGAAGCACGACTCCTGAGCATGAGATCTTGAGTTTGATTCCCGGGTCAGGCAAAGAGTTATTAATTTCTCAGCAGCAGCCAGGTGCTTGGATTTGCGCTCGGTTGAGGGCAATAGGCTCGCTCCCTATGGGTGGTATAGGTGGACTATTAGGTACACTTCTGCAAATCTGTATAAAATTCTATATAAATATTTCGCTGGCTACCCGAAGCTTCTCCCATAGAGGAAGGATCTACAAATACTTACTAAAGCCTTTTTTATAATTTCAGCGCCTAAGGATCGTTCGAGAGAGGAAGCGGGTGGCCTGGATCCTGCTGCTCCTGGCTGTGCTGTTCGCACTGTGCTGGCTTCCGTACAACATTCTGCAGCTGCTGATAGATGTGAATGCTGTCAATGTGGAGTCCGTCTCTGCGATGTTGCCTTATACGTTGCTACTGGGTTAGTATTAACTTGTGCATGAATAATAATTGCATTGATATCATCTTTTTGGCCAGAAATTGCCCATGGCATTTTATATCTGCAATTCTCCGTCACATATCCAGGTGTTTCTCATTACATTGGTGTAGTCATCAAGAAATATGGAAGAAGAAGACATGCTGTGCCGACCCCAAATTAATTGGGATAAAGATAGATAGATAGATAGATAGATATCAGATTTTTGTAATAGTCATCTTACCTAAATGTTAGAACCCTTGGGATGTCAGAATCCCAAAAAATATTGTATTTACTAAATTACTATGGTAACAAATTTGCGGCACAATCTTATCACGCAATCTAACCAAGTTGGAATCAATTTTCGATCAAAATACCGAAAATTGTTTAACAAATTCTAGCAGCTTTAATGTGCAATTTAACTTTAATGTTATAACTTCAGCGAACCCAATCACGTTTTCATACAGGGTGTAAACCACCTCATCACGAAGCCGTCAACCAAGCATTCTGTACATCAAACTAAGTAACTTACGCACAAATTATTGCTGACTTTTTTTGGGGTGAAAAATCATGTTTTGTGGTTAAACTCAATGTAACGCACTCAAAACATTGTGCTGATGGATGGATTGAATAATACGGGGGTTGTGGAGGTGTTTAAAGTAAAAATCTTACATTAAAAACTTGTATTAAAAAAAAACTCATCAAAAAGTTGGAACTTTGACCCCCAATATCTCCGTAACTAGAAGGTTCCCAGGTATAGTGTAGAACAAAAATATGACCGCAATGACGGGGTAAAAAATTGCCTTTCGGCTTCGTTATGAGGTTTTTTACACCCTTTATAGACTTAGATTAATACTAAATTAATTTTGTTGAACCGATCTAGGTACGTCTTATTAGAATTGGTCGTCGAAACTACGAGGAGTAAAAGGCTTCTTCACGAAGCCGTTAATTAACCAATCATTTTGTACATAAAAAGAACAAAGTAACTTTACGCAAAATTCAATGCTAAAAAACTTTTTTGGGGTGAATCACCCTTCATAAAATCAATTGAATAGTACAGGGGCCATGGAGGTATATAAAGTAAGGTTATAACATTTAGAACTAGTATTTATAAAACTTAGAACTTTGACCTCCAATATCTCTGTACCTAAAAGGTATGGGTTTAATACAAAAAATAATAATATCGCTCGGTTTTCATAAACTCATTTTTAGCTATTCAAGTACCCATTCTGACAAAAATAGCATAGAAGTAAATCATGATAATTCGCATGACAATAACGTTTGAATCGATACGCCAACGCTGATTAATTATTAACTAACTTAATACGAAACTCCTAAAGCATCCTATTATCCGTAAACCGGATTATGTGGATGCATGAATTAACAGCATTATTGACTATCCATTTGGAATTGGTGGAAACCGGTAGAGCGATCAATAGTAATTCTATTACTGAATGAATTCTATTGCGCACTTCTTTTTTATTTTTTATTGAACATGCCACTACTGTTGTTGGTGAGGTTTTAATTTAGTTTTTTTTTGTGTCAATACCGAATATTTATTAAGTTACTAGTTTATGCCCACAGCTTCGCCCGCGTGGATTTCGGTAATTCTCCGGGGATAAACCTTTTGTTACCATTATGTTTGTTAATCCAGATTACAACCTATTTGTGTGCCAAATTTCATCCAAATCCGTTAAGTAGTTTTTGCGTGAAAGAGTAGGAAATATCCATCCATCCTCACAAACTCTGGCATTTAAATATGCTCAGGATTATCTATATTTATTTAAGTAACGAACGTACTTTTTCTTACGAAAAAAACAATTTCCTCCTATATTTTCCATAATAAAAAGGAAGTATCTGATACAGAGCTTTACCTAACCTTTTCAAATACAATTTGGTATTTCCTTAAATCAGTTTCATATAAAAATGTAGGATCTTTTCATGTGAGAATTTCTCATTATAAACGAAATTCTGTTCCACCTACGTCTAGGAATAATAGTCTCCTAATTATTAGGGAATTACATAATAAATATTGATTAAATTATTCTGGAGGCATAACTAAAACAATTTAATCCGATTTTGTAGGCTTATACCTGTATTGCAATATTTTCTAATGACCTAAAAATAGCTTAAAAATAAATGATCCTACGTGGTTTATTTTATCGTACTTAAGGAAAATAGCAATGTGTCACCAAAACACGGCTAGTGATAACGTCTCACGTGAAGATAACAAGTGACGCACGTGCGTGTCTTTTGTCACAAGTTGAGTACGTTCACAGGTCGTTATGTATTTTTAAGTAAGTTTATGTGGAAAAGTAGAACTTAAAACAAACTTTTGCACTTTTCCAGGCCACACGAACTCCGCGATCAACCCCATCGTGTACTGCCTCATGACGCGCAACTTCCGTCGGTCGCTCCGCAAGCTGATCTGCCACGACCCGGGTAACATACACTCTAGTACTCATTTCCATGTAAGTTTACAGAAAACCATCGATAAAGACAAATACCAATCGTTCGATTAACCCAAAGTTTTGGCACTTACCTGTTCATTAACATTCTGGAGCCCTACAAATCCGTGGCATGTAATTATTATACTCTTTCTAACCCACTTCAAACTTCGACTGAATGGTCTTTTATCCACAAAACTCTGATTTTAGCATGATAGAATAAAAGCTAGAGACAAATCAAAATTAAATTTGTCAAGAGACTTAAATTAAACGTTACATAAACTTAACATAGAATCACGCCTGTAATCTCTGAAAGTTCAGGCAGCGCCAGATATGTTTAAGTTCCATGGAATAGGGGTCAAGCCTATTGCCAAGAATCAAATCCTGGTTCCGGGCTGGTACTGCACACTACACTTCGCCCGACACGTGAATCAAACCCGGAGCCCATGCTCAGCCGTAGCGCTTGCAACCACGAGACCAATGAGGCAATATATTTTGCTAATTTTTGCAATTTATTTTCCAAAACGTTCCTCTTAGCACTTTTTTTGGATCTTGAGACCTCACGTGACACAATATTATAATTAGTTCTCGCAAAATGATCAAATTATGTCTAAAACTACTAAACTTTATTAACAACTTAAACTCTTCTATCACAAATACTTTAATTTGGTTCTGTAATTAGCATGAAACCTAACTAATACCTTTTATTACTTAGCCTTGCTTTCAATTTCGTGTAAATGCTCTTAGAACATTCTTGTGTTTTCTAAAATTAATTAATTTAAACTTTGTGAAATGCTTGTAGTTTCAGTGCTTAATAATATCTGCCTAAGTTAACTTTGATGTGGTAATAAACGAGTAGATTAGAGTACCTACTTGAAAATTTGTGTTAATTTACTAAATTGTATTTACTTAGTCTTAATTTTAGTTACTTAGTAACCTTTTGTGTGCGCCTACTGTGTGTAATGAAATCAAATCAAAATAGGTTAAAGGCTGGCACATATATATTTAGCCGGGCTACAACATTTTGTATAAACCATCGCACCCCACAGCTAGCCGGCTGTTCAAAACTTTGTTTGCATGAAAAGGCGATGTGCTGCGGCCCGATGCAGCTGTTATATTATCTGTACAACTTTAGAAACAATCACCACTTTTTTTAAAGAAAATTCTGTCTTTGGGTTGTGCTAGAATCTGCTGCAGATACTTATGAGTACAATTAAAAACTACTATCATTTACCTCTTCATCTACTTCCAGATGCAAGGCTTACGTCAAAAATCCAACACGTCTAGCATGCGGACCTGTACCACGGTCACCTTCAGGAGCAGTAACAACCAGATCGGGAGGACCAGTGGACCGCCCAGCATTCAATACGGGAGGGCCAACAGAACCTCCTCCTTTAGGGACAACGGATGGAAGGACCGCTACCAAAAGACGCCTCAGTTTTTGTAATGTCTTCATTTACATTTTAGAAAATGAAACAATCAAGAATAATATTAAATACTAGCTGTAAAATAAAAAGTAACGCGGCCGAAAACAGTGTTTTCGGAGCGCAAAGCGCGTTTCAACGTCGGATTTACTTAAAAAGAACTTTCCACGGTTGGCTTATTGAAGTACTTTATCTTTAAAACAAGTGAAGAGAGAATTGTATTTGCTTTGTGATAGATCCGATATAAAGACAATCAAAACAAATAAAGCTTTAAAGTCAATACTAAAAAACAGAGTTGCTAAGCGAGATTGCTACACCAGGTCCGTTAATAAAAGCGCCATCTATCTTAAAAATGGTGAGACAACCCAATGTTAAGTATTTTTGTCCGTAACTAGATGGCGTTACACGATGGAAATTTTAAATAGCTTTCAAATACTTAGAAAAACGCTAATTTATGATTATATTTTTTAGTAAAATTATGTTTAAAATTTGGTACTAATAATTTATGTACCAGAGGAACCGTGTAAAATTACTAAAATGATTGCTTTTTCTGTTAATTATTGTTGTAAAATAAACCTACATTGTAACTTAACTATCATCTTACATTTAACGTAAGTACACGATCTCAAAAAAGAGAAACAGTAACTTACTGAAGTTTTCTCTAGAAAGCTGAAGTGTGAGTCAATAGATGTCACGATACTCACCAGTGACTAATTCTGAAAACAACGCCATCTTTTGATGCTTTTCGTAAATTCATTCAGACCCAACCAAATGCAGACGGCGCAACTTAATTGTAAGTTTCTGTTGATTTAGTTAGCATTCTTAATACAGATGGATCTCAGTATCAGAACACTACTCAGTTCAGTACTTGAAACTAATAAATAATTATGAGCCTACAAGCAAAATTCTCTCAGATACCAGACTTTAAACTATGACGTAGATTTAGGTATTTATTTTTATAACATTCATACCAATTATATATAATCGTTTTTTTTTTCATTTTATCTGCTTGAAAAAAAGCAGACTTTTTTGAGTTAGTCTTAAATGTATTTACAATCTAGTCAGTCTTAAGTATTAATAAATTGTATCATTATATTGTTTTCTCTATATTAATTAGATTATCGTGTATTTAATTAGTATATAATTATTGTTAATTTTGTATTATATCCTAATGTTTGAATGTTAATGATAAGTTTGTATAAAGCAAATTGTATATAAAGTGAAGTTTCAAGCTCTTTCGTTTTTTATTTGACACATTTTTCTAAGACTATAAACAAACAGCAGGATTATATTATTATTAGTAACTCAGTTGTGGAAGTCAAATAGATATTTATTGGCTCCATGTAAACACGGGTATTTAATTGCACCGAGAATGTGCTTTAGCTCCACGGGATGTAATTATTTGATATTTTCAACTTGATACCTCCATGCGTTCGTATGAAAAAGGCTCTTGAAAATGCTCGTGAAATTAATATAATGTGCCAATCTAAACAGTTTATTTTTGTAATAGAATAGATAAAAAATCCAAAGCGTTACAAAGAATATAAGGTACTATAAACAGGCTCAACTACTTATCTATCCGAGTCATTTATCAGCGTCTGGCAAGAAATAGTGTTTTCCCGGAACAATCTAGTCATTTATAACTGTCTGGTATTTGTTATAAACAGACAATACAGAACAATGCCTTTTCAATTTTCCAGGGTGTAAAAATGAAAATGTCTTTCTTTCTGTAACTTCAATTTCGTTTTTATACGTTATTTTAAAATAGCAATCGAAACTTATACATGCATTGTAAAAATATAGGTAAAAAAAAAAAAAAAAAAAAAAATATATATACAGGGTTATTTGTAAAACACCGACAACCTCTCAGGACTGTGTTACTAACATCATAGTCAACATCTTTTGTTCTATGACTTTTAAAAATTCATCATATTTTAGTTCATGAAATTTTCATAAAAAAATTAAAATATTTAAATTGAACGCTTTTACGGGCCCTCACCGCCCTCACCCCGCTCCCCTCAGTATTGTACTATCGCTTTATTTTGCTTCGCATAGATTTCTTAACATTTAGAGCGTTCAATTTAAATATTTTTATTTTTGTACGAAAATTTGATGAATTTTTAAAAGTCATGGAACAAAAGTTGTTGATTATGATGTTAGTAACACAGTCCTGAGAGGTTGTCGGTGTTTTACAAATAACCCTGTATATTGAGGCAAATAAAAAAGTTTACATTTCTATTTGAAACCCTGACTCCTGTGCTAGGTGAGACCTGTGTAACAGAAGTCAGTGTCTTCAGTTTTCACCCGTTTTTGGTACTAATTAATGTTCACAACAATTTGTGCATCAAAAATAAAAAAATAATAGTAATCATTAAGTATTGTGAAACGAAAATATTTTGGCAGACTTTGTTTTATTCAGATTGTAAATAAAAAAAAAATAAGAAATACAACCCAATTTAATATTTGTACCTTGTTACCACCGGGTAAAACTTGAAAGTCTCTGTAGATCTCTGCTTTATAAACATTAGGTATGAGATAAACTACATACATACAATCTCAAGTAGAAAAGCCATTTACTAACACAGAGTAGTATTCAACAATGTTCAACAAATACGCGAAACTCTTACAAATATCAAATAGTTAGGAAACTTGTGTAGAAGCTGATTCATTCATTATTAATTAAACGAGACTTCAGAACAAGAAAACCGCATCAGCCACCTGAAACTTGTCAATGCTAATTTTTGTTCAGCTCTTCTCTCCAAATCTGAGCATGCTCTGTCACTTTTCATTATTAAGGTAAAGAGGGAGATAAAAGGCATTATCATTCTGGAGCTGTCAGAGATTTGTGCAAAGACAAAGTGTTTATTTAAATTAGAATAATTTAATTCAGGTTTCAGTTTGTACTTTTGCTTCTGCTTTGATAAATTATTCGTTATGTTTAAATAAATCGTTAAATTATTGACGAAAATAATTATTATTGCCGGTTGCCTTTCGCTTTAATCTCCTTGTTTAATTTCTATTTCACTCATGTTTCCAAAGGACTGATTTATTTTATTTTGATTTGATTTCTATTTCTGATGGTACTTTTTCATGCGATCAAGAATATTATTGGCCTAAATAACTATTAATACTACGACTTTATATCAAGCTATGGAACTATGCTTTTATAACCGAAAAATAACCGTGTTTTTCCGATTATTCGGCTTTGCTCTGAAAACTGTGAAGGAAATCAGTATACCTATGGACCAAAATGAGACATCATATTCTGTCAACCCGAACTCTTGCAGAAACGCAGTCTGTGCCCCAACAGAGGAACGTTACATAATTTATTAGGCTATTGGGCTTTAGTAAAAAAAAACACTTTCTTAAACGTTTAATTAGATAAGAAAGAACGTTCATAGTACCTTCCACTAAGAACGTGACATAACTTCATGATCGCTACGACCGCTACCGTGTGATCGTACAAATTGTAAATCGATATGGTGACTTCGTCTTGGTTTGCGGCTCTCATACGCCGAAACCATTGGTTTTACAAAAAAAGGTCTATGGATAAAATAATTGTAATAAATTTTCGGTAGTTTAACTTTAATTTATGCCAAAGCTATTTTCATCGTAAAATGAGTCGAAAAGAAGTTATAGTCAAAAACTGTTTTGGGCGCCATTTTTACAATATGCGGCGCGAGCGGCAAAGATACGATGAAAAAAATGTGGTGGCAGGTGGCAAAATGAAAATTTGGAAAGAGCACGTCGAAATCTATAAAATCACTGATTTTCAAAACTCCCGAAAAACTTTCGAAGTAAAATTACCAAATGACGACTATAAATACGTTGAACGCCAAACATATTTAACACATTATTTCTGTCTGTGTTATTTAGATTTTTATTCATTCGTCTAGCTCCAAATGTTTAATTTGACGACCCGAATGGCGCAGCGGTAGTAAGGCTGCCTTACGTTCTTAGGGTCCTGGGTTCGAATCCCGGTTGGAGCAAATGTTTGTGTGATGAGCATGGACATTTGTTTCCAAGTCATGGATGTTTATATGTATAATAAGTATGTATTTACAAACAAAAAGTATCTATGTAGTATATCAACATCTGGTGTCCACGACACAAGCCTCGTTGCTTAGTGTGGCACCAGATGGCGCTGTGTGTTAATGTCCAGCGATATTTATTATTTTTATTATTTATTTTATTAATTGATTTAAGGTGCAAGCGGCCCTTAATTTTAAATCTCATTATTATTGAAATCAACCTTTTAAAAACTTAAAAGTTAAATAAGCTGATCACGTTTCATGCTATAGAGACTGCGTGGGTTACCAGCAGCTGAAGAACGTAGTTAAATTGTTTATTGCATTGATATTCACATCCATGGCTCGCACTTATTGAATTTAACCCTTTTGTACTACGTGAACTGTACATAAACTGCTTCATTGAAAAGGTTGAGTTAAAATGTTGCATTTATTTTGTGGACACATCGTGTGACCATGTGAGATGCATGCCAAAATGAAATGCCATACAATGAAATAACTACGTATTTTTTTGGAAATGGTTTTTAAGAAACGATAGTGTAGAACTGAAAATACCTAACAATGGTTTATTATTTTTAACGAGAACACGCCTAACTATCTAGTGCGTGAGAAGAGAAAAGTTAACAAGTCAGCAAAGTTGGTGACTGGCAGATTTTTTATTAACTGATATTTTTATCTCAGCTTAAATACCTGTCGGTTCTGCTTGGTTATTGTAAAATCAAAACTATTTCAACTGCTATTATGAACGGCTCTGAATATTTATATTATTCTGTACGATCTACGATTGAAAATGAATGCTTGAATTACTAAATTTTGAAACAATTAAGTAGTTGGCAAACTTTGTCATTGTCAAGGCGACAACGAAGCTAGGAGCCGAGAATTTCAATGCGAGTAATATAAACCTGATGAGGCACCAACAGTATTCTCAGTGAATTCGCAGATCGGTGGGTTTTCCCGATAGTGCGGAGGTGGATGCGGCTCCACGCTGAATTGTGATTGTACATTTTCATCTGTGTCTGTAACCTACTAACACTAGAACTTATGTAAAGTTTTTACTAACCCTATGGACTCCGGTCTGAAATAAAAACTTTCTATTCTATAAACAAATGCCTATGTGTATCAAACGATTATTTTCAAAACACTAAACTTACGAAGACATTAAATAATAATAGAATGAAAAGTATTTTTGTCATTTACTTTATGAAACTAAGTACGATTTAATCGCGAAAAAAACATCTGCTGCCCCATGCATTTGGGTCGAATAGGTACCTATTGAAGTTTTGTACGGGACAGCTGATATTTTTTTTGCTATTAATTTGTCGGTTCCATAGAAAAGTAGTTTAGTTTGATGATCTATACCACATCCTAAAATATGACGACACCTTATTCTGGTACACCCTGTATAAGTAAATGGTTCAATCAAGTAAACCAGCCTCCGACAGTCAATCAGCACGAAACAACTTCCGCCAAAGCTCTCAGACCTACGGATACAACGGCACCCCTTTGTGCCCCAGCTCACTGAATGGATGCTTGAGTCAGTAATGCGCTGCGGATGGAGTCTCAGGGGAATTGAGAGCGAAAGCCGCAGCGCTAAGGGAATTGTGGCACCACCCTCACCCTTACCCATATTGAGGAGAGGTTAAGAATTGTGCTTACTGAAAGATTTTATAATAATTGAGGATATTGATTTTAGATTACTTTGTTAAGAAACAATATTTTAGAAGAAATTGATGTGATGCGTAAACTGACCTGTTGGCTACTAAATTATTTGTTAAAAAAGCCGAGAATCAGCACTTTTTGAAAGTAAAAATGACTCCAGATCGTTTACATAACATCGCGCCAGTCATCTCCAAAGGGTTAGCTAGCCCGCAGTTAGACGGCGTGAAAAATTTCTTGTGCTATGTTTTATTAACTAGGACACAACATTGAAATTCTTTGTAATTAACTAACCGCGCGGCGCCCGCGCTTCGGCCACGCGGCAGCCGCGCGATGTCGACACGGTCGGCAGGCGGTCGATCTCGCTCGAATGATCTCAATGTTCGCAGTGGTTGCGTGAAGGGGATTCTTTGATAATCAACTTTACGTAGTTGCTAGACAGCTTGTGTTACTAAAACATCAGAAATAATTCATGTCATTAAAACGCGCCCTTAGGCAGAGAGAGAGAGAGATTATAGTACACCCACATTTCGCCTGTTATGTTTAAGTTCCATGAAATAGAGGGGCAAGCCTATTGCCACCAACCGGGCACAAATGTGGACTCCGTGGCTGCAACTAAGAAATTCCTAATGGAAAAACCCAATAACACTTTGTCTGACCCGGGAATCGAACCCAGGACTTCATGATCAACAGTCGCGATTGCAACCACTAGACCAACAAGGCACTAACAAACTATATTTCTAAGAAATATTCACTGAACTTTGAAAGGCCATGTACAATTTCACTTAGCTTACACAAGATCAACAACAAGTTATAATGAATCTTGAGACAGAACCGCAGAACAGCAACTCCAGTGGAGACAAGACATGTTGTTGGGAAGTGGCTTCAGCGAAATCGGTAATTGTTCAGACTCAAAGGCTAAAGTTAAAGGCCTCTTCCAGGATTTCCATTAGATACACGGGTAAAATGATAGTGTGTTTATTTATTTATAGGTTCTGCAACCTAACCGATACAAGCGCGAAATTGGGTCTGCTTGCCCCACCCGTCATTTCTTTTTTCGTATCGACGATACGACTTATTCAAATTTCTCGGATCTCAGAACGTGGCCACGTAAATCGCAGCGTCTGTTGCGTGTTATAAGCAAGCATATTACAAGTTGAGCGATTAGTATATCGATAAAAATGTTTGGCTCAATGCTGGTCCTGCTGCTCATGTGTACACTTCGGACAATAGTGGGACGTGGTCGGGAGCACCGCATTCACATTGTGTGTCGGATCTTGAACAATAAACTTTGAAACTTTGTAAAGTTCCTGTTCAGTATTCATCATGATTGACGACAGAAATGGACTGATGTTTAAAATACATTTAGCGGTTTCTGGGGAAAGTAGGTGTCTTAATGCTTGCAGCATTCTCTACCAGTTAGTAATGTAGAATGTCAGAGAAAATGAGTTATTTCACACAAATAACATTCCATCATAAAATTACCTAGTATTTAATATTCATAACTAAATAAGCAGGTGAATATTCAATGAGTTTCGTCTCTTCTTTACATAATACAGTAGCCTTGGGGCGTAAACTAAAACTAGAGTATTGTAATATTCACGGCCAAACTAAACAAAATACGCATTAACACTGAAATCAAACACCACTGAATGATGTCACACTAGCATACCTACACATCGAATTACACCCATCATAATAATATTTTATCACGCAGAGTTCGGAAACTCGGCGAAAATACTTTCATTTGTTGAATTAAATTTCTAAGTTCAATGAAAAACATGCTTCAGAAGTTCCACAGACTGCAACATTAAATCATCAGACTCGTGTTTTCGCGACGATACATTTGGTAAGGATGCGTCCAAAAGCTGCGTTACATGGTCAAATCTACGTCAATCCACTTGAATTCGCGAAATCTGTTACAATTAAAAAATCTCCGCACACGTCTTTGACGGTTGAAATGAATAAGTAAATTACCTCGTGTTCTAACCACAGCTATTGGTTGCGCAAATACGTGATTGCGTCATACTAATATTATGATACCCATGGCGTTTGAAAAATCCGAAGGCGTTTTTTTCTGTAGTGAGGTGCCTTCACGATCACTCCACGTGTATGCCCACTTTATTCGCACGGATACACTCAGGTGCTGTTCGTTTGGTGTGAACGGAAATACGCGCGTAAGTTCCGACATGCTTCCGCTTCGATGACTGACAGGCGCTGTGCCAGGTGTGAATCGTATTATAATAAATATGCATAATTATTACCTAGTACTACTCTCGTCATACGCTGACACATTTACCACAACCACACGACGACGACATTTACGACTACTTTTTTTCTTTTTTTTAGCTTTTTTTTTACCCTATAGTCGCCATGCTCTCGACTAACCTATGTATCGTAAATACGAGCCCAAGCAGACACTTTGCGTAATTTATGTAATAACCATTGCTCTCTCTACACGGTGTAGAAAAAAATTGTGAAATAATCCGCCATTTTGTTGCGGCGGCCATCTTGGATCGATTTTCATCGAACATAGCTAAGAACACTACCGACTAATTCACCTTTCAAACTAAAAAATTAAAAACAAAATCCGTTCATCCGTTCGGGAGCTACGATGCCACAGACACACACACACAAAGGCACGTTAAACTTACACCCCGTCGTTTTTGCGTCGGGGGTTAAAAACCAGCGTGTTCTAGTATCCAAAAGACAAAGACATGAGACCTAATTATAATTACCCACTTTGGCACTCACAAAGAGTGGGCGCGGGCCAGCAGTGGGACTCTTGTAGGCGGATTATAATTATATTATGTATGATGACTGACAAAAAAAAATATTTTCTGTTTAGTCCGTCAGTTAGATTATCGATGGAGATATGGATACGTGTTTTTTGTTTTATCAAATTAATCCAAATTGACGAAGATAAAACCTGTCAAAGATTATGAGTGGAGGCTTGTGACGTCACATTTGAGTAAAAAAAGTACTCAAATGTGACGTCCAAGAGTTTGCGACGCACTGTATCTGTCTTCATTTATAGTTTACGTGAAAAAAAATATGTGTTTAACATTTTTTGGTGTAGTTGTTATAATTGTTCTGAGTATGACTTCGGTTACTCTTCTCCTAACAGAACATATTTTTCCTCTTTTTACGTAATTTTGAAACATTGCCAAAACGATGACCTCCGACGCCATTACAATCTGTACTAATTTATTTAAACGTCATGTTCGATTCCCACGTGGCAAACGATGAGTAAGCTGTTCTATTACTTTTCAATATTCGCTCGGGAATTATGTAAATTACTAGCTTATTCCACCGGTTTCGCCCGGGTGGAGTTCGATAATAATTGTCCCACGGGATCATACTACTGGGATAAAAAGTATCCTATGTTTTAATCCAGGTTATAAACTATCTGTGTGCTAAAGTTCCGTTCAGTAGCTTTTGCGTAAAAGAGTAAAAACCATCCATCCACATTCAACCATTCATCCATCCTCACAAACAGTCGCATTTATTATATTTATAGGACGTAAAAATATTTTACTTTGTATTTTCTGTTTGTATGTGTTAGGTAGGTGCTCCGAATTTCAAGAGAGATGAAGAGTCATGTCAATCTTAATTTACTCTTAATAAGAAGATAAAGCTTTGAATAGTGGTTTGTGCTAATAAATGAAATTGCTTTAAAGTGGAGTTGTTGAGGAGTGGTTGAGTTTTAGGAGAATTATCAAAGATAGTGTATATTTGAAGTTGGCTTTTATTTTATGCACTTTAGAAAGCATTTTTTGTAATTTGAATCATACAGTAAAACCTGAGTAAAGGTCTTGGTTTTAGGGGTCATATTGCTGTTACTGAGTAAAGTAGCAAAAACTTCCTCATCCTGGGCATGAAGAACATTTTTATGACGTCACTATTTGGACCATCCTGTATAACAAAAGCAATAAGAAAACTGCGGCCGCCGTCCCTAAACGTATTCTCTCTATGTTTATACACTTATTAATAAATTAATCCGACGACACTGTTTATTTGACCTAATAAACACTGTCGTGCGATAAATATTAATGCTTCGTGCAAATTATTAACCCGTGGGGAAATGTAATCGGGTAAGTAATGAAAAGAGAATTTATTTTGGGGGTTACGTGGAATAAAATACAGTTTTGTTAGTATTTCAATAATAATAATAATAAGTTCTTTATTTCTCCTCACAATGATAAACTTATTCTAGGTTTCACATATTATTTGTTTTTTTTAGTAATGTGAGGAGCTGGTGTCTGAGTTAGGCGTAAAATGCCTGTATTACAAATCACCAGGTCCCCACCCCACGGAAGAACAGAAAGTTTTCCTTAATAAAATATGATATTACAACACAATAAATAAATAAATAATAAATAAATAATGCTGGACATTAACACACAGCGCCATCTAGTGCCACACTAAGCAACGAGGCTTGTGTCGTGGACACCAGATAGTTGATATACTACATAGATACTTTTTTGTTTGTAAATACATACTTATTATACATATAAACATCCATGACTTGGAAACAAATGTCCATGCTCATCACACAAACATTTGCTCCTACCGGGATTCGAACCCGGGACCCAACGAACGTAAGGCAGCCTCACTACCGCTGCGCCATTCGGGTCGTCAATGTAAGGATAAGGAGGTTTAAGCCTAAAACTTATTATAATTTTGGGGGTAGAAGTTAAAAAGAAACTATCAACAAAAAGTTAACAATAATGCAATGGTTGTCTATGTTTAGAAATGCCACGATAAATAATAATGGTAATATTACTACCAGCCCATATCTTCCATTGCAGTGCAAAAGTAAAAGATCTTTGCCCTGCATCTCTACTAACTCTCGCGAGTTTCTCTCATTCAGAGAAAGCATGAGCGATGATCACAACTCTCGCTCAAGGCGATTCATGTTCAGATAATTGGATTTGCTTTGTTTTTAGGGATCCGTACCTCAAAAGAAAAAAAACGGAACCCTTATAAGATCACATTCTTGTCCGTCTGTCCGTCTGTCTGTCCGTCTGTCTGTCCGTCTGTCACCACCGATTTTCTCAAGAACGGGTGGACCTAGCAAGTTGAAATGTATACCATATAATGAGGTCTATAGTCCCAATTAGGTGTATAAAGCACACGCAGCACATGTAAAGGGAAAGTCTGAAAACCGTAAATATGTAGTTTAATAAAAAAAACGATTTTACTATTACAAACTTATTATTTGCGGTTGAGGCAATAGTCGTTTCTAGGGATCGAACAGCAAAGTTAAGTTTGACCTTTAAAAAGTTTGTACGGAACCCTCGGTGCGCGAGTCCGACTCGCTCTTGGCCGGTTTTTTTTTTTAAACGTTGCTTCGCACTAAGAATTTCTCCTGTATCGTGGCTGCGTTTACAAACATTTAAACCAGCTAGACCCGAAACAACTACCTGTAGGTCATACAAATATATTTGTTCCGTGCGGGGATCGAAACCAAGGCTTGCTTTAAGGAATAAGAAAGAATACGAAAACCCTTTGAAATCGTTGACAATGTTTAAACCTAAGCTTCTACTATGTCTTGCCTTTTACATTGTCCATAGAAACATTTTACATCATCATCATCATCATTTCAGCCGAAAGACGTCCACTGCTGGACATAGGCCGGTCCCGTGCGACTCGCATCCAGCGGATTCCCGCAGCCTGCACCAGGTCATCGGTTCTCCTAGTGGGAGGCCTTCCAATGCAACGTCTTCCGGTTCGCAGTCGCCACTCCAGAACTTTTCGGCCCCATCGGCCATTCGTTCTGCGAGCAATGTGCCCTGCCCAGTGCCACTTAAGTTTGGCAATTCTTCGGGCTACGTCGGTAACCTTGGTTCGCTTGCGGATGTCTTCATTTCTGATTCGACCACGCAAGGAAACTCCGAGCACAGCCCTCTCCAGTGCTCTTTGGGTAACTTTAAGCCTTCTGATGAGCCCATTGTGAGCGACCACGTTTCGGTTCCGTATGTGATCACTGCCAACACACACTGGTCATAGACTTTCGTCATGAGACACTGCGGTAAGTTGGACGAGAAGTTGAAAAGAGATGAGAACAAAAACATTTCACGTGGAATTGATATTACGAGAGAGTGAATATCACCCTATGAATAATAAAATGGATGTATACGCCATTATTTTATTATAATGATTTAGCTTCATCACGTAAAGAGCACAGCTTCGGTAAGAACGTAACAACTACGTAACTCTGACGTCACGCGTCACGTGACAAAGGCAACGCATTTCTCTCTGTCACGCCTCCAAGACACGAAAGTGAACCCAAATATAGCCTTTATTTCTCCCAAATTAAGGACCCTGCAAGTAATTTGTCTTAGTTTAACTGAGTTCGCAGAAATGCCACGTATTTTCGTCGTTATGAAACTTCGCTTCGTAATGTTTAACCAGAACTAATTGTACCAAAATATCAAAAAGGAAAACCACGGATTTATTTTTGAAGAATGTTAGGAAGGTCAACAGTTGACTTTTAGTTTGACCTTATATTTGAAAAGTTAGGATAATTGTTTACTGAGTTGTGATACCGATTTTGGAACGAAAGCTTTAGCGTCAGCATCAGTAACTAGAGAAGTGGTTCAAACCTAGGCAGGTGAATTATTTTGTGTAATTTATTTCATGTTCTTAAAATTAGGGATAAAAATTATTAAGGAGGAAAATTTCGTTTAATTATGTGCGTCATAGAACTAAAGTTTCGAAGACATGTGACTTAGACCAAATCGCAATTGGCCCGCGTGATGGATTAAGGCCAACCCTGTCTGACAGAGAAGTGGTCTATGTCCCAGCAGTGGGAACGTAATTGATCGATGTTGCTATACATCGGTATCAAGTCTTTATCAGTCCAGAACCATGACCAGAATCATGAGTCATGATTGTGGCAAAAGAAAGGGGAGGCCTATACCCAACAGTGGGTGATTCCGGGCTGAAATGATGATGATGATGTGATCATCATCATCGTCAGCACGACCAAACGGTGAGTAACATTAAAAAAGTTGTTATAATGATTATAACTTCAATGGACTGGTAAAATAACCTCGGTGACCAAAAAACTCGCTGCAATAAATACTAGTGTTGCGATTGCCAGATGTGAAATATCTCAATATTTATTTACGTATCCCACATGATACCGTGATATCATATTACTAAAATAAATCATAGCGTATTAGTGCGCTATTAATGTGTATTTACGACTCGGAATTATTGAGAGTGAATTTTCAGTCTCGAAGTCTCTTCGACTCTCTTCGTTTTACGATGTCTAACGTGACGCATCTGAGACACAGCGCGTACACTTTTGGGTCGAGTTGGTATAGACGTTTTGTACGGGATATTTGACTATTTTTTCCCGATTATGGTGATCACGTTGGTCTAGTGGTCGCAAAGCGCGACTGCTGAGCATGAAGTCCTAGGTTCGATTCCCGGGTCAGTCAAATCGTTATTAATTTTTTTCTTCAGAAAGTTCTGAATAGCTGATTTGTACCCGATTGATGGCAATAGGCTTGCCCCTCGCTATTACAAGGGACATAAACATCACTGGCGAAATGTGGGTGTACTATAAAGTACACTTCTGCCCTACCCTTCGGAGATTACAGGCATAATGTTATGTTAGGATGGTCCCATGAAAAAGGGTAATCAGTTTGATGAAACTCTTAAATATGACCACGCATTTTACTGATATGCGTATTCACAACCAAAAAAGCCACCAAATAGAGGGCGCTACTGCATTATTCTGACCAAAATTGATCAGGAATCTTATTTTTATAGCACAACCTACATCGTTTAATGGCGTTAATAATTAGTTCTAGTTTTTGCGATAGTAATCGATTCCAAAACTAATATTGCCTATTATGAAGTTTGTTCCCGTTATTGGTTTATCTGGATGTAGTACTCATACCTATAATTGGTTATGTTTCTTTGTTGTGATCACATACTTAATTACTTTCAGTAATAAATACAGTAATTGGTTATTAAACTAATATTTAACTGTTTGCTTTGTACAGTTTGTATTATTCACGTAAATGCCTTCACTTTCTCAGAAATCATGCAGAACTAGTACTTGAAATTGAAACTTATTTTGATTCCTTGTTTGTGCATTGTCCTTTAGTTTAAGCTTCCTTATATATATTTTTTTTTATTCTTCAATTTCGCCATTCCAAGATTTTGAACGTACCTACATTAGAGCAACTGTAGTCTTTCCCATTCAGCTTTTGTAAATACCTCAGAGCCACTAGTGTTAGTAGTACAATACATCCATTGTGAAAACAATAGAAACTTAGAGGACCCAATATTGGTCAGTCCAAATGTTGACGATTCAGTTTATACTTATCAAATTCGATACTACTATTAAATGGGCAGTATCTCTGAAAAATCAAAATCAAAGCATTTATTTCAAGTAAGCCAGTTACAGGCACTTTTGAATTGTCGAAACAAAGATGAAAATTAAATGTAGCTACAGTCCCAGTCACAAGACATAAAAATTGTGAAAGTACTGTAGTTGCCCATTCCCTAGCGTAGATCTACAACTACATAGAAACTACATAGTTCCAGTACTCCTATAATATTTTTTTATCAATGAGTCGTCTCGCTCACACGCTCTCTGTTTTGCTCGCACGTCTTGCCATTCAGTAAGCTTCGGAGCCTTTCGTATGCTACACGTCGATGCTGAAAGCTCCTGAAAATTACGCGAAACGCCGAAGTTGTGAAAGTTATTTTTTGGAGTTGTATTAGAAAGTTACAATTTAGTTGTCAATGATGATGATTTATATTGTTTTTAAAAGTGAGTTTCGTTTATAAAACGTTTATCTAATGTGTGCAGTGAGAATGTTTACAAAAAGTGCGAAGATAAGTTATAAAGTGTTGTTAAAAGTACGTAAATAGTTTTCAAAATGGACTCGAACTTGACATTGCACGATTTTGAGGCGCTACGCAGTTTGAACATAAACGGGAGTTTTCAGTTTGGTTCGGAGTTAGACATATTTTTTCAGCCTGAAAATGTGCTTATCACGTTGTATGTGCCCATCATCCTGCTATCAATGGTGGCTAATATTCTACTTATAGTGGTTGCAGTAAAGTGTAATTATACTAAGAGGTCAGTCTTACTTACTTTAATTCTGTAATTTGTTTGCACTTATTATAGTGTCAATGGTAATAATTATTGTAACTTTAGCTTGACTTTGACCGGCTGCGATTATGGAATTTTTAGTGATCTTTATAAGCTTAATTATTGAACAGAATACCTGTCAGAGCTCTTAGGACATATCCTAAGAGCTTATCACTAAACACCATAGTGTTTGTGACCATGATATACCTAAAAACTTACTTCCTAAACTAAACTTCCTACTAAACTTAGTTGGATAGTATTCTATAAATATACGGATTAGAATAAGAATTTAAACGGAACTTTATAAAACTTATTGTATTGTCCAACAAAATGCTTAAAAGGCGCTCTCTCCTTCATAGGAGCATTGGCCTGTAATGTACTCGTAACAATTCATACGATTTTGAGCATTAAGTTCGAAATATACGCTCCAGGTACTCGTAAGTAAAAGTATTCGTTGCGCACTACCAGTCATTAGTGAGAATACATCACCCGATTACACCATTAACACATCACCACAGGCAAAATATTCCTAGTACCTATTTTTGTTACTTTCGTCGGGATACGCGATTCATAATTTAATTTATGGAATTCGTTCTGGAATTGCTTACTTAACTCGGCCAAAGATGAAGTAAAGTAACAATCATTCATAAAACTCTCTAGATAGTAATGATTGCGGAACTGGTTGTCATAATAAGATAACATTTTTTTTTTTCGGGTAGGAAATCATCAAATGACTCCTCCCGCTCTGGGCGGAGCAGGAAGCAGTGTCAGACTTTTACTGACTAAAACCCATCCATGTTCCTTCATCGCGCTTTGTGTTCCGGGGCCACGGTATCTCTGTCGAACAGTCCCGCAGCCCCGGCAGGCATCGGCCCTTGCGGACCCCTTCCTTTTTGCATGACTCTCTTTGAGGCGCGCGTGGAACACGAACGCGCCGTCGACACGGCCTGTCGTCATGAGACGGACGGACGGCGAGCTAGCCCATAGCTCACCGTCCACAGGCCCGCGATAAAGATACCTTGGTGTTATGTTTGACCGTAAGTTGACTTTTATTACCCAGATAGACAATTTAATAAAAAAAAGCCTTTTATGATGCTGGGATTTGTCATGAGGAATTCCAAACAGTTTAGGTGCTGTAAGACTACAATTATGCGTTACAATTGCTTAATACGAGGTATGTTAGAATATTGTAGCGTGATCTGGCGTCCACATTATGCCGCACGCTCGTTGCGTCTAGAACGTGTTCAAAAGCGACTGCGCCAAAATTGACTGCCTACAAATATTGCACACTTTTAATTTCGGTGCCCCCTCAAGAATTTCTCGCAGTGCAATAGGGATGGTGACTGACTAAAATAAATATGATTCTGTTTAGTCCGTCATTTAGATTATCGAAAAATATTGGATACGTGTTTTTTTTTAAGATAAATCGTGCTAAAGATCATGAGTGGGGGCTTGTAGTTTTCGACACGCTGTATCGTCTTCATTTTTTGTTTACGTGAAAAAGAAAATATGTGTGTCCAATATTTTTTGGAAATCTCTCTGACGGACTAATTTAGATTTTTTTTAAACACTGTTTTAAGCTTTCACGGTTCATAACTATACTTAAAATGTCACTTACGGGATATCTTCCGTGATTATTTATTGTTTTTGAGCTCCCAATAAATAAATAATCACGGAAGATATCCCGTAAGTGACATTTTAAGTATAGTTTTTTTTTTGCTATCTACCCCATTACAGCACTCTGCCCACCGCAGAGAAGAACGGTTCTAGGCGCCAATTCCCACTATGCGACATTACGCAAGGTTATAAATAGCTGCAGTGATCAAATTGATTTGCACTTTGAAAGTTTGGGCAAATTGAAAGCCATTTTTTTAAGCAACTTGCTAAATAGTTTTAGTACTTTTCATCGTTTCGTTTGAGAGAGAATATATTTAAGTACTAACGTACTAATCACTTTGTATCTCATTTTAAGTGAACCTATGTATTGTTCTTATGAGAATAAATTCTTTAAACCGAAGTATAATAAGTTCCTTTGTTATATAAATTATGTTGACCTTTATTTTAGTATTTTTTTAACTTCTTTATTCATGCGGAGTTCTATCTATAAGTGATTTTTGCACTTTTGCATTTATATTTTTGCATGTTACTTTTAGCATACAACCTGTGTAAACAATAGTTGGTGAACCAATAAAAAATAAATAAAATCCATATTTTTAATAAATTGTTTATTCCAAGTCCAAACTCAGTTATTTGAAATAAATTAAAATGACATTTCGAGTATCTTAACCTACAAAGGTTAAAAACGACTGTTTTCTTTTGCAACTTTTCCGACCACGAATTCCTCTCATATTTTCTCTGCATAATAAACTTAGATAAGTAGACGATAAGTAGCTGTCTGTGGCATCCAAATTATTCAGACTATACTTGACATAAAAGCCACTTTAGTAACAAATAAAGTCTTTCTACAGTTTATTGTCAGAAAAGTATTGTAAGTACTGAATACGTGGCCTCAAACAATATTTATTAATTAATCTTTTTTAGAGGTAAACAATAATTCTTATTTAGTTTAAGGTGAAAGCGTCAGGGTAGCCCGCGAAATTCATATTTCCTTACGTTTTTTTGCAATTTGCAGGCCAGTGCTAGGTTGTATGCTGCGCATAAAGGTGCAGGAATGACTTTGACCTTGAAAAAGTCATTCTTGCACCTGTATGATTTTGGAGGGTTGTATTGATGATTTTGATGATTATATTTCTGGAACTACATACGTCTTACAGTCGCGAGGAATATTTTAATCAACGTACAACCTAGCACTGGCCTGTAAATTGCAAAAAAACGTAAGCAAATTTGTTTTTCGCGGGCTGGTTGGAGCATCCACCTTAAGCAAGGATTGGGAGTCAAACTCGTTTATCTGACAGCGCAATATTCAAAAAGTAGTTTCTCTCGCTTATTCGGCTGTCAAGTAATTACGAATGTCAGCTGGGTTTAGACCCCACTAATATAGCTGATCGTGCTTTTCTAGGCAAGGAGAAATCTCGGTGTATAATGAATGGTTACGTATCCACAGCTCGACCACGACAAACGTTGCTTTACCTTGAAGATCGACCCGTGTGCCCGTTATTGATAAGCCACGGAACTCGAATCCTATTATCTGAACTGCTTAATAATCTACATCTTACAGTCACCTCAGTCAGACTCTTTGTCTATTTATTTCAATGCGTTTTTTTCTCTCATAATAACTACTATAACCATAAGTTTCTCTTTACCGCAACGGCCTTTGGATTACCCATAAATTAAAGTAACTAACGAGGGACAATTAATGAAACTGCGTTGGTATTTGCCGACTAGGACAAACTAATTCAAAACTTTGGGGAACAGTTACAAACAGCAGTTAAATGGCTGGTTATAATATGCTTCTCTTGAGAATTGGTTCAGGAGTTTCTTGGCTTGGCAATCGTGTTGATTGGTCGACATTTTGTATATTATGACAAGTGGGCCTAGCACGAACGAAGAGAATTATTATAATTATTCCATTTTTTTTTTTATCGAAATTACTTTCTGGTTTCAAACATATTATATTTTAAACACTGTTTTACGGAGCTCAAAACTAAACAATAATCACGGAAGATGACCCGTATCACGGAGAAGTGACATTTTAAGTATATTTTCTTTTTTACGTATAATGCAAAAATGTTGCAAATACTAGTAACAAAATGTCAAAACATGTCACGACTTGACGCTTTATCAAATGTGTATTTTATCATTCACGAAATGTTTTAAACTTTATAATTTCAAAGCCTGAAAAATAAGTCTTGAAAATGTTCTAGATTTTCTTCCACGTGCAAACTACATAGATAATACCGGTGATGAAACTTACACCGCGTTGGCATTCAGACTGAAAACTTGAGCTGAATATTAACTGGGTGAGTTGTCTGTAAAGTCGTATTAAGTTTAAACTTACATAAAAAGTACGTAAAAGTTGCTCGTTTTCCTCTTTGCTGAGGTTCGTGATATTTGACTTGAAATTGTTACTATCTAATAGTTTTGGGGTCAAGTTTCCTGGCTTTTTTTGAGAATTATTTGAAGGTTATAAAAGTAATACTTGATCTTCTTCGATCTTTAGGATAACCTATTACATACCGAGTTTCCTCCGTACACAACGTAAACAGAACCACGTTGAATCCAACCAATCTAAGCTCGTCACTTCTTTGCTGCCAGATTCTGGTTAAAAGCTTTTGAATTTTCCGGATCATTCATTTTGGTGTTTACTCCCGTCCTTACTGCCCGCTTGCTGCCTTACCCGTAACGACTGATAGTCACGGGAAAATATTTTGAAAGAACGGATAAGGTTCCCCTAATCTCTGCCCTATCACGTCTCATCCTTTGGGTACCGTCCTAAAAACTGGCCTTTGACGTGTGATGATTAAAGATAATGAAATGTTTCGTGCAGAAAGTCTGTATTACAATGTGCACAAGTCTACGTCAGTCAAACCTTTTATACAAATTGAGTGAATGTGTTTTACAGATAATAATATCTGTTAATGAATAAGAAAAATCGTAAAATAAACATGTCGCTTCAAAAATCGTTGTTTACTCACTAGCTGATGCCCGCGGCTTCGCCTTCGTATTTGAATCATGGGATCAAAATTAACCTATGTGTTGATCCAGGTAATAAACTACATGTGTGCCAAATTTCATCCAAATCTGGCCCGTAGTTTTTGCGTCAAAGAGTATCAAACATCCATCCATCCATCTTTATAAACTTTTGCAACTTTTTTATTAGTAGGATAGGATTTTGGAAAGGTAAAGGTTTTCTCTCATAACGTAAGAAAAGAACTCACCGGGTTTTAATCAAGTACCCTACTAAGTCATATCTACAAGCTAGAATTGCCCCCACTAGTGACGAAATATAAATTAAGCTATTTGTACCAATCAAAACAAAAATGTCTATCAAGCATTAAGAAACCTAACCCCTCTTTTAATCTCCGGTCCGTTTCCATATTTTATGCTACATTACGACAAAGACAGAACCAACCAACGGATCTATTTATATCCGACCTAATCACTCTCATACGGACCAGGATTAGTGGGGAGGCTTTAGACCCGGAACACATGCCCGCCTACACTTTCCCTAGATTTTTCTGTAAGAAACATTTACATAAGCTGTTGTGGGCGTTATCTTTCTTTTTAAATCTAATAGCACTTAGTCATGATTTTTCGTTAAGAAAAGAATTGTTTTGTTAACATTACGTGTATTTCAGTGATCTCGCTTTACAATTTTAGAACTCTTGGTTTATTGTTAGTATTAAAGCTGCTAATAGTCATTGCCCTTTCAGTAATATCTTTTTGTGGGTATCCGAACGACATAGTAAAGTTTTGCAAGCGTAAAAAAACAAGGGCGACAATGTGACGGCATCTATTTTTACGTCTTTTGGATTAATATAATGGTCAAGATTCATACACAGTGTGGAAGGTACATCGGTCATGATTCTGTTTATTACTTCGTGTTGTTCTGAAATACTGTCAAAGTTAAACAATTTAAAATAACAGTTTTACTAGTTATTGACCAGGTATCGTAATTTTAATTGATTATTTATGTCTTTTGTGGCAAGCTCCTGAATGTTGACCAGGATGAAAAACTGCACCTTGTATAATACGTACGTGGTAACCTTTTGTGTGTCGATATCCCTTCCAGCACAGGTATTATTTATTTTATTTATTAAAACTTTATGCACATAATGTACAAAGGCGGACTTAATGCCTTGGGCATTTTCTGCCAGTCTACCTTAGGGTACCGTAGGTTATTCATGTGAGTAGGTATAAATGTGTGTGAAAAAATGTATAAATTAATGTGTGAGTGACTTCTAAAATTAGAATGACTGTTTTCACCACCTGATGATGACAGCACTTTTGTTCTTCCAAAAAATATCTCGACACCCACTCTTAAATCTGTTCCTAAAGACCTGTTGTAAATGTCACTGTGTATTTGAGTTAGGTGATTAGTGAATAAGCTTGTCATGATATTTTTGCTGCGGTTTCGGGTTAAAAATAGCGTGTGTCTGTCATTTGTGGGTGGGACGACTAATTGATAATTACGTAATGTGGGAGGGGACAACTATTTTTAGTTTCAGTTTTCAGACAATTTTTCCACTCGTATAAAGTACACGAAATGGGTTTCAAACTTTCAATGAGTGATAAACAAAAAAGGATGCATGTTACGTGATGCTTTCACAGATATTCTTTTCGAAATCGGAAATGTTATAAAAAACCATTCCACCCACCAGAAACCACCAGTCAGATAGTAATGGTTACAGGCACTTCTATCGGTCTGGCTCCAAGACTTTACTGCCATGTTGGATATGAAAGAGCTACGTGACACTGATGTAACACGCGAACCGTACTCGGTAGTGTCATTCGTTCTGTGCCACAAGTAGCGATAATTATTTGATTCTGAAATCAAAAATCAAAGCATTTATTTCAAGTAAGCCAGTTACAGGCACTTTTGAACTGTCGAAATAAAGATGATGATTAAATGTAGCTACAGTCCCAGTCACAAGACATAAAAACTGTGAAAGTACTGTAGTTGCCCATTCCCTAGCGTAGATTTCTATGGAGAAGAACGGGCAAGAAACTCCATGGACACTCTTTTAAATCAAAATATTGTTACAAAATCTTGGTTACATCATTCATGTTGAGATAAAAATTGTAAAATGTAAAATTTTGTAACACTTCGCAACATCTAACAATGTAATAATATTTAGTATGATTGTACTCATGGAAATCATAACGATAAGAACATTACAAAAGTTGATATATGGAGAGGGTGAAGATGACAAGGAAAGATAAATTGTGAGCGAAATAATAAGTACCAAAAAGATAATAAAAAAGTAGCATCTCCGTAGACAGGGGAGAATGCAACACAAAAAGACAAATGTTGCGTCATACAGGTATAGGTAAGGTAAGGTAAGTATTTGACAATAAACGAATTTTGATGAACGAGAAACATATAACTATTAGAGTCCCCGTACATTGCAGACTTTCTATCGGCCGACAGTTTAGTCGGACATTTTATTAGTATGAACATGTATGCGCTTATTTCAACTTTTCGGTATCGATTACCTTAAAACAATACTATCGTTCAACTATCAGCCAACTGCTAGATCAGTATGGGGCTCTTATCATGCGCGCACAATTTTCGATTGTTTAATCGGCCGACTCTTCGACCGCTCTCTTCATAAGCCGCCTACTAAGTAGCAAGTTGTTCGAAAGCAGTTAACCGACTATTGGTCTAACCGACTATTCGTCACCAACTTGACCATTTAGTTGGCTTAGTGTGCGCACTAGGAATCCAACCTGAATTATAGGCCGTTAGAAAGTTTTTGGTCTTCGGGGACTTTCCTAGCTGTCGTTAAACGTAAGATTATACCGGTTCCCGTAAGTAAATCCACTGGCTTATCTTGCACAACCCTTGTACCAAAACCACGTATCAAAACAATCTGTCCGGCTTTCCGACCATATTGTCGTCCAAAGAAAATTAGCTACGTATAAATCTGATCCAGACAAATATTAGTATTGACTACGGGTATTTGTTCCAGCCGGTGTTTGTTCACGTAATTTGTTTTCTTAATATCATCCACGTTCTAGGCAAAGTTATTCTTTGCTGTAATTGTTTACCTTGGAAGGATTCTTATCGAGAAACCCAACAGATTATTGGAACCCCATCAGGCACTTTGCTTTACCTTGTGTAATTTATTTTGCCAGCTCGTCGTAAGGAAATGGGCATGTTTTAGAACCGATAAGGAAATAGGCATGGCCCAAGATACTGTTCTAGAACCTAAGTCATGTAATCTTCTTTTAAATTTCTTCTTTTTTTATTTAAATTTCTTCTGTGTGCTAGATATTGGATGGCTAAAGAGCCGGTAAAACCAGCTGCGTTACTCTTAACATCTCTCAACTCTTTGATAACAAATTCTAAGAAATATAATTATTAAGTACGTTTAATTTGTATATTTCTGAGATCTTGATATCTTGATCTTGATATTTACTTCTTAATTCAAAATTCACAATAGAATTGTACGTGATAGGAATATGGATGCTACCTTCTGTACTGAAACCTTCGTCAGTTTTCATAATTTCGTTTCCATTAGCAATACAGACACGACTATTTTTAGCTACGGCAGTGGCAGATTATAACTACAACAGGAAATTATACATAATCACTTGAAAACAAAGTTTAAAATAAACACACACTTTTAGCAAATGTCTAGTGACAACAAGAAAACGTTTATAATAGACTGGCAAGCTTCAGAAATTTCGTTTTGTTTAATTGTCATATTTTGAATCTGAATCATCAACTTGTTCTGTGACATTGCCATTGTGGCACTTGTGCTCTAGTGGTTACTAGGTCACATATACAACTTAAAGGTGGCGAACGTATTTTAACTAAGATGGTACGATATGTACAAACTGAACAAATATTTGCAATTAGTGCATGCAATCTAATGTAATACTAAGATAATCCAAATAACGCAAACAATAGTATTTGAGAAATGCCTTTATGTGCACAGAGCAAATAATTCCTTTTCTGCTTGAGAATGTGAAGGCTATTTCCACATAGCACGAAATATTTCGCGGAACTATTGATATTTGCTAGGAGTACGAAATAGAATGAATTTCGTGACCTTTGAACTTGAGACAGATGCTTTCGTTACACACGACTGGTTTTAATGTCATCTGCCTAGCCTTTTCCCAATTATGTTGGGGTCGGCTTCCAAACTAGCCGGATGCAGCAGAATACCAGTATTTTATATGGAGGGACTGCCTATCCGACCTCCACAGCCCAGTTAGTACTGGGTAATGCGATACCCCTTGGTAAGGCTGGTTGTTAGACTTTCGGGCCACTGACTACCTGTAACGACTGTCACAGATCTACAAATGACAGCCGGGACCAACGGTTTAACATGCTTTCCGAGGCACGGAGGAAACTCGATATGTAGTGGGTGGTCCCATCCACGGATGGAAGATTCTACGAATACGGAGTGTACTTACCTTCCTTCGTACGTACTAGTCTAAACTTGCCGCAGCTTTTTGCCATATAAATTGTCACCTTTAGAATCAATTCAAAGCAGCATTCCAGAAGTTTACAAGGTAAAGAAACGAAATAAAAAAATAAGTTTTGCTGAAGTGCTACTCATAAACCTATAACTTCACAAAGTGCTTGCTTGAAACAAATAAAGAATTCAAAATGCATTACGTGGGGGAACTTTCAATAAGTTTGACATAAAAGTAGTCAATGGTACTAGAGCTTTCGGGAGATCATTTTTTATTTATTGCATTTTGAAGTCCTCGAAATGAAGAATCTTGAAATTTTATCCGTGGAATGCTGGATGGGTGTTATGAAAATCTGCGGGATCTTTGAACTTAACATCACATCTGTAATCCAAGAAGGGCTAGGCAGAGGTGTGCCTAATGGTACACAAACATGTCGAAAGTTATGTTTAAGTCCCATGTAATAGGGGGCGAGCCTACAGCCATCAACCGGACACAAATCGAGACTCCGTGGGTGCTACTGAGAAATTCCTGATGGAAAAATCCAATATCACTTTGCCCGACCCGGGAATCGAACCCAGAACTCATGCTCAGTAGACGTACTTGCGACCACTAGACCAAGTCGAGTCATCTTTTACCTCATTCACGAATATAGTTACTTACCTTACCCGTTTGATTAGATAAGTGGGAGTACCTACCTAATATTACCCACTTAGTGCGAGTAACTACTATCTTATGTAACTAACCCTCTTATGGAAGTACAAAGGCAACCCAAACTCACAACCTGTCAAACTCAGGGGTTCCGAACACACTGCAATTGAATGATTGATCACCGTTCCCCTAAATTAACATGGGAAAATGTTACACGCACCTGAATATACAACAATAACGCGTAGATATGGAAATGTGTGAGTTGGTAAATGATCGGGTTTGCATTCATCAGCATAATTTTAAACAAAAACTTGTCCTAGACAAATTGATTTTATAGGAATAGCTGGTGGCAAAATATGCATCTGCTGGACGAATGGTCTACCGAACGACATCCTAGATGACAAAAAATAATCTAATTAGTCCGTCAGATAGATTTCCAAAAAATATTGGACACATTTATTGTTATTTTTCACGTAAACAAAAAATGAAGACGATACAGTGCGTCGAAAACTCTTGTGACGTCACATTTGAGTATACTTTTACCGAAAAGTGACGTCACAAGCCCACATGATCTTTGACGCGTTTTATCTTCGTCAAATTTATTACGTAATTTGATAAAACAAAAAACACATTTCTAATATATTTCGATAATTTACCTGACGGACTAAACATAATCATATTTTTAAGTCTGGAATCATCATCAATCAATCATATTTGAAGCATGAGCTGTGATAGCGCAGTATGGTGTTTCAACCTATAAGAGACCGGGTGTAATTGAATATCCATAACAAAGCCGAAAGCCACTTGTTCTTCCTGTCGTAACATTGGGATTACTTTTTGTCCTGGACCGTACGTCATGGAAACCTTATAATTACGGAGATATTGATTGCCAAAACTCTTCCGTTTTGAATCTAGGTAAATACCTTCAGAATTTCAAGTAGGCGTTTCCGTACTTACGTATACTGTTATGGTGTGAATTATTAATGATGTAACAAATTTGATTCGCCCCAGAATCATATCATTTGACGTCACATTGATACGGATTAATACATAGGTACATTATATCAAAGTGTGAGTAATTATTTTGAACATGAAAGTTCTGGGTTCAACTCGACATGATGGTGGTTTTGTTTCGTGTACGTTTAATTATAATTACATTTGGTGGATATGATCTATAAAGTTTAGGGAGAATGTATGGGAAATGATTACGGAACTTCCTAGTAAACATGACAAATATAATCGCCCTTGTAATTACGTTTTAAGGTTCTCATTAACGCCGATGTGACTATGAAAATCGTTTCAAACTTGGTGAAATTTCTTGGTTTGATTTTGTCAAGAGCAATACGGCTTAAAAACTCGGTAAGTAATGGGTGGTCACCCATCCACGGACCAACCTAAGAAACCATATCGTAACCTGAAGATCGACCCGAACGGCTGTAATTATTTAGCTACTAGCTCCTTCCTCTTTTCAGTTTAAGTTTTTAATAAATACATTTTCCGCGATGTTGATTTTTTGTGTGTTTCAATGTTCAAGATCTTTGTGAAAGATAAAGATAAAAACATTATTTGTGATCTCACGCTATTGGATACCTGGATTTTCAATGCTCAATTCAGGGCCGATGCATCAACGGGTGTACTATGCTATGTCGAATGCCAATAATCGAATATCAATTGATCGACAACTATACATGAAACTTCCAAATACGAATGGTTAATAAATCGAAAATTTAATACATCGTACACTCAATACATCGAGTGACCAAAATATCGAATTTTTGTTTCATCGAGCGATTGTTGTATTGAAATATTACTGTACTGAATACTTTTTATACAGAACACTCGTACTGAAGCGAAATCGGCAGTAGTTTTATTGCACTCATTAACCTCTTTTTAGTATATATTAATGACCTACCCCGTTTATTTAACAACCATCCGCATATGGTGTTGTTTGCTGACGATACTTCTTTAATATTTAGGATAAACAGACGTGCCACTGATCTTGACGACGTAAATAACGCCCTACTGCAGGTCCATAATTGGTTTACCGCTAATAATTTAGTACTAAATGGGAAAAAAACTAAGTGCATTAGATTTGCTCTACCAAATGTCAAAAGTAATGATTGTTACATAATATTAAATCAAGAGAAACTAGAATTTGTCGATAAAACGGTTTTTTTTGGGAATCACGCTCGACTCAAGGTTACAATGGGGTCCTCATTTAACATCTCTTGCAGGACGGCTGAGTTCAGCTGCATATGCTGTTAGAAAAATCCGTCAATTTACTGATATTGATACTGCGAGGCTAGTCTATTTTAGTTATTTTCATAGTATTATGTCATACGGTATTTTACTATGGGGACGAGCTGCAGACATCGAGTCTATATTTATTCTGCAGAAAAGAGCCATCAGAGCCATATATGAATTACGTAGACGCGATTCTCTAAGAGAACTGTTTTAGGAAATTAATATCATGACAGTACCTTGTCAATACATCTATGAAAATATCATGTACGTTAGGAAAAATCTGCATTTATTCAGTAAAAGAGGTGACAGACACCATTATAACACTAGAAATAGGGACCAACTAGTTCAGCCAGGTTTCAGGCTTGCTAAAGTAGATTCATCTTTCATGGGGTTCTGTTTGAAATGTTACAATAAAATACCTCCCCACATTCTTCAATTGAATGAGACGAAATTTAAATCTTGTATAAAACGCACACTATGTAGGCAAGCATATTATAAGTTGGGGGATTACATTGATGATAAAAATGCTTGGCTAAATGCTGGTCCTGCTCCACAACCATAGTTGCAAACTAATTGATTGTACTGGTCGGGCATTATTTGAGTCTATCGACACGCAAAGAAGAAGAAGAATTGATTCCCATGTTAATGTATTGTGGAAGCTGCAGAAGATTGTAAAAATATACCTACTTGCATTGTATAGATTCCAGTTTTTAGTATTATATAATTGCATAGCACATGTGTGAGTACTTTGTACTGTTCAGCCACCACTTACATTTAGTTATCTTTCATTGACTTGAATATGCCTTGGTGGCTACGAGAGAATGTCATGCTCACTCAAATGTCTCGCTGATGGTGGCGGGTGTGTCGGTTTTTTTTTTTTTTTTGGGAATGGCATCTCGCAGTTCAGTCTAGAAGAGACTGGCTACTGCTTAACCGGACTATACCTGTGGATGCCTTGAAACTAAGGCCTCCAGCCAGGGGCATGATAACTAAAAACTAAGCGACCACGCCTAAGGGCACCCCCTGTGGGGTACGAACCTCGGCTTAGGGCGTCGCTGGGGGCAGCAAAGGGACAGGCTGGATCTGAGTGTCATTATTTAGGGGCTCGTTTGAAATTACTGGCTCAGCATCGCGGGCTGGCTCTAGCAAGGGTCGGGGGGGAATTGAACGGGGATTACGCGCCGGACCTCGGCGGCGAGGTCGGTATGTCTTCGGTTTGTATCTGTATTTTCTACGTACGGTGCTGGTGTCTTTGCTACTCTCCTGTAAGAGGGTAATAGCGTCGTCGGGGGTGACAAGAGTGTGCCGAGGACGGCGGACTGAGCTGATACGCGATGGGTCGTATCGGGCGGCCGATGCGATCAGGGGGTTCCTATGCTTAATAGAGGAGTCGAAAAAACGCTTTGCAAGACGTTTCATGAATTGCTGGATGGTGGGGATTCTAAGATCTAGGTGAAGACTATCGTTACGGACGTAAGGGGGGGCTCCGGTGATCTTACGGAGAAAGCGGTTCTGCAAGGTCTGCATCCTGTGGATGTGGCGGGGATGGGCATGAGCGAATACGACACAAGCGTACGTCATGATAGGTCGGATAACTGCCGTGTAAAGACGCAACTTGCACTTGAGTGACAACTTGCTCTTTTTGACTAGCATGAAGTGGAGTCTGCCCATGGCAAAGGCTGCTCGGTTACGAGCTGCTTTGATATGGGCCGCGAAAGTCAGGTGTTCGTCGAGGATGACACCGAGGTACTTGGCTTGCTTCTCCCAAGGGATAGGCTTGCCGAACATAGTGATGGGGGCAGGTGACGGTCGCTGATGGCGTAACTTCTGATAGAGTACAGCCTGGCTCTTCTCAGGGTTTACTTCGATCCTCCACTTACGAAACCAAGCGCCGAGTGAATCGGCGGTCTGTTGAAGTGCACGATGGATGCAAACCTGAGATCGGCCGGTGTAGTAAATAGCCGTGTCGTCGGCAAATAGGGCAACCTGAACTTTCTTGTTCGTTGGGATGTCGCTGGTGAACAGCGTGAAAACTAGAGGAGAGAGGACGGAGCCCTGAGGGACTCCGGCTCGGATGGGGTGGGGAGAAGATAGAGATTTTCCCACGCGGTAGCGAAAGGTGCGATCCGACAGAAAGTCTCGTAAGATGAGCACGAGACGGTCCGGCACACCGAGTTTATACAGCTTGTATAATAAGCCGTTGTGCCAGACCTTGTCGAAGGCTTTCGCTATGTCGGAGTACAACACCCCCGTCATCGCTCCACGCTGGAAACCAGCGCTCAAGTGTTCGACGATGCGGTGGACTTGGTGTATGCACGAATGTTCGGTTCTGAAACCGAACTGTTGATCGGGAATGAGGCCTTTTGTCTCGGCATAATCTCTGAGTCGCTTATAAATAAGTCTCTCATAGATTTTGCCGAGCGCGCTCAGGAGACTGATCGGCCTGTAGCTCGAAGGCTGAGCTTTCGGTTTCCCAGGTTTGGGAATACCGATGACGGTGGCCTCTTTCCACACTTGGGGAAACAAGTTGTTGCTCAAGGCGCCATTGAAGATGGCTGCCAAAAGGACTATGAGCTGAGCGGGGAGGGTTTTAAAAATCCTATTGGTGAAGCCGTCGGCGCCAGGGGCTTTCCGAGGCTTGAGCTTGTCGATTATATCCTTCACCTCGTCTGGAGTGACCGGAGGGAGGGGATCGTCGGGGTCTTCTACGGGAGGGAGAGCGGCCCTTCGTTCGACTTCTGCATCCACCTCATCGAGGTGCTGCTTGTCTACTGGAAGGGTGCTAGGGGAGCACTGTGATTCCAAACTGTCGGCCAGGCATTCTGCCTTCTCAGAGTCGTCAAAAGCGACGCTCTTGTCAGGACGGATGAGAGGTGGAGAAGAGGCCTCCTCGGAGGACCTCAGCTTCCTCTGAAGTTGCCAGAAGGCTTGGTGAGTTGGCTCTAGTTCGCTGAGCATCTTGTCCCATTGATTCGAACGAAACTCACTAGTGCGCTTCTTTACAGCACGCTGTAAATAACGCATGTGAGCTTTGTTCTCATCGCAGGGCCAGACGCTATAGGCACGTATGGCCGCGTTCTTCTCGTTTATCAGTTCACGGATGTCGTCGGGTAGTTTCCAGCGTTGATCACTCAACACTGGGACTTCCCGAGAGCAATCCTTTAAAATGGATTGCACGTGAGCTGTAAACGAGTCGATAGCGGCCTCGGTGTCTGCGACTGAGACAATGTGGTCGGGGATACCGTCTAGGTGCGGTGACGTGTCGGATTTCAGCATATCGCTTACTTTCCTCCAGTCGGTTATTAGGGTGGTAGGAGTGGGTTGGCTAGGGTCAGAGATACCCGAGCGAGAAACTAGGTGCATGAGCACTGGGCGGTGGTCAGAGTTAAGCTCGTGTAGCGTCTCAATTAAATGTAACCTAAGGCTAACATTCTTGAGCAGCGCTATATCGAGCACATCGGGACGATGACTAGTGGTGTCGGGATAGTGCGTGTTCTCCATAGGAGCAATGGGATCAAAGTTGATGGTCTGGCCTAGATCGCAGACGACTCTCCCTCTCGGGTTAGTCATACTACTATTCCAGGCAGGATGTTTGGCGTTGAAGTCGCCCGCTATGATAACGGAACCACTCATGCCGAAGAGTTTGGTGAGATCATTAACCAGGAGGTTATGATTCTCAGACGTGTTTGAGGGGGGCATATAGGCAGACATTATATGAAGCGGTTGATGACCTGTCATGGCTAGCCGACAGATTGAAACCTCCAGTAGGGATTCTAGGGGAGGGGGGTCGATTGGGATGCAGTGCAGTTCCTTGCGGTAGTAGATGAGCGTACCGCCTTTGTGGCAACGTGTCCTATCATTGCGAACTAAACGATAGTTGGCAATTTTATGATCACGATTGCTGGGTTTTAGGAAAGTCTCTTGGATGAGGAAAATATCTATTTGATAATCGCGAAGGAAGGACGCGATCTCGTCGCGTTGCCCTCCCATGCCATTAGCATTAAAAAAGCCTAACTTTAGGGACCGGGGTTGGGTGCACGATGCTACGGGTGTGATATCCATTATTGGGTTTGATTGAGGTTACGAAGGGCTTCCGCGATCCTAGGATATCTCGCGTAAATCTCATTGATCTGTTTCAGGTCCTTAGCTAACCTGAGCTCGGCTGCTAAGCAGTCGGCCTCAGGTGAGATAAACACCTGGAACCTCATGAGGGTGTCGATAGTACTCTCCTCTTCCTGGTTGGAAGGCCGGGGGCTAGGGGAGGGAAGAGGGACCTGGGGCCGAGCCACTGGAGTGGGCATTGGGACTGGATTGTCCATTAGGCCAGGCATTGGCAACGGGTTGGGCTGGGATTTCACCAGGGCAGGGAAGGCACGCTGGTGGTTTAGCTGGTTCCAAGGAGAGGGCCTCTGTGGGCTGAGACGCTCAGGGAGGTCCTTGGATGGGGCTTTCGTCAGGGGGCTTTCCCTCTGCTGACGGGCTTGGGCGCGATTCGCCAGTCTGTTGGCGAATTGTTTGGGGGCTTTGGGACAGCCCCTGTAGTTAGCCGGGTGGCCAGATTGACCGCATAGCACGCAGCTAGGCGGCTCTGTACACAGAGCCCTGTCCTTGGGACGAGGGCAATCTGCCGTGGCGTGTTCGCCTAGACATTTTACGCACCTGTGTGGTGCGTAACAATGTTTTTGGCTATGGCCGTATAGTTGGCAGCGATGACACTGCCCAACTATATTCTGCTTCCTGGGCCTCTCAATTGAGATGCCCGATAAGGAGCAGACTGCCTTGACCTTAAATATTGGGTGGTGACCCTCGACTGGGTCACAGATGACGAGCACCATGTCGTACTCGTCACCCCCTTGGGACCTATTCTTGTGAAGGCGGTGAACCGCCGAGACGGGGATGCCCTGGGAGGTTAAGTCCTCCAGGATGTCCTGGGCAGGGATCTCCTTCGGGATCCGCCTGATGACCACGCGGGTCGGCTTTTCCTCCGGGAGGGAGAAGGTGTGGAAGGCGATGTTCCTACCACGAAGGGCATGCACCAACTGTCTGTAGTCGGTGGAGGTGGGGACCTTTACTTTAATACCCTGTTGGGTAGACGTCGCGCTTGTGTACTGGATCTTGCGATCCGCACACATCTTGGACACTTCAGTCCACTTCCCCTTTTCTCTGATGTACAGAGCAGGGGGTGTTCTGCTGAGCTTCTTGGTCGAAGCGGATTGAGATGAAGATGGAACCGGTTCCATCGGACTATCCGGGCGGCTGGCAGGAGCCGAGCCAGTAGCCGTACGGCTGGGAGAGCGGATGATGGGGATCGCGGCTGAGGGAGCAGCTACTCCGGCGGTGGAGGGGATGTGGGAAAGGGATGCGGAGAGGGGGGCGTTCAATGCCGTGACTGCCTTCTTGGCCTTACCGGCATTGGCTTTCCTAGCCTTCTTACGTTTCCCGTTCTGAACGATTTGGAAATCCTCTGGCTCGGATGGTGAGGACTCAGAGGAGGAGATTACTTCGGGCGAGCTATCGGGGGCTTCGGGGCTGACCACAACGTCCATATCGGCGGAGTTGGGTCGGGGAATAGGAGAGGGAGATCTTGAGTGCGAGTCGTCTGACTTGCCCCAGTTCTCCTTCTTGAATGGCTCAAGGAGCCCATCATAAACTTCCCTAATGTAGGGATTATTGTCCTCTAACAGACGCTTGAGGAGCACTCCTAACGAGGAATTTAATTCCTCGGTTCGGGGCGTTGCCATTATGGCAGAATTAACTAAGGGGGGATCTAGCACATAACCTAACCTATGCCTAGTCCTAACCAAACCTATCCCGAGGAGGTACGTGAAACGTAAACTCCCCGGGCAGACAGCTCCCTTAAACGAGGCTACACCTGTGTTTTTCCTAGTGTTCCACTGGCGAGAAGAAAAACACAAACAAACTCGCCAGCTCCACTGCTGTCTGAATGGCCAGAAGGGCCGGAAAACACTGTAAGGGCGGGTGTGTCGGGTCATTTAGTTCCCTTAAATATGGTCGAGTTGAATGGTGCCGATACATGCGTCATGTTCGTGAACGGGAGCTCTCAGTTGGGACTGGTCATCTCTTGGCTGCCACGGTTCGTTCATTTTAATTACTTTTTTTTTTTTAATTTTTGATTTGTCATTTTACTCTGGACGCTCTTAATGTGCACGTCTTTCTACATCGTTCTCACATATATGTATAATCTCAACATGAATGATGTAACCAAGATTTTGTAACAATATTTTGATTTAAAAGAGTGTCCATGGAGTTTCTTGCCCGTTCTTCTCCATAGAGATCTAGGTTAGGGAATGGGCAACTACAGTACTTTCTCAAGTTATTATGCCTTGTGACTGTGACTGTAGCTTCGCTTTTTTGTATTTTCGACATTCAAAAGTGCCGTAATGGTCTAATTGAAATAAATGATTTGAGTTTGAGTTAGGTGTCCCAAAGTTAAGGAAGTCATTAACAAAGCATAATATATGTTATTTGCTATAACAAATAACAATCTAAACATTATTTGTGTGTGCACTCAATCACTGATTACCTAACCAAACGTAACGCAAAACGTTACGTTGCGAGTTACGTAAACTAAATACAAGTTACCTACGTAAACTGTGACAGCCGACATGTTCGGGCTAGTTCGAGATAAATCGTATTCGTTCGTGTGACTGAAGTTTTACGGACATGTTGCATAGACATGTCCGTTTATTGCAATGTCTGTTTAGGTTGTTTGTACAAACAACAGTTGCAGATGTTACGAAGTTTTGTGATGCTTTCATGAAAAACATGATTATTTCTGGTTATTCGGTTATTTTATTTTTTTCGGAGATTCATTATTCACTCTGGGGGTCTAAAATGGCCGCTTTAGCAGAATCTTAATATGAATCATGTTAAAAAATTAAAATTCTTAACGTGATTCATAATATGATTGTGCTAAAGCGGCCATTTTAGGCCCCCTGCTCTGGTGTGTAAATAAATGTGGTGCTGTTCCACAAACTATGGGGCACTTATTATCGTGTTCTGCGTGTCCTCTTGTTTTATCACTACAGGAACTGATGGACGCTATCGAAAGCGCCAACAAGATATCCATCGATGCGGATTATTTTGGCAAATCAATCCAAATCAAAAATTGAATCAAATCACCACCGTCCGTGAGACTACAGCCTAAAGCCATTACAGATTACAAAAGAGAAAAAAAATACGCTTCAGCCTGACAATGCGACCGAGCGTTTGGTTTTCAAGCTGCAAGTAAATATTTTTAAACCAACCAGCATTCGAAAAGTTTTGTTCGATTTTTAACACACATATCTTTGCCAAGCTGAATACTCTTCTATTTGCGGTCGACGACGTATCATACCTGCAGGCCTAGCCAAGTTACAAACGATTCGTATCGATTCTCTTTCTACAATCGTAAACGTTAAGTCACGTGGTCAAAACAAACGAATATAAACTTTCGTAGACAACTTTACATCGATCAAGATGATAGAATGAAATGTATTCGTTTCTACAATCGTGATCCCTACATCCCATATAAATCGTAGCCAACTTACAGTTTTGACTAAACTTTAAAGTTTCCATTCGTTTGTTTTGACCACGTGACTTAACGTTGATAGATGTCATTCCCATACATTTGGTTAGTTTTCTATTAGCGTTAACGATTGTAGATTGTCAACTTGGCTAAGCCTACTGATCAAAACTGTCATTACGCAACGAAAATAAATCAGCGAGCTTGTCAGTTCGTATTGAAGGCAACGAGATTATATTAATGTACCGTCACCTGCATAATGGTAGAGGCGTATTTATTTGTTTTTCAAAGGCGGAGTCTGTTCTATATTTTTTTTTTAAATCTGGTCCTGTCTTACGAGATGTAGATCGTGAGGCATACAGCATCATAACATACGGTTCCAGATTTTTGATACCTATCCTATTCTGAGACACAATGAGAACCGGTTCTTTCAAGGTACATGTCTAGAACCTTTTCCGAAGAAACTTATTTCATGACCACTGAATCATGAGGAAACCGTCATGTCCTAGAACCAAACATTCGTAAACCACCCGCGTGGTGGATTATAGCTCACTCTCTCTCATATAGATGTGGCTGTGTCCCAGCAGTGGGAAAATCATGGACTGATTGACCAATCATCAGACTTTTGGGTGTCTGACTACCCGTAACAACAACCAAAGATCTATGAATGACGGTATGTACTGGCTGGTCATCCACGGACTGTCCTCGACAAGCGTTGTCTAACCTTGAAGATCCACAAGTACGGTTGTTATTATTTAGCTCAAGAGATAACAAAAAAAAACATTTGGAAAAGGAACCCGGCCATCCGATTGTGAGTCTGTTGTGACCTCCTTTGTGTTTATCACAGGACCTATAATATTAATTAGTTTGAAATTAATTACGTACAAAAGAAAGCCCCTAACTCCTTACAATAAAAATCTTTAGACTTTTTTTCTAAATTGCCAAGAAAAGTTTCAAGCCCCGGGGTTTTCGGCGCAGAAACACAGGACAATGAATTTGCTTTTTTTTGTTTTGTAATCTGATAGTTCAAAGTTGCAAGGCAAAGTCATTTTGGTAACGAGGTGTACACCTACGAAAAAAAAACACAAAAAATTGAGAAATATCTTTAGCTTTAGAAGTCGGTGACAAAAAAACTAAATCAATCAAACAAACGTCACCGACTTCTGAAGCTAAAGTTACTTTTGAAGTCGGTTTTATTTTTGCAAAAAAGTTTTTATTTTTCACTTTTTAGTGGTTCACATGTGCTTACCCCTACAGCCCCTTACAGGCCCTTATAGCGTATTGGCGTGATGTTATGTTATGAACTGGTGTAAATAATAGACAGACATGAGATTTCAGCAAACCCAGTCCATTTGCTATTATTTATTGAGGAGTTCCGTTGCCTATCTCCGAAGGTCTTCATCAGATCTTCACCAAATTGAAATGGCACCACTCCAAGAAAGTACTCTTTCAAAAACTACCCAAATCGCTTCAAGTGTGCCTATAAAATTTGAAGAGTTCTCTCAATTTCTCCAGGATCCCATCATCAGATCATAACTTGACGATCATGGGACCACCTGGGAAGTATACCCTTTCAAACAAAACAAGAAAAAATCAAATCGGTCCAGCTATCTTCGAGTAATCGGGGAACATACATAAAAATAAAAAAAGGTTCCGACGAATTGAGAACCTCCTCCTTTTTGAAGTCGGTTAAAAAAGGAGTAAAATAAAAATAAAACGTTGCCCTGCACTAGGAATTTCTCCTGTATCGTGAGTATACACAAACAATCAGCCACTTTTTTGCCCGATAGTCGCAATATGCACAGTTTACACAAAATAATGTTTTGCAAAGCTTTGAGCAAAAATAATAACGAGTTTCTGCTCTATTCAACTCTCTAATAAAAGGCTATTTCAACACTTTTAGAAAATATGTCTATAACGTAAAAATGCAAAAATACGCAACACAAATACGCAAAATCCGTATAAAATACGCAGCTCATTCTAAAAACAAGTAAGTACTTTAATTACTTCTCTTTCTAAGAAAACAATGCAACTTGCACAGTGGTTTGTAGATGGCAGTTGAATGCTTCAACGAAGTAAGTAAATTAAACTGTTTCTGCTCAGACTACTTAGGAAAGAAATACTGAAACTTGTAGGTAAAACTTGCAAATACAAATAAATAAATAAGTAGGTAGCAGTAGGTGCTTGCCTACTTTTTATTTTGTTCTTTAAAGTAAAGCAACAAATAATGGTGCATAAAAACTATACATCGATAAAAAACCTAAAGAAGCACACGTGATTAATATCATGACAGTACCTTGTCAATACATCTATGAAAACATCATGTACGTTAGGAAAAATCTGCATTTATTCAGTAAAAGAGGTGACAGACACCACTATAACACTAGAAATAGGGACCAACTAGTTCAGCCAGGTTTCAGGCTTGCTAAAGTAGATTCATCTTTCATGGGGTACTGTTTGAAATGTTACAATAAAATACCTCCCTACATTCTTCAACTGAATGAGACGAAATTTAAATCTTGTATAAAACGCACACTATGTAGGCAAGCATATTATAAGTTGGAGGATTACATTGATGATAAAAATGCTTGGCTACATGCTGGTCCTGCTCCACAACCATAGTTGCAAACTAATTGATTGCACTGGTCGGGCATTATTTGAGTCTATCGACACGGAAAGAAGTAGAAGAAGAATTGATTCCCATGTTAATGTATTGTGGAAGCTGCAGAAGATTGTAAAAATATACCTACTTGCATTATATAGATTCCAGTTTTTAGTATTATATAATTGCATAGCACATGTGTGAGTACTTTGTACTGTTCAGCCACCACTTACATTTAGTTATCTTTCATTGACTTGAATATGCCTTGGTGGCTAAGAGAGAATGTCATGCTCACTCAAATGTCTCGCTGATGGTGGCGGGTGTGTCGGGTCATTTAATTCCCTTAAATATGGTCGAGTTGTTTGGCGCCGATACATGCGTCATGTTCGTGAACGGGCGCTCTCAGTTGGGACTGGTCATCTCTTGGCTGCCACGGTTCGTTCATTTTAATTACTTTTTTTTTTTAAATTTTTTATTTATTATTTTACTCTGGTCGCTCTTAATGTGCACGTCTTTCTACATCGTTCTCACATATATGTATAATCTCAACATGAATGATGTAACCAAGATTTTGTAACAATATTTTGATTTAAAAGAGTGTCCATGGAGTTTCTTGCCCGTTCTTCTCCATAGAGATCTACGTTAGGGAACGGGCAACTACAGTACTTTCTCAAGTTATTATGCCTTGTGACTGTGACTGTAGCTTTGCTTTTATTGTATTTTCGACTTTCAAAAGTGCCGTAATGGTCTAATTGAAATAAATGATTTGAGTTTGAGTTTGAGTTTGAGTTTGATCATTTTTTCAAACGTGACACTACATTTTTGCTTCTTCGTCTTAGTAAAATATTAATCAGGTTACGTCTCCAAAAATGTTTTTAGGCATATAAAATTTTATTCGTTAATTGAGGCCAAAACTAGAAATTGAACTATAGAATACTTGTGAAAATGTTAGATCTTTAACCTTGAAAGTCCTCTTTTCGTGTCTATATGACCGCTCGGCACTCAGATCATTTAAGGACATTGACCTTGAAAAAGTAAATTCCTACACCTTTATGAGCTTGGAGGGTTGTATTGATGATTTTGATGATTATAATTCTATAACTACATACGTGTTACAGCCGCGAATCAAATTTTAATCAACATACAACCTGACACTGACCTGGAAATTGCAAAAAACGTAAGAAAATTTGGAGCATCCACCTTAAGCTCCACAATTAATTTTGATACGGCTTTCTCTATTATTTAGGACATTTATACCGTAAGGTTTATCAGTAAAAATAATAATTATTTAATTTAGTTTTAGCACCAAAATCTCGATGTTTTAGCATATCGTCACATCGTATTTTATACCCGTGTGAAATATCGACGAGTAGCTCTATCTCAATGAACCGTAGTAATAGTTCACAAAAGTCCTTTCATGTTAATGCAAGTAATAAACTTGAAAGTTTAAAGTTTAAGTTGTTTAGCGAACACAGGCTTTAAACAGGAACCGGATAACCGAAGAAATAAGTAAAGTTGCCAAGTTCTAAGTTTGTGTGAGAGTAAGTTTTGCAAAACAGTTTGAATGTGTCTCTAAGCTTGTTGTTAGTTGCACAGTTTTACTAAAACAAAGTGTAGAGCAAAGTTGCAGTTACTCGGTGCCTAGTTGCCTACAGTTATGCACCGAGCTTAGATTATATTCAGTTAAACCGACCGGACCCAATTCCGGACTGGCTGCGGACAGACTTGAAGAGATACTTCAGTATCTGATCTCTAATATTACAGTACTAGCTAATGCCCGCGGCTTCGCCCGCGTGAAATTTGATAAATTGTCCCTCGGGATAAAAGGTAAAGTTCAAGTTATAAACTATCTGTGTGCAAAATTTCATCCAAATCCGTTCAGTAATTTTTGTCTGAAATTATATACACACTATCTTTCTATCTATCCTTAATAATAGTAGTGTGATTTTTAAAAGCCGATGTTTGCACAGTTTGCAGTCCTGTCCTTAATCTGTCCGTACTAGTTTGAAAATTGAGAATGTCGCCCGATCGTTAAAATGACGGAAACTTAGATGTCGTTCGTCTATTGCTATCGTGGTTCTGTTAGATCACACGTGTCGTTTGCTAAAAAGCGTCCTAGATAAAATGACATTCAATCAGCGCTAACAGCGATGAAAAAGAACGCCCGAAAATCTGGTAAAAGTCCTGATGTAAGTCGTTATCGTAATATGAAACGCTTTGTCTAGGACCCGGTTTTATAAAACTTTTTTCAAGTCATGAGAGACTAGGTTACTTTTAGACAAGCGTAAACTGTCGTCGATGGCTTCATCGCTTAATAGCGCCATTAAATTTAGTAAAGTTTACTTTTCCTTTTTTTGTTCCTTATCGTTTTCCGGAAGTGAACGTTTTGTTTCCACCCCCCACAGATCAAACGTTACACACAGGCACTCCGTAGAGAGTCATCGATCGAATGACCCCCTTATATAGCTACCAACAGCTATAATGCGTATATAAAATTGCGTAGTATTTGAGAAGGTTCTCGCACAACAAAAATATTTATGTGTTTTCGAAATATCGAAAACTATCGTGATCATTTATTACGTATTATTATTGAGCTGTTAAACTTCAGTTGCTTTACAATCTTACACTAATACTTATCAACATCAACATCACAAGCAACGAAAGCAGAAGATCACATTATTAATGCACCATAACATACAAATTTTAAAACGTAATAATGTTTCGGTTCTCAAAGACCACAACACAACTGCGTGACCTTCTTTTCTCAAGCCTTCAAGAGGCAGATGTTCCACACAACGGGTCCTAAGGTAACCAGTATTAGATAGTATACAAATCTCATGACTATTACTCACAAAACCACGATAATACCCATTAATTGCGCCATTATCGCCGCAGCAAACAAGACTGTTTATCACTAGCAAACTGAGAACACTTATTATGCAGTTTGATTGTCATAACGAGCGCAATGATGATACCATCTTGAATATTGTTGATGCAACCGCTATGCTGAAATGCATTTTAGTAGAACGTCTTTGTGGCTCGTAAATAATTGTTTTGTGCATACTTTTTTGCGTCAGGAGTTAAAAAGGTTTTAATACAGTATTTTGTCGTAAATGTGACGTTAGGCTATGTTTTTTTAAACAACTGTCACTTCAACACCATTAGCCCCTTCGCACACGGGTCGTAAGCGTAGTCGTATCGTAAGCATATCGTTACGACGCTACGCGTACGAGATCTGCAGTGTTGCACAAACGAATCGTCGCATAGACGTATCGTTTTGGATAGCAGTTAAAATCATGACGTCCACGGCACCAGACGTTTTGGATGTTGAGGATCTTACCTTCTCTTCAGATGAAGAGGATTTTTAACTGTTTGATTTTGTTAGAACTAGAAAGCGACGTGCTTATTGGATCCATCCATACATTGGGAATAATTACAGGTAGAGATTGTTTGTTGCTGCACGTGAACTTTCAGAAGATAATAAGTTCCGCAGTTACAATAAGTAAATGAATGATTATATAGACAAGGGAAGTCTTCAACCAGTTTGACGAATTCAATTATTTTTTCAGTCATATTGAAAGTTAAAAGTCATGAGAAATTGAAATCCAGTTAAATTCAGGCGTTTTTTAAAGAAAATAATGAAAAGTTAACTTTTTACGCTTGTGTTTTTACGCCAGTACGCTACGACTATCGTAATGACAATAAACACCTACGATTCGCTGCAACACCGCTTCGTTTTTTTTTTCATTTTATTTTCATGTATGCTCATGCTTTTTTTTTCAATAAATATTTCTTTTAAAAAAATCTGTTTAATCCAAAAGTATTTAAATTATTATAGTATAGTATATAAAGTATTTAAATTTAAAAGTATTGGTACACTGTGTTGTCAGGAAAACCTTCAAGCAAGATTTTTCCTGTGTATTTTAAATGCATATGAACACATTCAGATTAGCGGCATCTTCCTAAAACAACATTTTTTGTCTTGCCAAATTAATTAAACACAACACTATGGAGGATTTACGGTAAAAATCCTCTTGATACACCAATTCAATAAATATAATTTCATTCGCATCGTTAAATGTTATTCAGTAATATAAATAACATTTAAGAAAACTCACTGAAAATTCCGGGAAAAAAAATTCTCAGTCTCTTTAATCATTTCCGCAATCATACAGGATGAAGAGACGTTAACTTGCTACTTTTTTATTTTTAGAAATGCTTACAAGTAACAACAGCAAAAGAAACTCTTTAAAAGTAATTATATTTGTTGACTGAAAAGCTATCTTTGTTTTCGAATTTTGTCTACTTATTAAATGAAAATCTAAAACGCAGTATAAAATCCTACTACTACTACAGGAAAATCTTTTCTATTTCCCTATCATAATTATCATCATCCCCCTTTTTTTTAGGATGGGAAATCATCAAATGACTTCTCCCGCTCTGGGCGAAGCAGGAGGGAGTGTCAGACTTTTACTGACTAAAACCCATCCACGTTCCTTCATCGCCCTTTGTGTTCCAGGGCCACGGTATCTCTTTCGAATAGTCCCGCAGCCCCGGCAGGCTTCGGCCCTTGCAGACCCCTTCCCTATTGCTGACTCTCTTTGAGGCGCGCGTGGAACACGAATGCGCCGTCGACACGGCCTGTCGTCATGAGACGGACGGACGGCGAGCTAGCCCATAGCTCCCCGTCCACATCCCGAGGCCGATCGCCACCTCGAGGACACGGCGGTGCTTCACCCAAGCGGGGCACACCTCCAAAGTGTGCTCCACCGTGTCCTCCGGTCGATCCTCGCAATGGAAACGCCCGGGCGTCTCCTCCCGCCCGATTCGGTGCAGGAACTTACCGAAATAGCCGTGTCCGGTAAGAACCTGTGTCTGGCGGAAGGTGAGGACGCCGTGGCGTCTCTCCAGCCACTCCTCAAAGAGGGGACTTATCGCCACTATTGTGGCGTGCCCTGCACGGGGTTGCAATAGTCGCTCTCTCCATGTCGCCATGAGATCCCGCCGGAAGTCCGTCCGCTGAGCGACAATTTGCCGCGGCAGCAGAGTTTCCCCCCGGCGTAGCGCCTCCGCGCGCCACTCGTGTAGGCGCGCGAGGACTATTGCTAAGACTTTAGAATGATTCAGAGGGCCGCGACAAAGTGGTATTCTATTAGCTAATATTATTATAACGTTGATGGATAAGTAAAAAAATAGGTGTTAAAATGACGGGGAGAACCAGTAGTTGTCCCCGTCATTGCGATCGTTTTTTTATGTTCTAGACCATACCTGGAATCTTATAGCTACAGAGATATTAGTGTTCCAACTTTTACACAGGTTCAAAAAAACAACAAGTTTTTGAGTACCAAACCATGATTTTTCACTCCAAAGAAAAAGTTGTTTCCTAGCAATAATTTTTGCATAGAGTTACTTAGTTTGATATACAGAATGCTTGGTTGACGGCTTCGTGAGGGTCTATTTAAAGCTCGTATGTGTTGGGTTCAAACGAACCCAAGCTACTGAAATCATTACGTCAATCCTTTTGATAGTTGTTGTAGAAAACCGAAACCAGATGAAAGTGAATGCCACTTCTCCTACTTAATAACATTGTTTACAAAAATTGAAATGCGTTCGGCTCACCGTGAGCAGTTTACCCCGCAACCTATATAGCTCTTTACATGTTGTATTCACTATTGTGTATTCTTAACTAAGGATATCATATTTTCGCGGGCCTGTGGACGGAGAGCTATGGGCTAGCTCGCCGTCCGTACGCCTCATGACGACAGGCCGTGTCGACGGCGCGTTCGTGTTCCACGCGCGCCTCAAAGAGAGTTAGCAATAGGGAAGGGGCCCCGCAAGGGCCAAGCCTGCCGGGGCTGCGGGACTATTCGAAAGAGATACCGTGGCCCCGGAACACAAAGGGCGAGGAAGGAACATGGATGGGTTTTAGTCAGTAAAAGTCTGACACTCCCTCCTGCTCCGCCCAGAGCGGGAGGAGTTATTTGATGATTTCCCATCCTAAAAAAAAAAAAAGGATATCATATTTTTGATGTCTTTCAACGTAGTACCTACTCGCAACCGGCGTGCGAATATGACCAGATTTATGAAGAAGAACAAAGTATATTAAGGAGTTTGCAAGAACCGTAGCAGTTGGCGTTGTGTAGTTTCTGCCTTGATCCCCTATGAGGAAAAGCCGTGCGTTTATAAAATGTATAACGTGTTATCATAAACGTGAGAACAACAACAGTCGATTAATTACGTGATCAGGAAGCATATTCGTTGATTGAAAACTTACGCAAACAAAGCTTCAGGCAAATACCATTATGAGATTATATACTTAACAAATATTGACAATACAATTAGATCGCATTTTCGGATTTCAGGAATACATAATTATGTAAAACGTTTCATGAGAACAAAGCTATCAACCCGCCCGGGCTTTGCATGGTAATACTATTATCTACAACCGTATGATTTCTGTTGGATGGATGGGGCCAGTCCAGTCAGTAACTGGGTTGTGGAGGTGAGACAGGCAGTCGCTCCGTATTAAATACTGGTATTCAGTTGCATCCGGTTAGACTGGAAGCCGACCCCAACATAGTTGGGAAATAGCTAGGCAGAATGATGATGGATGGGGCCTGGCCGGTGACGAAACTCTAGCAGTTATCTATAGTTACAGTGGACAGCACATCAGACCTGCGAATAGCATAGTTCTGCGATATTAACCTTTATTTCGTACCTTTTTTTTTCGGATGGGAAATCATGAGATGACTCCTCCCGCTGTGGGCGGAGCAGGAGGGAGTGTCAGACTTTTACTGACTAAAACCCCTCCATGTTCCTTCATCGCCCTTTGTGTTCCGGGGCCACGGTATCTCTTGCGAACAGTCCCGTACCTACGTTATATTTACAGCAGCATTTAATATTATGACATTACATCCACCACTTACAAAATTATAGGTAACTCATGGTAAGGAATTCTATTAAAAATTATACTGTCATGTCATTAAATCCCTTAAAGACCTACTCATTATGACTTTCGACTTTACAGAGGCTTATAGGTCTTTACCCCAGATACAGGCAAAAAAAATAGGATGTCTATCTATAGCGAAAGTGCTGTTAATCCCTAACTTACAAATCTGCTGGTTCGGGCTCGTTAAAAGTTTACAGACCGCAGATAAATATTTTGTTCGCCACCGAAATCGGATTCTAGATGTTTACTTGCTAACGACCGCTCGGCAGGTTTAAGTAAAGCGGATTGGCAATTGGGTCACAACAGATTAGAATACAGGTATGTAACTAATGGTCAATTTCGCTAATGGAACAGCTAGAGCGGTCAGTTTCAAATAGATCGAAATTTGGACCCTGACAATTCTTGAACGTCGTTTATATGTATTGTTCGCGTTCAGTTTTACTAGTAAACTCCGCTTAAGACATGGTTAAATATAAAATGTTGTGTACGTATGGAATGTACCTACGATCAAATGGTAAATCTATAAGTTTTGTAACGACCCTAAACAAAAATTCAATACAAAAAGGCATTACACCCGGCTACGGCAAACTCAAAACAACTCAGGAAGGGTAATCATTTTATCAGTCTATGTACTATCGAGGACACTCCCGCCTGATCACCACTAAGCTAATTTTTGCTTGCACTTACAACATAGAAACGCTCTCTAGCCCCGCCCCGTTGACATTGTATAGAAATAATGAATGAAAAGATACCGATCGGCCGAGCGCACTGACGAAGCACGCCAAACGAGGGTTATAGGTATTTTGCGCGCCAAAGTTGACGCTTTCCTAATAAGCCTAAACTTTAAGGGGGCGTGGCTCGGCGCCTCCGCATGATTATTTAGGCGAAAAAAAATTAACTGATCTGGCGGAAAAGACCACGACTGTACATATATAATATGTTTGTTTGTTACTTTTCTATGCTCCACCGTAGCACCTAAGCCACTAAACTGATTTGATAAATGAGATGTCAATCGATTCGTTATTACAGACCGGGTGACGATTACTACATCCAAAAAGTATTTAATTCTAACCTCTAGAATGAGATGTCGAATGAAATAGGATAAAATTCAGATCTCATTACAACTCGCACTCGACAAAAACAGCAACAATTTTCGTATATAACCGGAGAATTAAAAAAAAACGCCAATCACAATAAAAATTGCAATCTGTGTATCGTCTATCATAAAATTTTGTCATTTATTTTTCAAATACTTCACTTCATACTGTTAGTACCTTTTCATTTATTTATTCGGAACGTGCGAATGGTTTCCATTCAACGGGATCCCATTTGCGTCGTATATTCAAAAAAATTATGTCCTTGTCGATTTAGTGAACTATGTGATTGAATTTGGTTTTCAGAGCACGACTGTATTTTGTAAGAGGATTTTATATTTTGTTTATGGATTATGCAGTGTGCAGAGTGTGTAAATAACATTTGTCAAGTTTCATGTGTGTTACAAAAAATCCATTTAGGAAAAAACCTATAAAATTGCAATTTAATTGTAAACAAACCTTCCATGTTTTTTTTTCTCTTTATTTGTTTTGGGGTTTTTATCTAACCAGATATGTCAACCCCACCGTGCCTTTTACCATTGTTACATTAAACCTTACAAATAACACTTATACTACATTAACCAGTTAAACAATGATATAACCTTCCATGTTAAAATAATATATTCTACCTTTTTACTGTACCTATGTGAACTTTAAAACCAACTTGTTTAATTTATTCAATGAAAAATAGTCCTAACTTGTTTGAAACTCAATTAAACAATAATTAATTGAATTTCGAACAATTGCCAAAAGCGTAAAACAAGAAAAAAATTAAAGGTTTCAATTAATTAATTATTAATTAATTTACAATTTCATTTGCTCAGTAAACTAGGGGTATTGTATTGCCCGGATCCCGGCTGTGATTACGGGTAGACAGGAGTCAGAAAGTCACACATAACAACCAGTCTTACCAGAGTAAATGTGAAATACTCGTATTTCAGTTAGACTGCATTCAGTTAGACTGGAAGCCGACCCAAACATGGTTGCGAATTGGCAATGATAATGTGATTAAAAATGAATTCGAGTCATAGCAATGATTAGTAGAATGAAGGTCATTTAGTCATTCTGATGGTCTATGTTATAAACAAAAACAATTTAAACTAAAACAATTTAATCTTTAAATCTACTTAGTTAACCTTATACAAGCGCCTGAAAAAAAATTGTAAACCCTTTTTAGCAACTTAAGTTACGCTGTTGCATTTGAGTTTTCAGTACAAAAGATCCAGCTTCTTTACTTAATTTGAAGTTTAAGGTTGCAAAGGTTTTAAATTTAAAGCAAAGCTGCTGCCATTTTGTTAACAAAAATTAACAAGAAAAACTTTTGTTAATTACAAGTTTTACTCACTGCACATTTCTTGGTCAATTTGTGGTTTTTATTTAACAGCTTCATTATAAACAGTTTCTTTTTGAGAATAAATTATTATTATTATTATTAATTTAATTTTGTTAGTAATTTTAATTGTGATTTTAGTTTAAATTGTGATTTTAATTGTAATTGTGATTTTAATTTTAATTGTGATTTTAATTTTGATTGTGATTATATTTTTATTGTTATTTTCATTTTAATTTTATTTGTGATTTTAATTGTGATTTTCATTTTAATTGTGATCTTCATTTTAATTGTGATTTGCATTTTAATTTTGTTGGTGATTTTATAATTTTGTCTAATTGTACCTATGATCCAAAGTTGATTAAAGTAAATAAATAAAAAAAATAAGTTATATTAGGGAAACTAAATAAAATCCTACTATTATTGTAAATGCGAAAGTTTGTAAGTATGGATGTATGGATGTATGGATGTTTGTTACTCTTCCTCGCCAAAACTACTGAATGGAATTGGATGAAATTTGCACACAGATAGTTTACTACCTGGATTAATACATAGGATACTTTTTATTCCGGTAGTAAGATCCCGTGGGACAATTATCAAACTTCACGGGGGCGAAGCCGCTGCCGCGCTGGCAGAAGCTTCTATTGTAGTTTCTATTCCAAATAATACTTGAAAGTTTTAATATTAAAGTATCTTCTGTTTGGTCAATCGTTGACCTATATCCCGTGGATTCCACTACGTAGGTACTGGAGGTGAGTCACATTTTTACACGACTGCCCAAATAAAGGAGTGTTATGTTTTTTATTAGGGTTCATATATGTATGTAACTTAACTTTCAATAGCGCGTTGATCAAATCTCAGGCCATGACATGCTAAGACAGACCCCAGAGGTCTAATTGTGTGCTTTGTATAAGTGTGTCTGAACTTGTAATTTATAAAATAAATAATAAATAATGCACTGCAACAGTCCCCTTATTGGATAGATTTTAGTCTAGATTATTTAATGGGTCCCGACTGTTGCAGTCAATATATTCCGTCATTAGAATTTATTATTTGTTCTTGTTTTTTTTCTTTTCAGTTTTTATTTAAAGTTAAGTATTCGTTATTTTTTACGCAGTCGGGTTTTTTTTTATTATTTTTTATTATATTAAATATATTAAAAAAAACCGACTGCGTAAAAAATAACTGAGAGCCTCAAAACGAGAAGAAATTTTCTTCTCGTTTTGAGGCCCTCAATTATTATAAAACTGTTCCGTACATTTTCATCACAAACGTCACTTTTTTACACGACTGCCCAAAAAAAGGAGTGTTATGTTTTCAGGGTTCATGTATGCATGTATGTAAGTATGTATGTTTGCGAGTTTCTTTATTCCACCATAACTTCTAAACGCCTAAACCGATTTCGATGTACATGGTATTGTTAGAATCCTTGTATTACCCCGGGTAGGTAATACAAGGATTCTATTGGATGTAATGATTTTAGTCTAGATTATTTAATGGGTCCTGACTGTTGCAGTCAATATGTTCCGTATTAGAATTTATTATTTGTTCTTGTTTTTTTTTCTTTTCAGTTTTTATTAAAAGTTATTTTTTAGGCAGTCGGCTTTTTTAATTTCATAATTATTATTTTTTATACTTTATGATTGGTCCGAAGTTAAAAAAATATTCATATTATTGAGCTAATGCCCGCGGGATCGCTTGCATTAAATTAGAATTTGACAATAATTTCGGGTTATACTCTGCTTGTAATAATATAATTCAATCATGATTCGAAAGACACGTGACGCCATTTATTATCATAAGAACGTTATTGTTGTTTTCCTTGGGAACAGTACTTTTTTCGGGATGGAACCCTATGTCCATTTCTGTACACCTGACAACGTATATGCAATACCTCAGGATGATCGGTTCAGTTGTTTTGAAGTGAAAAGACAAACAAACTTACTTTCGCATTTAATTATTAGTTAAAAGAAGTAAGGATTAGGATTATGACTTATTACGTGGTTTATACGAGTTCTACTAGTAACAATACCATCTATTTGTTACGCATAGGTACAGAAGCTAAAGCAATAAGTATAATATTGTCATTTCTGTAACTATAATTCTTCAATCCCATTGAGTGCTCTATGGTTTGAAAGGCAGACTTTCATACGGTCAAGGTTTATAGTATCTTAGATTAAAAGTAAGGAAAACGAGCATTTTGTCTGCTGTTTGGGCACCTTAGGTAGTTTTGGCACTGAATACTATAAATGTAGTATAGGATTCAATTCAATGTCAACTTATGTGCTGCGTTAATTTTTGCGATATCTTTATTTATATTCTACACCCCCAAGAAATATTTACAACATGGATAAATGGACGTCGTGGTTTAATATTTAGGTACTGGCAAATGTGTTTTATTTCAGACAATTAGTAATTTAGCTACGATAACGTTTAATTTTTTCTTTCTTTCTTTCTTTCTTTCTATGTCAGTGAGGGAGATCTAGAAGTTCTAGTGTTGTGCCAGCACGAAAAGGGGTAACGACTGACTAAAACTAACTCACGGACCAAAACTAATCTAACTGACGGACTAAACAGAATCATATATTTTTTAATGTGATTCTGTTTAGTCCGTCAGTTACATTATCGAGAAATATTGGATTCGTGTTTTTTGTTTTATCAAATTAATAAAAATTTACGAACTTAGATCGTGTCAAAGATCATTAGAGCTTGTGACGTCGCATTTGAGTAATGTACTCAAATCACACGAGCTTTCGACGCACTGTATTGTCTTCATTTTTTGTTTACGTAAAGTCCAGGTTTCCTCACGATGTTTTCCTTCACCGGTGTATGTGATGTTCAAGCTTAACTTGAAACTCAAGAAAGAAAAAAAAAGTGTCCAATATTTTTTGGAAATCTATCTGACGGACTAATTAGATTTTTTTGTCATCTACCCTATTCAAAATAAAACTCGGCCCAAATTGTTTTATGGTTTCTCGTCCGCAATATTTTTTATAAAACTTATTCTTTCCCTCATCTTGTTTTCCTTTGTAGTTGTATAACTTAGCCTGGGGTACGTAACAGGTAGGTAATGTGATTGTCGCTTTGTGACAATTTGTTTCGACTTTATAAACTTGTGTCAAAACCTTGCTACAGGCTAATTTGTTTTTCGCTTTTGAAATAACGTAATATTGTTTTGGCTGGAGTACTAAAAAGCCTTAAGCTAAGGTCAGGCTTACTGTTTGATTAAAAGGTGTAAGTAAAAGTATCATAATAATACAGTCTTACAAAACAATCTGTATAAAAATAATATTTGTTCATTAAAGACAACTGTCACCAAAATCTTTGGGATTATTGTATTATTTTACTAGTGCCTATTTGACAAACTCTTTTGGCGATTCAAAACAGAACCCTTTTGATACCCTTTGATTTTATATTTCACTGTCGTCGACACCCGCTAGTCTTGGTAAAAATATAAATCCCTTTGAAGGACAACGCACAGTTATATGCACATGCATGGCTCATATCGTTCGGGATTCTTTCTTTGAAATTCTATAATCTCATTCTGTACTAGGTAGGTTCTTATAGGCTCGGGAGCAGCTAGGAAACAGCAATCACCGCGCTTATTGTAGTGCGACGCTTCGCTTACGAGCAGTTGGTCAGCTCGTCAACGTAGGTTTCTCGTCACATTCAACAAGCGCGGTGGGTAGTTTGACCACCGTAAGCAGCGCGCTGACTAGTCAAAGAATATTTGAATGGGCGTTTGATTGACGACGAAGCTATGATCTAAAGCGATGTTGATCCAGTGTAGTGCTTATAAGTGACTGTGTACCAAGCTTCCTTATGTTGGTGCTCCGACTAGCAATTCTAGAACTCTCATCTCTATTAAAATAGATATTAGATTAAAAGAAGCAGCTAAAAAGAAAGAACTCTCATCTCTATTCTTTTTAGCTGTTTCTTTTAATCTACTGACTATCCCAGTGGATTAAATTTATGCACGATTGTTCTTTACTGACGAAGCTTTTATAGCTTAGATTTATTATGATAAAGTAAACAATGATAAGTATTTTCAATTGCAAAGGTATGTGGATACTATTGTTAACTAAAATAGGTCGATAGGGTAGTGAAACAACCTTTTTGTGAGACGCTGTTACCGTGAGCAAAAAGTATTGTTACTGTAGCCTTATTTAAAGTTTTTTCGGCGTATCAAATAATATATTTTTTGTTGACCAAGCATTTTATGGTACATAAATTTACCACTGAAAATATTCGATTTTAATCTCGACGTTTGCCTTTGTAGTTTATTTAGGTAGGGTAGCTACCCAACTTAATATTATCATCTGCCTAGCCTTTAACCAACTTTGTTGGAGTCGGCTTCCACTCTGACGAGATGCAGCTGAATACCAGTATGTTACATGATGCTGCTGCCGGTCTGACCTCCGCAATCCGAATACGTTACCTCTTGTTAAGCCTGCAGATAGTCATAGTTTTGGGCTTCGGACTATTATTTACGACTGTCCAAAGGTTTATCTTGCTTCCCTAGCCACGGACATGTTATGAACAATATTTTTTTAAGAATAATAAATTATCGAAAAAAATAACCTTTTAATTAAACATTTTAGGCAGCTTAATTATGATCTGTCACACAAAATTATAATTGTGATCCGTAAATATGTTAAAGAGATTACTGTAGAATGTGCCTAGTGATAATTTAAACCCTCAATTTGCTCAAGACATTAATTAATCTTCCTTAAGAAAAGGTTCGAAATATTTCTTTGTACAAAAATACCGTAATGAGGGTTTAATTTTCGCGCTAATCTCATAATTTATATTAATTATTGGAAGAAGAAACGTGAATCATGTTATTAAAAAGTTACCAGAATAGTATGGAAAGTAATTTTTCCTGAAGAAATTTAACATACTGAACAATAATATTCATAAGATAGGCTATCTTCTATTTATATAAGACGTGATTTTGGTTATTGTGTACAATAACTGTAGACTGCAAAAGCAAAATTCAAAATGCAACATGAATTTAGCCACATTATGCTCATGAAGTCCGGAGCACATCTCTGATTTGCTTTTAAAGAGATATTTATATTTACAATTATACAGGAATGAATAGCCTACATCAATAATTATAATTAATTTCCGTGTTATTTCAGCAACGGTCAAAGAATACCCAGCTGTGCTTTGGATATACGGACCATTCAATTCGCTTAACAAAAGGTCACGGCCCATTACACGGGCACCGCACCAGCACCGCTCCAACCCAGCAAATAACTTGCCATTCAAATTATAGCATTAATTCGTCCGCCCGCCGTAAGCTTTTTCAAATAGACACTATGAAATATATTATAAGACACATTTATAATATATTTTTCAATACACTTCCACGAAAACTGGTTCATAACGCACTATGATTAGGTTCAACATGCAATGTATTTCACACGCGTGCGATTTTTTGTATTTTCCAACACGTGTGCGGGCATGAAAATTGCCACAGATAACTATACCTATACTGCCTATACTTAGTTCAAATTGGTTCAATGCATTAAGTAGGAGGTGAATGTTTTTTTTTTAATTTTGGCAAAGCAATAATGCGTCTTTACCGCCTAAATATTTTTAAATATTCAAATTGTGTTTATAAATAGAATATCATAGATAAACATGATTATTTAAAACAAATATTTACTTTTATAAACAAATTAACATTTATTTGTGCTCTAAATTCAAAAATATAAAAAAAAACTATTTTTTATATTAGGCTGTTTAGCGGCTTCATACCTTTGCTTCTTCTTCAACCTGGCGAAAGCAAAGCGTGGAAAAAAAGAAAATTAAAATCATTTTTTCTTATTAATTTATGACAAAAATATTTTTCGTTATTTTATTCGTGGACATTTGTTATTGCAGTTCTCAGCTCAAAAACACCTTCGCCTACGGCTCGGGAGTTAATTCCGCCTCGAATGCAATAACAAACTTTCTCCACTTGTATCAAAATGTACTATTATAATGTCTATGAAAAAGCTTAAGGCGGGCGGTCAGCGCGCATGCCGCTAACATACGACTCGACTCGCGGGCGCCTCGGAGTCGGCGCGCAGCAAGCACGCCGACCGCGCACTTCAAGCGAGCGGACAGCGTGCTTACGGTGCGCCGACCGCATGCTTGTTGCGCGCCGACTCCGAGTAACCAGCGGTTGCCCGCGAAACATCGTCGTAAACAAATGCCATACAATTGAGTTTGCGGTGACAGCAAGCTCATAGTCCGGGAGGTAGCGTTGCGAATAAAAAAGTCATAGTAAGCCGGCTGATGTTGTCATCGAAGTTTGATCTTATATTACCAATACGTGAACCAACCGTCAGCTGCTCAAGTAGCGGTGGGTGCGGGTGTGGGTGGTTCCGGAAGTGGTAAAAAAATAATTTAAGTCATAGTACGGCGGCTGAAACTTTTTTCATAAATAGTTTACATCATACTGAGCTTAAAAAAAGTCGTCCGCTCCATGGTGGAGGAGGTATTTGCGTCAGCCGCTCGCATAAACTTGTAAAAGAAACACCTAAAATAAAGTTTTAGTACGCCGGATGAAAAACAAAGCGATTGTTTAAAATGTTTGAATTATCAAAAGTACGAAAACAAAGAAGGCAGAACATGGAGAACAAACTTCTATTTACCAATGTTTGAAAAGAAATAAATGATTTGATTTGATTTGAAAAAACCTTGTAAACCCAGCAAGGTTTTAAACAGCAAACCTAGGATAAAGGCAGGAGAATGAGGATGACACAGCGAAGTTCTGAAACAAATAAATAAACATCAGCAGGGCCGCCTCCTAAACATCAATCAAATATAAATTCCGATTCAGATAATGACGTTCATTGTATTCCTGTCTCCTCCAATATAACAATATATTAATATCTAGTCAAGCTGTGTTTCCTCAATTACGTGCATCCCACGCCAAACAAAATGCGCAATTAAATTCCGCAGATTCCGAGCGAACTATGGCAGTAAAAAATTCTTGAACTAATAAAGTACATTTTGATATAAGCGGGGAAACATTGGGAAACATCGTGCTTGGCTAAGTTGGTCTGTGGATGGGTGACCACCCATTACATACCGAGTTTCCTCCGTGACTCGGAAAGCACGTTAAGAAGTAGGTCCCGGCTGTCATTTGTAGATCTTTGACAGTCGTTACAGGTAGTCAGTGGCCCAAAAAGTCTGACAATCATTCTTATCAATGGGTATCGTATTATCTAGTACTAACTAGGTTGTGGACAGGCAGTCGCTCCATGTAAAATACTGGTATTCAGCTGCATCCGGTTAGACTGGAAGCCGACCCCAACATAGTTGGGAAATGGCTAGGCAGATGATGACTCACTTTACAAACAAATGCTTCTCTTTGCAAAATGTTTCGCGTCACAAAATCACGTTTAACCAAAATATCCTTTTATAAGAAAAAAAGTAAACCAGTCACAAATCTGTTTGTCAAATAATTCGTGAATTATTTATGAAACTTGTTGTAGTAAAATCGTGTATTTTTGCCTGATTACACGATTATTTTTAGGTCGTTCTAGAACCGAAAGCCATAAACTCGATGATCGGAACGATTGGGACTGTTTTTTTTTAAATAACGATATAAAAATTAAATTCATTATAAATTTAAAAAAAATATATAAATTTAATGTTTGGTGATTTTAAAAAAATAATAAGAAAATATAAAAAATCACGCAAAATTAAATTTAAGATATTTTTTTTTTGCTGTTTAGGTTTAATATACTTTATAATAAAAGACAAAAGAGGCACTTACATGAGAACTTATGATAACATAATAAACTTATTCTAGGTAACAGTCACCGTTATTCTTAATATTAAAATATTCTTAATTCTTAGTCTTAAAATTATATAATTTTTAAATTGGTTGGGAACTTGGGATACACGTTCAACGGTTTTAATCTTAATTGGTAGGCTATTTAAAAAAAAAAACAGTCCCAATCGTTCAAAGTTTGATGATCGAGTTTATGGCTTTCGGTGCCAGAATGACATAAAATAACCGCGTATCAATCGCTGGCATCACTACAACCAAGTTAGTATTGTATGAGACCAATATTCTTCTAAAGCGTCACGTTTATATCAAAGTTAAAATCTATTCACTCGTGCCATCCTCGCTACAACTTTGATTATATTAGCCACGCTATTGATGGCGCCAGCTAGGGCCCCGTTTTCATCCAATTCAGTACATTTTTTACTTGAATAAAATACCAAACATTTTTGCTGTGCCTCTCCACATTTACTCACAGCAATTATTTAGTTGCTCAACACCATGTGTAGCTTTTAGTTTTAAGTTTTAATTTATATTATTTATTTGATTATTTTTATTGTATACTGATTGAAATTTTTATTTTTTAATTGTTAATTTTATTTCAAATGTGTGCATAACTTATGATCCTAAATGGATTGAAATAAATTATTTTGAATTGAATTGAATTGAATTGAATTGTAGCGGACTGAATCTAATCACCACTGCTGGATTTGGTTTTTTCCTATTTTTAATGGGACTGTTCTTCGTGAAGAAAACGTCGTTTTGGTCGGTGGTAGACTAGTTTATTAACAGAAAACAAAAAGTATCAAAAATAATTAATAACATTCGAAAAAAAAATAAAAAAAACACTGTACAAAATACACCAAAAAGTATAAAACTGTAACAAAGGACCGTCGCGCACAGCATGATTAAAACCAGCTTTTCAGCAGTAAGTATGTAGAATACTTCAGCTAAGACTAAATTGAAATCTCGACATTAAGCTTTGACCTAAGTATAATTCAAAGAGTAAATGAGATCTGAACGATTACTGACCCGGTTTCCTCGCTTTTAGGTTTAACGGGCACTTTTATGGTGCTGAGTACGTGTGCAAGACTTGGATTCTTTGGTAGATAGAGCAAAGCAACGGTGTGGAGAAAAGGATTTATGACGACCAAATCTTTTTTTGGGTTTGTTTTCGGGTTTTCGGGTTTGTATGCGAACCCACAGCTTTGCATCCACAGACATGGCCTGTCCAGTCCCATTTTAGTTTGAGTTCTGGAGCGCAGTGTGGTGTTCCGTTTTCAATCAGATAACTTAAACACCCTTTGCGTAGTGAAATCCTTTTACGACACAGAAATAAAATTAATATTCCTTCTTTCTTGCAATTTTAATACTCTCATTGTAAAAGGATAAAGCCGAAATATTCCCAGAACCGTTAAGTATTTTATCTTAGAAACCACTCATATAGTTTCAGCGATTTCATTTCAGTTGGTAACAGTGAACAATTTGCTCGATTGGGAACAGAGTCAACACTATGGAGAGTGCTTTGAAATCGCTTGTCTCCGATTATTACTGTGTACATTTGTTTAAATATGATGCACTTTAGTATCTATCTAAAGTGCATCATATTTAAACAAATGTACTACATACGTACATATTTATTCCTTTCCATAATCTTATGGAAAGGATTTATTGTTAAGCTTTTGTCCATTAACATGATTTCTTTTTGTTTTCCTACGTTTTAGAGAGTATTTTGTTGTACTTCTTGATGTTAAGTGTTTTCAAAAATAATAAAACTCTTCAGCTGATAACGTTCACTTCAAATGGACTTTTTTTTTTAGAAACATACTACAGTACCTAGTGTGTAAATTATGGAATTCATTTCCATACTATCGAACCGCATCCTAGTTTTAGGAATTTACTATCTAACGTTGGCATCATTCCACGAAAATAAGACTCTCATAACAATGTATCATTACTTAGCTTTATTCTTACTTGAATGTTATACAGAATCCATTCAATACATTAGCACCAACGAATCCATGTCAATTACTTAACACCAAATATTTTTAGGGCACAGTGAGTCGTAAAATAAAAATCTTTTGGAATCAATTAATTTGGGATAGTCAAATGAAATAGGGTACCATGTTGTTTAGTAACTGTCAATAAAACTAAATTACAATAGGCACGCTTTATTAATTTGTGACTGGGTTTCTTGTCAAAGTGTCTTTGCTATAATAAGATATTAGTGTCCAAAATAAGTTTTAGAAGCCTCACGAATCTGAAGACATCTGTACTGACATTGCAGGTATTATTTTCAGGATTCTCACTAAATTTTTGATCAACAATACATAAACATTATGCCAGTGTTACCCTACGCTCAGCAGTCTAATTTTCAGTCACTAACGAGACAAACCAATTTCATGAATATCTAATAATATTGCTGAGTAGCTCGAGTGTATTGACTGATTCATAAGCATTACTAAGCTACAAAGCCTGCTCTTACTATCTACTTCAGTACCAAAATAGCCGATTATCTGCAAATATTCGTTATTGAATTGAAATGTTCGCGAGTCTGGCTTTAGAGCTATACATTATGATAGTTGAATGAACTAATAAAACAATACGATGGTTCTTTCATAGTTCATTACGTTCATTCGATAAAGAGGTTTAATTTACCTAACATTAGAGCTCAAAGTCTGTCGAGCGTATACAACTTTTTATCAAAATTATTTAGAGAGGTACAATTTACTATTATACATTTTATTTATAGGAAACATGACATAATTAACGTCACACCCAGTTTGCCGGTTAGGCAGATGTGGCCTACAGAACACACGCATTTTGACACGTTTAAGTCCCATTTAAAAAGCGGGCGAGCCTATTGCCATCAATAGTGCGCAAATCTAGAATTTGGACTTTTCTTGAGATAGTCTTTATGGAATACCTAAAAATACTTGGCTAGACTTGGGCATCGAATCCAGAACGTCAAGCTCGTCTCGTCTCCTCCACAATATTTGGCGTATCTCTTTGACCCAACCTTAAGAGCCAATATGCGACCTGCTCATCTATACGGCACCATAAGGTACAGGCAGTCCATTAATCATACTCAACCGGTCCAGGGTGAGAACAGACTGACACCTAATACCCTTACAACAAATTAACAGTCCCTTCATTCCAAATACGACCTTATTACACAGCATGTCTTCAAGTTACAAACCTATTACGTTTCGAACTAGAAGTTTCACAAGCAATTAACTTCAGAATTGCTAGGAATTCATGAGGGCAGGATTAGTCCTCAGCCAGAAAGTGAAATAAAGAAAAATCTGTTTTTTTAACATTAGAGTAGATGTACTTGTACTGCACGTTGACTTACCAAAATAGCCCTATCTGCTTTGGAACATTTGAAAGAAATAGAACACAACTCTTCAATATCACATTTAGTACTAAATAAGAGGAAAATACTTTTTGACAAAGCTCTGTTTTCTTGAAACATTTATTGGTTGAGATATTATCTCTTTTAGGTTTACGGGATCATATTAAAAGTTCACGTACTAAGTACTATGCTGAGCCTGCTGAAAAGCTCCCAGCGGGTCACCAACTGCCATGGCCCACTTGGAAGACTAAATCGACTTCGAAGCCAGGTGGGCCGCTGCAGATACAACTTGGTCCGGTGGGGGAATTCCGATAAAGCTGAGTGCGACTGCGAAGCCTCATCCCAAACCATGACCGACCTCCTGACCTGCTCCTTGTGCAACTTCTCCTGCACTTGAAGGGACCTGTCCGAAGCCACCACCAAAGCCGTCGACGTGGCTGAGTTCTGGTTAAAACAAATTTAAATAAATAATTTAAATGGAAATCATCCACATGAAGAAGAAGAGGTACTAAGTACTTAGTGCTTAACACCTAAATCTATCTAAAGAAGAAGTTACAACACGTGTTTCAGAATGTTTCAAATAGAGAGAAGTCTCTTTAGGGTACACACAGTGACACATCAAGCTATCCATTTCCAGTAAAACATGGCCTCGCTTTGTAAAGACGTCCCGTACAATAAGAAATCAGCTTACACTACTTTTAAATAGCCTGATTGGTCGTTGTAAAATACTGGTACTCAGCTGCTTCCGGTTAGACTGGAAGCTGACCCCAACATAGTTGGGAAAAGGCTAGGCAGGTGATAGATTAGTCGTTGTGCGTACCGATGTACTCACATTTTATTTGGGAAGAAATATTACCACTGGTATCGTATTACGCTGTAACCGGGTTGAAGGTCAGATAGGTAGGCGTTCCATGTAAAATACTGGTTTCAGCTGTATCCTGTCTATACTCTCTTGAGTAGCATGAATACAAGTTACACCTATGAGTAGTTGCTCTCGCTGGAGAGCACACTCCAACTGCCAAATGTCACTTACCACATCTGCTCAAAGTACACAAGACTGATTGCAGATACAAAAGAAGAAAAAAAATCTTGAGAGGTGTCAAGGGACACCCGGATGGAACGAAGTTCCTTTCGATTAATTAGTTAAGGAATTGTAATAAAATTTTAATTAATTCATAATAAAACATTCAACCACGTGCTTCCCACCCCCCACCCCACGCACGGGTCGACCTCACCTATGCCGATTCGTGTCTCTAACTTGCGGACGCAGTTAAATCCGTCGTTTATATTGATTAAAACTTATATTATTATTTGCGATATACGGTATCACTATGCGGTGAAATGGATGGTGGCTTACTATAGCAAAAAGTGTCGTTACAACTTTTCGTCTTAATTTTTTCCGTCTAGCCCCCTTTCGCTGAATCCGGTTACACTGAAAATCAACATAACTGGGAAAAGGCAAATCAGATGATGCACACGATCTCAAGAGATTTAGCTTGCGAACGTCGCGTGTTTCACTAACTTTACATAAATACTGCTTCTCGAGTCACGTCGTGGTGCCTCGTGATATTTTTTTTAGCAAATACATCTATTTGCTTTCTTCGCATTCGTCGCAATACGCGTGTTGCTTGAATGTGAAGCTCGTGATCAAGCAGTTAAAGTTCCTACGCACTAAGACTTTATTAGTGCGCGGGTGTTTTATAGGTTATATTTAAAGTAACGATAATAGTGTGCAATAACTCCTACGTTTGGCAAGCAATGAAGATTAAACTAACTCTGATAATGAAGTCATTATTAGAATTTTGCTCTATAAAACATTGAACTTGATATTTGACAAAACTATCCTCCACCTCCATCCAGTTAATATTAGGTAATATGATACCTCTTGGTAGGACTGGCCGTCGGATCCTTTTGAGACTGTCAAACAATTAACCAAACTATCGGCTTAACTTGCGTTCCAAGGCATGCAAGAAACTCGGTATGTAATGGATGTTCACCCATCCAAAGCCTGACCTTGGCAATCGTGCTTTAACCTTGAATAACAGCCGCTGCCGCAGCCGCTGTTTTGAATTTCTAACCTTCTTCAAAACCAATACCTTTTTCCTAGAAATCTACTAAACTTTCACTCGGTAAAGTTTCAGTAGATATCGATGAATTTTCGATGCGTCTAACCAAAGAAAACAGCACGCTTATATTCTCCAAAGGGTTAAGCGTAGGTGTGTTTTAGTACACCCACGTTTTGCTAAATACGGGGCAAGCATATTTTATCAGACTTTATATTTACTTTTCAAACTTTTGGCGTAATGCTTCAGTGTTTATTTTGCTGCTTAAAAAAACAAGGTAATCCTTGTCTTCAACCTTCGTATCGACATCACTAAAAATATTATAAAACAAAGTCACCCGCCGAGTCTGTCTGTCCCTGTGTATGCTTAGATCTTTAAAACTACGCAACTGATTTTGATGCGGGTTTTTTAGGGTTCCGTAGTCCTGACAAGGAAACCTTATAGTTTTGCCATGATGTCCGTCTGTCTATCTGTCCGAGGTTTTGCTAAGAGACCGTAAGCACTAGAAAGCTGTAATTTTGTAGAGGTGTGTATACCAATAACGCCGACAAAATGGTAAAATAAAATTTTGTAAAATATTTTTTTTTAGGGTAGCTCCCCTACATGTGAATTGAGGATGATTTTTTTTTGTCGTTTACCCCATCGTGTATCGTTGAATAGGTCTTTTATAATGACTTATTGGTTACTAAAACTACTTTTCGATTTATTGCTCCATTTACGAAATATTAAACTTTAAAATGTTTGTTTCAGTAGGGCGCCCCCCCCTCTAAAAGCTAAACTGCTGGCTTGAAAAATCTGGAAAAATTCATGATGATAGTGCATTTTATGAACTTTAAAGAAGAACTATAGCGGTTAAGATAACTTTATTAGTTTGGCAGTAATAGCCGTTGAACTAGGGTGTTAAATAATTTTGTACCAAATACAAAATCCTTAGAATAAATCGTATAAAGTGACTAAGATGAAGTAGTTGCTTGTTTATAACGGGTGAAGACTTGCATTGAAAAACAAAATCTAAAATATAACAGGCTACTACGGAACCCTACACTGCTCGTGGCCCGACACGCGCTTGGCCGATTTTTTTAATAGATAGAGTGATTCAAGAGGAAGGATTTAGTATATAATTTGCGGTTTTTAAGTTTTAATTTAGATTTGACTTTTCTGAAGTACATCAACAAAATAGTCAGTATAATTATGTTAGTATGTATTTCTGGAGCGTCCCTGGTTTTCAAGTCTCATTTGATCTGTGAATTAACTTTTGTTAGTCGCCATTCACTCATGCTTAAGCTCAAAGAAACACTCAGTAGAGCAATCGAACATCTATTTTAAAAACAAAACAATTGAAATAAACCTTGTACTTTATCACATCATAATTTACCCGAGAATTAAATTAAACAATACATTGTAAACACGTCTGTAGAACCATTATACTGAGATACGGCGATGTATCTCAGTCGCAGTGAGATGTGGCGCTGTATCTCAATTTTATTGTGCAGTTTGTTCGATATAGCTCGCTGGGTTGTTACTGTTTGTGTCATTATTGTGTACTTTATCTGGTAATACATACGTAACATCTCGCTGGTATTCCCCTAAGGGGGTAGGTAGTTTGAGGTGTATTTCGGCAAGGTCTCAGGTATCCAGGGTAAACAATCACACATATGTACCTACCTAGTTGGTTATTACGCCCGAGCTCCGAGGATCAAAGCTTCTACCCAGGCTCAACATTAGTGATGCGTTCCTAGCTTTACATTTGTTTTACTTTAAATTGTAAATTTATGTGCAGTAATGTTATTTCTTTAACAATTGTATAATTAGTTCTTATAGCTAAGTAAACTATACCTACAATTTATATAACAGTTGCAAGTAACGAAAATGTCATATTCAAATGTGACATGTTCATGTGTGATGTGTGTGTGTGTGTGTTTATGTGTGTGTGTTAGGTAGCGACCTGCCTGATCTAGGTTTATTTAAACCTGTGTTTCAGCCCAAATTCGAAATGAAATTTGTATATTTCAATTTTTATTTTATATTATTTTTTCAAGGCAAATAACTTATAGGTATACCCCATACCCATGAAGAAAAAACTGAACATTTTCGTCGGCGCCATCTTGGATTTTCATTTTGACCTCCGTTTCATTATCACCGTCCCCAAAAACCACGAAAACGACACGGTATACCGTGTTACCCCGCCCGCCCGCCGACGCGACGCGTGATTGTTTCTACTTAATCGCACTACCCGTATGCCACGTTAAGGAACTACGTTCCAAAAATCTATGACAATAATTTCTTTTGATAGCCTCTCGTTGTTGTAGGTATTTCTAATAGGTACAGTTACAATGGTAATAACAAAAACATTTTTCATTTAATCATCTACTTTGGCCAAATTTTCGGAAAAGAGAAACTCCTAATGAGCTTAATCGTCTAAAGTTTGGAAAACGTACACATTTTCCTTTTGGCGTAACCTTACAAGATGTTGCAAGATTTGTGGATATTGTTTGGTAACTAATATTACCCCAGCATCACAGTACCTCTTAATAATACTTTCGTAATGAAATTGAAACAAGGTTACCGACGTAGCTCGAAGAATTACCAAGCTTAAGTGGCAGTGGCCAGGGCACATTGCTAGCAGAACGGATGGGGCCGAAAAATTCTGGAGTGGCGACCGCGAACCGGAAGACGTTGCGTTGGAAGGCCTCCCACTAGGTGGACGTGGAATCCACTGGATGCAAATCGCACAGGATCGGTCAATGTGGTGACACTTGGGGGAGGCCTATGTCCAGCAGTGGACGTCTTTCGGCTGAAATGATGATGATGATGAAGAATAAAATTGACCTTCCATGTATTTACATAAGTTCCTTCAACTTCGTTTTTAAAGCAAAGTTCATAAGAATAACGATCAATTAAACATACAACAACCTGTTTTATAGTCAATGTAAGGTATTGGCTGCCTCGTTGGTCTAGTGGTAGCAAGCGACTGCTGAGCAGGAGGTTCTAGGTTCGATTCTCAGATCGAGCAAAGTGTTATTGGGTTCTTTCATCAGGAATTTCTCAGTAGTTGCCACGAATTCTTGATTTGTGTCTGATGGCAATAGGCTCGCCCCCTATTATATGGGACTTAAAACGTAACTGGTGAAATGTTGTAGTATTAGGTACACACCTACCTAATCCTTCAGTAATGACCAGCGCGATGTTATGTTGTGCACTAATACTGTTAGTAAAAAGTCCTTGTCACCAGGTAAATTCTGAGTTGACATACCGATTTACCTTCATGGTACAAAAACTGGGATGAAAAGAACTTTAGGATACCTAACGACATGAAAACAAAATTTTATCCACACGAACATACTAACTATTCTCTTAAACTACTCGTTTCTCTGTCGCCCATAGACAAGAAATAAAAACAATCCGTCTCATCGCCGTCATAACTCTTTGAAACGACTTCCTCTGGCATGTCTTCAATCAAACGGTTTGGCAACAGCCATTTTGTTTACATCGTCATAAACGGCCAGGTGTATATTGTTATGTACACAGTTTTTATTGGAGTGTTAAATTGATTGGGTTAAGCATTTTGAGTTAATGGTTTTATCTTTGTACTAGGTACTGTTGAGCAATTGCTCGAAAAAAATCATGAAAAATACTAACTGCCCCTCACAATTGTGAGGGGCAGTTAGTATTTTTCATGATTTTTTTCTAAACTTGAAAATAGATGAGATGTTTTGCTGCTGAAACTAGTTTGGTTTCCCTACTCGTCAGAAAAAAAATACTTTTCCAGAAAATTGAAATTTTCTTTAATTTTCAAGGTTGTGCTGACAAGCCCCAATTAGCAGCTTGTTAGCAAACAAAAATAAATAGAATAAAAATAAAGCAACATTCGGCGGCAGTCGCTTTCCAGCGTTTAGTATTAAAAGAACGGCTTTCGAACTTATTGAAATAAGTTTTTCGGTAGCTAACATTACTCCAACACATTTTTGACTTTTCCATTACTGTTTTCGATGATAAAATGTCACCTAAGTCTCGGGGGTAACATGACATAAATTAAAAACCTACTAAAAGTGTTTTCTAAAAAACAAAAGCTAGATTTGCCCCAGCCCAGACTTTTCAAAGTCGTCTGTCAAGAAAACAGTATCTTCTAATTCTCTCTTCTATATAAACATCACAATATTTTCACAAAGTCCACAAATATCCAACGGATAAATTCAATAATAATACATAATTATGAAAAACAGATATCTATTACGAAAAATAACAAAAAGAAATTATACTATAACACTCTCACATTTACACACTATAAACTATGTTTATTATAACACTTGTGTACATATAATTATACTATGTACTAATAATAATGAACGATACATTTTTAAAGTGAGTAAACAAATAAGCAATTTAGATATAATTAAATAAATAAGAAATGAATAGATACACTTGCACATAGAATATTAATAGAATAAGTAGACATATAAATACTTACTAAAACAATTCAAACATAATTACAAAGTAAAGTTATAAAGCGGTCTTCTCTCTATTTATTTATAAAATTTGCTATGCCCGACAGGATCTATAATTGTTTCTATTTTTATTAATCTTTTTATAAAATTTTAGTAAGTGTATCATGTGTCATTATGGATATAGCAAATAAACGATTTGATTTGATTTTTTTGATCTCCTACGCATCCTAAATGAATTTAGCTAAAATAATACGCTAGGGAATGGGCAACTACAGTACTTTCACAGATTTTATGTCTTGTGACTGGGACTGTAGCTAAATTTAATTTTCATCTTTGTTTCGACAATTCAAAGGTGCCTGTAACTAGCATAATGACATAAATGCTTTTGATTTTGATTTTGTTTCAAAGTATTGTCTCCATTTTTGAATATTTCGGCGCCCACCTTGCAGACATATTCTTTCCAATTCAACCAAATAAAATAAAGCACAGAAATTAAGTCATTGAACTCTCAATAAAAAGTGTGTTTAATAAAGTGAATAGCTCTGTAATATAATCCGTATTGTAAATATCACAGGTGAAGGTGAAAACACAGAATTTGTGTGTGACAGACGTATAATATACCTACCCGCCTTCACAAATACCAGACGTCATTTTGAAAATCTATAACATTACGGGTTAACACTTTTATTAGACACAAGCTGTTGCCTGCAACTTCTCGTTCGCGTGGAAATTTTGATGTGTATGTGTGAGAAAAAAAACTATGTGCTATTTCAGACAATGATTCGTTTGGCCTTTCTAGCGTGATTGAGTAACATACATCCAAACATCCAATCTTTCGCATTTAGTAGTAAGATTATATAAAGGCAAATGCCTAGTGTTGTTGAATGAAAACGGGCAATAAACTTCGAAACTATCCAAACACTAATAAAACTAAAATAAACGCCGTACAGACGCGCCTTGCAAATAAAGTAAAAACAATAAAGTTCACAGGTTTTTATCGTTTAACGTAAAAGCTAATACCTACTTTGATAAATAATAAGATATCTTTCTTATACTCGTAAAGTTAAAACCTTTGATCGTGAAAACATATTTTATGATAAGGTTTTAGTGAATTGGAATGCAAACGATAAAAAAATGGTTAATTGGTGTGAAGATGGATTAGTAAAAATAGATTTCTCATGGATGTAGCCACGCGTTAAAACAATCAAAGAATTACAAGAACTGCTGATATAAGCATTTATTTGCCTTCATGAATGAAACTCTTCATGACATTGACATTGTGAGGAAAATCTACATCCAGCATCCGGTAGCTCTTGAAACATTAACAAAATTATCTTGTCTGGTGTAAAACTGGAGAATATTTGATGCAAATTCTGGTCGGCGGCGGTTTATTAGCCTGTAGCGGCACTACAAAAAGCACTACAGCTACATTGGACAAAAGTACTACATCGCCATCGATGACACGAATGATGAACTAACAAGTGAAATACGTCAAAGTCCTACATCGCGCAAAGTTATCCGCGACATAAGACTATATACGAGAACCCTACAACAACTATCGGGCAGTGGCCCACCAGACATAACACCCGTCTGGTCGGAGGATCCTCCCTTTTCCACGGGGTATGATGAGCTTTACACCCTGTTCTTCATTACCCCCAAAATCCTTATAACGATAACGGAAAAATCAAATGCGCATTGGATTGATATAAGCTACTAATGTATATGACCAACAGTGGACTGGTTTAAACAATCACACAACAACACTTTAAAAGCTATTGCCACTTGTCTAGGTCTTCTGCGTACGAGTACTAAGTATTTAATGCGTCAGACCAACAGTAACAAACGTTTTATCATGAAAAGCTATTTGGAACGTATTCCAATAAGATTAAAATTCCGTATGCACACTGATGTTATCTGCAAGCCATTAATGAAGTTCGATATTTTCTGTTAAAACCGTAGTCAGTCTTGTAAAGTTAATTAGTGCTGAAGCCGATCAGGATTCTACTGAACTGAATTTAATTACTTGGATATGCAATGTAATTAAAACTGTATGAAGATCGACTTTATGATGAAGCTTTCAGTGGAAGTAATATCTAGGATGTTGATACTGAACGCTGTCAACATGATTGAGTGTTTGAATGAGTTTCATACATTAACTGATCCAATGGATTTACCAGAATTGAAATCAATGATATTATCCCTTGATCTGTCCACGAAATAGACACAATAGTTAAACAATGGTGTTCAACAAATTGGTTCTTTGACAGATCATCGTTTATTTTATTTGTTAAAGTTAAATGTCTCAGCCCGCGTAGCATGGCAATTCTATATCTACTCTTCAAGACACGACAAAGCTCTTTTCTATACAACTTGACATGTCGTAATGTCTTGACATGCCCGAGCATGCGGCGACCCATCGACTCGAGTTTGTGCGAAGACAAGACATAGAATGTCTTTCCATAGCAACGGTCAAATAGCTAGTGACATTGAGGATTTTGCACTCAGCATCTGCGATCTAGAAGTAATAGAGTTGATTATATATTTTCAAATTGTTTGTTGATATTACGTTCATCACCATAAAAGAGATCACAGGATTATTGCTTCCCTATAATCTCATATCATCTATAACAATCTCATTATTTGTATCTTATAATATCCATCAATGTTCAGTTGGTAAGAAAATAGGTTCTTACTAAGTTTTTTTTGTTTACTTAAAAATAATGTTACACGGGCGGTGGTTAATATCAAGGTGAACGATGACATTACACTTTGTTTGAAAGGAAAAAGATGCGCCCTCCAGAGTATTACAGCTATCATAGGACGTATCGTGTGGTTGTCATTACTTTTATTAAAGGCGTTAAGGCCTGAATATATTCCCGGCCAGCTAGACCAACTACAGGGTATAGCTGTAGGCTACAGCTATTCCCTACAATTTTGTCAATGGCGCGCTTTGTGCTCGGAGTTTTTAAGTTGCGTATTATTTTTCGGTCCAAAAAAGATAAAAAAAACCCGCCTTTTTAACCAATGTATCCTGCCAACAATGACCTACTACGGTGCCGAGACATGGACGCTCACAAAGGTGACTGTCCACCGAGTACAAGCGGCACAAAGGGCTATGGACCGAGCCATGCTCGGCATAACATCGGACGAAAGTCTACGACGTCGGGGTCCGGGCGGTGCGCCTCAAGTGGACCTGGGTAGAACATCTAGACGCGGAGATGGCCGATAGAACAAGGCTTTGCCAAGGTTTGGCCAAAGACACCAAGGCCGTCGTAAAGCTCGTTGGGTTGACGATATCGTCAAAGTCGCGGGAAACACCTGGATCAGGGACGCACAGAACCGGGAAGTGTGGCAGAAGAAACGGGAGGCCTATACCCAGCAGTGGGTGATTCCGGGCTGATATGATGATCGATGATGATGTATGCTAGCCACTAGAGAGCACATAAAAGATCAGCACACCAAAGCACTCGACAACCACCCTAGAAAGTCATCGAATGCAGTCGCTGTGGCCGAAATCGGCTAGAAGGCATTATCTTCAAAGAACTCGTTTTCCGGGATATCGAAAGCCCCGTTAAAGAACGTACAGCGTTTCTTTTGGCATAAAAATTGAGGAGGTGGCGACGGTAGGACCCCGACATGTTTCTAAAAACAAAATGGCTTACAAACACAAATTACATTTATAAAAATAATCTTGTCTAGGTCTAATGTGTTGTAGACTTTTTGACATTTGTTGCCAAGAAACGATTCCCACAACCAGTGTCAAAAGTAGACAAAAAATTGTCGCCATGCTCGACGTTGAAGACTTTTATCGCTAAAGAATAGAAACCTTTCTTTTCCACATGTCACACATCGCCATGCTTCGGACGATAGAAGTCTTTCAAAAATCTGTCATTTATCTGTCATTTTTTCGATTGTCAGTCGACAAAACCCGTTTCTACGGCGGCCATGCTACGCGGGCTGGAGTATGACTCTGTGTCGGACATTCTAATTTGAGCAATTTATTTCATCAGTACTACTGTCAAAGCGATGGAGAAAAACATCTTGAAGGTACCGGCATGTCTTAGAACCAATACAAAGACGTGTGTCATCCAGCACTAAACCCCCTTGTGGTAGATTTTACCCTCTCAAGGAGAGGAGGTATGTCGCAGGAGTAGCGAGTGCTGCTGTATTGAACTCCTTATGGTCTGAGCTGAGCTAGACAATTACTGATCAATCAATCTATCATTTTACACGTGCACTGAGTAAATAGGTACCTACACTTCAATCTGTGAGGCTCTTTCCTGAAAGGACCCTAACTATCTTTCGGTGTTTTTTCTCAGAGCAGTCAGTTAGGAACGCCGACCTCAAATAGTTAAAAATAACTCGATGTGTATGTTTTCACAACTATAATAAACTAACAGAAATAAATATTATCATTTATCATGCAAACGAAAAACAACTCACTGTTGATTTTAAAAACGTACCCATCAAACATAACAATAACAAATGAAAAGTCAAGAACAGTTCACTCAAATAACAAAACAGCAACATTTCAATTTAAAATCCAACATTTGCACAACACACAAGAATGTTGTTAACAATATAAATTGTGCAAACTCTAGTCACAATATACAGACGTCTGTCTGTATATTGTGACTAGAGTTTGCACAATTATGAGAACAATAGAGCAGCTTCTATTCTCAATGTAAGTGCAACGCACTCATCCGTTGAACAAACAATTGGTAACTGATTAATTGGAACTTGAAAACGGACTTTAGTGAAAGAAGAGATAAATCCTCATTGAGACACAATATTCCAGTTTGATATTACATCGTTCAAGTTTATTTTTAGCCAATTACTTAGCTTGTTAAAACTTATTTGACGATCTCCATAATAAAATAATTAAAAAGATCGGCAAAAGTTTTAGCTAGATAGGTTTTGATATTTATATGGCGATAATTAAAGAAAAGTGTGATTTTGCCATTATTTTAGTTAATCAGGTTGCGCTCGGAAAGAAACTCAGCTCGACAATATTATTATTTTTCTCTCCTAACGAGAAATAATTATACTGTATGTCCAGTATGTTCTAATTCAAATTCCTGTTTCCAATTGGTCCTTTGATCAATCGATCGATCGATTTCATGTTTCGTCTTTCAACAAATATCACTACTAAAACACTACAATTTACTGTGTTTTTATACTGTGTTTTTATATAAATAAAATAGTCTTGAAACTGTAACCTTTTTTTTTCCAAAAACACATTTACGGAAAATAAATTGCGAATTAGGATAAGTTTGTAACCGAGCTGCCGAGGGCTTATTTCGTAGATAAAGCGGTAGCCGTCACAATAACAATACGTATTGTGTCTTTGCTAAAACAAGACATTAATGTTGAAGTAATTTCGCGTTGCGTAAACTTTGGCATGTCTGAACAATTGCTTTGTTATAAGACACTCGACGCGTTCAACACCTGTTGGTTCTCAGTGATTGAGTGCCGAAGCTTTTATAAGACAGATTTAAATTATCAATAATTTAAGAAATGCTAGCAATGTGCGTTTATAGCTCCTAATTAAAATAGATTGTTTTCCTCGATCCGAATACCGCTAATGGTCACAAGTACTACAGCTGTTCATGATGTCTATTTCAATGTCGGGCAAAGTGATACTGGGTTTTCCAATCAGTCAAATCTTAGTAGCATCTTGACGGAAAGATATGTATGTATCCAAATGATGAAAATAAGCTTGCCCCTATCATACGAATAATGCTCGCAAGTCCTCGTATAGCTCAAGAGCTTCACTACCAAGTAACAAAAATGTATACTGTCAATCTTTTGCTAAAAGACCCTTAGAGCACAATTAAACGTATATTTATACATAGACGTAAATATCATAGATTGGTATACGACCGATTAATTGTCAGGTAATAGAAAGGATAAGAAAAAGGAGTAAATGGTAGCGTAACGATTGACAGTAGAGAATAGAAGAAAACAACGTGTTGCGCCGACCCCAAGTGACGTCACACAGGGGACGTACTTCATTAGGGCAAAATTGTATAGATACAAAATAATCACAACTTTTCTACCAAAAATACTTGAGTATTTTACGAACGTTTGTTGATTTTTGTACTTTGCAAATATCCAGAAATAAATCTTCATTAAAACTTCGAAAGCAGTAAACAAGAATTTTCCCTGCGTTCAAGATCACCCCTACAAATTCTCAATTCCAATATCTTTCCCAAAAGATTTAGGTACAGATCTTCTCCAATTTTGAAAACCGCAGGCAATCACCGTTTATGCGAATCGAAAAATTAAGGCGCTGCTCCACAGCAGCCCACGGCTACGTACCTACTTGTACTTAGCTTCGTTTTGTATGAAAATATAAGTGTGATCTCGGAACTGCGACTCACAGTCATGCTTCGCTCCACATAACATATTAGGCAGTCTACAACAAGACTTCTTTATGGTGCAGTAGTGATGAACTAAATCATGCAAAGCAACGTGACTGACTGGGTTATAGGTCGTGAATGGGGATTCAACCCACACGTAAGTTGGAGCTGTTACGACTGAAGCCACCTCACTGCTGTATACTGGGCCACCACTGCTACTCAAAAACGGAGATTCGTTCAAATTCGGCATACCAGTGGACGGTTGACTTTAGATCAATTCCCGCTAACAAAGAGCATCTCGTTAACCTTGCAATCGAAGGGCTTTACTGTCGGTTATCCGAGTCCGCTGTCAGTCTCCCATTCCCAACTCATTTATATGCAGATTTTTTGGGTAAAATAAACGGATAGCATATGATGTTGTACGGGGGATTAGACGTGGGATAATGCTCGAATAGATTGGTGGAAATGTTTTAGGGTTTGTGCATACAGAATAATTGTGCATAATTGATTTGTTGGTGATTTAATTCACAGCTTTCGTGACAGGTTCTGTATTGTTTTTGACCTGATAAAATATCTCTTCATATCAAACCTTTGACATTAACGTTGTAACTATTCTGAGTTGATGGCTAACCTTCAGTAACTGGAGAGTCATGATAAGAAGAATTATGCCATTGTCGCTGACTACGACTCATAACGGAGAATAGGCTTAGCCGGTCAGGAGTTGGCCTTCACAGGAAAATTCTTTCAAAACCATTTCTGTTACCATTTACCTGTTATAAGGATTTGAAACCAAAAAGGCGTATATTCTTTTAAGCTCATTATACGCTTGATTTTAGTCGAGACGATTACAACAGTACTTACGCCACAATGTATTTAGGCAAAGTGGATGTCGTTTGTGAATGATGAGTAAAGCGATCGAATGGTGTGATTTGATCAATAATTACGATGAATGGTTGTTTTTAATGTGGATGATGATGTATTCAATTTGCTGCTATGAAATGAAATTATGTTTAACATGTTACTATAAGGAGATCTGTTTCAGATTTTTTTTCAAGTCATTTATATAAATAAACGGTGCCGTCATTTTCTATCTGACTGATCCCTGAGAAGAATGTGTAATAAAAAACAAACTCAAAGGTCGCAATCTCTTTTAAAATCGGCTATTGTCAACATTATATTTACTACACTTAAAGTACTTACGGGATGATATCCGTGATTTTAATATTTTCTAATACTATTTACTGTTTTCCAATTTCAATATTTACTAATACTGAAACCAGATGACAAGTCACCTATTCATATGCATTTATTATAAGAACGAAACAACAAAGGTATGCATTGAAAATGGAAATCAACTATGTTTTGAATTTGCATCTTTTTCTGGTAGACTGAACTATGCATGTCAATAAGGCCAAACGAAAAAAAAAAACACAATAACGAGACCAGTATCTTTAAATAGGAAAATATTAGATAAAAACTAGAGCAAAATAATTCAATTGTATATCTAATCTACCTAATTAATAAAAAAATATTAATATTTGCCCCAATATTTTATCCTTTCCACTAAATAAATGACAATCAAAAAGTTTAATGGTGGGTACAACGAATGAAATACCCTTCATTGGAAAAAAATATGAGAGTAGGTAACTCAACAATGCGAATAAAACCACACGTTAAAATATTAAATACAAAATTCGGTTTTGATGAAGACCGCTGTTCTATTGACCGGAAACCCACGAAATATTCACAGGAATTACTCGGAAACGCAGTTACCCGTGTTGTTGTATTGAACGCTAAATTAAGCGTTGTGTATTTCCCGGTTGACTTGGCAAGGGTTCGGTATTCTGCGGTAGCTACTTAGTTTCCAAACATAGCATACGTAACATATGTTATGTTACGTAAGCATCATGTTGTATGTTTTTGGAAAAACAACGTAAATACCACATGATGTTGAGTTTGAGCTTCAACTGAATAAAATATTATTTTTATTTTTCAATAGTTATGTTGAAATCGACTTAATTTACACGTTTATTTTGAGTTGAGGATCGCTTTTGTGGACATAACATCACATCGGAAAAGGGTTTGAATATGGAATACACATAGGTAGGTTTTGTAGTGGAGCTTAATGCTGAGAATATTGAAGTACAGTTATATGGATTTGGAACCCGCAGGGATCTGAGATGATGATGACAATACGGTGGAAAATGGAAATTTTGTTCAGAATAAGGTTCATATAAAGTTGATACGAAACGTAGAAGAGAATTTGTTTTCTATCCTGTTTTATTTTATGGTTTTTCATCTCCTGTGTTACACATTACACACGTTTTCTGAAATAATATTTTTCTTCGATCACGAAATATACAATTTGGGATTTCCAGTATCATAATTTTAAACAACAAGGAACGAAACGTGTTGAAAAAAGAATTATCTTCTGGTACAAACGATAACATGTTTTTCACAGTTCTGTTAAATCCAAAACTTAGCCAAAAACAGCAGCTGAAAAATCTATCTCACAAATCAACGTAGATCCAGATGAATGCTTGTACGAGTATTATATATCATGTTTAGAAAAACATTATTTTGGCCAAAATCCTTTCTTTTTATTAGAAATATGTTATAGCATTTTGTTTTGGTTGGCTGTTCTGTAAACCGTTTTATTAACTGAACAGTGGTGGTGAAAATGTTGGTTTGAGGTTTACTCCTTAAGGTGCAAGTTGGCAGCGGGCGACACGAAGCCGCCGCAGACGACGTGTCGCAGCGACACTACTGGTTTCTATGTATTTCTATGAAATTCTCTCTGAAGCAAGTGACATGAAGCTAGTGACGCGTCGTCGAGCGGCAGACGCAAGTGTCACCCGACCGCAGATCAGTAGTGTCGCTGACAATGAAATGAAATCATGACTGCAGCGACATGCGGCGGCTTCATGTCGCCCGCTGCCAACTTGCACCTTTATTCGTAAAAAAAATTAAAAACGTTGAATGAATCAAACACACGTATTCGTTTTTATAGCCACTTGTTTTCGCCTCCAAAATAAAAATGAACGGTAATCCATCATTTGATATTGGACTAACGCCAACACTATAATATTTAGCACATTTTCTGATTTACTGCAATGCACTATTGATACTTTTTCACTCAATGCTTTTATTTATCAATAATTCATATTTTGTTACCTATTAATATAAATTCTGTATGATGAATGATGATGAATTTCTATTTTCAGTTGTCCGAACATACGCCATAGACAAACGCGAGATGACAATAATAGCGAAAATTCTAATGATTTTTGAATCACTTAAAACAATCTTAAAAGCATTTTGTATTTTTATTTTGACACAAGCAGAAATAGTTGACAATTCTTTATTAATCAACGTTTAATGCCTGTTTCCACTGAACAGGCCACTAAATGCATGCGAACGTAAAAGTACAGCCTAAGTTACCGCAAACTGGCAAACTCCAAATGATTTTAAACTATAAAATGTTCTTGGTTAAGTTCAAAAACGAATGAGAAAATTTGACAGTTTGTAGTAACTGGGTGCGATGGGGACTGTACACTGTTGGATTTTCAACGCTCAGCTTAGTCCCGAGGGTTGAAATTCTAAGTGCAATAACTCGCCAAGTGTTCTGGAAAAAGAACATAAGTATTAAACTAAGTTGGTAAATCAAGTGAATATTAGGTTGTAAACAAGTATATTCAATTTTATAATCGTTCCTGTTCGCGACAAGGGTCTTAAACAGTGTTTAGAATAGTGTAAAGAAAGAACGTTCGAGAAAGTAAGTTATTACAGTGTCTTTGTGATTCTTTTTCGAGTACTTTCTGTTGTTATTAGTTTTAAAAGTAAGTAGGTACAAATTCCCTCGAGAATAGTCTCGTCACAGGTGCGCGTACGCAAGCTACTTATAAAAAACACCGAGAAATGTTATTTTAATTTCGACCGTACGCCGAGGGCGTAAAGTACCTACTTCCTTCTTCCGTGCAAGTTGTTTATCATCCTTTTGCTTATAATCTTTTATATTTTATATAATAATCTTTTGTATTTTTTGTTGAAGTTTTTTGTGAATAAACGATTGCTTAGCGAATAATACTACACACCGCTAGAATATTCGCGCATATTTTTTGTGTGTCTGCTAATAGTATAAAAGCACAGTGCAGACGCGCAAAGAGTCAGTATGGTTTTCCACATTCGAGCAGTCAGTTTTGTTTTCAACATTCGAGGAGTCAGTTTTCGTTTCGATATCCGAATAGTTAACAGTTCTTTCCGATTATCAGTTCAGTTCAGTTTTTTCCATTGATTCGTGTAGTATTGTACGCTTGTAGTGTCTTACCATAGTCAAATAGTGTTTCATTTCTTCTCCACCTATAATAATAGTGCAGTGCTTTCCAAACACACCTCTCCGTTCCACGAAGCTAACGTTTACACCCGGAACCTTCGGTACAGGGCGGTTAGTGGCTCATTTTGGCTCCGTTATAGTTTAGATTCCCAAATACGAGTCCACCCGTCTGGTACAGTTCCAATGTAGGTATGTTACGTTTATGCCGCGCGTTCGTACCGGGCCAACAGTAGTTAGTTGTTGGCTTTAATCCTTTTTTAATCTGGGTTCCCGAGTTTTCCTTTATTAAAAGCCTATCGACTAATCACTTGATTCATTAGGGAGGATCCTATCTAATTGAGGAAGAGAATATCATTAGGGCCTATATTGTCCTTGATACGAAACTATTAATTAGGGGTGGAATTCAGCCTTATTTGGTTTATCGTACGTGCCATTTGTGACATGACGTGTGTGAAAATAGCTTACGTGGTAATTTGGAACTTCGAGTTTTGTAGATAAAGATTATATTGCTTGTTTTCACTAAAACAGACATCAACGTCTAAATAATGGCGCAATCACACTAGTTCGTTAGCCCGTATTCGGGTGCTCGCAAGGCTTACTCGAATTCAAGCACAAAATTATATGATATGTGTACTGTACACACATCATACATTTTGCGTGTAGGATGATTGCATGTAGATGATTTTTTTATTAGTTAGACTTAAGTGCTTAGACAGTGGGTCTATGTAAAATATTCACGTGCATCCAAATATACTGGAAGGCGACCTCAACATAGCAGGAAAAGGATGGGAGATCATATCATAATATCTGCACTTTCTTATTAGATCGAGCGTAATTATGTATTATCGTGGACACTCCCGCCTGATCACCACTAAGCTAATTTTTACTTGCACTCGCAACATAGAAACGCCAGCCCCGCCCCGTTGACTTTGTATAAAAATAATGAATGAAAGACAATACTGATCGGCCGAGCGCAGTGACGACGCACGCCAAACGAGAGTTATTGTTATTTTGCGCGCCAAATTGACGCTTTCCTAATAGGCCTAAACTTTAAGGGGGCGTGGCTCGGCGTGATTTAAGCGAAAAAAAATTTGACTGATCAGGTGGAAAAGACCACTTTCTTTTTCTAACTACAAAGACGTGGACTGTACCTAATAAACTGATGTTAATAACATTTGAAAACTATTGTTCCCTCTCCGCTCTTTAAATCGGAAAATAAAATCAGAATATTTTCCAGGCGGATAGAGCTACGGTTACGAATGCAAACCGCTCAACGAATTTACGATTACATTTTTTAAAGTCTGTTATCTGGCTTGACAGCTAACGCCTTTGGGAAAAGCTCCTCTCTGTTTCTGGTGTGCAAGACATTCTTAATTTAGTATCTATGCTTGCAACCGTGCCGAAATATCGGGAACTCAAAATAAACAGTAAACATAGTAAATATCCCGTTTTTGTGATACGGTTAGTGACCATTTCAGTTTAAAAATGTTTATCTTATTTTACTTCTTACTTCAATACGAGGATACAAATGCGAAAGTTTGGATTGATGAATTTGTTTAAATATTTTTTTTTTCAATCACGACGTTTTTTTAATTTATATTTATATTATATTAATCACTTGCATCGGTGAAGCAAAACGTCGTGAGGAAACCAGCATGCCTAAAAGATATTTCTCGACGGCATGTTAAGCCAAGTCAGAGGCCCATGGGCGACTTAAAAACTCTGACACCAGGTTAGGCACTAACCACACGATAAAGAAAGATTATATTAATAAACAATTTATATTAATAAATTTGGCACAGAGATACACATCAAAATATTAACAAAAATGAAGTCGCGCGCAACAGCTAGTTTTATTTTAAAAGCGAAAGTTTGTGACGATGTACGATGGATGATTGTAATTCTTTCACGCAAAAACTGCCGAACAGATTTGGATAAAATTTTACACACAGACAATTTATAGCCTAGAATAGCAGATAAGATTCTTTTCCCGTGGGACTATTACTGATCTCCAAGTGGGCAAAGCCGCGAGCATAAGATAATAAATGATGAACTTAAAGTTTTGCAAACACAAACAGAGGCTTACCTATAAACTAATGAGAGAATATTGTTACATAATTAATAACGAATATCAGATAGTAACTGTAATTATTCTACCCACTTTGGTTACGCACACGCAAATAGTCCCTAAAGCATTCTCGTAAATTAATTAATTCAAACCGATTTTCAGTCCTTTCTACGATTCCTTTTGAACGTACTGTGATATTACAACAAACAACTTGCTTAAGCTAGATATCACTAATTTACCAAAACCATAATTTTAAAGCTAGCAAAGGGTTATGTCAGGTTTTAACGTTGATGGTAATATTTTTGGAAGGGGTCAAGGTATAAGACTTTAATTAGCACTAAAATTACGAATATTTTATGATTGTACAATAGTAAATTTTGATACAAATGGAGAAAGTTTGTTATTGCATTCGAGGCGGAATTAACACCCGAGCCGTAGGCGAGGTTGTTTTTGAGCCGAGAACTGCAATAACAAATGTCCACGTGTATCAAACGACGTTTTTCAATACACTTTTGAAGAAATAGACTAAAAGAAGGAAAAATATTTTTGTCATGAATTATTAGGAAACTATGATTTGAATTTTCTTTTTTTTCCGAGCTTTGCTTTCGCCAGGTTGAAGGAGAAGCAAAGGTATAAAGCCGCTAAACAGCCTAATAAGAAAAATATAAAATTCAAATGTTTATGAGTTTAGAACACAAATAAATGTTAATTTGTTCTTAGACGTTTTTGTTATTGTAATAATCATGGTTTTTGATTATATTCTATTTATAAACATTATTTAAATATTCAAAAAATATTAACGCCGAAAATACTCATATTTCTTTGCCGAATTTAAAAAAAGACATTCACCTCAAAATAGAGAGGACCGTCTCGCGCGAGACGGTTGTGAAATAGAGGCATTGAACCAATTTTGACTAAGTATAGGTATAAGTTATATGTGGCAATTTTCATTGCCGCACACGTGTTGGAAAATGAAAAATCGCACGCGTTTAGGTTCAACATGCAATGTATTTCACACTCTTGTGTTTTTTTTCCAGCACGTGTGCGGAAAAACAAATCCACAGATAAAAAAAAGATACTTATACGAAGTTCAAATCGGTTTAATGCCTAAAGTCGGAGGTGAATATTTTTTTTTATTTCGGCAAAGCAATACATGCGTCGTTACGGCGTAAATATTTTTTGATTATTGAATAATCAAAAAATATTTATTGTGTTTATAAACAGAATATCATAGATAAACATGATTACATTTTATGGTATTTTTTTAAAACCAATAATTTACTTTTTTAAACAAATTAACATTAATTTGTGTTCTGAATTTAAAAAAAAAAGTATTTTTCATTACACATACTCTGAAAGTAGGTCTGAAGTTGCCTGAGGAAAGTAATACTTTTCAGCCCTAGGGAGAATCGTTTTCAACTGACAACTGTACAACTATAAAAAAAAATAGTTAATTTTTCTATTGAACCATGTTCCAACTTTTATTATTAGTCGAGTTGTTTTTTTTCTGTTTATTTTATTAATTTTACTTCACTAATTTAAACTTTTTTTTATGTAACACATTCAGACACAATTGTTATTATTGTTATTGAATAAATGAAATGAAATTTACCATTGCCTCTAATTCAACCTGAAAAGAAAATTAAAATCATAGTTTCTAATTCACGACAAAAATATTTTTCGTTATTTTATTTCTTCAAAAGTGTATTGAAAAACGTCGTTTGATACACGTGGACATAAGTTCTCGGCTCAATAACACCCTCGCCTATATCTCGGGTGTTAATTCCGCCTCGAATGCAGTAACAAACTTTCTCCACTTGTATCAAAATGTACTAACTTCATCACGCCTATAATCCACGAAGGGTTCGAGTTGAGTTAACTCAGTTATGTTTGAACCCCATGTAATAGGGGTTATTATAATCATCTGCCTAGCCTTTTCCAAACTATTTTGGGGTCAGCTTCCATTCTGAAAGCTGTCTGTATTGTCCCCAAATAAAATCAGAAACGTACTAGATTATTCTTGCCCTTTTCTTATTTTATTTGGGGACGCATTTACTCTTCGTTCATACTTTTCGATTTAAAATAGTTTACCCATATTAATACTACAAACTTCTGTTGTTACGACATTTTCCACATTTCTCTGCATCACATGCGTACAGTATTTTACATGGAGCGACTGCCTATCTGACTTCCACAATCCAGTAAGTACTGGGAAATACGATACCCCCCCTGGTAAGACTGGTTGTTAGACTATCGGGCTTCTGACTACTCGTAACGACTGTCAAAGATCTACTTGTCGTGCCAGCGGCTAGGACTAACCTACTCAAGTTTGCCCCTATGTCGCGAGCTGCACATATTATTAATATTATAACGGTGTCGGTAGATTTAGTTGGGCAAAACCTGCCGAAATTTATCCAGAGGGCACAAATCTCGATTGAAAAAGGTGTGCAACTGTGAACATTGTCATGTTCAATTAATTTAGGTATAATTATTGTTACTGGGTAATCTTATACTTATTTTATATTGCGTGTTTTTCTATTTTATGTGTTCATAATTTATGTTTTCTATATTGTTTGTATTATAGCATCGTATTGGACGAGTCTGTAATGATGTTATAATTGGTGGTAAATAAATAAATAAATAAAACTAATGACAGCCGAGACCGCCGGCTTAACGTGCTTTCCGAGTGACGGAGGAAATTCGGTATGTAGTGGGTGGTCTCCCATCCACGGAACAACCTAAGGCAAGCAGTATTCAACCATGGAGATACGATACGGCTGTTATTGATAAGCCACGAACTCCTGCTGTGTGGTTGTCTAGTTTTAAAATTATATAATTTAGGAGCCAGTGACTTGCGTTTCACCAAGTTTCTTATGCAAAATGTTGGGCTAAAGGCCTTTTTAATTTTTCTTGCCAATTGTATGTCTCTTTTCCATTAGCAAAGTTGTTCATTCAGCATTTCAATAAACTATCCTAATTTCTCTTTGTAAATTTATTGTAATGTATTTAATAACTATTATGCTTTGCGTTATACCTAACTTCTTAAATAAATTTTTCGAGGATTTGTCGTGCAATTAATGAGCATACCAGCATGCGGCGCTTTTATTTTTCTTTGTTTTGTTTATTATAGTTCTGTATATACTGCGGTTGGTTTACCAATATATTAAATAAATAAACAATATAGTAACTTCAAGTCCATACTACGGTATCGAGGCCCTGAAACTGTTAGTAATTTAATTTTCTACACCAGATGTTTGAATTCGAATTCGAATTCTATGAATTTCCATTAGTTTAATCAAAATCAAAGTGCACTCAATTAAGTAGTAAGCACACAGTTATTAGTTATTTCAATCTCAATATTAAAACTGCTGAAAACCCTTGGTTATTTGCGTATTGAGGAAAATTTATGTTTGTTTTTTTATAATTATTCTAGCGATAAGCTGAGCAAAGAAGATGAATGTTTTTCAGAACTGGTTTCATTTGCATATTTTGCATATTAATGTAGATCGAAAATATTTTACGAAAAGTGGAAAAAGCGATTTTGAAGTGGTTTTTTAGGATGTAATAATGATCTGATCTCGTTTGCGGGGTGAACATGGTCAGATATTGCACAGGCCAGAGAGGTTCGGAAGGCGAAAGGGGAGGCCTTTGCCCAGCAGTGGGACATTCAAACAGGCTAACAAAAAAAAAATGATTTGTACTAATTAATGGTGGTAACACAGTTACCAAGAGCTTGTGAAGAAAAATAATAGACCAATAGATATCTGGAGAATAGTTTTTTTTTTTGACATTCAAAGAACCCATCGGCCATTTTTGAGTGGAGTTCTCATAAACGTTTTCTATTGTTGCAGTGTAACAAACATATTCCTGGTGAACTTGTCGGCGGCAGACCTGCTGGTGACGGCGATCTGCATGCCGATCCAGCTGAGCAAGGCCATCACCGTTGTCTGGTTCTACGGAGAGACGGTCTGCAAGATCGTCAATTATATCCAAGGTAGGAACGTCATCTTAACCCACGCTTCTGCTTCTTAGCGAGTCCATAGTAATCTAAATTGAGTCAACTGAGAATTTTACGAGTTTGGCGCTATTCAGTAGTGTCCATCAGTTCCTGTAACAAGCAAATAACAGTGTTTTCGGAACAGTACCACATGTACTTTGTAAACTCCAGGGCGGAGTCTATTTAGAAACTCCACCTGAGCAGGTTTTCCTTGCTTAGGTTTACCTGGGTGCCGAACTTAAAAGAGACTCGGGATTATTATCTTACTACTTACATGGGATGAAGAAAAGTAAGCTAATGTGTCAGGTCACATAGAGACGTGACGCAAAGTTTCGAATTAAAGCGATTAAATATAGAACTTATTTACCACTAGAAAAAATAACGGAATTTGCATTAAAGTACGCTGCATTTAAAACAATACAGGTGACGTAAATGAAATCAAAATGTGAAAGTAAAATAGCGACTACACGGTCTGATCAGAAGGCCGCCATATTAAGCACGAAAATTATCATAATATCACATTAGGTACCTATTATGATAATTTTCGTTTATTTAAAAAAAAACTTAATGTATTTATTTTTACGGGTTCCTTTAACGACACTGAACTCATTCTGAAGCTATGGCACGCAATTTCTTTAACAGCCTGTAATAGTTTTGCCTCATAAACAATGAGCGTAAGATAGTTCACAATATTAATGGTATACATTTTCCCAAGGCGATGTTAAATGTCTCTTCATTTATTTTCGTCGATTTCTACAAAGATAAACTGTAAATAATGATTATTCTAAGGGCGAACACCTAGCAAAATAATTTGTAAAAGGTGCTCCCTCAGAGCGTTCGCCTATAATGTAAAATTTCAGATTTGATTTCGAGCATTACATTACAGTACTGCTTCCCTGACTTGACGAGCATTCATCTGTAATGTAATATTTCAGATTCGATTTCGAGCATGTAGTTGTGCTGAGCGCGGCAATATTAATTTTACACATTGTATCATAAAGCTGCGCACTGTAATGCTCGATTCTCTTCACTCACTGAAGTAACACACATTACAGGCTAATGCTCTTAGTGAGGGAGCAACTTTAGATACACAAATCTTTTAAAAGTCTAGGCTATCATTTGTTTTTAACGAGACTAGAGAAACTGGTTGGCTGTGGCGTTTTGTGTTGGCTGACATTGCATTTACTAATAAACTGTGAAGAATAATACATGCCACGTCCTATTGAGCGCAGTATTTTAGTTGTAAAATTAACATATCGTGTTCGAAACTGTAGTGCTTCAAACACGATCTGTTAATCTAGTTATTTCGGCACTTTAAAATGCAAACTGTTGACGTGGCTCAAAAGGCTGCCCAATTTACAGTGGGCTGGACATGTCTGTCGAATGCCGAACGAGCTGTGGGCCCGTAAAGTTCAGGATTAGTGTCCTGAAACAGTGACACGGGGTCGCCGCAGACCACGAAGGAGATGGCCAGACGAACTGGATATCTTCCTTCAGCATTGGAAAGAAGTAGCACAGAATCGTGACCGTTGGAAGGAATGGAGAGAGGCCTTTACACAGTGGGACAATGTGGGCTACAATTAAAAATACAGGATTTAGCCGGTTCACGGCATCCTCAAATATTTTTTGAATCGTGCTTAAAATATTCCGTTGACACGTCGAAAAAATTATTGACACGGCCCGATTGACACAATTTTCAACTTTGTGATATTCCCATACCCGAATATTTTGGAATTATACTTAAAATGTTACTTACGGGATATCTTCCGTGATTATTGTTTATTTTTTAGCTCCCGATATTTTGACGCTGTTGCAAGCGCCATGATCGCGGGTTAACTGGAGAATGCGGGTGGATGGAACAAAAAAGTTAGGAGCAGACAAATCGGTCTATCAAACAATCTGTCAATCTGTCTGTCTGTCTAATAATAATCACGGAAGATATCCCGTAAGTGACATTTTAAGTATAGTTATGAACTGTGAAAGCTTAAAACAGTGTTTTATTTTGGAATTAAATCCGATGGGTAGTTTCTTTGATCATAATAAAATACCAGAGATCGGAATAGGTAGAGTTTCTTTGCCGAAACATCAGGGAAATTAATAAGATATTGTGTGGATAATACCTACCCTCTAATTTAACAGCTTTAATTCAAAACTTTAAACTTTCCGGTTTTTGGTACGGAGGATTTCTTTTTATCCACATGTTACTTACTTCTTTAATTTGAATTCAGTCCCGATGTATGTACATCATTTACAAACTAGAAATAGATCTGAAATAATAAAAAAAAAAATGTACAGTTTCTAATATCCTGTGAAGATGTATTCATTACCTACGCAGGTGTGTTCCGGCAAACGTGGTCTGGAAATAGATTTCTTCTAAGGTAGCAGGCTATGGGTTCAATAATAGACCTGGAACTTTTAGAAAAGAAAACATCTATTCTTTTAGAAAAAAAAAACGAATAATTTACAGTCCACTACTTTTTGCATTTGAAGAATCTACTCGTATAAATGTAATAAGTACTATCGTGGACACTCCCACTTGATCACCACAAAGCTAATTTTTGCTTGGACTCGCAACATAGAAACGCTCTCTAACCCCGCCCCGTTGACTTTGTATAGAAATAATGAATGAAAGACAATACCGATCGGCTGAGCGCACAGACAACGCACGCCAAACGAGAGTTATTGTTATTTTGCGCGCGAAATTGACGCTTTCCTAATAGGCCTAAACTTTAAGGGGGCCTGGCTCGGCGCCTCCGCATGATTTAAGCGAAAAAATGTTTAACTGATCAGGCGGAAAAGAGCACGACTGTACCTACTCCTCTACCTTCCCCGCCGGATGTTAAAAATATCACAGTAAAAAGCATATCATTCTTGACACAGACGTCTAAGATAAATTTGTACACTATCTATGAACACTTTTAGCCTTTTGAACCTTCGGGGACAGTGTGTTTTTCGGACATAAAGAAAAAAGGTCGTATTTTATCCGTACAGGTCGTAACTTGTTAACCAAAGAAAGCTCCATAAAGCTTTATATAAATTCCTTTGACATGTTTTCTAAATAAGATTTTTGTTCATTTGCCAAAATGGAAGCAAAAAAAAAACAAAACTAGGATAGATGGAGCTTTTCAAGGATATAATATTATATTATTTGTTACGGATTGAATATGTACTGAAACTAACTAACTAACTACTAAACTAAAAGACTAAAGCAATATTAAAATTAATATTGTTTTAGTATTTAGTTTACCCATTAACTCATTCTGAATTTGGTATGTGATGCAGAGAAATGAGGAAAATGTCGTGAGGAGTGTGGATGTGGATGTATTTACTGCGTAAGATGATAATTATAATATTATTAATGGGTGTGTCTTATAGAGAAGTATGGAAGAAGAATAAATGGACTGTTGCGTGGACCTCAAATAAATCGATATAAGTACTGCCTTTAAGTTATTTTATAATTTATTTCCAACATACATGCTTATTTGCTTTGGTTTGATTGATAAGTATAATTTCCATCGAAACTCCATGTTACGTTATCTCTTTGAAAATCATCCTTGTCTTGATTACTTCCTCAAAATGGTACTTAACTGTATTTTGCTTAGTTTTTCATTTAGAGTCATTGCCTACTTAACTATTCAGAGTTAAAATCTTCACTTCGTAATCTACGTTTCTTCACGTTCACCCATCTTTTCTTTCCCTTCACCCATCTTAGGGCCTCACCACGAAACATATGTCGGCACTCAAAGTTTTACGACTAGTAATTAGTGCAGATCTAATGGCTTTCTGGTTTAACTGCGGTAATTAAATGTCACTTGTTGCTATGTAGAACTAAGAGAGAGTTAGTCTAGATAAAACACTCAATAGTGGTCGAACGACGCACGCACACATATACAACTCTGTGCAGTGCACATTTTTAGCAGAATTTTGCGGGGCAAAGGTTCTCTTTTGAATGAGACCGACCTAAAACCAATAGTGCTGGCTGACTCTTGCGACATCGAAGAAGAGAAACGCCGCCGTCACAACAGCAGACGAATTTGTGACGCCGCATCCGCGTCGACTCTTCGAAAGAGCATCTAAATTCTTCGTTGTATTTCGTTTGTGTTAGTTAAATATGTGTGCCTGATTCCAACAGTAACATTATGGAAGTTCTTGTTTATCATGTGATGTGTTTCAAGGTTTACTATCGAATGGCAATCAACGTCACTTGTTATACAGGTTTAGGGGTTCGTTTGACGTCAGTTGGTTTTTACGAGTTGATCTTAACTAGTAGTTATGTCCTAGTTTTGATAGACCTAGGTTGGTAGTGGGAGTGGTAGATTGGATTACCTATTACAGATCTAGGTATGGATTAGACCAAGTTATAATGAACTGGAGTAAATAGCAGACTATGGTTTTGTTTGGCATTGGTGGGTTGTGGTGAAATATGCTTGTTGTGTAGATACTATTAGAAGCTACTCCTCTGCCTTACCCGTCAAGGTTACAGACGTGATGGTATGTTACATGTTTTTAACAACGTCAAAAAGTCGCATTCGTGACCTCTTAGTTCTTCTTAATAATAACGCTAAAGATTTTGATACTGTTTTCACCATCAATGTGACAATTTATTCCGAAATGTCTATGTATCAATAATAATGTGTAAATATTTAACAATGATATATCACAGAAATCTCGATGATTTGACATACCGCCACTTCAGAAGATAACACTTGTACAAAGCATGGATGAGTCCATAAATTCAAAACCAACCACCGTTGATAATCTAGTCTATTGCACACAAAGAGAAACTTTATCACCAATACGCATGAAACACTTTAGGACTAGCGATGACAAATTACAATCCGCTTTCGGGATCTATTGTGATTCGATTTTCTCCTTGGGTTAGTATTCCCTTGTTGTGGACAAAGGCAGCTTGGTAATAGTAGGATGGAGATTGTTTTGTCATGTTTTCGGAAACATTTATTGCTATGTTGAGAATTATGTTATTTCGGACTCACTTTATTCAGGATCCGTTCATTTGAGATAGTGATTCGGGATTACGTTATTCGTTATAGCGTTTGTTACAAAGTGTACCAGGATAGCGTACTTTTGGGTTGTAGTTATTCTGGTTTTCGATTTTTGGTCTTAATGATCATCTAACTAATGCTTGTTGGATGATAATTATCAGTGTATGTAAAAAAGTAGCAATCAGTTGTTCCAGTGATCTTCTTTCTCCTGTCAGTAATAATAATAATAAAATATTTTTATTGACACAAGAAAAAAAATACCCTGACTCCTGTGCTGGGTGAGACCTGTGTAGCAGGAATCAGTGTTATACGTTCACCCATTAGAAGTTTTCCTCTCACATACTCCAGCATCTTTTACCTATGAAGGGTGTTACGTAAATCTTGCAGTACTTATTACAGTAGTTAGTGTATTAGTCAATCAATTAACAGTTAAATTATATTGGTCCGTCAAATTACATAATGTACCTACTTTGGTCTTAAAAAGCAACCTGTGCAGGACAAAGCTGAACTTATAACTATAACCATCCTTTTTTGTTTTAGGAGTGACAGTAGCAGCCAGTGTGTTCACAATAACAGCCATGTCAGTAGACCGATGGCTCTCCATATCTCCTGAACCAAGGCTCCGGCCACCTGGACGAAAGCAGGCTTTACTCCTGCTGTTACTGCTGTGGTGTGCTGCCTTGCTGATATTCATACCATTACTGTTGGTGGCCACTGTTAGAAGGGAGTCTGTGCCTGTCTTAGCTAAGGCGCTGAAGAATATATCGGTATGTATCGTTAATTGGTTGAGTATTATTGAAAACATTTTCAAACTTTTATTTTTATTTTTTATTTAATCATATAATATCTATACAGGGTGTAAACAACCTCATCAGCCGAAGCCGTCAACCAAGCATTCTGTATATCAATCTAAGTAACTTTACGCAAAAATTATTGCTGGGAAACGACTTTTTTTTTGGGGTGAAAAATCATGTTTTGTGGTAGAACTCAGTGTAACGCACTCAAAACATTGTGCTGATGGATGGATTGAATAGTACGGGGGTTGTGGAGGTACATAAATGGAGTGTGGAAGTGTCTAAAAATCTTACATTAAAAACTTGTATTAAAAAAAAACTTGTCAAAAAGTTGGTCAAACTTTGACCCCCAATATCTCCGTAACTAGAAGGTTCCCAGGTATGGTGTAGAACAAAAAAACGATCGCAATGAAGGGGACAACAAATGCCTTTCAGCTTCGTTGAGAGGGTTTTTACACCCTTTATACATAATCACTACATAGTATAAAACAAAGTCGCTTTCTCTGTCCCTATATCCCTATGTATGCTTAAATCTTTAAAACGGCGCAACGGATTTTGATGCGGGTTATTTTAATAGATAGAGTAATTCAAGAGGAAGGTTTTAGTATATAATTTGCGGGCGGGCGAAGACGCGGGCATCAGCTAGTTAAATGTAAACTAAAATAAATAAACTAACAACAAACGAAAAAAGAGGCAACGAATTATCAAACTTGGTATTCATTTTTGTTGTTTACTTAATGAATTCACAGAAAATAAACTTCCACTATTCTAATATTATTGTTGGTTTAGTTACGTGAACGCGTTATTTGCGTAACGTTATAACAAAACTTGATTTAAAATAAAACAGATTTTAACTTTAAATAAATAAAGAATCCCTAATGTTGCTGGTCTACTTTTGAATTAATATTCAGATTACAGCAGTGATTTTTAAAAACAAATTGTTTATTTATATTGTACTCGAAAACTAAAAAGAAAAAGTCAATGCCAGACAGCCAAAAGCCTCAAACACGCTCAAATTTTATTAAAAACCCTCCTTTACATTTTGTGTAATACGCTTATGACAAATTACAACTATAATACTTGTGTGAAAAGAGTAATTACCAAACAAAAACTTATATTTATCTCAAACAAAATTTATTACCTACATCACGTTATACTAACTTCTATGAAATATTAACTAAGAACAAAATATTGTTAGTAGATTATATTACTTTACATACACAAAGTAATTGCATTGAAAATATAATTTGAAAGTTCAGAAACAAATTAATTGGATTGAATTACGCCAATTGCGTGAGCACAAAGTTGATCAAATAATTAAGTGTTTTGAACAAAATTGCGTACCAAATCCGTACTGATACCATGACTGTATTATGAATGTAAAAATATAACTCAGTTTGTTTGAGAACTCTTCACGCCTTATTTAAAAAAAAATCGGAACATCTCACTGAAAGTATTTTGATGCGATTGTTCAGATTAAATAGATTTAATGTCGAGGAACGTTTAAAAATAATAGCCGGGCTATTTGGGAATGCATTAAAAATCCTTTCTCGATCAAATCGTGAAAATCTTATCAAAATCCTGACACGGCGGAAGACTGACTTTGTTTTATACTATTTATTATTGAACTGAGCACTATTATAGCTTAAAATACTGCTGAAACCTATAAGCACTCATTAAACAATATCGCACGTTTCGACGCTAAAACGGTTACCGCGTATTCAGTATGCCATTCTGAGTGCCTAACCATTTTAGCATCAGTGTTCCTTCTACCTTTTATACTTTATTACCAGAAGTAAGTTCCCGTAAGATAATTTCCACCCACCACGTGGACAAAGTTGCAACCTTAAGCTAGTATTTATAGAGCCGTCAGTGAATGATGAAAGTTCAAATTCAAAACGCAGTTCCAAAATGGCCTTGATAGGCCTTTTATGAAAAGGTCATGATATGATCATTATGTTTCGTACAAGTACGGCTTTTGGTAATTGAAAATATGTATAAAGCTAATATTAGCAAAACAAAATTCCGTTAACAAAACGATGTAGGCACTTGAAATAATAATATGTTCATAAAATTCTGTAACGCAGCAATATTTTGTTAGGTATTTTAGGTACTGTTGGTGTTATAGTAATGATAAAACCCTTGTCTGATTACAATAATAAAGGTAATTTATTTTACATGAACATTCGTAAAGGGCGATAGCCAGGACAAACAGGACAGGACTTACAAATTAAGCGACTACACGCTAAGGGCGCCCCCTGCGGGGTACGAGCCTCGGCTTAGGGCGCCGCTGGGGGAGGACAGCAAAGGGACAGGCTGGATCTGAGTGGTGTCATTATTTATTGACTGATTTTGGACGAAAGGCTCAGCCACGCGGGTTTGGTCAAGCGTGGGACGGGGAAGGGCGTTTAAGCGCTAGCTGCAAGAGACACTGATAAGCGCGTAATGCATATACGCGCAGAAAAATACGCTAGTCTGAAACCGCTCTAATACATCTTACACTGTTTTGTACAAAGAAGAATAAGACGTCTCAGCGCATGAAACCTTTTCCTATGAATGTTTAAAGTAGTTGTCAGTGTGGGTAAATACAAAAACCCGCAATAACATTTCCAATAGGAAACGTCAAGGAAGTTGTCTCGGAATGGCTAAAGTTAATATAAACAAATAGTTTTCTCCTTCTGGTTTTTATTCAGATTCCCGTTTCTTCAGTTTCCTTTCAGTCACATTTCGGATTGGTTGAAAATATATTTGAAGCGGTGCAATACTTGGTTTGAAAGACAACTATTGGCTAAATTACAAATAACACAAACCAACTTTCAAGATTCTTGTACCTGTTTGAATTATTACAAAAGATTGTAAGAATCTCTCTTTTCTCACTCTTTGCTTCAATAGTTTGTATTGATATAACTAATCGGCCGCTTTCTATAACTTACTTACGTATAACTGTTGGTTAATGTGCCTTCTTCGGTAGCTATCGGTGTTTCTATAAACAAAGAATATTCTATCCGCGTCACCTAGCTGACACTGGATTCATAAAAATATCAAAGAACGCTTTTCTGTGACGTTTTGTTTCAAACCGTCCAGTAAGAAAAATGTCAAACAGACAGAGATCTACCTAACCTACCTAACCTACTAGGCTAGCAAGTTATTGAAAATGGCCCTTTTTTTTTTTTTTTTTTTTTTTTTTTCGGATGGGAAATCATCAAATGACTTCTCCCGCTCTGGGCTGAGCAGGAGGGAGTGTCAGACTTTTACTGACTAAAACCCATCCATGTTCCTTCATCGCCCTTTGTGTTCCGGGGCCACGGTATCTCTTTCGAATAGTCCCGCAGCCCCGGCAGGCTTCGGCCCTTGCGGACCCCTTCCTTATTGCTGACTTGAAAATGGCCCTAAGTGTGTTTTGAAGTCCAGTTATAAGATTGTTTATTTTAGTACGCCGTGCCCCAATATTTACCTTCATCTGTTAGGATCTTACTTAGTATTTTTTTGTCAACACACAACCACTGTGTGAAGGATGATATGGCTAGAAAGGTGGTGACTGCTGAGATGACGAGTAATAGAGAAGTATGGAACAAAACGACATGCTGCGCCGGCTTCAAATAAATTGGGATACGGGCAGGAGAATGATGATGATGGTTGACCACACCACATTTTTGTATTCCGATTTGCTTTGATTCTACTATTTCTTATCACTATCACTAAATCGTACCATTAATTCTAGATAGAAACGAGAGACGTGCACTTCTGTACCGAAGAGTGGCCTGGAGACAGGAAGAAACAGTTCGGGATGCTGAGCTTCACATTAGTTTATGCAATACCTGGTAAGTCTCCTTCGGATGCCTATCAAAGACTATCTAAACCAATATTAGAAAGAGGTAGCGTTTGCGAGTGTGGATGTAGGAAATCTTCAAAAATACTTTTTTTAAATTTTGTTTTCCATATTACCATCTAGTCTAATAAGCGATTTTAATCTAACTTAATTTGCTAAAAGTAAAATTATATCTGAGAGCACGTCTTTTGCGTTTACTTAGCGTCTATTAAGGCGAAGTCACTTTGTTCTTGTGTCCATATAAATAGCTAGGTACTATATTACACTCGCGGTAAAGTCACAATTATATTATTACACTACACTAACTCAAAAGGTTTAGTCCTTTGGAGCCTTCTTACTATGTCCGTGTTATCGAGGAGCTTAATGGCCTCGACATTAACATGATGATGAAGCCGATGTTCAGAATTACTGCTCAGATTCAGAAAACTGTTTCACTAATGGACAGCTACTTTATCCCCAAGACTCACAGGTTATATTTTAAAAAAAAACTTTCGATGGGATCCGATCACACGAGTAGAACAGCGGGCAAAGGCGTAATAAATCATGATCTGTCAAAGGACCGATTTATTCAAGACACCATTGTTAACTACTTCGACTATTTCGACTAAACTATTGTGTCTACTTCGTGGACAGATCAAGGGTTAAGTAATAATAAGTTTGATAAATTGCCTTACTACATAAGGCAGGATACTAAGAAGTCTTATTGAAAGTTCTAAGTAACATAGGATGAAACTATTGCAAGTCAATATTAAACTTCGGCATCATCAAGCTCTTGTACCCGATAAAGTTTGACTTTGATCTGAACTAGTGCGACATTAAATTGTAAGCATCTGACGACAGCGAATCCGCAAGTAACAAGCGTTAAGTTTTTTATTTTTAGGGTTCCGTAAAAAAAGGAACCCTTATAAGATCTCTTTCTTGTCCGTCTGTCCGTCTCTCCGTCTGTCACCAACGATTTTCTCAGGAACGGGTGGACCTAGCAAGTTGAAATTTATAGGACGATACTGAGGTCTATAGTCCCTATTAGATGTACATAAAAATCAAGGTCCTGAGTCAACACGATAAAAAGATATGGGCAAATTTAGACTTTCTCGAAAACTTAAAAGAAAGTATCAAAATTTAATTTTCATTTTTTTTTTATTTTTCGTACTTTTCCCTTTACTTATGCTTTAAGACCTTTCTTTTAACCAAAATTGAAAATTCTAGGTCAACCGGAAATACACTATAGGTTTTGGGTCTAAAACCTTTAGGGTAGTTCCCGTTGACCTAGAATCACGAAATTTGGCGCAAAGCACGGTCTTACAGCACTTGTAAAGGGAAAAATCTGAAAACCGTAAATATGTAGTTTAATAACAAGAAAAGCAATTTTACTATTACAAACTTATTATTTGCGGTTGATGCAATAGCCGTTTCTAGGGATCGAACAGCAAAGTTAAGTTTGTCCTTCAAAAAGTTTGTCTCGCGCACCGAGGGTTCCGACCCTCGGTGCGCGAGTCCGACTCGCTCTTGCCCGGTTTTCTTTTGCTATCATTTTCCTTTACTATTTCGTTGGCTCTGACTCAATTTTTCGTTCATTAGCAAATATTACTTTTATTCAGTCAACGATTTTATTAATATGTGTTAGCTTCTTAACTTCGTGTCAAAGTATTTCATTTCTTCTTCCTCATCTTTCAAAAGGTTGCCCAGGAAATAGTGTTAGGCAGTATTACATAAAAAAATACTTTATTTATTTAACACCTTTTGTTATTCGATGAGATATTTAAGACATTTGAATAAAAATGCTTGTTAACGAAACGTGATAAAAGCTTTACGGACATCCAAAGAATTTTAATTATTTCCAAATATTTTTTATCCGTATAACTAGATGACGAAAAAAAATAATAAAAAAAATAAAAAAAAAACTTAGAAAAGAAACTTAATAAATAGGTACATCCTTATAGAATCACAGGTCCCTAATTATTTTTTTATCGATGCTTTCAAATGGCGCCTAACTGAATTATGTTAGCACGGACGTCACGTCTTGTCCATTTATGAATATAATTTGCAGCCTTATTCTAGAATATTTAGAAAATCCCAAGAAATCTTTATAAAAGTGTCTGTCATCATCCTCTCGAGCTAGTCGTGTTAATTTTGAATAAAATGGAGAGTGGCTCCAACAAAATATAGAATAGAAATCCCACGGTTCCTAAGCTTTTATTCCAAACAGAATACAGTATTTTATATGTTCATGCTTGCGTATAATTCTTCGGGATTAAACAGGCTTGACCGACCAAAGGGTTTAGAGAAGATTTCTTTATTGTGATTTATTTTTAAATATTTTACTTCAAACGGTCTTGACAAAGGTGAATTTGAAGTATGAAGCTAATGAATTTTACAAGACTTTTAATGAAGGTATATATTTTCTCTTTATGCGTCTCATTTCACCACGATATGCGACACCTAAAGTATGTGATCTGATACTTTAATTCAAATTAATAAAAAAGCGGATGTCGCTAGCTGTTCACGATAAATATATATTTATCGTGAACAGCTAGCGACATCCGCTTTTTTATTAATTTGAATTAAAGTATCAGATCACATACTTTAGGTGTGCCTATGATAAATTGGTATACCACTTTTTTTTCCACATTTTAGTCGGTAGAAGTACGTCAATCGAAGGTCGTAAAGAACATAATTATTTTTAAATTTAGACCTAATATTTAATAGTACTTAGGTACTATTAAATATTAGGTCTAAATTTTTAGATATAAATTATTTTGCAAAGGCCGTGAAATAGGCAATTGCAGGTCGAGTATGAGTTTGAAGGCTGAGCCGTAGGCGAGGACTTCACTAATACGAGACAGGCAATTGCCATTTCCACGGAGGCATATTTAGTGCTTTTCTCAAAAGAATGCAGGGAAATAAAACATACTTTTTATATTATATATTTAATTTAATTATTATTACATTAGTCATAATATTAAAAGTTACATTGCATACCTAGGCAAAAATAAAACTTTAGCTTTTTAGTTTTAGCAATCTCATTAAAATACGCCCAAAATACTGTTTCGGAGAAAGTGTTAACTTTTTTCTCGTTTTTCCAAATCATAAAATGTTCATATACTTTCATGTATTTTTCTTTTGACTCTCTGAACCGTTGGAACTCATTTTAATTATTAAATTTATATTTATTTAATATGTAAAAAACAAATCAAGACGAATTTTCAGCTTTGCCGCCAATTTTCTATTTATCATCTATGCCGAAAGGCAAACGCATCAATGGCTATACAGCTACGTGAACGCAATTTGTACTAAGCAAACCAAACCAAACTTTGGTATGAATGATAAAAGAGTATCTTATAACCCCAGCACGCCGTTTCATAGAATATTGCTGGAGCGTTGTAATGTTCCAAATTCAAAACACGCTCCTGCAATGGATTTTGATTTTATTTGTCCGTAAATTCGATACGTCGCGTGTTCTTTTTTCGAAAATAATGACAATATTTCCATGCATGTGTGAGAAAATAGTACATTTTGATACAAGTGGAGAAAGTTTGTTATTGCATTCGAGGCGGAATTAACACCCGAGCCGTAGGCGAAGGTGTTTTTGAGCCGAGAACTGCAATAACAAATGTCCACGTGTATCAAACGACGTTATTCAATACACTTTTGAAGAAATAAAATACAATAATGAAAAAAAAAAAAACAATCACAGCTGACTATAAGCATTGCACCATTTTGTACTAAGTATAGGCATAGTTTTATCTGTGGCAATTTTCCAACACCCGCGTGCTGTGCCGCGTGCGATTTTGACTCCTTTCCGCACGCGGTGCAGCACGCGGTGATAGAAAATGAAACAGATCCACGTGTGTGAAATACACGGCATGTTGACCTAATCGTAGTGCGATAAGAACCCGTTTTCGAGGAAGTGTATTGAAAATAATATAATACTCATATAAATTACACTTGCTTAAAGGCTTGAAAGCTGTTCATTAAAACTTCTCAAAAATCTAGGCAGTTGTTATATTGTATGGAATTTCATTACTGCCCTGAAAATCAGGGTAGTAATCCATTACTAACGCGTTTTTTTTTTAGTCTTGATGACGTTGTAAGCAAGTTTAGTATAAAGCAGTATATATCACTCGAGGGTAAGAACAGATAACTAAACTCGTGTGGTTTACGGCCCTCCGCTTCGCGGCGGGCCTCAAATGCACACTCGATTAGTAATCTGTGCTTTACTCCCCTTGGTGAATAAATAGCTATTATATTTCGATGCTTATATTAGTTCAATCATAATATTAATGATGGATTTACTGAAATAGTCAACAATAAGATGTTAAAGAGATTATTGTTACAAACCAAAATTCGACCATGCAAGGACAAGTTGAGTAACAAAATTAGGTTGATTCATGGCTACATGCTAAGGACCAAAGAGAAGCAATAGTTAAAAAGGGTCCCCTTTCAAAGCGTTCTTAAAAATACTTGCAAGCCCTTGGGAAGCAAATACCCCATACCCCAAAATTCCAACTATTTTCAATATATATACGAAGCTTTTTCACCTAACAGTTTCCTTATTGGGTTTCCAATGTTTGTTTTCATGGTCCCCATATAGTTTGGACCGTAATAGCGTATTTGTTCGTTTGAGCCATCAGTATGGTTTCCTATGATGTTATTAGATCATTCGTTCAGCTTTGTTTATGGAGTATTCAAACACCGTTTTATGCTTTCACGTTTTAAAACTAAACTTATATTGTCACTTACGGGATATCTTCCGTGATTGTTACAATCACGGAACATATCCCGTAAGTGACAATATAAGTTTTGAAACAGTATTGTTGCGAGCTCATAGGCTTTTTTGTAGATCGGTTCACTTTGGATATTGGCGTTTTATTTTTGTTGTTTGGTTTCTCACTGATGTGCTGGTTGTTATTCGACCTTCAAGTAACTGTTGACGGCACGGCTGGCGCATTGACTGAGCTGTTGCGGGTTCGATCCCCACACGAAATAAATATTTGTATGTACTAACAGTAGTTTTCCGAGTTTGGCTGTTTGTGAGTTTAAATGTTTGTAATCGCACCCACGCTAAAGGAGAAATTTCTAGTGTGGAGCAACGTTTAAAAATAAAACTATGTAATTTAAAAAATCTGAGTCACTTTTAATAGGGTTCTTGTTCAAAATACTGTGACGGATAATCATTTTTCAAGACTTCAACTGTAACATTTATACATAATAATATATCAAACCATTGCATTGCCTCAAACCTTGAACACACCTTCTCAACACCAGTATCTCTGTTCATAATAAGTTGAGAATTCAAAAAAAATAGATAAAACCCAGAATCATTGCCAACATCGACTATTTCATAAACACAACTGCACAACGTCATATCAATGAAAAACAGTAAATAAATATCAAATCAATCAATCATACTGTAGCAATACATCTGGATCATATCGTAAATCCTAATACCAACCAAAATTACTGATTCGCAACATTTCGCTCGTTCGCCAATAAACAGTCTTCATCAAGACTACAAAAGATTTCTTCTCAAGTAGTAAATCTAGCATTTGTTCGTCATGAACGATGTGTATTTTGCTGCAACTATTTCTATTTGTAGCCTTTTGTGTTTCATCTTTTCTTCATTTTTGTCTGTTACAGTGAGAGATTTTTCTGTAGCTATAATAGTATGATTTTATTAGCGTTGTACTGTGATCAAAGACTTTCGTTATCTAAATAGAAAATAGCAATTTCTTCAGTTGTAGTCACGTGTTATTCACCCTAGAAAACAATTTTGTTTTCAACGATATTTTCAAAATAGGCTGGTTGAAGGAAAAGCTTCTTTGATTATTCATTATCCATACCGATTTGATCTTTACCAGTCAGTAGCAGTCACTCAATTATTATGTAAGTTTAATAGTTCTATAAGAGTTAATCTCGAATTTGAGTTGTTCTTTTTGTTCATCAGCTACAGATAAACAGTTATTGATGTTCAGTTCTTGGTATGCCGTCATATATTGATTCCAACAATTGAGCATCTACCTGTTTAGTTTCAGGAATTTTTTAAGACTTTGTTACATGAGTCATAAGGCAGAAATACAAAGTACTAGTAAGTAAATTCAATTCTTAGATTTTCCGAGTGGATTAAATGATTTAGTACTCATTTCAATCGTTTTAAATTGGGATTCTCGAATTTATTATTGAGATATCTGGGTATTGTGCTTGGAGTGGGTATAGGCTCATCCCTAATTATGTGGAACTTGCCTACACCGCTGGAAATACTATCATTTTGTACAGCATAAATGAAATTAGACTCAGACAGCTCCAACTCTTGCGATGTAGGCCTCCTCTTTATAGAGAGAGCGTCACTTCACCACGCGGGTCCAGTGTAGATTGGTGGATGTCACAAGTCTTCGATTTTTTTAAACCTAGGACATGCTGGGCCTTCACATTGTTTGCCTTCGGTGTGGTTGAGAGCAGTGGCGTTGAAATATTTTACACAAAAAACGAACCTGCCTGTTACGTACCGTTCTGTTTACCTACTGCATTTATTCTTAGAAATTTTGGATAGCTTTGTGTCACCCCACAACTAGTACTCAAGCCTTTGTGTGTAATAAAAAGGATGTGATTTGATTAATTTGTCGGCTTGCTTAACGCCTACTCGCTGAGCAATCTGATTGGTCTACGAAGGGCGACAGTGGCGCCGCACTTCCGCGTGTGACTTTTTTTCTACTGGTACCAATCGTCTCAACTCGTAAAATAACGTGCTCCGCGCGAGAAAAACTTTTCTTCTAATAGAAGTGGTCCTTCAGTGATTTTCTACTACAACCCCTACAAGACACGCACAATAACAATAACCAACACCTGTGGAAACCAAAGTGAAGTGAGTTTGCTGGATTTAGGACGACTGTACACGACGCCTAGCCCATGAGGTGCGCGAGGCAGTGGACGGGAGTTTGCTGGTAAGTTTTCAAATCCACATCCACTATTTCCTACACATAATTGTTTGGCCCGTCGAGCCGGATTTGAGTGCTTGGTGTGGGGTTAATTTTCCTAGTGTTCTTAGTTCATAACTTCCTAATTCATTTTGCGTCGTTACGCGTCCAAAATGGCGGAGTTAATTCAACAAGAAATTTTCGAACGCGAGATCATTCTTGATGATCTCCAGCGTACATTGCATTTCATAGATTCAGACGAACAACAGTTTAGGTCACGCTCAAAAGAGCTAACTTCTCAACAAAGAAAGTTCTTCAAACTTCAGGCAAAGATAGAAAAACTCTTGATCAAGTCCAATACTTTCGACAAGGAGGAACAACTACAGATTCGTAACAATTTTAATGACTATTATTACGCAATTAGTGTTCACTTAGACAAACTTAAAGAAGATGATAATGAGCGTAAACGAAGAATGTCGTCTAGTACGACGATGAATAATTCAGCAGTTACACATGTTCCATTTAATTCTAATAATAATTGTGCAAGTAGATTACCTATTCTTCCAATGCCTACCTTCTCAGGGGAGACCACGGATTGGCCCCCATTTTACGATTTATTTCGTTCATTAGTACACGGCAAAAATACTTACACGGATACAGAGAAGTTTCGTTATTTATTACTGTCATTAAAGAATGAACCCTATAACCTTATTAAATCGATACCAATTACAGACGAAAACTATAGTGTTGCATGGGATATTTTGGTTTCTCGGTATAACAACAAACGGGCTATCGCCACGAAACATCTCGAAAAAATATTAGAAATTGAACCTAGTACCGAGAGAATGACTCAAAGTCTAAGAAATTTACTCAATGTTTATCAAGAAAACATCAAGGCATTGCAGGCGATGCAGTTTCCGATAGATCAATGGAGTTTCATATTAGTGACGATTTTATTACGTAAAATTCCGTCTAGTATTCGAAAACGTTTCGAATTATCATTAACCAAACCATCGGATATACCTGACATAAATACATTGATAAATTTCTTGGAACGCGAGTTAGCCGCAAACGAATTCTCCTCTTACCCACAAAATAAAAATAATAATCTTGAAAAGGTAGGTACTTCTCGAACTTTGGCGACGACACCATCGCGCGGTTACGAAGGCCAGCGTCGCGCGCTCGCAGCCAACGTCACGTCATCGAGTTCGAATATAACAGACTTACAGTCTATCAAACAAAATAATTTAAAATATAATTGTTTATGTTGTGATGCTCAACATACGTTGACAAAATGTTCCAAATTCCTTAATTTATCTCCCCGTGATAGGTATGCTTTTATTCAAAACAAAAACGTTTGTTTCAATTGTTTACATGTCGGTCATGATTTAAAACAATGTAAATCCAATTTTGTGTGTCGTTCATGTCATAAACGACATCATTCGTTAATACATTTCGAAAAATCTCACAGTTTATCAGTTATTAATGAAGTCGGCATTAGTGATAATGCTATTTCACTTCCTGTGAACGAAACGACAGAGACAGCGGTTCCCAGTACTTCGCAAGCCGCCGCATTGACTACGGTAAACCATGCGTGGCACGGTCGCACGAACGAGTCGCGAACCATTGCTCCGTCGGTTAGTGCGAGTACGGTGCTCTTATGTACGGCACTCATCAGTGTTCATGTTGGCCCACAAAAACACACAGTTCGGTGTATCATTGACACAGGCAGTCAAGCGACGTTTATTACCGAGGCTTGTGTGCAGCGGTTAGGTTTACACCGTAGGCAAGCGCACGTTCCAGTGTTCGGTATTGGCGGGTCCGAAGTCTCAGCTGTTTTACCAAAGGGTATAGTATCGTGTCATATCACTCCTACACACGGGGAGCAACCTTCAATTTCAGTCGAGGCATTAATTTTGTCTAATCTTATTTCACGGATGCCATGTGTGACGTTGCCTTATACGGGATGGTCACACATACAGAATTTAAATTTAGCTGATCCTAAGTTTTACCTTCCACAATCAGTGGAAATGCTTCTAGGTGCGGATATACTATCCCAAGTCCTATTAGGTCACGTGATCAAGGGTCCACCCGGTTCACCGATGGCTATGAACAGTATCTTTGGTTATTTATTAATGGGTGATGTTTCTTACAACCAAAATACACCTACTTCACTTCAAGTGTGTCTCAGTAGTTTTAGCTCATCATACGATGACGGCATCAATCTGAGACGATTCTGGGAATTGGAGTCTCTTCCGGAAAAGAGAATCCTAAGTCCCGACGAAGCGTTGTGTGAATCTATCTACGTAAATTCACATACTCGCGATGAAGCTGGGCGATATGTGGTCCCACTTCCTTTCAAACCTAATGCTCCCGCCCTCGGCGAATCACGGGATACGGCGGTTTCCAGGTTTAGAAAATTAGAGTATCGTTTAGAACATAATCCTCAGCTTAAAATAGAGTATCATGCGTGCCTCCAGGAGTACTTGGAACTCGGTCACATGGAGCCAGTTAATATACCTACTTCCTTAACTACTAGCTATTACATTCCGCACCACTGCGTGGTCAAGGAATCTAGTGAGACTACTCGCACTCGCGTCGTCTTTGACGCGGGTTGTAAAACTTCTAATGGAATATCACTTAATGATGTTCTACTGACTGGTCCGAAATTGCACCAGGATATAGTAGACGTTTTATTAGGTTTTCGTATCCATGCTATTGCTGTCACTGCCGACATTAAGCAGATGTACAGAAACATAAAATTACAACAATCCGATTGGGATTTTCAACGCATTGTGTGGCGTAAATCACCAACTGAACCGTTGCTTGATTATCGATTGCGAACGGTCACCTTTGGTGTCAGCTCATCACCGTACTTAGCCCTTCGTACTATTCAACAGTTGGCTCAGGACGAAGCCGCTAACTTCTCGCTAGGTTCTAAGGTTCTCCAGGACCAGGTTTTCGTTGATGACATCGTCACCGGAGCTGGCGACGTAAAAGAGGCACTGGTTTTACAGCGTGAGTTAGTAGGTATTTGTTCGTCAGCAGGTTTTGAGCTACGGAAGTGGCAAAGCAATTCGCCAGCGTTTCTCGCTGCTTTACGAACGTCAGTCTGTCAGGGCGAGCGGCCTGATAACGTTTCTTTCGCTCTGATGGAGAATGACAAACAAATAAAAGTTTTAGGACTTCAGTGGAATCCTAAATCTGATACTTTCACTTTCAGCGTTAAACAAACAACTACTGATAAAATTACAAAACGGTCTATACTATCACAAATAGCCAAAATTTATGACCCTATGGGATGGTTATCTCCTGTAACTATTTACGCGAAACATCTCATTCAGTTGTTATGGATGTCAGGGGTCGACTGGGATGAGTCACCTCCTGTAGATATTATAAATGCTTGGTCTAATTTTCTTAACGAGTTACCATTATTATCAAATTTTCAAATTCCACGTTTCGTTTTTGCAAACGTGAATGTCATTCAAATTCACGGGTTTTCCGATGCTTCCGAGCGGGCTTATGCCGCGTGTGTTTACGCCCGTATATCCGATAATAGTGATAATATTAAAACCTTTCTTCTTCTCGCAAAAACGCGTGTAGCACCTATAAAACCGGTTCTTACGATCCCGCGACTTGAGTTGTGCGCGGCTGTCTTGTTATCACAGTTGATTGATAAAGTTAAAAGTGTGTATGATAAGCACATAAACTGTGAACATGTGTATGCGTGGACCGATTCATCCATCGTGTTAGCGTGGCTTCGTTCTCCACCACACGAGTGGAAAACATTCGTTTCGAATCGCACTAGTGAAATCTTATCCCGGCTTCCGGCCAATAGGTGGAGACATGTTCCATCTGCTGACAATCCAGCTGATGCACCTTCTCGAGGAATGCTTCCAACAAGTTTTATACAAAATGAGATGTGGCTCCATGGGCCCTGGTGGGTCGCGCGTGGTTCTAGTTTTTGGCCAAGCCCCAAGAAAATACCAGAAGTCACTGAAGACAAACGTAATCTACCGTTGTCTATAGTATCAAACTCTTCCACCTCAGCACCACCTGATGTGGTCGAGTATATTACAAGATTTTCTTCTCTAGGCAAACTTGTTCGAATAACAGCACTGTTATTCCGATTCTATAGTAAATGCAAGAAGATTCATATTTCCTATCCAAAATACATAACTGTGTCCGAATTTAATTTTTGTTTAAATCGACTTATCCATTTAGTTCAACATTCATGTTTTTCCGAAGACATTAAAAATATTTCACATGGAAAATATCCATCAATTAGACTACGTCGACTTAACCCTTTTATGGATAACAAAAATAATTTGCGTGTAGGTGGGCGGATTCACAAATCACTTTTACCGTTTGTTTCCAAACACCAATTGATTCTGCCTAAGAAACATCATCTTACAAATTTAATCATTGATCATGCACATATCACGCATCTACATGCTGGTCCACAATCCGTGCAATACATTTTACTTCAAAATTATTGGATAATGTCTAGTCGTGACGCTATACGTACTCGCATACATCGCTGCGTTCGCTGTTTTCGTGCTCGCCCCGTGAATCCGCAACCATGCATGGGTCCGCTACCGGCCGCCAGAGTGCGCCCCGAGCGGCCATTTCTAAAAACATCTGTTGATTTCGCGGGTCCGTTCTACGTTCGGGCAAATAAAGTTCGAAATGCGAAAATTATTAAATGTTACGTAGCTGTCTTTGTGTGTATGTCTGTCAAGGCCATACATCTCGAACTCGTGTCCGAGTTGTCAACTGAAGCATTTTTGGCAGCCTTGCGACGCTTCACGTCCCGTAGAGGTTTATGCACTGACATTTACTCTGATTGTGGAAGGAACTTTGTTGGGTGTAATAATTATCTACAAGAATTATATACTTTTTTACGTAATGATTCTGTTCAAGCCACTCTTAATGGTAAGGTTTTAGAACAAGGCATCACTTGGCATTTTCAACCTCCTTATGCCTCACATTTTGGTGGCCTTTTCGAATCCGGTGTTAAAAGTTTCAAACATCATTTACATCGAGTCCTCGGTACGCAAACTCAAACGTATGATGAGATGCACACCCTTCTTTGTCAAATTGAAGCGGTACTCAATTCACGTCCACTTTGTTTATTAAGTGCAGACCCATTAGATCCGTTACCCTTAACTCCATCGCATTTTTTAATAGGAGGTCCGTTGACGACCCTACCAGATATTTCATTATTCGAGAATGTTCCAAATCGACTCACTAGATGGCGTAGGGTACAACAATGTGTGCAACACTTTTGGAAACGTTGGAGTTGTGAATATTTACATGAAATTCAACAGCGTAATAAATGGTTCCGAGATCGCGGCCCGCAACTCCGTGAAGGTATTATTGTCGTTGTACGTGATGATAATTTGCCACCATTACAGTGGAGACTGGCTCGTGTCCATGCTCTTCATCCGGGTTCCGACAATGTTACTCGTGTCGTAACTTTACAAATGGGCAAAACTTTTGTGAAACGCTCAGTAGTTAAAATATGTCCTTTGCCCTTAGAATAATTATTTCATAAGTTTTACTTAATATTGTTACGAATCTTAGTTAGGGAATCTAGAGTAAGAGTAATTTTTTTTTGTTTCATGCTTTCGTAGCATTTTTCATTCCTCTTTCGAGTGAAGTTTAAAATATCTGTAATTTAAGGTTAAAAGAAATCCATTCTTTTAAGGCGAGCGGCATGTTACGTACCGTTCTGTTTACCTACTGCATTTATTCTTAGAAATTTTGGATAGCTTTGTGTCACCCCACAACTAGTACTCAAGCCTTTGTGTGTAATAAAAAGGATGTGATTTGATTAATTTGTCGGCTTGCTTAACGCCTACTCGCTGAGCAATCTGATTGGTCTACGAAGGGCGACAGTGGCGCCGCACTTCCGCGTGTGACTTTTTTTCTACTGGTACCAATCGTCTCAACTCGTAAAATAACGTGCTCCGCGCGAGAAAAACTTTTCTTCTAATAGAAGTGGTCCTTCAGTGATTTTCTACTACAACCCCTACAAGACACGCACAATAACAATAACCAACACCTGTGGAAACCAAAGTGAAGTGAGTTTGCTGGATTTAGGACGACTGTACACGACGCCTAGCCCATGAGGTGCGCGAGGCAGTGGACGGGAGTTTGCTGGTAAGTTTTCAAATCCACATCCACTATTTCCTACACACTGCCTGTGTGGGTTCGAACCTACTATTTGAACCTGCAACTCACAAATTACCCTTTCCACATCTGCTTTAGTCGAAGGCATTTTTATGCCTCTAATCTGTGTATTTTTGTGGCTACTGCAAACTGAAAAAAACCTATCACCTGACAGTTACCAATCCTTCTGACGTTACCGCTTAAATTATATTTAGGTCCTGTAATTATAATAATAGTCAGTAACCGACCATTACTTTGAGTGCCATTGATTGAGTTATATTGACATTTAGCGAGGCATTAATTACAAGAGCGTAACGTCAAGGTTCTGACGCGATGATTGACACTCGATTTAGTTTGTGACTCGGCTTAACTGGGTAATGTAAGTTGTTGATGACTAGGATATAAGAGGGGAAAGTTGGAAAAAGAGGTTTTTCTACAGAAAAACCTCTTCCAACGTTGCTACTTTTTAAAGTAGGCACCTTGGAATTATAAGTAACTTAATCTCTAGACTAATTTATTTTGTAGTGTAATGAGTATTCATTCATTTCCATACTAATATTATAAATGAGGCTGTCTCTAAGTAAAAGGGATTCATTAACGGCAGAACAGGTTTTGATGTTTGGCACATATGTAGACTATGACTTACCCACTGCAGGGTATAGCCCTCCCTTTGCCTGTGCCAATCTCTACGTTCCTGTGCCAGTCTCATCCATGTAGGATATTCCCGCGAAGGCAACAATGTCGCCTATCCATCCTTTTATACCGAATATACATTCTCGTTGGATAATTTTTGACCTTAACACTGGTAAAAGCGCAGGCAACAGGGAAGTCGATCTATAGTTACATGTACGTCAGTGGAAGTCTACACTACATTTAAGGTTTGGACGAGTTCCAATAGCAATAAAAGCAAATAAGTTCCAAATGGATAGGCTTATATCTACTAAAAGCCTTCGGAAGTTTTACCAGAACCACAAACTATCACCATTACGTAACAACTTGTAATAGACACACAGTCATACATTTTAGCTGCTTTATTGATCTATCTGGATCCTGAAAAACAGCCTATTGTGCATTGTGAATAACAAAGGCCCATATGGCGTCGCCCTATATACCAGAAACTGTTAATAGGTTTTTCCATCAAGACTTTATCAATAGCACAGAGTCAGGATTTTCACTCGATTGATGGTAATAAGCTCGGCCCCTTTTGACATCGGTAATAGGTACTCCTCTGCTTAACCCTTCGCAGATTACAGACGTGATGTTATGTTATTGTTACGAGCTGGAGAATGTTTTAGATAAACTGTCAAACTTTCTATACGGTTCGCGAACGTAGAGGAATAAACAATGCTGTCGTAAACCAGTCGCCGTAACATTATGATACCAAATAGTGCAAGCCAAAAAAGCTATATAATTATTTGAAGACTCCCAGACATTAATCATGCCGTCTTGGACAAGACTTGGCAGTACGGTCACAAACGTAGCTGACCCGTGTAGTTTATAAATTGCTTATAATAATATTATATTCGTGAAGATTTTGGATCCTTGTCCGGGCCTTACCCGTGTCTCCTACGCGCCTCATCCGTGCTTATTCCACGACACACGATCGGCTCATGTTTAAACATACGTAGTAATGTTTCCATTTTGTTATTTTAAGCTATGAATTTGTTTCAGGTTCAATAACAATAATGTCGTACGCGTGCATGGGGCGTACGCTCTGCTCCGTACGGCCTCCTTTTGACATTGACGAAGGAAACGTCAGTATGCAACAGGTTAGTATCAATACTCTTATTATTATGAATGCGACAGGAACTCTTCGTGTTTGTATCCTACTTAAATCATATATTATTATGATCTGTTTCGCATTAGCCTCACAAAGTATCATCCTACCTTAAATTAAATCTTTGTTAGGCACGCAAATGTCTTGTCCACGGAGGTGATATCAAAACGCGATCTTTGTTTGATTCCTCGTTTAGATGACATTGTTAGAATAGCATAGAAATGATTTTGAGAATGAAAAATGTCAATTGTCAAAATCCATCAGTTTTGATTCTCTAATCCAAAAATGTTCACTTAGATTGATTTTGTGTGAAATGCTGCCAAATGAAAGGTGAAAATCAACAATACGTGGAAGAACGTGGGAGAAGCAAAACAAATGCAAAACGAAACAAGCGAATAATAACCTCGTTTTTAGCATATTGTTTTACAAGACACACAAAAGCGTGACGTAAGCTATCTAAAACATTCGCCAACATTTTATTTCGTCTCACGTTCGTTTTGCCATACATTTAGGCGGGTCGCACGACATTACAAATATCCTCGACATAATTACGATTTCAGGGTGTTTGGTATTATGGATAAGTACCACTACAATTAAATAATGATCATAGCAATCTCTTTGTGAGATGTTTGATTACTTTAAACGTTACGTTTTATCGCACTACAGTTGGGGCACCACGATTTTTTAACGAATTCTGCTACGATGCGGCTACAATGTTGAATTTGTTTTGTTATGTAACGAAGAAGATTTATATAAAACACCCAAACTACTGGTTTCATGCAATCATTGTTACTCGATTTTTCTGCTTTTATTTATCCGGGTATAATCTCCAGGGCATGATTGTATTTGTAAATGATATATTGTTTTTATCATTTTGTGTATTAAAAAATGGTATAGTCTTCAATTAAACGTTATCACTTTGAATGTCTCTACAAGAGCCTCTCTTCACAAATAAGCATAAATCAGTCTTATCAGTTAAACATTAAAATATATGAAATGAGCTGAATATAAGAATGTACATACAGTAATACATAGGTACTCAGAGCTAACCATTACTAGGCGCGGTACTGAAAACCTTTCCACTTTTCTACAAAACTGTAACACATTTTTGTGACACATAATATTTTGTAAAACTGAGAGAAATTTCCTGTACAGTTTGTAAAATAACTTTTCAGTTTAATGTGCCCGTTTAGACAACTTATTTATCGAAGTGTCGACAGATGGCGATGTTACGTTGATTTTTGTGATAACATATCGTTTAAAGTTTTAATGTGTGTTAATGTTATTGTCGATTAATGATGTACGAAGAGTCAAAATAGTTGACAGTAAAACACATCATTTGGTTCTTTATTTATCAAGTCATACGAACACTACTGTTGTTTCATTAATGAATAGCGTTTCTTCGAAAATAATGAAATGGACATTTCGTTAAAAGGTACCCTTAAAATTCTCGAGTGAAATAAAAAAAAATGCGATTGATTCTTTTGAAGGTTTACTTTGCAAATCAAATTAAATCATATACTTGCATGAGTTAGTTCAGATTTAATGAGTGTTACAGGTTTTTATTATTCTATTACTATAACAACATCTGTGTACCCGGTTTCTGTGCTCATTATGGAAATACTACACCAGGGTTTCATGTAACCAGGAAGGTTCGTTAAACGAAAGTGAATGAACTCAAAAAAGGGTTATTCTACTTTTCGCAAAAATACGAATTAAGTTCACTGAGCTTTGAAATACCTGACCTCGATTATATTATTTTAAACTTTGTTAATACATTCGTGTTTATTTGTGCGTTCATTTGTTAAGTACAAATGAACGCACAAATGTTTGTTTGTTGTTTGTTAGTTTGCTTGAATTAAGATAGCTATTGGGTATATTTAAAAAAATATATGACATATTTAGTGTTTTTGTAATTATAAGGCAGTTATGAAGGTGCATATAGCGATTATGGGTACGTCCTGTTTGGTAACTTTCCCGTTTCGCCAACTAAACAAAATACCTTCACAAAAGTGCCGTTTTGTAACTATTTTGATCTTCATTCATTGTGTCTCGTTACGTCAACTTTTGAGAATGCGTATAATTCATTCCTGTTTGGTAAACTGTTTGTTCGGAAAGTACCCATGACTACCCGGGGTCATGTTGACGAAACGGGAAACAATATAATGAAGATTAAAGTAGTTACGAAAGGGGACGTTTTTCACTTGTTTTGCACGTCTTTTGTTTGGTTGGCGAAACGGGAAAGTTATCACACGGGGGTATATCCCGTATAACGAGTGAGAAAAACAAACAACACAATACAACAAAACACAACACAATTACTAATATTATACATCGGCAATTGTTAATTTGAGGATTCAATAAACCACCATACTATACCTAAAACCAAAGAGCGTTGTTTCTTTTACAACCAATATGTTACGTGTCATATCAAAGACATCATGTTGCAAGAAAATCGTTCGTGCTACATGATGTGTCATTCACGAAAAAAGAAACTTGCATTTTTTTTGACGTAAAAAGATAACTTCTTCAAATAGTACACTCGTTAAAATATAATAGACCTCGTTTGTTCGAACAACCAAGACATCTTACAAGTATTTTGATGAATCTAAAAAGGATGGGTTATTTCTTTGTTACTATGTTTTACACAAAATTATATAAATCTACGACAAATAATATGACGGATAATTTAAAAATTAAGTAGGTACTTTGCCTACATAATAGCAAACGACTACATGAAGTTTCATCTTGTTATTTTTTCCCAGAAAAAAAAATTAAAACTGTAATATTCTATTATGATTGTAATCCTTAGGAAGTAGGATACATGTCAACAGATAAGGACCATAAATCACGTTTCCATTAAATATTTTCCACGAACTTCTTGCTTGCAGTCTGCTTCTGCTAAATTATGTTTATCAAACATTTTGGTGGATGTTCTCAACATTTTTGGTTTGCTACTAAGAAATAACAATAACTGGTACAGTCAGCCACTGTCCTGCTTTACCTGACCCCACTTCCCCTCTTTCTTCTTTCTTCAAAGCGCAGGCCACACCACCAGCAAGCGAGCGAGCGAGCGATGCGGCCGAGGTTCCTTTCATACTTCGGTTGGCTCTTTCGGTAGTTCTCCGTGAACCAAAGTATGAAAAGAGGTGAAACGCTAGCTCGCTAGCTAGTGGTAGGCGCTTAAGACGGTCAAGTTAGAAGGGCAAAACATTTCAGACTAAAACCTTCTATTACAGAATTAACTGCGGAATAGGACCTTAATTAGAATCATCATCATCTGCTTTGTCAATTATGTTGGGGTCGGCTTCCCGTCTAACCGGATGATGAAAAACCAGAATTACCGTAATAAGAATATGTCAAGCTATTACTGTTGCCATAAAAAGGCACCATAGAAGCAAATATCAATAGGCGAGTACGATCCTTACTAACAACAATCTAAAAACGAAAGGAATAGATAATAATCACGTTTGCTTGTTAAATATACTCTCGATGAATAAATCATAACCATTCTTCCTTGTCTCTAATCAAGCCCAATTGCCCGGATATGAAGGCTCCATTGAATACGACAAATAAATATTTCTCAGGCCATTTCATTGTATTCCTTTTGTATTAGTTATTGTAATATTTTACAAATACCTACTTCAAAAGGTGTGGCAATATTTGTATTTGTTACTTAAATCAGTGACAGGTCAGGTTCAAAGGCGACTGACCACATCTTGCGGTTGGCCACAGTGACAACGCCTTATCAGTGACAGATAATTTGTTGTGCCTCTATGTAAACCCAGATGGCACTAGCCGTCTGCTGCCGTTTTAGAACTCTACTTTTAAAATAATTCGTAGAGCTTTTTAATTTTCGTTTTCCAATGCACGGTTTAACCTCTGACATAAAAAAAAAGTTTCTTGGCTGCAGAAATATACCTTTAATAGCTGGTTTTTAGTCGTTTTAAGAACTTCGTGTTTTAAAACCTATCCCAATATGTTGGGAAAAGGCTAGGCGGATGATGATGAATCAAAGTGTTCAAAAAATTGGGCTAATAGATCAAATACTTCCAGGGTTTAAGACTGATGAAGGAGAGGAAGCGAGTGGCGTGGATCCTGCTACTCCTAGCAGTTCTGTTCGCCATGTGCTGGATGCCATACAACATCATGCAGCTCCTACTTGACGTCAACTTAGTCAACGCCGGGGATCTCAGCATGATCCTGCCTTATGCACTGTTTATAGGTGAGTAAATAACAAACAACACATCACATATGACGTCACACGTGTTTCCCCTAAAGGTTATAGGTACAGAAGTGTAGCACACACATTTCGCCAGTTATGTTTGTCCCTTGTGGCAGGGGGCGAACCGCTTGCCATCAACCAGTCTCTGATCTAGACTCCATGGTGCTACTGACAACTCCAAATGGAATAATCCAACAACCCGACCTGGAAACTACACCCAGGACCTCCAACCTCCCACCTCATGCTCAGAACACGGTGTGTGAGATGTTACAATATAGTTAGAGTGTCTATGTTTTGCCGTGAAGCGCACAAATATGAACAAATTAATGCCCAAACGCTCAAGGATATTCGAGGCTATAATCGCTTTAAAAACAATTTAAGTTCAGCTCTTCCGCTGCCTCGTGTTAGCGACCACAAGACTAACATGCCAATAATAATATTGTTTTAATTAGTACTACGTCACTAATTAAAATAATATTACTATTGCCATGTTTCTCTTGTGAAAACGATGATTAAAAGCGGATACAATCATTTCAGCATACGTTTGTTGGATTTATACCTACATTTAATTCCCCAAAGCCTGTTCCATTATCCGATGACCCGATGTAACCAGATTGGACCTCGTTTGGGGTTTATTATTTCACGCATAATTTGTTTTCGGAACAGGACGAACGAAGAATAAATCAATTAATCATTTGTACCTATCGCTTGGGAGTGGAATTTCTCGAGAATCTGTCTATGTCTACATCATTTCTACATTCGCAACAAAAAAGTTTACATAATTAAGTAAATCCATTAGTTTAGCCCACAACGTTTCCACTGCTAGGCCACAGGCCTCCACTTTGTGAGCGGGAGTGGGCCATAGTCCGCCTTGTAGGTACTACTTGTAGTTATAAACAATTTTTTCCAATTTGTCGAACAGCCTACTGATAATGCGTTTTGAACAATTTCAATTGTTTGCCACCTTTTACAGTCCAGTTATGAATATTCCTAGTATGTGATTAATTCAGCGAAAAATAAAATGAATTATTAATGAACGTGAATTATTACCCAGTATAACTTTTCCTACGAAAATATGTGAAAACAAAACAAAATGAGGAATGAGTATGATTAGGTTATATTTGTTATCTTTTGTATGTTTTTATTTTATTTGTTCTCGAATTCAAAATAATATATGTACCTAATATTTTGTATTCAAAAGTAAATATTGTATGTTATTCCAAATCATTAAGATTTTTCCGGTTCAGTCAACCGATTCGTGTCATTTTTGATTTGCTATGATCTTATGATTTTTGAGGAGCGACTGGTTTTTTCTCATTACTATGGATGATCTGGGTGGTTCTTCGGGGTGCCTCAAAACGCGGTCACACGGTCCTAATTCTTAACCTATTAAACATTCCGTCTTAGGACCAAACACAGATAACTCTTTATTTATATAATATGTCTTAAATTTCAACATTAAATACTTAAAATTATTTATAATGTTTATAAAAATAAACATCTAATGTCAAAAACGGGAGCATCTTCGCGCGTCACACTCGGTTCGCGCTCATGGCTAACTTTGAAAACTTTTGTATTCAATTCTTATATTAATAAAAGCATATAATGTAATACATCAAATTAATCGTGTTTAACTATGCGTCATAATTACTAAAGCACATTCATTTTATCTCTTATATTACAATTATTAATAGGCATTATGTCTCTGTTACACGATTTTGTTAGTTTCGCGAGCGGGCAACAAAACTGTTTATAATTTTCCATATCATTTTGAATTAAGGAATAAGATAGATCTTCGAGATTGTTCCCAAGTACTTTGTTTGTTAATTTACAAATAACTTAAATCGTAATTCACAAAAATGTAAAATTTTCACAACTTTAGTGGTTATTTGTCCACGAAAGTCAGTTAGCGCACCACAAACAAAAAAGGCATAGAACAAAAGTTGTTGATTATGATGTTAGTAACACAGTCCTGAGAGGTTGTCGGTGTTTTACGAATAACCCTGTATATATAAAAGGCAAAAGTGATTGACTGATGTATCAACGCACAGGCCAAACCCTTAGGGATTGAATATTGTAATTTCGCACACGTATTCCTTTTATGACGTAGGCATCCACTAAGGAACGATTTTTCAAAATTCAACCCCCAAGGGGGTGAAATAGGAGATAAAAGTTTGTGTGAAACTTTTTATTCCTTTTTATTTGCTTGCAATCTCTTAAGAATTGAGTGCGGCAAAAATAATGAGTTACGTATTTCAGCGTTTTCCAAAATTCAACCCCTAAGAGGGTAAATTAAATTTTGCGCGCGAGGGTAGTATAAAACCTCGATTAACACAATATACGAGTAGAATACGTTTCATCCAAATATCCAACTCCACGCGGGCGAAGCCGCGGGCAACAGCTAGTTATACATATGTGTTTAAATTGTTTTCTTGTAACGACTCGTAGAATGTTACTCGTAGTTTGTGTTTTCTCGTAGCCAATTTAACAGTTTACTCCACCCCAAACTGGGCTGTTTTGCCAATTGTATCCCTCATGCTCAAAAAGTTTCGTAACTTTCGTGGACACCAAACTTTCAAAATAGAATATCTCTGTAGTTATGCACCAATTTATATAATAATAAAAATTGTATTTATTGTTTTTACAGTGTCTGAAATGTGTGTTCGTTTATTTGAAGATTACTCTAAAAAAATTCGCAACGAAAGTTACGCGGAGAATACTTTTTGAAGAACTACACTTCTGATCTTCAAATAAAAACAAATAAGATTAAACTTGTGTTTCTTGCTCAGCTAGTCAATATTCTAAAAAGTTACTAAAATCCAAGTCAATATTACTACAAAATAATCTGAGTTTATTTAATAAAAATCTCAGATATAGAAAATTGTGAATAAATTTATATTTCGGATGGCCTCGATAATTCAAGATCTATAAGCTATTTAAAACTACAAAAGTTTCCGTAAAAATATCTACCTAGAATCATCCAGAAATAGCATTGAAAATAGGTTGTTCAAACTACTTCATTCTCGCGGTACTTTTATTTCTACTTTTATAATTACAGCTTTTTAATCGTTACGTAGTTCTTATCAGGGTTGTAACTAAACCCTCTCCCTCTCATAGAGAGGAGGCCCGTGTCCCAGCAGTGGGAACATTAATAGGCTGATGATGATGATGATGATGAACTGAACATCGCCTTCGTGTTTGCAAATGCAGAATATCCGCTCAAAATCTTACCTCCGCTTATGTGGGATTTAAACCCACCTTGCCACCAACCACCCATGAGTTTTAAATGAATGTAATTACACTAATCACACTAATTATTATAAAGGCGAAAGTTTTTTATGTGTGTGTATTTATGTTTGGGTGTATGTTTGTTACTCCTTCACGCTCTAACGGCTTAACGGAGTTGGATTAAATTTGGCACACAGATAGTTTATGACCTGGATTAACACATATAATACTTTTTATCGCGGTAGTATGATCCCGTGGGACAATTATAGAAGCGGGCGCAGCTGCGGGCATAAGCTAATCTATACTAATATTATCAAAAGGTCAAGTATGGATGTAGATGGGTAACCTCCGGAACTATTGATCCGATTCCAATTTATTTATCACGAATGCAAAGCTACATTATCTCCGTGTGTCATAGGCTATGTTTACAGCATTCTCGTGGGTTAATTTTCGACCATAACGGAAGTGAAGCCGCGGGCAGTATGTATAGGGGAGAGTTGGTAAGTTTGAATGTAGTGAGTAATCAACGGAACTATATTTTATCCGATTCTGAATATTTATTCACTAATTGAAAGCTACATTATTCCCGAACGTCTTACGCATATAATATTAAACTTACAGCAAACATGTGTAAACACAGACATAATTAAACCCTTAAAAAAATCTGTCTGTAAAAGCGATCGCGCGATTCTGTATGAATATTAAATACTCGGCGGTTATTGAATCTGATTGATAAGATTCTCGTCACGTATGGCCCACAATGTATTGTGTAATTCGGTTGAGGGACGTGACAGTGCATGCTATTGGAGCGAACTGTTCACCTAGATGTTGGTAAACGAGTTTCTGTTAATGGGACATGGCTCTGCATTGACAGCTGACATTGTTTTACCTATTTATCAATTTCGTTAATTGATTACAATAGGTAAGAGAATAAATACTTATAATCATCTCGTAATTTGTTAAACTGTGAAACATCAAGTTACATTTTGTATATTAACAGTTCACCATCAGTAATGCCTCAGATGCCCGGTTGGTAGCAATAGGCTTGGCCTTGAGAGATACGTGAGACCTAACTTGCGAAATAAGCGTGAACTATAAGTACATCTCTAGATTACCCTTCGGGACTAGCCAGTCTCCTCTAGACTGAACTGCGAGATGACATACCCAAAAAAAAAAAAACCCTTCGGGACTAAGGCGTCAAATCAAATCATTTATTTGCAATGAATGTAGGTTACATAAGACTACAGGTGGAGTAAGTAGGAAGGAGTGAGCCATGTACATTCTAACTGAAAATAAGCACGCAAAAATTATAAAAAAATGTTAGGAATCTAAAAATAGGGTTACAAATTAAGATGTCACGGTTAGAATTATTGCAATTATACATATACATTAACCAGTATAAATATACATACCTATAGGTATGTATGTATATGTATTATAACGTGTAAATCGTATATATACCATTTAAGACATATACATTAACCGGTGTCATGTGCATTATACGAGATGTAAACAGACCCTTCCCGAATCCGCCAACTAAGCATTTTGTACGTGAAACTTAGTACTCTACGTAAATATTATTGCGGGGAAACGACTTGTTTTTGGGGTGAAAAATTACGAGTCATGGTAGGACCCAATGTAAAGCACTCAAAACATTGTGCTGATGGATGCATTGAATAGTACGAGGGTCGTGGAGGTGTTTAAAGTAAAATTATAACATTAAAAAAAAAGGAGACAGGACCCATTAAATAATTTAGACTAAAATCATTACATCCAATATGGGTCCCGACTGTTGCAGTCAATATGTCCTGTCTCCTTTTAATTTATTCCTGTTAGTTTTTACGCAGTCGGGTTTTTTATTTTTTTTTATTTTACAGTTTTTAGTTACGATATACCATTTTAAAATCCTCACAATGAGTCCTTTATCGATCCGTCTGCAGAGTGTGCCAAACAATAGAATTTGCCGCCAAAAACCCGCCATTTTGTTTTTTTTTTTTGAAATTTCCAGTATTACTCTCACAGTAAATACGAATCTAACGACTCCTCTCAAACTAAAATCCATCGAGCCGTTCAGGCCACAGAGCGTGCCAAAAAATTATACATACATATATCTCTCGAAAAACATAACCCTTCTTCTGGCGCAGTCGGGTAAAAACCTACAATATCTCCGTAACTAGAAGGTTTCTAGGTATGGCCTGAACAAAAAAAAATATCGCAATGTCAGGAAATACAAATGCCTTTCGGTTTCGTTACTTAAATCTATTTACACCCGTTATTTTGTTTAATTATGTTCTCCATAATCAAACCTACTATCAACGTGCAATATTAAAATCACACCCGGTTTCAAACACCACCCAATATTTTGAACTAACCCAAGTATTCCTTACAGGTCACGCGAACTCTGCCATCAACCCCATAGTGTACTGCCTGATGACGAGGAACTTCCAGCGCTCGGCTCGCAAGCTGCTGTGCGGGCGCGGCGTCTGTCAACAGACCAAATTTACGGTTTGTTTGTTCTACTAATTGCTTTCATCAGAATCATTAAGGAACTTTTTATATATTAAAAGATTTTAGGTGAACTAAGTTCTAAACTGACTCGTTGATCATGACGCAAGCGCGATTGCTGTGCACGAGGTCCTGGGTTCGATTCCCGGTACGGGAAAAGTGTAATTGGGTTTTTCCATCAGATATTTCTCAATAGCAGCCACGAATTCCGGATTTTAGCCCGGTTTATGGCAAGGTTCATCCCCTATTCCATGGGCCTTGAGATAACTGGCTTAAGATTCCTCATTCCTTGAAATTCCTTGTTTGCCATCTGTTCTGAAAATATGAATTTACAGTTGGTTTTCTGTCCTTAAATTGACCCACGTTGTTTTATGATTGAACTTTAAATTCATGGAATGAAGCAATCTTTGTCTCACGTTATTAGTCGAGACGTGAATTTTGTTGGTACTTGACGAAGAAGGCCGTTACCCTCTACATCTATACATCTATACCTTAGACCTTAATGTTTAGTTCCAACCATTTTTAATGACATACCAGTCGATTTAGAAAGTAACTGTACCACATAAATGTCATTCAAGAATAAAATGGAGAAGTTTCTTTTAAACACTTTTTGTCAAAGCTTCATAAATGGAGATGCATAAATTGTCATGCTAGCTTATGTTCGCGGTTTCGCCAGTGTGAATTGAGATGCCATTGCGCGGTTGAAGATGTAATTTGTTTGTTTAGAGTAAGTATTACTAACACAGTTTGCTATGCTAAGTTAAAATGTTTATAATTATTAAGATACTAACAAAACTAAATGGACTTAGGTCTAAAATAAAGTTTAATTTATTTATTTATTCTATTTATTCATTGGCTAATGCCAATAACATTTTGAATTTTGTACTGGCGTTTCAATTCACTACTGGTCAGCCTTTTGTGCTATGGTAAAATATTTGTGTTTAGTTTTAGTTAGTGTTTAGTTTAGTTCCTAAAGTTCCAAAAGTACCTAAAGTAGTAGTTGTAACATAAAAGTCGAATGTTTTATATGGGAGCTACATCTGCCAACAGAAGTAACATTTTTTGTAACACGATGAATAAACGTTTTTTTTTTTCATATTTCGCTACCTACTCAGTAAAAAAGCTAGTCTATTCAAACTCAAATCATTTATTTTCAATTAGACCATTACGGCACTTTTGAATGTCGAAAATAAAAAAAAAGCAAAGCTACAGTCACAGTCACAAGGCATAATAACTTGAGAAAGTACTGTAGTTGCCCATTCCCTAACGTAGATCTCTATGGAGAAGAACGGGCAAGAAACTCCATGGACACTCTTTTAAATCAAAATATTGTTACAAAATTTTGGTTACATCATTCATGTTGAGATTATACGTATATGTGAGAACGATGTAGAAAGACGTGCACATTAAGAGCGTCCAGAGTAAAATGATAAATCAAAAATTTAAAAAAATAAAATAAAAGTAATTAAAATGAACGAACCGTGGCAGCCAAGAGATGGCCAGTCCCAACTGATAGCGCCCGTTCACGAACATGACGCATGTATCGGCACCATTCAACTCGAAATAACACCCAGCAATTTAGACAAGTTTAATCATAATTTAATTAGCAAGCTAGGTATACCGGGCCATATTATAAACGATGTAAATGAATTTTATGAAGAATTCTTTTCGGTAGTGCACACCGAGTTTAATAATACTTTAAAAAAGAAATTTAAAACTATTGGCCCAAAGTTTATTTTCAGTGACTGGGCAACACCGGGTATTAGGAAAAGTAGGGAACGATTGTTTGAGCTGTACGGCCTTAAGCCTTACATCAACACAGAATGTTTTTAATAAATATGTTGCTACTTATTCGAATTTTTTTAAAAACACTTGCAAGGCAGCCAAATCCTTATTCATTAGCAACAAGATTAAATCAGCCGATAATAAAATAAAGACGGTTTGGAAAATTATCAACAGTGAAACAAATAGAAATAAAAAACTAAATAATGATTTCACACTAGAGACATCACGTGGCCTTGTGAGCTCCAACAATGAAGTTGCTCAAGAATTTGTAAATTTCTTTACCAGTATCCCACTTAAAACTACAGAAACCTTAAAATCCTCTCCCTTGCTCTCTATTGATTTATTGAAAGCGAACGTTTCAGCCTGTCCAAATGAGTTTGAATTTCAGCATATAAACCCCTTAATAGTCATAAAAGCTTTTAAGCAAATCAAGATCAAATTAACGGAAGATCTATGGGGTATGTCTATCAAAGCTTGTACCTTAATTATTGAGACTGTAGCACCGTATTTAGCCTTAATATTTAATTTGTGCGTGGATCAAGGGGTCTTCCCGGATCTAATGAAATTCAGTAAGGTAATACCGCTTTTTAAATCTGGGGATAGTAAAGACACCAATAACTATAGGCCCGTATCCGTGTTGCCGGTTTTCAGCAAGGTGTTTGAAAAGATAATGCTCAATCAAATGCTTAACCATTTTAACACCAATAAAATATTGCACGAGCAACAGTATGGTTTCACCAAAGGACGTTGTACAACTGACGCCGGTGTCACTTTATTAAAACACATATTTACTGCGTGGGAAGAGGCACAAGATGCCATAGGAATCTTCTGTGACCTTTCGAAGGCATTTGATTGCGTAAATCACGAAACCCTGATCTTGAAACTTGAGCATTACGGTTTAGGTAAACTTGCGCTTAGTTTAGTAAAATCGTATTTGAATGATAGACAGCAGCAGGTACAAATAAATGGTGTCAATTCAATGGGTTTAAAAGTTAAAATGGGTGTACCACAAGGTTCGATATTGGGTCCCTTCCTCTTTTTAGTATATATTAATGACCTACCACGTTTATTTAACAACCATCCGCATATGGTGTTGTTTGCTGACGATACTTCTTTAATATTTAGGATAAACAGACGTGCGACTGATCTTGACGACGTAAATAACGCCCTACTGCAGGTCCATAATTGGTTTACCGCTAATAATTTAGTACTAAATGGGAAAAAAACTAAGTGCATTAGATTTGCTCTACCAAATGTCAAAAGTAATGATTGTGACATAATATTGAATCAAGATAAACTAGAATTTGTCGATAAAACGGTTTTCTTGGGAATCACGCTCGACTCAAGGTTACAATGGGGTCCTCATTTAACATCTCTTGCAGGACGGCTGAGTTCAGCTGCATATGCTGTTAGAAAAATCCGTCAATTTACTGATATTGATACCGCGAGGCTAGTCTATTTTAGTTATTTTCATAGTATTATGTCATACGGTATTTTACTATGGGGACGGGCTGCAGACATCGAGTCTATATTTATTCTGCAGAAAAGAGCCATCAGAGCCATATATGAATTACGAAGACGCGATTCTCTAAGATAACTGTTTATGGAAATTAATATCATGACAGTACCTTGTCAATACATCTATGAAAACATCATGTACGTTAGGAAAAATCTGCATTTATTCAGTAAAAGAGGTGACAGACACCATTATAACACTAGAAATAGGGACCAACTAGTTCAGCCAGGTTTCAGGCTTGCTAAAGTAGATTCATCTTTCATGGGGTACTGTTTGAAATGTTACAATAAAATACCTCCCCACATTCTTCAACTGAATGAGACGAAATTTAAATCTTGTATAAAACGCACACTATGTAGGCAAGCATATTATAAGTTGGGGGATTACATTGATGATAAAAATGCTTGGCTAAATGCTGGTCCTGCTCCACAACCATAGTTGCAAACTAATTGATTGTACTGGTCGGGCATTATTTGAGTCTATCGACACGCAAAGAAGAAGAAGAATTGATTCCCATGTTAATGTATTGTGGAAGCTGCAGAAGATTGTAAAAATATACCTACTTGCATTGTATAGATTCCAGTTTTTAGTATTATATAATTGCATAGCACATGTGTGAGTACTTTGTACTGTTCAGCCGCCACTTACATTTAGTTATCTTTCATTGACTTGAATATGCCTTGGTGGCTATGAGAGGATGTCATGCTCACTCAAATGTCTCGCTGATGGTGGCGGGTGTGTCGGGTCACTTAGTTCCCTTAAATATGGTCGAGTTGAATGGTCAAGTAAGTATTCAAGTAAGTATTCGAGTAACGAAAAAAGGAAACGTCCGGAAGTGTCTAAGTCAGCATTTTCTATTTTTGTGAGGCTTTTTCACTGCTAGCGACCTAAAAATCTAGATTTTGCAACGTATTTTTTTATTACTCAACTAAAAGCATTACTGAATTTGGTTTTTTGCATTTGAATGTTACATAAATTGTAATTAATTTAATTTGCTTTGAAGTTAATTATCGTCAATAAGACAATATTATTGAAAAACAGTGTTTAATTTATTTGAATAACTAATTAAACAATTAGTTCTTTAATTATTTTTTTTGCAGTTTAGGACGAGTAAAGTTAACGTTCAGTTTTATTCGGATTTTTACAAAATTTGCGCGTCGATCACATGTCCATGATAACTCTTTGACCTTAGAGTAGACCTAGCAAAGAACGGAGTTTCAATAGAATGCGAGACCTGCTTAAACTGGTTAAACCGTATTTTCTAAAAATATCATCGAAAATTACAAATCTAGGTTTAGTGAAATAATTATTCCAACCCAAAATTCAGGGCCAAGTATCCAATATCCAATCGACCTAATGAAGGTAAAAACACGGGGCTGGGTCGGGGCTCCTCGCAAATCAAAACTGACACAAATGACCAGCCACACCTAAGCCATGTTTGATTTGTTTAACTGTCTAGACGATTCGCACACATCCTGAATCCAGGAGTATGTCGGTAAACAAGATTGGTGTTTGAGCAATTAGAACTCAATACGAAACCGTTTAAACTTTACTTTTTTCCGGTACGATCTAGTCCGATTTATCATCCAGTGTCAGTACTGGGTAGAACTCACTGAAATAGGCCAGTAGACGATTAGATAATTATGGTGTTTGCCTTTTTAACTCATTTTTCTCTTTATACGCATCAAAATACCTAGCTTTATTGCAAAAAAATATTACCCTTGGTACAAGAATTTTTCAAAAATATGAAACGGCTGATTAGGAATTTCCTTCAAAATTCTGCACGTGATTGAAAGTGTGTTACGTAACTAGGGTGCGGGTCATCGATCAGCGCAATGAAGCTTTGTTCACCTACATCGCAAGTGGATGTTGACTTTAAATTGAATTTCAAAATGGAAGCTGTAGTATCAGCACCAATACCAACTCAATTTGAAAGCTTTTAAACCTGCATATCTGTACTTTGCACTCATATTCTTGGCAAAATTTAAGAGTTCATAGATTTAAATAAAAGTCCTAATCACAAAAAGTAGGCTTCTCGTAGGTCACTTGTAAATACAACCCAAGTTTCACTAAGAAACATTAAAAAACAATGAACAAGTAAATACCCGCAACAAATGAAACACGAAAATTTTCACCCAATTCGCCGATTCGGAGAAAAGTCTAATCAGACAAGAAAGATTTAATTTGGCACGACGAATATAATTTGCAGAGGTAGGTAATTCAATAAGATTGCAAATGTCGTAGAAACGAAGCACTCCGGTGAAGAACGAAAAATATGGAAAGAAATGAAATGCCAGTGCCAAAAAAAAGAAGTAAGGAAACAAATAATAGTAGAATTAGAATTTTTTGGCGTGCGGCTAAAATCGGAACTGACGCCGCCATCTTTTTTCTTTACCATACAATAATGCATATATTATCAATCAAAGCGCATCGTGCACTAGCCGAGGTGGCATGCCAATGCCATTCAAGCACTGTACTTAATAAAATGCCAAAAGAAAAAGAGTAAAACAATATTCAAGAAATGGCAAATAGAGTTATGTGATGAAAATAATATTATAATTGAGACAGAAGATTCTTGGCTGGTGAACAGTATTCATTCGAATGTCATTTCTAGCCACCACTCACCGCTTGCTTGAGAGATATTTTGCGAAGGCATGTAAAGCCATGTCAGAGGCCCATGGGCGGCATAAAAACTCTGATACCAGGTTAGGCGGTTCGCTATTTTGTTCCCTCACTTTTTTATACATAATCTAAAGTGCCATAATATTTTTTTTTTGTCTTAGTCATCATTAATTGTCCGAATGATAACTTACCCGAACTTAATATCACATAATATCACATGTCATAAAATTGAAATCCCTAAATACATTATGCCCTAAATCCGTTTGTCATAAATATTACAATCAATAATAAACAAAAGATTTAAAACCGCGCGTTTTCAATAAAAGTTATAAGTCCTTAATTCAAATTATCTAATGTTTATAACCTAATAAAATGTTCACAGTCAGAATCTACTTTTGGCATACATTTCCTATCTATAGTCACTAAAAGGCAGAAAATCATTCAATCGAATCAATCAAGTCAACCATTATAAAACAGTTGATTATTATGAACATAATTATTTGATTTTTATTTCTCTTTCCATGCTTGCTGCATGCTTGTTTGCATGCTTCTTGAATGCAAACAAGCATGCAGCATGCAGCATGCATGCAAGCAAGCATGCAATATGCAAGTAAGCAAGCAGCATGTAAGCAAGCAAGCAACATGCAGCAGGCATGGTTTCTGTCACGGCTCCGGCGCTGCGAGGTTCCGGCGGTCCCACGCGAGCTTATGTTATGTGTTTAACGCTCACCACCGCAGCTTCGGCTTTCACCTGTTCCTCAACTCGCGGGCCACCTCGTCCCTCCACGCCTACGCGATTCTAAATTACACGATGAGGCAGGGTGGTTCCAGGAGGCCATGTCCGACATATGTGACGTGGCAATGCCCCGAGTCCGGCCAGGAAGCGCCCGGCGTCAGGTGTACTGGTGGTCGCGAGAGCTGACGTCCCTTTTTTTTTTTTTTTTTTTTTCGGATGGGAAATCATCAAATGACTTCTCCCGCTCTGGGCTGAGCAGGAGGGAGTGTCAGACTTTTACTGACTAAAACCCATCCATGTTCCTTCATCGCCCTTTGTGTTCCGGGGCCACGGTATCTCTTTCGAATAGTCCCGCAGCCCCGGCAGGCTTCGGCCCTTGCGGACCCCTTCCTTATTGCTGACTCTCTTTGAGGCGCGCGTGGAACACGAACGCGCCGTCGACACGGCCTGTCGTCATGAGACGGACGGACGGCGAGCTAGCCCATAGCTCCCCGTCCACAGGCCCGCGCCTACGGTGGCCGGTAGCCACCACGTGGCCCCCGACGCCCGGGGCGTCTCCCGCGGCGGCCGGGACGTGAGGATATCTCCCTCTCACGTTCCGCCACCTCCTTCGCTAGCATGACTGCTTCGCAGAAGGAGGTGACGGCGTCCCATTCCGTCTCGCTCCGGACCATGGCACGAACCAGGGCCGGAAGCGAGAGGTCGCCGCCGCCAATCGCCACCTCGAGGACACGGCGGTGCTCCACCCGAGCAGGGCACACCTCCACCGTGTGCTCCACCGTGTCTTCCGGTCGATCCTCACAATGGAAACACCCGGGCGTCTCCTCCCGCCCGGGAGGTGCAGGAACTTACCGAAACATCCGTGTCCGGTAAGAACCTGCGTCAGGCGGAAGGTGAGGACGCCGTGGCGTCTCTCCAGCCACTCCTCAAAGAGGGGACTTACCGCCACTATCGTGGCGTGCCCTGCACGGGGTTGCGACAGTCGCTCTCTCCATGTCGCCATGAGATCCCGGAGCTGACGTCCCTACGGGAGGCGTGTGTGGCTGCACGACACCTGTACGCCAGGCACCGCAGGCTCCGCATTCGCCCACCGAATGCGGCAGCCATTGAGGCGGAGCTTTATGAGGGCTACAGAGCGGCGAAGACCGCCCTCCGCGAGGCTGTCCTGCGGGCCAGGGATCTGGCCCGCGAGGAGATGCTGGGGGCTCTCGACAGAGATCCGTGGGGGCGCCCTTACAAGATGGCTTGCCTGGCAAAGCCTGGGTCCTGGCCTCGGAGGCTCTCGGGCCCCGACTGGAAGGGCTCTTTAGCGCATGTTTGGAGAGAGGCCAGTTCCCGCTTCGTTGGAAGACGGGAAAGCTGGTCCTCATCCGGAAGCCGGGGCGCCCGGCGGACTCTCCGTCCGCGTACCGGCCCGTGGTGCTGCTCGACTAGGTGGGCAAGCTCTTTGAAAGAGTAGTTGCAAACCGCCTCGCCGAGCACCTTGCGGGGATGGGGCCGGACCTTGCGGAACACCAATTTGGTTTCCGCAAGGGGCGCTCTACGGTGGACGCCATCATGCGCGTGAGGGCCCTCACGACGGGGGATGCGGTGTCCCGGGGTGGGGTTGTCTTGGCGGTGTCTCTCGACATCGCCAATGCCTTCAACTCCATGCCCTGGAGCTGCATAAGGGAGGCACTCCGGTATCACCGGGTGCCGACCTACCTCCGTCGTGTGGTCGGGGACTACCTGGCGGACAGGTATGTCATCTACCCCGGTCGCAGCGGAGACTGGAACCGGCGAGAGATGTCGTGCGGTGTTCCGCAGGGATCGGTTCTAGGGCCGTCCTTGTGGAACATCGGGTACGACTGGGTGCTGCGCGCCGACCTCCCTAGCGGCGTCAGCGTGGTTTGCTATGCAGACGACACGCTGGTGCTCGCACAGGGGGGGTTGCACGAGGCGGCGGCCGAAGTAATGACACGCGGGGTTGCGATAGTCGTTGAGAGGATCCGGCAACTGGGTCTCGAGGTGGCATTGCACAAGTCCGAGGCCATGTGCTTTCATGGGCCTCGGAACGTGCCACCTCCGGGATCCGCAGTGATGGCAGGAGGGGTTTCCATCGGCGTCGAGTCGACGCTGAAGTACCTGGGACTTATCCTCGACAGTCGGTGGAACTTCGTGGAGCACTTCCGACGTTTGGCCCCCAAACTGGAGCGGACAGGGGCTGCCTTCAGGCGGCTCCTGCCCAACCTGGGGGGGCCGAACGCCTCCTGCCGGAGGCTCTACGCGGGAGTCGTGCGGTCCATGGCCCTTTACGGGGCCCCGGTGTGGGCACGCTCATTGAGGCGGCGTGCCGCCCACCACTTGAACGTGCCCCAGAAGGTGGTAGCCGTAAGGCTGGTCCGGGGGTACCGCACGATCTCCCGCGAGGCGGCGAACCTCCTTGCCGGATTGCCGCCATGGGATCTGGAGGCAATAGTCCTCGCGCGCCTACATGAGTGGCGCGCGGAGGCGCTACGCCGGGGGGAAACTCCGCTGCCGCGGCAAATTGTCGCTCAGCGGACGGACTTCCGGCGGGATCTCATGGCGACATGGAGAGAGCGACTATCGCAACCCCGTGCAGGGCACGCCACAACAGTGGCGATAAGTCCCCTCTTTGAGGAGTGGCTGGAGAGACGCTACGGCGTCCTCACCTTCCGCCTGACGCAGGTTCTTACCGGACACGGATGTTTCGGTAAGTTCCTGCACCGAATCGGGCGGGAGGAAACGCCCGGGTGCTATCATTGTGAGGATAGGCCGGAGGACACGGTGGAGCACACTGTGGAGGTGTGCCCCGCTTGGGTGGAGCACCGCCGTGTCCTCGAGGTGGCGATCGGCGGCGGCGACCTCTCGCTCCCGGCCCTGGTTCGTGCCATGGTCCGGAGCGAGACGGAATGGGACGCCGTCACCTCCTTCTGCGAAGCAGTCATGCTAGCGAAGGAGGTGGCGGAACAGGACAGGGAGAGATCCTCACGTCCCGGCCGCCGCGGGAGACGCCCCGGGCGTCGGGGGCCACGTGGTGGCTTCCGGCCACCGTAGGCGCGGGCCTGTGGACGGGGAGCTATGGGCTAGCTCGCCGTCCGTCCGTCTCATGACGACAGGCCGTGTCGACGGCGCGTTCGTGTTCCACGCGCGCCTCAAAGAGAGTCAGCAACTGTGAAGGGGTCCGCAAGGGCCGAAGCCTGCCGGGGCTGCGGGACTATTCGAAAGAGATACCGTGGCCCCGGAACACAAAGGGCGATGAAAGAACATGGATGGGTTTTAGTCAGTAAAAGTCTGACACTCCCTCCTGCTCAGCCCAGAGCGGGAGAAGCCATTTGATGATTTCCCATCCGAAAAAAAAAAAAAAAAAAAGGGTAGGGTACACAAGACTGCGTGAAGTCGGATTTACAGCGATTCGTTTCTGTCACTAAAACCTAACTTTTAGCAAATGTTTTAGGGCTAACAATATTTGTAAATGAACATTCGTAATAATACACATTAATATAAAACAATACTTGGGACATATGACTTTATGTCATGTAAAATTAGGAGATTCAGTTATTTTAGTACTAGATATTATAACAGAAAGCTCCCGAGACGCTGAAGACCGCAACAAATGGAGGCACATTGCAAGGGCTACGTCATCCAAAGAAATTGCATCATCGTCAACCACGACCATTCTGTCAAAAATGCACGACTGAGGAGGAGGATTATGACAGAATAGTTTTAGAAGTAAAGATAATTATCTAAAACAAAATTTCGGGACTTTGAACACTATGGTAACTGAAGTTTATAGCAAACGTGTTATGGATAATGATTTTTGGACAAACAATTTTAGGAGTAGAAAGGGTGTACCGGGTTGAGCAATCACCACCCGAAAAAGAAAGAAGTACAATATATTATTACTTACTATCTACAATATTTTTTTAAGGCAGATAAAGAGGAATGGGTGATATCCTCAGGGTGTTGAGAGGATTAAAACGCCGTGACTTGATATTAATAGTGGACTGTTTAATAAGATTATAACAAGGAAAACAAAACGGTTAAATTAACTTGAATAGGCGAGAAAAATAAGAGAAATGAATCGCGATGACGCAGTGCTGGGCCGGTCGGTGCGCGCTCACAGCTCGAGCGCTTCCTCCGCGACCTCGGCTCCCCGCCCGCGGTCGCCCGGCGGTGTGATATTGTCGACATGCTCCCGGCGGTGAAGTCTTGTCTGTCTTGATTGACTTGTCTTCAATGGTTAGATTGGAAGAGGACAGATGGTGTTGTAAGCACGTCGGACTATTCCCCTCTTCGTTCTTATGTCCGCGACTCTGCTTATTCCGTCCCTCCCAGGTATGAGACGTACGATGTCGTATCGTACGTCTCGAGTGGCCACATCAGTGGTGGTGATTGTTGCTCTTTCAGCACCACCATGGTTCCCTCTTCAAGCACCCCATCGGAGTCCGTCCACTTGGTACTCTGTTGGAGGTAAAAGATATACGTCGTATCGTTAGAGAATCTATTCCAGCAGTGAACCGATATCAATTATTATTAAAATTTATTGTTAGTCCTTTTTTCATAGAAAATTTCAGTCTATACAAACTTAATTCAAAACAATAATAACGTGTCTTATGTTCTTCTTGTCAACGTCTGGGCAAACATTCCTTGGGTTTTTAAATGTTTTATTCCAGCTATTTCCATTTAGAATTGAACTGGAAATCGAATTCTCAACCTATTGAATAGGCGAAGTCTTGTGTATCCCACTTTGTCACAATATTGTTTTTCCCCTGTGCTCCAAAGAATCGAATTTCAAATAACAATAGAAATTCTTTCACGAGACTGAATAAAAAGTCGGTTTGAGGACAATTTTGTTCAATAAACAGAAAAGTAGGACATTAAAAAGGTGATGAGTGGATTTTCAGGCTAAAAGTTATTTCAACTTTTAAAATAATTATGTGTTTGATAGTTTATTTTATACTCCGATGGCCCACGGCTACGGTAACGTACTACCAGGATGCCGAGATTCTACTTCTTAGCATGTCGATGGCAATCTATATTGTGTCGGCCCAGAACTGAGCGACTAGTTTGGCGCTTTTGGTAGCGTCCGTCAGTTCCTGTAGTGAACAAACAACAGGACACGCAGGACACGTACCACATTTACATTACGAGATTCATTCAGCCTGTTCGATGAACCTATGTTGATTTTCTCGAGTTCTAGGTACAAAGTTTCATATAAAGCTTTGTCTCCAACAGTATCTCATAAACGATCCCATTCGAGACAGCTGACTTAGATGTCTGCATCGAGGTTTTAATTAAAGTTTCCAGTTCTGCGTCCACTTTAACATCCTTAGTCGTATTCATTCGAACTAACTGTTAGTAACCTAGTTTCATCAATTGGATGTCAATAAAAGAAAGTTCCACTCTAAAAGAATCCTTCCGTTTCCAGATATTTGTTCAACGTTGATCGAACAAGTACTAAAGACTTTTGAATTGCAGTGCAGACATTTTTTAAAGTTGTTTATAGTCCAGTTTGATAATTGACTCGCCAGTTCATACAAAGTTGATTTGTATATTGAGCTTCCTTTGTTTAAGTATTCTTCCTGTTGTCACAATCACTAAATGACACCAAAGCAAAACCCACGATAAATTAATATTACTAGAATTTATCATCTTACAGTCTCAAAACTACAAAAGACCATGATATAAAGTGAAATGACTCTGTTCTGTGTACAAAGACATTTTTCTTCGGAAGCAAAAAATAAGAATAGGAAATGATGATAGGCAATTACGTGTTTCTGGGAAGAATTTCCGAATTATTTTCGTCAATAATCATTAAAAAATGATTGTGGGCTTCATTAGAGAATTTAATATGTCAGGATCATGGTCATGTTTATGTCGGAATTTTCCTTAAATCCAAAGAGGCTTTTCTCCGAATGAATCAAGATGTCTATGGTAACTATTTGACATTGACAGCGCCTTTATTTTGTAGCAATAAGTTCTAAGCCCCTGTCGCGACCCCGGACACTGTTTATATGCAACTTCACGCCATCGACATATCAGATCACTGGCGCCGGTCACCGCTCCGAAGTTGAGGCCACTCCGCAAGCTGCAAGACGCGTGACTCATTGGTGCAGCTCATGGTTCAAACAAAGACTTTAGATACTTCTTAATAGTTTAAGACTAAGCAACATGGTTATATGTTTCCGGCCAAACCCGATATCAGGCCAAACCGGTTTACCGGTTTATCGTGTCAGGATACACTAACCCAAAGAAAGCAATCACACTGCGAACAACTTGGACGTAGCGCTGCTGAGGCACCGCTCGCTTCGCTTGCTCGGCTCGTGCTTAGTTGGTCACAGTTCTAACCTAACCCATTTAGTCGGGGTGTCCTATGACCTTAATTTATTTTCATCAAAAACATAAGCGTTATGGACGGGTGTTTGACATTATAATTAGTTATTTATTTGTATTCATTTCGTCTTGAATTCCACTAAACTAGTTTGGCCTGAAATCAGGTTTATCTGGTAACATTATATAAGAATTCAGCTTTATATAGTATAATTCAAGATAACTAATTATAATGTCAACCACCCGTCCAAAACGCCTATGTTTTTGATGAAAATAAATTATACATTTCATTATGGAAATCTCAGAAACGTAAGATATTTCGAACAATGCTCAAATTGTGACAGGCGAAATCTAAAATGTCAAACCAAATAGGTAGGTAATACTTGTAGGTAGATAATTCTTAGAAACGTGCTTTGAAGAACAGTAATTCTTGTGAGAGAGGAAGTATGTTCCCGGAACTGGGAAATTTTGAAAGTCATTATGTTGTAATTCCCTGCGGTTGAGACCAAAAAAAGTTGCCATTTACCTTTGATGACTTATATCACATCATGTTTTCTTGTTTCCAAGGCATTATATTTCGCTCCTTTGGAGGTCACTCAATAGAAGCCGGATGAATTGTAGGTAGCTACTTTTAGGGGATGTTGGATTTTTTGAGACTCAGTAGCAGTCCGGTGTTTGGGATTAAGCCCAGTTGATGGCAATAGGCTCACCCCCCATTTCATTGGACTTAACTGTAAGTGGCATAATATTGTACACTCGGTTCCAAAAATAACGGGTCAGTCACATAAACCCGAATATCTCCCGAACTACGTATGCCATCCTAATGAAACGAAGACTGTTCAATTGAGAATTTAATTATACAGATAAAAAATAAAATAAAACTTAGTTGCACCCACAATATTAATCTCTAAATTAAAAAAAAACTAAAGTAGTCATATTTTTCTTAAGATTCCTTTTTTTATGATTGTTTTTTTGCTGTTTTTCATCACTTTCTTCATTTAATACTTTGTATTGCCTCCACGAGCTCTTCTGACAGCTTCCAGGCCATTAGGCATGCTGTACACCAAATTTCGGAGCCGGTGCTGAGGAATACCTTCCCATTCCTCCACCAGTGCTTGTATGAGCTCGGGAAGCGTGATTGGTGGGGGGTTTCGACCTTTCACGCATCTCTGAAGCTCGTCCCAGGCGTGCTCAATGGGGTTTGAGTCCGGGTTTCGCGCTGGCCACTGCATGAGTTCGATACCGACCTCTACAAGGTAGTCATGTACAATTCTGGCGGTATGGGGACGCGCATTATCATGCATTAATATGCCATGCCAGTCCATCCTGGCCATGAAAGGACCTACATGTTCATTGAGGATCTCTTCCACGTACCTATCTGCATTTAGAGTTCCATTTTGAATGAGTACCAGCTCGGTGCGGGCCTCAGCAGAAATCCCAGCCCAAACTTGTAAGAAGCCTCCACCGTACGCCAGTTTTTCCTCCACACACGCTTGATGGAAGCGCTCCCCTGGTCTTCTGTACACCAACTGCCTACCATCATGCTTATAAAGCATGAATTTAGACTCGTCCGTGAACATTACCCTAGACCAATCGTCTAGTGTCCAGTTTAGGTGCTCGCGCACGTATCTCTGTTTTGCAATGCGATGTCCCCGTTGGGGGACATTGAATCTTGGTACCACTGGACTACCCGCTGAACAGTCGACAAAGATACACCAATGTTTCTGGCTGTTTTACGCTGGCTCCGCCCAAGTTCCAAAAAAGTTAGGATTCTGGTACATTCCTCTAGCGTGACTACCATGCTTCACCTCACAGAATAATAATTACGCACGTGGAAGACGTTCACGATATTTTTTTTTTGACAGAATAGAAATGGAAAGCATCCATAATGAAATGAAACAAAAATTTTGTTTTTAAAAATAGTCATTTTTTAAAATTTTGTTTTTCTAATGAAGTTTTTTTCATCAACCAGTTTAAATAATATGCTATTAGAAGCGCAACTAAAAAGTCTTTATTCTGTTTTTTATTTCATTGATCTAACTTTTACAGTTCTGGAGGTTTTTCAATTTTTGTGACTGACCCGTAATTTTTGGAACCGAGTGTATTTAAGGGGACTACAGGAGCTAAACGCGAGTTTTATAATGCAAAAAAGCATATGATTCACTGCAATAAACAAAACCAGAAAAATATATGATATTCTTCAGGATATATGCAAGTATGATAGTGTTTTGAAAACATAATGCAACTAATTTTACTCGAAAAAAAAATCACGAACTTATCTCTAAAAAATTCTTTTAACGAGTAAAAACCATACTAAAATACATGCGATCATTCTGATTTTTTGCAAATAATTCTACATGCAACATATTAGCATCGTAGTGTTTTATTTTTTTAGTCCAATCAATAGATTTTTTGTAAATTGAAAAAAACCTCTCATTTCGCACTATTCGGCCCGCAGTGACTGACGTAACGACCACGTTGTAGTGCAAGCTGATTAGAACTTTATTCAATTATTCTAACAGTATTTCAAACGAAGTTTGAACCACCACAAATAGAGTTGCTAATTTAGCTCATGTAGTCGCCTTAATAGTGGGCACTCACCCAAACAACCAAACACACGCTCCAACTTTCGGCGAAATACTATATTAAATGTTATGGTAAAGACACTTTTGACCTTTTCAAACTGATTTATATCGCGGTAAGAGCAAATAGAAAGCCGTTTGTCACGTATCAATCGTTGCGGTTAAAACTTGATGAGAATGTATGAGTTTAGTGCGTGTTTAACTTGACAAATGGTAGTGCTCCGCGCTTCACGGCATTATGGCCTTAAGTGATATTAAGCGTGTAAGTGAGCCTTTTATTTATAGATGACCAGTTGAACTAGTGAACGTTTTAACAGAAAGGATAAACATGCCATCGTTGTACCAATGTGAAAAACCGAAAAATTACTTAAGTTGTTAATAAAACATCTAATTGGTTAAAAAACTTTAAAAAATAATTAATTACGAATATAGGTTACAAACTTTCAAAATAATAAACGTCAAAGCAAACAAAAGTATAATAATGTTTCGAGTGGAATGTTAACAAAACAAATTTTGAAATTTCAACACAAATAAAACTTCTAAAACCAACTCGGTAAAGATAATTGCTACATTTATATTGCCATAGATTTTGCTTTGAGTTCAACCTATAGTAAAATGTATAGTTGTATACAAATATTACTCACTCAGGAATATAACACTTTACTCTTACAAACTAAGCGTTAGGTTTACTTAATAAAATTATAATAGGGTAATTTTTAAAGTTTTGTGTAAATAGTATAGTTTTAAGTGTACATAGATTTCTTCTTTCTTATTATTATTAAGGATTCCTAAACTAAACTCTTTTATTTGTAACTTGCAAAGTGCAACGTTACAACGACGGGATGATATCCTTGATTTTCCATAGTTACTATGAGCTCCCGATATTATTATTTATTATTTTATATCGGGAGCTCATAGCAACTAAGAAATCACGGATATCATCCCGTAAGTACTTTAAGTGTAGTGAAAAACCGTCAAACACTTACCTATCGACAAGTAATTTTCAAAGTTCTTTCTCACTGTTTTCCAAGCCAGACAATCTGTTTTGTATATGGGACTATTTATCTATAAATCATGTACCTGTGACAAAGGTTTGAATAGCTTTCTCGTAATATTAGAAGTTTGCTTTTGAATCCTACAACTATTATGACAAGTATCACAAGTATCTTCGGATTACTTTCTGGGAAGCCCCGGCAACTTAACTGTATAGATTTAAGATAATAAACACTTTTTTTTTTTATGATCTGATAATCGATACTGATACTGAACGATACTGTTCTTTTTTGCGATGATGAAATCTTTCTACCTAAAGGTGCTTAAAAGAAGTTAAGACAAGTATGACCTACTTCACTACACAACCATGGGTCTAACAAACACGCTAAGCGAAAACCCAAAGATATTAAAAGTGACACTAATTTTACTCGTCGAACAAAAACCAAAATACGAAGAGGTTGTCTGTTGTATTATCGATTAAGGATTTTAGAGCACTGCTAATGTGCATCCCGTGTACGACAGATAGAATACTAAATACTAGAACTACGTTAAGTTACTACCTACGTACCTAGGTACTATAGCACACCGACTGAACATTTGAACAATCCGTTTAGTGAACTTGTCTTCGCAGAACTGGCAAAAGGTAAAGTGAATTCTGGGTTCATGCTTTGAATCAAACAGGGTTTGATTTCCATTTTATTGCATTTGAAATCACTATATAAAATTGAGGTGTGTAGCAGAAAAAGACGGTATACTTTGACCCCAAATAAATTAACATAAAGAGTGGATCAGAATTATGATAGACTGTATTTCAGATGGGATACGTAGTGAGGTAAATCTATATTAATTAATGACTACATTACCTGGGTGTTCTGAATTAAGAATTGAAGTTCATTACTCCTCTTTAGCATTAAGTTGAGACGATAACTTAGAGATCGCTAATTAAAAAAAAAAAAAAACAATTTTTAATTTTATTTTTTTTAACTACATCATACGTAATGCTGAAGTAGAGTTTAACAAATTCTCAATTTCAGCATTTCAGGTAAAGTATTTATTGATGTTCAAAATTGATTGTAAAATAACCCCTTTTTTTTTTTTTTTTTTTCGGATGGGAAATCATCAAATGACTTCTCCCGCTCTGGGCTGAGCAGGAGGGAGTGTCAGACTTTTACTGACTAAAACCCATCCATGTTCCTTCATCGCCCTTTGTGTTCCGGGGCCACGGTATCTCTTTCGAATAGTCCCGCAGCCCCGGCAGGCTTCGGTCCTTGCGGACCCCTTCACTATTGCTGACTCTCTTTGAGGCGCGCGTGGAACACGAACGCGCCGTCGACACGGCCTGTCGTCATGAGACGAACGGACGGCGAGCTAGCCCATAGCTCCCCGTCCACAGGCCCGCGCCTACGGTGGCCGGAAGCCACCACGTGGCCCCCGACGCCCGGGGCGTCTCCCGCGGCGGCCGGGACGTGAGGATCTCTCCCTGTCCTGTTCCGCCACCTCCTTCGCTAGCATGACTGCTTCGCAGAAGGAGGTGACGGCGTCCCATTCCGTCTCGCTCCGGACCATGGATTGAACCAAGGCCGGGAGCGAGAGGTCGCCGCCGCCAATCGCCGTTACGAGGACACGGCGGTGCTCCGCCCAAGCGGGGCACACCTCCACCGTGTGCTCCACCGTGTCCTCCGGTCGATCCTCACAATGGTGACACCCGGACGTTTCCTCCCGCCCAATTCGGTGCAGGAACTTACCGAAACAGCCGTGTCCGGCAAGAACCTGCGTCAGGCGGAAGGTGAGGACGCCGTGGCGTCTCTCCAGCCACTCCTCAAAGAGGGGACTTACCGCCACTATTGTGGCGTGCCCTGCACGGGGTTGCGAAAGTCGCTCTCTCCATGTCGCCATGAGATCACGCCGGAAGTCCGTCCGCTGAGCGACAATTTGCCGCGGCGTAAAATAACCCCTAACATGAGTTAACCTACGGATTAAATAAAAATGACAATGGTGATAAAGTAGAATATTTTGATTATAAGTAGGTTAGCAAGTAAGTCGGTATCAATAGTAATAATAATTTTCTGTCTTTCACTTGTCAACAGTGGCGCTGTGCTCAGAAGCCCGAAGGATCGTCGAGTGACTACGAGTTGTACCACGAGCCACATAAAAGGTGCTACTTACAGGTTTGTTTTTGAAAGTTCCGCTATATCATAACCCACAAATATTCCACTGAACTAGAGAGGCTATAAAGTTACGTTGTGCCAAAGATCACGATGGTGAAAAAGAAAAAAATATATATACAGCGTGTACCAGTAAGCTGTGTTCATATTTGAGGGTGTAATTCAGACCATTAAACTGAACTACATTTTCCATGGCACCACCATCGACATCGCGAAAAAAATTGCTTTAGTATAAAACTTCAACAGAATAAATGTCCCATATATTTGGGTCGTGTAGGTAAGTTTGGACAGCAGATTTTTTCGATGGCCAAACTTTCCTATTGTACGCTGTAGGTATATAAATGCACAAACCCGTAGAAAAGTGCTGCACAAATGAAAACGAAACGGTTAGATAGCAAATGCCACTTTTTTATGATCCTCTGGTACTTTAACGCTACGTTCAGTTACGATTAGAAATCAACTAAGGACGGAATCAGGCCTATGCTGTTATCGAATTATCATTCTTGTAACCCTTTCTCTGTTCGCGACGAACGTCACCAAATCCAAGTGTACATAGTGTTTTTACCATAAACATATAGAGTCAGTGATATGGGCAATAACAGTGACAAGTAAATGAGTGAAACAGTGCATTAGAATAAGCAAACAGTCATTTACGTACGCGCTAGACTCACATGTACTCGCAAGTGGAGCTTTTAAAGTAATAATTTAATGTAATCCAGGTAGCCTAGGTTGCGACCTAGGCCTGGATATAGTATTTTTGTTTAGAACGACTTAGACCCTTCAGGAAAACCACTTGCAGAGAATGTGACAGTCTAACGCGTCCATCTTCATTTTAACGTGTAAATTTCGTCTAACAGACTGACAGTTGAAGGATCATTACAGACTGAAAACCATAGACTCGTAACTAGAAACAGTAAAACTCGATAGGTCATATACTTTCCTAGTATATGGCAATTATATGCTTACGGTCTCAATGACGATTTTCATGAAAACTCAGCTGAAAAGATCCTTCAATCGTTCAAAATTAGAAAGATTGTATAGTTTCTAGTTTTATTTGATTACAGACAATAAAGATAATTTTATTTTTGTACCACTACATAGGTAACTGTACCTAATAACTTGTGTTATCTTGAATATGATCAGATATAAGCACAAAGTTATATATTTTGTTGAAATTGTAAAAATTTATAGAGGAATAATTTAATAAAAAATTCCAAAATCAGGAAGCGATTCATGGCTCTCGTTACAGTATAGTCCCGGGGTATAATAGAGACCCAAAATTTAGACAGAATCGTAGTCATCAGTACGGCAAATATGCCTCTATAACAGTGAACAAACAGTAAAAAGTAGTGCGGAGAAAGTCCTGAAGTTCCGAATCGCTTCCTGAACAGTTATGAATTCGAAATCATATAACAGTGTTATTATTCCCAGTAACCCCCTTTCCCAAGTAACAATGTCTGAGGTAGCCTGAACCTACAGGTGTAGGACGTCAGCGCCGTCTAGGAGCGAAGAACACGTGCGCATAGTGCAGTATACATAGGCACATAGTCCGTTAGGTACACGCATACATCCTCGCGCCCAGCGATCACGCCCGTCCGGCACATTCTCATATATCTAACATTCTAAAACACACTTTGCCCTAAAGACAACGAAGTCTTTATCTATAACATGAATTCTATTTCTTATTTTGTATGTAACTTATTACTATTTCTGACGGTCACCTTAATATCTTCACATTCTACTATTATAATTAACATCTTAACTTTTTCATTAACACAAACCTTAACTCGAATCTTTTCCAACTGTGCTTTAGGTAATATTTGCTTCGCTGACCTCGCAAAGGAAACTAAGAGCATCAAACAGTATCTTATGTCTTTGACACCGTTCTTCATAATGACTGGGAACGTTCAGACTCAAGGCTACTCCACGGCTTTATTAGTCTAGGTTTCTAGACGACACCTGATAGCAAGATTATCAAGTACACAGGTAGTAAATTATTTCGGAGAAGAATTTTTAATATATCTTCGTACCTTATCACACATAAAATAATTCTATTGATGTTCACAGGCTATTTAAAATAAATTTAGAAGAACGTTTTCAATCAACCGTTGAGTAATAAAAGGCTTCTTCGCTAAATGTCAAATATCTTTTTTTACATAATATAAAAGTTCTGCAGAAAAGGGTTCTTCTCAATTTGATAAATGAATACGAACACGTGTCACGACTTATATTAATAAATATTTATATTATTGCGTGAAAATAGGACGTCCCATAATTATATTATTTCATACTGAATAACATGCTGTCAAGGCCTTATCTGCTATAGAAGATGTAACCAGTAAGCAACTCAACGCTAATATATTGGAGTTCAAAACAAGAACAATCTTAAAAAAGAAACTGTCTACTTAAGGTAGAGAAAATAAGTTCGGGAACTTGCCGCATTCACGAACAAACTTTTATTTGATATAACTCGTCAAGTTCGCTGGGTTTATCTGGGTTAATTTGTTTCGTTTATCATAAATTTTGCGGACATAGGATAAGGATGTAGGTTTCTTAAATGTACTCGTACATTAAAAAAAAAAAAACAATTAAACCTTGGGAATTTTAGTGTCTGTAATATACATGCACAATAAACCAAGATCCAAGAAAGCTGTGAAGGCAGCTGGTAAAAATGGTTTATATTCATGAGTACCGTTTGTAGTTTTTCCTCTTGAAATAATACCAACGAGAATTAAATGGGCAGTATTTAAACGAGTGAAAATTTAATTTAAATTAAAGGTGTCAGAAATACTGAAATGGGCTAAGGGTTTCTGTTTGCAGGGTTTTAGGTAACGTAATACGAAGGGGATGCAGGGGTCTTAGTTCGTGCGCTCTTTAGACCCCGCCATCCCCTTCAAACCTTACCTGTGTCAGCGGGTGCTACAAGTCCCGAGCACGCTTCGCTCGCTCTTGCTTGTTCTACTTGCCGCAATGACCGGATAAACAGTTACTTACGTGGTATAAATCATGATCTGTCAAATGACCAATTTGGTCGAGACGCCATTGTTTAACTATTGTGTCTACTTCGTGGACAGATCATGGCATAATAGTCACCCATTCAGTATATTTGTCGCCCATTCAATTTTTTTTCAACCGATTAATAATTTCCCGAATTAAATTAGTCAATAATTATGTATGTATATAGGAATCTCACAACAAAAGACTGTTCTCTATTGCTCCATTCAGTCTATGAAGAAAACTGTATTGTTCTCGCCACAGCGACTAAAGCAAAAAATCAAGTTAAATTCCACGCAGACAATAAATCAGAACAGAAGGAAATTCCACGAACAAAGTGTTTAAAGGCTTTGTTTGAGATTTCTGAAACAAATTGCCGTAAGACAATGAGATCAATACACATTTCAATTTTAATAGAGAAATATAAATTATTTGTTTTGAAAGGAGAAACTGATGTGGAAGTAAACAGTAAAGTGGTGGGCGATTTATACAATATAGCGATACAAAATTATTTTCCCGTGTTACCGTTGGGTGACTATAGTTAAGTAGTACAGATAGAGCAAAAGTTGATACGATATCTAGTCGACTGGTCAAATAACTTACTTGAACTATACTTAAAATGTCACTTACGGGATATCCCGTAAGTGGCATAGAAATAGTGGTTGTAGCAAAAATAAAAGTACTTTAACAGCTCAGAAGTCCAGCATATTTGCTCAAGTAACTTAGTTTGAATTTGATGTCTAAAATAAAATCTATCTTTATATAGAGTATTTTTATACCCTGCATAACAATTAAAACAAAACAAGTCTAACTCCATTCCCTCCCACAGATGCACAACCTCCGCCACAACAACGGGCACGCGTACAGCACGCACGTCCCGCGCGGCATAGACACTCGTGCGCAGACGACGCAGCTAAGTCACGTGACGCGCTCCTCCCGGCGGACGGCGCCCGCGCACGCGCTCTCCGTCGAAATGCTGCAGCGACACGGACTTATTGATTTTAAACGTTGATATTGAAGTTGGTTTGATACTTTTATGAGTGAAGTTTATATTGAAGTGGGTATGTTTATGTGTATGAGTGTGTAGGGCATGTTTGGATTAATCCTGACCTTATAGTATTATATCCATTACCCACCTATAGATTTTTTGCAGCGCCATTTATGTTTGGAGTAGGCTTGTGATTATAGGTTATATATTATATTGTTCCAAGGATCTGATAAAAAGGAATAAAATGGCTTAGACCTAAGACGACCCACTGACCCCATAACTGCGTAATTTGTTTATGCGAATCTGTAGTGCCACTTAAAAGTTTAGTGCTTTTGATTGTTTTCAATTTTGGTTTTAATACTCGAAAATCTTTTAAATCACATTAGAGATGATTTTTTTTGCTGTCTGTACCAAAAAGAAAGAAAGACGTCATTTTTGCGTGACTACTGGAGTTAAGAAACTATTGGAAAAAATGGTAAGATACAAAGTTACAACCTTCTTACATTAGATGAATGTATTAATTATTTTTCACATCTCATGCTCTAAAAGTACGCCAATATAGCCCTACGAAGCGGGAGTAAAGTGACCACTTTAGTCCCTAGGGAGAAAAAGTAATTCGTTTTTTAATTTCCTTCATGACATAGACAAACTCAAACAGCCAGTTAATATACTACTATTATCTGTGGAGTGTGGACCATCTTCATTGCGAAAATGTTGAGAGTTTTAGTTCCATGGTTTTTCCGTAAGGAAGGTGGCACCATGAGTTTTAAATTCTTAATCTGTGACTGGTTTAGAAGAAAAAACTGACCGCGAATATTTCAGAATTTTTGTCGAGTGTAAATTTGTTCGGTTTTATATAAATTTATTAAGAATGTCCAGTGACAGTGAAGAGTTTGACGTCGAGCAAAGAGCAAAAGACATAATAGATAATCTTTTGCCGCCAAAAACGCGGAAGATTTACCTACAAACTTACGAAAGTTCTATGGACTGGATGAATAATAAATGTTTTGTACTAAATTGACCATTTTTCTCGCACTCGAAGTGAAAAGTACAGTTTGAACCTCGAGACTAAACGCCAACTTAATATATCCTCGGTTTAATTGACTCCCTCGCACGCTCGGGAGTCAAACCACCTCTGGTATATTATGGCTTCGTTTAGTCCCTCGATATAAAATATACTATATTTGGTCAGTTTTTGAGTGAAAATTCTACTTGTATAGGCTGTGCTAACCCTTCATCAGATACTTTTGAAACAGGCTTTACAAAAAGCTGATCTACGCAAACTCTGGATCTGTGTAAAATCGCGACGAGAGATAAATACATATTATAAATAGATAATCCTGACCTTTTAAAGATTTTCATGATGAAATTATTCAAATATTCTGAAAACAATTTATAGTTCATCTTCGTAAGTAATTATACAGAAAAGCGTAAATAATGTTAAGAAGTGTGGCTAAAGCTATCGCTGGAATATTATTTTTTTAATTTAAAGTATACGACTTGGTTAAATACCTATTAAATATTAATGATGTAAAATAAACAATTATACATGTGATCAGGATATATTTCATACTTAAATATAATTAACTGATGCAGCTGTAACCCGATATTTGACTAGATTATTATTTTACTTGAGATCAAGTTTATTTTTTAATGCTTACAATTATGTCTTTTTTAATCGATGGCTAAGATTTTTAAATTAAAACACTAATCTAATTAGTATTACTTTAAGCAATTACCCAGTAAATGTGACCGATTTGCTACAGCTATTTAAAAATAATACCAACCTTTAGAATAAACTAGCTGATGCCTGCGGCTACGCCCGCTTTACAAATTATATACTAAAACCTTCCTCTTGAATCACTCTATCTATTAAAAAAAAACCGCATCAAAATCTGTTGCGTAGTTTTAAGGATCTAAGCATACATAGGGACAGACAGGCGCGGGGGACTTTGTTTTATAATATGTAGTGATAGTGATTATCCCATGATCTCTCCACGAAGTAGACACAATAGTTAAACAATGGCGTCTCGACCAAATCGGTCATTCGACAGATCATGATTTGTACATCGATATTATTTATCTCAAAGTTCCACCTGTTCAATCTGTATTTGACATACTTTAGATAATTTCATCATTATCTGCCTAGCCTTTTTTTTTTTTTTCTTTTTTATGTAGCCACGAGCTCCCCTATTACTTTAGATAATTTCAGAAAATTATAATTTCGAAAATCTCATTATTGAAGATTAGTGACATAATATGATTTTTCCCTCCATTTTATTTTAATCACTGAATCTTGGAGACAAGCTTATCCACTGTCTTACAAAAAGCCAGGTTTTTAATTTAAAATCTGTGAAGGAGCTTTAGAAAGACTTTCATCTTAATTTCTGTTTTAGCTTTTTATTTATTGCTTGTCTAATGATATAAATACAGGTTACTATTTATTATTAGACAAGTTATAAATCTACTCAGACTTTTAATATGTAACAGACCTTTCATAAACAAAATATGTTCGTAAGGATTTGGTATTATTTTTCTTCCGAGCTCGATGATTGAGCTCAGCTGGGTCCGACTTGATTCCTGTACTATTGGTTTCGGTCAATCAATCAATCACTCGGCCTAAGTACTTTTGTATACGTAGTTTCGTACAATGTAAAAATAGATACTTAAAAACATTATATATACCTAGATATTTCCATGTACAAAAACTTTTATAATAATATTGTAACCTTCTATTATAATCAATTCTTAATTTTATATAACTAGCCCAAATAATTCTAAGATAAGCTTAGATTAAATTTGTATGTATCGTTCCTATTTTAAATTAAGTCTCCAAAGCCTTTTCTTCACACGAGCAGTCTGAAGCTAAACAAAAAAGGTGAGACCCAGTAACCAACAATAGCAGGTATGTACTTAAATACCTATAGATGGAAAATCTGCGTAACGACGACGCTTGTGTGAATATGCCTTTAGAGATATTTGTGGTTCGTCGAATGATATCAGAAAATAATCGGACCAAATGTAAATAAAACTTTGTAAATATATATTTTTTATGTTTCTAAATGTTTGTGTGTAAGTTAGTGTTATCAATGTTAGTTTTTTTATATTCAATGTGATACTAATCTTTAAAGAATATACGATGAATAAAATTATAAAAAATGAATGTTTTTGTTTTATTTTGAACACGTGCCGAGGTAAATATTGGCTGAGGGATTTTTTTGCTTGTACCATAGAAACAGATATTCCGATACATACTTTCCTCTAGCGATACCAAAAAAAGTAATAAGAGATCCCTTACAATTCTATCTTTAATATAACAAAGTATTTGTTTGTCACATATTTTTATTGCTATGACAATAAAAAATTGCGAATATATCTACCTCCGATTCCATCAATTCATTTTATGAATTTTTGCATTCATTTTCAGAATACCAGTATTATTTCTGCAACACGTAGTTTTATTTCGAAACTCACTGATATTCCTAAAATAAAATATAACCAAGTCTATTTTAAAAAGAAGGAATAAAAAGGAGACATAACCGACCAGTTTCTATCAGGCTCGAGCAACGTCAAATCAGATTATCGAAAACACAGGGAAAAAGTAATCCAAAGAGATTAAAAACTTCTTGGATAAGTCTCGCTGGTGTCTTATAATCCCAAGTCGGCGGAGGATTACTGATCACGTGTCTAATCAAGACAGATAAAACTGTTTTAGAGCATTTGCGCATTTAGAGCAAATTATATAGATGACAAAAATCGCAATCACCACATCAAAACCGCGTTCAAGACTATCAGTGTCATAATTGCTACGGAAAACACTGTCAGCTGTTGAACGTCGTTTAGAAGAATAGAATAGACTACTCTTTATTATGTACACCATAAAAATTACAGATACAAATGTAAAACATTTTACAAAGGGTGACACAATGGGCGGTCTTAACACTAAAAGCGATCTTTTAAAGACAACCTTTGGATGGATTTAAGGGGGAAGGAGAGACAATACTGCAGGTAACCTGTGGTGTACCATTTACATATATACAATAAATATATATATATACATACATAAATATATACATCATCATCATCATCATTTCAGCCGAAAGACGTCCACTGCTGGACATAGGCCTCCCCCAAGTGTCGCCACATTGACCGGTCCCATGCGACTCGCATCCAGCGGACTCCCGCAACCTTCACCAGGTCATCGGTCCACCTAGTGGGAGGTCTTCCAACGCAACGTCTTCCGGTTCGCGGTCGCCACTCCAGAACTTTTCGGCCCCATCGGCCATCCGTTCTGCGAGCAATGTGACCTGCCCACTGCCACTTAAGTTTGGCAATTCTTCGGGCTACGTCGGTAACCTTGGTTCTCTTGCGGATGTCTTCATTTCTGATTCGATCGCGCAAGGAAACTCCGAGCATAGCCTTCTCCATTGCCCTTTGGGTGACTTTAAGCCTTCTGATGAGGCCCATTGTGAGCGACCACGTTTCGGTCCCGTATGTAATCACTGGCAACACACACTGGTCATAGACTTTCGTCTTGAGACACTGCGGTAAGTTGGACGAGAAGATACCGCGCAACTTCCCGAACGATGCCCAGCCGAGTCGGATTCGACGATTGACCTCTTTCTCGAAGTTAGACCTACCTAACTGGACCATTTGTCCCAGGTACACATAATCGTCTACAACTTCGAGTATAGAGTCTCCGATTTTGATAGGAGTGGGTGTGACAAGGGCATTCAACATGACCTTGGTTTTGTCCATTCATTCATTTCATTTTAAAACCCACTCTTCCGGAAGCTCTACTGAGGTCATCGAGCATCGTCCTGAGGTCCTCCATGGTCTGAGCCATGACCACTATATCGTCGGCAAACCGAAGGTGAGTGATGTACTCGCCATTGACGTTGATGCCTAGCCCTCTCCAGTCCAGAACCTTGAAGACATCCTCCAGTGCAGCGGTAAATAGTTTCGAAGATATGACGTCTCCCTGTCTCACACCTCGCTGCAGGAGGATAGGTTCCGAGGCTTGGTCCTGAAGTCGGACTGACATGGTGGCGTTTTTGTACAAACACTTCAACATCTCGATGTACCGACAGTCAATTTGGCACCGTTGGAGAGACTGCAGTACAGCCCAGGTCTCGATCGAATCGAAGGCTTTCTCGTAGTCCACAAACGCTAAACAGAGGGGCAGGTTATACTCTTCGGTCTTCTGTATAACCTGCCGCAGCGTATGTATGTGGTCCACGGTGCTAAAGCCTTTTCGGAAACCGGCTTGTTCGGTAGGCTGGAAATCGTCGAACCTGCGCGCGAGACGATTCGTGATGACTCTTGAAAACAACTTGTAGACATGGCTTAGAAGTGAGATGGGCCTATAATTCCTCAACCGGGCATTGTCGCCCTTCTTGAAGAAGAGTACCACCACACCCCTGCACCATGCCTGTGGCGTATTTCCCTCAAGTATGACGGAATTAAACAGCTTCTGAAGGGGCCTTAAGAACCGGTTTTCCACCCGCCTTCAGGAGTTCGGCTGTAGTTCCGTCATCACCCGGTGCCTTGTTGTTTTTGAGTTGCTTCAGAGCCATCCTAATCTCGTACAGGCTGACGTCCGGGATGTCTTCGGTATAGTGTCGGGTCAGTCTAGCTCTTGGGTCGTTTGCTAGATCTACGACGGGTTTATTGGTTGACGTCTACAACTGTCCATAGAAGCTCTCGATCTCCCTCAGAAGCTCCGGTTTGGTGGACAAGATCCTACCATCGTCGGTCTTCAGTTTCGTGAGCTGGCTCTGCCCAATAGCCAGATCTCTTGCAAATATCTTGGAGCCTTTATTCCGCTTAATCGCGTCTTTAATACACTCGGTATTAAAGCGGCGGAGCTCGCTCTTCAAGGATTTAGAGATCCGTCTATTGAGCTGCCGGTATTTACACGCCTCGTCTGAAGGACTGCAGGATCATCTCACGCCGCTCCTTCATGAGCTTGAGAGTGTGATCGGAGAGTCTCTTGTTCTGATCTGTACGACGTGCCTTGAAGAACTTAGACCCAGTCGCTTCCACGAACACATCGTTATATTCGTCCACTGAGCTTCCTAGGCACTCGAAACGGTTCTGGAGTTCAAGCTGGAAGCTCTCGGGGTTTTGGATTTGGATCTGTGCTGGACGGAGCGTAGACCTTATCAGTTGATACCTTTCAAGCTTGATATTGATGTTCAATGTGCCTCTTACCATGCGGTGATCGCTCCCGGTTTTCACCGAATTGATCACAGAGACATCATTGAACATTTGCTTCTTGGTAGACATGACTTGGTAGAAATATATACAAAACTTACATAAATATATACAATATTATAAGAAGATATAGATATTATATTATTTTATTAGAAGTGCTAATTGCGTTCAGTTTCGATGGTAAAATCCGCCTTTATTTGGTCTGAACCTGTTCCAAATTCAAGCAATGACGCTCCGAAGTAGGAGGGTTTGGGTTTTGGGTTTGAGGGTTTGGGGAGGTTTGTACGCAACCTTACAAATGGTAGTAAGTACTTTAATTTGTAATAAGTACATTGGAATTAAGAACATCATGTTCGACTCCACGACCATACACGGGAGCCAGGAACTTGAGGCAGAATTCCAAAGTGAAATCTAGTTATACTGCATAACATAGCATCACGCCAATAATCCCTGAAGGGTTAGGCAGGGGTATACCTGATAGGCATCATTTATGTCATGTTGTTCGACTACTTTGTGATTTAAACCGTCATAGATCGGATTCAGTTTAGGTCAAATTTGTATAGAAATCGCTGCATAAACCTTCATGCGGTGAAGCCGGCTTTTGTATTGCATAACAATTGCGGAATCTGTTAAGTAATAATCCCGTACTATGGATTTCCCTGACGACAAAAACGCCAATTTTCATAGGAATTCCTTATCTGATACTACAGAGGAATCACATTAACATTGTTTTCGACTCGGAGAATATCTCATTTCATTTCAATGTTTATTGTGGCCTGTAATTTTAGGTAGGTGCTGTAACTTCATTTTAGTTTTGCTTTAGTAGGAGAGGTAAATGATTTCATTTTAAGTCACTTCAAAATTAATAAAACGTAATTAACTTATTTATTTATTTATTAATATAGGTTCACCAACAGCTTCTGTATACAGCGTTTAGGTATACATAGGTTTTACAGTCTTGGACTTACACAGTCGTCAATTGCAGGATAGCCAGCATTCACAAAAATAATTGTTAACATAAGAGAAAAAAAAATCGTTAAAATGAGTGGCTATAGACATGAAATACTAGTAGACCCTACATTTAAGAGATTACTTAGCTTACGAAACATAATACAAACTTAAGTTTTATTTTTGGTTATAAGTACGGCGGCGTATGTGGTACGGCACACGTAGTTTCCAATGTACAATATACTTTGTTTATTAAATTACTTTCTTGAAAGTTGAAACTTTAAATGTTTGTCATGATACGTGATTTGCTAAATTAGCAGCTAATTATATATTCATTTTTTTATATATTTTAAGACACATGTAGTATGAGTTCATACTGGTTTTTGTACCCCAACAGACCTTTTGAAATAATAACATTTTACTCAGAAATAAAAACAAAGCATATACATAGGATTTAATTACCTTCTCTGAATCACAATGGTTATAACCCGTAATAAAACTGTTATTACAAAAGAAATGAACAAATAAGTAATTTCAAACAAACTGATTATGGAGCCGCCAAAACTCAGGGAGAAAACACCACCGTAAGTAGCTGAAAAAAAAGCACAAAATTAATTACAATTTTTATTCTGTACAGTCTTGATGAATATTACAATTTCGTAATAATTATTCCTTGTTTTACCCTTGACTAATCGTAATTAATCATAACAAAGGCCAATGAGCCGTGAAATTATGGAATGAAAATGAAAAGGAGTGGAAATAATTGTAACAGCCCAAATACTTGCAAAATGTTTTGTTTTTTTCAGAAAAGCTTGCTTTTTGTCGTTAGCCATTCATGAGGAAGGAACTTCTTCACAACACGTCCCTGACTGTTACTTAATTCAAGCTCCTAAACATAAATTATCGCGTTTCGCGTTCGACCGGTCGACAAATCAACATCTTCTGAAGCTGGAAAACTTCAGGAGATGTTGATTCGTCGACCGTAGTGCTAACAACGACCGTGTCGAGTATAGTTGACTGTCATTTTTAAATCTAACAACCAGTAACCCGAAAGTCTAACAACCGGTCTTACCAAGTGTACAGGTCACGTAATAAAATATATATAATGTATAATAAAATGTATATAAAATAAGGCACGTAGTAAAATAAATAACACAGTTTGGTTTCAACGCGCACGTCTTACTCGCACGGCGGACAAGCAAAGAGTGTGCGGTCAGTGAAGCAACTCACTGCCCGCACCCCCACCACTGCCCGCCCCACCAGTAAGGCATGTCGGTATTTATTTATACACTACATCTACCTTTTACAAAATTAGAAAAATAGCATTATTTCGTATAAGTATAATCAAATACAAATCAGTTTATTTCAAGAACAATCATCAAATAATTTTAATAATGGTCTGAAAAACAATCATCTTTTTAATTTTCGTCACACACATTGTTATCGTTATTTCCTGAAGATTTATTATCCTCATTTGTGCAAACTTTCCAGTTTCCTTCAACCCTCTTCAAATGTACTATATTTCTACGTAACCGTTGTCCACTATCATGATTTACCAATTCAACATCGTTCCCTTCTTTATTTACCTCTGTATGTGTCGTATCCTTGAATGTAGTGGACAACTTGTTTTCCTTTTTTTCTTAACATATACTTTTTCTCCAATATCTATACTAAATTCCGTCGCTTGCCTCTTCCTATCTGCATATTCTTTTCCTTTGCTTTTCATTTCACTATCCCTGTCACTAGCTCCTGGATCAGTAAATTCTATATCTACAACGGAAGGCAGTTTATCTCTAAACTGACGTCTGAAAAAGAGTTCTGCGGGAGTTTTACCTGTGACGGAGTGGGGGGTGCTATTATACATAGTGAGATATATGAGCAAATCTTCTTGCCAATTAGATTTTTGGCTTTGGCTAATTCGTAAACGTTTTAATATACTACGGTTCTGCCTCTCAACTTCGCCATTTTGTTGAGGCCAATAGGGAATGGTATGAAACAATTGAATACCAAATTCTTTGCAAAAACTTTCAAATTCTGCACTAACAAACTGCCTACCATTATCAGCGGTAACGCTTACGGGTGTACCTAACCGAAAAAATACCTCTTTGAGCATGCTAATGGTGTGAGCAAAATCTATGTTTTTAGTGATTTTGATTTCTTTATATCTGCTATCATAATCGATTATGACTAAAAGATAATGTCCGGTAGGTAAGGGTCCAAGATAATCTATTGCTATATCAACCCAGGGTTGTATTGGCAGTTCTCTTCTGCGCATGGGGTTTGGGGGATTTGGAGTAGAAACCAGAGTGCAACTCTTACAAGCTCTAACACAAAGTTCAGCATGTCTGTCAATTTTGGGCCACCACACTTTGGAACGTAGTCTCATTTTCATGGCTACAATGCCCGGGTGGCCTTCATGAGCAGCTGCTAAAACTTTTGAACTCAAACATGACGGGATGACTATTTTATTCCCACGCAACAGTAAATTGTCTTGGAAACAAAGTTCTTGTTCAAAGACCTTGTAAATGTTGACACTCTGGTCCCAGCTATTGTTATATATTCCATTCCTGACTAACTTCAGCTCTGAATCTCCCTCACAAGCTTGCCTTAACTCACGCAATGTAATTGCTACAGGACGATATTGATCAACAACTAGGTTCAAATAATTATCATCATCAAAAGGCTGTGGAGACTTATTATCCGAGCAAAGTCTTGACAGTGAGTCTGCAATATTTTTCTTGCAAGGGCTATAGACTATTTTAAAATTGTACGATTGTAGGCGCAGAACCCATCGCTCGATTGGCGCACACGGTTTAGAATCGGTTCCGAATATCACCTCTAACGGCTTGTGGTCTCTAACAAGTTCAAAACTATCCTTGCCAAACAGGTACATATCAAAATGTTCCACTGCCCAAACCAACGCAAGACCCTCCTTCTCGGTCTGACAGTACCGTTTCTCACGGTCTGTGAGACTCTTATTGCCATATGCAATTATTCGGGGACCATTAGTGCCATGTTGGACGAGCACAGCTCCCAAACCAACTGGACTAGCGTCGGCATAGACTTGGGTGCGGTCAAGCGGATCATAGTAGCCTAAAGTTTTAATTTGAGTCATGGCACCCTTCAACCCATCAAAAGCACGTGTTTGTTTGTCTTGCCAATAAGAGGTGATATCCACACCTTTGCCTAGTTTTAATCTTAGAAGTTCGCGCAAAGGTTCGGGTCCATGTAGCCAAATTAGGGATCCATTTTCCTACATAATTTACTAGCCCTAAGAAGCTTTGTACTTCCTCAATGACTGTTGGTTCTCGAAATGACTCTATTGCCTTTACATATTTGTCGAGAGGCTTAACTCCGTTACAAGATAACTGAAGACCGAGAAAATCAATTTGATTTACTCCATATGCACATTTTTTATCATTTAGCAGAACATTGTTGTCTTTTAAAACCTGTAAGACTTTTTTGAGCCTTGCGCTATGTTCGGTCTCGTCGCTACCGTAAACAACTATGTCGTCAATGAAATTATCGACTCCTGTACAAGGCAAGAGAACCCTTTCTATTTTTTTTTTTTTAAATATTCGGGAGCGCACGAGATTCCAAACATGAGACGCTTGTACCTAAATAATCCTTGGCTACAAATAAATGTCGTAATGTGTCTACTGTCTTCACTTATCTCTAATTGGTGAAATGAACTTTTTAAATCAAGTTTGGAGAATACTTTGGCATTTCTAAACTTTGGAATTAATTGTTCCATAGTGGGCAGGGGATGCTTTTCCCTAATGATAGCTCGATTGGCTCTCCTCATGTCTACACAAATACGGACGTTGCCATCCGCTTTTAAAACAGGTTCCAATGGAGAGATCCAATCAGATGGGCTATTAACTGGCTTTATAACGTCTAACTCAACAAGCTCTTGGATTTTTTTATTAATTTTAGACTAGCGGGACAGGGACTCTTCCACAAGGCTGAGCAACTGGTTTAATTGATTTATCTATTGTGATATGAATTTGAACATCTTTAAATTTAGGAAACATACCATCGTTTGCATTTACTCCCAATCCAATTTTTAGAACACCAAGGCACATGACGGTGTCTTTCCCTAGTAAATTTCTAGTGCCATCTTTTACAACAAAAAATGTTTCTTTGGCTCTAGAGAAATTGTTACCAATTGTTATGGTAGAGTCAAAAGACCCAAGTACGGTTAAAGCATTACGACTTCCTTAGGCCATAAATCTCTTGTTGGGAGATTTAACTTGATTTTCAACAAGGACTCCGACTGTTCTTGAGAATTTGCCACGTTACATCGTTAATTATATTACATTTACTGCCAGAGTCTATTATCATCTCAATTTCAAGACCCCCTAGCGTACATTTAATGGTGTCGTCATTATCAATGTGAAAAATATAATCTACCTCTACAGACTTGCTTTTGGATTTCTTATTAGGTTTAGAAGAGCTATCACTATTTTTACGTTTTTCCGCCCTAGTTCTACACTATTTGCGAAAATGTCCAACAAACCCACACTTAAGATACTTCTTATCTCGGGGTGGACAATATTTAACATCGCTTTTATGACTGCCACCACAACGTCCACATGAATTTGTATTTGAAGCCTTTTTAGAAGCTTCCACTCTATTAACCGGCAAATCTTTACTTAATCCCGGCAACCCAAAGTTATTAAGTTGTCGATTTACAGTCTCTAAAGCGTTGGCTTCGGAAATAATCTTGTCAAGGGTTACATCATCACCAAGGATCAGAATTGTTTTTCTTAATTTGGCTGACTCACACTTCTCGGTAATTTGATCGATCATGTGTTCATCAGGGGCAGTGAATTTGCATTTGGAGCTATGGTGTCCGAGTCTGACGAGAAACTTGTCAAATTTTTCCCCATTTTCTTGTTTAATGAGCCTGAACAAGTGACGCTCATAAACACGGCTTTGTTTAGGGGCAAAATATTCGTCAAGCTTGTTGACAGCAACAGTGAATACATCATTGTTATCACTAGTTGTTTCTACATGTGCACCAGGAATATTATAATATATTTCTTGGAGGGGTAACCCACCCATGTGTAAGAGCAAAGCCCTTTTTGCCTCAGGTGTAGTAACATTGGTGGCCGTTAGGTACAATCCTAGTGCACGTTTCCACTTTTCCCAGCGTAAACCAACTGAAGCTGGTTCACCGTCACAGTCCAAAGACTCTAGAGGTGGTATATGCGACATACTTGTGGTCTGCCTGGAAGGAAGGATTAATTTCCATTTTAGGTACCGTTCCGAATTAATCGAACTACCTCTTGATCTTATGGTATTTACCCCAGTCTATTTAGACTGTTATCCATATCAAGATCATTTAGGTACCGTTTGCTTAAGCAAACTACCTCTGACGACAATGTTAACTTTGATTATTGACAGAAGAAAAAGTGTTACTTTGAAATTTTGAACACAGGGAATGTCTATCACTGGAATCAAGGTTACTCAATAACGCAAATAATAATTAATAATTGGTAGTCAGAAGGAGCCACACAGTATAACAAGCTTATTAATATCTTGATCTAACTTCCTTACGATCATATTTAGATAACAACAGTCTTCAATTACAAATCAAAATAATGTTTAAAATGAATATTTAATTCGCTTAGTATTCTTAACACTCCAATTCTTTTCTACCAATAATCACAGCATCTATCATTGCCGTACTACAAGTTTCATTATTATACGAATATTTAGGTACCAATCAATGTAACTAAATCAGTTTTCGTTTTGAAATAATAACTGCCTTTAACATTTTATTATAACAACTTAATAAGCATTATCATATTTATTCCAAGGATCGCTTAAAATAATTTAGAGATGGTAACAAATTAGAAATTATTATGTAAGGCATCAATATACAACAAACTGATTTGCTACCGATTTACCCCTTGGTTACTTTGTAAACACTCAGTTTTTATTTATTTTTTTCGGCACGTACCTTATATTTTGTATCCTGGCAGGGTCGCCACTTGTACAGGTCACTATTAAGCACGTAGTAAAATAAAACAACACAGTTTGGTTTCAAAGAGTGTGCGGTCAGTGAAGCAACTCACTGCCCGCACCCCCACCACTGCCCGCCCCACCAGTAAGGCATGTCGGTATTTATTTATACACTACACCAAGGAGTATCATATTGCCCAGTTGCCGAGTTGTGGGGGTCAGATTGGCAGATATTCAGCTGCATCCGGTTAGACTGAAAGCCGACCCCAAGATAGTTTGAGAAAAGGCTAGGTGGATGATGAATGAAATTGTATAACTTTTAGGGTCATGGATTTGCGCAAAGTAACGGCTGATAGCAGATAATCGAAGCTCTCACTGTAAACCATTTATTGACATTAAACGCACCACTATCAAATACTGACGTAATTTTACTAATAGTGTACACGGAAAATAACAATGACTGACAGATTATATACTGGTCTCCATTTGCAACGGATTTACACCAATTGTCGACAAAATTACTACAATTTATTAGTGTGCGTAAAACGTCATGCGATTTTGCTTTTAGGTCAGCGTGACTTTGACAAATTGAGGGTAGACCACTGTGGTAATTAGAGTTTCGGGCGGAATAAGTGCGTATGGAATCCTCTTAGTAATAATTGTGTCGTTCACAATGCTCAATCACAGTAATGGTCGGAGAAAATATTCGCAGGTTTTTGCAATGGGCATCAATCTTGGAACATAATAATTAAAAGTTAAATGCTGCTTGACTTGAATGGGATTGGAAAGATTTAGTTTTTTTTAATGTCCGCAAGAAAAATTTAAGAAGTTCCCACCAAAATTGGAATTTTGTGGAAAACCAAAAGTTCTCTTTTTGTGGGACTAATGTATTCGGTGAAGACCATATCCATTGGGTTAGGTCTATAAAATCAATATCTGTTCATCTCTTCGTACCTTAGAGACTTCTAAACGAATGAACCGATTTTGTTGAAATTTTGCACACGCCAGGAAACAGACAAAGAAAAAATGCATTCCAACGCATGCTGGGAACAACTAGTACTTTATGAAAATAACTGGGGAAGCTCACGAATAAGGTAGTCCTCAACTTCGTTTCAAACATTTCCTACTATTGGACGATCCCTATAGTCTCTCAAAGTAGGCAAAATTATTACTGTTTCTAATTTGTGCAGCTGGAGCGTGAACTAACGACCTTAATTGTCTGAATAATACGGGAAATGTCGGTCGAATGGCGACGGGTCGCGTCCCTAATCACGTTACGACTAAATAGGGTGTATGTTCGTATTATTGTTATTGTGTACTTTGAAATAAACGTTTGCTCCGTGAAAAGGAGGCTACCTCAACGGAAAGGCAATGATGTGACGCAAAATATGTTCCACCTCCCTTCTTGTCATTTTTGACATCTGCGCTGCAACCAACGACACCGTCTAAATGGCGAATAATAAGAAGAATATGAAGCAGGGACTCAACGAAGTAAAAATAAATAAATGAGGCGCAGTCTGTTTTAACGTGTTTTTTGTGTAGCTATGGTATTTGTTTAAAGCAATGCTGTATTCTTAAACTTCAGTTATAACGGGCTTGGTAAAAACACTAACATCTTTATTAATGCGTATTATAAAGAGGTAAAAGGAGACAATTTTTTTTAGGCCCACATGGACATTGCGTTTATTATTCATATTACACCAAAAATAAGTAACAACAAAAACACACATTTCAACAAACAAACAAATCATTTTTGTTGTGGTCAATGTCCATTTGACAGAAAATACTTACGTGAATAGGGACGTTTTTTCCGTTTGCAAAAAAAGTACGGTACCTAGTGGTAATCATATCTGCTTTAATTAAAACAGAATAGAATATAAAAAGAAATATTATTAAACTGTGAGCATTTTAATGCTATTTTTAAAGGTTTTTTCAAATCAAATCAAATCAAATGTAGATGTAAATAGTTTAAACAATCAACGTGTCACGGAGCGTTATAAATCCGCCTTTTTTGTGGTTGACATAAAGAGTAAATGTCAAAATAATGAAGTTGCCTAACTTCTTTATTTTGACATTTACTCTTTATGTTTATTTCGATTTTCGTAAAAGTGTTTTTGCAGTTTTCGCATTTATTCCGGTTAGACAAGGCTTGGCTAATATAACCACTGTAATCTAGATATTTTAGGGAAGAAATCAATGAACGTTTAATTATTAAACGCTACAATTTATGTGGGTGGCCTAATCTCCAAACAAAAAAAAATTGTCGCCTTTGTTTGTGAGTTTGCATGTATAGGGTAATCTTCGGAACAACTGATCCGATTCTGAAAATTCTTTCACTAACGTTAAAGCCACATCATCGTCAAAGGCTACATTGAAAACGTTCCCGTGGTTAATTTCTGTACATCAAGGGAGCGAAGCCGGGAGCAAAAGCTAGTTGCTAAATAAAGGTGTCTCAGGTCAGGGATTACACAACAAGGATATCCTTTTTAGGGTTCCGTACATCACAAGGAAAAAACGGAACCCTTATAAGATCACTTTCTTGTCCTATTTTTCAAGGTAGCATCACTTTCAAGAACTTTGAAAGTTTTCTTATTCATCAAAATGAAGAAAATATCTTCACTATATTCTAGTACACGTAGTCCAGTAGTAGTAGTAGTATGTTGTAATAGTAGTTTCTTCACTGTATTCTAGTTTGATCAGAAACCTCAGAAATTATAGTAATTATGAAACTTGTCGAGCTCATCTTAAGCTTGAGGTGAAGCGTATTACATTGAGCGGTCGTCCTTACTTATGCGTGGAATGACGTCCAGTATAATTATATATATATTATTATAAAGAGGTAAAGTTTGTGTTGCTGTTTGTTTTGTTTGGATTGCCTCGTTGTCTTGTGGTCGCAAGGGTTCGATTCCCGGGTCGAGCAAAGTGTTATTGGGTTTTTCCATCAGGATTTTTTCAGTAGTTGCCACGGTGTTTTGATTTAGACCCGGTTGATGGCAATAGCCCCCCCCCCTCTGCCCTTTTTCATGGGACCTGAATATAACTGGCAAAATGTGGGTTGTACTATTAGGTAAACCTTTGCCTAACCCTTCAAAGATTACAGGCGTGACGTTATGTGTAAAGTTTGGAGGTAGGGGGTATTGTTATCCCCAAGTGTCATAAGCTTTATTAAAAAAAAGGACGGTCCTGTTGGAATAGTTCCATAAATCACGATAGCGGACCCACGGATTAAACTTAATAAAATTATATTATTTAAGTATCTACTATAAGCAAGCATCTTCATAAGATATAGCCTAAATCTTTTGATTATAATATAAACTAACCTAGTTCCATGTTACATGTTTATGATCAAATTTGAGGTTAATTTAAATCTTGGAGCTGTGTCTCGAAACAACAGAATTAATTAACATTGTGTACTAACTAACGCCACTGTTTGTTTTCGTAAAGGTTGAGAATATTAGAGTGTTGTAATTTTGACTGATGTTTACAAAGACTTAGATCATTAGATTCGCTCTACCGCCTGAAAGAATGGTCAGGTTTTGTTTCGATGACAGTAACTTTTGTATAGAAATGTCTCATTTACTCACACTCAAAATCAAATCTAATGCTTACAGTGAGTTCTGCATTTAATTAACACTCAACTAACATTGTGTACTCACTAACGCTACTGTTTGTTTTCGTAACGGTTGAAAATGTTAGAGTGTTGTCAGTTTGACTGATGTTTACAAAGATTTAGATCAATAGATTCGCTCTACCGCCTTAGAGAGTGGTCAGGTTGCATGCGTGCAACATTGAATACTAATTCTAGAGTTTACAGCAAGTTGTGCGATCTTACTCTTTTCTTTACTTTTTGCGTAGTCATAGCATAGATAATGAGCAATTAAAAATAATGTTGAATACCAACTGAATTTGTAAGGTTCACGAACTTAAAATAAGTGTTGCGGCTTGGAAAACAATACAATACAGTACAATACAATCCAGTTCACACAATACAAGATAGAAACACTTCAAGTTCACGGAAATCGAGTGGAACACAGATCTAGTGCAAAATCGTGCCGTGGTAGCAGATAGGCTCACGGATTTAAACAAAATATAACTGGTGAAATGTTGGTGTACAGTCGTGGTCTTTTCCGCCTGATCAGTTAAACATTTTTTCGTTTAAATCATGTGGAGGCGCCGAGGCACGCCCCCTTAAAGTTTAGGCCTATTAGGAAAGCGTTAACTTTGGCGCGCTAAATAACAATAACTCTCGTTTGGCGTGCGTCGTCAGTGCGCTCGGCCGATCAGTATCTTTACATTTATTAGTTCTGTACAAAGTCAACGGGGCGGGGTTAGAGAGCGTTTCTATGTTTTAAGTGTAAGAAAAAATTAGCTTAATGGTGATCAGGCGGGAGTGTCCTCGATAGTACATTATGAGGTTCATAAACAAAAGCTGCACGAGATCCTAAATAAAAACATCACATCTTTTATCTCCGAAGGGTTACGCAGAGATTTACCTTTTTTACAGAAACCCACATTCCGCCAGTTAATGGGGCGAGCCTATTGCCATCAACCGGGCACAAATCAAATATCCAATAATACTTTGCCCGACCTGGTAATTAAACCCAAGACCTTATCCTGAGCAGTCAACCTTGCGTCCACTAGACCAACGAGGAATAACTAACAATAACCAGTTCGGTTGAGTAAACCTTTACTCATTGTTTCGGCGTTACACGTGTCCCACAAAACCAATAATATGTAATATCCGTTTCTTCGAAATATGTTGGGTACCCATTTAATACTCCGAAGATCTATTGGAAGGTTAGTTGTGACAAAAATAAAATATATATTATGTTAGAAGCCGACCCTAATACAGTTGGAAAGAGGTTCTGTAGATGATGTAGTGTTACTTTTCGCAGTACATTTATGGCAGTTTTTCATTTTGAACTAAAGAGCAAGGATATTAAATGAAAACATTGGTGACGTTAGTACGATAACACAAATTGACAGAATAATCAACAATAATCGGACGTATGATTTTTTTTTTTTTCGGATGGGAAATCATCAAATGACTCCTCCCGCTCTGGGCGGAGCAAATACAAATAATTTATTCGCATAACACAGGTTCAGAGGATGTTAGAGAAAGTTCATAAGGTACACTGTATTATAACCATGCTAGGTGTGCAAATATGTTAGGAACATTATTGTAAAATCGCTTTACATGCCTGGCTACAAAGCCAAACATATGCTGCCACAGAAGCTCTCTTTAACGTATTAGTCTAATCAGACTCATCCACAAACTTTCTCTCCAACACACACACACACACACACACACACACGCACGCACGCACACACACACACACAAACTTACATTTATAAAAACCACTCAACGTACTTTAACATTACTTTAATACTCTCTTGTGTATCTTTTTTCTTTTTTAATAAGCTCACTAACAGTTTGAAACTTTTCTTAGTTGTTGTGATACCAGATGTAAGCTATCAAATGTGTGACTTTAAACAGGTGGGGACCTGGTGACCTGTATTACAGGTGTTACTACCTACCACAGGCACCAGCAATCCACAACCAAAAATCGTTGGCCACTGCTGAAGTGAAAATATTGTCTGTATTTTTTGGCTTGTGGTGAGAATTAAACACACTTATTATATTATTATATATTAGAATTTATTCATATTCAGAGTTACAATGTCATTTAGAATATGGATGGTCACACAATTAAACACATAATTAAATTTGAATTAGTAAATTATGAGTAATAATAATGTCATGCAAATTAATAATAATGTCATATGTCAAAGTAATTAGCAGGAGGGAGTGTCAGACTTTAACTGACTAAAACCCATCCATGTTCCTTCATCGCTCTTTGTGTTCCGGGGCCACGGTATCTCTTTCGAATAGTCCCGCAGCCCCGGACATATGAAGATTCTAAGGAGATAAGTGACAAATCTAATGAGTTTTATATGCAATTGACAAATAGCAAGAAGTTTAAATACAATATAGACGAGATAAACAAAACTATCGAGACTAATTAAATAGCGAACATACAATATTTAAACCGATGGAAATATTTCAAACAATTAAAAATCTTAATAACACAAATGCAGCAGGAGTGGATGACATAACTACCAATGTTATTAAACTATGCGTACCATACATATGTCAACCGCTGTGTTATTGCTGATAACTCTAGAATTGATTTTGAGTACGTAGCTCACTCATGAGCGAGACGTTAGTATTTAATGTTGCACGCATGCAACCTGACCACTCTCTAAGGCGGTAGAGCGAATCTATTGATCTTAATCTTTGTAAACATCAGAAAAACTGACAACACTCTAACATTTTCAACCGTTACGAAAACAAACAGTAGCGTTAGTTAGTACACAATGTCACAATGTCTTTTTTTCTATTTTTGTGTGAAAATCTTAAAGCGGTTCACAGAATACATCTACTTACGAAGTTTCAACAGCATAGTTCTTATAGTTTCGGAAAAAGTGGCTGTGACATACGGACGGACAGACAGACTGATATGACGAATCTATAAGGGTTCCGTTTTTCGCCATTTGGCTACGGAACCCTAAAAATGTTGTAAACAAACAGAAAGTCAAGGTTGTGATGATCTCCCAAATATCATTTACCATACACAATTTCTTGTCTAACGATGACACAACTCTCTTTGTGAAATGTGAAAATGCAGACACATTTTTATGAACAAGACATAAACAAAGCAATAGACAAAATAATACACTGGTTACATTCTTATAACTTACAAATTAATATGGAAAAAACTAAAAGGATCCAATTCCAAACCCATAAAGGAAAGCCATTGACGTTAAAGGTTAAATATAATGACACTATGATCGAACAAGTAGCAAGTACTAAATTTCTGGGGATAATGTTGGATCAGTAATTGCGACTGGAAAACACACGTCGATTACGTCTGTAATAAAATGTTGCGTAGACAAATAAGACAGATTTCTCTACGCAATAAAAAGATTAAAAGTCACGGTATCAACAGAAGCTGCTCTTTGTGCTTATCACGGATACGTTTCGTCCGTACTGGCTTATGGTCACTTGCTGTGGGGTAATTCGGTGGATATTATAAAAGCGTTTATAGTACAAAAAATTGTATACGTGCAATCTGTGGGGCCTGGTATACGGATAGTGGTAAGCCCTTGTTTAAAAAGTACAATATTCTGCCATTACCGTGTATGTATGTAGACTTACATTAGAGAGTTATGCCTATTTGTAAAACAACATCCGGAATATTTCACTAAAGACAAAGATGTAACCAAACGAAATGTAGTTCCTAGAAACAAAAATAAATTTAAACATGAGCTCTGTTTACCGCAATGTAGGCTCGAATTGTATTAGAGGAACTAGTACATAATTGCTGTAAAGATGTCAAATTACCGGAGGCTTTTAAAGATCAACCCTTGATTATGTTTTAAAAAAAAAATAACGCAGTGGTTAAAAGATAAATGCTTTTATTATCTTAATAAAGGGAAGGGAATAAAGATAAAAATCAATAATATTGGATAAAACCTTATGATAATTAATTGGAGTTCAAATTAATATTTAATTATGGCATTATCAATTACAATTTAATCTGACATTTTATGTTTATCTCTTGAACATAAATCTTTGACATCAATTAAATAATTTATGCATTCCTCAAATCGATGCATGAGTGTTGTTGCTGACTATTTATTATTCTTATTTTATTTTGGTTCTGAATGCATATACTTAATTAAAACTAAATATTTTAATGATTATTTGCATATGTAATGGTAGAATGTAAAGGGGCCATTATAGTTTTAAGATCACAATTTGTAAACCTACATTCTGGCAAATAAATAAAATTATCTTAAGACCTTACTATTTTTGTGTTTTGACAGTTTTTAAGAAGACATGCGATGTATCGGGGTCGGCTTTCCTGAACTGGATGCAGCTAAATACCAAAACTATACATAAAGCCGCCGCCAATCTAACTTTCTTGCGCAACGCGATACTCCTTGGCAAGACTGGTTGTCAAACTTTCGCGCTTTGGGCCGGAACCAACAGCTTTTCGAGTCACGGAAGGGTCTCGGTATGTAACGACTCATCCATAACGTACCAAACCACTCCGTGAAATACTCACCGAGGTCGGTTCATTGAGAGTTGACCACCCATCCACAGATCGACCTCGAGAATCATTTCTTAGTAACCTAAAGATCATCCCGTGCCGCCACGAGTAGCCATGAGCTTCAAATATTTTTTTTGTACGGTTTCTAATGAAAGTAAAACATTACTTAAGTGCCATATTTTTGGACAGCCCTGCAATAGTATATGAAATATGGGTCCACGTGCCGATATAACTTAATTTATAGGTGTGAAATTGGGTCAGATAACGTCAGGGGTTGCCAAGTCACGTTACGTCACGAGGCCTATAGGTACTGACCGTACCTTGAAAAAGGTGTTAGAAGAGCCTTAATATTATTATGCTTAATAAAAACCCTTTTTGTTATAAGGGACAAACCTATTTGTACAGCGTGTGTGCCCTCGGAAGGTACGAAAGTAAATAAGGTGAGGAAATAAATACTTGGCGGCATATAAATGATCCCCTAATTTGCAACGCTTGGCACTGACACTGACACAAGTTGCAAACAATAGGCATGACGACAGTTTTAAAAATTGCAAATCTATTTAGTCCGTCAGTTAAGTATTGGAAATTAATGGACACGTATTTTTTGTTTTTGTAAAACAATGAACATTGACAAAGATAAAACGCATCAAAACTCGGGAGTGGGGTCTCGTGACGTCAGAACTAGCTAAAAATTATACCATGGCGTGACGTATTTAGAATTTTAAAAGCGTCGTATCTTCGTCAATTTTGGTTAACGTAACAAAAGAAAAAACACGGGTCAAATATTTTTTGGTAATCTAAGTGACGGACTAATTAGTTTTTTTTTTGTCGTCTCGCCTGTTACCAATTAGTTCTTAACACGTTCGAACGATAAAAATAAACTTCATTACATTAACTCTCTCAGTCCGGTGTTTGGTGTCCAGTGTGAAATACTAGTGCTGTGACATTTTGGCTACTTGTTGGTGACTTTTTAACACCTCACAATATTTAAGTAGCGTCTTAGACGCGTATTACAGCAATGCAGCAAGCGGCATGCCCCATTGTCGCTGAGGCTATTTATACTATAGGGAAAAAGGTATTTATAACTCTGAATATTATACATATTATAATATAAGCCCAAAAACGAAATTAATTTTCGTAAACAGCTTTAAAAGCCTTTTCCGGTTTGTTGGTTGAGTTTGTTTTCTAGAAATACGTTTCGGTTTAGTAAAAAATACAATGTACCGAAATAGAGCTGAGAAGGCTGATTATTTTGCCGTAAATTAATTTAGTAGCTCCTTTGAACGACTCATCAAATTATGATTGACGTTGAGATTAAGATATTTTAAACATTTGGCTTTTAATAACCAGTACACGTGTAATTAATGAATAAATAGCCAAAATACTTTGAAGATTCGTGACTTCGTTATGGGAAAGTACAAAGACTCCGTGAACAGTTCGTTATGAAGCTAAATTAGGTTATTACCTAAAATGTAATTGATGTTAATTTAGACACAGGCTTCGAAAATATTATAATTATAATCCGACAAAAGTGTTAGATAATTTTCGGTAAAGGTATAGAGTTGTGTAGATTAAAACTATTTCGTGACTTAATGTACATTTCTATGTGATATTCATTGGCTTAGCATTTCCAAACTATGCTAGGGTTGGCTTCCAGTATAATGGGATGCTGATACATGGAGCGACTGGACAGTGGATACGAAACGGGGCACAATTTTTTTACTGTGACCAATTTCCGTGTATTCCCGTTCGTCCCACTGACTTCGTCCCCGTAGTGGGGCGAACGGGAATTTACAAAAATAATATTAAATTTGTTCCCGATCGTCCCATTCATGATTTTTAGGGGGACGAATGGGAATAATTTATTAATTATTTTTTAGTCCTCTTGGTCCCACCAAATAATTTCAGACTGGTTGTTTTAATGGTAAAAAAAAAACCAAATTTTAAAATAAAAATCAGTCATTTATTAAGGAATAAAAATCACAGTTAAAATCACAGAATCAACTTTACGTACCTAGGTATCAAAATACACATACACTGAAACATTAAAACAAAATAAAATTCTCCATAAAACTAAAAATTATGATTAAAAAATCAGTCAGCTTCTTCAATCAGCTTCTTTTTGAAAAAAGAAACGTCCTAATTATTACAAAGTCACACTTGCTTATAACGCAAAAATGTGTCACTGTATACCTACATAAGCAAGCAAAAAAATTTGTTTTTTTTTTACCATTAAAACAACCAGTCTGAAATTATTTGGTGGGACCAAGAGGACTAAAAAATAATTCATAAATTATTCCCGTTCGTCCCCCTAAAAATCATTAATGGGACGATCGGGAACAAATTTAATATTATTTTTGTAATTTCCCGTTCGTCCCACTACGGGGACGAAGTCAGTGGGACGAACGGGAATACACGCCAATTTCGAGGTAGCGTAGTTGGTCACAGTTCTAACCTAACCTAACCTATATAATGGAATGGAATGAACGAATCCCTTCGACATCGTTTTTACGACAAACGGTTGGTCGGAGACAAAAATCACCCAGATGCTTTTCGCCTTATTTTAAGGTGTTCTATATCATAGAATCGAGAAAATAAATAATTTACCAAAAAAAAATCTGTCGTTTTTCCTGTATCCCGATACGTATACTCCAACCGAGCGACTTCCTACATCAGTATAACCAGTTACTGTATCAAACTCAAACTCAAACTCAAATCATTTATTTCAATTAGACCATTACGGCACTTTTGAATGTCGAAAATACAAAAAAGCAAAGCTACAGTCACAGTCACAAGGCATAATAACTTGAGAAAGTACTGTAGTTGCCCATTCCCTAACGTAGATCTCTATGGAGAAGAACGGGCAAGAAACTCCATGGACACTCTTTTAAATCAAAATATTGTTACAAAATCTTGGTTACATCATTCATGTTGAGATTATACATATGTGAGAACGATGTAGAAAGACGTGCACATTAAGAGCGTCCAGAGTAAAATATAAATTAAAAAATAAAGTAATTAAAATGAACGAACCGTGGCAGCTAAGAGATGACCAGTCCCAACTGACAGCGCCCGTTCACGAACATGACGCATGTATCGGCGCCATTCAACTCGACCATATTTAAGGGAACCAAATGACCCGACACACCCGCCACCATCAGCGAGACATTTGAGTGAGCATGACATTCTCTCAGCCACCAAGGCATATTCAAGTCAATGAAAGATAACTAAATGTAAGTGGTGGCTGAACAGTACAAAGTACTCACACATGTGCTATGCAATTATATAATACTAAAAACCGGAATCTATACAATGCAAGTGGGTATATTTTTACAATCTTCTGCAGCTTCCACAATACATTAACATGGGAATCAATTCTTCTTCTTTGCGTGTCGATAGACTCAAATAATGCCCGACCAGTACATTCAATTAGTTTGCCCCTATGGTTGTGGAGCAGGACCAGCATTTAGCCAAGCATTTTTATCATCAATGTAATCCCCCAACTTATAATATGCTTGCCTACACAGTGTGCGTTTTATACAAGATTTAAATTTCGTCTCATTCAGTTGAAGAATGTGGGGAGGTATTTTATTGTAACATTTCAAACAGTACCCCATGAAAGATGAATCTACTTTAGCAAGCCTGAAACCTGGCTGAACTAGTTGGTCCCTATTTCTAGTGTTATAGTGGTGTCTGTCACCTCTTTTACTGAATAAATGCAGATTTTTCCTAACGTACATGATGTTTTCATAGATGTATTGACAAGGTACTGTCATGATATTAATTTCCTTAAACAGTTCTCTTAGAGAATCGCGTCTACGTAATTCATATATGGCTCTGATGGCTCTTTTCTGCAGAATAAATATAGACTCGATGTCTGCAGCCCGTCCCCATAGTAAAATACCGTATGACATAATACTATGAAAATAGCTAAAATAGACTAGCCTCGCGGTATCAATATCAGTAAATTGACGGATTTTTCCAACAGCATATGCAGCTGAACTCAGCCGTCCTGCAAGAGATGTTAAATGAGGACCCCATTGTAACCTTGAGTCGAGCGTGATTCCCAAGAAAACCGTTTTATCGACAAATTCTAGTTTCTCTTGATTCAATATTATGTCACAATCACTACTTTTGACATTTGGTAGAGCAAATCTAATGCACTTAGTTTTTTTCCCATTTAGTACTAAATTATTAGCGGTAAACCAATTATGGACCTGCAGTAGGGCGTTATTTACGTCGTCAAGATCAGTGGTATAACGCTATATCCCTCTGGAATAGTACATTTTGATACAAGTGGAGAAAGTTTGTTATTGCACCCGAGGCGGAGTTAACTCCCGAGCCGTAGGCGAGGGTGTTCTTGAGCCGAGAACTGCAATAACAAATCTCCACGTGTATCAAACGATGTTTTTCAATACACTTTTGAAGAAATAAAATAAAAGAACGAAAAATATTTTTGTCATGAATTATAGTAACTATGATTTTAATTCTCTTTTCAATACACTTCCTCGAAAACTGGTTCATAACGTACTATGATTAGGTTCAACATGCAATGTATTTCACACGCGTGCGATTTTTTTCATTTTCCAACACGTGTGCGGGAATGAAAATTGCCACAGATAACTATACCTTTAATTAGTCCAAATTGGTTCAATGGATTGAACACAAATAAATGTTAATTTGTTTAAAAAAGTGAATATTAGGTTTAAATAATCATGTGTATCTATGATATTCTATTTATAAACACAATTTGAATATTCAAAAAATATTTACGCCGTAAAGACGCATTATTACTTTGCCGAAATAAAAAAAAACATTAACCTCCGAATATAGGCATTGAACCAATTTGGACTAAGTATAGGTATAGTTATCTGTGGCAATTTTCATTCACCCGTGTTGCAAAATGAAAAAAATCGCACGCGTGTGTTATACATTGCATGTTGAGCCTATTCATAGTGCGTTAAGAACCAGTTTCCGAGGAAGTGTATTGAAAAAACATTTATGAATTACAGCCGGGCTTAACTTGCTTTTTGTGGAAATTGAAACACAAACACGCATTGAGGTCAGATATTTTCTTTTCCCTTATTTTTCTCTCACTATTCTGCTCAAATTCTAACGAAAGCAAAAAAATAAAATAAATAATGAATAGCGATCCCTTGTTTTGATATTCTGTGAGCAGCTGGTGTGAACTTATTTGATTCCAACTGCTCTTCCGAATTCTGTAAAATCCACTACATACTTTTAAAGCTCTTTGACTGCTGCCAAAGGCAGGATTTAATAAAAGATACAATATTCCTTAAGACTATTATTTTTTTACTTGTAAAGGGGGGTTTATGCGTGAATTCTGTAAAAGAAATCAACCTATTATTTTAATATAGTACTCAATAATAATCATGAAGAAATACGTAATTTCTGAAATATTTTGGTGGGGGAGAAGGTTCCTCAGCACACAAATTTTATAATTTGTTGTGGAATGTGCATAAGTGTGGTGGCATGCGAATAAATTGCTATTTCAAGTATAAGTTATGTAACATCTTGTCTTAAAAGACTAACTTAGTCCTCATCATGAGATACAGTTTTCATAATAAAAAAATCGGATTTAGATGAAAACAAAACTAAGTAACTTTTCTTCAGCAAAACCTTTAGTTATTTGGTTGTAGTGATGTTCTTCAGAAAGGTCAGGTTAGTACTACTTACATCCAGTGTACATGTATGAACAGATGAATGAACATGGACGAAGGAAAAGGAGTATGTAGGGATCGCAACATAATGTGGCGATCTGTAAAATAGTGTAACTCTAAGTATATAAAGTGGATGCTTACCAATAAAATAGATCTCATCAATCAACAGCGTCAACTTGTAACAGTTGCAGTTCGATTTGCCGAAGTACACTTGCAATGCAGCCAATTCGCTGACGTTCGCACCAGCGCTGGAAATGTACAGGATTATTATTTTCGAAACGTCTAACACATACATAATACTGCTGGGACTTGGCTCCCTGTTTGTGCGAGCGAGCATAGTAAACGGGCCCCGTGGCCTTGGCGAATGTCAGATGCTTATTTTTACTTCATATTACCCTTTTCACCGTTGCATATATAAAACACCCAAGTTATCAAACCTCAACACAGCCACTGAATGTTCTAACACCTTTGACAGTAGTGTTCCAAGAAGATCCAATCCTATGATGCGCTTAGAAGGGATTTGTTGAAACTTTACCCCTATGTAGTTCCATCGTAGGCTTTACGTTAGTGTGCGCCTGACGTTGCAGGCAACATACTTAGCATGAAAAAGATCCCATTTCCCAGTTCCGATCAGGAGTTGGTCAAAAACCTGATTTACAGAAATTCTCGAAGTTTTGCTTAAAAGTTTTTTAAATGGTTAGTTATTTATTTAAGAAAGACAGAAAGAAAAACTGCTTATTCAGCAACAAGTAAAATATATACAAACATATTTAAACGTACGTGATAATTGTTTACGTTTAGGCGCAGAATGTCCAATTCGCAAAACTCGTGGGTGTTTCAAAGGGTGCCAATTTGTAAGGTAGTTTTTAGAAATAACTATATCAAGGCTTAAACCTAGTTTTGGTCTTGATGAAGTAACTAAATTCAACAATTGCTAATAAGACAAAACCTAGAAAAACTAACCCCAGTCTGGGTTATTTTTTAGTGAGGTAACTACCTAGTTATTTCAGTCTTTTAAAAGGTACACCCACGCAAACGGTTTTGAAGGTAAATGTGGGTGTCATATCAAAGGTAAAAAAAGATTGTGACTCGTAACATTACAGAGACACGTATTAAGGGTACCTACATCATTATAAACCGCACCTTAGTTACTACGCCAACTTTTCTAAAGAACCTTAAGAATATCGGCCGGGCCAATCGGATAACTATCTAGTCTCTTTACTTACTACACTCGAGAGCAATGAATCCGGGTCACTTAAAGAATCCTAAAAATCTCGGAAACTAAAAATGCTAGGTTAATGCAATAAATTATATTTAATAGACAATGTAATACTCCTTAAATGAAGGTATTAAAACTTCTTAGTTATTGTATAGTTATATCATAAAAAAATCAAATTTGAAAAATGGCCACTTTCGAAGATGGAACTACGAAATTACAGCATTTGGTTTTGCTTTTGTTTGTAATCTGTCATTTATGTGGGTACATAAACCATGTTGATAGTGCTCTATATTCATTATTCAAGCTGAAATTATGTCGCTTACGCCTGAAGAATGCACCAGAATACTTACAATGCTGGAAACCGGCCGGAGTCAGCGCGATACAGCCAGGACTGTCGGTGTGTCGCTGTCAACAGTACAAAGAGTTCTCCGACGTTACGAAGAAACTGGTTCTAACCTACGCAGACCAGGAACGGGCAGAACCAGGTGTACCACAGCACGAGAAGACCGATACTTGGTGAACACCATGCTTCGAAATCGCTTTCTCACAGGAACTGAACTCACAAATCAGTTTCGACGCCTCGGAGGAAGTAACCCAAGTGCATGGACAGTAAGACGTCGGCTTGCTGAATCTAACTTAAAACCCCTTAGACCTGCAAACGGCCTTAAACTGGAGCGTGGGCATCGTATTTCAAGACTAAGATATGCCCAGAGCCACGTAAATTGGAGTATTGAAGATTGGTCAAAAGTTATGTTCTCCGACGAATCAAAATTTATGCTCTACAAGCACGATGGAAGACACAGAGTGTATCGAAGACCAGGGGAAAGATTCAAGCAAGCATGCATCGAAGAAAAAGTAGCCTACGGTGGTGGGTCTGTACTTGTGTGGGCCGGAATTTCTTCTGAAAGTCGCACAGAGCTGGTGATCATAGAAAACGGCTCTTTAACTAGCGTAAGATATGTGGAAGAAATCCTCAATGATCACGTTGGTCCATTTATGGTCAATTTAGGTGAGGATGCTATATTTATGCATGACAATGCCCGACCTCATACAGGTAGGATTGTGAATGACTACCTTCAAGAGATGAACATTACTCGTATGGAGTGGCCAGCGCGCAGCCCGGATATCAACCCGATCGAGCATGCTTGGGACGAGCTAGGCAGATGCGTAAAACAACGAAACCCTCCCCCAATCACGCTTCGTGAGCTCAAAATTGCTCTCACAGAGGAATGGGAGAACATTCCCCAAAATCGTATAAGGAACTTGGTGTACAGCATGCCAAACCGCGTAACCGCAGTAATGGAAGCACGAGGAGGCAATACGAAGTATTAAAATTCAAGAAAATCGTAATAAAGTTCAAAAATTTTTATGTTTCCTATTTTTGTTTTAAGGAGAGATCAGCAGTTTTTTTCTTTATGTAATTTTGTGTTAATAAAATGTATATAATGTGACTCATATTTTTTTTACTTTCATTTAAGGAGTATTACATTGTCTATTAAATACAATTTATTGCATTAACCTATCATTTTTAGTTTCCGAGATTTTTAACATTCTTTAAGTGACCCGGATTCATTGCTCTCGAGTGTACTTCAGGTCAACTATAAGTAAACGAACCTAGATAAAACGGTTCAATAAATTCTTCTTCAAGAATAACCTGTTACTTACCACTTTCACTTAAAGTTGGTGGTCAATAGGTTCAACTACAAGAAAAATAAATATCGCTGGACATTACACACAGCGCCATCTAGTGCCATACCAAGGAAAGAGGCTTCTGTCGTGGACACCAGATAGTTGATATACTACGAAGATACTTTTTGTTTGTAAATACATACTACTTATACATATAAACATCCATGGCTCAGAAACAAATGTCCATGCTCATGCTCAAAAAAAGTTTAGGTATCCATTTTTGGTACCTAACTTTTTATTCTATCCTGTTTGATTTTTAGATTTCTAAAGCCTTTTTACAAACATATCTTTGAAAATATAACTGAATTGGGCTTACAAAAAAACACTACACAGTTAGAAAAACTTTGACAATCGTTGCGTAATTACACCTTTGTTACAAAATATTTCAAAAACTCAGGCCATTTTATAAAATGTGTACTAGCCTCGGGGGTATTTAGATATTCATGGGATTATTTGATGACAAGTTATCAAACTATGTTATGTAGGATGTTGCCATGTTATAAATTGGATCATTCTGTGAAGTGTTTTCTCTTTGGAGACGTAATTCACATGGGGCCAGAAACACCGTGCGAAGCGTTTACCATGGGGAAAAATCACTTAAAATATTCTTTGAAGTCGGAAAACAAAATTTCGCATACGAACAAAAATGAAATCAACTGGGACCGTTAATAGAAAATCTGAACCGTAGCTTCTGAGAAACGTAGATGGTTATGTAATGCAAACTTGATGTTCAAAAAGTGCCAACTAGATATAGATATTTTTATTAAAAGACGTTGGAGTCAAAAGTTGTTTTACCAATAACGGTTGGAAAATGGTTCCGACCATACTCTGGTTTTCAAAGTCAGACAAAGACCAAAAACCCTTTCTTTATTAGAGGACCATGGACAAAGACTGAAAAGCCTTTTCTATATTAAAGGACCATGGACAAAGACCGAAAAACCCTTTCTATATTAAAGGACCATGGACAGAGACCGAAAAACCCTTTCTATATTAAAGAACCATGGACAAAGACGGAAAAACCCTTTATATTTTAGAGGACCATGGACAAATACTGAAAATCCCTTTCTATATTAAAGGACCATGGACAAAGACCGAAAAGCCCTTTCTATATTAAAGGACCATGGACAGAGACCGAAAAACCCTTTCTATATTAAAGAACCATGGACAAAGACGGAAAAACCCTTTATATTTTAGAGGACCATGGACAAATACTGAAAATCCCTTTCTATATTAAAGGACCATGGACAAAGACCGAAAAGCCCTTTCTATATTAAAGGACCATGGACAGAGACCGAAAAACCCTTTCTATATTAAAGGACCATGGACAGAGACCGAAAAACCCTTTCTATATTAAAGAACCATGGACAAAGACGGAAAAACCCTTTATATTTTAGAGGACCATGGACAAATGCTGAAAATCCCTTTCTATATTAAAGGACCATGGACAAAGACAGAAAAACGCTTTTTTAAAGGACCATGGGCATTTTTGATAAAGACTAGGCTTGAGACTAATACGCATCCTGGACAATGACTTACACCAAATTAGAATTAGGTCAACGATATCTCAAATCATACAATCCCTTTATAATTTTTTGGTAGGATCTTTTCAGAAATTTCCATCTCATCAAGCGTCGAGCGTCAATTATTGTATACAGAACACCAATTTGGAAGTTTGTTGATGGCATAACAGGCTTTTGTGGTAGAATTAAATGAATATTAATGCAAAACCTTCGGTTCGCGGTGTAGGCGGACATTTCCGCAGATGTTTTAATTCTGAAGGGTTTTAATTTTGTGAATTCTTGGCAATTTTTTTAAATTAATTTACTCGGTTTTTATTATTTTTATTAAAGGCTTATTAAAAATTGTAATGTAGACAAAAATGAAACTAATTAGTTCGATGTTGTTAAAGTAAAATTTAATTAAAATTAAATGCCTACTAAATTAAATGAAAACTTATTTTCCAAACAAATGTACAGGAGAGAGATTTTTTTTTTAACTCACAAAGTCAATTTGCAATGGTCATTTGGCACGTTTCCTTACAAAAGCTCCTTTATTGTAAGCAATCTGACGTTTTGGAAGCCCAACACATGTAGCAATTAGCTTCGTGCCTTTTCATCTGGACAGTTTCCCGGTATTTTTAAATTATGTTGAGTGTTAAAGTTTGCTTGGCTAAATAATAACAGCCGCTCATATAAATCATCAGGTTAAGCCGCGCTTGCCTAGGCTGTTCCGTGGATGGGTGACCACCCATTCCATACCGAGTTTTCTCTGCGCCTGACAACATACGACAGTCTTGCCAAGTACCCAGTACTAACAGGGTTGTGGAAGTCAGATAGGCTGTCGCTTCGTGTAAAATACTAGTATTCAGCTGCATCCGGTTGGGCTGGAAACCGTCACCTACATATCTGGGAAAATGCTAGGCAGATAATGACTGGTTTTAAAAGTTTAAACCAACTTACTAAACCAGTTGTTGGAACTGTTATGATAAATCAGGAAAAGGCTAGGATAATGATAATAATTAGGTGAAGGAAAATGTATTTTTTCATTCTTTTTTGTACTCAGTATTAAGAATCACATCGTGTTCAAATCGTGTCCTGGCTTGGCACCTGTAGATCAGTCACCGTTTTGGTCAAGTTAATGATCAATTATGGAAATGGGAAAAATCAGGGAATCTTTTGGATCATTTCCTGATGTTTCCCATTCTCTCCATAATTGTTCATTACATAAGTATCTACATATATGTATAGTAAATTGTTTTCTAAGCGTGTCAAATTATCGATGGCAATCTGAATTGGAGATCGATTTTGGTTTGGCGATTGGAGATTTTGATTGGATTTGTTTTTAAGTCGGTCCAGAACTAGGCTACGACCTTACGAGGAAAATAATTGCTTACCAATTATTTTGGTGTGCTGTTTTCCGCTTTTCCTACTCAAATTGGCGTAAAACTGATCCAAATTTGACCAGTACATCATTTCGTTTATTTTTAACAACATGCAAACTTTTGGTGAATTTTTTTCTTTCTTTTATTGTAATGTCTGTAGGTACTCGATTTCATTCAAAAGTTTTTATTTATTTTTGCTTTAACAAAAATAAACTACCAAATCAAAGTAAAGTTTGAACAAAACATAATTATTTTTGTTATTAATACGTATTAGATTCAAAAGAAAAGCACTAAGTTCAATTAAAGTTTTGTAGCCAAAATATTTTACTAGAAATATCTTAAGAAAACCTAAAGTTTGTTCCAAAAACATTTCGGACCTCAAACAATATTCGACAGTTCGGCAAATAGAATAATAGAGAACAGTTTGTTGTGTTTTAAATTTTTATAACCTCGTTTTTTAAACTTAGGAAGTTGGGACCAAGTTTTTAAGTATTCACAAATTCATAGAACTATTTTGAATCTGTTTTAAAATCAGAACAGCACGTGAGACTAAAATAAATTCAATAAATAGCTGACTTTAGCGATAAAGTTGCGCTAGTAGCTGGCTAAATGAATTTATTGAGGAACGTGTTCAACTGATCCTAGGCACATAGATATGTATTACAAATACATTAAATAACCCAAATCTATTAAGCTTATTAAAATAAAACTTAAAATCTTGTAAAAAACGTTGGAACTTTGACCTTCAATATTTACGAACATAACTAGAAAGTTCAAACGAATCGTTGGGAAGAATAAATGCCTCTAGGCTTCGTTAACTATTTACACCTTTTATATTCAATTTTTCCACTCAGATGTAGCAAATCCGAACCCTTTATGGTCTGACTTAGCCGACTTTAGTGCACAAAATAAAGGCAAAGCGGATTTAAAACATACAAAAGACGACTTACGTAACTTCATTCGGGTAGTTGTTCGAGAGAAAAGGCGTGAGGTCACTGGTAGCGCGATACTTCTTGTCTCGACACTCCATGTAGCAAATGGGATCGCACTGCATCTCCTTCGTAGATTTATGTACTGTAAGAGAATACTTATAATATAACAGTTGGACGATTCTCACACGTTATCGGGCGGGTTCCACCTGTTTAGTTTAGTGGACGCATACTCCTATGTTACTGCATTAAGTCTCAGGTTCGATTGGACCTGGTCAGGCAAAGTGAATCATCCGAAGTCTGGCCATTTGTGACTGGTTTATAGTAATATTCTCGCTTCCTATTCTATGGGAAAATGTGGGTACACTTACTAAGTTCACCTCTGCTTCTCTTCGAGGAGTTATAATACCTACAAGCATGATGTTAATGATGTTATATTATTTTATGTTGTGTGGAATACTTCCTTATAATCATGGCATTCGTTAGTTAAATCTTTTAGTTAGCAGCGCTTTGACGCGGTATCCCGCGGGTCTTAATTATTTATTTTCGAGACTCTTGACACTCCTGTCCTGAAGTACGATAATACTTAGGTAACATAAACCTACAGATTAAAAATAAATCTCCTGACACCTGGCGCCTCTAAGAGGCACAGACATGCTAAAGGGATTTAATAAAGTATGTCGTGAAAGTGACAGATTATGTCGTGCCGTAAACTATGTAATATTGCTGCGGAGTTATCACTGCAATATGGCATAGTTTACGGCCTAACATAATCTACTAACTGCCTAAAACGTATGTACTTATTCACCTAACTAAGTAGCATCATTGGCCAGTAATGTTTCTACTGCTGGGACACAGACCTTGATTCTGTGAGAGCGATAGCGCTGTTCTCGGGTGAACACTGAAAACTAGCGCTATGTGGTCCCCTCATGGCACAGTATCATGCCGATTGGTAACCTTCTTGTCGCAGTCACGACGTGCAAGCTGTCAACTGTCAACTTTTTTGTTCCATTTGTATACTTTGTATATTTAGTAAGTACATCATTCTTTGTTGCTATTTTGTTTGCACGTCATGTCCGTTCGGCAAAGAAGTATTTTTCTTCTTAATCCACCACATGGGCCCAGTACGAGTTGGTATATGTCACAAGCCTTCGTTTTTGGCGTAGGCAAATGGTTCTCTTACGATGTTTTTCCTTCACCGTTGCGAGAGCAGTGGTGATAAATTAATTTACACAAGGTATAATGCCATCGGGATTCGAACCTACGATCAAGAAATAAGTCTCGGCAGTTTCCACTGGGCCACTCCAGCTCTCGTCATACCTTTGCAGGCTAAGTTAAAAATATTTTTATTTTCTTTATCAAAATAATAAGCACAAGAGCTTGAAGTCTATATTTCGTAGATTCCCAAAAGAAAACTCCTAACACTGAGTTGCAATAATGTCTGCCTGGAACTTTGTTTTATCTACAAAACTTTAATTTAGATTAGGCACACATAAATTGAAAAAAAAAACCGACGCCAACTTTTTGGATTGATAAATTGAGAAAATCAATTTCACTCCTGTATTTCCCCGAAAAGGTATACATATCTACCTATGGGGCATCAACCGGGCACAAATTCGGACTCAGGGTTGCTGTATAAGGAATTACCATAATTACAGTTTGCCCGACTTGAGAATCGAACCCATATACATGATCAAATAGGATTGTATTATAATTATATTTGTTTGTGACTTTAACACCTTTTTAGATTTATCATCGTAACATTCCCAACATTTTGTTTTAGTTATACGTCAAACTCAAAACTCAAAACTCAAAACTCAAATCATTTATTTCAATTAGACCATTACGGCACTTTTGAATGTCGAAAATACAAAAAAGCAAAGCTACAGTCACAGTCACAAGGCATAATAACTTGAGAAAGTACTGTAGTTGCCCATTCCCTAACGTAGATCTCTATGGAGAAGAACGGGCAAGAAACTCCATGGACACTCTTTTAAATCAAAATATTGTTACAAAATCTTGGTTACATCATTCATGTTGAGATTATACATATGTGAGAACGATGTAGAAAGACGTGCACATTAAGAGCGTCCAGAGTAAAATATAAATTAAAAAATAAAGTAATTAAAATGAACGAACCGTGGCAGCTAAGAGATGACCAGTCCCAACTGACAGCGCCCGTTCACGAACATGACGCATGTATCGGCGCCATTCAACTCGACCATATTTAAGGGAACCAAATGACCCGACACACCCGCCACCATCAGCGAGACATTTGAGTGAGCATGACATTCTCTCAGCCACCAAGGCATTTTCAAGTCAATGAAAGATAACTAAATGTAAGTGGTGGCTGAACAGTACAAAGTACTCACACATGTGCTATGCAATTATATAATACTAAAAACCGGAATCTATACAATGCAAGTGGGTATATTTTTACAATCTTCTGCAGCTTCCACAATACATTAACATGGGAATCAATTCTTCTTCTTTGCGTGTCGATAGACTCAAATAATGCCCGACCAGTACATTCAATTAGTTTGCCCCTATGGTTGTGGAGCAGGACCAGCATTTAGCCAAGCATTTTTATCATCAATGTAATCCCCCAACTTATAATATGCTTGCCTACATAGTGTGCGTTTTATACAAGATTTAAATTTCGTCTCATTCAGTTGAAGAATGTGGGGAGGTATTTTATTGTAACATTTCAAACAGTACCCCATGAAAGATGAATCTACTTTAGCAAGCCTGAAACCTGGCTGAACTAGTTGGTCCCTATTTCTAATGTTATAGTGGTGTCTGTCACCTCTTTTACTGAATAAATGCAGATTTTTCCTAACGTACATGATGTTTTCATAGATGTATTGACAAGGTACTGTCATGATATTAATTTCCTTAAACAGTTCTCTTAGAGAATCGCGTCTACGTAATTCATATATGGCTCTGATGGCTCTTTTCTGCAGAATAAATATAGACTCGATGTCTGCAGCCCGTCCCCATAGTAAAATACCGTATGACATAATACTATGAAAATAACTAAAATAGACTAGCCTCGCGGTATCAATATCAGTAAATTGACGGATTTTTCTAACAGCATATGCAGCTGAACTCAGCCGTCCTGCAAGAGATGTTAAATGAGGACCCCATTGTAACCTTGAGTCGAGCGTGATTCCCAAGAAAACCGTTTTATCGACAAATTCTAGTTTCTCTTGATTCAATATTATGTCACAATCACTACTTTTGACATTTGGTAGAGCAAATCTAATGCACTTAGTTTTTTTCCCATTTAGTACTAAATTATTAGCGGTAAACCAATTATGGACCTGCAGTAGGGCGTTATTTACGTCGTCAAGATCAGTGGCACGTCTGTTTATCCTAAATATTAAAGAAGTATCGTCAGCAAACAACACCATATGCGGATGGTTGTTAAATAAACGGGGTAGGTCATTAATATAGACTAAAAAGAGGAAGGGACCCAATATCGAACCTTGTGGTACACCCATTTTTACTTTTAAACCCATTGAATTGACACCATTTATTTGTACCTGCTGCTGTCTATCATTCAAATACGATTTTACTAAACTGAGCGCAAGTTTACCTAAACCGTAATGCTCAAGTTTTAAGATCAGGGTTTCGTGATTTACGCAATCAAATGCCTTCGAAAGGTCACAGAAGATTCCTATGGCATCTTGTGCCTCTTCCCACGCAGTAAATATGTGTTTTAATAAAGTGACACCGGCGTCAGTTGTACAACGTCCTTTGGTGAAACCATACTGTTGCTCGTGCAATATTTTATTGGTGTTAAAATGGTTAAGCATTTGATTGAGCATTATCTTTTCAAACACCTTGCTGAAAACCGGCAAAACGGATACGGGCCTATAGTTATTGGTGTCTTTACTATCCCCAGATTTAAAAAGCGGTATTACCTTACTGAATTTCATTAGATCCGGGAAGACCCCTTGATCTATGCACAAATTAAATATTAAGGCTAAATACGGTGCTACAGTCTCAATAATTGAGGTACAAGCTTTGATAGACATACCCCATAGATCTTCGGTTAATTTGATCTTGATTTGCTTAAAGGCTTTTATGATTGTTATGGGGTTTATATGTTGAAATTTAAATTCATTTGAACAGACTGAAACGTTCGCCTTCAATAAATCAATGGAGAGCAAGGGAGAGGAATTTAAGGTTTCTGTAGTTTTAAGTGGGATGCTGGTAAAGAACTTTACAAATTCTTGAGCAACTTCATTATTAGAGCTCACAAGGCCACTTGAGGTCTCTAGTGTTATGTCATTACTTTGTTTTTTATTCCTATTTGTTTCACAGTTGATAATTTTCCATACCGTCTTTATTTTGTTTTCGGCTGATTTAATCTTGTTGCTAATGAAGAGAGATTTGGCTACCTTGCAAGAGTTTTTAAAAATTTTCGAGTAAGTAGCTACATATTTACTAAAAGTTTCAGTGTTTATGTAAGGCTTAAGGCCGTACAGCTCAAACAATCGTTCCGTTCGTCGACAATGTACTCTGTTTTCCTTTGCATTGGTCAGTTTTACAATCACGCTCAGTATCTTCAATCATTGATAAAGCTACAACATTAAAGCAACCAAACCACGGTCTCTCAGTATTAGTAAATTTAGGAATTATTGGACAGTTTCTTATCAGTACGTGGTCGCATTCTGGACAGTGATATGTTTAGCAGTACCGTAACTTAGGTCAGTTCCTTTCTGATATGAATAATCAATTTCTTTATGGTCTTGAACTTGCTTTCGACATGGCTACTACTAGCTTAGTCTACAGAATTAAGAAAAAAGGTAGCATTACATTATACCAAAACCGGCCAAGTGCGTGTCGGGCCACGCGCAATGTAGGGTTCCGTAGTAGGCCGTTATATTTTAGTTTTTTTTTTTCAATAAACCTGTTATAAACAAGCAACTACTTCATCTTAGTCACTTTATAGGATTTATTCTAAAGATTTTGTATTTGGTACAAAATTATCCAACACCCTAGTTAAACGACTATTACTGCTAAACTAATGAAGTTATCTTAACCAATATAGTTTTTCTTTAAAGTTCATGAATTGCACTATCATAGTGAATTTTTCCAGATTTTTCAAGCCAGTAGTTTAAGTTTTAGATGGGGGGGGGACGCCCTACTGGAACAAAAATACGCACTTTAAAGTGTAATATTTCATAAATGGAGCATTCAATCGAAAAGTAGTCGTAGCAACCCCTAAATCATTTTAAAAGACCTATTCAAAGATACTCCACACGATGGGGTAGACGACGAAAAAAAAATTCATCCCCACTTCACATGTGGGGACCTACCCTAAAAAAATATTTTACAAAATTTCACTTTACCGCTTTGTCGGCGTTATTGATATACACACCTCTACAAAATTACAGCTTTCTAGTACTAACGGTCTCTTAGCAAAACCTCGGACAGACAGACGGACATAGCAAAACTTTGGCAATATTTTTTTGAAACAGCTATCGACAATGTCAGTTAGGTAAAATATATTTTTTCATATTCAGTTTCATCATGTAGCTCATTACGAACCTTTTCAAAGCCCTTTTCAAAAGCAACAACATGATTATACTTACAAAGATATTAATGAGCTCTCCCCAGAATATTCATCCAATAAAATACTTGTACCTGTTTAAAATTTTGTAATAAAACTTTCTGTTGAAATAAATGTTACACGAACTAATGGTCACCTTGACTGTGACAAAGGATACCACTATTACGCTTTCATATAATTTTGGGACTGGATGATACTAGGATGAAAGTAGTATTTCTTGAAAACATACCTACATAATCACGTAAAAGATTGCGAATACTAATATTCTGAAGGCTTATTTGTGACTGACTGACAGACACCCTGAAAGGCTATTTAAATTATATTATCTGTTAACATTTTCATTGTGTGACAAGTAATCTAACTAGCTGTTGTATTTTTGACATTATAAATTCTTCACGCATGTTTTGACGTAATACTAAATCTTTTTTTCAGGCATTCTTTTTGATGTAGGTGGTATTTAAAGTTCATTGCCTTGAAAAAAGTTTTTTGTTTTGTGTATTTAACTTAGGTGATAAATCCATACTGCTCAGCGAAGCTAAAACAAAAGCCGTGTTCTTCTAAAACTCAGGTATGTTCTAATTGATTCAAGTTGTTTATTTTCGCTATCTCAAGCGTATATTTTACCGTTATAGCCTATTACTTCGACCCCCCTGAGATTTGTTTGTTTCAAAGCGAAATCTTAAAATATTTGATAAATTCTAAATATTTGGCATCGACGCGTATTTTTTATCTTTAAGATCAGATAAAAATTTTCAAAAAAATATTTGTTTAACAATTCCAGGTACTGGTCCGAAAAATATATTTTCAATACACTTCCTCGAAAACTGGTTCATTAGATACGATTATGTTGACAATGCAATGTATTTCACACTCGTGTGATCTTTCATTTTCCAACACATGTGCGGGAATGAAAATTGCCCCAGATAACTTATACCTTTACTTAGCGCGAGACGGTCCTCTCCATTCGGAAGTGAATGCCTTTTTTTAAACTCGGCAAAGAGATATGCGTCTTTAAGGCGTAAGGCGTTAATATTTTTTGATTATTTAAATAATGTTTATAAATAGAACATCATCAAAAACCATGATTATTACAATAAAAAAACGTTTATTAACAAATTCACATTTATTTGTGTTCTAAACTCAAAAACATTAGCATTTTTTATTTTTCATATTAGTTTTCTGTTTAGCGGCTTTATACCTTTGCTTCTCCTTCAACCTGGCGAAAGGAAAGCGCGGAAAAAAAGAAAATTTCAATCATAGTTTCCTAGTAAATCATGACAAAAATATTTTTCCTTCTTTTATTTTATTTCTTCAAAAGTGTATTGAAAAACGTCGTTTGATAGACGTGGACATTTGTTATTGCAGCTCTCGGCTCAAAAACAACCTCGCCTACGGCTCGGGTGTTAATTCCGCCTCGAATGCAATAACAAACTTTCTCCACTTGTGTCAAAATGTACAATTTATCTATCTAATAAGTACGTTAAAAAAATAATAAACAAACAGAAACTTGCTCGTACTGTCCCGATTGATGCGATCGGCAAATCGATTGGTTAATTGAAAATGTATTCAAAGAGACCACGTCTTACTTGCAATTTCTTCTAATCTAATCTTGTGAACCTTTCTTAAATAATGTAGGAAATGGAAAACCACGGCCGATTTGAGAAACTGTATAATATTATTTTCGATGTTAAAAAAGTGCTGATTTTCTGAATAAATGACTTGATGAAATGATTTGATTTTATCAACTTAGAGAGTTTCGTTTTAAGAGTACTAACAAACTCACATGTATCGAGTGATACAATCAACAGAATATAAATTAGTGGTTTTGGGATAATTCTGATAACTTTGTATAGCTTGTGTACAAAGACAAACATGATTATTTCGGTACAAAGGATAGGTTAGTATTTTGCTGTTAATTTACCTGTGACGTTGTTTAAACACCTCAAGTCTTCGAATTCACAAATACGCGTTGATTTTTCTGAAAAAAATAATAATCAACTGTATCTTCTAAATATATAAAAGAAGAAACTGACTGACTGACTTAGTTAGACTATTTTATTCGAAACTTCACAGGAGTGCTCCCATTGAAAAAAAAACTATAAACTAGCTGCTGCCCGCGGCTTCGCCCACGTGAAGTTCGGTTACTGTCCCACTGGATCAAAATAAAGGGATAATAGTATCCTACATGTTAATCAATCACTGTCACAATCACTGTCACAATCACTGTCACAATCACTGTCACAATCACTGTCACAATCACTGTCACAATCACTGTCACAATCACTGTCACAATCACTGTCACAATCACTGTCACAATCACTGTCACAATCACTGTCACAATCACTGTCACAATCACTGTCACAATCACTGTCACAATCACTATCACTATCAACATCATCGTTATCATAATCATCACAATAAATCTAAAAAAACCCTGTATAGAAGCCAAATCCGCCATCTTCTGGATCTCAAAATAAATGCCATATTCGTAATCAGCACCCTTGATAATCTCGGTATCGACACCCATATTGATTTTTAGACATTTCAACCCCATCGCACCCCAATAGGGGATGATGGTATTTCAGGTCCGCCATTTTCAATCTTAAAATTGTTGTTTATGTAATACACCATACATACTATACCAATGTTGATTTTCAGACTTTGTCACCCCATTTCCCCCTCTAAGGGGTTCTTCTAATCTAATTTAATAATAATCTAATAATAAATCTAATCTAATTTAATAATAATCTAATAATAAAAATCTAATAATCTAATCTAATTTAATAAAAAATAATCTTATAATCTAATTCTGAAAAAACCCGAACCTCCTTTTATACTTATTTATCAATAGGAGCACTTCTGTGAAGTTTCGAATAAATAGTCTAACTAATCTTGTTTCCCCATACAAACTTTGGAGCACCGTTTAACCCCCTTAGAGGTGGAATTTTGAAGAAATCCTTTCTTAGTGCACCCCTAGACCACTTATATAAGGAACCTACTTGCCAAATTTGGAATCTGTAGACCCAGCGGTTTAAGATGTGCATTGATTTTTATACTTTGTCATCCCATTTTCCCCTCTTAGGGGTTGAATTCTGAAAAAACCTGAAACCCGTTTCTACTCATTTATCAATAGGAGAACTCCTGCGAAGTTTTGAATAAAATAGTCTAACTAATCTTGTTTCCCCATAAAAACTTTGGAGCCCCGTTTAACCCTCTTAGGGGTTGAATTTTGAAAAATCCTTTCTTAGTACACCCCTAGACCACATAAGAAACCTACTTGTTAAATTTGGAATCTGTAGACCCAGCGGTTAAGGCTGTGCATTGATTTTTAGACCCCCCACCACCCACAGTGACCACAGTGACCCACAGTGATTGTGACAGTGATTGTGACAGTGATGGTGATCGTCATAGTGATGATAATAATTGTGATCATTATGAAATTTGGCACATAAATAGTTTATAACCTGGATTAACATGTAGGATACTATTTATCTCTTTAGTATGATGCCGTGGGACAGTTACCGAAATTCACGCGGGCGAAGCCGCGGGCAACAGCTAGTTATTTAGAAGACAATTCAAAGGAAAAAGTTGTACAAAAGTAAACATTTTGAAACATTAATTTCAAAAGGCCTTACATTTTCCTTTTATGAGTTACAAGTGAATTTCAACCTGGTGGTAAAGAAATTATTTTCCATATTGTACCATTTCGAGGAGCTCGTGGCTAAATAACAACAGCCGCTCGGACCGACCTTTAGGTTAAGCGGTGCTTGCCTAGGTTGGTCTGTGGATGGGTGACCACCCATTACATACCGAGTTTCCTCCATGCCTCGGAAAGCACGTTAAGCCGTTGGTCCTGGCTGTCATTTGTAATTGTAAAAAAATTGAAAAAAGTCTGCCAACCAGTCTTACCATAGGGTATGGTACTATCTAGTACTAACTGGGTTGTGGAGGTGAGATAGGCAATCGCCCCATGTAAAATACTGGTTTTCAGCTGCAACCTTTTAGACTGGAAGCCGACCCCAACATAGTTGGGAAAAGGCTAGGCAAATGATGATGCCATTCATGTGAAAATGAAAATAGCTACTCTAATTTTGGGTTTAATCGCATCTTCTGTCTGGCTAGGTACTGAGAATTCACTAGTCTACATGAACTAAGTTCTAAGCAGTGGGCCTAGTGGGCCAGTGGGTTAAGACCTCAAGAATGCAACCTCAAACCCGCAGCGAATAATCAAGTAAAGTATTATGAGTTTGTTATTCCCCCTGTGCAGGTCAAATTCATCATGGAATTCAAAGGGGTCTTAAGCTTAAAGATAGTGTGTAATGTGTGTGTGTGTGTGTGTGTGTGTGTACATGTAGTGTTTTCCTAATTACAATATGTCAGTGTTTTTGTAGGAGACGCGGTGGTTAGAATGTTTCCTATCACTGTGTTTTAGAACTTATAAATGATTCTTACCTCTCGGATACTTATACGGCACGCAATGACAAGCATCCATATAATTCTTCATCTTGCATTCAGTAACGCAGGTCTCGTAGCTATACCGGTTAGTATGGCTCAGGACCACCTCATCATGGAACCAGCACCCCCTGTTCTTGGGTTCCACTTTACGAACGTTGGAGTCGCTCTGGAAGACCATCGGTTCCACTTTGATGTCTACAGACTCCCCGAAGGTTATGTACCTGTAGAGGATTGTCGTTTCGGGGTAGTCGTTGGGGTCACTTATCAGTACCTGAAATGGAGAAGTTGCTGATAAGATGGATTTGTTTAAGCTTTGTTTTCTCATATCGTTACAAGCTACAAACTCGTGCGTCTAGGTTCAGAATGTGCAAATCCACGGTTTCAAAAAGTCTCATTTCCCAGACTGACCATTTCTCAGAAATTCCACTTCCCAAAACGTCCATTTCCCAGAATGACCATTTCCCAGAATGTTGATTTCCCAAAAAGTCCAACTCCAATAATTGCAGTTTTACCAAGTGAAAAGGCCAAAAATTGTATGAGCCTGTGGGTACAGGCTCATACAATTTTTGTTGTACCGGAGAGAGGTTTAACAGTCAGTAAACAAAACCATGTTGATATTGATTCGGGTCCCAAAAGAAACAGGCACTTTGTATATTTTTATATCACCATTGCTCTCAAAACATTGCAAGAAAACCGGCGGCATGTCCTAGAGACAAAAATTAGACGACTTACGAGATCCACCGCGTGATGGATTATTTATTAGCGGCCCACTCCCTCTCGAGATTCTAGGTTCCACCAGTCGATAGGCTGATTAGGTTTATATAAGCTGAATGCTCAAGATGCACGAAATGTACCGAGGTTCGTTTTATTACAAACGGTCATTGTTTATAAGTATGAGCTCAAAATTTGACGTCGAGACTACATTGCCTAGGCGATTTATGTAGTACCTACCAATTATTAGCGCGGTTAAAGTTAAAAGTCTATCTGGCCCTACTCACTCGCAGTAAGTATTCTATAACTATAGATAAATAATGTATAAATAAATAAATACATAAATAACGACATCTTGCAGCCTTTGACCTATACAAATGGCACACAGACTATCTCTGAATTACCCGTATGTAGCAGAACTAAGCCAGCAAAACTAAGCAGCCCTAAGGCCTGCAAAACTAAGTACTAACATTTTTTTTTTTTTTAGACTTTAGAAGTTAGAGGTTTTAATAAAAAAAAACGTTTTATAGCAATTTTTATCAGCTTTCTTTGGAACTATAGACGAATTTCGAGTCCTTTTTGTTTCGAAAGTATATCTTGTGTACTTAAAAAGTTATTGCAATTTTAAAATCGACGATCCGAATGGCGTAGCGGTTGTGAGGCTGCTTTACGTTCATAGGGTCCCGGGTTCGAATCCCGGTTGGAGAAAATGTTTTTGTGATGAGCATAGACATTTGTTTCCGAGTCATGAATGTTTATATGTATAATAAGTATGTTTTACAAACAAAAGGTATCTAAGTAGTATATCAACTATCTGGTGTCCACGACACAACCCTCGTTGCTTAGTGTGGCACTAGATGGCGCTGTGTGTTAATGTCCGGCGATATTTATTTAAAAATGTGATTATTAGTTTTGCAGGCCAGTGTAGTCCAATCACGGTCAAATTATTTCAGGCACATAACGAGCTAGGTAAGGATATGGACCATCACATTATTTTTTTCACACAGTTGGTCTTTACTACTCCTTGTTATTATTGTTCCTACTTTGGTTAGCAAATAGGAACTTGAAGTAAATAATAAAAAAGCAGAATTTCCTATACCATTGCGATACCGAACTAAAAATGGTTTTTAATCAGCACCTTTCGGGGGAAATCTTAAAAGAGCTTTAATTTTTCAGCAGACGCCATCGTTTTCAAGTCGAATTATTTCTTAATCTTTTGCAATTCTTGAGAATTACGAGTACGATTCACCCAGAACACAAAAACATTACACAAGCCGAAAATCAAACCAATACTTTTAAAATTAATTTTAAAATAAGTTCCTCTTAAACTAATTCACTTCTTAGGCACAAAACAGAAAAAGCAATTAGCCCCACGGGATATAAGATATTGGCAAATTGAACTTCTACAATTACTAGGAATCCTATTAACTTTGAACTTTGGCTCAAAAATTATTTTAGATTTCAAATTAATGATTATTTTATTAGAAGGTAAAGTATCAGCTTTGCTATGATTGCTAGTTTTTCTAAGAAAAAGTTTATTTTACGAAATATTAAACCTTATTTTATTAAGAGGTATCAATTTCACGCTCGCTTTGCTTTGGTTTTGTCAGGTCAATTCCCGCGTCAAGCCATTTTCTTTGAGTTTTCTATTAGGATACTATAAGCCGTATTGCTTTCTACTCCATTTTCAATACGAAATTGTTTTTTTTTTTTGTTATTCAAAATAAAACTGGCGAAATCTATTTGTTACTATACTCTTCTCCCTAGGGACGCACAGAACAGAGAAGAATGGTAGAAGAAAGGGGAGGATACCCAACAGTGGGTGATTCCGGACTGAAATGATGATGACGACTTCCTCGGAATTATTTTTAGAAGACGTGTAATGTTTTGTTATGTGATATTTATAGCGTCTTAATACTCATAAGGCTCATTTAAAGAGACGCGGCGCGTCGGGCATTAAAAAAAAATACAACATAATCACAAAAAATGACTACTGAATGCGAATCGAACCTGCGACCCCTGGTTAACAAGGAGGTCGCTAAACCGTCGGGCTACTTGCTCCGGTGATAATTTGTCTAAAATAGCTGTTCTACCCACGGAACAAAAGCAAATTGCATAGCTCGACCATTAACGGACAAACAAAGCCACGCTTAAACTACCGATAATATATAGGTAAAGTTAAAACCCAGACACCCAAAGTAACGAGAGATTAATGAAAATCCTAGTAAAATACCATTAGGTAATAAGCTCTTTCCTCAGGAACGCTAATAATTTTTGTCCACAGAAGCAGTAATAAGCCTTTCCCGCAGGCTTGAGCTACAAAGGTACCCACATTATAAAGAGCCGCAAAAAGCAACACATAACGAATCCTTGCGAAGCCCAACAATTAAATAAAAAACGGAGCAGTATAATAACAAACAGGACAAATTATCATCAAATTTAAGCATGGAAATAGTCACCAAGGCCAGCCAACAACAACCAAGGAAGAGCAGCTGAGCATAGGAAAAATATATCGAACAACAATACAAAGATTTTATTGCGTCTGGGGTGGTGAAGATATCGTCATTACAGCAGCCAAGTACTACTTAATTAACGTAATAGTACACCAAGCCGGGCCTAGTGCTCCCATTACGTACCGCCCCAGATCTCCACAACAAGCCGTAGCCACTATTAACTTATTATATCACAATGACAACTATGACAGCCTTCTTAGCGCACTTAATTCTCAAGCCTCTGCAACAGAATGTACACCACACAAGACGTCATATACAAGCACAACGTTATTGCCTGCTGAACAACCTGACGCCACCGGATATACAAAACTAAGAACTCCACCCTGCCATAGTAATATAACAGATATTAATAGATGATAGAGGCACCGCCACACATTCCAGAAAAATAAAATTGACAAAACCTTGAAAGATAAAGGGATACACAAAGCATGCTTATACAGGCAACAAACTTGAGTACCGGGTTATATAACTAAAAACAAAGGAGGCAGGGAAAAAAAAATTGAATTGAACTACAAGCCGACTCCAAAATGATAATGAAAGAATATCAAAAGGAAATTAACAGCCAACCTCAGGTAATAAATCTACAAAACAAGAAAAAAAATTGCCAACTATTCCCATGGGATTCCCTTATGAATATAATGAATCAGCAGTGGCGAAAATTCTTATAAGCAGGCCAATCAGATCCAGGAAACATAGAATCGCGCTCGCAAAAATACAAAAGGCCAAGTTTATCAAAAACTTTTGCCCCAGAGAAGCATTCGCAATCAAACAACTAAGCGAAGCAAGACACAATCTGCAAAATATAAGAAATAAAGAAGAAGAGAAAAAATGTGAAATATTCTTTAGAAACCTAAGCGGAACTCATCCAACACAACGAATGAAAATCACATACGATTTTTACAGGAGACATAAAATGAACATGAAGCTCAACAACAAACAACATTGTATACCAATGACAAGGTGGAAGAACTATCGGAAGAGGTGATAAGAGAAATCATTAAAAGCACGAGTAACGGCAAAGCACCAGGTACTGACAAGGTTATTTCCGAGCTATTCAAAGCAACAGAAATGCTATCGGAAATTATAGAACACATGCAGGCAGCATGGGTAAGCAATGATATACCAATATCTTGGAACAAAACGATCCAAATTCCAGTACCTAAAAAAGCAAATCCAGACGGAATTAGTGACTACAGAAAGTTATCTATGTGTAATGTGGGAAATAGGATAATTATATGCAAGCTTTCTCCTAAGAAAACGGGATGCTTTAATAAAACACACGGGATGCTTTTCACATTGAAGCGCTATGTAAGAAAATCAGTAGTTCGTCCTATGCCTTATATAAACTTGCCCCAACAGTTAACACAGATGCACTACTTACAGCTTATCATGGTCTTGTTGCATCTGTACTTAGATATGGAATTATATTTTGGGGTAACTCCACAAACAGAGAAGCCGCTTTTAAAGCGCAAAAGCGGTCCATCAGAGCCATGTTTAGACTACAAGTGACGGACAGTTGTGAACCATTCTTCAAAAAGTATAAAATTCTAACTCTACCGTCTTTATATATTTACGAAACTGCCTTGTTTGTTAAGTCCAATTCACATCTGTTTCCTAACTTGTCAGATACTGTTAAACGTAACAGGCGGTATGATATGCTGCGCGGGCGTAAAGCCAAAACCGCTTTAATGTGGAAAAGCATATTCTGTATAGCTCCGCAAGTCTTTAACAAAATCCCAACACAAATCAAAGAGTTAAATTTAAATGCGTTTAGAAAGGAATTCAAAGAATTATTGTGTAAAAAATGTTATTATAATTTAAGCGACTATTTGAATGACACTGACATGCTAATTGAACTGTAATCTTATTAAGTTTGACATATCTCTATAATAATTTGACTAAATGATATTTTGAATGTAATCCTAATAATTTTTTGCAATGATCAGGAAGGTATTTTTTGTCATCATAACAGAGTCTGTCTGTGTATGTTATTCCGTTTGACATTGTTGATAATATATATATTTTTTTAATTTTGTAATTCCAATGACATGCCACTTATTTTAATTTAATTTTATAATTGTAAACCAACTATTTGCATGCCCATGTGACGGCAAAATGTGGAGAACCTTCTTATACTAGAACATCTATGTACTTATAACCCATGTTTGCAAAGTAATAAATGATTTGATTTGATTTGATTTGAAAAGAACTAGGAAACTACCAAGCAGTCATTCTTCGCAATAGATCGACACACTTAGGAGAATTCTTGACGAAGAATGGAGAGCAGGCTCAAAAACCTACGTACTGGCGTTAGACATCGAAAAAGCTTGCGATACGCTGAACATAAACTCTCTTAGAGACATTTTAGTTACTAGAACTAACAAATATCTAACAAATAGAATTATTAAGGCATGCATGAATGACCTCACCTGCATAAAATGGTTTGGACAGCGAACGGAATCGACGCACAAAGGCAAGGGAGTCAAAGAGGGATGTCCGCTATCCCTACGACTATTCACTATAGTAACGGACGACGTTCTCACAACATTAGAAGAAGAAATAGAATGCCTTCATCTAGACCAGGACCATGAGATCCACTCCCTATAATACTGCCCTTTGCAGATGACGTAATAATAGTAACAAATAATCTCAGTGAACTGGACGAAATAGTCACCAAAATCAAACCGTTACTGGAATCAGTCGGACTCCACATTAATGAAACGAAAAGAAACCAGAATAAGAGACTCACGCAGCACCGAAACCCGAAATCTTATTAGGATTGAAGGAACCAGTATTCGACCGGTAGATGAAATTTAGTACCTAGGCACGTATGTAACATCGACACTTAATCGAAACAACACAGTTAAGTCAGTCTTATCTATAAAATGGTCATAGAACCTGCAACGTTTTACGGTCATAAGGCAGCGGCACTCACAAAGGCAAACCGATTGGAACTCAGTAGATACAAAAGACTCATTCTCAAAGATATGATAAAGAGTACGCGAAACCCCCCGAACAAGAAAACACGCGAAATTCTTATGGGAAAAACAATTACCAAAAAATTTAATGCCTACGGTTATACTACTACGGACACATCCTCCGTCGACCAGAGCCTCACTTACTACACGCAGCTATTAGATACAAGGCGAAACAGCTAAAAGTCGGAAGACCAATATATGCATGAAACGAGGCATACCTCCAACAAGACATGGAATATTTCGATAAAAGCAAAGAAGAGTGGACCCAGCTAGCAGCAGATAGAGAAACATTCAAATCAGCCACCCATAAAATATATCACCTTAGCGAAACTGACAGTGAAACAAAATCTACTGGCAATGAAACATATACGCGTAATAATTAATATGTTTAAATAAGACGTGCCAATAACGAATGGAATCGCAACCACCAGAAACAAACACGATTCTCCAATGTTAGAAGAAACCAATCAAACGAAGATCAAAACACCAATGCTCATTCCTATGGATTATACCTGTCTTTACCACTATTCCTATATTGGCTCTAGGCTGCATAGTCGGCTGATTGTGCCCGACTGGCTGCGGTTGGTCGGGCTTCCTCTCCCATCCCAGAGCATGTCTTTCCTTACAAAACAGTGCCCCCTAGTGTATCCTGGCTTGTCCGTGTCAGGCTTGCTCCTGGCTGGGTGCGGTGCTCAATCATCAATCAATCATCATCAATAGCTGTTCTATTCTAATGCTTGTTATAACCGAGTAAGATAAGATGACATAAAGCCGCGTCGTCCACCGCGTCGCACGCCGCGTCGCCTGCCGCGTTGAACGCGGTGGTGCACGCGGCGTTCAACGCGGCAGGCACTGAATTTCAAGCAAACGCGCGTAAAATCGCTTCTCCGTTAACGCTTTCATACAATGCCATTTATTTGAATTGAAAGCGGGCCGCGCCGCACGACGCGCCGCGTCTCCGTAAATGAGCACTTAGCTCTAAACGGACTTTCTTGCTGATTCCATTCGAAATTACCTTTTCGAAAGATCAACAATTTTTAAACTAATTGTATTTCCTTGTCAATTTATTTATAGGACTAATTGAAATAAATTGTTTGGCTTTGGCTACTTTTGATGATTACCGAAATCGGGGTTCTTTAAAATCTATAATCACAAAATATTCACAACTAATGTTAATACTCTGACAAAGCCAACAAAAAATTAACATTTTTAACCTATTAGATTACTCCATACTATGGCCTCAATACCTTCTCAAGTACTAAACAATTTATATTGAGACTTTTCTAGCCTTTCTAATTCAAAGACCGATTGAAGCAGGAGAAGTATTTTATGAATCTGCAAGAAATGTAAGTTATTCAGTAGTATTCCTATATTGATTTTGGAATAATATTGAGTATTATTATGTTGAGAGCTTTTACGAGTCAACGCTTTTAGGACCATATCTTAGGGATTGATTGAATTATGCTCAACTGAGAGCAGCGGCGGCCCAGTGGTGGCGGTCCCGACTTACGAGCAGTAAGTCGTGGGTTCAAACCCAGGTAGGCGCATTACTTTGTGTAACTTATTTCATCGCCACTGCTCTCAAAACGGTGAAGGAAAACATCGTGAGGAAACCGGCATGCCCTAGAACCAAAAATTCGAAGACATGTGACATCTACCAATCCGCACTGGGCCCGCGTGGTGGATTATAGCCCATTCCCTCTCATAGAGAGGAAGCCGTGTCCCAGCAGTGGGAACATTATAGGCTGATGATGATGATGATAATGATAAGGGTGACCTACATTCAAGGTGTAAATAGACCCTTCACAAACCCATCATTCAAACGTTCGGTACACCAAACTAAATAACTCTACCAAAAAATATTGCCGGGAAACGACTTTTTTTGGAGTGAAAAATCACTTTATACAGTAGGACTCAATGTAACGCACTCAAAACATTGTGCTGATGGATGCATTTAATAGTATGGGATATTGAAACCCATGATCTCCGTAACTAAAGGTTCCCGAGTAGGGTCTAGAATAAATACAAATGATCGCAACAATTTTCAAATAGCATGTCAAGTAGCATGCGCACTCTCTTTCATTCAAAGGACGAACTACACACAGCTGCAATGCTGTGTCCTCTTTTATTGCATGGGATGGTTCGCTGGAACCTCTCTGTCGCATGTATTCACTCGCTGACTCGCAGCAATATTTCACTTTTTAAAACTCGATAACCGGAATTCAGGACTGATTTTTCGCAGACAACCCTATACTACCGTGTTCGTAATGAAATAATCTTTATTTTAGCTTAATTTTAATTAATTAACTAGACCGGTGCAAATTACTAGTATCGATTACCAGTTTATACCTGCCTACCCATGAGTTGTGACTGGAAAAAAATAGTCAACCTAACGTTTGCATATTCTATAGGCTTCGTACTTTCGATTGGTATGGAATTTGTCTATTAACCAAACCAGTGAAATGTTTAAAAAAAAAATATTTTTAAATTGTTAATTAATCATATTTTGGACTGAATTTTTTTAGTCAACCCATTTGCAATACATTTATTGTCATATTTAATTTGACATAAAATGCTTTTCATCCATTAACCAGCTCGGTGAAGGTCGTTCTTTAAGGGATCCTATACCATAATGACGGGGAGAACAAGTGTCTTTCGGCCTTAAGGGTAATTTTACACCCATTATATACTTCTGCCAAACTGTCAGTCTCATTGCTGTTTTATCACAGTTTATTTATCGATAGTTGGTTAACATATGGTTTATGTAAAACATTATGTTCTACAGAGGAATCATTCTAACCTCAGATCAGCTATCTTAATAGTTAGCGGTAAATGAAATGTGAAAGGATTATATTAACTTTGCTGACTGACTCCACACAACACAAACACACGCACACACACATACTCACATTCACACACACTAAACTCATGAAAGTGAAAAAATTCGTCTTTTAACTCGGTATGTAATGTTACACATATACATACCGAGTTTCTACCTCCGTGCCTCGGAAAGTATGTTAAGCCGTTGGTCCTGACTGGCATTCGCAGATTTTTTTACAGGTAGTCAGTCGTTACAGGTAGTTAGTGTCCTGAAAGTCTGACAACCAGACTTACCAAGGTGTGACCAGTTGATAGTACAGGCAGTCGTCGCAAACCAAAGCAATCCTTGTACTTACGTACTAACAGACGACTGTTGCGTTATTTTGTAATGCAAACTTGAACTACACTGGCCTGCAAAACTAGGTATCTCACTTTTACAAAACTTTATAGTCGGTAACCTAAACTGTTACAAAACGTTTTTATTTTAAATCTCTAACTTCTATAGTTTAGAAAAAACATAAATTTTAAAAGTTCATTTCAGTTTCCGATTTCCTATTCGGTATTGCGCGACTCGTCCCATTGGCTAAATCCTAAGATAATAGCATTGCCATCTGCCATGCTGGCTACTTACTAACAAAAACCAACATCTTTTGACGGGATCCTGCCTACATGATTCCGAGGATCTGCTCCTAATTGTACAGGGTGTTCATAAAAGCCTCCGAAGAAATTGGGTAATATAAAATTTGAACAATATAAGCCAATGGATCGTTAAGTTGGCTTTGTTCAATGTATTACGTGAGCGAGGATTTACTTAAGGGGTAAATAAATTCTTATTTTGTTTGTCCTGGAATATTAGACAAGGATTATTTTTTTGCTGATATTTTTATCCACTTATGTAATTGGATCGTGCCTCCATTCTCTTTTTGTCTTTTTACGGAAGATACATTTGATAAATGATAATATTACATTACTCTCGTACCTAGATACTTGTGCACTACTACTAGTGACTCGCGACGTAAGAAATATAAGAATTAGAAATTTATTTGTAACAATATTTTGTAACAATATTTTGATTTAAAAGAGTGTCCATGGAGTTTCTTGCCCGTTCTTCTCCATAGAGATCTACGTTAGGGAACGGGCAACTACAGTACTTTCTCAAGTTATTATGCCTTGTGACTGTGACTGTAGCTTTGCTTTTATTGTATTTTCGACTTTCAAAAGTGCCGTAATGGTCTAATTGAAATAAATGATTTGAGTTTGAGTTTGATTTATTTGTAAGAATGTTGTAAAAGTTGTACATCGTATGGTGCTAGGTTCGTTAAAAAGTTTATCATATGTATTATACACAATAATAATAATTTTCTTATATTATTAACATCTGGTGTACAAAATAAAATCATATTAGTGCTACAATTTTGAAATTAGCAACAGATAATATTTTAATAAAATATATCATATCAATTCGGTAATTAGGTAATAACAAATTATGAACATTTGAAATTGAATGTCAAAATAAATATAAACATTGAAATTAAATGTCAGTATAGACGTAAAAATTTAAATTGTTATCTTGTTATTAGACTCGATACCTATTAGCAAGATTTTATTATATCATTCAATTTCAATTTTAATGATATTGTCAGCTCTTTCTTTAAGAAGTTGGGTTCAACTCAGTTTTAAACATGGCTTTTCAGTACAGAGGTTTTTTTACATACATAGTTCAATTATAATTGCACATTCGCAGTTAACAAAGAAATAAATCCTCTGAGTTTTGAGGCCCTAAGCAAAAGCATAATTACCCTATAGAGGTGGTCCTCTATAGGGTATTTATGCTTTTGCTTAGCTTGAACAGGCCCCCTCTCTAAGGAACGGGCCTAAATTCATCATGATGTCTTGTACTTGGGCGTACCAGTCTCTCCGAATGCTGTTGCAGTTGTTGTATTTTTACAGTTTTGAGAGCAGCCGGTGGTGATTAAATAAATTAAACAAAGTAAAGATTCTTTCTGAATTCGAGCTTTCGAACTACAATTACTCGTAATTAGAATCCATTACCGCTGCGCCACATTGGGGAATGATGCTATATTTGTACAAATTAAGTAATTCGTACCTTGACTCCGTAATAGGGGACTGGCGACCAGCTCGGATAGTCCTCTGGCTCCACATTGAAAACCACACTGAGACCTGTTCCCCTGAAATAGAATTTTGGTAATGAAAATATTCTTAGTCAAAAACAGTTCGGTCTTCCTCCTTTTTAAAATCCTCTGCAAAGAATTTAAAGAGCAAAGGCAGCTTGCCACGCGATCTGGGGCCACACTTTTTTCAATATGTTGCTGAATATGTTAACTACATTGCTACGTCACTATTTATACGCGAAATATTGCAAATAATTGCGTTTAGATGTGTAGATTTAATAAGTATTTGTTTTCTAATTTTTGACTTTGCGCTGCGTGATTAAAAAACTATATGACTTGGACAGAAAAGACCCGTCATTGCTTCATATAATGTAGGTACATACTTCCATTGATGAATGCTTCTGAAATAAACAGGGACCCAAATTATTTTTTTTAACGCTTTGTCGTCGCTGTAAAAAACGCCGTGGGAATAGGCAAACGTACCCTTATGATACTGAGATTACAATAATTATTATTTTAGTAAAGATACCAAAGTTTTAGCTAAAACCAATACCAGGAATAATCAAATTGTTGCTACTTTAGTTTCTTTGTCATTAAAAATCTAACTAAGTTGTAAGGGAAGCTGAAGGTAGTATTTATCTTATTGTAAGTTCCTCGAAATTAAAGTCAACACCAAGAATATTAATTTCGATAGTTTGCTGATAATGTAAAGTTTGATGGACCTTTTGTTCGGTTAGGAAAATTTCAAGAAATATCGTGAAACGAACGTAGAAGTTGCTTTCATGTAGACGTTGAACTTTTTTTGCCATAATATCTGTCCTGCATTTGTATTTAATTTGGCAAAACTACTTTACAACTCACACCAGCACCAGTTCATTATAAAACTTCAAACATATTAATAGCTTTCCAATACCTAATACTAATCATTCTGAAACCAACTTAATAACCAAAACAATCGAATTAGTCCGTCAGATAGATTTCCAAAAAATATTGGATACGATTTTTTTCCTTTTTCACGATAACAAAAAATGAAGATGATGCAGTGCGTCAAAAACTCGAGTGACGTCACATTTTAGTACACTTTTACCGGAAAGTGACTACGTCACAAGCCCCCACTGACCTTTGATGCGTTTTATCTTCGTAAATTTTTATTGATTTGATGAAACAAAAAAATGTATCCAATATTTTTCGATAATTTAACGTCCCGACCTAAATAGAATCATATTTTTTTTTTTACTCAGGACAAATCCCTATTTATATTACGACGAATTCCACTTTGCTATGAACGGAAGGCGATGTTATAATGAATATTGCTCAAATATTCATTATACCTATTCTATTTTCAGAGGAAAATACTTGGTAGATCAATGTGATTGAATACCTGCCAGATTCCGAAGTAGCTATGATAGTTGGATTTGTAGCTGTTCCTCCATCGGGGTTCTGGTCATCATAGTATTCCAAATCTTTGTCCGGTGTGGAGTGTAGAAGAGGCCTGTTTAATAGACAAAGATGAAACAAAACTAGAAACCGGCAAAAAAAATATGCATATAATATGGGTGGAAGTCTATCAACAGAATCAGAATTAGCCTATCTCCGATGTGCTCCAAATTGTTTTGGTCGGTAGTGTTTGTTGATCATCAAACCCGTCCCGAAGCAATTTCTTCACATCATCGTCATTATTTTGCCCTTATCCAATTTATTTGGTGTTGGCACAGCATGTCTCCTTCACGCAAGCTATGCAAGCAGTTCCTTTACATATTGTACTTTTACTCAGCTGGGGCCTTTCGGCGAACTCCTGTCAGCATTAATTTGTCATAATCTTGATCAGGTCTTCACATTTTGACATGAAATTCATTTCATTCGTTTTCATTTTGTTTTTTAAGTTAGTGGCTTTTTCTTGGATATGGCAATACATAAATATTCTGCCATTTTGCCGCTCGGTTGTTCCAAATGAGCCAGAACGAGTGGGTCACGTAATATAATAAATATAATATCTCCATTATGCCATTAAACATCAATTACATAATATGACTACGCGTAGGCTTTCCCACTTAGGATAATAAAATCATGGTCTAATGAATACTGACATTAATTTTATTGCTCTCGAACCAATTACATCGCAGATTAATCTCAGCAGGAAATCATTTTACCCAACTACGTACAGCTGGGTAAAAAGATTTCCTGCTGAGAAAACTATTCTACTTTGAAGTTATTTCGTACAGAATTCTTGTTCTTATAATAATATCGTGTTTCATTGAAGTTCAAGGATGCTGGAACTTGGAATGTGAAATGTTAAACGCCACGTGTAGGCTCTGTATGGTCCTTTTTTGGGATTGTTCGTTAAGTCGTTGACCTCCGACGAATTCGTACATGACTTGACAGGTCCACTGTATCTTAATATCCTCAAAAACCATCTCAGATACTCATTTGAAATGGTCCTCATTCGACCTGACTATGATTGTGTCTGGACTAGAGTAGAGATTGCGACCTCGGAGTGTGCTTCTTATCTACAACTTTATTCATCGTGACGTGTGACCCAGAGCAGCGGTGGCCCAGTGGTGGCAGCCCCGACTTACGAACAGTAAGTCGTGGGTTCGAACCCAGACAGGCGCATTCCTTTGTGTAATTTATTTCATCACCACTGCTCTCAAAACGGTGAAGGAACCGCCATGTCCTAGAACCAAAAAATTCGAAGACAAGACAGTTACATCTACCAATCTGCACTGGGCCCGCGTCGTGGATTATAGCCAATTCCCTCTCATAGAGGCTCGTGTCCCAGCAGTGGGAACATTAATAGGCTGATGATGATGATGATGATGAAGACGTGTAAAAATTTTTTTTTAAACCAATTTACCCAAATAATTAATTTACCCCCTGACAAAATTTCGGCAATGTCGACCAATATCAGCGGAGATTTTCCAACTACGCAAAAGATATAATAGTGCGCAAGTGTGTGCATAAGTACAGGTGCACTGTTTAATAGTTTGCTCTCATAATCCGATGGAACGGCTACCCGACACGACCGGGGAGTGATCAGGTGCAGGACCAGGGGCTTAACGTGTTTTCGAGGCGTGACAGAGGTTGTCACACCACTATATCTCTCTCTCTCTCTCTCTCTCTCTTTCTCTCTCTCAAAGTAACACCAATCACGCTTGTGACCATTACACCAGCAAAGCGTTGCTCAAAATAACTGAAACATTAATAATGTACGTACACTTCGCTAGCATCATTCAAAGCCGCATAGTTGAAAGTGCAGCAATGTCCTTCATAAGTCTTGATCAGAACAAACATGTCGCCACAATTCTTCGCTTTTCTGTTGAACGTGCAGTACAAGATCAGATTTTCGCACTTTTGGTGTACCTAAAGCAAAATATTTCTTGAAAAAGACTAAACGAGGGTGAAAAAAACACACGCGTCTATCAATATAATTATAAACTACCTATTTATTATACTGTCAAATTCATGTCAATAGTGTCATGCTCTCAGTTGGGACTGGTCATCTCTTGGCTGCCACGGTTCGATCATTTTAATTACTTATTTTTTCTAAATTTTTGATTTATTATTTTACTCTGGACGCTCTTAATGTGCACGTCTTTCTACATCGTTCTCACATATATGTATAATCTCAACATGAATGATGTAACCAAGATTTTGTAACAATATTTTGATTTAAAAGAGTGTCCATGGAGTTTCTTGCCCGTTCTTCTCCATAGAGATCTACGTTAGGGAACGGGCAACTACAGTACTTTCTCAAGTTATTATGCCTTGTGACTGTGACTTTGGCTTTGCTTTTATTGTATTTTCGACTTTCAAAAGTGCCGTAATGGTCTAATTGAAATAAATGATTTGAGTTTGAGTTTTGAGTTTCAGATTAGCCAATTATTGGCTCGTGAAAGCACGTTTTTGGAAGCGCGTGTAGGCGCGGAAAAACCATATTACTTCCACGGAATCCATATTATTGTTACTGACTGAATACGTTGGAATAAGCTCGGCTACGCGCATTTGGTTTTTCGAAGCTCAAAATGTGGCGCGAAAGCCGAAACGAGGTTATACGTGCAAAATATTATGCCTGAATCCATTCCAAACCACGATTCCGATGACGAGTGAAACCAGCAATCTAAGGCAATCGGTTGGCGGCATGTCATAGCGATTGAGTGACTTTGCAGTTGTGCTCGCCTTTGGTATTTTATGTGAATAGTCCGTTCGTTTAATTGTGTGTATTAATTTACGTAAGGTACGATGTTCGGTTATTTACAGACTTTTTGAGATTGTCTTACAACATTTTTGAGATTGTTAACTTAACAAAATTTTTAGAAATAAAACTCGTAATTTTAAATAATAAAGCTCATAATTTTATATAATAAACCCTTCCTTCATCTAAGGAATTTAAACTGAACCATCCAATTGACAGTAATCTTAAAAAAATGGTAAAGTATACCTCTTCCATAATAGTATCCACGGTGAAGAAATGGTGTTTCAGAATGTCCATGATTTCTGTGAAGTTTCCCAATTGTTTGGTTTCCTTGCCGAAGTTCTTGAGAATCAGGAGAGCATTGAAAAAGTTTCTAATTTCTTCATCGGTTCTGTTGTAATGTTTTCTGAAATTTAAACGTTTTGTTCAACCTAACCTAAAATTTTATTATTTTTACTTTAGGAAAATGGATGACGGTATGATAGAACTCCTAAGGGCCTAGCCAAGCATGATCGCTTTCAGATTGTTTTGCATTTTTACGGCTACTTTTGAATACAATTGAAAAGAGCTTTTCTATAGCAGATAGTTATCACTTGCTCCAGTGAAGGAAAACATCGTGAGGAAACCAGCATGCCTGAGAGATATTTCTTGACGGCATGTAAAAGCACACGATTATCTGTCGTCACGAAATAGTGGGGACGCGGCCTTAGACTAATGCATGTTTGAATAATTGCCTTCTAGAATTGGAATTTAATTGAAGTACGTACACTTACATACCAGTCATAATTAATTAGTAATTAGTAAGTAAGAGTAGCTGTGATTAATTTGCCAGAAAACTACATTTATCTACAACTACAAACATTATCAACAGCAGCTGCTGCAGCTGCTGTTATAGATAAATGTAGTTATGACATAACATAACAACACGCCTGTATCCCCGAGGGGTTAGAGGTATACTTCATAGCATTCCCACATTTCATCAGTTATGATTTAATCCCACACAATAGCAGTCAAGCCTACTGCCATCAACCGGACAAAAATCCAGACAACATAGCTCCTACTGAAAATTTCTTATTTAACCACACTTTGCATAACATGGTAATCGAATCCAGGACTTTATGCTTAGTAGCCGGGCTTGCGACCAACAGACCAACAAGGCAGTAGAATGTATTTATATTCATGATATGACCAATTAAAAGAGCCAAATTTGCGAGGGTTTGAGCGTGGGAGTTGGAAAAATGATGAATGGAAATTTATCATTAAAGTATTCCTTTCAGGTACTAATAGATTCCACTTATTACAAAAAATAATATATTTTTTATTTAATGTAGGTACAAACCTTATACAATTTACTTGTAATCTATTTTACATAAATAAAATACCCACACAATATTTTCAGATTTTTGCTCATTTGACTTTGGTCTTGGAATCTATTGCAAAGATCGTCTCACTTTACACAAAGACGACTGAAATTCTCCACAAATGAAGCTTCGACTTCCGAGATCATTTGAAATTATATGAAAAATATTATTCTTGTAACATTTTTCTCGGAAAATTTAAACGACTGTATAACGACTTCTTTTCATGTCGACGGTACTGTCATTTGAATATTATATTTTAAAACTAAAATACTACCGCTGAATTCTTTTGTTTTCACGATATGGACCAGAATAGCTTGCTGCAGTACTCGTACAATGGGTTCATCAGTCTGCAATGTAGATAGTGATAAGAATGTTTGTTGTTTTCGTCATGGACCGTTTTTAAAATCGATGGAATTGAATTGACTATTCTTTTTTTATTATTTATCTTGTGGTTAGTGGCTAACCTGGTGACAGAGCTGTATGCCGCCGCCCAAGGGCCTCTGACTCGGCTTTATATACCGTCAAGATAATAATATCTCTCAGGCATGCTGGTTTCCTCACGATATTTTCCTTCACTGAAGCTAGTGATAATTATTATACAATAAATTATCGCCTGTAGGTATTGTATTGAGCTTGGTACTCACGTTGAATTTTTATTTTGCTAACAGTTAAATAAAATAATCTGGAATCGAATGATATCTAGACTTAATATATCTGTTCAAGTGAACTTAAGTAATAATATTTCTATCAAGGTGCAGTCAAACCAAGCGGACTGAACTGCGAACAACGGACTTTTTACCAACCGTTAGTTATTTACGAAAAAAAAAAACAAAAACCAAATGTAGATTTGTAACATCCAAAAATCTTCCTTACGATTTTAATAAAAAACCTTTTTCAAGTTATAACATAAAATTAAAGTTTAATTTTAAATTCGAAAGTGTCAATACTTACAGAACTCTGGCAATATTCTGTGATTCTCTCACAGACACCATGTTGAAGTTGCAGATGCTGACCGCGGGGAATGGCACCTGGTTCACTCTGCAGTTCGCGTTTATCTGTTCAAAAGAATTGATTTCCGTATTAAGAAGAAAATTGTAGTCTGACAGTTGTACCATTTATTTCTGTAACTGCAGCATAGCAGCATATAAAGACGGTTTTGTGGCTAGTGATGAACATGTAGTCTTGGGTTCGATTCTTAGGCCTGAACTCCTGCTAAGCTGACGTCGGTTGGTCGGTCTGAATTCTGTATACCTACTTTTTTTTTCTCTTCTAATAATATATAAGCTGTCTTGGCTTATCTCTGTACTTATTTATTATTACCAGTGTTACGTTAGAACACAAAAATAATATTATTACATTTTTTTTTTTTTATATGAACTCGTAAATACACATTTAATTAATTTAATCGTTATCTATTTATTTGTAACCATTTATTTGTATATTATGTTTGAAACTGTTTTTTCCGTCACTTCCCGCTCAAGGTTCATTGGAAGATCAGCGTCAGACAGCATCACCTGTCTGGCATAAATGCTGAAATGGACCTTTTTGGCGCAGAAACAAATCTGCATTCACAGTTTTTCGAAAAATCGTTTGCCGCATTCGGGCATCGAACCCGGGATGGATCGACTAAAGTTCGAAAAAATAACATTCTGTACCTTTTTGACAACAATCGATAGGGTCAATCATATGGATCAAATCTCTCTAACAAACATAATAAATTAAATGAAAGGAAAACCATGAATAAAAGTGCTATAACTTATTGAACTTATCCTATTGTATTTATAACTTATTTAGATTTCACGATTTTCTCTTTATTTAATTTATCATGTTTGTTAGAAAGATTTGATCCATATGATTGCCCCTATCGATTGATGTAGAAAAAAGGAAAGGATGTTATTTTTTAGAACTTTAGTCGGTTCGATTCCCGAGTGTGACAAGCGAATTTTCGAAAATCTGTAAATGCAGATTTGTTTATTTTTTAAAATAAAGGAATGTTTCCTTTGAGTAAAATTTGCTATCTCCAGTATTTCGAGTTCTTTCCCTCCAGGTGGCATTGAAAAATTCCACCCTGTATATTGAACACCGATATATACTCGTACGCGCGACCGACATCAGCGTAACTGGAATTAAGGCCTTAAGTCGATCAAAGTGTTCTTGGGTATTTTCATCACTGCAGCAGGAATTCTGGATAAACACCCGATCAATGTATGTCCAAATCTGTCTAACTCAATAATGTTTTTTTCTTCCAATATATGCCATAAAATTTCGAAAATAATAGAGATAAGTACTGTTTTTTAGTAGCTATAGGACTGTCCAGCACTTATATTCCTTCCTTCATATAAAATAAAGAAACGTGTGCGTATACATAAGTACGTTCATGGGAATATATAGAACAGTATCAAACACTGTTTTAAGCTTTCACGGTTCATAACTATACTTAAAATGTCACTAACGGGAGCTCGAAAACAATTGATAATCACGGAAAATATCCCGTAAGTGACATTTTAAGAACAGTATCTACTCTAAGCCTCGAGATAATAATTATGAGCATTTTTATTGTTAAAATTGAAGAGAGAAAATAAATATATTATTGTATTATTTGTTTTTGTATGAGCAAGCTAGATAAACAGCGATAAGGTGGCCCTTAATCGAAAAAATTAAATATATAGAACTCAAGTAAACCTCAGGCATGAATAATTTGACAAGTTTCTGAGAAGGTCGCTTTCTGGTTTATGTTAAAGTGAATAGTGAAAGGTTGATAAAATATAAATAATTCAGTAAGCCAATTTCTGTTATACATATTTGACGATTTGATAGCTAATATTTACAAAAAATATGTTTTTATTTTCAAACTGGCAATTATTTTGTAAATATAAACATTTAATAAAACAGGGATGTAAAGGTGAATGGTAAACAAAGCTTAAAAAGGGTTTTTCAACGTAATTATATGCTTTATTAAATAAGGTACCGTTAAGTAACAAATCGTATTAATTTAACGTCCGTAAAGAAAACCCTTTCAGACTTTCCACTTCCTCAAAGTGGAAAAATACAATTTAAAAACGTCAAAAAAAAAAAACAAAGGAAATACACTAAAGTTCTAAAACAAAAAAAGTTCTACAACAACAACGACATCAGTAATTTATATAATTATCCTGTCCTTTCAGCTACTAGCACTACCATAAAGTGCAAAGTTCGACGGCTCACCATTACATGACATCGGCACAGTTGCCAAAGAACAGGAATGTGTGAGAGAAAACAAGTTTTAGAATGGGTACAATTGTAATCTGACGTCACTACTATTATTACCTACGTCAAGCCACAAAACGACGTCACCCTAATATTACAAGTGACTTATACATACCTGGAAAAATGTAAGTATACTATTAGGTACGCCTCTGCTTATCCCTTCCAGATTACATACGTGATTTGATGTTATGTTGAAACAAAGTTACTGCCGTCAGATGCACAATAACTGTGATCATGGACTGCAGACGCTACCGACGGGCCAGCCTCATCCAGGATATTCACGTGATGGCAACAATGTCGTCTGCCCATCTCGCCACCGTTCACCGCCATCTTTCCAGTCCTTGGACGCCACTCAGTCATAGTTGAAGATAAAGAAGTTTGGCTCTAGTTCCTTCTGCGCATGCGGCTTCCCTGGTAACTCATAAACGGCTCTCTAACTATTCTCAATCTCATTTTTTATTTTCTTTCCAATCAGATTTTTACAATAGTTCTCAATTCGTTTTTTTTTTCTTTCATCTTTTCCTCAGAATAGTTACAGCACTGATGCCAATATTTGTGTCACTTGTTTAATTTTGTTTTTCTTTTTATTATTTACAATTCTTTTTTATTTACTAATTTTTCCTACCTTTGTTGTATAGATTTTTTTTTACCTATTATTTGTGAATGAGTCAACATTGTAGGCTTTGTAGATTCCCAGATGCTTGTTAAGTTTTGTTATGTCTGTTTTACGCTTTTATTATAGTAAGCAACGACCTATTGTCAGGCCTACGCTGTCCTCCCATACTTATGTACTAATGCTGTAACAAAATAATACAAGTAATACCAAATGATTTGTGAAGAGTAACCATGGAGTTTCTGGCCGGTTCTTCTCCATGGAAACGACCAACGCGAAGCGTTCACCTTTTTTGACGTTTTATAAATGCCCATCTAGGCCTATGTGAAATAAAATATTTTGATTTTAAGTTTTATTCCACCTGCCATGACCGCGTCTTGCTCGCGTCTTCCTTCCCAACTCCATTTGAGTTCCATCAGTGCAGTGCGATGCGCGCTCGAACACGGACGTGTTTCCACTATGCACGGCACGAATTTTATTCGCGTGTTGCGCGGCCATAGCCGCTGCCCGTTATAACTATGAGTTCAAAACAGCTTATAGTAAATGAATTGCTGGCATTCCTAGTCCATGCCATCGACTACATGGACGAGGTGAGCATCCTGCAGATTTGCCGGTCCAATTTCAAGGAGGATGACATCAGCAGCGGAAAACTATTGCTGTTCCAGTCTCTTGGAAAACTGGACCAGATGTCCTCTCGGCTCAGAGATGGAACCGAGAAGAGTCTTCAGGACATCATCGATATGTTGAAGAACACGGACCCGGACGACGTTCCAGATTTCGTGGCGAAGGAGCTAGGTAAACTGCCCCCCGTCACTTTCGATCACGTCGACGTTACACGGCTGCTAAAGGACATCACTACTTTGAAAGCGGAGATGACCAAGATGCAGTCCAGAATGGAAGTTTCAGAAAAAACCAATACTGAACTACGTGCGGAAATAGCATTATTGCGCAACGTCGGTTCGGAAATTGTGTCACCGGAGGCCTCAAAGGTGAACACACGTCGACGGGCGCAAAATGCAACCATCGGCAGTTTTGAATCGGCGAACACAAGTGCGTCACCAGCTGCCGATAACGCTGAGCAAGCCCCGCCCGCCGCCGTCGTCGCCCGCGCCACAACACCGACTGCGGATACGTCACGCGTAGGTACGTCGACCCCTAAACGTGCCTATGCTGCTATTGTCACCAGCGGTAAAACTGATGCGTCGCAGCCTAAGCGACAAACCAGAAAAGGGGAAAAATTGAAAATGGGTGCTCAACCAGCCCTGGCTGCGGTCCGTAGCTCCGTGCCAAGAACGAGCCAAGTTGATGAGGAGGGCTTCACTAAAGTGGAAAGGAGGAAGAAAAAGCCCTGTTCTCGTAACCTGTGCGGTACCGCACCGAGTGGACCCAACATGCTGCTGCGTCCTGCTGTGCCTACGACGCAGCTGTACCTTTCACGTCTGCATCACTCCACTACAACTGAGGAAGTGGTGCAGTATTTGAAAGTGAAGACCAGCTGGACTCTGAGGGTCGAAAGGTTGGAATCGCGCCACAACATCAACTTTAAGTCATTCGTGGTACGAGTTCCAACCCACCATCTACAGACCTGCATGAAGGAGGACTTTTGGCCGAAGGGTGTCGTATATCGGCGTTTCCGAGGGCGGTTACGCGACACCACGCAGCGAAACACGACGCCGACAACGTTGCGTGTATAGTTTTAGTTTCATAAGGTTTAAAATATGTAATAGTTTATTATTGTTGTTTAATATTATTTTGAGTATTTTATCTATGGGTCTTAGTTGCCTGATAATAAAATGATTATTATTATTATAACGCGATTTCCAATATCGATGATCTCCTTAACCATACAAGGATGTAATCAAACGACTTTGACTAAATACAAACATTCCTTTGATTGATCCGGGTCTCTAGTCAAGATGGGCGTGCCTCAAGGTTCAATTCTCGGTCCTTTCCTATTTCTGGTTTACATTAATGATCTCCCTTAAATGATGGCCAAATTATCGGATATAATTCTATTTGCTGATGACACCTCGCTAATTTTTAAAATAGATAGAAAAGATACGAATGTCTTACATGTCAACGAAAGTCTAACTGTCCTCTCGAAATGGTTCGCAGCTAATAATCTTTTACTGAATGCAAACAAAACGAAATGTCTAAAGTTCTCTTTACCTAATGTACAACAAAGGGATCTAAATTTAAATCTAGACGGCAATAAACTTGATGTTATAGCGGAAACTGTATTCTTAGGGATTACTATCGATTCAAAATTGCAGTGGGGCGCGCACATTCGAACTCTTTCAGGTAGGTTAAGCTCAGCTGCATATGCAGTAAGGAAAATAAGGCAGTTAACTGATGTAGCTACAGCTAGGTTGGTATACTATGCTTGTTTCCAAAGTATTATGTCTTATAGCATTCTGCTGTGGGGATCAGCAGCTGACGTTGACTCAATTTTCATTCTACAAAAGGGGGCAGTCCGCGCGATTTATAAAATGGGTCCTCGTGAGTCACTCAGAGAAAAATTTAAAGATATCGATATACTGACTCTGCCTTCACTCTATATCCTTGAATGCATTTTATGTGTCCGCAAAAATCGAGGGCTTTTCAAAATTCGAAGCGACTTCCATAATAAAAACACACGCAGTAAACATGAAATTGTAATACCTAAATTCAGATTAACAAAAACTAGCAAGTCTTTTATTATAAACAGTATACGCTTTTATAACAAGTTGCCTAAGAAAAACTAGCAAGTCTTTTATTATAAACAGTATACGCTTTTATAACAAGTTGCCTAAGTCAATTATAGAACTGATCGATGGAAAGCTCAAAAACTATATCAAACGTGTCCTTATTAAAAAGCATATTACAAAATCAAGGACTACGTTGAAGACAAAGAAGTTTGGCTCTAGTTCCTTCTGCGCATGCGTCCTGGTAGGTCATAAACGGCACAAATTTGTGGATGTCTCTAACTATTCTCAATCTCATTTTTTCTTTCTTTCCATTCAGATTTTTACAATAGTTTTCAAATCATTTTTATTTTTTACATCTTTTGCTCAGAATAGTTACAGCACTGATGACAATATTAAATTTGTGTCACATGTTTAATTTGCTTTTTTTTTTTATTATTTACAATTTTTTTCTACTTTTGTATAGATTCTTTTTTTACCTATTATTTGTGAATGAGTGAACATTGTAGGCCTTTCCCAGATGCTTGTTAAATTTTGTTAAGTCTGTTTTACGCTTTTTGTGTTGTAAGCAACCTATTGTCGGGTTTACGCTGTCCCCCCATACTAATGTACTAATGCTGTAACAAAATAATATTGTAATACCAAATGATTTGAAAAGAGTAACCATGGAGTTTCTTGCCGGTTCTTCTCCATGGAAACGACCAACGCGAACCGTGCACCTTTTTCGACGTTTTATAAGTGCCCATCTAGGCCTATGTGAAATAAAATATTTTGATTTTGATTTTTTTGATTTTGATTGGAAATACCAAGTCAACAAGCCAATCCGATGTTCAATTTTCATATACTTTGTAGAGGAAAATTTAGTCCAGGTGGGTTTAGTCAGACAAATCGAAGGTTGACCAGAGAATGTTTGATAAAAGTAGTCTAACACACAGTCAGGCAAAGACAAAGTCTAACGCAGGATTAGCTGTTTCCTGCCGGGGCTGCGGCTCCTGCCGGGGCTGCGGGACTCCTGCCGGGGCTGCGGGACTATTCGAAAGAGATACCGTGGCCCCGGAACACAAAGGGCGATGAAGGAAAATGGATGGGTTTTAGTCAGTAAAAGTCTGACACTCTCTCCTGCTCCGCCCAGAGCGGGAGGAGTCATTTGATGATTTCCCATCCGAAAAAAAAGGATTAGCTGTTTTTTCATACTTTTACACCGCAAACTGCCAAAAGAGCCGAAGCGATGTATGAATAGGGCGAGCCGGGCGAGCGCCTCGCTCGCTAGCAGACGGTGTAGCCTGTGCTTTAAACACCGGTGCTCTTAAAATAAAAAAATATACGGTACATACTCATAGTGGTATTCCCATATTTATGTTCCCTTTGAAAACATCTCAAAGATTTTCTTCCATAAACGGCGATTTTCTAAGAAAACCCCTTTTACCGATGATTGGTTCCGATCTAAGAAAGTGAAATGAGGATATCAGCTGAGTTCTATACAAATATTTTTGGTCTGAATATTGATAGCGATTTCATTTTTGTGCCGGTAGGTAAATTGTTTTTCATTCTGTGACAATTTTTTTATCTACCGTCAGACATCAATAGCATAATTTTTGTGAATGTAGATGTTACTTACAAATCAGGGTTTAAAAAAAGCCAGAACTCACAGCAGTAACAATCTGATTCTCATTGAACTTCTGTTTGATGACCATGATGAAGGCGATGGTCAGCATGACGTTGCCGACGACTGCCAGGCTCCACAGCATCAGTGACCTTCCACTCTTGGAGGTGAAGTGGCTGGTCCCGTGAAGTGTGGTGATCCTCTCGATTAGAGATACGTAGTACGCGCTGTCTATCTTCTGTTTCTTCTTTGCCATTTTGTGCTGAAGGTGTAATAAAATAGGGTCGATATTGTAAAACCCAATTTTTGCGTAGGTATGAGGTAGATACCACTAAATACAGTTTTGTAATCTTTTTTGTAATGGCAATGAAATAAAGCACGAGAGGATTGACGAGGCGGTATATAATGGATGTTCACCCATCTTCGAACCAACCTCGGCAAGAGTTGTTTACCCTTGTACATTAACTCGTGCGGCTGTCATTATTTAGCCACGAAGTTCGTAATTTTGTTTTTGGTAAACACAAAAAGCTTAGTGACTAAATAAATACTGTACTGTTATTGTTATAATAAATCTCACCTCAAAATGTTCGTATCCCACCAATCTTTTGATCCTCAACCCCTAATGAATATGATTTAGGCTTGAACGAGAAACGTGTCTTAAAGCCCTGATTACATTTTAATTCGGGCCTGAATAAATAATTCTTGTCCTTAGTGGCTGTCTCGTGGAATAGGAATTGTTTGGATGGTCAGAGTTCCGTACCTAAAGGGTGTCCGCGGGGCAACAGGATTAATATAGGTAAAACCTTTTAAATCGCACGAAAAGGTGCGGTTCCGTCGTGTTAGACGAGGTTCAACCATTATAACACCCTTTTTTTTCGGATGGGAAATCATCAAATGACTCCTCCCGCTCTGGGCGGAGCAGGAGGGAGTGTCAAACTTTTACTGACTAAAACCCATCAATGTTCCTTCATCGCCCTTTGTGTTCCGGGGCTACCGTGGCCCCCGTTCGTCTCTTTCGAACAGCCCCGCAGCACCATAATAACCCCTTTCACCTAAGTTCTACTGTTTGTCCGTCCACCCATCCTTCCGTCTGTCATAGTGCTGTATCTATGGAATTGTAATAGGTAGGCAACCAAGAAACAAGTTTTTTATCGGCGTTCTCTTACGGAACCTTGTGTGCGAGTCTGTCTCGCGATTGGCTGGTTACTTTTTTCTTTTTTGGTTCAAAACTGAATACAACTACGACTACTCATTAATTTCAATATTGTTACTAAGTTTAGTAGGTATTAAATACTAAACAAACTACGTACTAACAAAACCCGCTGCCCAAAACTAGTCGAAAAATACATAATTAGTAACAAAACTTTGATCATCAATAACTAACATCAATTTATTAATAATCATACTTTATTCCTTCTACTTTTCTTTAATAACTGAACTTATAAACTAATTGATTTGATATTAATTGAACTTTTGCAACAAATACAATCTATTCTAATTAGAAAATTGTTAATAATTCAGAAATAAATGCTTTTGTTAATTTATTGTTAATTTAGGATAGCTAGTCGAAGTACTCGTCGTCACTGAAAAACTTGATTTATAGAGCACATAAAAGCTTTAACTAAAGTAGTTGGCACATGACTGTAACAAAAAATTGTACCTTTTAAATTATTTTCCTTTTACACAACCTGTTAATTGAAAAGAAGAATGTTATAATAATACAGAATACAATTTTCATCTGTTTGAAACCTTAAACGTCGTTGATTTTTTTTCCAAAATGGTGCTCGACAAGGCCCTCAAATCCGAGCTTGTTTCTAAGTCCAAGTCGTTCTGCAAGCACTGCACCCTACATGGGGTATACTACTTCTACAAAGCTTCCAGCTGGGGGGTGCACCTGCTGTGGGCGCTGATCATCGCTGGCAGCATGGCTCTGTGCTGCTTCCTCGGTCACATGATCTGGGAGAAGTTTGTCGTTGATCCTACTTTGACTGTGGTAAGAATAAGAATAAGAAATGTTATTAGCTCAAACATGTGTTTACATACAGAATTAAAATAATACATGCATGCAAGATCTTAAATAAGAGTGGCTCACGACATGTCTGCCATTTCTCGTGGCGTGCAAATATTTTCGGTACAATTATTATTATTTAACTAATGAATTTAATTTTTAAACGTTATACATTACATACCAATTTATTCAATACAATTATTATTACAGAATCAATTACTTTTAAATCGTACACTTATTTATTAAATATTTTTATTCAGTGACAGTTTTAACTGTGACTGAATAAAAATATTTAATGGGAGGGACATCATCAAATGACTCCTCCCGCTCTGGGCGGAGCAGGAGGGAGTGTCAGACTTTTACTGACTTTATTTATTTATTTAAGGACAACCAACAAAGCATACACAAAGAATACATATTTAAGAACTCACGTTGACTTTAACATTTATAGTGTAGCCTTAATTAAAGGCTGCCACGGCATTAATTAAACATAGGAGAAAGAAAATTCAGTTACAAAACACATTCTATTTGTTTAGATGTATCTAAACAAGTTTTAGTTAAACAAAAGTAAAATTAAGTTTTTTGTGATTTATTATTTATTTACCTTGTTCAATATTACAATGTATGGTCTCAATGAAGATTTACATCACTTTAATAGGCATTTAGTTATGAAACTAGTGGTGAGTATGATTTTTGCTATAAAAAGTTATGTCATATATTTTTAGGGCTACATTTGGACTCACGGGTCTTAATATAATGTGAATTTTGAAAAAGGAATTTTCAGTAGCCGTCCGGACTTGCAGGGTCTGGATTTGCGTCCGAATGACGAAAATATACTAAAAGTGGGCGGTCCCTCTTAATAATGCCAATGGAAAAATGTACATACTGTGTGTAGATATACATTTACACATCCATCTACCTAACTCTTTGTGTAAACACGTGTGTGATGTTAAATTGTTGTTTTAAAACAAAAACATTACGCCATCTTTGCCACTACAACCAATTTCTCTTCAGAAATGACTACACTGGAAATGACAATTATTGTTTTTTTTTATTAGTCTATATTGTCCCACTGCTGGGCAGTCCTCCCCCATAGCCTTCCAGTCTACTCTTGGTGCGGTTTTCTCCAGACAATCTCTGACAAACGCCTCTCGTCACGACGACAATTCATGTACTTAATTAATAATTCAACAATACATAATACTCAATGTGTCATATGTTTAAAAACCTGCAAAATGGATATTGTTGAACATAATAAAATCAAACCAATTTTCCTTTATGAGTTAGAAGTCTGTTTACATATTATTATCAGGCTGCTGACCTATCTGTTTGTGAGGTTTTGAAATTAAGTTTAACGAAAATATTATAATTAGGCTCTGCGGGTTCCGTCGACTACTTTTTAGGCGAATTTATAGTGTTTTGAGGTGACGTTACATTAATTGGTTTTTCTCAGGAGTGGTGCATTATCTTTTCATGGGAGTGGTACCATGGGGGCAAGGGCGACCCTACTTGAACTATTACTATAGAGGTGTTTGAGTATGTTTATGTATTTATTCTCATAGGGCACAGGTTCTGGGAAGTTTCTTTTTAGTTTGGTTTTTGAATTTAATTTTGACTTAAACAGTCACAGAATAAACTAATTCTACTTATTCAAGTTAAAAGGTACCGTGTATAACGTTTTATCTCACAAAGTAAAGATAAACATCTGCCAAATAAAAGCAAAAAAAGGTTGTTAGGTTACTTTAACCCAAACATCTAAAAATACAGCTACCCGCCAAATTATTCAAAGCAGTAAAAGATTCCCTTTTGAGATTTCATCCCTCAAACAAACTATCCTACAGTTAGAAGTTCATATTTCACCCTTTTATTGTGAACCTTTGTTATCTTGCCGCGAAAGAAAAACCGCTGACAGTGATCAAAATCTAAAATGGCTGACAAAGGATCAGCGACAGATAGATAACAGACAGATAACCGACACCTCTGGTGATTCAACTTGTTCAGCATAGTACTATTATTGTAGTTATATGTATGGTATTAGGTACTTAGTTGGTAGTGGTATGTTAGCCTGCGTCTTCCCACTACTGAGCAAAGATCTCTCCACCTAATTTCCAGTTCTTTTGACCCAGGGGTGATGTGGACCTCTGGTCGTCAATTTTGTCCAGCTCATCCCGCCATTTCCTTCAAGGACTGTCGCAAAGCCTTCAATGCCAGATCACACATAGTGACATAATCAGCCTAGTCACTGTAGACACACGTATCCCAAAATGTCACTCAATTTATGGAAATATTGTACAGGCCATTAATATTATATCATTAATCATTTTCTCTCGCTCTCGCGTTCGCGTGGCCATTTTCTAGTAGCAATCATTGTTATGAATGATTGATTCAGTTATGAGTTTACTAATTATGACAAATTTTCGTAGACAATGTTGGGATTTACTTTTGTCTACATAAATATTATTATGATCAGTAAATGGTACGGATAGAGCCCCATTTTTTTGTACTAATTAAAAATTAGTGGTGTATTATAAATGTAGGTTGTAACCGCTTGGCTCAATCACCTATTGTGAAGCCGACTGGGAAGAAAACAAAAATGAAAGTTTCTTATGCACACACACACGGCCACATTGGCGGGATTCGGCGAACCATTACAGGACATGTAGCTCCAAATTTTTCCAAAATGAAGTGATTCGCCGAAAACCGCCGATGTGGCCCTAGCATTAGAGCACCCCCATTTACCGTAACGAGGCGAAAGGGAACAAGTAACACGACACGCTCATCTCGCTGGATGGAAGTCGTGTCGGTTTTCTTACAGTAATTATGTTTTCCTCCCAATTCACTGACACGTGTATCTGCTATATTATTAATTCAAGTAGAAATTTTTTTAAGATACTCTCATCATGCTAAGAGAGTTAATTAATCAGTCCACTTCAGACGTGTACTGAGCATGCTTTAAATGTTACACACAGACAGTCTTAATACATTATGCAGTAAGCACCTACTTTGTGATGTTAATGAAGTGAGCAACGTGCTCACTCTGTGATTTCAGTGCACCAGTCTCCCTTCATGAAGCCTGGCTTATAAAGTCACTAATTAGCGTAACCATCTTGCAAAGGCGGTGGCAGAGGTGGAAAAATAAAATATAATATAAATGAGAATTCAAGAAACAAAACGTAATGTTTACGAGTCGTCTAGTTTTTTTTCTAGAATTATTTTATATCACATTCGAATCAAAATGTTGAAGGATTTTGATGGCTTCGGTGGTTCAAATCGTTATTTCTAAATCTTTAACCTATCAAATGTGGTTTTGCAAAAATCTTGAATGAAATAGTTCAAGCTATTTGAATCATCAGATTGATTATGTCATTTGATTTACTTTGAATATACACATATTACTGAAATCTCATTTTTAACCAAGATTACTGTTGTTGATAATTTTTTTGCAACATTACAATACAACGTGCCTTACTATTTATACACAATCATAAAATAGGTCAACGGGATCAGTTGACCAATTCAAAAATTCATTAGGTCGAGCGTGTGAGATCAGTTTACTAAAGAGCCCAGTAAACACAGATAAACATCAAGCTACGTTTACGAAGTCTGGTTTTATATTACCAACCATTCTCACATCAAACTCTTATTCATAAAGTTGATCAAAAGCCGGTCTTATCGCTTAAACCTGAACTATACAAACAGGATAACGTTGTCTGTAATCCATTTTGACTTCTCAAGAAATCTGGGCAAGTGTGGGTAGAGCTCACACATCAAGGGTTCCGTAAACACCGGATATATAATTAACGCTACTATTTCTTTTTAAATAGAGGAATAAAAAAAGCCGAAAGAAACATGATTATTTTACGTGAAACACACATTACTTTACGGGGGACCCAGTTGAAGTATAACGTCTGTAGAAAACTGAGCCCGTTTCCAACTTACAAAACACGCAACCGGACCTTCCTCCCACAATTTCTGTTAACTTTACTTATTTTTCACAACAAAAGGGTACTTTGTTACAAAAGTAAGAGAAGCCGCGGGTACTCTCGAATATGTAAGTAAATCGCTCGTAACGGCTTACGTATTGCTCCGAGTAAAACATTTCCATGTTTGTCTTTTCTGTATTGTATTCAAATGGCTTCAGTCATTCATGTCATAATTTTGGGAGTTATATCCCCACCTACCCGTTTTTATCTACCCTGTTTTATAATATTTATGATTCATACTGAACCTGAATACATAAGACTTACGTAAATAATTTTGGCTACTAATGAATATGTAGCATTACTGTTCGTTCAAAATAACTTCACTTTTATATACACTGACCTGCAAAAATAAGTACTACACTTTTAAAATTTCAATTTTTCCTAAACTGTAGAAGTTAGAGATTTAAAATAAAAAAACGTTATAAAGCAATTTTTATCAGCTTTCATTGAAACTATAGACAAAATTAAACTATTTTTCGAGACCTTTTTGTTTCGAAAGTATATCTTGTGTACTTAAAAAGTTATTGCGATTTCAAAAGTGTGATATTTATTTTTGCAAGCCAGCGTAGTACCCATTTTGCAATCAGTCCTCATACATGAGCTAAATAAAATCCCACAGGAGTGAAACTTATTAATACTTTATCTATGCAATGAACATTTATTTATGTTGATAATAAAATTTATTTTTCATATTGATGGCCTTTTAAATTTTACCATATTCCCTCCGAGACCGTTGAAAGCACAATGAAAAATACTAAAAAGGTAAAACCTTTTTTTTTGCGGTCCCACTTTAAAAAACCAAACAGAGATGTTATGAGGTTATTCGATTTTATAATAGGCGTAATAATCAAAATCCTGCTCCTTTTAGTTCATAACTCACAAAGCAATTGGTAAATAAAGCTAGGTAACTTTGTTAGCAAGGTAATTTAGAAAACGAAATTACTTCGGGCAAGCTTGCGAACAATAACAGTAGTTCGAGAGTGATTCAGCTATCATCATAATGTCATGAACAGACGGAAAATAGTTAACTTTCACTATTGAACCGAAGTTGTTCTTATAGTGAAGCATGATCCAAAAGCTAAAATAGTAATTGAGTGAAGATAAAATATACATTGTGGTTTTAAAATTACTTAGTTGAAAAAATAATAAAATAAATACGTCAATTTACCGTGTTACATACAATAATTGTCAAAGTATGACTAGAATCGCAACTATTCTAAAAATTCTAAGTTAGTAGTCATTTTGCTTGATTTTATATTTACCAACAACCTGTTGCCTGCTTTGTTTCAAAAAAATTTCAAGTAGGCGGCTTGTATTTATCCATACTTAATTTATAATATTATAAAGCTGAAGAGTTCGTTTGTTTGTTTGGAATTGAAAAATTATTTTTTTGTTAGATAGTCCATTTATCGAGAAAGGCTATAGCTATATATCATCACGCTGCGAACAATAAGCGCGGAGAATAAATGAAAAATGTTGATAAAACGGGGAAAATTTATTACTTTTGTGAACTTTTTCTCTATTAGGTGACGCAGACGAAGTTGCGTGGGTCAGCTAGTAAGTTATAAAAACTCTTGTAAAAACCATGTAACTGAAGTAAATAAAATTGCCTTTTTAATTTTAGTTCTTCGCACCTTATTTCTTGATAATAATAATAAAAAGATAATATTGTATATATTTATTTAAGTGATGTATAAATTTATGTATGTATATGTATATATTTATTGTATATATGTAAATGGTACACCACAGGCTACCTGCAGTATTGTCTCTCCTTCCCCCTTAAATCCATCCAAAAGTTGTCTTTAAAAGATCGCTTTTAGCGATAAGACCGCCCATTGTGTCACCCTTTGTAAAATGTTTTACATTTGTATCTGTATTTTTTATGGTGTACATAATAAAGAGTATTCTATTCTATTCTATTCTTGATAAATTTATTAAAGGTGGCAACTTTTACTTCAAATGATGTTTAAAGTAAAGTGTTTTCTTTCAAAACACTTTGTTCTGGGATACACGTGGAACGTCTTCTACAGAATGTCGCAGCTATTTCACACGTGGGTGTCATGAAAGGTGAACTTCAAGGTGCTGAAACACACACCTACTGCCAATATCTGCTGACATTCTCATGGCGTAATAACATTTTAACCTAACCTAACTGAAATGCAAACTACGAGGAACTTTATATCAACCCACTCACTATCTACCTAGCCTTTTCTTCACTATGTTGGGGCACTTCACTGCTAAATAACAGTATTTTACATGGAGCGACTGCCTATCTGATGTCCACAACCCAGTTTGTACTGGGTTACTAACCAACACGAGACGGTTCCCATATTAACATATAAATAAACTGTTTCTTTCATTTATTGGAACGTAGTTCCTTATTATATTCCAAAAAGTCAGCCACCCCAAATACACTGGCCTGCAAAACTAAGTACCTATCACACTTTTAAAATTGCAATAACTTTTTAATTATACAAGATATACTTTCGATACAAAAAGGACTCGAAAAGAGTTATAATTTACTATAGTTTTAAAGAAAGCTGATAAAAATTGCTATAAAAGGTTTTTTTATTTGAAATTTTTAACTTCTAAAAAAAAAAAAATTTAAAAGTGTAGTAGGTACTTGGTTTTGCAGGCCAGTGTAGTTAGCATAAATCGTCGAAATATAGGGAACAGCATTTTTTTACAATAATTCGTGATTTGTTTAGTAGTAAGTAAGAGTAGTTTGTGATGATGAACACCATGACACCCCTTGTATATTATTAAAATAACATGGTAGCATAATAGTGAAAAAAAACTCCAGGGCAACAAAATTTCTCGTCGAAAAATCTTTTTGTCTTAATTTTTCGTTTCCAAGAAAACAATAAGACCCGTCACGAGAACAACAATGATTATCAAAATATTTGTATATAATGAACTTTTATAATATTTGCAGGTAGAAACAACCCACTACTCTATGGTCAACATACCTTTCCCTGCGGTCGCTATCTGCGACACAGAGAGTGTGTACTTGCCCAAGACTCAGAACATTACCGATTTGCTGTAAGTATCAATATAATATCTATATCTATGCAGATTATTAAATTAAAGGCACTTTTCGTGTTTCCCTGTGTGATCCCGTTATTCTTCTAAAGACACCATCATCATCATTTCAGCCTGGAAAGGAGATGTTTCAAAATGTATGGAGCCCCGGCCCGGCCGTACACTATACAAAAAAATGGGGAAACACAATTAAAACAGTTTTCAATCATCTAATTACTTTAAATTGGCTTTGTTACCAAACGAAGCCAATTTAAAGTTTTAATTGTGTTTTATGAAAATAAATGTACCTACACTTGAAATTGCAACACAACAAAAACCCGTCATGGCGGTAAGCTGTCATGTTGATTGATTATTGACGTTTGACATGTTTATTTCTGTCATTATTACATTGTCAAGTGACAGTAGCAAGTTAACGATTTCTGATCAATGGTCGATCTATGGTTTACTGTTATTGTCATTTAACCACAGAGTACCTAAATTGGCGAGACGCCATATTGAAAGTCGAGAAAAATCATTCTCACTATCACTACATATTATAAAACAAAGTCCTCCGCCGCGTCTGTCTGTCTGTCTGTTCGCGATAAAATCAAAAACTATTGCACCGATTTTCATACTGTTTTTAACTAATGGTTAAAGTGGTTCTCGAGGAAGGTTTTAGTATATAATTTGTCAAGTTTTTGTATACATTGGCTAAATATAATGATATTTGTTGGAGATAAAATAAAAAAAAATAAGCCGTCTGGGAGCTTTAAACGAAAACGCTGCCTAAACCCTTTGAGATATAACAAAATGATGTATGTTGGAATTATATATCTTATATAGGTCTACAGAAAAATCCTCAATGACATGCTATCTCTTATGAATAGCATACTATACAGGGTGGAATTTTGTAATGCCACCTGGAGGGAAAGTACTCTTAATACTGCAGATAGAAAATTTTACTCAAAGGAAACATTCCTTTATTTTTGAATAGAAAGCAAACTGCATTCAAAGATTTTCGAAAATTCTCTTCTCCCACACCCGGGAATCGAACCGGCTAAAATCTGAAAAAATTATACCCTGTACTTTTATTGCATCGATCGTTAGGGTCAATTATAAGGATGAAATCTCTCTAACAAACATGATAAATTAAATGAAAGGAAAACCAGGAAATCTTAAATTAATTTAATTATTTACAAAAAATGGTAAGCTAACTAATTAGTTGCTCTCCATTCTCTTGGATACACAAATTTATTCTTTTAACGAATTCATTTCTAGTAACCTTTAATAAAGTGTTGTGGTGAATATTATAAATCGTATTCTGAACTTCAACTCTAAACTCGTTGTCATTCGCATAAGATTTCATGTAAATTTGATTTTTTACATATCCCCACAAAAAAAAATCTAATGGGGTGAGATCTGGCGATCTCGTAGGCCATCTGATTGTGCCGTTTGTACCAATCCAGGTATTACAATGGTTATTAATGTAGGCAGTAGTGATTCTGCTGTTATGTGCTGGAGCACCATCTTGCTGTAGAATTATTTGGTTTCTCTCTTCCTCGGGGAAACCATTTAACTCGTTTCTTAAGAGATCCAGTATTTCAATATACTTGACAGTGTTTAAATGACCTTCGTACACGTGGACTAACACTACATTATTTCTCGTAATTCCGCACCAAACGTTGAAAGATTATCTTACTTGATTGTTAGTTCCATGAACACGAACAGGATTCACTCGAGACCAATAATGGTTATTGCGGCGATTGTACATGCCATTATTGCTGAAGTTGGTTTCGTCAGACCGTACAATGTTACTCAAAAAATTAGGGTTTCGGTCAATTTCTCCAAGCATGTTTTCACAAAATTGTAATCGTCTATGTCGTTGTCGTTGTTGTTTTGTCGTTTTGTTGTTGTCGTCGTTATGTTTTTAATGCCAAATAAACATAATTTTCTTTCTTTCTTTCTTTTCTTTCTCTCACGATCCCCAATATGCAATTTTTGCACCAATCGACCTTCACGATAGCATTTATACTTATACTTTTTCAGCACTTTAAGTACGCGAGTGTGGGTTGTTCCTAATTCATCGGCAGCATCTCTACTTGAAGCCTTCGGAAATGATTCAAAGTATGTTAAAACATCTAGTTCAAAATCGAAATAGTTTTGCTGAATAGTTTGCCGTCTCTTCTTGAAACCACCCGTATTCTTTAAATTTTCTACCTTCCTTTTCAATACGAACCGAGTTGGTGCCTGTCGGTCTTGATATCTCTCTCCATACCACCGCAGAGCTAGATTCACTTTTTTGTTATTTAACAAACTGTTCTTGATAAGCCATTTTCACCGTGAGACAAAATGTGAAATGAGTTGTAAAAATAATCAAATGTGAATAACAACTGTGACAATCAATTAACAATTTTAATCTAACACTCCATATTTAAATTACCTCATACACGCAGTTACGAGCATGTCGCAAAGGAGCATTACAGAAGATGGATGTTAGTTATAGAGCTTTAACTTGACTCATTGAATTTGTAACTTCAGATTTCCTGGTTTTCCTTTCATTTAATTTATCATGTTTGTTAGAGAGATTTCATCCTTATAATTGACCCTAACGATCGATGCAATAACAGTACAGGGTATAATTTTTTCAGATTTTAGCCGTTCGATTCCCGGGTGTGGGAGAAGAGAATTTTCGAAAATCTTTGAATGCAGTTTGCTTTCTATTCAAAAATAAAGGAATGTTTCCTTTGAGTATAATTTTCTATCTGCAGTATTAAGAGTACTTTCCCTCCAGGTGGCATTACAAAATTCCACCCTGTATACATTTTAATACTTAAAAAAATGGGCATTTACAAAGCGGTAATTGGAAAGCTATTTATACAAATAAGGTATTAATCCTTATCATTTTAAATAAGTTTTAGCCTTTATGCATTTCATGCAAATTATTTTACTCTTTTACACCTTACAATTTAAATGAATATCTTAGGAGTAATCGCAAAAAACATTCGGACGCGAGAATAAAATTCAAGCACCTCGCTTCGCTTGATGCAATCGCGGATCCTCCCCCCGCACCGCATGCCATTGCACCAAATTCGATGGACCAACATGGCCGATTAAATTCGTTTAAGAATTATTGTACAAAAAAAAACGTGTTATGATTTTGCAAACTTGCGTCGAAATGTTAGATAAAGACTATGGTTGTTCGGATGCCTCCAACAGCAGCCGAAGAGGGGTCGAAGGCGAGTGGTCGAAGGCGATTAATGGCGTTTTGACCTTCTCTCTCTTATGTGACGCAGACGAAGTTACGCGGGTCAGCTAGTAATTGATAAATTTCAAATTATACCAAAAAAAACATGCATTTATGCTTTATCTGTATTTTTCCAGAATTCCACTGTTTTTCTTGATTTTTCGAGGACTGTACATATACTGGGCCGGTTTTGAAACATCTCCTTTCTACTCCAGGGGACCTACCAGGCCTCCCTTTTCTTTCACCATACTTCTCGGTCCTATGCGTCCCTTAATCAAAGTACGGTGCGATATTCACAATCATTTTTAGTTGTTTTTAAGCAAATTTTAGAGCTCTTTGAGTTTAATCGACACGTGAAGAAAATGAAGCTGTAAAAACATTAAAAATTATGAATTGTTTACAAAACAATACAACACCATTTTGTGGTTCATCATACTAAAACACAGCTTTGTACAGGATCATTATTAAAGCTACTTGATAGGTTTCAGCGAGTAATTTGCGTAATGAATAGACGACTAAAAAGCTTTTCAGCAGATTAATCTCCTGAATGCAGGGGATATCGTAAAACATTTCATTTATGTCATATTATTGCTTATTTGTACAATATATTTCCTATTGTCATCGTATTTGGAATTGTACCAATTAAAATCAATCGAAATTTGGCATTCCAGGTGAAATACATTGAATTGTAATCCGAATTATTGTCAATCACAATCAATTTAATGTAATTCTACCTAATTGTATTCAACCTCAGAGAGATCGATGATCCTTTTATGTAAACGAAGTTCTATGTTCGGCAGTGCATAAATACAAAGCTGGCATTAAGGTCTACTGATTTGTGATGGGCAAACCAAATAAGATTTATTGGAAAAAGCCTTTTAATAAAATGTAACGTTCCTTGGTTCCTTGGTGGTATTTTGTACGTTTTAAGTGCGCTTGATATACGAGTGTTATTGACATAAAAAGAAAGATTTATTTCATAGAATAATAAGACGTGAGGTTATAGACTTTGGACATTGAACGTTCATTTTGGAACATGGACCCATCCATGTTCCAAAATCACCAATGACCATTGAGAAATCACAATACATGGAGTAAACTATCACATTATTAAAAAGAAACTAAGATGTTATGTAGTTGAGATTTAAACTGCGACCAAGTAACCGCGTCCTGCATTTTTGTGAATGGCCACAATATCTTTGAGAATTGGTACAAGCTCCATACGTTGAGATGAAATACAAAGTTAGGCCGCAGCTTTGTGACTCATATTCTATCTAATTAATATTAATAATCTAACCGCATGTTTGTATTAATTTAATAGTTAATTTTCAGAATCCTTCGAGGTTACAACTTGAGTGAAATAACAGATTTCTACAAGAGTTTCAGCGCTGTCAAGAGTAAGGAGTATACGCCAGAGCCCTATGTCAGAAAGATGCACTCCTTGTTGGAAGACTTGGGATACCCCTTGAAGTATCTGCTGGAAATGGTAATGAAACTATTTAACTCAACTTGTTCAAAATAGCTCAATCTGTGGTAGAAATAGCAGCGATTTAGCAAAATTGTGAGCAAGGCGGTATGACTTGAATAGTCATAGCATAGGTGGGTGGGCAAATTAAGATTCTTTGATCGTTCTACTGGTTAAATGTAATTTAAATGCTAAGGTTTGATACTCAGGTTAGATTGACGTCGGATGTCTTTTGTAATTTCTGCTACATAAATATGACAAGAACAAAAACGGTTGTCTGCAAAATCGGTTTACGGACGATAATATTACGAGATAACGTCATTTTTAATGATATTAGTGATTTAACCTATAAAAAACAAAATTTCATCCCTCTTTTCACCCCCTCAAGGATTGGAGGATTGGAGGAGTTTTATACAAACTTTCATCCCCTTTTTTAACCCTTTGGGGGTGAAATTATCAAAAATACGGAGGCACATTTAAATTGATTTTTAATCGCCAGCCTAAACACAAAATTTTAAGATCCTAACTTTAAAACTGACGGACTTTCATACAAACTTTCATCCCCTATTTAACTCCCTTAGGGGTTGAATTTCGAAAAATCCTTCCTTTTTCTTTGTCTACATTATAAAAGGACCCCCTGTGCAACATTTCAGTTTTCTAGATCCAAGGGTTTGAGCTGGGCGTTGATCTGGCGGAACGGAACGGTGTGACACTTTTTCGTGCGTGCAGCCGGTGTTCATTGATTTATAAGACGTTATCACGTCAAAAACGTAACATCCCGCCTCTAATACCCGAGGGGCTGGGCAAAGGTGTACCACCCACATTTCGACAGTTATGTATAAAGAAGTTAGTCTATTGCACAGAATATGCCTAGAATGACTCCAGCCTACTACAGAGAAATTCATCAGTAATTTGACTGACTTTGGGAAACACCTCATGATCAGCAGTTGCGCTGAATAAGAGCCCGAACGTATTGCGAACAATGTATTATAATGTGCGCCTTCTAAGATACAGAAAGAAGCCTTACGGCGCTTCACAAACACAAAGGTACTTCATTTGTGTCTTACTACGGTTTTTTAATCTTATAAAATCATTCAATTTCGCAGTAGTCATTTTTCGAAACGACGCAATAAATTCCTTTTGTGAATCAACAATGACTAGGAATAACAAATTTTCATTTGTTATTTCTCGGAAGTCTCGAAAAAATAACCAATTAAATGGAAGCTGGAGAAATAATAATTCATTAGAAGCCATTTAAATTCGATACTTGTTTATTTTAATCTTGAATTTAGTCTCATAAATTACCTTTTTACAAAGAAGTTTTTATCTAGCATGATTAAATGTTTTCGTTTACTGAAAACGCTAGGAATATTGCGATGTTGTAAGTAGTTACTTATAATATTTTATGAGCTCGTTTCTTACAAATAGCCATTTATTTCTCGAGTCGATGCCGTAGATATTTATGTAGTTAAGTACCTACACACTATCCACAAACTTTACGGTAGACTATAAAACTTAAAGAACTGGCTTATTTGTCCAAAGTACATAATAAATTGAATTAGAAAAGTCAACCAATAAGTTGAGGTTACTCTAAACTCTTAGATGAAAAATAAATCTTTGTTGTTATAATTACATTCCTTGCACCGCCATTCTCACCGGCTGGGACTGAGACACAGATCTCCTCTTTGTGAGGAGGAAATAGGCCGTCATCTACCACACGGTCCCAGAGTGGATTAGTGGAAATGGTGGATGTCCTGATGATAATAATTATGTTCCACTGTTGTGAGAGTGAAAGTGAGATGAAATACTTCACGGGCCGATAATACAACTTGGCCACCACACTGCGACATGTTCTTGGTCGGTCAAAATAAATTTAACCATATACTATAACTCCTAGTGTTACATTCCAATTTTGTTTCAGTTCAAGAGACCATGCAGTGACATAGCGGTGGAGTGTAACTGGAGGTCCAGGCCCCACAACTGTTCCGAGATGTTCCGCTCAGTGCTCACCATCGTCGGACATTGCTGCCAGTTTGATATACCATACTTCATGTAAGTTTAGAGCGAAAGAAAATGGGTTGTGTGAGGAATTAAATAAATGAAAATCGGCCAAGAGCGAGTCAGACTCGTGCACAGGACAAACTTAACTTTGCTGTTCGATCCCATGAAACGGCTATTGCACCAACCGCAAATAATAAGTTTGTAATAACAAATAAATTCATTTACTTCAGATATCACAAGATCCATATAAGTACCTACATTAATAACTATCACACGTTCACAAAATTAAAACGCAAAAAAAAAACAAAAAAAAAACGCATCGCAATTACTACTTGCTACTTGCTTATTTTTATTTATTATTTTCGCATTTTATTTTAATAAAATCGCTTTTCTTTTGTTATTAAACTACAAATTTACAATTTTCAGATTTTTCCCTTTACATGTGCTGATTTAACTTGCTTTTTGCCAAATTTCGTGATTCTAGGTCGACGGGAACTACCATATAGGTTTTTGACCCAAAACCTATAGGGTACTTCCGGTTCACCTATAATTGTCAATTTTAGTTAAAAGCAAGGTCTTACAGCACAAGTAAAAGGGAAAGTCCCAAAAATAAAAGTATTCGCGAAAATCTAAATTTGCCCATAACTTTTTATTGTTTGGACTCAGAACCTTGATTTAAGTACCTTAAACATCTAATAGGGACTATAGACCTCAGTATCTGGTTTAACTTTCAACTTGCTAAGTCCACCCGTTCCTGAGAAAATCGGTGGTGACAGACGGACAGACGGACAAGTAAGTGATCTTATAAGGGTTCCTTTTTTATCTTTTGAGGTACGGAACCCTAAAGCGAACAAATGTTAGCGTGACAAGCGTGGATGGTAGAATAACGTGTTGCGCCGTCCCCAAGTAATGTGGGTTTAAGGTCAGGAACATGGTAATGTGAGTTTCAAAACCGATCATTGTTATTGATTCATAACATACGGGATACACCGGTAATCCCCTACACGTGTACTACTCCCACATTTCACCAGTTGTTTGTTTGGGACATCTCTCCTTATTGCTATTAGCCGAGCAAAAGCCCAGATTCCGGACTGTTATTTAGATATTCCTGATATAAATACCCAATAACTCTCAACCTCCGAATCTTACCGTTTTGGGTTTAATTTGCTCATGCCTGATGTTCATTATTTTCACAATGTTTTTAAATAAAAACATCAAGCCCGCAACTTTTCGGGGAATCCAGACGTGATGTTATGTTTTGTTTTATTAAATCAGAAGAGATAAACGCACACGAACCTTACTGTTTTTTTTTTTAACTTTTTCACAGTGTTTTCTACGTAGGTACGTTTATTTACACATAATCTTAGTAAACAGCTCAGTTCGGAAAACGAATTAAATCCAGGAATCGAAGCCGCGACTCAGCCAGCCCAAGCTCTGCGACAACGAAGCCCAGTTTATTTGACCAATTTGTAAAATTTTCCATGGCTTTCTTCCAAAAAATAACAAAAAAATAACGCTATGATATTCTCCCGACATAATTTATCTTTGAGCATTTAGAAAAATAATTTCCTATGAGACAACTAAACAAATTGAACAGACGCCATTTACCATATTGCTCGTCTATTCCGAGCCCCAAGATACAGACTGTCTAGTTTGGGGCTCACTGGCAACTAACACTAACTTTATAAACTAGCTTTAAGTAGAACCGAATACAAATTGAGTTGTCATAAGTGGCTTAACACTTATCCATCGTCCTTTCATCATCTGTCAAGCATTTTCCCAACTATATTAGGGTAGGCTTCCAGTCTAACCAGAAATAAATACCAGTAATTTTACATGGAGCAACTGATTATCTGATCTCCACAACCCAGTTAGTGCTGGGTAATACCATACCCCTTGTTAAGACTGGTTGTCAGACTATCGGGCCACTGAAAACCTGCAAAGCAACTACAGTACTTTCACAAGTTATTATGCGTCTATAAGTTGCGACTGGGACTGTAGCTTTCTTTTTTTTTGCATTCAAAATAGCCTGTAATGGTCTAATTGAAATTAATTCTTTGAGTTTGAGTTTGAGATCTACAAAAGACAACCAACGGCTTAACGTGCTTTCCGAGGCACGGAGGCAGTATTTTAAGCCGATGGCGGGGCTGTAATTTATAGATCTTTGACAGTCGTATGTCTGTGAGCAGTTGCCCGAGAGTCTGACAATCAGTCTTACTAAGAGGTATCACGTGGGTCTTATCACGGCTTAACCTAAAGTTCCATCCGAGCGGCCGTTATTATTTAAGCCACAAGCTCATCATAGATTTACGGTTTTTTATTTCAGGAAAAATGCTGACAATCAGACGAACTTCATTTCAGGGTTAGATTCCACTGAAGCACTCGATGTTGTAGTCAAGGGGCAAAGCTCCAACGGATATTCTGTGGTAAGTTGCGAAGAAAATGTGTTTGCATACGGTCACTAGGCCTTCAGTTAAAGGCTATCAGATTGTTAATAGTTTGTTTTTCTGACCTTAATTTGGGAGCAGTTATTTTGGAAGCAGTGGTGATAACATAAATTACAAAAAAACTAAAACGGCCAAGTGCGAGTCGGCCTCGCGAATGAAAGGTTCCGTACCATCATAGTAGGGGAACCCTCTTTAATTTATTCTTATTATTTGTTGTTATAACGTAAACAGAATTTATACATATTCTGTGAAAAATTCAACTGTCTACCTATTACGAATCATGTGATACAGCTCGCTGACAGAGGCTTAGTGATAGGGTCCCGTTGGTCACCCTTCGAGTTGGTACGGAACCCTAAAAACAGTTAAAAGCAATAGTTTAAGTACCAATTAATGGTAATAGTTTACTAGCATATTATGTACTAATGAATAGCTCGCCGATTTCACCAGACTCTAATAAAATTTGTTACATAATAAAATTGTTTTCAAGGGTTGTCTTTGTTTCGTCCAGCTTTTCGGCCCTGTAATCAATTTCCATGTAATCACCCAAATGTCAGCTGCCCATTAATAAAATATTCATGAAAGGCGACACTTTGTTTCACACCAATAAATATCTGTTTTTATCACAATAACATAGAGTAAGAACTTTTAGAAGCGACACTTTGGAAGGACAGAAAGAATTCTAAATACAGACAGGCTTACAGTCACCATTGCTGCTTTCCTGCGGAGACTAGCTATTGAAGAACAAAATATTCAGTCACTTTTCTGCCACTCTCATTGTTCTGAAAGCAATTCCTAAAAGAAAAACCGAATAATTGTTTTCCCGACCTGAAACCAGGACCCCGTACTCAACTGTCGTATTTGCGACCACGAGATTTACGGGGCAGCTGCTGCTATGTCATGAGAACAGCATAATTATACATCATCTGGTCCGCGCTTGATCATCAATGACGTTGACAGCCTAAAATTGATTTGAGCCCAGGTATGAACGGGTTGGATGTGTTTCGCAACACGAGAAAACGCATAATAAAATATGCGTTTGCTCAAAAAGTTTGCTGAAAAGTGTATGTACCTATAGTGTTTGTATATCATAATAATATTGTAACTTTATTCCGCGTTTAGGTATTTCTTATTCTATGACAATACCGCTCGCTATACAAAACTTTTCTGACGTAACCGTATATTGGTGTACATCCTCCAAACAAAGGAATGTATCCCGACAATTCCACTTTAATAACATGTATTAGGTGACAAAAACAGGGATACGCGCTTTTCTATGACGTATACATGAATGAAATGACAAAGAATATACATTGCTCCAGTCGATTGGATGATAAAAAAACACAACCAATCTCTGATGTTCTGTTCTGATTGGAGTGAAAAAGAAGGCCATCTTGATTAAAAATCGGCCAAGTGCGAGTCGGACTTGCGCATGAAGGGTTCCGTACCATCATAGTAGGGGAGCCCGCTTCAATTTTGAATTTTATTTTTATTATAGCGGCAACAGAAATACATCATCTGTGAAAATTTCAACTGTCTAGCGATCGCGGTTCATGAGATACAGCCTAGTGACAGACATGCAGACAGACGGACAGTGGAGTCTTAGTAATAGGGTCCCGTTTTTATCCCTTGGGTACGTAACCCTAAAAATGGTATGTTTGAAATTTTACTCGTATCTTTGAGTAAACTTTTGATTTGTATCCTATGTACTAATTTCTTATTTTATCCATTCGAGTAACACCACACAAAAACTATAGCATGGATCAGCAGCCTAATTACAAGCACGAGAACAATTTTTTTTTTTTTTTTTAATTTTTTAATCTTTATTTATATAAAAAACAGATTGTAGTAGATTTATAAGATATCTTAAAGTGGGTAGTATTAAATCACTGGCAATCAAGTGGGTGACGTGCTGTTCTCCTTGCTAGGCTATGAAATAGCCTGTATTAAGAAGTAACAGTGCCGATCCCCTCAAATTGTATTACTTACTACACTTTTATTTACAAAACAAAAATAATTTTAATTCGACTTTTTACAAAAATACAGATGTTGGTGCGCGAGCGCGTTTATGCGTGTGTGTGTGAGTGTGTGAGTGTGCATGTGTGTGTGTGTGTGTGCTGTGTGCGCGTGTGTGGGTCTGTCTGTGTGTGTGAGTGAGTGTAAGTCCGCGAGCTTGTGGCTGTGTAAGCGTGCGTAAGTAAGTGGATTTGATTAGTGTGGGTCTATGTTTTGGGTGAGTGGTACAATATCCAAACTTGACATACTTAATTAAATTAAATATTTTTCTGTTTCGTCGTAGGTTTTATTTTGAAGGAATGTGCGGACAGTCTTTTTACAATTATGATAAGACAATCTATGTATTGGACATTTTTTGTTTATTGAATTGTAAAGGGACGGACCTAAATAATAAAAGAATCTTTTATTTTCTAACCACTAGCCATATTTTTTATCACCCTAACAATATTTTAGAGAGCATTACCGTCCTTCTGTGGCAATCGGGTAAAAATAACATGATTACTAACAATATTGGCCTTGTTCACTAATACTTAGCAACGCCTTAAAATTGCTTTGTTGGATTTTCAATTTTCGGCACTGAACTGAGCTTTATTAATCCTTGAGTAGCAGGTACTGCATAGTTTTTGTGATAACTGGCTAATTGTTCTCATATTGTTTCAGCTGTACGTGTACGACTACAAAGACAAAGTGACCCTAGTTGATAGCTATTTCAGTCTGACTCCCGAGACGTTCTTCGACGTCAACATCTACGTGTGGGCCATAGACTCGTCCTCTTACGTCAAGGCACTGCCCATCTCCGGCAGAAAATGTATATTGGAGACTGTAAGTCAACTTTTAGCTTTCACAATAGCTGTTCGTAACTTGGAATGTAGAAAAGCGCCCTTACTACTACGAGATAGGAACTGTACGTGTAAGTACAACATGCACCCAATGGATGTGTCTTAAAAGGTAACGATTCCTCTTTCCATGTGTTGATGGTGACCATGGGGAAGTTCTAAGTGATATTAGAATCCTCCACTCCCAAGTCTTATCTTCTAAACTCAGAAAACTTTTAAAGGGTCCACGGAAAAGAAAAAGAAAAATATATAAGCATGCGGGATTTTGGGGAATGTTTCTTACAAACTTTGACGTTCAAAAAGTGCTGATTTACAGACGTAATTTGAATAAATCACTTTTGATTTTGAACCAGAACTTATGCCGCCATCTTGATTTACATAATATCACAATAATTTATTTATTTTTGGCACTGGTAGCTTTTCAATGTAGTTTTAGATGTGCTGATTGCGTTCAGTTTCAATGCGAATAAATTGTTCTGTCTTTTGTTCAACAAAAATAAAAGAAATTCAAGGAAAGCTTTGACTCCCCGACGAGTGAGGGAAATTGACCAGTGATACGTGTACTCATAAGAATAGGCGAGACGACAAAAACAATCTAATTAGTCCGTCACTTAGATTATCAAAAAATATTTGACACGTGTTTTTTCTTTTGTAACTTAAACCAAAATTGACGAAGATACGACGCTTTTAAAATTCTCAATACGTCACGCTATGGTATATTTTTAGCTAGTTCTGACGTCACGAGCCCCCACTCCCGAGTTTTGATGCGTTTTATCTTTGTCAATATTCATTGATTTACAAAAACAAAAAATACGTGTCCATTAATTTCCAATACTCTAACTGACGGACTAAATAGATTTGAAATTTTTTGATACTGTCGTCATACCTATTATTCTCAAAACTAATCCGGGTTAATAAGAGACGATAAAAAATATATAAAAGCAATATAATTCCCAAATTAATTTCCAAGCCAATATTAAAACAATGCACAATGTTGGCCGACTTTGATTGAATCCAATATCATCAATCATGCCCTTTGTCGATCAGCGTTATATGAGCCCTTACGAAATCACAGGCCTGGGGTGGAATGTAGGTCACCGAGTCAAGCTTTACATACTTATATACTCATACAAAGTATAAAAAACCAGTGATATTCAGAATTCTAAAGAAAACAAAAGTCAATAAAGAAACATAACAATACTGACGACATCAAAGTCGGGACAGTCGCAATGGGAAAGTGACACGACCTGTTTACTCTACAAGGTGATTTGATTTTTTTACCAAAAAGATTATATGAATTTTGAGAAGTCTGGACCCAAACCTATCAGACTGTGTGCTTATAACGAGCCAGTGAACTTTAGAACGACCCACCGTAATTAAACGCATCATACAAAATTTCCTGACTGTGCTGTAAGCAAAATTAAACCATGTTGGTTGTAACTTGACACTTTTGAATATTTTGTTTCAGACAAAACTTGTTTGTATTGATGCCAGCTATCGATTGATACACGAGGCGTGTCTGATCAAATAAAAGTTGTGCTGAAGAAACGAATTGACTTTTAAACTTTGATAGCTTATATCTCGGAAACGTGACAATTTAGAACATTTTGCCTCATACAAAACTTGTTTGTATTGATACCAGCTACCGATTACTAAAGGTTGTATGCGTGGCCGGCTATTTTGTAAAAAAAAAAATGGCGGAAGTTAATCCGGCCACGCATCATACAAAAATCTTCCAAGCCCTTTATCTAAAATCCCGTGAAAAATAATACTGTTTTTTTACTATTAGGATAAAAAATAATAATGTATGATGAACAGCAATGGCCCTAGAAAAATAACAACATCGTTGTAATCGGTTCATAAAAATTGAAATACGACACCCATTGAAAACGAGGGCATGCCAATATTTCACGAAGGGAAAGAAATATTTACATATTTGGGTAAGATTCTTTCCCGTAATAAAACACCACAATCATCTTCATCTTGACGGCCCGAATGGCGCAGCGGTAGTGAGGCTGCTTTACGTTCTTAGGGTCCCGGGTTCGAATCCCGGTTGGAGCAAATGTTTGTGTGATGAGCATGGATATTTGTTTCCGACTCATGGATGTTTATATGTACAATAAGTATGTATTTACAAACAAAAAGTATCTATGTAGTATATCAACTATCGACACAAGCCTCGTTGCTTAGTGTGGCATTAGATGGCACTGTGTGTTAATGTCCAGCGATATTTATTTATTTATTTTTCTTCCTTTGTGTTTTAATTGCGTAGTCAGAAATCCTCTTTTTCATAATCGTTTTATCAAGATGTCAAGCAAAATACACGAAAGATATACAAAAAGCAGTGTTTTCCAGAAGCATTGTCGGCTTTAAATTTGCAAAAATGAACGAGAAAATTCAGAACAATAAACTGCCCTAGTATTAAAAACACAACAATTAGAATTGTGAGAACAAATTGCAGCCGGGAAAATTGCAAATGGCAGCCACGGACTACATTTCTGTTTTACAAACATGAAAAAGTTTTAACATTTTATAAATGCTGCTGGCTGTAAAACTGGCTTTTTTGAAAAAAGAAGATTTGAAACAAAACGAAGCCGCGCTCGGGTTGAAGAACCTGTAGTCGTCTTTTCTGTTTTTCATTTTTGGTTATGTTAAAAACGATTGAGCATCTTTGTGATCCTGCTTTTGTTTAGCTCTTTTTGATGGTAGATTTATGATGTACCGTTAAGATGTATGAACGTGGATTAGGTGAATGTAGTAGGTATATGTAGCAGACGTACGTTCTATAATTTCTGTCTGCTTGCATCTAAGAGTATGTACGTATAGATAAAAATATAATTTACCAAACTTTTCTGCCTCGTATTTTCAATTAAATGGGATTTTTTTCGTATCATAAGAAAGTAGTTTTCTTTGGATCAGTTATTGACTTTGACGCCCAAAAACTTGTCTTAACTATGACTACGTTGAATAGTTCCAATTAAAAAGATGTCTTGATTTTTTTCTGCAGAATGTCTGACGAGTATAAAATAGATTAAAGCTGAAGAAAGACATCACTTATTAAATTCCTTCTAAAAGTTAGTTTCATTTACTACTTTCAGTCTACAACTTGACTTAACTTAATCAAACAAACTAAAACAATGAGATACAGACAGCAGGTCCTTCCCCTCGAATCTCGCTTGCAGATTAGTTTCAGGTGAACTTGAATAATTTGTTAGAGTTATTTATAGATTTATTATAACAGTTTTCAGGATTTAAGATTGAATAGAGAAAGTTTGAATAGTTATTTGTTATACAAGAGTGCAAAGTTGCTTTTTAACCGCGTGCTCAATTTTGATAACCGAGCAAGCGAAGGATTCTAAAATTGAGTCACGAGCGCAGCGAGTGATTCAAAAATTAGAATCCTGAGCGTTAGCGAGGGAATCAAAAGAGCACGAGGTGAAAAATCTTTGCACTCGAGTGCAACACGTAACTTTTCATCCCACCTCAGCGAGGAAATTACTAAATGCAAAAAAAAATCATTTACAATCACCAGATACTTTTATTTCAGTTTAGGTGTTAACTACTACATTATGATAGGTAAGTATTACAGAATAATCTTTAAATTATAACAAATAATACTTGGGTACAATTAAGAAAAATTTAAAGTAACGTTGCTACAGTTAGTTAAGTTGAGTGTAATATTTATTTATTTATTTATTAAAACTTTATGCACAAGTAAAAACTGTACAAAGGCGGACTTAATGCCTTGGGCATTTTCTACCTATTTTTTTTCAATTTTTTTAATATCGTACTGTTTCAAATCCTTCTCGCGTGATTGTTGAGGGAGAAAGCTCATTTGCGCATTATTAACAGTTTCAGTCAATTCTGTTGGCGTCAAATAAACTTCTTGGTCGCCAAAACCACTTATTTTACGTTTTTCACTTGTTTTTAACCTAAGGTTTTAACAATTGACCTGACAAGAAAATGGCGCGCGCAAAGCAAATTATAAAAGTACACCAAGAAGGTTCCGAGTCTGAGTTTTTAACAAATTAAAAAAGGTTGTACCTATGATAAATTCGGCACCATGGAGGTAGAAGTAAATAGGTTTAATGATGTTTTGAATTCACAAACTTAGTGCACACGATGTTCTAAATTCAATTTACTTTATCCTCTAGAGGATAAAAACGACTTTTGCACTCAGATATCGAAGAGCAAAAATACTCTTTCCGAGATGGGGGGATGAAAATGTTTTTTACACACACGAAATTAAAATATTAAAAAGTAAAGTATTTTTAGAAGATACTTGTTTTATGAATCATATAGGATAGGATCCCTTATAGTTAACCTAACGTTTGCTATTCGTCTATCTATATTCGTCTATCGTATTCTATAGGCTTCATACTTTCGATTGGTATGGAATTTGTCTATTAACAAAACCAGAGAAATCTAAAAAAAAAAAACATATTCTGGACTGAAAGTTTTATATAATAGTACATTATGATATAAGTGTGGTAAGTTGAAAATTACAGCCGAGGCGATATTGCTTGCCCGAGCCGTAGGCGAGGGCGATAAAAAAGCAGAGGCTGTAATTATCAAAGCGCACGTATGTCATACGACGTTTTATAACATATTTGCGAGGAAATAAATAAAAACAATACAGTGAAAAGAAAAAGCGCGCGGAATAATTTTTACCTGTTCACAAATTAGCGAGGCGCGCGCATCAGCGCTTTTTTTTAAGGCAAAGACACAAAAAACAGCCAGTATTACTAATAAAGTAAATGAATATTTTTGTGTTTTTTTTACAGATGTTGAATGGTTGTAATTTATTGTCAAAATTAATTAAATTAAAGAATTAAATGTTTATTTGTTATATTTCATCTCCCAAAGTTAATTTTATTCATAAAGTGTTGACCACTTTTCTGACATAAAAACTATTTGCTAAGATTTAAAAAAGTATAAACCGTGCATTTTACTTTACAGCACAAGTACGTAATGAGATACATTACGATATTGAAATTGGTGAAATAAGAGACCCTTTACGAGCAAATGTGTTATAAAATACTTTTCATCCATTAACCAGCTCGGTAAAGGTCGTTCTTTATGGGTTCTTAGACTAATATATAAGTTTTGTGGTAGTTCCTTTAAATTATAAATAAATATAGCTGGACATTACACACAGCACCATCTAGTGCCACACTAAGCAACGTGTCGTGTACACCAGATAGTTGATATACTACATAGATACTTTTTGTTTGTAAATACATACTTATTACACATATAAACATCCATGACTCGGAAACAAATGTCCATGCTCATCACACAAACATTTGCTCCTACCGGGATTCTAATCCGGGACCCTAAGAACGTAAAGCAGCCTCAGTACCGCTGCACCATTCGGGTCGTCAAAATTATAATGTTTTATATCTGAAAGAAATAGAACAATGGTTTTTTTTCTGGACTTCGTTTTGTAGACATGTATTTCGTAAAAAGAAAATAAAAGAAAATTCTTTAACCTCGAGAAAATGTTAAGGCGGTGGTAAATTATTAATTTACACTACCGATATTTTCTAGTAAACAGTATGATCCATGGGTACTTAGCGTCGTTCTCCAAGCTACTTTAAATAATTAATGTGTAAAGCTAAGTTGTATCGCCCATTCTGTAATTGGGTGCTTAAAATGACGCAACATATTAAATGTGTCCCTCTGTCCCACGAATATCACCGCACTTGCAAAGGTACATACTCCTTCTCAATATTATATTATGTATTGTGAATTCTAATAAAATATCCTTTTTAGTAGGAGAAGATAGTATTCAGAAATAACTATAACTCTCTACCTAAATTCACATTTTGGGAAGGTAAAACGTCCTCCTTTAAGGTGAGTCTATTTCCGCTTTCACAATCACATTTCCGATATCCTGATTGCTTTGGAAGATTTTATAACCCCCAAGGTCGTGTAAAATTACCTCTATTTTTCGATCATAATAAACTTCAGTTTCAAAAGGCCGAAAGTTGTAGCATTCCATGCTGTGCGCTGAATATTATCAACTATTAAAATAGATGCTATTTCGATGTAGGGGTTATCTTTGAAAATCATCTAGCTTTTAATTACAATTAAATGAAATATGAAGTCCTGCCCGGAATCTGAACGTCTGCTCGATTCACGGTATGTTCGCTACCTACTACATGATACCTCAACATAGCAACCGAAATGTGAGTGTAAGTACTCGCACTCTCCTAGCCCCAACTCTGTCTAACTCTTCAGGGTTTTACAAGCCTAGTTTTGTTTGTTCTTTTTTTTTCAGGACCAAGGAGAAGGCGCTGGATTCCACCAGGGTTGCATGACGCGCTTGATTTTGAAGAGAGTGGTCAACCGCTGCAGATGTCTACCTTTTGATTATACTTGTAAGTTTATATGTGTTGTCTCTCTTACTAAAAGAAATCTATGAAATGAATGCGCGATTAATTTTTATTGATCAACTTCCTCTCTTCCTACGTACTTTGTATCCCTGTAAAGCCAACCGTCAGTAGTAACAAAACCAATCTAGGCTGGGCTCTTGTCCTATTGAAAATTTCGCTACGCTGGACCAGCTGAAAGTTAAACTATTTCTGATGTGCGGCCTTCTATAAACTGCATTTGACGATATGATATTTCATAAACAAATTCATAGAAATATAAAAAAAAAATAGAATTAATATTTTACATTTACCTCTGTATAACAGTAATTCTATATACTCAGAAAAGCATGTAAGGCATGACATAAGTCACACAGTTTTGACGCTATATTAGACCAGGTTACAAGTAATAAAGTAAAAGTATCCAGATATTTTCGTTGACATAAATTTTTATTTGATGAGGTGTAAAAATTATACAAAAGAAAAATACCAGAGAAAAATAAATCATTTCACAACAGAAAATACCTATGTAATGACCGATACTTTATGACCCAAACATATTTTTTATTGAACACAAAGATCCCTTCTAGAACGTAAGCAAGTTATATGCTAATGTTTGAACGCTAAAATGAACTTGCTTCCCAGAAACGTTATTCAAACAGACAAAAATGCAGAGCATTTAACTAACTGTAGAACTAAACGTTCATGTTTATCATTCCTTTTCCATTCCACGTGGCTCGCAGCAACCATTCGTGAAAAGCACTTTTACAAATATTTAGACTCAAAATTAATTCTATCATTCGAAAATATTCGTACCTATATCTGCACGAATTGACTTAACTTGTAAAGATTCAATATTAACTTTAAATTATTTCTAAGAAACTAAACGAAGAAGAAGAATAACAAATGTTTTATCCAAGTTTGAGCCCTTAAAAAGTTTTTTGGATGGCAATATCTTTTGTGTTGAAAAGGATTTCTAAACGCCGACAATTTTATCATTTGATCGAATTCTAACTGGTTACTTTGTTCTAAAATTGTGCTCTATATGAGCTATTTATAATTTATGGCAGTTGTTATAAAGTAAGATTAAACAATATAGCGAATTGACGACATTTTACTTCACATTTCTCACCCATACTTTTTCAGCTCAAGAATTGGACGTGGAAGAATTTGCCGTTTGTTCCTGGGACCATTTTATCTGCATATATCAAACAATAGGTATGTTCCCTGTGTGTGCTTGCAATATTGTTTGTGTATCGATCGGGTAACCTTCAGAAGATACAGATATTTCAAAATGAAAAGGATGCATTGGTCCTGAACAAAAACCTGATCGAACATATTTTGTTTACTTTCAAAGTTTTACTTCTACCTAATTTATCAAGTTCAGTTTATCAAAGATCTGATTCGAATGATAAAATTTTTACTGAACACACAAAAAATCAATAAACCCAGGTTTCAACATTTTATTCAAGTTTTAAATTTCAATCTCGTTTCTTTGCTTTCAGAAATGATTGAAGTTGACATAAAGGATATAATATCAGATAGTGAGTGCTATCAAAGATGCGACTACGTGGAGTATGATACTGAAGTAGAATTTGTTAAAAACCAGAGGCATTTGAGGTGAATATAAAATATTAAGACCAGTATTTAATTTTGTTTAAAGTTCTCTTTATATTCATGCTCTCCTGTGTCTTTTTTTTTCTCTTGGCAATCCCTCTGCAATCCGTTTTCCTCATCAGCGTTTTTTGGTCAAATTTGGAAGCAAAATTCCTAGGCTACTGACACTTATTTGATCCCAAGAAACCACAGCGTAAGCAATATCGATTATTAATCTGTTAGACAATACAACAAGATACCAAAACTCAGTAAATTCCCCGTGTCCCCGGGGCCCGATACCGCTAACATCGCTATGTTATCAGCTTACTTATCGTCCCTTAGGACCAACAATGTTGCTTCGATCTATCTTCACGTAAACTACTGAGAGAGAACTCTATCTTGAGTTATTTTTGACCTGTATTTCCATTTCCAGTGAGATATTTTATACTCGTAAACATAAAATCAACACTTCGCTCCGTTTTTACGACTTGACAAACTTTCATTATTTTATTATGTAAGTTTTGGGGTCACAGATTGTGGGAAAAGCTTTCATGGGCGCACTTACGTACACAATAACATCAGTTTTTGGAGGCATTTGCCCAGCACAGGGCTGTCCCTCTGCTGGGCAAGTGCCTCCAAAAAATGATGTATAAGCCCTCAATGTGGAGGGCTTATTAAAAACTGTTATTATGATGTTAGCCTCCCGGACAGAAACACTAAATTATAAAAACTGCATTAAATCCGGTACGTAGTTTGGTAGAACTACGGTTACATACACACACATGGATACGAAAATGCTCTTAAACTTAAACTATGTTTATAAGTAGAGATTGCACTCTTTAATTTAAAAATATTTTTGGAACTAGCCCATTAGAGTAAAACTTTTCCTTTTCAGTACTCTGAATGAGACTCGCAGCCGGGTGCTGGTACATTTCGGTCAAAACACTTGCATGAAGTATAGAAGGGAAGTGCTTTACACTTGGGACCAGATGTTGGGTAAGTTGGAGTAGGATGTTCTAAAAATTGGAGGCAACAAACAAACGACATGTCTAAAATGTCGAGTTTCCAAATAACTTACGCCTAGCATTTTCCCAAGTATGTTAGGGTCAGCTTCCAGTCTAACTGAATGCATCCGAATATCTGTATGATTTTCCTGGTCCTATGTCTGCCAATCTGACTTCCACACCACGACCCAGTTACTGACTTGTCAGACTTCTAGGCGGGCTTAACGTGCTTCGTGCCGAATCACGCAGTAGTCTTGCCATGTAATGAACGGTCACCATTCCACGGGCAGACCTCGGCTCAAGCATTGCTTAACTAAAAGACCGAGCCGTGTGGCTGTTATTAAGTCACGAGCCTGAATGCCACAACATGAATGTACTGAACATAATTTATTACCAAAAAAGCCTGAGAACATTTTGTACAAAATGAGTAGCTAACTGGAAAAGCTCTAAATATGTAGAACTAGCTGTTGCCCGCGGCTTCGCCCGCGTAAAGTTCGGTTACTGTCCCACTGGATCAAAATAAAGGGATACATAGTATCCTACATGTTAATCAATAATTATCATCGTAATAACAATCACCATCACTATCGCAATCGCCATCACAATCAGCATCACTATCACAATCACTGTCACAATCATAATCATAATCGTTATCATCGTAATCACAATCAACATCATCGTTATCACAATAAATCTAAAATAACCCTGTATAGAAGTCGAATCCACCATCTACTGGATCTCAAAATAAGTTCCATATTCGTAATCAGCACCCCTGATAATCTCGGTATCGACACCCATATTGATTTTTAGACATTTCAACCCCATCGCACCCCAACAGGGGATGATGGTATTTCAGGTCCGTCATATTCAATCTTAAAATCGTTGTTATTGTAATACACCATACAAACTATACCAATGTTCATTTTCAGACTTTGTCACCCCTTTTCCCCCTCTTAGGGGTTGAATTCTGAAGAAACCCGAAACCCGTTTCTACTCATTTATTAATAGGAGCACTCCTGTGAAGTTTCGAATAGAAAAGACTAACTAATCTTGTTTCCCCATAAAAAACTTTGGAGCCCCGTTTAACCCCTTTAGGGGTTGAATTTTGAAAAATCCTTTCTTAATGCACCCCTAGACCACATAAAGAACCTACTTGCCAAATTTGGAATCTATAGACCCAGCGGTTTAGGCTGTGGATTGATTTTTAGACTTCGTCACCCCATTTCCCTCTCTTAGGGGTTGAATTCTGAAAAAACCTGACACCTGTTTCTACTCATTTATTAATAGGAGCACTCCTGTGAAGTTTCGAATAGAATAGACTAACTAATCTTGTTTCTCCATACAAAATTTGGAGCCCCGTTTAACCGCCTTAGGGGTTGAATTTTGAAAAATCCTTTCTTAGTGCACCCCTAGACCACATAAGGAACCTACTTGCCAAATTTAGAATCTGTAGACCCAGCGGCTTGGGCTGTGCGTTGATAGGTGAGTCAGTCAGTCAGTTTCTTCTTTTATATATTTAAGATTAAAGTTTTTGAAACTGAAATCTGCTACAATTGAAATTGAACACGATGAAGACTTACAAAGAATTTAAAGTGTTTCTAACAAAAAAAGAAAGAAGATTTTTTCAAAGCCGCATTTACAACTTTTACAAAACGATATAAAATTCTGTGTTTCTAAATGGTATGACTTTACATAAAATTATGCCAAACAGACTATGTAATAGCTGTTTCATTTTATCTTCAACTTTTAAAATAAGTGTAAATAAGTGTGTCCTGATTTCACCCTGTATAAATCACATTTCAAATTCACTTCGCTTTAAATGTTTCGAGTCAATTTCAAACATCAATTGGTGTAAAAAAAATCCGTTGCCTTTCAGCAAATCTCGGCGGTATCTTCGGTCTCTGCCTTGGTGGATCTGTCATCAGTGTTATAGAAATTATTTGGTTTCTTCTGGAAATACTCTTCACCGTGCTGGGCGCCTGGTGCAAGGGTTCTGCTATCGTACCTAAGGAGAACGTAAAGAACAAAGTTTTTATAGTGTCTCAAAAGGATATGCTGTCAAAGAAGAGTTCAGGGAAGAAAATTGTTGAGAAATATAAATTTGTAAATTAAAACTTTTAAAAGTATAAGAGCAAGTGTGGAAAGTTTTTCATCCTCCATAGAAAAAGTAAGATTTTGTGACTAAAATTATGTTGTCTCTGGTGGTCTACTGGGGCCTAAAATGGCCGCTTTAGCAGAATCATAATATGAATCACGCACGAAAGCAGCCATTTTAGGCCCCCTGTACGACGGATGACGTCAGAATTTAGCATATTTGTTATTTGATTCAATGTAGTTCGTAAGGTGGCATTTATCAATAGATGTCACCACAAAAATATGTTCTTTAGAGGGTGAAAAAACCTCTTAACAAAGCCGAAAGGCATTTGTTCTCCCCATCATTGCGATATTATTTTTTTTGTTCTACACCGTACCTGGGAACCTTCTAGTTACGGAGATATTTTGGGTCAAAGTTCCAACATTTGACAATTTTATTTTTAAATTATACAAGTTTTTAATGTAAGTTTTTTTTTTAAATACTAGCTTTTAATGTAAGGTTCTTTAAACACCTCCACGACCCCTGTACTATTCAATCCATCCATCAGAACAATGTTTTGAACGCTTTACATTGAGTTCTACCACAAAACATTGTTTTTCACAAAAAAAAAAGTCGTTTCCCAGCAATAATTTTTGCGTAAAGTTACATATTTTGATGTACAGAATGCTTGGGAGATGGCTTCGTGATGAGGTTGTTTGCACCCTGTATATCAATAAGTACCTATTGTAATGTGTTTTTAGGTCAAGGCACTTAAATTAAAAACGAAAGTAGTCATTATGGATTTTATTTCACAAAAAAACCCTAAATCGGGCAAATAACTCTCCATTATACTGGAATCGCGGCAGATACTAATCCCACAAACGTGTTCAGACTAAATTATGTCGTTCTACAAAAACAGTCCGATCTTCGTGAATCATCTGGAATTTTCTAGAATACTGTCATTAAGACTGATAACATTATTCGTTTTACTGTACTTTTTGTAAATCAAGTCCGAAAACTCATTCAATCTACACTTAAAGTACTTACGGGATGACCGTGTTTTTTTTTTTATCATCCCGTAAGTACTTTAAGTGTAGTGAGAAACCGTGAAAGTCTAAAACAGTGCTCATTGAATCTGACCTATGATTTAAATAAAACAATGATTGGGTCCAATTTTACGAAAACGGGTTTGGGTATTACGAGGTGTAGCTAAAATAACTGAAAACCTCTATCACGGTACAACCCTTGTGTTCTCGTCAGCCTTCAAAACAAGTGTGTATAGGCATCTGGGCGCGATCGTTCCACCGTACACCTCATCTATCGCTTTCCGTCAAGCCAGATCGAAATCTGACTAACAAAATATACATTTCTGAACAACTTTTACTATAAAACTAAATCAGAACTGCAATGGCTCATCCGATTTCCATGCATCGTATTGTTACAACCTTATTTTGAGCAAAATTTGAATGCTAATACTACATCCAACCATATTCAGTAATAGCTAGTGCTGTGAACGTGATCTCATATTTTATGTTCATTCATTCTTTTATCTTATGTCATTGCTTTCTAATAGTACAGGTCGCATCTCTGAACCAAGCTTTGTTATAACTTTAAGTATTCACGCGTGGGTTGCCAAAATCTTATTAACTTGTGATGCGAGGATCTCAGTTTTGTATGCTATGTCAAAGAGAACAATTACTTTTGGTATTACATATTCTAATTGAATTGTTGAACAGTGCAGGCACTCACAGTTTAAGGCCTATGTGTGTTCCCAGTAAGACAACCTATTTGATGAAGTTAAAATCAAATCAGTAATTAGGAAAAATCGCATTTCTAATAACCCGTCTCCGCATTTGATGTCCATGGTACGGAAAACCGGAAAATAATTTGATTTTGTCAACATTTCCTTTGAGTTTAATTATTCAAAACCTTTTCATACTTCTTCTGCTCGTGTTAGCAAACTCAACAGATACAGTACCTATTAATTATTGTTTAAAGGCCAGTGAACAACACCGTTTGTTATTAAACAAAATAATAATGTTACTTAACAAATGCAATAACTACTTCACTTCAATTGGAAGAAACCTATATGATCTTGTACTATCACAAATTTTTGAGACTTAATTAAGGATCCCTAGTCAAAATATATAAGTCTCGTGAAAATTTCCTGCACTCTTTCTTTCTTCACCCGTCAGACGAAGAAAAAATAACTAAATATATTCATCAACTAAAAATTGACAGCGCACCAGGACTTGATGGTTTCACTACAAGATTAATATTAAACCCACATTTTTAATCTAAGGTTAGAATCTGGAACCTTTCCGGAGTTCTGGAAGGTCGCTTCCATCGGACCAATACATAAAAGCGGCCCTACAGACTTACTTACCTGAAAATTATCAACCAATCGCACTTCTGTCCATTCTGTTTGAATTTTTTCGAAAACCACAAGCTGATATCAGACAAACAGTTCGGATACCGACGAGGAAGATCAACTGAAGACGCGGCTACGTTACTGAGTAACTTAGTTGCTACTTACACCCAAAAAGGAGCTCAGCAGGCCATCAGAGTTTTTTTAGATCTGGCAAAGGCCTTCGATACAATAACAATTGAACTGAGAGGCTGTACTTGATTGGTTCACGAGTTACCTATCTAATCGCAAACAACTAGTCCAAGTAGATGAACACTCGAGTGACATGTTTCCCATCGCCTTTGTAATTCCACAGGGCTGCACTGTCGGCCCAACTCTCTTCTCCTTCTACATGAATGATATTTTAAACTTCTTTTTATTATTGTAATATCATTTGTTTTTGTTTGTAAAAAGGTATTGCTGTTTTACCTTCTTACCTTGCATTTATCACATCAACAAATTATGTGTTTTAATTTTAAGTAACACAGTAACGCAACTCCGGCCCCCAAGATACAGGCGCAGCCTAGTTTGGGGACCTTTTTTTTTTTTTTTTTAGGATGGGAAATCATCAAATGACTTCTCCCGCTCTGGGCGGAGCAGGAGGGAGTGTCAGACTTTTACTGACTAAAACCCATCCATGTTCCTTCATCGCCCTTTGTGTTCCGGGGCCACGGTATCTCTTTCGAATAGTCCCGCAGCCCCGGCAGGCTTCGGCCCTTGCGGACCCCTTCCTTATTGCTGACTCTCTTTGAGGCGCGCGTGGAACACGAACGCGCCGTCGACACGGCCTGTCGTCATGAGACGGACGGACGGCGAGCTAGCCCATAGCTCCCCGTCCACAGGCCTGCGCCTACGGTGGCCGGTAGCCACCACGTGGCCCCCGACGCCCGGGGCGTCTCCCGCGGCGGCCGGGACGTGAGGATATCTCCCTCTCACGTTCCGCCACCTCCTTCGCTAGCATGACTGCTTCGCAGAAGGAGGTGACGGCGTCCCATTCCGTCTCGCTCCGGACCATGGCACGAACCAGGGCCGGAAGCGAGAGGTCGCCGCCGCCGATCGCCACCTCGAGGACACGGCGGTGCTCCACCCAAGCAGGGCACACCTCCACCGTGTGCTCCACCGTGTCCTCCGGTCGATCCTCACAATGGAAACACCCGGGCGTCTCCTCCCGCCCGATTCGGTGCAGGAACTTACCGAAACATCCGTGTCCGGTAAGAACCTGCGTCAGGCGGAAGGTGAGGACGCCGTGGCGTCTCTCCAGCCACTCCTCAAAGAGGGGACTTACCGCCACTATCGTGGCGTGCCCTGCACGGGGTTGCGACAGTCGCTCTCTCCATGTCGCCATGAGATCCCGCCGGAAGTCCGTCCGCTGAGCGACAATTTGCCGCGGCAGCGGAGTTTCCCCCCGGCGTAGCGCCTCCGCGCACCACTCGTGTAGGCGCGCGAGGACTATCGCCTCCAGATCCCATGGCGGCAATCCGGCAAGGAGGCTCGCCGCCTCGCGGGAGATCGTGCGGTATCCCCGGATCAGCCTTACGGCCACCACCTTTTGGGGCGCGTTCAAATGGTTGGCAGCTCGCTGCCTCAATGAACGCGCCCACACCGGGGCCCCGTAAAGGGCCATGGACCGCACGACTCCCGCGTAGAGCCTCCGGCAGGAGGCGTTTGGCCCCCCCAGGTTGGGCAGGAGCCGCCTGAAGGCAGCCCCTGTCCGCTCCAGTTTGGGGGCCAAACGTCGGAAATGCTCCACGAAGTTCCACCGGCTGTCGAGGACAAGTCCCAGGTACTTCAACGTCGACTCGACGCCGATGGAAACCCCTCCTGCCATCACTGAGGATCCCGGAGGTGGCGCATTCCGAGGCCCATGAAAGCACATGGCCTCGGACTTGTGCAATGCCACCTCGAGACCCAGTTGCCGGATCCTCTCAACGACTATCGCAACCCCGCGTGTCATAGTGTCGGCCGCCGCCTCGTGCGACCTCCCCTGTGCCAGCACCAGCGTGTCGTCAGCGTAGCAAACTACGCTGACACCGCTAGGGAGGTCGGCGCGCAGCACCCAGTCGTACCCGATGTTTCACAAGGACGGCCCCAGAACCGATCCCTGTGGAACACCGCACGACATCTCTCGCCGGTTCCAGTCTCCGCTGCGACCGGGGTAAATGACGGCCCTATCCGTCAGGTAGTCCCCGACCACACGACGAAGGTAGGTCGGCACCCGGTGATACCGGAGTGCCTCCCTTATGCAGCTCCAGGGCATGGAGTTGAAGGCGTTAGCGATGTCGAGAGACACCGCCAAGACCACCCCACCCCTGGACACCGCATCCCTCGTCGTAAGGGCTCTCACGCGCATGATGGCGTCCACCGTAGAGCGCCCCTTGCGGAAACCATATTGGTGTTCCGCAAGGTCCGGCCCCGTCTCCGCAAGGTGCTCGGCGAGGCGGTTTGCAATGACTCTTTCAAAGAGCTTGCCCACCTCGTCGAGCAACACCACGGGCCGGTAGGCGGACGGAGAGTCCGCCGGGCGCCCCGGCTTCCGGATGAGGACCAGCTTCCCCGTCTTCCAGCGAAGCGGGAACCGGCCCCTCTCCAAGCATGCGCTTAAGAACCCCTCTAGTCGGGGACCGAGAGCCTCCGAGGCCAGGACCCAGGCTTTGCCAGGCAAGCCGTCGGGTCCCGGGGCGGTATTTTTGGCACTGAGCCTGCGTACCGCCACTCTCAGTTCTACCCCGGTCACTTCCGGAGCGTCGTCGTCGTCGCTTTCGTGGTCCGCTTCCGGCACCGCAGCCGGCAGAGCCATAGGCGGGGGCGGGTGTTCCCCTCGCGAGGGGAACAGAGCGCTCACCACGTCCTCCACGAGCTGAGGCCGGAGACTCTGCGTCAGCGGGGGGGCCCAGGTGCGGAGTTTATCCCACACCATCTTGTAAGGGCGCCCCCACGGATCTCTGTCGAGAGCCCCCAGCATCTCCTCGCGGGCCAGATCCCTGGCCCGCAGGACAGCCCCGCGGAGGGCGGTCTTCGCCGCTCTGTAGCCCTCATATAGCTCCGCCTCAATGGCTGCCGCATTCGGTGGGCGAATGCGGAGCCTGCTAGTTTGGGGACCTCTGCTTTCTAAATTAATATTTTTGTAAAAATTATAATTGTTACGATTTTGTCATAATGTTAAGTTAGGTTAAGAAAATGTTTGTATCAATGGATTACTCGTAGTTAATTTATTCTTAATTGTTCATTTAAAAAATGTAATGACTATTTTTGGCTTAAAATCTTGTCTCTGTATTTCCAAGGTTAAGTGTAGATCGGAGTAATATTAAGAAACCCTTTCTTACATTGTTCATATTTAAACAGGTTAACCAGACTGTCATGGACACTAATGGAAATCGTACTGAATAATACATTATGATCATTTGAGATGGTTATCCAGAAAAGCCTCTGTAATAATTAATAATAGCGAATACGTGCACAGCTCAAGAGATGAATTAACTTTTACTATTACAGTTGAAAATAATCTAAGATGTTTATTTGAGAAAAAAAAGAAAACCGTACCGTGTCGGGCCACGCGCAGTGTAGGGTTCCGTAGTAGCCCGTTATCTACATCACAATATAGAACGAACCCGTTGGTACAGCGCCATCTAGCGGTAACTCTGTGAAATTTGTGATAATTTATTATGTTTTTTTAGTTTTTGTTTTTCAATGCAAATCTTTACCCGTTATAAACAAGCAACTACTTCACCTTAGTCACTTTTTAGGATTTATTCTAAGGATTTTGTATTTGATACAAAATTATCCAACACCTAAGTTCAAGGACTATTACTGCTAAACTAATAAAGTTATCTTAACTGCTATAATTTTCCTTTAAAGTTCATAAAATGCACTATCATCATGAATTTTTCCAGATTTTCAAGCCCGCAGTTTAGCTATTAGAGGGGGGACGCCCTACTGGAACAAAAATTTGCTTTGAAGTTTAATATTTCGCATTAATGGAGCATTAAATAAGAATAAGAATAAATTTATTAATCCATTGTTACAGGCATTTACTTAAACTAGTTTAGCATTATGACAAAATCGTAACAAGTGAAATATTAACAAAATATTTAGAAAGCAGAGGTCCCCAAACTAGGCTGTGCCTGTAACTTGGGGGCCGGAGTTGCGTCTACTTAAAATAAGAACACATTTGTTGATGTGATAAATGCAAGGTAAGAGGAATACCTTTTTACAAACAAAAAGAAAAAAATCCAAATGATATTACAATAATAAAAAGAAGTAATGAGTAAAAAATAAAGAATTCCAATGTCGTATGAGAGAGTGGTGTATGTATGTATGTATGTGTGGGCGTGTGTGTGTGTGTGTGTGTATGTATGTGTGTGTGTGTGTGTGTGCGCGCAGATGTGTGGGTTTGTAGTTATTTTACGTTTTATAGTATAATTAACTTAAGATAAATCGAAAAGTAGTATTAGCAACCCCAGAGAACTATTCAACGATACTCCACACGATGAGGTAGACGACGAAAAAAAAGTTCATCCACTTCACATGTAGGGGAGCTACCCTAAAAAATAATATTTTCCAAAATGTTAATTTACCGCTTTGTCGGCGTTATTGGTATACACACCTCTACAAAATTACGGCTTTCTAGTACTAACGGTCTCTTAGCAAAACCTCGGATAGACAGACAGACAGACAGACGGACATGACGAAACTATAAGGGTTCCTTGTCAGGACCACGGAACCCTAAAAAAGGAATATTAATCTATTAACTGTATTGATTTTGAATGCCTTTCATCAGCGCAGCGGGCAATGCAAATAATATTTATATCTGTTCCTACAGAAAGTGTTTACCTAACGTCTTCAATCAGTGCCAAGAGCCTCAATCCAAACATTTTATTTGCTCTAATTAAGTGGAACTAAAAAATACGTAAAGACAAAAATTACCGTAATATTATTTGTATTTACCATAATTTCACGCATGTAATTCCCGAAGAGTAAGGCAGAGGTGTCCCTAATAGTGCATTTCGCCAGTTGTGGCAGTTGTAGCGCAATGTAAGGTTTGGATTACTTCAATAAAATCTATAATATTAGATTATCCAATATTTAGCCAAATAAATTGACAATAGAGGCAGCTAAACTTATCGAGTCTTTGACGACAATAGTAAATCTGCCCGCTTAGAAGTCAACTATACCTGTTCAGTTCAAACTACGTATTTGCACATACATATAAATGACTGCTAATTGCATTTACTGCTAATTATTGCATGTGGTGAATTCACTTTCTTTTTTTGGTGGTTTCACTTTCTTTTATGGTTCTTTTTACATGAGCACAACAATATGCAGCCAGCTAATTTCAATAAATTAGTTTTTATCATCTGAAATACGGCATTTGGGTTAAAAAAACAAACCCACGCAAAATATTAATCTGATAACGTTACTTTTACCTGTGTTTCTGTTTTTGTAGACGGTTCGGTTCTTGCAGAGATTATCATCTAAAAGCTAAATATAATTTTACCTGTTCTTAATGTTATGTAGTTTAGAACTCATTGCCTTATATGTTTATGTGAGTATTTACTCACATTCATTTTTTCTCATTCTACTTAAGTCAAGAAGCTTTTAAGACAACCTAGCCACACGAGGGTCGATACTGGGTACATGTCAGAATAATGTCAAATCAAATTGTCGTTGCCTTTACGTCACGAGGTACCTAGATAATACTATTAGGGGATACGGTAGACAACATACTGCTATAACACACTTGTCGGTATAGCAATTTATTCTCTCTTTTATTCATTAAAACTCTTTAATTAAGCGCTACTTAATTTAACCGTAATTTTGATTTTGGTAGGTTTGGTCTAACTTGTTTGTACTTACTGTTTTTTTACCTTACAACAGTCAAAGAACGATTTCAGTTGGTAGTCATTGGGTAAACAATATATATTCCTCAGACTTTACTGATAAACGACCAAACATACACTTGAACTACATGCACAGGTATCTAATCATAGTAAATCCTATAGTCGAGGCGCGTTAACTCTAGTCTTACTCGATCGTTAGCCAAGCTGGATGACTGGATCCAACCTGTGACAGTAAATCCAATGCGCTCACTTACGGCATGATAAATAGTATGCTGCAGTGTACTATCTAGCATTTATTTTCTCACCTATAGGTTCCATTTTTATTTGAGTCAATAAATAGAAATCATTATGGAAGTTGTACCTGTAAAATATAATGTCTTTTGTTCCAAAAGTTTGTCAAAAAATTTGGCCTCATAGCATGTTGAGGCAATAAAGTATTCATATGTTTGTACGGTGAATAAAACAATTGATTTACCTACGTATTTACTGGAACATTGCTTGTGTTGAATTTTTATAATGTTGTTGTTTTTTTTTAAATATAATAATTACATGCCAAAGAGGAATAGAGCGCAGTATGATGAAAATTTAAAAAAATAAGACACAGGACCAAGGCAAGAGATGGATTGATACATCCTCAATCACTAAAATGGAATTGGGCCGGACATGTGACGCGCCTACGAGACCAGAGATGGACCAAAAGGGTGACCGCATGGGCAGGTCTTCAAGGCTAAAGAAAAAGAGGTAGACCTGTAGATAGATGGAAAGATGAGCTCAAAAAAACAGTAGGCCCCAACTGGATTCAAGTAACCCAATCCAGAGAGGACTGGCTATCTTTGGGGGAGGCCTTTACCTACAGAGGAGTTCTTTTTTTTTTTTTGCAGTTGCAACTCTCTAAGGTTGCTTGACTGCTTAACCGGACTTTCCTGTGGTGGCCGAAAATTACTTTAAGGCCCCCAGCCAGGGCTTACAAACTAAGGAATTAAATTAAATGAACGATCACTAAGGGCACCCCCTGTGGGGTTCGGGCCTCGGCTTAGTGCGTCATTGAGGGGAGAGCAAGGGACAGGCTGGGTCGGATCATTATTTGGGGAGTTTAACGTTACTCGCTCAGCGTCGCGGGCTGGCTCGTCGAGCAAGGGTCGGGCGGTGATGTTACAGGGAGGTCGCGGAGGGCCTCGTCGGCGGGGCCGGGTTCGCGGTTTGAAACGGTTCTTGTATTTGTGTTTGCGAAGTGTGCTGGTTTCCCTATGACTCTCTTGAAGGAGGGTGATGGGGTCATCAGGTGTGAGGAGGGTGGTCCTAGGTCGACGAATCCTGAAGATGTTAGAGGGGACATAACTGGCTGCTGAGGAAATCAGTGGGTTAGGGTGTTTTTCGGCCTTATCGAAAAAACCCTTGGTGAGACGTTTCATGCACTGCTGGATGGTAGGGATCTTGAGGTCAACGTGGAGTTGTTCGTTCCTGACGAACCACGGGGAACCGGTGGCGCGACGTAAGAATCGATTTTGGAGGGTCTGCATCTTGTGGAGGTGGTAGGGTTTGGCATGAGCGAACACGGGGCACGCGTAAGTCATGATGGGCCGAATGCACGCGGTGTAAATACGCAATTTGCACTTGAGTGACAATTTGCTGCGAGCATTCAGCATAGAGTAGAGCCTACCGAGAGCGAAGGCGGCACGCGAACGTACCGTCTTGATGTGCTCTCCGAAGTTTAAGCGCCGGTCGAGGATGACTCCCAGATATTTGGCTTGCTTCTCCCAAGGGATCGGCTTGTCAAACATGCTGATCGGACTTGGAGTGGAGGGGAAGAGTTGACGGGGGCTAGAGAAAAGTACCGCCTGGCTCTTGTCGGGATTCACTTCTATTCTCCATTTCCGGAACCAATCGCCTAGGGCGTTTGCGGAAGTTTGGAGGGTACGGGCAATTCTATTGGGACTCTTACCAGAGTAAAAGATGGTCGTGTCGTCGGCGAAGAGGGCTAACTGGGCTACTCTACTCTTTGGGATATCGCTGGTGTATAACGTGCTAGTGGGGATAGTACCGACCCCTGAGGGACGCCTGCGCGAATCGGACAGAGGAGTTCTAACAGACAACTCATCTTTATGTAAAATCTAAACTATCAACTAGATTTAAGAACTAAACCTATTATAATCTAGTAACAAAAATTGTCACATTGAAATAAAAAAATCAAGTTAAATTTAGTTTAACATCTTAAATTAAGAAACTTTACTTAAGTACTGACAAAACACTAAAAAGTAAAATAGACTAAGTTATTTTCTCTTGTGTTCTGCTAGAAATGAAAAGCTTTTTTATTTTATTTTATTATGGCTTGCTGAGTGAACTCTATAAATAAATGAATGAATTTTTGTATGCAGTATGCATGAGTGAGTGAAAGAGTAGGTCTTAGTGACGTTTAAATGCTTAATGAAATCTTTGGATATAGCACATATCTATTCAAATCAGTACCTTACGCTGTGTTTGTATTGATATTATGTAGTTAATATTTAAGCACTTTACTTGATTTTATTTATTTTCGAAACGAAGTCTCTTCATCAGAAATGCGGGTTGCTAAAAATCACTGCACTAGTAATTCGCATGTGCTGGTTTATGGTTTCAAAAGGCTGATTATGTTTTAAGTCGTGCAATAAGAAACTTTTCAATCCAATTCAGTCTAACTTGCTATTATAGTAAAGATCAGTTCTTATCTACAAAATATTTTTAAGAAATATAAATCTAGTTCATTTAGCAGCCGAGTTCCAGACATAAAGCTACTTGAATCTTGCCTGTTACTTAGAAAGTGTAATACAATATTTAGCATTATAATATTAACTTTTACTAGAAACTTGAGGTGGGTTGGTAGATAACTGAATCTAGGTTCAGTTTATTAGTGCTTATATTATCAAATCACAAATGAAAATTATGAAAAGAAGAGATAAAAATTAAATCCTGAACGGTGATAAAGTCGATATTACTCTGTCAACTTAGTAATCAGGGAAGTTTTTTTCATCATTCTTTTGAATAATTTGAGCTTGATTTGTTCCTAAAGATTTTGAGTTTCACATGGATAAATAATAAAATTCATTCACATAATTTGCGGAAGAAAATTATTTTTTATCGGAAAATATAAAGTTACTGATAAATCACTACATAGTATAAAACAAAGTCGCTTTCTCTGTCCCTATATCCCTATGTATGCTTAAATCTTTAAAACTACGCAACGGATTTTGAGGCGGTTTTTTTGAATAGATAGAGTGATTCAAGAGGAAGGTTTTTAGTACATAATTTGCGGGCGGGCGAAGCCGCGGGCATCAGCTAGTACAAAATATAAAGAAACCACAGTTCGGAATAGTGGTGGCCCATTGGTGATTCTTCGTTCCAACTTCCGAGTTGCAGGTAACAGGTATGCTCTGTCAGGAACTTTATTTTCCGTAATTTAATCATCATCACTTCTCGACATCCACAATTCCAATGTTATCCTGAAAGAAAGCTTGTGTCACACCAGTGTGGATATTAAAGGCCGATTATGTTAGACTATGCAGTCAAGATTTCGAAAATGCATTTTATATTATGTAGAATTTATTGCGCAGTCTCTCTGAGGAATAATTATCAATCCTACTAGTAATACAATCTTTCTTGAAGTTAAAAACGGCTCCCAATGGTATATCCCAGTGAGAACCAACTGCACGAAATAAAAGAGTTAAAGGTAAGCAGAAACAACAAACAAATATAAAAAAATAGGTTAGAACAATTAAATACTACATCGAAGTTTTGTGAGTTTAATAAGTTGTTTTGATTACTTTTCTTGTTATTTGGGAAAACAAATCAAAGAATACAAGAAGGGAATAAGGTAAATCAATTTATTTCTAACGGTTTTTAGATTAACAACACGAGCCATTACTCTTGTATGGATCTTACGAAGTTCATAGATTACTTTAATTTATTTTAAACGGGTTTCGCCCGAGTGCCAAATTTCATAGAAATTCGTCTGTATCCGACAGAGTTAATTTTAAATTATTTTAAAATATCAGTAAGTATGGATGGTGGCCAGTACCAGTAGCTAATCTGAAAATTGTTTGCGGGCCTAGGTTGGCCGCTGTAGAAATAATCTGGCCAAACGGAACGTAATAATCTCGGAATAAAACGTCTATGATACTCCAGTATCATCGACCCGGCCCAAATACACTGTCAGTGTGGAGCCCCTCTGCAGGATATGCCCCACCTCCTTTCTTGGCCATCCTGCACAGCTACCTGCACCTTCCAGGATTTAAACGAAGCCAACGAATGAGCTAGATAGATATTAATACTATATTTGACGACCCGAATGGCGGAGTGGTAGTGAGGCTGCCTTACGTTTTTGGGGTTCCGAGTTTGAATCCCAGTAGGAGCAAGTGTTTGTGTGGTGAGCAAGGACATTTGTTTCCGAGTCATGGATGTAGTTATGTATATTATGTATGTATTTAAAAACAAAAAGTATCTATGTAGTATATCAACTATCCGGTGTCCACGACACAAGCCCCGTTCTTAGTGTGGCACTAGATGGCGCTGTGTGTAATGTCCAGCGATTTTTATTTATTTTATATTTATACTGGTCTGGTATTATTTGAGTCCCTCCATCGAAACGCAAAGCGGAAGATGTACCAAGGTTTCCTCTTGCAAACAAAGACATTTGACGATGAGAGAAAAGGAAGACATCATATAAGCAACGTCGACAAAGGTCCAAAAAGTTTACTTCCGCAAAAAGGTAAGCATTATACGTTTAAATTGTTTTCCTGTAACGCTTTCGCATCTCAACAGATATACTGATTTCTCAGTTTATTTGTAGACAAGAAGCTTTGGCTTGGTTTTGTGGTAAGCCAAAGCTTCCTCAATTTTGTTGGATGAAAAGAATTACGTAAAAAAAGGAAAAAGCCGTGTAGATAAACTTAAACACAAGCGCGACTATATGGTATTTTGGGACTAATCCTCAGTTAGTTTTGTTGGATATGTGCTCAGTTGATGTCAAGAGGATTGCTCCCTATTCTGATTATTCAATTTTGATTTTTCTGACCCACCCGTCTAACATGGAAATCGGAAAAAAACAGTGAAAAGTGTAGGTACGTGCATTTATTTATTTTGCCATTTTTTGCGGTCAAAATCGACTGTGGTCAATCAAGTCTATGATAGTTGATAATTAATATTTATCAGTACTGACCATTTTTTCCTGTAATAAAAATCATTTACAACCATTACTAGGACAAAACTGATAACAGTTTTGCACGTGTAAGTGCTAGTATAAAATGCCTTGTCCTTGTATAATACCTTCCAGTTTTAAAAGTGACCGTAAAATAAACATGGAACTGAATCAGGTCAGTAGTTTAGTACAACTTTTTTTTTCTTATCAATTACAGAGAAATCGTTAAGGTTTGAATTGAACCAACCGTAGTTTCTAATTGTATTTTTGTTTGTGTATTAAATAGGTAAATGGGCCTGGTGTCCGCAACGCCACATAATCATGGCGAAAATTTACATTTAAACAAAAATTAAATGTCAACTTTATTTGGGTATACAGTTCAAATTGTTTTTTTTTTTCTATGCAAACGAATTCAGTAACTACTATCTGGAGTATGAAGTTTCAAGGATCAGTTCAAGTGACTAAACAAGACACTGACAGTCTGTTGGTTCAGTACTACCTAAAGAAGTAACGATAGGCAATATTGGTGATTAGTTTTCAGCCTAACTAGATTATAGATTAAAACCATTACATTTTAGAAGATCGGCACACACAATGGTGTGTTTCACTGCGACGATGTCCTAGCCTGTTGCATGCTCAAACTTCTACCCCAGTACAAAGACGCCATCATCGTTAGAACCCGGGATAAAGCCAAACTCAATGAATGTGACATTGTAGTCGACGTAGGTCAAGTTTTTGACCATGAGAGGAAGCGATATGATCATCATCAGAGAGAGTTTAGTGAAACTTTGAGCTCCTTGAAGCCAGAACTTGGAGATAACTTTCGAATCAAGTGAGTATTTTTTAAACATTGTAAAATGCATAAAGTGTTTAGTAATAACAACCCTTCATAATATTACCTAGAACAAATTGGAAGCCAACCCCAACATCGTTGGGAAAAAGCTAGGCAGATGATGATGATGAACAATCCCTCGTCAAACATCGATTTCAATGCGCCAAAAGATCCTTGAAGCACTGTATTTGAATGAAATAAGTTAAAGGTATTGAAAACAGGTAACTATTTTTTCTCCCCAGATTGAGTTCAGCGGGTCTAGTCTACACTTACAACGGCAAAGAAATCATTAAACAGCTCATCCCAAAAAACATTTCTCTCAACTCGGCAGACCTGGCTGTGATCTACAAGACAGTTTACAAACACTTTATTGAAGAAATAGATGCTATAGACAATGGTATTCCGATGACTTTAGAAGAACCAAGCTATACCATACAAACGAATTTGACCCGTAGAGTTGCACAATTAAACCCAAAATGGAACTCCAATGAAGATATTAATTTAGATGAGCTGTTTAAGAAAGCTATGGCACTAGTGACTGGAGAGTTTCTGAATACAGTCAACTATTTCATGTCCGTATGGCTTCCTGCAAGGGATTACGTTAGGTCCGCATTGGATCACAGATTCGAAGTTCACAACTCCGGACAGGTTGTCGAAATTAGCAAACCTGGTCAGAATGAATTTATCAAGAAAATTCCATGGAAAGAGCACGTATTTAATTTAGAAACTGAAATGAATATTGAACATAAAATCAACTATGTACTACTTAATGAAAAACCAAACAAATGGTTAGTCATAACGGTTCCTCTTAGGCCTAACAGTTTTGTATACAGGTAAGTTACTATTTTATGGTGTGATAAAAGACCAGTTCGCAATTCAGATATCTGTCAAACAGGAACTCTGTGCATCGAACCAAGTAACATTGAGCACAAAGTATTGCTGGGAAATCCCTTTTAGTTTTGGTGTGAAAAATTGCTGTTTAATAACAAGTATTCGTAAGAACATAAAAAAGTTTGGATCAATAACTTTGTAACCAGAAGGTTTTGGCTTTTTTAAGTGTCTTGGTACACCCGTTATTGAATTGTAGATTGCCCTCACAATATCAGATTTTATCTGTTTTATTAACTGTGCCACAATTTTCAGGAAACCTTTACTCAAAAGTTGGTGGGGAGTAAAAGATGAAGATTTGAGTAAAATAGCCGGAATAGAGGGCTGCATATTCTGCCATAGCTCTGGATTTATCGGAGGCAATACTACGAGAGAAGGCGCTTTGAAAATGGCTGTAGTTAGTTTAGAAGCTGAGCCATATACGATGATTATTGTGTAATTTTATTACAATACTGAGGAATCAAATGATGTTTTATTGATTTTGAAAAAAGAATTGTCTTGTACTCTGTCTTTAAAGCTATTATTGTATTGTTAAATACAGGACGTCTATCACCTCTTTCCCACTCTGGAATAAGATTAAAACAATACTGCTTCAAAACTTTGTGGGCACCTGTTCCAATATTGTATGTTCCCATTTATGTCACAATAAATAAAACTATATTATGTGTATTTCTTGCCCCATTTCTCTCCGTGTCGTCGCTAATCCTTCGCCGAACTTTAAGCCAGGAGTGATTGTGGCCCAGAAATCAATTGTACAGGGATTACCTTTCCCTTCCTTGTTCGTTTCTATGTGTTCTTCGGAATTTTAAGTGAAGCCGTTTGTTGTCAAATTAAATACAATATATAGAAGCTTAGTTTTAATTTACCCTAAACCTTTTAAGAATTTAAGAGGTCACAAACAACTTTTACTTCGGAACCAATCCTGAAGTCGGTACAAAAAATACGTTTACCCATACATTTGTGTTCACGTAAATCGTCGAAATGTAGGGAGCACCTGATATTTTTTTCACGATTTTCAGATTTGACCAATAGTAAAATTGGTTCATAATAAAGATAAAGATAAAAGATAAAGATGCATTTATTTGTATAAACATGTGACATGATACATGGATATGCACATATGGATGGATTATGAGTTGAGAAGATTGCTGGTTCAACATGTTTTGCCATATTGGAGGGTAACAGATCTATTGTCGAGTGACAGTATCAAAAATAATCTCAAGTTCTAAAAAAAAAACAAGTACTTTATTCACAAAAACTTTATTGTGAAAGTCATTAACAAGTTGCAACTTCCAAGTGACGCTATTATCCTGTGAATCAGTGCCGTGTACAATAAATAAAACACCAATAACTCCATACCATTCTGGTACTGCTAAACTTCTACCCGATACGTATAAATAATAACAGTCGTTTTGCTCAGTGTCTGAAAATACTTAGTGACATAGCTTCAGTGTTTGCGTGTCTTAGCATAGTTGCTGTGTTACGCCCTGTGGTGTCACAACTTACCATAACACCATAGAAATTGCCATAACGCACATATTGAAAACAGCGCCATCTATCGTTTTCAAGGCAAACTGCTTGTAGATCTATCGAAGACACAAGATCGAGTGTTTTACGATGGTCAAGTGCGCAGCCTTTTTTTTTTTTTTTTAGGATGGGAAATCATTATATGACTTCTCCCGCTCTGGGCTGAGAAGGAGGGAGTGTCAGACTTTTACTGACTAAAACCCATCCATGTTCCTTCATCGCCCTTTGTGTTCAGTGCGCAGCCTGCGGTAAATTTCTTGCGTCGGCAGATGCCGCTAAATGCAACAAATGCGTGTTGTGGTATCACCGGCAGTGCGCTGGATTGAACCAAATAGGTCCCATAGCATCTCCCTGGCACTGCCCGGAGGGCAAGAAGAACCTAGTACGGGACAACCGGTCCGAAACGCCAGTACGAGGGCAGGCCAAGGAACCACTGGACGAGAGCACGGTACAACTCATGGAAACGAATCCAATTAACGTCACTGCTTCGGATGCGACGACTGAACTCTCCATAGACTTCAGCTCCGAGCTGAGGAGGTTTAAGGAAGATTTTATCAACACAGTACGGAGTGAGTTTCAGTTACTGCAAAATTACTTGGCTGACTTGAGATCCTCTCTAAAGTCCACAAATGACCGTATGAGCAGTTTGGAGGAAAGAGTGGCCATTATGGAAAGCCAAAAACCGGTTCACGCCCAGGTATCGCCGGATGTGCATCATTTAATTGCCCAACTGCGGAGCGACATAAATGTTCGCGATCAGGAGTTGTTAGCCACAGATATACAAATATCTAACTTGAGGCCGCACGCGTATGTACGTCGTGGCATGGCTTCTGCTGATCTCGGTATGCCCGGTCCGCCAGCGCGTTTTTACGTCAACGAGCGTCTTACCAAGCAGAATCGGGAATTATTTCGGAAGTCGCGAGAGGCTGGGGGACGGCTCGGGTGGCAATTTGTATGGTGTAAACGAGGCCGTATTCTTGCCCGTAACAAACCCGGAGACGCCACTTTCCAAATCAACTGCGAGGCAGATATACAGCGCGTATTTGAACCCACACCTCTGTCGGCCACCGATAGCCACATGCTGCCCTAAATGTAACGTTTTTTTTGGTAAATGTTTTATTCTAATTGTTCTCATTAACTTTTTAATTTCCGTTTTTTTTTCAATGTATTTTTGCTGCGTGTTTTTTGTTTATAAGGTACAGTCGTGGTCTTTTCCGCCTGATCAGTTTTTTTTTTTTTCGCTTAATTCATGCGGAGGCGCCCGAGCCACTCCACCTTAAACTTTAGGCCTATTAGGAAAGCGTCAACTTTGGCCCGCAAAATAACAATTATGACCTATTTATTGTCTTTGTTAATCGTCGCTGCTGTCTGTCACACGGCGGCGCAACTCAGTGGGATCATTAACCGGTTTCTACATACACGTATTATATTATTTATTATTTACACCAATATACAAACATCACAAGCACTAATTTTAAACATATTCAGATTCCTATTTATAATTACACGTATCTACTATTTAATAATATCCAAATACCAATACAATTTTACCTCTAAAGCCAATAATGTAAGTATTATACGTAACACAGGTCATAGGCTCATAGCAAATCAAATGATACCTTTAGTAGCCTTTTTTCAATATTGTCATGATGCCTAAAAGTCGTAGATTTTTTAAAGTTGGCTTTCTCAACGCAGGGTCTCTGGGAACAGGCTATGACGATTTGATTTGTGCAATAGACAGGCATGGTTTTGATGTTATGGCAATAAACGAGACTTGGCTACGGGCGGGCGAGGAGGGGCGCGCGCCTGTTGTCCCCGGCTACCGCCTACGTCACACTCCGCGGCCTACAGCTGTTCGAGCGGGGCGTGGTGGGGGTGTTGGTTTTTACCTGCGCCGGGGCCTGAGCGCGCGTATCTCTTTTGGCACGGTTGATCCCAGGTTCGATTCCGTCGAACAGATGTGGCTGACCATCTCATCGGCCGAATCATCGGCCACCATGGTTCGACATTGACCTCTTCCTGGATGCCATCACGGATACTCTTACCACACTGGGAAATTGCGATCATTACATTTTGCTAGGCGATTTTAATGTAAATATTATGCTCAACGTAAGCGAGACTAAAACTAAAAAGGTGCAAGAATTTTTAAATTACACGAGTCTCGCTCAGCTAGTCACGATGCCGACTCATTTCACAGATACAAGTGAAACTCTGATCGACCTACTGTGCACAGACCTAAGGACTAGATATACGACAGTGGAATCCTTTGGTTCGATTACGGGCCACTCCATTTTAGTCAGCGAATTCCATATAAAACGGGACAAGTTTACACCTTACGTAACTAGATTTAGGCCAATCAAAGATATTTGTTTGGATAGTTTCCATATGGATTTGACACAAACAAACATTGAGCGTGTTTCGGAACAAACCGATATTAATGACATGGTTGTTACTTTTAATCACTGCATAATATCTTTGTCTGATGTCCACGCACCACTTAAAACCTGCACTATTAGGGAATTATCGTATCCTTGGATCACGGATACTATTAAACTTATGATGCAGCTACGAGTCAATGCACTAGGCAAGTACAGGTGTACGAAATCAGAAATTTAAAAAAAATACTACAAACAGTTAAAATCTTTAGTTGAAAGTTCCCTGTATCATGAAAAAATTGCATACTTCAGATACAATATAAATAATAAAATTAATAATCCAAAATTACTATGGAAGAACATTAAATCCACGTTTCCACCCTCTAAGCAAAGATCAGACCTTCCTTCACATCTTAGAAACCCAGACCTTATTAATAACACTTTCTTGACTGTCCCTGGAAACCCAGTAGCTAGCACTTCGCTTATATCATTTTATGAGACCAACAGATATAGTGAAACTACTTTCATACTTGGTCCGGTAGACCAAAATGAGGTCTCCCGCATTATATCTGACCTAAAGTCTAATGCTGCAGGTTTCGACAACATAACCTTGAGCATGCTTACCCTGACTATGCCATACACCTTAGCAACTATCACTGACATGATTAATTGCTCCATATGGACAGCAAAGTTTCCCTACCAATGGAAAATTGCAACAGTTAGACCTCTACTCAAAAATCCAAACCCTATTGAGGTTAAAGACTTGCGGCCTATCAGTGTTCTGCCCTGTCTTTCAAAGGTAATGGAGAGGGTAGTATGCCGTCAATTAACCAAGTTTTTAGAAGAGAATGACATATTACCTGACCTACAATCTGGATTCAGGAAACAGCGCAGTACTTCCACGGCTTTGCTAGACGTTACCGATAACATTTTGTCCGCCCAAGATAAGGGCGTGTGCACACTTATGGTGCTACTTGATTTTTCCCGTGCATTTGATTGCATAAATGTCCCACTGTTATTATCTAAGTTAAAATACTACGGTTTTGACAACAATGCAATCCAGTGGTTCCATAGTTACCTCAGTGACAGGAAACAACTCGTGGAATTACGGTTGCCGGACGGTACTACCCTGACTTCGGCCCTTACTTCAATAGAAAAAGGAGTTCCTCAGGGATCTATCTTAGGTCCGATTATTTTTATTTTATATTGTGCAGACATAATAAAGTGTCTGCAGAAATGCAAATATCACATTTATGCCGACGATGTGCAATTATATTTGTCATTTAAGGTTGACGACATTGACACAGCCATAAAAGACCTAAATGACGACCTGGAAAGACTCGCCACTTGGTCAAATGAGAACTGTTTAGCTTTAAACCCATTGAAAACTAAATATATGTTGTTTGGTACAAGGCAGCAGCTAAAGAAGGTACCTTTTTTTTTGTTATTTTTTTTTTTTTTTAGGATGGGAAATCATCAAATGACTTCTCCCGCTCGCGGAGCAGGAGGGAGTGTCAGACTTTTACTGACTAAAACCCATCCATGTTCCTTCCTCGCCCTTTGTGTTCCGGGGCCACGGTATCTCTTTCGAATAGTCCCGCAGCCCCGGCAGGCTTCGGTCCTTGCGGACCCCTTCCCTATTGCTGACTCTCTTTGAGGCGCGCGTGGAACACGAATGCGCCGTCGACACGGCCTGTCGTCATGAGACGTACGGACGGCGAGCTAGCCCATAGCTCCCCGTCCACAGGCCCGCGCCTACGGTGGCCGGAAGAAGGCTAAAGAAGGTACCTGTAAGCCTTAATTTGACTCTAATGGGTGAGCCTATTGACCGAGTTAATGAGGCACGGAATCTAGGGTTGTGTCTGGATAACAGCCTTAGATTTGAGAAATACGTCGCTAACTCCGTGAGAAACTGTTTTTACCGCCAGAAACTGCTAAATAAAATGAGGCCTTTCCTGTCTGAAAAGCTTCGCGAACAGCTAGTCGAAACCCTTGTACTATCCAAACTAAACTACGCTGATACGGTTTACGGCCCACGTTTGCTGGCTCGTACGGATAGGCTTATACAAAGAGTCCAAAATGCGTGTGCTCGGTTCTGTTACTCGTTACCTCCTAGAAGTCATGTCACCCCTTATCTAAACAAACATTGTATGCTTAAAATGAAGTCGAGGCGAAAGTTACACCTAGCGTGTCTTTTTTTTGGTGTTATTAGGACTACGAAGCCGAAGTATTTGTACGACAAGCTAAGTTGGATGGCCAGTAGACGAGAGTGCGCACCTAGGCTATGTGCGCAGCAGTTATCGACACAGTCTCATAAGACAGCAGCTTTTAAAGGTAGTTTCCGATACGCTGCATCTAAAGTGTGGAATAACATTCCCCCACCATTACGGGTACTGGGCACTATACACACATTCCGAACACGATTGCGGCAGTATTTGTTAGCAGCACAGCAGAAATTGGATATGGTCAGAATGAATGTTTCAATCATATAAACGCTTAGCAATTTACAGCGCTTGCGCACTTGCGCACTACTGCACCGTGCGTACCTACTTATGCATACACGCGAACTATTGCGACACTGTTCACGGGCCATATCTTCTTATTTATTGTTACCAGTGTTACTTACGTTCGAACCAAAAATAGGCACAATTATTACTTACATTTTTGTTTATACGAACTCGTAAATACCTACACATTTAATTAATTTACTTGTTATCTATTTATTTGTAAATTTATTTGTATATTATGTTTGAAACGTGTTTTTCCGTCACTTCCCCCTCAAGGTTCATTGGAAGACCAGCGTCAGACAGCATCACCTGTCTGGCACGAATGCTGAAATGGACCTTTTTGGCGCAGCCGTGAGGCACACAGCACATACTGTTTTCCTTCTTATTTTGTATCTTTTTTATATTACTGTGTGTGTCGTGCTTTATTAACTGACGTCAAATAAATATTTTTTTCTTTCTTTCTTTCTTCTTTCCATATTCGGCGTACAAAATTAATTTACAACTAAGAAATAAAATTAGTCAAAAAAAAAAAAAATTGTTAAAATTCAATCAAAATACTATAAATACTATAATTACAGTCAATACAAAAATTAAGTAAGTTTAAAAAATAATAATGCAGACAATGACATTAATAGAACTAAAATTATATATTAAATTGTATAAATTCAACATTATGTTGTCATTCAAAAACTCCGTAACATTATAGTATCCCTTAGTAATAAGCATTTTTTTTAGTACTGACGGTGTAATGACCCGTTAAGAAATGTAGGCTAACCAAAAAGTAAGGTTGTATAAATTGACACCCTTTCCCCACGGGTGAAGTCTGAAACTTTAGAACACCAGCCTTACATACTACAGTTGCTTGGTCCCATTCATATAAATAGTCAAAATTATTCTTTTGTTATTTGAGAACATCGTGTCTTGAGGACATAATGACGATGCCTAGCAACTACAGAAACTACCTTTAGGCCATACAAATATTTATTCTGTGCAGGAATCGAACCCAATCGCTCAGCCAACGCGCCAGCCGTGCCATCAGTCAAGTAACGGTTCATAGAAGCTGTCCAAAGGAGATACCCCATTCTGGGCCTAGCCGTTACACGAATCAGATATGTACCAAAATAATCTACTATTTTGCTTAATTAACCCATTTTAATTTTAGCCTCAATTACAACGGCCAAGTGTAGAAAATAAGGAGTTTTAAACTTAGGACCGGCCTCAGATGATCGATTGTTAACAGTAACACTTCTGCTAATTCCTAAAACTATTTTAGTCACTCTATTGTGTAAAGCTAGAAGGTCAACCCTCGGAGCCAATAAAAATTACAGTGAAATAAAAATTTCTAGAACATTATGTTTAAAAATGTTATCTGCATTACTTTACAATTTTTACTACCTATCTATACATTATTATTACATATAATAAAATCGTTGAGACCAAAAAATCTGTTCATTGAAGATTAAAAAAAACAAACCAGCCAGGGTGACTTGAAATAAGTAACTGAACATATTAAAACCATTTAAAAAATTTTTGTTTGTTTGTTTGTTTGTTTGTTTGACCGCGCATCACGTAAAAACTGCTGAACCGATTTTGTTGAAATGTTCACAAATCTGTTTAAATACATTCAGAATAACATATAGGCTATAGAAATTTTGGATTTTTTTGGAAAAAGGGGGTGAAAAGGGGGGGTAAAGTTTGTATGAAAAAAAAAATTTAGATTGTTCTAGAATCATGAAACTCAGAATAAATACTTATTAATAAAAATAAAGAAATACCTGTCTTAGCATTTTTTTTTAATCTCATCCAGAGGCGCAAAAAAGAGGGTTTTGTGTTTAAAATTAATAAACTTCAAACACCTATACAATCAAAACCAATGAAGTGTAACCTTTTAAAGTTGCTGCATATACTCCATATCTAATACAGGTAAATATAATTTCTCAGTTTTCTTGAAATTTGATTTTTGAGGTGAATACGCACAAAATAGCGGAACTCAAGAAAATCAGCTTTCCTCGGTTTAAGTAGTTGGTACGAAATGTTTGTGCGCGCATCACGTCAAAATTACTGCATAGGCTTCTTCAATATTTAAACTATATATTATCACGCTACTTCCTTAAGGGGGTAGGCAATTTTGCATTATTTCCGTATACTTCAATTGTTTGACGTTTCAGTCATGACGTAAGTACATGAGAACGGCTATTTGTGGCTTATGTCAACGAAGTAAATAGCCTTGCAGTTTCATGACCGCTCTGTAAACTACGGGGTTGCAGGTTCAAACCCTCCAACATTATTTTCACTTTTTGTGATTTGTTTAATTTTTTTTTGATGCTGTGAAATTTCCTATATTCCATTTTGTATAAGTTGTGTGAATTTCTTATTTTTTTCGTGAAATATTTTTCCAAAAAGTAATAGAGTAGTACATAAGGAAGAAGAATACAATCATGCTACCCCCAAATAAATTGGGATAAGGGCAGGAGTATGATGATGAGGATGATTTCTCCAAAAAGAAGTATAGCGAACACCAGAAGCCTGATAAATCCACGTGTTCTTGCCGTGCAAGAACTGTGCTATGCTATTCGCAATAATCAATAATCCATACGCAGTTTACGTAGATTATATTTACAGCTAAATTGTTATTGGCCTCATATCGTGTTTTCGGGCGGGAGGAGACGCCTGGGTTCTTCCATTGTGAGGATCGACCGGAGGCCACGGTGGAGCACACTGTGGAGGTGTGCCCCACTTAGGTGGAGCACCGCCGTGTCCTCGAAGCGGCGGTCGGCGGCGGCGACCTCTCTCTCCCAGCCCTGGTTCAATACATGGTCCGGAGCGAGACGGAATGGGATGCCATCACCTCCTTCTGCGAAGCAGTCATGCTAGCGAAGGAGGTGGCGGAACGTGAGAGGGAGAGATCCTCACGTCCCGGCCACAGCGGGAGACACCCCGGGCGTCGGGAGCCACGTATTGGCCCCCGGCCACCGTAGGCGCGGGCCTGTGGACGAGGAGCTATGGGCTAGCTCGCCGTCCGTCCGTCTCATGACGACAGGCCGTGTCGACGGCGCGTTCGTGTTCTACGCGCGCCTCAAAGAGAGTCAGCAAAAAAGAAGGGGTCCGCAAGGGCCGATGCCTGCCGGGGCTGCGGGACTATTCGAAAGAGATACCGTGGCCCCGGAACACAAAGGGCGATGAAAGAACATGGATGGGTTTTAGTCAGTAAAAGTCTGACACTTCCTCCTGCTCCGGGAGGAGTCATTTGATGATTTCCCATCCGAAAAAAAAAGCTATATCGTGTTTGGGCTCATTCATGCACCTTGATGAGAACTTTCGACCTAGCTGGAGTATGACTGTCATCGAGTGTCTAAGTATGAACACCTAAGGCTGTCGAGGGAAGCCCCAAATTGGAAAAACATAGTACAATATTTTAACGATGATTGCATATAATTCCGAGAAATTAAATTGTTACCTACTTGAATCTATACTTATTATTATAAAGGAGAAAAGTTTGTTTGTTTGGTTGGTTGAACGCGCTAATTTTAGGAACTACTGATTCCAGTTAAAAACATCTTTTAGTGTTGGATAGCCCATTTATCGAGGAAAGCTATACGTTGTATAACATCACGCTACAATCAATAGGAGCGGAGCATCAATGAAAATTGTTGCAAATACAGCGAAAAATTATTGCTTTTGAGAGCTTCCTTTCCGTGCGCTGCGTAAACGGTTAAAGTTACTCAACAATCGTACATGTATGACGGGATTGTTCCTCTTAAAAAGTCCGCTAAAGCATATTATCCGCATTTTTTTTAGGTTGACTCACACTCTCTCTAAGCCTCTCTCTCTCTTACGTAACGCAGACGAAGTTGCGCGGGTCAGCTAGTATTTCATAAACTAATGAAGTTATCTATGTAAATCCTTTTGTGCTATTTATTTTAAATACAGACCTACCTTTGGGTACCAATTTCTTTAAAATATATCTATTAATTAATAATGACATTTACAAACTACGTACCTAATTATATGAGATCAATTTTCTAAGTCATTTTTTTCCTTTAAATTAACTTAAATCAGTCTTGTTATGACGCTGATATAAAAACCAACTACATATTAGTAACTCTTTAAACTATATCACAATAACTGAAATAGTAAAATAACCTAAAGTGAATTACCTGAATTTACCAATTTGGGAGACGTCAAAATTGGGCTCGTGAAACCTTCAGTCTAATTTATGGCAAAATTCCAGCCCTGTAACGCCAGGCCCAAGTTTCTTTGGAGTTGGGGATCCCCTTCAACTGTGTGGTACCAACAGTTTCGGAGTAAAATGGCTGTGAAATACGGACAGAAAAATAGATAGATGGACAGACAGGCGGACAGGACGAATCTATAAACGTTCCGTTTTTGCTATTTGGCAACGGCACCCTAAAAAATGATAAGAAAATACTCAATAGAAAAAATAAATGTAGAATATCAAGAATTCAAAGTGTATTCGGAATCCTGCAATATGATCTTGCCAGCAATATTTTCTTATTCATACAAAGCTCTTTCAAATGGAAACATGAATACATGTAACGTTACAAGGCCAAACCTGACAGTTCAATTACCTAAAAGATTGGTGATAAAGATCTGGTGTAGATTCGATCGGTAGATCTCTTATTCTACCAAGTTGATTTTGTGGTAGCATTATCAACCTTGACTACCTCGTGGGTGTAGTGGTCGTGCGACTGCTGTACATGCGGGGTTCCATTCCCAGGTCAGTCAAACTCGGGGTTATCTATCAGGACTTTCTCAGCATGGTCTTGATTTTTGTCCGGTTGATGGCAATAGTTTCGCTCCTTAATTACATGGGACATTAACACAATTGACGAAATGTGGGTGGACCTAACAGTAAACTTCTGCCTAACCATTTGGAGATTATAGACGTGATGTGACTTCCATACGTTTTTCTTTTCACGGGTGACCACTGAAAACTAGCGCTGTGCTGTGGGCTCCCATAGTACAGCATCATGCTCAGTGGTAACCCATTTGCCGCACTCACGACGTGCAAGCTGTCAACTTTTTTTTTATTTTTTTTTTGTTTATGTTCCGTTTTGTTATATTCTGAATGTTTTTATGTTTATTATTTCTGTTTTCAAATTTTGTATGAACGGCATGTCCCTGCGATGAATATGGATTTTTTCTTTCTTTCTTTCTTCTTTCTGATGTTATATAATAGGAGGCGGGCACTTGCTCCCAACACAAATCCAGACTCCGAGGCAGTTCAGACATATCTGCTGAAAAACCCAATAACATTAACCCAACCTGGTTTAACTCGGAGCGCTCATCAGTAGTGCTTGCTACTGCCAGACCAATGAGTCACTTAGTTCTAAGATATAAAAATACTACAAGTGGAGTCACTTAACAGATGCTTCTAAGAAGTAAACTGGATTGCAGTAATACTAAGAGCTAAGCAGGCTAGGAACCACGTATATTTATTATTTATTTAACACTTCAAGCACAAAGTACCTACAGAGGTGGACTTAATGCAATAAAAAAAAAAAAACAAATCAAATCTTTCAGCTGAATCCGTCGACTGCGCTTTTGAAGTGTATTGTTTTTTTTAAATTAAAAAAGTTTATCTGTCCATGTCTGAGTTTAAAATTTAACATTTAGCCGTAAGAATATTGTCAACCTGTAAATAGTAAGAGTTTATGGTTACAGTTTACTTGGCCTAACTAAAAAACTGCAGTCAATTGTAACTTTTAAAAGAAGAGTTATATTATTTAATTTACTTTCCTAAATCGAGCTTTGCTAATAATGTTAAAATACAAAATAATCTGCTTCTGATTAGCCTGCCTTCGTAAGTCAAAACATCCATCTGCCGAAGTGCTATTACAGAAGGCAATTAAGACAACAAAAATCCAAGAGAGTCTTGAACAATAACAATTTAACACAAACTTAATTAAGGAGGATTAAGAGATAAACTTCTGGTATGTGTTCGCGATCCCATTTCTTCTATATATTATCTTGTTGAAGGCTTATTTGCATGCTCTGAACAGGGCAAACGAAGTCAGCGAATAATGATAAGAATTAGGGCCTTAACACACTGGCGATTTGCAAGCGTGTTTCCAGCGAGGAGACTGTTAAAAAAGTGCGTAACGAGCACACCACGTGGTTGCACGGCGCAATATCCTCACCGCGTTTGCGTAACACGGTTCAGATTCACTTGTTTCAATACAAAATTAAATCTTTGGCTGTTACATGAGCCAACGTCCCTACTACGTTGCATACACCGATTCTCGTCCGATAACCGAAGTTAAGCAACATCGGGCGCGGTCAGTACTTGGATGGGTGACCGTCTAGGAACACCGCGGGACGTTGGCTTTAAAAAACCTGCCGGGGCTGCGGGACTATTCGAAAGATCTCTTTCTCTTTCGATCTCTACCGTGGCCCCGGAACACAAAGGGCGATAAAGGAACATGCATGGCTTTTAGTCAGTAAAAATCTGACACTCCCTTGAAAGTTGGTTATAACCCACCATGCTGACGCAGTGCGCGTTGGTGGAAGTCACGTGTCTTCGAATCTTTGGTTCTAGGTCATGCCGGTTTCCTCACGATATTTTCCTTCGCCGTTTTGAGAACAGTGGTGAAGAAATAAATTACACAAAGTAAAACACCTTCTTTGTCTGAGTTAGAACCCACAACCTACAGCCTGTAAGCCGGGGCCATCACCTTGGGTCACCCTACTCTTAGCAACTCAAGCGAGTGTACAAATACTTGATGCGGAATCGCGCAGAGTTCGTCGCGTAGTTGGTCGCTGCAAGCTCGCTTCTCACTCGCGGAGAGCCCGCGGCGAGCCCGCTGACTTCTCGCCTCGCTTTGAATCACGCTTGGAAATCGTCAGTGTGGTAACACTCTTAATGAGACGGTTGTAAGCTAATTTATGTGAGTCTGCGATACTGGGTCAAAGATAGCGGAGATGTGGGAATTTGAGGTTCCTTCGTTAATCATTTTGAACTGAAAGATATTGATGGTGATGTATCGGAATATTGGGAGGTTTAAACAGGACAATGACTGGTTTGTTTTGTATTTATAATGGAAAATCAAAGTGTTAATGCCAAAGTATTTATGAATGAGCTTGCTTTCTTTGTTATTTGAGAATATCGTAATTGTTTTCTTCAAATGTAAGATATCAGAAACTGAGTCATCAATTTCCGGATTTTCCGTTATTTTATTTGTTTGCTATGAGCGTGCCCCAATTGTTTATAATTAATAAAAAAGATATGTTAAGATTAAATTACAATATTCTTGAATGAAAATGAAGCAGATGTTTAATTTATTAGTGAGGTATGTTTATCAGGGAATAACAATATTGTGTTAATTGAAATCTAATTCCATCATCTACCTATCTTGTTCAACACCAGATTTGAATACATTTGAAACCTGTATTCAGTGAACAATACTAAGAACATTCTAAAGGAGCTTTACTTGAAGGATTTAATGTGTAAAACATGAAAGAGACAGAAATCATAAGCTTTACGTATAGCACAGAGAGAATTACATTGTCTAGTGATTACAAAGAAGAATTATTTGTTTTGGTTCGCTTAGGCTTACAATAAAATATAAAATATGTTGTAGTAAATCCACCTGCTTCACTAAGAAATTCGTAAACACTTTTCACCATTACGGTCTATTACGGTGATGTTAGTTTCTCAAACAAAATGATGAATGACCTTAGTTAATATCCTGCTCGTCAAGCACAACTATTGCACCCTTCAGGCTTTTAATGAGGCAAATGACCGAACTATCTACGTTGCTAGGTACTGGCCGTACAAATCTGAGAAGATCATCGATTCGAGAAGAAAAACCCTCAAGTTTCAGTAAAACCGATACAGACAAAAAATGTGGACAGGCTGCTGACACTCACTGGGACACTGACAAATACTTTAGTACAATGTTGTCTATCAGGATCCGAAGCCCTAAGCCGCATCCACCATTGTATTTATTAAACTTAAAGGAAAAACTGAAAAACAAACCACGTGACCAATTCATATTTCAGTTATTCATAAAAACATTTGTCTTCCCGTCAGCCGCAGGGAGTATACGACAACATTAAAACATGAGTCATCTGAAAAATATATAGTTATCCGCTAGAATAGCCTTTTATCTACGTAGTTTTGTCCCACAGGGTGAAATAATGACGTGGTTACAAATTGCAGCCTTTGCCTACGTCAGGGAAGGATAGAAGTTGAAATATGGTGTGGGTTCCGTAGGCGAATAATAATAAATGGCGGCGTAAACCACCAGGGGCTTATATCGGAACTATATTTAGGTTTTTATTGTAAGTCATTAGTGTAGATATTAGGCTGTACGTTTTCCTGAAGATAAATGAGTGAAAAGGTGGCACTTGCTGTATGCTTTCGGTTAAATGAGAATGAGGTAAGAATATTTACTCCATATTAGACTTTTATTTATTCGTTTAATTTGATCTCATCAAAATTATTATTTTTTATTTATTTAAATACATATAGGTACATTAACTAACATACAGACAAAAGAGCACAAAGGTAACGCTTATTTCATTTAGAAATCTCTTCCAGCGGACCAGCGACAAGATATATAGACAAGAAAGGTAGACACAGTGTGTAAAAAGAAATGAAGCCTTTACTTACAAAAATAATTAAATCTGTATAGAATAAAGATACCATTAAAATTAATAAACAAATATTAAATAGTAGTTCAGTAACCGACTTGCTTGAAATAATAATAAGGGTTTTTTTCCAGTATGCCGTGAACCCTTACATAAATGAGTAATTCCACTGTCACGGACAGATATCTGACTCTTGTACAGGAGACACCCAAGTGGACTTGGTAATTCTATCTGCTAGTTACGTAGGTAGGCAGGAACGACTCGCGATGAATCTGGAAATAAAGTAAAATGTTTTGGTCTTTTATCCAAATATTAGTTTTGCTTATGGGTACCTAGTTTTCTACGCAATAAAATTTGTTTGATCTAAAATTACTCAATAAATGGAAGTATGTGTTTCAAACTATCGGTGCCTCTTTCAAGAATTAAATTAAAAAAAATGGTTGTAACGTGAAAGCAGTATACATATGGTACATTTTTAAGAGGATCTTAGCTGTCACAGATACAAAAAGCTGTTTTTGTACAAGTAATGGGCGTAAGAACACACTTAGCGAAGCCGAAAGGAATTTGATTTCCCCCTCATTGAAATCATTTTTTGTTTCGGGTGGGGTTTCTAGATAGGGAGAGCCTTTGCCCAGTGGTGAGACAGTACAGGCTAATTTAAAAAAAAACGGTCAAATGTGGGAGACAATCTCCGAAACTACTGATCTGAATCCAAGAATTATTACACTGATGGAAAGTTATTACCACTTAAGATAATAATGTTTTCGACGCAGACGAAGTCGCGAAAGATAGTGTATAAAAGATAAAGATAGACAGATACTCATATATATTACTGTGAAGAGGTAGGCATTTATGAAAGCAGTTTTATCTAGTTTATCTCCGAAGACTTGATGTTTTTTCTTATTTGACGGTTCCAAATAAGTCTTTCAAAAAATATTTGACTCCTACGTAACAGGAGTCGAGTGACTGCCATTTCTTAAGGTTTTGAGTGTTCAATCTCAAGTGCCCTCATTGTTGTTGAGCTTTGTACCTTTTTACGATCGTAATGAAGCAATGTTACGGTGCTCTGAAGGTGTTGATAAGGGGTGTTTATTTTGGTCTTTTGTTATTTTTCTCAGTTTTGGGACATTCTCTGATTTTTTACTTTGAAGAAGAAGGTGTCCTTCATAGGGACTGTTGTTATCGTAGCATCTATAGGTCAAAGCATTGCTTGGGATCAGTATCACCTCAAGTACAGTTTGATATTATTTTTTATAAATATCTATATTACAAAGGATTTATAAGCACCGAAAAGGCACTGCCTTCATAAAAATATGTATGCCTTAGGATAGAAATACTGGATGTATTTCTATCCTAAGGCATACATATTTTTATGAAGGAAAACACTCAGTATAGCCGGTTCATATCACTCCAACACAATTTAAAAAAGTTGTTTTATGTTAATTTAAAGCGCAAAGTTCAGACAAAGTAAACAAATAACTTATCCAGCGTGTGGGACTCAGTTGTTGGAAACTTTCTGTAACAGCTTTGTTTTGAAATATTCTGAAAAATGCTTTCATTTGTCTTTAGACATATTAGTTATTTTTATTTCAGTAAGTAATAATTAAATCGTTACTTAAATCGTAATTATAACGTTAAGCTAAGCAAAGCAATAAAGAGATAAAAAGAGACAAAAACTAGCTTTTCCAATGCTCATTCCATGATTTTGTAACCAACCAGTTGTCGTGATCATGTTTTAGAACAATTCAAAGTTGGTAAAGTTTTTTTTTTGTAAAATGACAACCATGCATGAAAGGACCAGATTTATACACCAATTACATAACAAAGTGCACGCACCAGGACTTACAGCTTAGTACTATTGCCTGATCATGGTTGAACACAAAATTTGAAGCTTTCAATGTTTTCAGTTACGATTTCATACCTGAGGCGACATCTAGGAATTGGAGTTAGAATTTTCTTTTCATGCCTAAGAGATAACCTCAACTTTTTCAAATAATGCCATCTATTCACTGAAAACTGAAAGCGAATCTTTCATAAATGAACATCGTGTGCTTGCTGAAAGTTACACGAACTCAGTAAGGCTATTTAGTTTCACAGTAAACCGATAGATGGCTTTTTGTCCGGCGATCTCTGGCGATCTGTTTGGTTTCTATTACGGAATATAGATAGCGTGTACAGTCTTGTTTTCTAATAGGATCTTGATTATTATTGTTTTTTTTTAAATATAATCTACACAATAAAATATCTTCATATATTTAGGAAAAACTCATTTAGTTTCTATTGTAAATAGAACTAAAAGGGCGTGTCAAAAGGTTTGAAAAATGCAAATATGGCAGATACCAGCGATAGCCGGAAGCGTTTTCTGGTTTTTTGTTTCCTGATTAAATAAAGTCCTAACATTTACTTTAATCGCAGGGTTAAAAATATGTTTGTGGACCATGTTTTACTACAAAAACATGCAGTTCTGCCAATGAACCTCTGTTTTTTTTGGGTTTGTCTCCACCGATCACAGTATCAGATCACGTTAGCCACGGATCACGGCGAGTTGTATCCACTGATACCGTGATCCGATTTTCTCGTTGTCGTGTTACCCACTGATCACGATATCCGAGGCTGCATGAAAAAAAAAATCGAAACAGCTCACGGTGCACAGAGACAAGAAATAAAATAATATTTCTTCGAAACTGTTTTTTACCTACCTACTTTCCTAAACGAAAAGAAGTTATATATTTTTTTTTTTTAAACATTAAGAATGTGTATCAAAAAATCATAAATTAATCTACACAAATAAATAAAATAGAAGTGTCAGTGTGTAATTTCAAAATAACAGCTTATTACGGAATGCATACGAAAGTACAACGGTACTAATAACAAAAAAATTAGAACAACACCTTCATATAATTAGTCACTAAAAATAAAAATAAAATTAATTTAAAAATTAAAAAACCCGACTGCAAAAAAAAAACTATTATTTTTATTTTTTATTTATTTGTGTAGAGGTATAAGACTTTTTGATAGTAAGTACATTAATATATATTTTTTAAATATAACTTCTTTTCGTTTGGGAAAGTATATAAAAAACAGTTTCGAAAATATTTTATTTTATTTCTTGTCTCTGTACACCGTGATCTGTTCCGATTTTGTTTCTTTTTTTTCATGTCGCCACGGATATCGTGATCAGTGGGTAACAAGATAACGAGGGAAACGGATAACGGTATTAGTGGATACAGCTCGCCGTGATCCGTGGCTAAAGTGATCTGATACCAAGATCGGTGGAGACAAACCCGTTATTTTTAATAGAACACAACATAATATTATGTTATATGGTTAGAGGAGGCACAGGAAAAGAGCTCTTGGAAGGAGTTAGGGAAGGCCTTTGCCAAGCAGTGGGATAGTATAACAAGGTGACGCATTTTATTTTGTATTTTTTGTGCACCCATATAATCGCCATTTGTGTTTAAGTCCCATGTAAAAGGGAGCATGCCCATGAACTGGCCACAAATCCAGATTCCGAACTACTTAAAAAAAAATCATGATGCTATAATCATGATGTTATGATGGTGATGATGTGATAACATTTTGCAGCATCATTAGCTCATATAAGCAGCAACAAAATTAACGTATTTGCCTAACTTCTAAGCCCAACTTGCCTCCAAGTAATACAAGATCTCCTGGATACAAGATCTTAGTAACGTACCCACAAAGTGTGGAACAAGGGTTCCAGAAAGAAGCCGAACAACTTATAGTCTGCACACGGTGCGCGGTGCAGGTTACGCTACGTTAAATTCGACCTATCGGGTAAACTCTTTTAACGAAGATCTAAAGAGTTGCTAGAAGGGCAAGTATTTTTCTGTGATTACGATAAGTAGATATTATAATTGGAATGTGCATTAAAAGAATGGTTAATTTTAAGATGTCGAGAAGTAAAAGAAGGCCAAAGAAAAGATGGAAATTTTAATGTTGTGTTAAGAATGATATGAAAGAACCATTTAACTTAATACAATCTATGCTGAATGGAAGAACGTTTCATGTTTTATGTTACGCCAACCTCAAGTTTTTACACTGGCGAAAAGTTGAAAGGGAATCTAGGAGCTCGAAATGGGCATGTGATTTGGAGGTATGGAACGCAAGCGACTAAAATAGACTTTTATGGGATGTTGGTGGATGGATACTGAGAGAAAAAAATAATAATATAGGGGTGGATTATGTGAGGAATGATATGAAAGAAAATGCAGTGAACTTTAGAGTTATGATTGACAGTCTGTCGTAGTAGTAATCCCTAAGACAGTTTTCATTACAAGCACGAGAAAAAAGAAAGCCATTTATTAGAATTAGTCAGAAAATTTGCATAATTTGAGACAGTCGAGTAATAAGGCAGTCCCAAGAAACAGCCTTTCACCACTTTGTAGTATTTTAGCTGTGGAGAAGAAGAAGACGGGACACAAACTCCCCAGCAACACAACTGATAAGTTTGTCTGTCGCATCTAGAAAACTTGACTTCGTGTTTCACGTACACATTGTTTATTAGTTAACATGTGGGTGGTGTAATCAGAGCTCTCTGATATTGTTCAAAGTGAAAACATAACATTTTGTAATAAGACCTACTTAGGAACGACCTAGTATATGGAGCGCCGTGTATTATATTCTAATTAAGGTACGTTACATTATACGATCCACTGAATCATACTTTAAGGAAAAGTTGATTTACTTTTGGTGTTTTTCAAGATTGAAATGCCAAATGAATCTGCTTTTCAATTTAACAGAAGACCCACACTCAAATGAGATTTCTCAAGGTTTTAGAGTTTGACGATTCTTTGATAATAATAATAATAATAATAATTTATTTAAAAAGTAGATAATACAAAAGTGTACATTTAAGTGCAGTAGTGTTATTTCTTAAACTATTGTATAATTAGTGCTTAGAAGTAAACTATCACTACAAAATATTTAACAGTCACAAGTAACGAAAATGTCGAGTTCAAATGTTAGGTAGCGACCTGCCTGATCTAGGTTTATTTAAACCTGTGTTTCAGGCCATCACTTTACATTACATAAATTAATTAGGACAGTAAAAGTTTTAAATGAAATAAATCTATTAACAACTATAACACAAATCAAATTGGTACAAAAACATTAAAACTAACTTAAGTAAATATGTACAATTAGATACGGGGGGATGACATAATCAAACTAGGACTTCTAGAAGTTTTTCTGTTTTTTTTTTTGTGTAATTAAGTATCGCTAAATAATCTGATATTACAAAACTACATTGCCTATAACTTAGCCTATAGAAGTTTAGTTTCTTGTTGAGTCTATTATACAGAAAAGGTCCTAAAAATACATAAAAACGACTAGCAAAAGCATGTCTAGTTTGAGGCTTTGTGCAAACCAGGTCCTTCCTTCTCCTATCGGAAGGAACTGGATCATAGGGAAGGGTAGAGTGCTGCTGTAATATAATGTGAAGAATAAATAATTGCCGTACTGTGAGCACATTACATGCTTTGTAGAGCAGCTGTGTCGGAAATCTATACGGACGAAAGGTAGCAACCTTTAGAATTGCTCTTTGAGCACGTTCTAGAGGGAGAAGAATCGAACTTCCCGCGCCACCCCAGGACGCTATGCAATAGGTTAGAATAGACTGACTCAACGCCAAATAAACCTGTTTTATTAATTTGTAATCGGCTACATTACGTAAATACTTAAAAACATATATTAGTTTGCGCACTCTAGTACATAGTAACTCGATATGTTTACGGAAATTTAGATTGGAGTCAATTGTGACACCAAGATATTTCAAATGGTCAGCTTTTTCTAAAGTAGGGCAAGAACATGCAGTGTCATCGTACGTGCTACAGGTATGCGCGTAAATTATTAGGTTAGTAAGCGGTATGTTAGTGTGCGGTGTTGTATTTCTCATTGTAAATGAAATGTATTTTGTTTTATCAGCATTCAGTGTTAGATAATTATTCTGGAGCCAATTAGATACAATGTTGAAACCTTTCTGAGCATGTTCATAGGCCTCAGCTCTTGATTTAGCTGCAAACAACAAAGCCGTATCATCTGCATAAGACATTACAACACCATTTTCTTTGATGGCAAATACCAAATTTCTCAGGGCAATTTATTACGAATTTTTCACTTTATTTACCTGAAGCTAAACTCGAGCTTCTTTGGTTTTATTTAGGTTTGAACCCGACCCCAACATGGTTTCGTAAGCTAGGAGGATGATTATAAGGCATTGCTTTCTAATCTGTGCTGATTACATACAACTTTCTAGAGATTGCTTTTGAGGGCGCTTGTCTCGCTTCGTCAGACCTTTACTCGATGCCCAGCTGTCTGAAATAAAAATAAAAAATAGAAAAAAGTCAACCAGCTCACACGCCTAATCTAACATTTATATGTAACGGTACAGTCAAGCGAACAAATCACGTACGAACGGATCACGTCCCGCGAACCGGCGGGATAGCGGGATGGCGCGGCGTGTTTGCGGGCATTTGAATTAAATTTTCACGTCGCGGGGAACATGGATGTGTGCGTGACGAGGTCCAGATCGCGTGACAACTGTTCCACCTTTTGCTACCTATACATCTTAATTTCTCCGGTCACTTTTTATTCCTAGTTGATATTTATGAACGCCATTTTCAAGGCACGTTTGCATAAATAACTGAAGTTAATGTCAAAGGCTAAAGACAAAGTTCGCAAATGTATTTCTTTTTTAAAATAGTGTAGTAGCCATTTATTCAAATTAGGTGCATTACTTTCTAACTGCAGTCGTAAACTGTAATAAAAATAAATCTCAAGGATTTCACTTAAGATTGATATTTCGAACAACAATAAAGCTTAATAAACGAATTACTAATTATAAAATAGTTGTTTTGCACAAAAACCATTTTACTTTAAATAAAAACCGGCCAAGTGCGAGATGGACTCGCGCACCGAGGGTTCCGTATAAACTTGTGGGTACTTTGTTATTTAACTACATATTGACGGTTTTCAGATTTTTTTCTTTACATGTGTTGTAAGACATTGCTTCTTGCCAAATTTCATGATTCTAGGTCAAGGGGAAGTACCCAGTAGATTTTGATTTCCTTGAGAGTGTCGACATATACGTTATTTGCGGCATAAACGGCCGTATCTTTTTTCACGTCTATTTGGAAGTTTGATTTTTTTCACAGCTTCAAGGGACTGTAGATTTGAGTATATGGTTTAAATTTCAACTCGATACCTCCTCACGTTCCCAAGATAAAGGGTCGTGATAGACGGACGGACGGACGGACAACAAAGTGATCCTTTAAGGGTTCCGTTTTTTCTTTTCGAGGTACGGAACCCTAAAATGTAATTATTTTATCTGTACGTACTAACAGATAATGTTAAGCTATTGATAAATTTAGTTACACTGGCATGCCTGAGATATTTTTCTCGACAGCATGTAAAGCCATGTGAGAGGCCCATGGGCGGCATAAAAACTCTGACACCAGGTTAGGCACTAACGATAACGAAGAATTACACTGTATGAAATGCCACCCTCGTTTTCATTCGCCACATAATTATACAGTTTCAACGATATAATGTTGTAGTTGACCATATTTTACTTGCAGCTGCGTGGCTATTAACGATGATTGTCAATCGATAACACAATTACTGGGTAAGTGCTTTCAATCAGCCGTCAATCATTGACGTGAACTTGACATTCAATAATACCATGTTTCAATCAAAAAGTTGGCAAAATACCGTCCATGTTGTTAGAAGAGAAAGTAATTTAACTTCTTGCTGATTTTCAAACGACAACAAAGCCAACATCACATAGCGCCGGTAATTCAAAGCCAGTCCTCTATTAGGTACACCTTTGCCTAACCTAATAGTAGACTGACTTTTCGCTAGTTATGCAACTTGTTTTTAAAAAAAAGCTTATCGCAAAGTTGGAACTTTGGCCCCCAATATCTCTGTAACTAGAAGGTTCCCAGGTATGGAGTAGAACAAAAAAATGATCGCAATAACGGGGAGAACAAGTGCGTACCATTTAATAGGGAGTGAGCCTATTGCTTTCGGACGGAAATCAAGACTGCGATTAGGACACATTAGACACTTTGTCCGAAGAAATCTAGGAATTAAAACGGGAGCACATGCGGTTGCGTTTGCAACCACTAGACTAACAAACATGAAAACGTAAATAAATGTCAAGAATACCTACTTTCTTACAGGAAAGGTACCAATGAGAATATAAAACAAAAACAACAAAGAAAAAAAGGGGATTGCTATGTAAGTACTTTTCTTAGAAAAATTACCTACAATCAAAGTACGAGTAGCTATCTAACTGAAAGTCGTGAAGGAAGCTCTTGGGATGATAAAAGCTGGAAATAACCGAGGCGTAGGAGAAGCACCGTATTTTTCCATAACCCATTCTTGTATTCCTTTTATCATGAGAATGTTTACGAGAAAATTTCCAACTTAGGGCTAAAGCACACACGAAACGACGTCGCATCATGGCAGATTTCCACGTTGTGTCGTAGAGATCTACGACTTGCTTCGTGGTTTTTTCTAATCGGCAAACGTACATAAATATGTGAAGTGGCAATCTTCGCATGGTGTGTGGTAGAAGCTAGATGAGCTGCCGAGAATCAAGTAAAATCTAATGATGATCGTAAAAAATCCTGCGTCAATGAAGGTAAAAATGGATAGAAGAACCACAATTCATGCCGCGTCTTTATACGATGCACGTTGTAGATTACCACGACACCCGTGGCATCACCTCACGAAGTCGCATTGCGCTACGGTGTGAAGTCGAATCGTGAGTGTGTCTTAGCCCTTACATTTTCAAACCTAATAAATCTTACGACAACACACATACACTATTAATGTCTAAATTTTAAGTACGCACGTCTCAACCATCAAGCCGACTGCCACTGAATAATTAAATCTAGTCTGTTCTCAAGAAAAATTGATAGCGATCCGGAGCCAATCGGAATATTGAGCGCGTGACTGGCGTTCCAAAGACATGTTTTATTTTTTTACCAGTTGTTGGCGATGCCGCCTGTACAACCGGGTAAATATTTTTTTATGGTTGGATGTTTATTTGATGCCAGTTAGGACTTTTTTTTGAGAGAGATGTATAACATTTTTGTAGAAGTATAAGGACCGTGGTTAACGATCGTGGGATTGTTGGTTGAAAGTCGCATTGGGTTTTGGTTAAAGTTTGTAGTCCGAGTGAAGGAAAACATCGTGAGGAAACCAGCACGTCCTAGATAATTCCAAAAATTCTAGCACTGGGCCCACGTAGTCGAACGTCATAGGCTGAACATGCTCGTAATCCGGATACGGATTTTTGGGCCAAAACGAAAACCAAAATGTTAATTGGATGAGTTCACATCAACGCAGGTGGTGTTCAAATGTTTAATAACAACGCTGGAGGCCTTACACAGGTCACCCACAGTATAGTCACATAAGTAGAAACCAGCTTCAGGTCGAAAAAAAGCATGCCAATAAAGGTTGTACGAGGTATTACGAGTAAGGACAACAGAATAGAACAGTGACATTTTCTTTACTACTATGTAGTTGGGGATAACGTAGGTGTATCTTCTTACTCTTTACAGATTTGAAAACGAAGTTAACGGACATAGATCTAATTTTGAAATCGAATTATAGTATCATAATATTTATTGACGTCATGTTGTTGTTTAAAACCAATTTTTTTTTTTTTTGGGAATTGCATCTCGCAGTTCAGTCTAGAGGAGACTGGCTTCTACTTAACCAGGCTAGACCTGTGGATGCCTTGAATCTAAGGCCTCCAGCCAGGGGCATAACCACTAAAAACTAAGCGACCACGCCTAAGGGCACCCCCTGTGGGGTACGAACCTCGGCTTAGGGCGTCACTGGGGGCAGCAAGGGGACAGGCTGGATCTGAGTTTCAATATTTAGGGGCTCGTTTAACATTACTGGCTCAGCATCGCGGGCTGGCTCTAGCAAGGGTCGGGGAGGGATTGAACGGGGATTACGGGGAGGTCGGTATGTTGTCGGTTTGTATGTGTATTTTCTACGTACGGTGCTGGTGTCTTTGCTACTCTCCTGTAAGAGGGTGGCAGCGTCGTCGGGGGTGACTAGAGTATGCCGAGGACGGCGGACTGAGCTGATACGCGATGGGTCGTATCGGGCGGCCGATGCGATCAGGGGGTTCCTATGCTTGATAGAAGATTCGAAAAAACGCTTTGCAAGACGTTTCATGAATTGCTGAATGGTGGGGATTCTGAGATCTAAGTGAAGACTGTCCATTACGGACGTAAGGGGGGGCTCCCGTGATCTTACGGAGAAAGCGGTCCTGATTTTATGCTTCTATGTTTTAGGTTTGGCTTTATTTAGTTGTTCCAGCCAGGGCCAAAAAACTTATAAAATAAGCACCCGCGCGCTATGGGGACCCCCTGTGGGGTACGAGCCTCGGCTTAGGGCGTCGCTGGGGAGGGCAACAAAGGGACAGGCTGAATCTAGCCATTATTTTATTTGAATAGCCTTCAGATTAATTGCTTATATTTTAGAGATTAAATATAAAAGGAGTTAACCATCAAGAAATGTCTCTTCTCGTTATAATTTTCAGAAAAAAAGACATGGTTTAAAGTATTAAATTGCAGAAATAATAAAAAAAAACTAAAATGGCCACCTATTCCATACAAACTGCCATTCCGTACATCGTAAAATAATAAGTAGGCAAAAGACAACGAAGCTGCGGATTGTTCGGTAATGACCTTAGCAATGTCTTTACTAGAGGATACCTCGAAATAACTACCAAAAGATAAAATTGAATAAACTACTTAATCATTTTTGTTTAAATAATACGAAAACTAGGTATAATTGCCAGAGTCAGTCAGGAGTCATCACATGAGACAAAACCGACCAAGGGTATTAAGAAGTTAACGACTAAAGAGGAGGACCAAATAAAAAGTCACGATAAACCAATTCTACATAAAAAAAAACAAAACACAACGCCTTAATTCTCACCGCGGATCAACACACGGGTACCTTACAGCGCGTGCGTAATTTACGCAAAAAAAAACCTCTTCCGGAAAAGAGGGCACTCAAAAACAGATAAAATAACAGTCGCTATCAGTAAACATGGAATATTATTAGGGCACATAAACGCTCCGTAATAAACGTGCACTAGATTTTTATGTGTTTGTAATAAAAGTTCTGGTTCTCTTCGGGAGACAGGCGCTTGGAGGTGGTATTCTGGTTGATTCAAAGTGATCTTGCTTGCTGTTAGACATAATTTTGATGTCTCTGCTCTCTGGTTCCCTCTTACTCTTTATTGTAATCTTTGTATCTATTCGATAGATGCCACTCTTTCTTTTACTCTTCTGATTTCTTCTGGTAACTTGTTGTGGCGTCCATCTTTTACGTTCTTGTATCTTTTTCTTCTTTGCTTATTCTACTTTTTTAGTTACTTTCATTAAAATTAAAGCAATTTTAACACATTTCACTTGTATTTTTGCAAGCTTCTAGCGGTATTTTTGACTGTGTGGAATTCAGTACGTATCCCACGAAAATGTACTACTGTGATAAAAATTGTGTAATAACCCACGCTACCCCAGCTCATAGTTTTATAATGAAATTAAAAAATAGGCTTGAGAATGTTTAAGGACTAATTTATTTACTTTTGCATTCAAATATAAAACTATTAGTACGCCGTGACATCTGAAAAAAACTCAATCCCACATCGCGATGATCGCATCCCACACTCGCATTCACCAGAATACCGCCAAGGTATCGCGAAAAAGTGGCGTAACGGAAGCAACGGCTGTATTCATTCGGAATTTCAATGTCCTTTATCTGAGAGGAAGAGAGCCATAAACATAGTCGTAAATTTGGTGTTATTTGTGAAAAATTTTGTGCGCCACGCTTTATTTATACGCACTTATTGTGTTTAGTGGCGGTGAATTGTCTATGTTTGGTCGCACTTCTTGTGTCTCTGTGGGGTTGGCGATATTTCAATGACTTGAAACGTCGTGTTTAGTTGGAGTGGGTTGGTTTTGCGAATACTTGTTTCAGTTTCGGGAATTGATAAGTAGCAACAGGGGAAAACATGCGTGATAATATAAATACTGTCCTTTGGTAGATAATCTTCGTCACAAGACAACTCTCGTCAAACTCCATGAGTATTTGTTACAAACACTTTTACTCGGTTGGTGTTTCCTAGCTGACTACTCAAAGCAGAGACCGCCGAAACAAACTCAGCGATCATTATCTTTTTATAATTAGCACAAACATTACACAACTCTTTTCCATCAAAGTAGAACGGTAGTAACAACTTGGCGCTATTCATCGTCATTTTAATATTCACCAGTAAACTGATACTTGCCCAACTTGGAGGGTAGTTTTAACTATTGTTACGTGGGTCGACTTGAGTTTCAGAAACTTTACACATAGTTTGATACAGAGTTCGTATTTCATTTACAATAGTTCCTGGATTTTTAAGGTTTTTGTTCCGTTAAAAATACGGAGCCTATTTTTCAGGATCTTATAAATGTGAATGGAACAGACTGGATGAGAAGGCAGAAGACAGGGAGTTGTGGCGCAGCCTGGGTGAGGCATTTGTTCAGAAGTGGACTGAGGAGTTGATTTTTCAAGTTCTTTTATTGAGTTACATTTTTTTTTTTTGATAGAGAAATCGGCCTTACGGGTATCATTTTAAAGTACATAACGCATCTAGCAAAGGCTTCAGTGGTGATATTACCCTTTAACTTTATGAACATAGAATTTCTTTTTGATTGTTTTTGTCCAACGCTGCTGTCCAAGCTGTGACTGAAGTAAATAAAATACAATAAACCGTATTCAATCCCAAAAGTACAGTAAAAAAAATAACGCGCAAAGTTTACAAAGCAATACTTCAAAAATAAACTGCGTTAAGTAGTACCTAGTAAATTAAAAGTAAATAAGTTTAATATTGCAGTGAGTTTCGCGAGTACACACTTTTATTTCCGGCCTTTTTAATCAACCGCGTAAAATGCTGTTTTGCCGTGACATACGAGTACGGCCGTGTTTCGGACGAATTAAAATTATGTTTTCATCTCTTAATTTATTCAAATATTAATTTTGTAGGGTTTTGTGTGAGAGGTCCGTTGGAGGTTTTTATTCAACGAACTTTGGTCAAATGAAACTAAAGAGGTATAATAATTGCTGGTGATATGTACTACCACGTTCGACCACTTATGACCCTTACGCTCTTGGTAATAAGATTGAAATTTGGTCAACCGCCAGCGAGCGTGATAGTACCTACATCTATTTGTCAAGGATTTCCAGATTTGATTTATAATACAATGGACACGGTCGTAATAGTATCAAGTTGTATCCGCTGAATCTTGTCATAAATATCTACACTTAGCTTTCGTTTGTCCCGTTTCTCTTTAATAATGCATAAATATTATGTATGGTTGTGAACTTTCAATTCAATGTGAATGAACTGGAATCTTAAAAAAAAACAATTGGAACACACAGCAGTAAAAAAAATCAGTAAAGACTTTTTATTTAGGGCAGTTTATCATTAGTACACACAGGTTAACATCTATTATTGTGATATTAACTGTTCAAATTGAATGAATCTCAAAAATATAAAAAAAGCAAAAACATGGATGAGTCTTAACAGAAGCAGAAATAAAATGAATCTACTACCACATAATCATAAGCCAAAGATCAAATTAACATGAAAAAAAATCCTAATTAAAACCGCCATTGCCACTCAAACTAACTCATTACTCAAAAAAAGAACGCGATATATTTTTTTTATAAAGGGGACGCTAGCGCTTCGCTCGCTCAGTTGCTCTCTGTGACCTCGTTCCGCTTGAGCCGGGCTCGAGAGCGCTTCAGTCGCTTCACAGCTTCGCGGCAACGCTTAGCATGCATGTCGCTCAAATATTCCCGTCGTAATTATTTTTTGTAATTCAATTGTACGTGGATTATGAACTTTATTTGTGTTTTTGTTATGGCTCGCATGTCATTTTCAGAATCGTAGCTGATGTTCAAATACTGTGCTTTCTTTTTGTCTTGTTCAAAAGAGTAATAATCTTGAAAAGGATTTTGTTTTAAAAAATAAGCTAATTACAACCAGTTAAAGGTTTGTGGATAGTATTTGGTTCATTGAAACACTCTTTTATTTTGTTTTTCATTGGTTTTTTCGCTTTTATAACATTTTTCGGAATCAAAAGACTAGTGACATCCACCAGCCCGCACTGGGCCCGTGTGACAATTAGGTATTTTCTTTGAATTTTTTTATTCGATGAAGTCCAATCCTCACACAAAAAGGCATCCTGTGTTTCTGTAGTGGGTAAATTATAGGCTGAGTACGCTACGCGTTTATCATAGCTCATATCTGCTAGACCATCCATGTCCTTTGAGAATAACATCTTTTAAATCTAAATGTCTTTTTCATATTCAAAATACCTATATGTAAACTGATCTCCGTAGTTGACAAAGGTGCGGCTGACCATCCATTGTACCTCGGAAGAAGATTGAGTTAATATTACAAACCACCAATTTGAATTTAAACCACATCCCATAACAGCATTAGGTAATACATTAATTAGTTCGCAGTATGGCCGGTAAAGTTAACGCAGTTACCGAAAAGTAAACTTGCTCAGTGCGCTCAATTAACTAGTCGTAGCCGAAATGCATTGGCTACAAAATTATAAATGTGAAAGTAACACTGGCAGTCTGCTTGTTTACACAGGGATAGACCAGTTTACCTGGTAGGTTCCCGTAGGCAGATTTTTATCTCCGTGTGAGTGAATCTGCGGGCCAAAGTTAGTTTATTATAATTGTTAGAACAGTTACCATCCTAGAAAAATCTGAGAATGACAACATTTTTTAATTTTATTCAAGTCTCTTCCAATAGCTAAGAATATCGTGAGGAAAATGGCATGTTTAGAACTAAAAATAAAAGATATCCATCCCCACTGGGCCTAGTTCCTCAGGAACGTGGCCTTTCCCAAGCACCAGCACTTTAGCTTCCGCAACCATTGAATTCCTGCAACCTTCACCAGGTCAACGATCCACCTTGGCTTCTGGTACAGACAAACATACAAAATTAAAACATAAAACACGGAAAAATAAAAAGGCACAATATACAAAACAGCCAACCGTAGTAATGAAAAGTAAAATTTTAACCATCTGTGCTACGATGGCCTCGGGATAAATTCCGGGGGTCATAACAATAAAAACTTTGGACTTCTCACCTCCTTAATTTAGCCACGGCAACTTTACACCGGCAACTTGGCCCACTGTTTCACGCGATATTATTTTGTTAAATATTTGAAAGGGAGCCGGTATTCTGCAATTAAAATTCAATATAACACCTTGAATTTTGTTTGGAGTTCAGAGAATTTGTTGGTGAAGAGAAACATCTGTAGGATCTTTGTGGTTCGTTGCTATGAATAGATTATTTCAATTTGCGTTGTAGTTGTTCTGAAATAGCTAACAGATATTACAAGAGAGATTGTAGAAGATGGCGGGACTTCCTGAATTATGGAAGGAGCACAACATCGAGAGAAGGCAAAATAATCGGGGAGGTTCTCCCGGAATGGAACAGATCAGACTAACACAATAAATAAGTATTCTAATATAATACGAAATACCCTCTAAAACCTACTTTTAATGGCACTATGCAATACATTGTAATCCCCTATAGATTATTGACGATCTATAGCAATATAACAATAGACAGATGCACGTTTTGTTCAAAATGGAGGTCATTCTGTTCGACGTCACCATTGACTGTCGTAAAAGACAGCAAAATGTAAGCCACCTTTTTAACATACTGACCGAGTATCACACTACTATAATTTTGCTTTACTATTTTTCTTGCAGCTGAACTTAAATATTAAACAGGATTCTTTCGTCCATTCTGCCCCTTACGAAACTAGCTTTGGAAATATGTAACAATCAATTGTATTTCCTTGTAAGGGTTGACTTTCAAAAGTGTCTTTAATGGCTTAAATAGCTGTGTGACTTTGACCAATCCATAAACTATTAATGACCAACCAATTATAAAAGTAAGTACCGATAGCAAATACGAAAGTAGAAACAATAAGGTGAGTACTTTTACTTGAAGCTAACCTCTGAAGCCTACGAACATTACCGGAGGTCCAAAAAAACGTGTGTCGCGGACGTACCCGAACGGCTCCGAGATAACTTTTGCCCTGTTAAATAAAGACGACAGTTTTATTGAAAGTAGGGCCGTTTGCCTTCTGTAATTTTCTCGGGATACCCTTGTTTTGTGGTGTGAGTCATGAGCGGTGAGCGGGGCGGTAATTGTTTTATTCTGAGATGGATAGTGATTAAACTGGTAGGTCTGCGATTTGTTATCAGGTGGTATCTATTGCAATTAACATTTGCTTGCGGGAGATTTCCGGAGTGCCGTAATATCCCACTGTGGCTGACGTGCCAACTTAACAGAAGAACCATTTAATTTAGCGCATTCTTCAAACTGAAAAAGAATTATTACTTTGCATCTCACGTACACAGTACTACCATTAAAGAATGAATAGGGGCCATCACCCATCAGGACAGTTTCCTTTCTATTGTGTTTATACTTTCTTAATACTTTTAGGCCAGTCCAGCAGAGAGATCCACACGTCCCGGCCGCCGCGGGAGACACCCCGGGCGTCGGAGGCCACCGTAGGCGCGGGCCTATGGAAGGTGAGCTATGGGCTAGCTCGCCGTCCATCCGTCTCATGACGACAGGCCGTGTCAACGGCACGTGTTCCACGCGCGCCTCAAAGAGAGTCAGCAAAAAAAGAAGGGGTTTGCAAGGGCCAATGCCTGCCGGGGTTGCGGGACTATTCGAAAGAGATACCGTGGCCCCGGAACACAAAGGGCGATGAAGGAACATGGATGGGTTTTAGTCAGTAAAAGTCTGACACTCCCTCCTGCTCCGCCCAGAGCGGGAGGAGCCATTTGATGATTTCCCATCCGAAAAAAAAAGCCAGTCCAGCAACTCACACTGGATCCGCGTGATGGATAATGGCTCTCTGCCAGAGAGGAGGCTGTAAACCTGCAGTGGGAACGTGATTGGCTCATTTTACTTTATTTACACACAAGTGAATCGCTCCCGCTACCTCTACTAACTTCAACCGCCGCAAGAGGAGATAGAGACATTTTTCGCTTTTCCACAAAGTTAAAAACTCGTTATTCGCGGGCGAAAAGTTAAGGGGAGCGAGCATTGTGTCTGGCGTCGAATTTATCGCTCCAGCCGTGATGACGACGGCCCGATTATGACAACAACTGGCAAATGTTAATTGGAGCATTTGCTGTTTGCTGGGATGGTCTGGGAGGAGCAAGGAGAAAGTAATGTGTCGTTTGAGATGTCGTGACGAGCCAGATTGAAGGAAGGATGGTGGGGGATACGTCTTTGTGTAGTCGTGGATCAGACGATGTGGCGATGCTTAGCGGAGACTTGTGGCTAGAAGTGGACGTCTCTTAGGTAAGTGATGGGAATGAGTCTTATTGCCATAGATAATCACAGCAGCAGAAAAATTGTAGATTTTCTACTTAAAAGAATTAGAATTTCAATCAGAATTTGTTGTAATAGAGAATCAAGGTTTAGATGTGGAGTTTAGATAACTGAAAATTTACTGTTTATTTTCATTGTCTTAAGTATAGAAACCTACCTCGTGAACTACGAATAGTATGAGTGTCGAAGACGGTAGGATAATCTTGACTGAACTATTTGTTTGTAAAAGTAACAAAATAATTTCCAAAACTTTACTAGTCGACAAAATTTACGGCATCACTAGCAAAACCATTTGAAATCACACGTTTTTCTAAACAATAAAATAAAAAGGAACGTTACTTGAGCGACGCACATTATGTTGTATTTTTGCTCCGACCTCAATAAATAAAACAACAATATGTCTTCTCAACACCGGTTGAACAGAAGTATTATTTACCTCATAAATACCTGCACGTACGAACGTTTTGCCCGAATTATGTATCAGATAATAATAACAGAAGAAAAAAAGGAAAAAAATAACGAAAAAAACCTCTCGTTGGAGACGCACTTTATTCTCACGAATAAAACACCCAGAAACATATGCCAGCAACTGGCTACAATATATATAAATATGTAACGCTACACCCGCCTACTGTCCTCCAAGATTCGACTTCAAAACTTATTTCGACACGACCATCTCTTTCTTTAGTTCAGGTGAAGACAAGGATGGAAGTTTACAGTCGAGTCGAAATTCTTTGGGGCTCCTAAATACCCGTTCACTCTCTCCCCCCACAATATATTTTATGGAGAGCGCAACGTTCTTTTTGCAATAGCTACCAGAAGGTGCTCTCGAACCCTTCATATTTACGATTAAGTCGTGATCAGAAATATAAAATACTAGTGTTTTTTGTCGATAGGCTCTGCGATACACGGTGCTAGTCAAAATGCGATTTTTTGTACATTTAGCTTGTACTGTCGGTATACATTATGTAAGAGGTGTCGCCGTTTCGTGTTAAGATTTGAAGAATATTCGCTTGTGTGCTTGAGGGCTTGCATTTAAAATATGATGTGACACAAAGAACCTACAGAACATTATTGACATGCCTATTATTTTGTACCGAACACGAAGTAAAATGTTTAAATAATAATAAACAATAAATATCGCTGGACATTACACACAGCGCCATCTAGCGCCACGCTAAGCAACGAGGCTTGTGTCGTGGACGCCAGATAGTTGATAAACTACATAGATACTTTTTTTTTTGTAAATACATAGTATACTTAGTATACATATAAACATCCATGACGTGTATGTTTATATGTATACTATGTGAATGTGGAAGCCTATTGCTTAAGATTTTATAATTAAATAGATTTTGTACACCGCAATACTATCTACCATTTGTTTCATCAATTCATCATTCACAGCCTGACTTCAGCCACTGCTGGGTATATACGTCTTTCTTGCTTGTGCCAATCTCCACATTCCTGTGCCATCTTAACTTAGGAAAAAAGAAAGAGCATTTTATATTATTTACGTATGTAATATCGACAATAATCCTACTATTACAACACACATAACAGCGCGTAATCTCTCTCGATCGACACTATACGTTAGACCTATTTGTTGAGCCGTCTCGTGTAGTAAGAGATTATTCTTCCATGTCCGTATCCTAAAAGGCTTGTGGGGAAGCGATAGAGCCTTGTTGTTGATAGTTGTTTGGCAAACTTATTAATATATGTATACTTTTGTCAGTAATCGATATAAATACTCTAATGATTTCTGCTGTTCCTTGTTCAGAAAATCTAACAACTAGAGAGAGGCAAACGGGCGATATGATGGAAGAAAAACTCAATACAGAACAGAATAGTCAGGTTGAGCGTTCTTTCTATTGTTTCTGACAGCCTGCGTCATCGTATTACAGGGCAAAAGGGTCTCCATAACTTCCAACTCTTCCAATCTAGAATCAATGTGAACCACTGGTTGCTGGTTTGGTATAGGTACGTCCCGACATCTTGCTCTGTGAGCTTACTAAAGAAAAAATCTGAAAAGGTCTGCAATTACAAAACATCACATATCTATACCCATATACTTAAATCAAATAGGTACATCCGCAGAAGAAAACCAACCTTTCTGTCTATTAAAAATGTAGAAAAGTCGATGAGTTTTCGAATCACGATCTGATCATAAAATGTGGATCGGGCAGCGCGATATTTGATTTGAACTCCACTATATAATATGTATGTAGGCAAGGCGCAGATATCGTAATGTAAGCGAAGTTTATATGCAAAGAGGACTCGGAATATCATCGTATTTACTGCAGGTTTGAGAGTGAATAGGGTACATGCAGCGAGGTTATGAACTGGGTATTTAATTATTGAAATATTTATTAATATTGACTTATTATTACATATATTTATATGCTACAGAGACTTGTTACCGTCATGTATGAAGAAATAAACCTCCAAGAAGATTCTGTAAAAAATATGTTTGTAAAACTTCAGCCATGTCCTAAATAAAGCTTGTGCCACGAACAAGGGACTATCTTGTTCGGCTACTACAAAGGCGTCGTCGTCGCACTCAGAGAGCCTTCAGGTTTTCCGATCAAATGAGTTTTAACGCAATGATTGCTTTATCACGCAATCGATCGCTTTGTTTAGGAGGTGGCTTTCGATTTTTTAAACTCCGTTATTCAATTGAGAACCTGTTGAAATATCTGTAGGCAAAAATATTAAATAAATCTTGATTTGTCAAATGACCAATTTGGTCGAGACGCCATTGTTTAACTATTGTGTCTACTTCGTGGACAGATCATGGGATAAACGTACGTCGTTTCATACGAGTATCTTTGTCTGATCTACAAAATCTGTGCCAGCTCTGCCCCACTTCCTCACAACACACAAAAAGAATCAAAACATCCATCAACCCCACAAACAAACCAATTCTTTCCTCACTCACATTCGTCGTGACGTCTATAATGAAAGCGAACAAACGGACGAGCAATTAGGCGCTTTATTGCGCTCAATTAAGTAGCTGTAACAAATTAAGAAACGCGAACGAAAAGCTCGCTCGTTGTTAACAGATTATGTAAACACGGTAACGAAGTGAATGCTATGGAGGTGTAGTGCTAGTGTTGTGGATGTGGTATTTTGTTAAACTATAATTTGATGTTGTGAATAAGAATAAGAAATTTTATTAGCTTAAACATGACTGTGTTTGCGTACAGAATTTAAATAATTCATGCATGCAAGATGGCTCACGATATGTCTGCCATTTCTCACGGCGTGCAATTATTTTCGGTACAATTATTATTATAAAATTTGTGATTTTTAAATTTTAAACGTTATAAAAAAAAAAAACCCGGCCAAGAGCGAGTCGGACTCGCACACCGAGGGTTCCGTACAAACTTTGTAAAGGAAAAACTTAACTTTGCTGTTCGATCCCATGAAACGACTATTGCACCAACCGCAAATAATAAGTTTGTAATAGTAAAATCGCTTTTTTCTGTTAAACAACATATTTACGGTTTTCAGATTTTTCCCTTTACATGTGCTGTACTGTAAGACCTTGCTTTTTGCCAAAGTTCGTGATTCTAGGTCAACGGGAACTACCTCATAGGTTTTCGACCGAAAACCTATAGGTTACTTCCGGTTGACCTAGAATAATCAATTTTGGTTAAAAGCAAGGTCTTGCAGCACAAGTAAAGGGAAAAGTCCTAAAAATAAAAAAGATGAAAATTAAGGTAAATTTTGGTACTTACAAGTTTTCGAAAATCGAAAATCTAAATTTGCCCATATCTTTTTATCGTGTTGACTCAGGACCTTGATTTTTATACACCTAATATCTAAAGACCCCTTCCCCCGATAATCCTTTAGTCGGACACGGGGAGAAGCCCCATGTTCTTGTAAAATATTTAAATAATCCTAGATGTTGTAAAAGATTTGTGGCAAACACTTTACTTAAAATTCACTTGACTTATGAAGGATATAACCGGAAAAGAACTGGAGTTATCAACATAGCTTGCAGAGTGAGTAAGCTGAAGTGACAGTGGGCTGGTCATGTTTGTCGAAGGTCAGATGTTCAATGGAGCACATGAGTCCTGGACTGGAGTGTAGGACGCCCCTCAGCTTGATGCTGCGACGACCTTAACAGGACTAGATGCCGAAAGCGGAAGACAGAGTTTTGAATATAGTCATGCTCTATTTTCTTCTTTTTACACGACGACCCAAAAAAAGGAGTGTTTTGTTTTCAGGGTTCATGTATGTATGTTTGTGAGTTTCTTTATTCCACCATAACTTCTAAACGCCTAAACCGATTTCGATGTACGTGGTATCGTTAGAATCCTTGTATTATCCCGAAAGAATTGGATACTGCAATATGGGTATCAAATTAAAAGGCTAATCATGAGGATTTTAAAATGGTATAAGTATATATTTAATATAATTAGTAGTAAGTACATATTTAAATTTAAAAAAAATGTGTTATTTATTTAACTATACAAGATATATGCGCGGATGACTAGGTAGGTTTGTGAACTTACAAGTGATAAAATGTACACCGAAATAAATAAAATGCGAAATTCCCCATCTTATTATAATTGTAACTAAAAAGTGTAAAATAAAAATAATAATTAAAAACGGGTTGGGACATATCTAGACTAAAATCATTAGGTACATCCAATATAGGTCCCGACTGTTGCATTCAATATGTTCCGTATTAGAATTTATTATTTGTTCTTGTTTTTTCTTTTCAGTTTTTATTTAAAGTTATTTTTAGGCAGTCGGGTTTTTTAATTATCTTTTTACACTCGATTTTACCCGTAAAATAAAGTTGTTATTGTTCAGTAAAATTACCTTCTCCAAACTCCCCTTGCTTGGTGGTAGGTTGTCGCGCCGTGTGCCTGATTACGACGACACCTGACGACCTGCATCCGCTGCGAGCTAATTGTTTGAAAAATTGCATTCGATTCAAGTAAGAGATTGCGCGTTGACTTTTTGTGATGTGTCATCTTTTGTTTGAGGTACTTTTAGGGTATTAACGAGTTTATATTGTTATGAATTTGTGATGCGTTGTTGTCGAGGTTAGACCATTTTTGACGTCTTTTTAATTTTGTAAAAATTATGCTGCTGATTAAAGGGAAATATTGTGTGATGTCATTGTAATTTTAGTGTATACCTACTTATCTTCCAATTAATATTAATATTTCATATTTTTACACGACTGCCCAAATAAAGGAGTGTTATTTTTTCAGGGTTCAAGTATTCTATGTACATATTTTATGTGAGTATGTAAGTTTTTAAACTTAAGAATGGAATATGTTCAAGAATACTTATTCAAAGAAATAGGTCATGTCATACAAACATAAACTCACGTCATTTTCCCTTGGGGGTAAACAGAAACTGCAGAACTCCCCCACTGCGATCACAAGTTATCCAATGTATATGACGATCAAAACCGATATTAACAGTAACAGACGTCGGCAGTACACAATTCTGTCTGGCCCGGTGACCCCATAACACTAACTACGATTAATTCCTCAACAATCCCAGTAAGCGGGCCAGCAGCAATAACTAAGTCGGGTCAAGTGTACCGCCATAACTTGCGGAGAACGACCGCACATAGAATATTTACACAAGCTCACTCAAACACCTTTGATCAAAAGTTACCGTTACCAACTTTAATCCAGGGAGATTAAGAAACGAGTAGTTGCAATGATATTAGAGTATTTGTTAAAGTTAACCCTAGTTATAGTTCGGTGGAAGCGAACTGTTAAATTAGTTAGGAACTTGCTTGTTTATGCTTATAGTTTGAGGTTATGTGTTTGTGTGCTTTTAGTGTTTGAAATTGAGCTGAATAGCTTAATATACGATTGTTAGTGTGGCTTGAACTATAATTATTAGTTTAGGTTAGTTCTCCCTATGTGTAGTGATTGTCCCACGCAAAGTCCTGTTCCAATACGACCTTTTATATGTTTTGTGCCTAAAATATTTAACACTCAACGACATAAATTGCTATTAATCGTTTAAATATTATCATTATCACGTTACATAGAATATACGAACGAGCTTGTTATCAAAACTCTGAGATATTACAAAATTGTATCTACATGATTATCGTTGTACCTGATTGTATTTAAGATTTATCCAAAAATAAAAATAAACATAAAACATTTCAGAAAACAGCAACAGCGCAAATAAAGATTGAATAAAGATTGTGTTTGAGCATGGTTTCCTATAACCGCATCTAATAACAGCTACAGGATCAATCGTTTTGCTAATCCATAGCGAAACTCAAAATTCACATAATTTATTTTGTTTTATCCCTCTTCGACTTTGACCGAGTAATTCATCAACTCGTCATGCCCACGGCCCATTTGGGACGAGTTGATGAAAATCAAACTCGTCACACGTTTCTTTTTGTGTGGAACTTTAAACTTTATCAACGTTAGGTACCTACAGTTAGTAAGACAAGCGGAAGCACAAACCACAAATTAAATATTCCCACATACATACGGTGGCATGTGTGTCCTTATTCAGGTTATTCACATAAAACCATCTCTATTCGGCAGTGGTAGTAAATAGTGTCGAGTCGCCAGACGCCGTACGTAGCACGTAGTGCCTTGTAAAATATTCAGAGGTGAGGGGGTGAAGGGGCGCGGGGGGTGAAATAAAACCCACTGCTGTCTACCAGACGGGATGTTGGCATCGGTATTAACTTTTGCTAGTGACCAGGAAATGTGGTGAGGAAATTGAAGGTGTTGGAGTTCTTTTTACAATAGTACAGAAGATGATACTGCTTCTTTTCTTTGGCAAACAGTTTAATCGCCAAAACCGCTTGGCCTCGAGCTATTAGCGTCAACAAGCGTGTAGTGCCAGTAAATACGGAGAAAACATATGTGAATGCCTCGTAGGCCTTGTTGTCACAAGCACGACTACTAAGCATGAGGTCCTGGGTTCGATTTCCAGGTCGAACAAAGTGTTATTGGGTTTTTCCATTAAGAACTTCTCAGTAGCAGCCACGGAATCTGGGTTTGTGCTCGGTTGGTGGCAATAGGGTCGCCCCCTATTACATGAGACTTAAACATAACTGGCGAAATGTGGGTGTAAATTTAGGTACACTTCCCTTCGGGGATTACGGGCGTGGTGATATGTTTATGAACGGAGAAAACAAATGAAAGAAGATTTTTACCATGCCATGAGTCCCCCAACGTTTGAAGGTAGAATCTGCGACCGCGGTCCCGGTCCCAAGAGCCTCACGACCCCGCGTTTTGCGACACGACGGTACCCACATGAAAGAAACAAATGAAGAATGCGCGACTTTGTCTTTGAAAGTCGTATTGCTTGCAGTCCTGAACGGGGCGTGAGGGTTTGTAGTATTTTGAATCGTCTCAATATCAGAACGATACCGAAATGAGAATTCCTAACGGAATTCCTAAAATTTGTAAATGAAACCCACAAAATAGCGTCAGCTAATGTTTACACCTTATCGCCATAGCAGGTTCTGAGTGCGATTTCCGTGTCGGGACAGTTCTGATTGGGTTTTTCCCTCAGGAATTTCTCAGTAGCAACCCTAATGGATTCCTGCCCAGTTGAAAGCGATAGGCTGGCCTCGTATTACTTAAACATGCTCTGGGGCAATGTGACTATTATTCTGCCTAACCCTTCGAGTATTCCAGGCGTGAATCGTGAAAAGCACAGGATTACTTTTTGTTCTTACAAAAGCAAAAATAATAATTAAAGAAGAGAGAGAACAGTCGGGACCCATATTGGATGTAATGATTTTAGTCTAGATTATTTAATGGGTTCCGACTGTTGCAGTCAATATGTCCTGTTTCTTGAATTTGTTTTTATCTTTTCAGTTTTTATTTAAAGTTATTAGTTATTTTTTATGCAGTCGGGGTTTTTAATTAATTTTTTAATTTTACACTTTTTAGTTACTTAGATATACCATTTTAAAATCCTCATGATGAGCCCTTTATAGAGCCGTTCAGGCTGCAGAGCGAGCCAAACATTTGACTTTGGCGCCAAAACTCCGTCATTTATTCCTTTTTTATTTTGATATACCAAGTGTAACTCCCACAGTAAATACGAATCTAACGACACCTCTCAAGGTAAAATCCATCGAGCCGTTCAGGCCACAGAGCGTGCCAAACAATTATACATACATACATACTCCCGAAAAACATAACCCTCCTTCTGGTGCAGTCGGGTAAAAAGAAAGTTCGTTCGTTGGTCTGGTGGTCGTAAGCACGACTGGTGAGCCTGAGGTCCCGGGTTCGATTCGTATTTCGTGTTATTAGGTTCTACCTCAATTTCTCAGTAGCACCCACAGTGTCTGGAATTGCGCCTGGTTGTTGGCAACACGCTCACCCCTTGGAACTTAAACATTACTGGTGAAATGTAGGTGTACTATTAGATACACCTCTGCCTAACCCTTCTGGGGGTACAGGCGTGATGTTATGTTGTTTTATGTCTTACAAAATTTTAAACTTAACCTTCACCTAGCTAGTCTGTTAACCCTAATCTAACCTATCCTTTTAACCTGGTCAAGTATGTTATAACGAAATATAGCCCTATTGGGTACTGATTCAACAAAATTGATGGCGTCGATTACTTCGATTGAGCCTGTAGCATGAATGTTTAAGATCGGAGCGGTCATCACCATCCATCGCAAGATTGAAGGACGCTACTTGATACTAAGACCAATTACTTGTATTTTCGTGTTCAGAAAAGATATTCTAAGGCTTGACTTTAAATACTTTCTTCTACTTTGTATTAAAATAAATAAAATAAAAAAGCCTTATAAATTTCCTGTAAATTTACAATTCTTATAATCTATACATGTTTTAATGTGGTTTATTCTGTGTTATTTATTTACTACTTGCTTTATATAAATTTATCTGTTTCTAATGTATTAATATAACCTACTTATAATTAAATAAATTATGTAACTAATTAGCTATAACTATTTTTTATTATTATTTAATCTACCGGAACCCCAGATTGGGTAAAGGCCTCCCAGACTAGTATTATAAATGCGTAAGTCAGTGAGGATGAATGGATAGATATATGTATAGATGTTTGTAACTCTTCCACACTTAACGAATTTTCAAGATCCCTTACAGTAACATCAGGTACAGTCGTGGTCTTTTCCGCCTGATCAGTTAAAATTTTTTTCGCTTAAATCATGCGGAGGCGCCGAGCCACTCCACCTTAAACTTTAGGCCTATTAGGAAAGCGTCAACTTTGGCGCGCAAAATAACAATAACTCTCGTTTGGCATGTGTCACCGATCGGTATTTTTTTCATTAAATATTTATTATAAAGTCACAGGGCGGGGATAGAGAGCGTTTCTATGTTTTAAGTGCAAGCAAAAATAAGCTTAGTGGTGATCAGGCGGGAGTGTCCTCGATAGTACATCAGAATAATAAAAATAAATTATCCACTAAGCCAGTCGTTCTAAATAGTCGTGAATGACACCCAATTAAGACAATTAGCTGGGTTTTACTTATCAATTATTATTTTTTTGATTACTAACATTCAGCAGCACAAGGAAGAACGAATTTAATTCAAACAAATTTATTTATGCGCAGGAAAAAATGCAAGAATACCCCCAACCAATTACTTCGTTATCTTGGGCTCTAACTGAATAAAACTCTGGAGCGTTTCATCATTTTCGCGTGGCAAAACTTTTAGTTAGTTTTTGTGCTAACTTCTGATTTATGACCCCACCGGCCATCCCTCACGGCATACTCTCTAATAAAGGAATTTACTCGAAAAAAGGTCAAGGAATTATTATTTTTTTTCGCTCCCACTTGATGAAATTTAAGCTGGTTTTGACGCGACACTGTGTGTAATATTTTATAAGGACGAGGGTTTTTGTCAAGATTCTTCTAAGTGTGGGTTTAGAATGGCGGTGGGATAAAGAGTGGTGTCACGTAGAGAGGATAACTAGGTGTAAGCGGTAGACTAGCTTCTACGGTAGCTGACGTACCCGCTTTTCGTAAACTAAGGTATGAGCAAACTGTATTGAAAATTAAAGAAGCTTCTTATTACATTCTAGCCCCGGAATAATCAGGACTTGAATGATGTGTTTAATTTTTATATTTTCTAATCAAGAGTTTATGAGCCACACCACACAGCCTGGTTATCATGAAAGCTATACCACCAAAACCAGCCTCATATCTAGTAAAATTACAAAATACACGAGTTGATGAAAAACCCGACTTCACGTGTTACGACCTGCACGTTTTGTTAGCCACGCGAAATCCCCAAAATTGGCTTCTTTAATGTATGGCACGCGCAAATGTATAAAAAAAGCGTGTGCAGATGTACTACTTACACAGCAAAAGTTCGGCTGATGCCAAACGTGGGTAGATGGGAGAAATAATACGAAGGAATATTTCAATTTTTCAAATGGTGATTTGGAAACATCGCTGGGATCAGACTTACATTTCTTTTTTCCTCCTAACCCTTTTTTTAGCGGAGTCTGAACCTTTTATCCTTCGTGTGCTCATTAGTACGGACAAGTACATGATATTTCTATTTACCTAAAAATGCCATAGATTTCTACGCTTAACTTTGTTACAAGCTCATTGTATTCCACTCCACGATTCATCCGGCTTCTCTCCGGTCCCAAACCTATTGATTTAATTCATCTTACAAATGTCACGCTGCAATATTTAATGAAGTAACTGTATTACTAGCTGTTGCCCGCGACTTTCGTGTGCGTGAAATTATTTAAAAAAAAACATTACTTCCCTCTTTGAATCGGATTTTGTTATCAATTTCAAAGGTTTTAATTTAAGAACCATAATTCTTATCCTAAAATAAAAATAACCTAAGTTGCCTATAATATTAGCTATCTGCCAGTAAAAGTCCTGTCGAAATCGGTCCAGCTGTTTCGGAGATTAGGTGGAACAAATAAAAAAAATGTGTTTTTGTTTTTAAGTGCCGTATATGTATAATTATTTCCATATGCATTCAGTAAAAAGCTGTTATTTTGATATTACAAACAACCACTTCAATTTTATTTATTTGTATAGATAGTGATTTTGTTTACCTAACCCTTACATCATAATAAAGTTCTTAATGACGTAGCTTCTATTTTCAGTCTATTCTTCCAATTGCAAATGTCGCAACCCACGTGGGGTGACATTTGCAATTTTTCCTGTTTAACTTTCTAACTGGTATTAGTAATATATGGCGTGGGTTTTATTATCTAACCCACTCACATGACAATTATTTTATGAAGGTTTCATTACAATTCAAGGTAATAAGAAAAGGCTTTAGGTTCATTTAAAGATTTCGACAAACATTTTTCTATTTTCGAAATATGATTGATTATACAATTGTTGATGGTTGCACATGCATGCTCTTTCTGTCATTAGTACTTCATTAAATATGTTTGTAGAACTTTTTTATAATCTAAGGCTGAATAGTTTTACAAATAAGGCATGACATCAATTAAAAAAAAAAAAAAAGAACTGAAAACTACGTTCCTATTTTCACAAGCTTCAGATCATCATTTTTCTTGGCATGTTCACCCGAAAATTAACCACCGCCTCACGAAACGCCGATAGCAAAATAATGTATCATAAAGGCGGGTGCATAATGCCGAGCGTTGCACGCGCCACCTGCGACGCTAGCGACACATTTTATGACCCGCCCGTGGCGCGAATTGCAACTAACTGCCGATACGTTTGGGAATGTACGGGGCCATAGTTTGGTCGGCAACGTGGTTTGAGTTTGCAATTTGTGTTAAAAAGTTTTGCTGGTTTTTGTTCTGAGAAAATATTTCTATTGATAATTGTGGGTAAACTTTTCGTATAATTGGTGAATATATTAAATTTGCATTAATAAAATCGCTGTTAATGTTAGTGTGTTTATTTACAGTAACAAAGATTGAGAAAATCGGTCGTTTTCTAATAGCACCTCTTAACGAAGCCGAAAGGCACTTGTTCTCCTCGTCATTGCGATCATTTATTTGTTCTACACCATACCAAAGTTCCAACTTTTTGGCAACTTTTTTTTAATTAAATACAAGTTTTTAATGTAATATTTTTAAGATTCTTTAAAGATAGTTAAGATTCTTTAACCACCTCCACGACCCCCGTACTATTCAATCCATCTATCAGCACAATGTTTTGAGTGCGTTACATTGAGTTCTACCACAAAACGTGATTTTTCACCCCCAAAAAGAAAGTCGTTTCCCAGCAATAATGTTTGCGTAAAGTTACTTAGTTTGACGTACAGAATGCTTGGTTGACGGCTTCGTGATGAGGTGGCTTACACATTGTATAGAGTAGATAGTAGATAGTTGACATAATTTATTATAACGCAATCAACTAGTCACTCACACTACACTTTCTACCACATATGGAATTACACAGCACTATTACCTACTACTATTACTTAGATTACACCTTATTTTGATTAGTTTGAAACTTAATAGTGTGTGAAATAAAATAGCGCAGCATTCACGTTCTAAATATCCATCCATGTGCTTTCCCAATCGGCTGCCAATAACCAGTATGTTGCTGAGCAAAACTCGTGTTGTAAGCTATTTATTGCCTATTTACAATCATTCCGAGTCGCGCGACTGTACGATTTACAACATAGTCTGCCATTGTACCCCCCGCCTTGCTACACGCGTGAAAAAGTTGGCTGGTAAAGAATGAGAAATACCTCTCTTATGTTCAAAGAAAAATACTTTGTTTTGTGATAGCAGTGTGTTTTTCGTTCTAGTATCGATAGTATCTTTATTCGAATGGAACATGGTGTTATATTTGTATATTTTTCTTTAGTGTATTATAATTCGTTGGTTTATTGGAATTTCAATGCATAGTTTCTCATGACATGATGTATTTTTTCTTGTGGTCATAAACATGACACACATTGTACTACAATATTATTTCTTGGTTTGATTATCACTATGTACTTCGAAGTTATAGCTCAATAGTTAGTTACAAACTTATATATAAGGTCCCATTAAAAAAGATGGATAAATTTTAACACAGCGTTCAGTACGTATAACCAAAGATATCCAAGCAAAAAAAAAAACACTGATTAAAGTGATTTTATTTTGTGCATAATAAATTAGGTACGATCTTCTATTTATCCTAACAACACTATCCTACAAAGGTGATGTGTAGTAAACTAAAAGTTACTATGGTTAAATTTAGAATGATACTAGCGGCCCGTCCCGGCTTCGCACGGGTTTGGTAATTTTTTTTTTTTTTGTTTTAGCTTATATGACACGTTCGTAGATTTACCATAGCAGCTCCATCTATTGATTACTTACTCAACCCAGTCGAAAGGTATCGACATCTGTTAGAATCATTTGGAGTTAACAGATAATTTTGACTGTCAAATAATAACAGACAAATAATTAGCAATAAATTAAAATTGCGACTATAATTTGAGATTTAAACTATCCTATCTCTCAAGTTGGATCGAACTGCACATGGTGTGCGAATTTTATTATAATCGGTTAAGTGGTTTAGGAGTCCATCGAGGACAAACATTGTGACACGAGATTTATATATTTTAAGATTAAGATTAACAGAACAGTCTGGGTACCTACTTACGCGAACGCGCCCATAATGGATGTGTATATACTAGATTGCTGGCAAATTATTATTTTAGGTCAAAATAAAATCATTTTAATCAGTGCATATCTTTGGTTAGACGTACTGAACGCTGTGTTAAAATTTGTCTATCTATTTTAATGGGACCCTAAAGTGTGTCAAATCAGATGGTACACATACATTAGGTACGTGTCTTTTTAATTTTACAAGCTGTTTTTCTCTTATTTTCACTTTACTGCTTTTCAGAATTCATCACAAAAAAGGCTTCATTTAGTCAAGTAGATATTCTAAAATCATGTTCAGTTTAAAGTAACAGCCACACACTTCCTAAAAGTCTTTGAGTACAATGTGTACCACTGTTCTCAAAAACCAAAAATTCCAGACACTCCGGCAAGGCTTCTTCTAATTCATTTCGCCTCCGAGAGGGCCGGTGCAACACTGGGTCCATTCTTCACACAGTTGCAGCAGAGGGAAGCACTAAGCCCCGATGAGCGAAACCTTAGCTCGGACTAATTAATGCACTGGCCACAAAGTCTGCCGGCCCCTTGTGAGACCACCTTTGTGGTACTATGGTGAAGGTGTATTGGAAAGGAATAGAGAATTGAGGTTTTGTGTGAATGATGTATTTATTGCTATGAAAAAGAGATTTTAGAGATTTTACTAGGGGATGGGTTTGGTCAGTTGTGTTAGGCTTATATTTCTAGGTGCATTGTGCCACCTCGTCTAAAATTCAGACTTCGTCAGATAATTATAGTAAGAGAGAATCCTTTCGAACTCAAATGGTGTACTCTTTGTCTTTTAGTAAAATCTCTAACAAACTTGTTTTAATATTTTTGACAATATCTTATATTAACGAACATAACTCCAATAGTATTATTTACATAACATCACACCTGTAATTCCCGAAGAGTTAGGCAGAGGTGCACCCATTGAGAAGAGAGGTGTACCTAATAGTACACCCATATTTCGTCAGTTGGGCTAAAGTCGCATGTTATAGGGGGTGAGTCTATTGCCACCAACTGAGCACAATTCCAGACTCCGTGGCTGCTACTGAGAAATAGGTATGACGACAGTACCTATCAAAAAATTGCAAATCTATTTAGTCCGTCAGTTAGAGTATTGGAAATTAATAGACAAGTATTTTTTGTTTTTGTAAATCAATGAATATTGACAAAGATAAAACGCATCAAAACTCGGGAGTGGGGGCTCGTGACGTCAAACTAGCTAAAAATTATACCATGGCGTGACGTATTGAGAATTTTAAAAGCGTCGTATCTTCGTCAATTTTGGTTTACGTAACAAAAGAAAAAACACGGTTCAAATATTATTTGATAATCTAACTGACGGACTAATTACATTTTTTTTGTCGTCTCGCCTATTCCTGATGGAAAAACCCAATAACACTTTGCCCGACCTGGGAATCGAACCTAGGACCTCATGCTCAGCAATCGTACTTGCGATCACTAGACCAACGAGGCAGTACTTTTTTTAAATGTTCGATGTATCAATAAACCGTATCAACAAGAAGTCACCTTACTTATATACTAAAACTAAACTAAATTAAAAAACAAACAAACCTCACCGCAGAATCCTCCTCTGTAGCAAAACTCAAATAAATCCAAACCAATCCTCCATTACAGAATTAAGACCTGGATCTCTGGCGCTGACCAAACTGATTAGTAGTCGTGAGGCAACACCGAGGTATCGGGAGTTATGACGACCGCCTTGTAGGAAGAGAGATGCAATAAAGTGAATTATGCACACAACTGCTATACTTTGTTCTGCACCCTCGAGAGTTGGGGTGGAGCTTGGTATTGAGAGGAGCGAGAGCGGAGAGCGGGATGTGCGTTCTTGTGAATGTAGCGTTTTATATTATCATTAAGTGGATGCCCTTTGAAGTAAAGATTCATTTTTATGAAAAAATAAAAAAAAAAATAGAACACGGTTGTTTAAAATGAAACGTTTGTTAGTTTATGTCAATTATGAAGTTGCGTTTTCAATAAAATCTAGACGAAACAAAATGTCATAGTTACCAATTCCTAAAGGTGAATTCAAAAAACACTTAATACTTTCTTATTTTGAGCAATATTTAGCAACATTAACTCACTACAACTTTTACGGCTTTTGTTACATATTTCTGTCCAGATAAACTAGTAAACGTTTCTCCACAAAAAACTTCAGTATGTACCTACACATATAGATGCACCTTTAAACATGACAGTTGACCCAATTCTATATGTACAGACAGAAAGTAACATAAGAGCCCCTGCCCACGCCACCTCCACACTAAGGCCTCACCCCGACACTCGCATACCCACGGGACTCCTAATGCAGACTTACACAGAGCCGCAGTGTTCGTTCAATTTAAACTTTAATATGCAACCGACTACCGCGCCAAATTGGAAATAATGATCTGTGAGAGCACTATTTTATTTTTCCCGGCTGTATTGTGTTCGTGGTGCGCAGCCTTAATGCAATACCGATATTACGATTCAGGGATATCATTTTAGTTTGGTTCGTAAATAAAATTGTTTGTGAAAAAAATGTTTCCCAAATATTTTTTAAGTTATTAACCAGTTTTTAGTGCTCAGATTTTTATAACAAATATTATATTTTAATAAAAATACTGGATATAATTTTATTTCGTAGCGAAATAAGCTCTATAATACAGTTTCAGGATGGGGAAGATGACGCGATCGTAGCACAGTGTAAGCTACGCCGTAGCTCGGCTCGTAGCACGTAGCGTATATTTATGCAGTTTCTACCTTTTGTTAACTTCGCAACTGGAATGGAATGCTTTCAATCAAGATTAAAGCTATCATAATTGAGTTCTATGATTAAATGTTTTTTTGTTAAGTTTTGAGCCCAGAAGACGACGCGGTAGACCTCGCAGGAGATGGTGGGATGAGCTAGACAGAACCAACGGCCAGTGGTCCACATTCATTGCCACGTTCATTGCCCAGCAGTGAGATGACATAGGCTAACAGTAACAGTAAGTTTTGAGCAAACACTTTTGTGTCTTTATAAGATTAAGAACACAAAAGTGTTTGCTTAAAACTCAAAACTCCCAAGTGGGAGATATCGATGTTTGAATTCATTGAAAATAAGGTCAAGATAGAAGTGACTTAAATCAAACTATGACTCAAAGTAAACGTGAATAGCAGTAACCTTAACAGTTCAAAGCATCAAACATTAACACGCATTTCAACAATAGGCCTCATCATTCGCGTTTTATAGGCACACTGATAATTTCAATCGCACATCAAGCCACATTTTATCGCACATCCTTCGGAACTATAAAAAATATATTACAGCCATAACACCATAGAATCAGCGGCTTTTTGCAGCGAGATACAAATAAAACACGGTGATAACGTAGCACGACAGGCGATAAAAGTGATATACGTTGTAAAAATCACGCAGGAAAGCACCGTGTTTGCGTAATGTAAGTTTTATTTTGTGGCTTATTGAATATGTTTACGAGAGTGGTCGCAAATGTTGAGTTATGACGTTTGGAGGTGATGGTTACTGACTGTTCATAGAGTTTGATTAGGGCTCGTAATTCTGGGTATTATCTAGTTTTCTCGGAACTTCCAACTGCCGAATATGGCGTTCGCATAATAAGTAGTTCTGGAAAGTCATTTCTGTTGTCAGAAGGCTTGATTTTTTATGTTAGCGTATGCTTCTTCTTCCTTTTGTCGATGATACCTACTTTTATTTTTAATAGGCCAATACACTGCCACTTACACGACAGTATCGGTGGCAGCACTAAGGTCGCTTTGCGCGCTGCTTTTGGGGCATTAAGTGCAGGAAACTATGACAATAGAGGAGTAACAGACCGAGATTCAGTTATACCATATCCAGAACATTTTGCCGCTTTATTGAGGTATTCTAAAAAATATGCTCTTTTATATTCGCGAACGTATAAATAGTGCAACACTTTTGCTTTAAAACTTAGAATACGTAATTTTAAATAGATGCATCATTGTGTCCCAACACACTATGACCAAATTGAAGTCAATAACAATTACCTTAACTTTCACTTCCAAAGCTTCCGTCAAAAGTTAACAAATAACATGCAATCAAAATCTGCATTTCAAATTCATAATCTTGCTTTTCAATTTAATTCCGAGGAACAAGTTGCAGAACTAAAGAAATATTCGCTGCAAGGGACGCTCCAATGCCGCGAGATGTTCCGTCTTGTGATTTGCCAAGCGAATATAAATCTTAATTGCCACATTTTAAGGGCCCTAGTCGCGGTGGTTTTTTGCTGAGGCCCTCCACATGGTGCTAGAGGTGCGGCGTGCTTGACGTTGAGGTGTGGTACAAGGTAATGGTGCAACAGATTTGTTGGTAATGTTTATATATTTAGACTGCGGGACTACGGTGGGGATTTTATTATATTCTGTGCAAACCAACGGTGCTAAATTGTGGGTATGATTATTTATATTTTTTTGATTGATTCAAATCCAAAGTTGACCCCCTCAAATATTCCCCGGTCTCACTTCCAACTTAAACCACAACATAAGGTGAAAAAGCAAGGTTTCCTTGAGACGCTGTCGCGGAAAATTTAAGCCTGCATTTATGTTAGTTTATTTTTCGAGTGTTAGGTAATTTCAGCCATGTTTCTTACGGGACCGAGGTTTTTTATTTCAATGGATTTTCTTTGTACACGTCGTCTGTGAGTGACAAAGAATGTTAGATATTATAATATTAATGTATCGTAAGACTTGTTAGGAAATGAAGAAGCTTTTTAAGAAGCTGATAGAAAAGCTTTGAGTGTTGTTTTATTTGTTTCGCTATTTTCGCAGTAAAAAAATGTTTACATTAAAGTAGCAATACTAACGAGTAATGACAGATTTCGCTGTCGATTAAAAAACCAATGTTAAATACTTGTCACATTTTAAGTAAAACTGAGAATAGAATCCGAATGTTCTTAAAATATGGGTAGATTTTAAAAATTAAGAAGAAATAGCCAGTGCCTGGTGAAATTACAACGATTTTCGTATAGCACGTATTTGACAAAATAGCCCAAAAACTCATCAGTCGCTGTTTTTTTTTATCTTGGTTTGCAAATTTCTACCAAAATTTCGAATGTAGGTGCAAACGCTCCAATTAATCGATTCTTGTGAAGAAAATTCTGCAACTCGAGCCAGCCATTAAAAATTGGAAATACCTAAATGCACGTGAAGGTGGATTTTTCTTATTTGGCGCATTAAGATACCTAAATCATACATGGAACCAATGTAAGAGAAGACGGTACATAGTATAATTGGCTGTGGAAAATCCTTGACAGTCAAATATTTTTTGATTGATTCTCTCCAAAAACCTATTCAATATGCACATGTAGAAGCTGCGATAAATATCATAACAGTACGAGTTTAGGTGAGTAAACTCGACAGTGTTTCGCCCCTATACGACCATTTTCAGAAGAAGTCGACTCCGTTTGACTCCATCAAACTTGAATAATGAATAACATAATATTTTACCTTTGATATAATTCTAAATAGCCACTTTCTGGAGCCCTGACAAAGCCAGAAGCAGGCAGACCTCGTAGAAGATGGCAGGACGAGCTGAACAAAACCAACGACCAGTGGTCTACATTAGCCCTGGATCGAAGCCACTGTAAGTCATGGAAAGAGTCCTTTGCCCTGCAGTGGAATGACGAGGCTAAGTAGTATTAGTAGTACTAGAGCTTACATGTACGTATATTGTCCAATGTCCATACATCGCACTTACTCTGCCTGGCATATGACCGTATTGATTAAGGTGCAGTACAATTTACACGTGCCAGTAATACCCGACGGCTTTGTGCGCCACAATGGAGGGTTACCGCGATCCCGTTTGTCTATGTAGGTGATGGCATTTCATAGTGGCTGATGGTACAAAAATTATAATTGGAATTTTGGAGGTTTAGTTTTGTATGTGACTTGTGGTTGCTTTATACGAACGAATTGCAAATAAACAAATTTGAAAATGAAATGTACAAAATTTCAACGTCAAAAAAAGACAGTGCCTTAAGGGCCTTTTTGCGATTGATTGAAGCTTTTAGTTTTTTGTTTGTTATTTTGACATTATATAAAACTAGATCGTCAGTTTCGTTTTTCCGAAAGAACCTTGTAATAGGCTAATAAGCTCAGCTGTAATAGTCACGCTTTGTATGTCAATACATGAGTAAACCCGTAAACAATATTAACCATGAAGGTGTTTCTCGCAAGTTATGACATGAATAGAGGATCTGAGCGTGTCTTATAAGGCAACTAAGGGATCACGTTGTGGGTATGGGTGGGCCACAATCTACCACAACTGCCCAGAGCAGGTTGGTGGATTTAAGACATGTATTGTGATACATGTCTTCGAACGTTTGCTTTTAGGGTTCCTTATTATTCGGTGATGAACACTCACACGTTACGACACGAGCAGTGATAGCCCACTGACTACTACTACCCATGTCTAAATTGGTACAAATGAGAAATCTTTTATGAAAATAACTTAAAACTCAAAACCATAATTCCAAATTGAACCCAATAACTCGACCACTTTCAAAGCGTAGCATTCATTTCCATATTTTCACGAAATCACCAAGAAAATGGAACGTCTACTTACTGAAGTCCCTACAATTCGTCGTTCAAACTAACAACATTCTGTCGCCTCGCAAATTACTCGCTTGCAACATAATACCTTTGCGTCCTTCATAATAAAACAGCCTTCCTAATTAATATTCAGCAACAGTACCGTTTCTTGAATAATTAAACTTTTTTATGGAAAATAAGAGACTCTTACTTATTAGTCGTGAAATGAAGTTAGCATAAAGTAATGTTAATTAAGCATTTGTCTGTTGGTTGAAATTAAGGGGTTAAAATGCTTCACGAAGGTTTGAGAAAAAGTGTTTTTAAAAGTAAAAGACATTTTTAAAAAGTGGTTTTTGAAGCTAATTTTGTTCTATAACATTCGAGTACGTTTTAGACTGAAATACTTTACCACTACTCCTTACGCAAACAACATTCGTTCGTTCATTCATTATCGTACTTTGTCTAAATTTGTTTTTTTTTTTTATTAATTATTATTGTTACTTGCCTATTTATCAAGCCTTCAAGTACAGGCATTTTCTGTGCCTAAAAATGGAGACTTCTTGACATGCTATGTTACCCAAATTGATACGTAATAAACTTATTATTATTGTAAGATTATCACCGTCTTCCAGCCCTTGGCCCATCTCTACTCGGGGTCGGCGCAACACGTTTTCTTCTTCCATTCTCCTCTGTCAAACAACACGACAATATTTACGCCTTTCTCTTTCATATCACTCCTCACACAATCCCACACACATTAAACTAAATACAAAAACAAAAATGCAAAGAGGGATTAAAAAATAAAAACTTCCTAAAAAAAAAAACCCAAAATCGATGTGAAAATATTTTAGTTTATTTCGTTTCATATTTTGCCTGGCTGCGAAGTTTAGCTGGCATCAATATGGATTAGCCAGTGTATCTTAACTAGACGCAAAAATATGGAATTCAATCGAAAAAATGCTGCTGGTTTTGGTAAAGTTTTAACGACTCCTATTCGGGTTTGTTTGTCCGGATAGGGATTATCCAACAAAAAGATTAAATAATTAAATGATGTTTTTATGAAATTTTCAAAAGATACTTTGACCAATAGATATTTTGAAACCAGCTCTGAGTTAGTGAAACAGAGGCCAAGACAAGTAAAGCGTTTCGTATTTCTACAATTATTTTCAACAGGATCGTCATAAGCTTTTCGACAGCTCATGTCATTTGTGACTTCTCTGTTTATATCGCTTCTATCCTTTAAGAAGAGTCACTTTCCAAATGTTTTTTCGTATCAATAAAAAGTACACCACCACATTTTCAATGTATTGGAGTTTAAAAAGCCGCATCGTCCTCCAGTGACAAGACGCTGGCTGAACGCCAAGGAAGCCAAATCTTAAATCCTTAAACAAGTCTAGTTCAGTAGAACCTCTCGAAATAGTGCTGTTCCTGGAGAATTTTCTATATTCTATCGCGTAATAGTGATGCGGAAATTCCTTTTTGAATATGGTTGTAGAATTTTATCTTTTGTAGTTTGTGAAGAGATAGTTAGCGAACTTGTATAAACCAGTTAGGTCTGTGTTGGATTCGTAGTTAAGGCAAAGTGGTGGTAGGTATTTTTCAGCTCCTAATTAATTCTGCCAAAATTAACGCCCAAATGACCGAAAAACAAAACAACATGTCCCAATTCACAGAGAGTAGATCTGAGTCAAGGAAGTAAGAACTTAGGTTTAAGCTTAATTGCTCATCTTAACTGGTTAGGTATGTATCTGTTATATACCTAATGGAACGCATATTAATGCGAGCATAATTACGGCAAGGACAGCCACGTGCCCAGCTCGACGCTAAAAACACATACTTTCCAGAAACCCATTAAAATTGAAATAATTAAAACACATTTTGCAGAAAGCAGAAGTCCCGTGTTCATTATTTTTACGCCAAATAAGAGAGCTTCATTCGACGCCTTTCGCTCAACATAAAGGGATGTGACTTGTTAACGAAGAATAAAGAAAAAACTATTTGCTTGCCATTTCACAGCCAGACCGTAGTATAATTGCTTTATTTGTGTTAGGTGAAATGTTGTGAAACCTTGAATTTTGAGTATGGCACACGATACACAAGTATTTTTGACGCATTATGTATAAATTATCAAACTGGAACTAACACGGCCATTTATTTTTTTAAAACGCAAAACTCCTCCTAGTTCACTTAAACTTTGTATGAGCCATCACACGTCACGGGTGGGCTGCACCGCACTGCTTAGGGTTCCGTACTCGAGAGGCAACTAACGGGACCCTATTATTAAATCTCCGCTGTTCGTCGTCCGTCCATCTGTCAGTCTGTCAGCGGGCTGTATTTCAAGATTTCAGTTAAAATTTTCACAGAATGTGTATTTCTGTTTTCGCTGTACTTAATAATAAATTAAAAATTAAAGAAGGCTCCCCTACTACGATTTACTACGATGGAACTTTTTATGCACGAGTCCGACTCGAACTTAGCCGGTTTTTGTTATTGTATTGTGATGGCTGTAACGCTATGGGAATGACTGTCTGTACATTTTATAATCCCCATATACACCACCATACACACACATACACCTGCATACTCCTTATAGGATTAACTTCACATTGTTCCGCGATACTCATACAAATACCATGTATTACTTCAAGATTAATCATAGAGTATTACATGCCATTTCTTACGTGTTTGTACTGGGACAGTTGACGTGCTCATTAACATTAATCATGCCTCATGTGACGTCACGGAACGTAGGTAATGATGACGTAGCACACACATTATTTGTATGTAGGTATCATACTTGTATGGGGATGTTTCTTTTGTCATGATGGAAAGTTTATTGTGAGTTTAAAAGAGCTTGCCTCTTTAATGTAATGATCGCAAGTGCTGCTGCTAGTCTTGGGGTAGATCCCAGGTCAGGAAAAAGGATCTTTGGGTTACTCCATCAGGAATTTCTCAGTAGATTTGTACACGGCTGATGGCAATAGATTGTCTCCCAATATATCTCACACAATCTGTCTTACTTTTCGAGGATAACAGGCGTGAGGTCACTGACTACCAAACTAGGTACTTTTTCTAATAACTCACAATCATATCCAACCTTCTGACGGATGTGATCGACGTGACTAACGGCTATTAGGCTATTAATATAATTAATATCAGGGTATTTTTGACTTCAACCAAACTATCTCTTAGTTTTGCTGTTGACCTAACAAAGTGTAGTGTGTTTAACCACAGATTTTAAGGGTAAAGAGGTTAAACGAGTTAGTTTACAGCGCGAGAAGGTAAACAGGTTACTTGTCGGTTAACGGTCGCGGTTAAATCACTGCGCCGTTAAACGTAGTTTAACGAACTTAACATGAGCTCGTTTACGCTACGTTATTATGATGACCGACTTATTTTATACTGAAAATAACAACATCACGCGTCACGACTATGTTTCTCGAAAAGGTAAGCAGAAATTGTATACAGCCAGATTCCACCAGCTATGATAATTTAAGGCCAATGTTAGCCAATTGTCATTAATCAGGTATATATATTAAGCATGATTTGAACTGTTATTAAAAAAATAATTCTCCGGACACCGGTTGGTCGAATCAAGGAGAACCTGCTCCGGCGTACTTCTTCTACTTTCTACCGTCTACTTTGGTGTGCAAAATGTGGTGCCAAACTTATTAACTCAATGAAGAGATTTGCTGAGAGCTTGCTAATGCGTAGTTGCGCGTTTGATTGGCTGTCGGCCGGTATCTGCATGAACCTTGGCGCCGAGCGAGCCACGAGTGTGATAGCAGGCATGCCTGATGACCTGTGTATCTGATTACGTCATGCGAGACATTACAGGTTGCCATAGACACCCTGAGCAGCCAAAAAACAAGTCTTACAAATCCTCATTCTCATAACGTACCTAAGACAAAAACCTAAGACAAAAACCTTTAGAAGACAAAACTTAAAAGCCGGAGGCACCTAAATATCTCAAAGCGTTGCCGGCAGCTCATCTCAACAATCAGTCAACGTCATAACGTAAGATAAAACGCCATTTTGTATCACCCACTTTAGATTTACGGCGCTTAGGTATGGCCACACACTTAACTCGATTATTTAAACCCCCGCCAGCTTTATTTAATGACTTTATCTTACGATGTTCGTTTATTTTGTCGGGGTCTCGCTGGAGGGTGTGAATATTCTGATCTTTGGTTTTACGTGCAAACATACATACGAAGTAAATAACTATAGGAAAAATAATATCAGTACGAATAATAAAATAGTACTCTAACAACAGTTAAAAAAAATGCCTCAACGAATCTCATTTTGGGGAGCAGAAACTCTCAAATAGTAAGTTTCATCGGGGGTAAGGCTCCAAGTATAAGTTGTACCGATGACCTGAGGTAGGCAACAGAAATCGACTGCATGCGAGAAACACGGTCGACGCCGCGTTGCTTGTGGGAGTCTTATGATAAGCAATGGGCGTTTTGCGGCTGAAATGATCATTAAAATGGGTCAAAGCATTATAAGAGAAATTGTTTTAATAGCACTCGTTTCCATTATTATCTGGTTCAAACTCAGACATGGTCGTTTCTTTTTGTGAATTATTTTATCACCACTACTCTTTGTGACGTAAAAATTGTAAGGTAACCGGCCATGTTCAAGAACTCAAAATTCGAACGAAGTCTTATGTTGTTCCCCAATTCGCACTGGGCCGGCGTGGTGGATACCGGTCCACTCCCTCTCATAGAGAAGCCTTCGTAGTGGGAACAATATACTTGAAAATGTTATGTTTAATACATTATTGGGAAATACACAATAAATGTGGTATTAACATTCATAATATACCAAATCAATCTAACCCGAAAATAGCCGTTTCACCCGCCACAGTAAGTAGCAAGCAGTACCGCACACATCACCCTTAACAAATCCCTTAATCCGTACAATACTTCGTTATTAATGAACAGTAAAAACAGGCGAGTTTTAACGCCGCTTAATAAATGAATGTAATGTGAAGTTCAGATGATCTATCAACGTCTTCTCAAGATAAAATGACGTCACCCGAATTAGATTTATTATTGTCTTAGGTTAACTGAAGTGTGTCATGCGTTCTTAAAGGTTTTATGTCGGTTGATTTATTGTGAGGTTATTATGAAAGTGGAGTTGTCATATATTTACGTTCAGCTGTAGGGGCTAGGTAGGTAGGTAGGGTAGGCTTAGCTTTGAATAATTATTTTAAGGGAAATGTAACTGAGGATCTTAATAATAAACTGTTTGTTGTCTCAGTTAGATTGGATAATTGATAATATATCAATTCTCAAAGCTCTCCGATAGATAATTCACTAAGAAACGCATCAAAATTGGCGAATCTATTTTTGGTTTCTAGATGAAAACAGGTAAAAATAATAATCAAAAGTTTATAAAACAAATATTACATCCATATTGCCACTCTACCCATTTACTTCAATTAAACTATTAACAGGCACTTTTCAATTGCAAGGAGTCGGTCATTTAGTCAGAAAGTTGAAGCGTTACCTGCATTTCATATTATCCTTTCATATTCCCACAATTTGTCCGTCATACTCATACAGGGGCCGACACACAACGGGCGACTAGTGACGCTTTAATTGTGCGAATATTACCACTTGGCGGCCCCGCGCTAGTTCAGACTTGTGAGGAAGGGCTGCGGTACACTGTATGACGTGCAAAACGGGGGAAAGAAAACATTGTGAACAAACAGGCATATCATTTGAAACCAAATACGTTTACCGAAAGGAAGTCATAAGAAAGAAAGCAAATTGATTCCCTCTCACATATAGCGAACCTGTATCCCTGCAGTTGGATAGTTCTAGGCTAATTAAGAAGGTCAAACAGGATTTAAACGCTATAAAGACAAAGCACGTGCCAAGAATCGTTAAAGTCAACTTAGGACACTATTTTTTACTTTTCAAAGGGTTTAGCTTCAATTTAAAGCCTGATTAATTTTTTAATACATTAACAATCGACTTTGTCTACAAACCCGAGATTATTATTACTAATCCTTGACCAGCAGCATTTTCCTTAAGGAAATGCCTACTAAATTATAATAATATTAAAAAACCTACGTTGAGCACCCAGCTTTAAATCAGAACGTTGAAATGAAACAAAATTTGGGCGGTAGTAAAAACTGCAAAAAGGCCGGGACGTGTTGAAGTGGCCGACTGTGGCACACTGTGGCTCTGTGGGACTGTATTGTTTCTGCGTAATAATGCCGAGCTGCTGATTTAAACGACCGCGGCTTGCATGTGTCGCGGTCTTTCTGTCAACGTTCTATAACTATTTTTGTCGTATCACTTTTTTCGGAACTAAGAACATGAACGATAATGTGAAGTTGTTAACTATCGTACTAACGTCTTCCCAACTTTTTATTGAAACTTCCACAGACCCGGTTCATGACCTCGGGCGATGTGACTTGCGACGCCTTTTACTTTTGACGGAAACAGGCTCATGATGTAGCCTGTTTCCGTCCTTTGCCACCGCGGTCGCTCCTTACTAACCTACTTCTTATTAATCAGTTTTCTCTATAATCACGTCCGCGTAAGCGTTTTGCTGGTGGCCAAGAGGTAAGATATTCTGTAATAACCACCAATAATTCTTAAACACCATAAATAGTGTCGTCAGGCTTGCACGACACCTAAAGATCTGCACGATATAGATTTCCAAAATCGAACGACAACCAAAAAAGCGCATCGCGATTGAAAATGATAATGAAGTATCATTAAAATAAATATTCAAGCACCACCTTACGAACTCTTTGAAGATTAGTTTGGAGTCATCAGTAATAGCCGATTCACCGTCTTCGATGCAAATCACGAATCGATTTTGCCCCTGCCAATCGCTACTCGCAGAATTTAACACTTCTGAATTCATAAGCGTGAGATGGAAAAGTTTTTGCGGGTCTCCTGGTTTGTCAAATAACTTGTTATTACTTCGAAGCCGAGTAAGTTCTTTTAAAAGGGTATTTTCCTTTAGGACCGAATTGCAAACGGTATCAATGTTCAGTGCAGCAATATGATCAAAGCTTTTGGTAATAGTATCACGTTATGAGAGTCCTGGCATTCTAAGAAGTCTTGGGAATCTTAGTTGTTAACAAGTCTAGAATGATGTAGAACTTTAATTAATGGGACGGAGCCTTTTGATCTCAAAATATGTTGGTTTTCATAAAATATAACATCTAAAAGGTAAATTCGGTATTTAGCATTAAAAGATGAATTATAAATTTATAATCTGTATAAATCTAATACCTACGTGTAAAACTCGATTTTTCTGCGAGTAAGTTCTCAAATAGTAATTGTTTACTAAACAAATAAAGAGCATGAACACATCTGTCTAACAACCTTTTCCAAAAGTCCTTTGAGTCATTTTATCCTAATGGCATTATAATAATTTAAGTGTAGGGAAAATATTTAAAATTCTGCGTCAGTTGTCGTCAGTCACGTTCAGGATCGGGTTAAAATTCAACAGTTTTCGCCTTTTCCGTAATTTATTCAAATAAATTTTGGACATGCGACGCGACGGGAAAATGGCCTGTTTAGGCACGTCAGGAGAACCCGTTTTGTATTTAAATTGTACGGTCATTATAAACGTACTAATGGAAGATCAACACATCTTTATTTATAAACAGTAATTTGTTCTTATGAAGGAGAGGGATCAGTAATAGAATTTGAATATATTTGTAATGTTTCAGTATTTCTTGAGAATTGTATCAACCATTAGACACTAGATGAGCCAGACTCACAGTAAAGTCAGTCAAACCAGAGCTAAATTGACATTTCTTGTGAGAAAATATAATTGAGTCTTTAAAACAATTAATGTCTAGAAAGAAGAAGATGCAAGTATCTCAATAAAACCGTAAAATTGTACAAATAAAGTGACATCAAAAATATGAAAACTCACATAACGCTGATGGCCAAATTAGTACGGAACGTAGTAATTTATGTGAGTGAGTTATGGCAGCGAATTAATCGCTACCACAGCACGAGAAGGCTTGGGTTCGATTCCTAGCTCTTTTTGGAATTTTCCATCGAGAATTTCTCATTTACAGCACGGAGTTTGGCTTGCCCCCTATTACATAGGAGATAAACCTAACTGCCAAATGTGGGTGAAATAAGCAACAAGAGTGCCTATCGCTGCCGTTTTCTGCCTACCTTTCGGGAAAATACAGCTTATGTATTAAAAACAAAAAAAAAATAACAGCAAAATCCAAAATGCATGAACATACCTAATCTGTCCCAAAATAAAGCAATAAAAATCAGGTTTAAGTATTCGCTCTGGCGAAACATTCACATGAAACTTGTTAAATCTATTTCTTTGTCGCTCCTTTCTTAGTTGAAATCTTTAATCTGATTACATAACATGATTATAGTGAAGATGTTTCCCCAGTTAGGCTGCCTGTCGATTGACGCTGAGCGAGGAACCAGAGCGGAGCGAGGGAGTAATACGCAGCAGTGTTGTAGACTGGTCTTTGTCCATAGAAGCGAAGCGGAGCATAGGAAAGTCGAGAGCACGCGACGATTCGAATCATTCAAAGCGAAATGTTACGGAGAACTTCACTTCTCCGCTCCGCTTCCCCGCTCCGCTTCCCCGCTCCGCTTCGCCGCTCCGCTTCCTCGCTTGATTTTACCGCTCTGCGCTTAAAATGCATAAGTTCTTAACACCCTCCATGTCCACTGGAGCTGAGCGGAGCAGTGTTTAGATGTTATTAGTAAAAACTTGCACAGTTCCACTCCTCTCCTTTCTTCTACGCAGGCAGCCTTAGCTGCGTTCCACTCCCAAACACGTATAATTTCCCGAATGTTCGCTGTCTCGCTCTAACGTGTGTCGTCACCCGTTAGTTCGGTAGCAACGCGCCTGCGCACCGCGCGTCATCGCACAAGGCCGTCCGGTGAGCTGTCAAATAAGATAAACACTTCAAATTGTTAGCACTCATACTTACAGTGTTTTGTTTTATAAATCTAGGAATAAAACGGCAGAATGGTCTGTGAAATGTTTATTGTGTGTCTTAAGTGAAGTGCAACAACAGTTCAAATTAACGCAGTGCTTGTAACATGTTTATGACATAACCTTTTCCGGATGTGTTTATCAATCCCACAAGCAAAATTGGACTTTATAACCCAGTTATAACCGACTATAGTAATAAAGATGAAGTGCGGCAAAAGAATAGTCTTATTTACGCTATTTGCGATGAATTTAGTGGATCAGCCGGCGCCCTATGTAACTATCGAGCAAGGCATTTTGAGCGGTAAAATCAGTACTGATGGGTCGTTTTTTGAATACGTTGGAATCCCTTACGCGACGACTAACAGCAGCACAAGGTTCAAGGTAAGCGTGATTGATAACTAGTTGTTAATGTAACTACTTTTAATTTACACTTTAGTAGTTATAGTTTAACAAACCTGAAAAATACATAAATACTTTAATTTTATTGGTTTTCCACAATCAGTCTCATAGTTTACGAAATCCTATAATATTTTATCAAAATTACTCATACCCAGTAATATTTGCAAAGATAATACCAAGTAGGTCAGCGTGACTGATTATCTGAGGTTAGCTATAGGGCACTTAATGCATTATTTATTACCAGATCATACCACATATTATCATTATTGATAATCATATGCTAATGATATAAGGATGCTTGCACACGGTGAGAGTAAATAGCGCAGTTACTTTAATACGATACTTAACAATAGCTTACTCAAATACAATACATACATACAAGGTGTAAACAGAGCCTTCACCAAGCCGACAAGCAAGCATTAGGTACTAACTCTACGCAAAAAATATTGTTGTGAATCAACTTTTTTTTGTGTGGTGGCAAATCACGGCTTGCGGTAGGACTCAATGTAAGAGTGCGTTAACTCAAAATATTTTGCTGATGAATGCATTATTAGGTCTTGGAGGTATTTAAAGTAAAGTTATAACATAAGACACTGTACTTAAAATGTCACTTTCGGAAAATCTTCCGTGATATTTCCGTGGATATTTACCGTGGTGTTTATGTTGTGCTCCCGATATTTCAACGCTGTTACAAGCGAATCGAGTGGCGAGTGTTGCCATGAAGCCATGTTTAGTTATGAACCGTGATAGTTCAAAACAGTTTAAGACACAGTTTTTTAATGTTGTCTTGTGGAAAAGTTGGAACTTTGACCACTAACATCCATATAAAGTCCAGAACAAATAAAATATCGCAATGACGGGGAGAACAAGTGCCTTTCGGGTTCGTGAAGGGTCTTTTTACACCCTTTATACTTATAATAAATTATCATAACTATATACTTATAATATATATAACTCTGTCTAACCTTTATACCATGACGTCACACAGGTACACCGTGAGCTGGGACGTAGGATACGTTTTATGCTGGTACTATCGGCGTAATAATTCAGTAATATAGACGTCCACGCAGGCGAAACCTCGGGAAAAAGATAGTGTAGGATTTTCATTCATTTCATTATGTAGAACAAGATCTTACAACAATGCTGCAATGGTTTAAACCTAGGGCATATTTACGAATCCTGTATAGACCAACGAGGCAGTCAATAGATCTATCTCCGTAGATAGATCTATTGACTGCCTCGTTGGTCTAGTGGTTAACAAGCGCGATTCTTGAGCAATTCCTGGGTTTAATTCCCAGGTGGGGCAAAATATTATTGAGCTTTTGCATCAGGAATATCTTAGTAGTCTGGATTTGTGCCCGGTTGATGGCAATAGGCTCGCCCAGTGTGAGTGTACTATTAGGTACACATCTGCCTAACCCTTTGGGGATTATAGGTATTATAATTGGGAGGATTATGATATTGTGTTATGTTTTAACTTTTGGATGTAATTAACTTATGTGTGAGTGCGACGAAGGTATTTAGACCGATATTTTTCTTCCCTAGGCGCCTCTTCCACCACCATCATGGAACGGAGTTTACAAAGCAGTGGACGAGATGTACCAATGTCCTCAATCTTCACTGTTCGGTATCGTTGGAACCGAAGACTGTCTGAAAATCAACGTCTATGTACCAGCTTTAGCAAAAAAACCATTACCCGTCATGGTATACATTCATGGAGGAGCATTCTTACTAGGCAGTGGAGGAAAATTCATATACGCACCCGATTTTATAGTCAAACATGACGTAATATTAGTTACTTTTAATTACAGACTTGGAGCGTTAGGATTCCTTTGTTTAGGTATCAAAGAAGCTCCAGGCAACGCTGGCATAAAAGACCAGATTGCTGCTTTAAGATGGGTTAAGAAGAATATTGCAGCATTTGGTGGAGATCCTGAGAATGTCACAGTATTTGGCCAAAGTGCTGGAGCGACATCGGCTTCGCTGCTAATAGCTAGTAATGCTACAGAAGGATTGTTCCAGAAAGTTATAGTACAGAGTGGTTCGTCTATATCTAGTTGGGCAATCAATAGACAACCACTATGGGTAGCTAGTCTAATAGCCAAAGAGTTAGGTTACGATACCGAAGATCCGAAGGAAATATTCGATATATTTTCCAATATACCGTTCAAGGAATTACTGAAAGCTAAACCCAAGAAGCCGCTCGGCATGTATTTTGATACTCAGTTATTAAACTATCCTTGTGTCGAACAAGAAATTGAAGGAGAAGAGGTTGTCATAACAGATTATCCTTTCAATATTTTTAGTAATAATCCTAAAAATATACCAGTTATTTATGGAACAACAAGTAGAGAAGGACTCTTTTTAATACCTGATGATACGAAAGAAGCTTTAGCTGCAAGAGACGCAAGATACATTTTTGCATCGGATCTACAATTTCCTTCAGAAGAGGAAGCAGCAAATGTGTCAAAGATGGCAAGACGGTTCTACTTTGGCGATAAGAATATCAGTTTCGAAACACAAAGTATTATTATTGATCTCAACACAGAATTGTATTTTGAAGTACCAAGCATATTAGAATCGGAAACTTTAATTAAGAATTCTAAAGCTAACGTATTTAATTATTACTTTAATTACGCTGGTGGAAGGAACTTCTTGAAGTTTATAGCTGGGTTTAGGAATGAACCAGGAGCTTGTCACAGTGACGAAATTTTGTATTTATTCAAGGGAAAGGGTTGGCCTTTCCCTATCAGTAAAGATGATCAGAAAATGATTGATTGGATGACTAAGATGTGGAGCAATTTTGCCAAATATGGGTTTGTATTTTTTCTAATACTAGATGGTGAAACATTAAATTAAGTGGAACTAAATTAATTTGTAATGATTTTCTTTTCTATTTTCAGGGACCCGACAGCAACCAATGATTTACCAGTAAAATGGGAGCCCAGTAACAAGGAAAACATGAAATTCCTTCACATAGATCAAGAGTTGAAAATGGGTCCTATTCCTAATCCAGAAGCTAATCGGCTGTGGAAAGATATTTATGGAAAATATCGCAAGAAGAATAAACCGAATGATTTCAAAAGATAAAAACTTGTATTATTTAACTTCATTCTAAAAACATTTCAGGTGACCCCATTTTTTCAATTATAACAACTAGTTCCTTGTTATTTTTACCGCAAAATGCTTTATTGTCAAGTTAGATTTTCTTTATAATCTAAACATAACCTCTGTAACCATTATCAGTAGTTTTTGTAATAAAATATCGATACTTATAATTTACAGTAAGGCCTCGGATAGCGCGCGGAACACCCGCTTAGAAACCTTTGAACTAACTAACAAGTATAAACTTCGTCGTAGTCAAAGTGAGACACGTGATTATTTAGTGAGGCACGCCACATACAGTACAATTTTCAGACTTATGTAGACAGTCATACATTCAATAAGTATACATGAACGATCGAAAGAGTTTTCCCATTTACTTTGCAAACATTCAAAGTCAAAACCTAAATTTGGCAAAAGTCAAACTTTACGTTTACTTTAAAGCTGAAAGTTGAACTATCAAATATGAAAAGTGGCAAAAGAATAGTCTTATTTACATTATTCGCAATAAACTTGGTAGACCAGCCAGCGCCCGAAGTGAGGATTGAACAAGGAATTTTGAGCGGTAAAGTGAGCGCAGATGGGTCGTTTTTTGAATACGTTGGCATTCCCTATGCTTCTACTAATAGCAGTACGAGGTTCAAGGTAAGCTTTGGTTGTTTGTGTATTGTACGGCATTTTATAGCCATGTTTGAAATAGTTAACTGTAGTTTTGTTTTGGTTTGTAAATAGTGTCTGAACAAATATCTGGTTTAGTTTCAAGTATTTATAGTTTCTACTCAATATTTCAGGCTCCTTTGCCTCCACCGTCGTGGAATGGAATATTCAAAGCGGTTGATGAGAACTACCAGTGCCCACAACCTTCCATGTTCGGAGTCATTGGAACTGAAGATTGCTTGAAGATCAATGTCTATGTTCCAGTTAGAAGCAAAAAACCATTCCCGGTAATGGTTTATATTCATGGTGGAACCTATGTTATGGGGAATGGAGGAAAGGTTTTATACGGACCTGATTTCCTAGTCAGACAAGACGTTATTCTTGTCACTTTTAACTACAGACTTGGAGCGTTAGGATTTCTTTGTCTGGGTACCAAAGATGCCCCGGGGAATGCCGGATTGAAAGACCAAGTTGCGGCTTTGAGATGGGCTAAAAAAAACATTGCAGCATTTGGCGGAGATCCCGATAATGTTACTGTTTTTGGATTAAGTGCTGGTGCGACGTCTGTTTCTATGTTGATAGCCAGTGATGCTACCAATGGGTTATTTAATAGAGCAATTTTGCAAAGTGGTGTATCAACCTCCAGTTGGGCAGTTAATAGGCAACCATTATTTACTGCTAGTCTCGTAGCAAAAGAACTTGGGTATAACACGAAAGACCCAAAAGTGATATATGAAATATTTTCCAAGATACATTACAAAGACTTAATTGCAGCTAAGCCAAAGAAACCTATTGGAAAATACTTTGACTTTCAGTTGATAAATTATCCTTGCGTTGAAAAAGTTATCGAAGGCGAGGAGGCTGTCTTGACAGATTTACCTTATAATTTGTTCAGAAGAAATTCTAATAACATATCTGTGATATATGGGACGACGAGTAGAGAAGGAGTGATTTTGTTGCCTGAGGAAACTGAGGATACGTTAAAAGAAAGAGATTCTAAATACATATTTGCACCTGATTTAAAATTTCCTACCGAAGATGAGGCTGCAAATCTATCAAGTGCAGTAAAAGAATATTACTTTGGTCCACAAAATATTAGTTTCGAAGTATCTAATGCTTTACAAAATCTCAATACACATTTATACTTTGAAATACCAACTCTGCTAGAATCTGAGATAGTTATCAATAAAACGAGTGCTCCTATTTACAACTACTATTTTAATTATTCTGGAGGAAGAAATTTTCTGAAGTTCATTACTGGGTACATGAATGAGCCGGGAGCGTGTCATGGAGATGAAATTATGTACTTGTTCAAGGGAAGAGTATGGCCGTTTGCGATCAGTAAGAAGGACCAAACAATGATTTTTTGGATGACTAGATTGTGGACAAATTTTGCTAGATATGGGTATGTGTTTTATGTTTCATAAACGTGAGTCGCTTATCGTTTCATTCGCGTGAGTACGTTCTGGCGTGCTCTAAGCAAACTCATTCTCGCTCAATGAGGCCGAGCATTTAGATATATTTAGTGTAGTCTTTCTAAGGTGAAAAGTATAAGATCCTCAACTGTTCGTTGATTTTCAGAGACCCTACTCCAACTACATTTGATTTGCCTGTAAGATGGGATCCCAGCACCAAAGACAACATGACATTTTTGTACATAGGCGATGAATTAAAAATGGGTCCTATTCCCAATCCGGATCCCTATCGATTATGGAAAGCTATTTATAGCAAATATCGTAAAACTAACAAAGTAAACGATTTTAAAAGTTAACCTATTGTTTTATTTGAGAAGAAAAGAATAAATGCAGGTCAGTGTATCTTTGGATAATGTACCCTAAGATTAGTGTTATAACATTCGAAACTCAATGCAATTTCTAACATCCAAGTACATGGTTATAGTGCACTAACTGGTAGTTTTATTTATGCAACAAGAAATACTAATTATGGAATAAAGCAAGGGTAGTAATTAGAAGCTTTACAATTAATTGCAATACGTGACTTCGAACAATACCTTGCCTTGCATTCTTTGCTGAAGATCTGTTTTTCTGAGTTACTCTTTGTGTTGAAATGGAGTTTTATTTCTGAAACTACATTTTTAAGCGTCAGTTTGCTAGTAAATATTTAAAAAAACATAATGGTAAATAATCTCAGAGGTATGGTCTTTGTTAAAGTTCAAACATAATTTTGATATTGTTGTAGAATGTGGGTGTACTACTTATCAGGTAGATCTCTGCCAAATCCTACTGGGATTTCAGGCGTGATGTTATGTGTAAAACGAAGTCGTTTATTCCGATAAAATGTTTTGATAACACACTCAATAAAGATTAGTTCTTATCAGTCCGATACGGATACGATTCCTGACAATATGCAACATTGTGCTAATCTAGATAAGCGTAAAATTACAAGCTATTAACAACATAAATAGAATGTAAGTTAAGATAATAATAAAAAACCTGCCAAGCGCGAGTCGGACTTGCACACATATTATTGTTCCGAAGTACCAAACAATGTGCTAACAATATCTAGAACTTACGTTCATTCATAGGTCAAATTGCATTCAACAGCAAAACTAAATTGGTTTTTCATATTATGTTAATGAAAAACAAAGTTACTGGTGCAGTTTCACGGAAAAGTAAAAAAAGTTAAATATCAAATCTTATACAAACCTATTTTTGTTAAAAGTCCTTTTTACGTTGCACAAACAGGGACGAGCACACAATGTTTACGGCTTAAGAAGCGAATACCTCGTCAACCATTGACTTAAGAAGAAAGTATTTGACGAACCTCGATATATTTTTAAAAGCTTCTTCTACCTTCAGTAACATGTTCCATACATGTAACTGAAGGTAGAAATATTTTATTGATAGAGTTTCATCACCTTTGTATAGCGGTTTATAAAAGACACCTGCTGTCCAAATTCCAATTATATGGTGCCAACAGTCTCGGAGTAAAATAGCTGTGACATACGGACGGATAGATAGACAGACAGACGGACAGGGGGTGTTCGCCATTTGGCAAAGGAACCATATAAAAATCATCGAATGAAGAACAATATGTAATTTGAAATAATTAGGTACATATTTATGAATTAATAAGAAAATTCTTATTAATTGCAAAGCCAGCCGTGTAAATAAAAATCTTGCGCAAAATATTAATAACTTTTATTCCTAACACCTTTAAACATATATTTTTAAATAATTACTGATACGTTTAATTATTTTGTTGCAGGCACCACTACCTCCACCAAAATGGAAAGGAGTATACAAAGCTGTCGAAGAAATGTATCAGTGTCCACAAAACACGCCCTTTGGAGTAGTTGGCACCGAAGACTGCCTGAAAATTAACGTGTATGTTCCCGCTAAGGCCAAAGGACCACTACCCGTCATGGCCTATATCCATGGAGGTGCTTTTATACTAGGAAATGGTGGAAAAATAGTAGTAGGACCAGATTTTCTAGTAAAGCAAGATGTTATACTAGTCTCATTTAACTACAGGCTTGGAGCACTGGGTTTCTTATGTTTGGGAATCGAAGAAGCACCCGGAAATGCTGGTTTAAAAGACCAGGTAGCTGCTTTGAGATGGGTGAAGAAAAATATTGCAGCGTTCGGTGGAGATCCCGATAATGTTACAATATTTGGAACAAGTGCTGGTGGAGCGTCAGTTTCTCTACTTGTTGCTAGTGAAGCTACAAATGGTCTGTTCCAACGAGCAATCATGCACAGTGGATCATCGTTAGCCACTTGGGCTGTAAACCACGATCCAGTATCAGTAGCAAGTAAATTCCTAAGCATAATAGGGTATGATTTAAAAGAACCTGAGAACCTTTATGAAATATTTTCCAAGTTATCTTACAAGGAGTTAGTGTTAGCTACAGCACATATTTCTATATCACAGCTTGTGCTTCAAGATTTGTTACATGCTCCATGTGTTGAGAAAAAGTTTCCTGGAGTAGAATCATTCCTCAGTGATCTACCTTATTATTTGTTATCCACAAAACCTAAGAATATTCCGTTGATGTATTCGACAACTGATCTAGAGGGATTGTTTTTCATAGAAGAGGATACAAAAGAGACACTCGAAGATTATAACAAACGCAGCGTGTTTAGTGAAGATTTAGTATTCGGATCTAAAAAAGAAGAAATGAAAATGTCTCAGAAAGTAAAAGAGTATTATTTTGGAAAAGAAGTAGTCAGCGAAAAGAATATTATGAAATTATCTGATTTGTATACGCATTTATACTTTGAAGTACCTGGGATGTCAGAAGCAGAACTGCTTGCACGGACTATTGACGCTCCCGTGTATAGTTACTATTTCACATATTCTGGTGGCAGAAATTTCGTTAAATTCAGGACTAAATATAGCAATGAAACAGGAGCAAGCCATGGAGACGATTTACTTTACGTATTCAGTGGTACTATATGGCCTTTCAGAGTTAACAATAAAGATCAAATAATGATAGACAGATTGACCACAATGTTGGCCAATTTTGCAAAGTATGGGTAAGTTTCAATGATCTGTTAGCTTAAGGACAGATTTTACAAATAACTGTAATAAATAAGTCCATAATATAATTCCACGTATATGAATTACAGTTTAACACAAACCAACAAATACCTACGAGCAGTAATGGTGGGTATCGTTGGTCATGAGGTCGAATCCAAACATTTTACTTTGTGCTATTGATTACATCATCACTGCTATACTTAAAATGTCACTTACGGGATATCTTCCGTGATTATCCATTGTTTTCAGCACCCGATATTCCAACGCTGTTGCAAGCGCGAAACCGCGTTATGAACCGTAAAAGCTTAAAACAGTGTTATCATCACTGCTCTCAAAACGCTGAACGAAAACATTGTGAAGACACCTGCAATAGGCCCGCGGGCCGCGTAGATTATGGCCGATTCCGCCTCACAGAAAAAAGATCTTGTGTCCCAGAAGTGGGGATGACGAATTATTATGCTGGACATAATGATTTCAAAGAATACCTACTTCACTAAACGACATGTTTTATTTCAGAAATCCAACACCAAATGATTTGCCAGTGAGATGGGTCCCGCACGGCAAAGATAAGTTAAACTTTTTGAACGTAGGTGATGAGTTGAAGATGGTGCCAGTTCCAAATCCTGATGAATTACAATTCTGGAAAGATATTTATAACAAGTATAGAAGAACTAAAGCTTCCATTTAAAACGACAAGGTTGACATATATGTAGTTATTATTTTAATATGGTACTGGGCACAAATTAAGATTAAAGTTTAAGTAAGGTTAAATATAAAATAATATTATAAAGGTTCCGATTTTTATTTGTATGTTTTTGATATTTTACAAATAAATGTATTAAACTTAAATGTCACGTATTTCAAGTTTAGTTATAATGACCGTGATAGCTTAAAACACTGTTTATATAAATGTATTGTTTACAAAGATGTTACTTCAATTTGTTCTACTGTAATGTAGTTACTGTTTCTATTTATATTTCTTTGGTTTCGATACAAATATTTTAGATTACAGTCTTGGTCAGCACATGAGTGAAACTATTTGAATTCTTATTCAGTGAAGTTCACCCGTAGATATTCAGTGTTCTTGTTTAAATTGTGCCAAAGCTTAGTTTAAATTTTTATAAAATGTGTTCTATTGTACACCCGAGTGCAAAGTAAAAATTGGAGCTGGTGTAAGCTAAGAGCAGGCAGGTATACAGTAAGTAGCTTATTTTGAAAGTAAACAGGAAAGTAGACAAATTAAATTGTTGCTTTAAGAAATAACATTTGTAGGTACATCTTCTTGTATGTACAGTTGAATAGAAGATGAAGTTAACTAAAACAAACAGATACCGCCTTTCGCTTGGAAATGAAACAGGCAGTTTATTTGTTAGTCTTAACTTAACCAAAAATATTTTCATACCCGATCGCTCTAAAAAATACTTGTATTCAGTTGTATTATATTAGAACTTAGAAAATAGCTTAGCAGAAGATTGTAAAAACTAAAATTGAACCCAAACTCAGACTTGGATGAAGAGCGTTCAGCTACTGCTCGCAAAGGAGAGTTGAAGACCAAACCCCAATAATAGGAAGGAGAGCCTTTGAAAGAACAAGAAGAAACCGCTGACGCTTGACAATTTATACCACAAGCACTAGTCGGATCGCAGTTCTGCACTACAATGCAATGAATATTGTACGAGGGCACTGCGTCTGCGACACTTTTGTTCCTGTCTCTCTCTTATGTAGCTCAAGGTTGAGTGTTGCGTGTTGAATTAATTGTTAAGTTTAATGTCTTCAGAACAAAATAATTATCATGTACTTGGTAAGGGTGTGGGTGGTGGTGAAAAGTCGAGGACAGCCCAAGCTCAGGCGTAGACCAAGACGAACTGTTGGAGTGAGAAATTGGTGAGATAAAGCCAGAAATAGGTCTTCGTGGAAAAATATACTCGACCAGGCTAAGGACACCCGCGGATATAAAGCCTCAGGTGATGATGGCTTATATAAGCGTTTATAGAACTTTTCAAGTATGAGTACTTACTTATTCAAAATCTTACCGTACAAAAGCAAAGTATTCAGGAAAATGAACTGTAGAAAATTATTATGAGAACTGTTTTACGAAGTTTTCCAATAAGTTTGCGTGAGTAAAAGAACAATAATTTTACCATGTAATTAATTATTCTCTCGGTAGGATACATAAAATATGTCTGTAGAACCCGACTTGATAACTCGTGTTGTTTTATTGAACAATTCTCAGTACAGCCTGCTATCTCATAGTGCCTCAACTAAACCCCTCGTGGTGTACAATTACACTCCAATTAGCCCTAACCACTGATATTTTCATTTGCTACCCAAAAAAATAGGTCCCAGAGCACACGCTACGAATTTTAACAAGACATTACCCAGCCTTTATCTAGCTATGTTTTCATTACGCTCCCTCCATAGGTACAATTGCAAAATTTTATAAGTATTTAAGCAATAAAATTAAATTTACGAGCCTCCTTAACAACGCCGTGCGCTTAAAAAGATAACCCGGGGACGAGTAAAGGCGTTATTTATCGCAACTTCGGACTTTCTATTCATAATGTTGTGGTTTAATATTTATATTTTGGGCGTTTATTAAAATTTTATTTGTATCAACTTTTTAATTAGTTTGGGTGAGATCGGGTCGTGCTCTTTGGACACTTTTGTTGTCTTAGTTTTTGCTGTACAATTTTCCTACTTAACAGCGTATTTTTTGTTGAAGGATTTTTTTTAAGGCTTCGAGTAGCTTCTTAATTTCTTCCACCTGTTTTTAATATTCGTTCCTAAATAAAACACGATCATTTTGGTAACCAAAGTTATGAATAAGAATAATTTTAAGCATCATTTAAAATTCCAAAAGCTATTACAATTATGAACACAAACCTAAAATCAACAAGATATAAACATAACGAGCGAGACTAAAATAATCTGTAATACTCACGTTACAAATCCCTGTATTTATGTTAAAATTACTCCATTATTAAGGAAATCCGAACACAGATATTCCGAAATCGAATCGAAATAATAGTGGTAGCGCAGAAGCTATCCTGTATGTAAAATAATCCAGCGCTGCATTTGCCATTCATTGCGCTTTAGATAAAACACGCAGACATTTTTATTTTTCCATATAAAATGTCCGTTTCAACACGCCACTTTGACACCAGACAATGAACCTTACGCTTTAGCTTCAAAGTTTTAAATTCTTTGAGAGCTTGGTTTGAAAAAGATTGCAAGACAATTTCTCGATTTTCAAAAGGGGGCGTGCAGACGGGACTCTTTTTACAGTTGTTTAGTTTTGTAATATCGAGAAAGTGGTAGAATATTTATGAAAATAAAGTAGGTATGTAGTTTCATAAAATAATATGACGATCAAACCGTTGTTTTATAAAACTCAGCGAGAACGTATATAGGAAACGATGCATTCCAGTTGAGTTTGTTTACATTTGGTGGTTCATTGTTAAACTTTCCGTTTCCGTTTTTCTTTAATTGTGCATCTGGCATCGTCTTAGCAAGTGGGCTATGTTCTGTACCGCATACACATTGAGTGTCGGAAGGATCTTAAACCCCCATTTTGCCAAAACGTATCTGAAATTTCATGCAACAGCAAATATCACAACCTGCCACGAACAAACAGTCGCAAGGCTACACCAAATAAGCCAAATGAATAACAAAAAGCGCTTGAAGCCAGCAGCCGCCGTGGAAGCGCGAACCACCGGGGATAAACCACAGAATATCATGCTTATCACTCGCCGGCCATAACTGACGTCTTTGTCATCTGTGAGGAAAACATCGAAGATTGTCTCAGTAGCAGCGTTTGTGTATCAGATCTTGATGATCTTGCCAGAGTAAGGCATAATGATATTATAATAATAATTTAATAATATATTTATTTTAATATTAATTGTAAATGGCGTGCAGTTAGGGAGACCCATGTACAGTCGTGGTCTTTTCCGCCTGATCAGTTAACATTTTTTTCACTTAAATCATGCGGACGCGAAGAGCCACGCCCCCTTAAAGTTTAAGCCTATTAGGAAAGCGTCAACTTTGGCGCGCAAAATAACAATAACTCTCGTTTGGCGTGCGTCGTCAGTGCGGTCGGCCGATCGGTATCTTTTCATTCATTAATTTTATACAAAGCCAACGGGGCGGGGCTAGAGAGCGTTTCTATGTTGTAAGTGGAAGTAAAAATTAGCTTAGAGGTGATCAGGTGGGAGTGTCCTCGATAGTACGTACAACATTAGACTGCTATGGTAATACTTGCTAGAATTTCATCATCATCATTGAATCGATAGAATTCCGGGCAGACAGTCCGCTAGTGTGCCTTAACTAATTGCTCCTGATCTGTTCTAGTTATAAAGTGCTAACATAGGGTAAGCTTATATTGTTACTAACACAAGGGATATCATAATTAAATAATAGTTTGGTAGCCTTGTTCCATTTTCCATTTTTTATCATTCTTTTCTGGTCTGTGGAACTCTTATCCTAGGTCTTCCCGCGGTCTTCTCTTAGTCTCCACCCACTTGGGTATCGGTTTTCCATCACTCGTTCAGCCTGCTAGTGTTTCTAAAGTTGAAATAGAGAATGATGCGCGGAAAGATCTCGATGTTGTTCCAACTTTTAGAAAACTAAAGAAGATTGTCATCTAATAAAATTGTATTGTAGCTTCAGAACCAAACAGTGTCTTCTATAATTATAATTTTTTGTAATACTAAGAATGTTGTTTTGTTCGTTTTGTTTGTTTAACACAATTGCTACAGAAAACTGGACTTGAATATTGTGTTCTCACAAAACGATTGTTCTCTCTAAGCGTTGTCTCCATACATTTTTTCGCGTTATTCAGAGAAATATATTATTTGCGACTGATTTTCATTCATTTTGGTCACTGCATATTTTACACACTACAATATCCAATATTTTGGAATTACTATGGATATTCTTTACTATAATATAACTATACAGGGTATAAACAAGCTCATCACGAAGCCGTCAACCAAGCATTCTGTACATTAAACTAAATAACTTTACGCAAAAATTATTGCTGGAAAACGATTTTTTTTTGGGGTGAAAAATCATGTGTTGTGGTGGAACGTACATTGATGTAACGTACTCAAAACATTGTGCTGATGGATGGATTGAATAGTACGTAGGTGGAGGTGGAGGTGGAGGTGTTTATAGTAAAAATCTTACATTCAAAACTTGTATTTAAAAAAAAAGTTGCCATAAAGTTGGAACTTTGACCCCCAATATCTCCGTAACTAGAAGGTTCCCATGTATGGTGTAGAACAAAAAAAGTATCGCAATGACGAGCAAAACAGGTGCCTTTCGGCTTCGTTATGAGGTACTTTACACCCTTTAGATATTAAAGAAAAACAACAACTACGTACAAATAAATAAACAGCTGGACATTTGTATTCATTATCAAAGTATTATTGTCTATACACTTTGTGATTACGTTCCCATGTCGTACCCCAGCGCCCCCTAGCGTCCCCGGTCGGCTTTACAATTTTGTGCCACTAAACAACGCCATATTGTCTACCCTCATTTAAATTATTGGTTCGTATTTTGTCCTGAATTTAGATCTTGACTTGATTTGAGCTGTTAAATATGTAAGGGCCCAAGAAGATGCTAATTTTCAAAGAGAAGATTTTGTTAATTTATTTTGTTTCGGTTTTAAATTTTAATGTAGATGAGGAACAAATAATATAAGTAGTAACATCAGTTACATCTACTAATTCTCCAAAAGAAACAGCAACAAATGATTGAATTAAAGAAATAAATAGTCTAGCAGAGACGAAAGCACTTGTAAATGAATAGCTTCGGATCTAAGCCGAGAGTCTGGGGAGTGGGTTAATAGAAACAGGTGTCTGTTTAATTGTACTCGTAGGGAGAGTCGACACCTTTTGTACGAATTAATAGATTATTCCACACACAAGTAAATAGCTCGCGTACCATTCCAGGTGTTCATTATCTCATGAACTAAAGCGATTTGAATAGAGGGAGACGTCTATTTTCGGAAATTAGTTAGTTAAATCACGTCTGAAAAAATCTTTTCGTGTGAACCGTACGCAATTTTAGGCTTTCTTATAGTTCTTTTGTTGTTTTACTTTGATTATTATATAAATAATGTAATTACTTAAACTTCAAATAAACCTGTTGACAACAGAGCAAAGTTGATGATTGGTTGTTTAATTGGTGTATCTCAATTAGATGCTGTTAAGATAGCTTCAAATGTGTTTGACAATATCACCAGATTTTCTGCACTAGTTTATGACATGTTTATGTATATGAACGTGAAGGTACCTTATTCCTCTTTTTAGAAAGCCTACGAAACAAATTGAATTTGCTTCCAATAAATCCTGTCCATCCTCATTTACAGTCCCACCAATATGTCCTTGGGAAAAAAAACATTCCGCAAAACTCCGATATAAAAACCGTTATTCATCTGTAAATTCATTTGTCGAACTTCTTCAAACTCATTACAGGCCGTCTTTACTTCGTGAATTTATTCAGCATCAATCAAAATTGCGACAGATGCAAACCAACTAAGCGTTTCATTAGCAAATCCATATTTTTCCATCCAGGCCTGGCCAGGTGTTCGCAGATCCACGTAATCACTACGGTGATGAGAAATGGCCTCGTCTCGAACGCTACTGGATCCGATCGGAAATTGCCATCGGATGTTTAAGTAGCTGCAATTTGTCATGTGATCTGGCTGTCTTAATTTTCTTTGTGGAGCTCGTTACTGTATATTGATGCCAGGAATTGACGTTAGTTCAGGATTAGTTCGGAAATATTGAGCCTGATACGATGTATTTTTTCTTAAATAACTAAAATTCACTCCTACAAATACGAAAAACTCTAAATCTCAAGGTAGACACATATATGCCCGTATCGGCTTCATTTGACATGATTCGGTGCAGGGCGAGTAGTAAAATGTATGTTCTGCCGCCCGGCTGTGTGTTGTAGTACGCCTATGTAAGGAAACATTAAGATGTTCTCTTGAAATAAACCTGTACCATTTACAGCATGACTTAACCATACTCAACTTTTCCAACACAAACTCAAGATAATGCAAATGATTGTGAGTATAATTAGCCACTTGCGACTAGCCTAATGACGTGTACTCCGAGTGCTTTTCAGTGAAGCCCTGGCTTATGTAAATTATATTGTCATCTTCAAGAATAGGCATTAAACCGCGAAGTCTACCTGGGGTGGGGCAAGTTATAGAAGATCGACGGTTAGATATGTTTCTGATGGCACTACTATCTTAGATGATCATGGGAATAATGGTAATGGTGGTGGTGGTTTATGGTTTTGGAAGATTTGTCTTTATTATGATAATTTTCATCAGGAATTCCTCAAATGCAGACCGGAGTACACCTCTGTCTAATATTTTAGTGATTACCCGCGTGATGATATGATTTTATGTTATGTTGTCTTGATTACCCTATGTTCATTAAAATCATGCCATCTTCTAAAAATTCCAACTCATCATCATCATTCTGCCTAGCCTTTTCCCAACTATGTTGGGGTCGGCTTCCAGTCTTACCGGATGAAGCTGAATACCATTATTTTACATGGAGCGACTGCCATCTGACCTCCGTAACCCAGTTAGTACTGTGTAATACGATACCCCTTGGTAAGACTGCCAACCCAACAACCCAGCTAGTGTGCCCAACTAGTTCCACAAAATCTAGAAAGTTTTTGAAAAGTCACTATCAATCATCTTTTGTTGGCAATGTAATAAGTCAATATTTTTTGTTCCCACTTAGTTCTCATAACTTGTATATTTGTTGTAAGTACATGAAAATGCCATCTCATTTTGGAACATAGAATTATTCTTGTTTTACTTACGTACTACTTTAGCATCCGTCTTTGAAGTGTTATTTTAGTTCCTATTGTTATATATTTTGGAGTTAGGTACATAGGCACTTAAATGAATAAAACATAATATTTCAGAGAAAATAATGCTCTTTGTGAAAAGGTTATCGATTTTTGTAAATAGAAGAAAAGGAAGCAAGGAAATCAAGCGAAGAAATAAATCGAAAAAAAGCAAGGAGTAACGAAAGAATATTTTTTGTCTACAATTCAAAGATAATAACCGAAGTTAAAATGTAGCTTCATGTTCATAAAGTTGGACGTTCTTTTAGTTCTCTAAACGTTGTTCTATTGTTTAGTTTGCTTTTAATTTATTCTTTCAAACTCGTTGTTTTGTCATCCCTTGGAAGTTGGCGAAATAGGTAAATTAAAAAAGAAACTTGTCCCGAGGTTTTGTTGGCATCTAAAAATACCGTTGTATTGGGAACAGTCACTGGTAACAGACTAATTGAATGATTGGATTTTGCATTCATCACGCTTGCGAGGCAGACAAAAAAAAGTGTTTCTCTCTAAAGGTGTGTGTATCTACACTATAATCTACACTAATATTATAAAGAGGAGAGATTTGTATTTTTGTGTGTGTGTATGTTTGTAATGAATAAACTACTGCGCCAATTTAAAAAAATCTTTCACCATTAGAAAGCCACGTCTTTACTGAGTAACATAGGCTATAATTTATCCCCGTACTCCCACGGGAACAGGAACTACGCGGGTGAAACCGCGTGACGTCCGCTAGTGTTTAATAAATGCAATAGGTGATAATGGTCGAAAAAGAACACTATCAAAAACTCTTAGAAAATAGTGGAAAATGTATCCATAGAAAACCACTAAACCACGAGGGAAAGAAGCGATATCAAGGACAATGCTTTAATCGAACATTCTTTATAAGCTGTACGTACGGTAAGCCGTACGCCGATTCTGGGTTAAGCTCGCCTTTGTACATAAGCTATATTATTGCAATTATATGTATATTTGTTTTTTGTTTGTGTGCAATAAAGAATAAGAATAAGGATACGGTCGACCAAGCTGCATGTTAAAATGTAAACCAAATAGCTAGGTCGACCGTACACGTCGTGTACGTCGGGAGTACGTTATTAAAAAACCATAACGTACCCTGGTACCAGGAATGTCATACAAATTCAAACAATTATTTGGCGAAACTCTTTCATCTCCGTTTAATTCCCATTTACCAAAGAGTACATCAACCTCTTAACACCTTATATCACCATATTCATATAATCACAATAATGTTAGCGCCTCACTTAAGTGAGCTCAACGAGCAGGGTTCCGTAACAAGGCGATCGGTCTCACTAAGCGGACCCTAATAATCTTCATAAGCCAGGGTATGCCGTGACTCCGGTACCCTGGCACCCGAGTATACCCTGCTGATTATAATAACGGTTTGTTGTGTGAATGAGAAGAGTTGGTTCATAATTGTTAGGTTATTAGGTTCGTGTTGTGTGAAAGAAGTTTTTGGGAAGTTTGTTATTTAAAAACTGACAAAAGTGAGTGACATCGAAGTGATTTACAATAAATGTTCGCGGGAAATGAAATGTAAGGAAATGAGTTTATTTTGTTTAAGGACTGTTTCGATTGTAATTTTTTCAAATTAAAATCCTACAGTTTCATTTCAATTTCAGGTCGTATTATTATCATCATTCTCCTGCCCTTAGGTATGCCAATTTGTTTAGAGCCGGCGCAGCATGTCTTTACTTCCATATTCCTCTATTAGTTATTATCTCAAGAGATCCTTTATTATCTATGACGTATCTTTTTTACATAAAACCGGTTCATACTATTCTCCCAACTACTTTACCATATTTAACACATTCATCATTACGTAATAATAAAACGACAACAGTTGCGCAATTACCTCACGACCCTCGTCAACGAGCGCTTGCAACCCTTTGCAGTTTCCACTAAAAGTGTCGGCTATAGCCGAGGTATACCTCGTTTGCTTGTAACGCGGTAATTATTCTCCCGTTTAAGTGGGCGCGCGTATAAGCTGGTATAAGCCCGGCTGTGTGACTTCAAACACGAATTAACTGTAATTGTTTAAGCGGTTGTAGTTGTTGTTGTGTTGTAATGCTGTTTGTTGTGGAGCTGCGTTTATTGTTTGGCGAATTACGAAGGCTGTAGCCGGAGGATTGAAAGAAATACAAAATTTACTAAAACTTAATTTAATTAAGAAAATTACAATATTAATTATGAGCTAGATAGTCGACAGTTGACCGATGCTGTGCCAAAAGTGACGATTTCGCGAAGGCCGCGATGTCCGGTGCCGGGCTGCATCTCGTTGAGCTGCGTCGGCGCCTCGTGTCTCCGCTGGTGCAAGGTGCAATCCGCGGTAATTAGGCTAACGCGCGATCAGCGTTTTAGGTGCTATGCGTGTATGTAACAGGCGATTATTTTATTGCATTTCCCGAGTTTTTGTTTTAATAATAAATAGATTTTCTTTTGGCCGCAACTCGCTTGATGTGAAGCGATGTTGCGGCCTAGGGTGTAGCATCCTTCGTATCTTGAGATTCCTTTTTAGAATTCTACTGCTGCACAGATCAAGCAACGCTGCGGTTGCATGGTTGATTACAGCCAGAGAATGGGCTCACCGAGGACATCAGTCTCAGCAATGCGGGGACACTATAGGCTGATTTTATCATTATTGGCTCAAATATCACTTTTCCCTGTAAGTTACTTTCCCGTCTTTTCATTGAGAAGGCATTTCAGTTATAACGTCAGGTGGCCTACCATGACGTCTTAAAGCAGGATCGTTTTAATCACGTTCCAGTGTGGGTAAGAGCCGGAGCTATAGAGGACGTCTAGCGCCATCTCTTTCCCACACTGGCACGAAATTAAAACGATCCAGCTTTAAGACGTCATGGTAGGCCCGCAGGCGTTTCCTCAGCATGTTATGTCCATTTATAACTATCCTTTATATCTAGCTGACACATTCTTTGTTTGTGAGTTCCTTGCCCAATGAATGATTAGCTAACAAGTGTTATTATAATGACGAGAAGTAATTAATATACTTTAATTTAAGACAAGGCAATAAGACATTTGTTCAGAGATTTGAAAAAAAAATGGTTAAAACAGTGATTACATCGAAGATATCGACACATTGCTACCTACTGGACGGCATTACTTTTTACGACTGTGAGGAAAGAATCAAACTAGTTGACCAAATAAAGCATGAATTTAACAACTATTTTATCCAATCATGTTAGATATAGACCACTTATTTTAATCCCCTTGTAAACTAGGGTACATCAGCATCAGGTGAGCCAGCAATTAAATGTAATTGCTCTGTGGTTGTCATAACAAATGTATTAGCATTGGAGCTTATAATGTCCTATTATTGTGTAAAAGACCTTATTTTATTGTTTGGAAAATGCTATCGTCATCATCATTGTCACGAAAATTTTCTCCACCAAAAATTCTGTGACTGCTTCTTAAAAAAGAAAAAGTATTTTTGAACTCACTTAGAACAAAAAATAAAAATAAATATGACAAATAAAAACAAAGAAATAAAACTAAATCTCAAAAAAGAGACAAACAAAAGATAAAAATAATTTAAAACTAAAACAAATTAACTATAGGTCTTGTACGATGCTAAAAGGCTCCCCTATCTCAGTGTGGTGCATTTAAACAAATCTGTGTACTTTACAAAACAATGTAATACTTATAAAACACCACTGGAAAATATTACTACCGGGATAAAACATATTCTAGGTTTTGGTTCTCCTGTGAACACAACACAGGCAGACAGGCTTCCTCATTGACAATATTATAATATCATTTCATAATTCTTCTGATTAAAACCTACATCTAGTACAAAATGCATTTTACCAAATATAACGATTGCTTCAAAAACACTACCACTTCCGCCTTGCAAATTATACGTACACGGAAGGATCCTCACAATATTATAGCCACTCAAAACTCCTGCTACTCCAACAGAGCAGTGAAAAGCTAGTGAAACATAAAATTACAACTAGCTTCTAATTAGCCAGCCGACTTATAACGGGAATCCACTGAATAATTATGAAAGAGAAATTCTACGGAACCTGAAGCGGGCCTCACATCAAAAGAGCAATATAGCAGGCCACAGACACGTGGTTAGAGCAGGCCTTGCGAGGCCTTTTTTGAGTGATGTTACAAGGAAGGTTGAAAGGTTCACTTCTAAAAATACATAATATTATCAGATAGTGAGAAACGATTTTTTAAATAATTATGTAATTGATCAAAATGGTGGAATCAGAATTTTTTATAAAAAAAATCTGTCGAGAAGTTTTCTTGGCTCAAGGTGCTTTAGAGTATTTCGTGACGTATGCATGTATGCTTGATTCTTGAAGTGCGGCCATAATCGGAACTAACGCCAACGCCATCTTGTTTTTAAATACAATTTCTACAACTGACTGTTTAACAAATGATTCCCAACAGCCAACAACACGTTCCTGTCAATATTATTTAACACCAAAATAATCTTGCTGCACAGTACCCACAAGTACGGTTGACACACAGTAAATTACAGTCGGATTCCATCACAGCCTATGTTCACTGATTCTTAGTTGCAAACTGATTTTGTATGTGTGGTGTATTTGTACTGTTAATAAAAGCAAGTTTTTAAAGTCTGATCCTTCTTTGTTTTCTTTTTGCGTACTACGGTAGACCTGGCGCTAGACCGTGGCTTTGTTCGTGGAGTTTTTGGTTTTAGGGATTAAAAAGGTAAAGTTTTTTTTAATGTACCTGTTTTGTAGTTACATAAAATAGTATTAAAGTATAACACGACATTACTTAATAACGGGTTCTCTAAAAATCGACATACATGTAATACATTCATGTGATTTTTTTGCTCTTTGAGCAGCGAAAGAAACTTGGTGAAAACTTCGTTCCTTTTTTTGAGGTTACCGTAAAAAATCTTGTAAAAGATTTTCCCGAAGATTTTTCATACTGAAAACACAACGTCGAAGCCAAAATATTATACCAACTAGGTATGCCACGTTACTTACCTATTAAATGCATTAAGCTTTTAACACATGTCTAATTCAGGGAAACGTGTACACAGGCCTTTAGCTCAGCAGTAATTAAAATTAAGCTCTATGTTGTCAAATTTAAAGTTGTTTTTAGTTTGGCCGAAGTTTTCAGATGGGATCATTTCGAAGTTTTTCATGGGAGAGCTAGAGTGTTGGTACAGGCGTGAAGTTGGGTCGTCTCATTTATTATTGAGCGGATACTCTCGGGGAGCCGGCAGAGTTCAAGTTTGTTGTCCATCGAGCGCATAGTATAGCGCTGACTCTGCACTTTGTAAACAAGGGAGTTCCTTGTTCAAGCTGCATATTGCGCTTGAGCGAACTTTAAATTGAAATATGTAATTTAACTTCCTCAAACTACATTAAATACGCACGTAGCTTGGCTGGTCTGACTGTACAGTACAAATTGTATCGCTGAACAAAAATATTCTAAGTCAAAAAATACCTGAAACAATCTAAAATATACATTCGCAGAAAGTTGTACAAATAGCTGTCACGTCGAGCAGGCGAGGAGGCGAGCACTCCAGTCGATTAAATGCCAAGAGCTCGCGACTATAACTGTATGGATGGATGGATGGTGTGACGGATGTCAAGAGAGATACAACCGAATGTGGATCGAGGATATTTAAATAGTGAAAAGAAAAAATAGCTTTTCATAAAGAGATTGGTTTCACAGTATTGTCTACTTAGATTTATTAACTACAAAAATATAAACAAATAATAAGTTACTTGTTCCTGCACCACTCTACTAGATTCTATTGGAGATGCCCATTAGGTACCACGTTGGTTATTGGTGAACCAAGCAGCAAAATTCTGATGACCAAATCATGGAATAAGTGGAAGGTGGCTGGGTCAGACTGAATGTGGATGGCGAGGATAGATTAGGTACACCTCAGCAAAACCTGCAGGTTTGTGGTTTGTCTTGGAAGGACTCTAACAGTGGACTGCAATAACCAGAACTGATTAAATCATAATTAAATAAATTGTTGTGATTGTCTAAATAAACTACCTATTATAAAAGCGCCAATTTTGCGCTTGATACATGTTTCCACAGAACGAAGTGAAGGGCACATTATAAGCTTTTGCATCACAAATCGAAATACCGGGATGTAATGTAATGTATCGCTGCGAGTACATCACAGACCTAACTCTTCCTACATCGACTGTATCGGTATTTGTTACTTCTTCGGTCATTTACATCTCTTTATGTGCCTCTGTTGTTAAATAACTTCACGATTGTCGTAACCGCCGCCGTTCGGTCGCCTTCGGGAACCTTCGGGAACCCTTTCGGCTTTATTTGAATTCAAGACTTTGTTAATTTCGCTTTTGATTATGATGTAAAAGTTTATGCTGGTTTTAAGTACTACGAGGAGTAGTTAAAGATGTGCTGGGTTTCATATTTAATTTAGAAAGTCTGTTTGAGAGACAGTGGACTTAGTTATTATGTTTTGAATACTAAAGAGCTGAAATTATTCCTCCATGATAAATTATTTCAAGGCACAGCTTCCCACAAAAACAGAACCTCTAATTAACTATCCAATTGATTGCCTTACTTTGTAAGATTGAGTATAAAAGGAACACAACTTGTAGCAACTTACTACCAGGCAAGCAGACTGGCTAGGAAGCTAGAAGTAACCAAGTCACGAATTCCCGATCAACAAAACTACGACTTTCGTCTACCAATACATTGGTCAGAAGCCGCTGTAAATATCTCAACGTGGCAATGGATTGGACTGGCTCAACATCGTAAAAGATGGCGTAGGTAATACTGCGGCGAAGACTGCCTTACAGTAAACGGAATAAATGGCCGGTAAGCACTTGTCTAAAATACGCTGAGAAATGTCCAAAAAACATTAAATGTATCATTAATGTGTTGAACACGCCTTTTTGGTATAGCGGTCGCGACCGCCACTCATGACCACGTGTGCTTAGGTTCGAGTTCCAAGTCGGACAGGTGTTATTGGGTTTTTCCATCAGGAATTTCTTAGTCGCAACGGAGTCTGGATTTATACCCGGTTAATGGTAATAAGCTCGCCTCATAACTTCCATAATTAAAATTAAAGTTTAAATAAATAAATAAATCTCTGCCAAACCTTTCGTAAAGGCGTGGAATTGTTTTATTTTTGTGATATTATGTTGAAAACAATCCCCAAAGCTAATAAACCCTCGGTTGACCTATGGATAATCGAAACAGAACGAATGAAATATACATTACAATTAAAACACAGCAACTTTCTGGCCAGACAGAGCTATAAAAAGCCTACAACAAGTTGAACGACAGAGCAATCCCAGCTCGTCGGGGTCGTCAATCAGCAGATTCAACAAAAACAACCGAACGACGAACAATGTGAAAGCGAAAATACAAATTGTGGGATTTGTTTCGTCATCCCTACTGATTTGTTAAACAACTAAACGCGAAAGTTGCTACGATCACCATTACGGTACAGAGTAAAAATATCCCAACATTGAAATACTCGAGTTTGTCAACTACTAAAAAATTGTTCGAGGATTTAGTAGGCTGTGGTTGTAATGAGTAGCTTCGATTCAGCTCGGGAGTAGGGTCGGGAATAATTTCCATTCCATGATTGGAGCACACGAGCGACACCTGAGACGGCGTTTGTCAAACTGACAGACGCTCCCCTCTTTTTGTATAAACATCAAATATGTAACGAATTATTCATTGCGGTTCGCTCCGCAGTGCGAGTTTTATTACAGTTTCCATTGCGAACGTTCTGGACTTGTGTTTTCTCGTTTAGTTAGACAGGGAGCTGGTTTGAACGCCGTCTGTCCAGTTTGTAGTAATTGTCTAGGTTGGTGTTAAGAAATTGCTTGCTATTTAACGTTACATTTTTCATGCTGGTTTGGAAGGTTGGTGTCATTCTTAGCGCAATGTGGCTTTTACTGTTATTATGCAGAACTTGGAACCGTGGTTTTAAGTAACCACAGTAACGACGCTCACTGTATTCGTCTCCATAACAGTAAGCCTAATAATATATGATCTGCAGACAACCTAAATCTTGTTATAGGTTGCAATCCGTCGTAAATCCACACAAAAAAGAACAACGACGTTACATAAAAATAAACAACGCACAAACTAAAAGCCCAACAATATCATTTGGCTAAAACGTCGGACGTGGCGTAGACAATCAGTTCTCTAAAGGTATTATTGTTTTAAAGATGCGGCCTGCAGCGGACAGCCGCATTGTGCCCGACCCCGCACTACGTGGGGTGACATTGTCAGCGGTTACATTGCCGTTTTATACGCTGTGGCATGTTGTTTTTTGTTGTTGTCATATGTATGTTGTGTGTTTGTATGATTGGCGAAATATAAGGATAGAGGAAGAGAAAACGCTTTGTTTTAACTTAAAATTTTGTGCATTTCGTTATTTTCATCAGTGACAGTCTTCTGATTGCTTACTGTTACAAAGAGTAGCATTATTTTTCCGTGCCCAAAAGTTATGAACTATTAAGTCAATAAAATACCGTGAACTACTGTTTCTTTTTGTATCCACACAATCATTTTGACACTGTTTGAGGAGTTGTTATTCAGACCACTCACGTTAACGCCTTAGTCCTCAGCTTAATCAATTTCCTTGTTCTCATCAGGCTCAATCCTAGTATCTATTGTCCTGCCAGAAGCTAACTGCCTACATAACAGTACCCGTCTTCACGCTCTCGTGAAATTGAAAAACAACGATACGCCTTTTGTCTGGTCCTTCTTTGTCTCAAACAAGATACTTATCAAGCATTTACTCGTTTACCTGGCTGTCCGCTTTTTTTAATAAGCCGTCTTGTTTACCGTTCTATCTGGAGGATCTCGGTGATTTTATTTTGTACTCATTCCGTCCTTGTATTAAGTTACTCGGTAACTGTTCTCTTAATTTAACTGGAGTTGAATTTTTTGTTTTCCTTTTTTGAGTGATCGGCTGGTTGTTGTTTAGCATTTGATTGTGAAATCTGGAGGAGTTTAAAGTTTTTTTTTTTTTTTTAAAAAAGCTTCGTAGGTGTGCATGCTTTAGGGCACGCCACAATAGTGGCGGTAAGTCCCCTCTTTGAGGAGTGGCTGGAGAGACGCCACGGCGTCCTCACCTTCCGCCTGACGCAGGTTCTTACCGGACACGGTTGTTTCGGTAAGTTCCTGCACCGAATCGGGCGGGAGGAAACGCCCGGGTGCTATCACTGCGAGGATCGACCGGAGGACACGGTGGAGCACACTGTGGAGGTGTGCCTTGCTTGGGTGGAGCACCGCCGTGTCCTCGAGGTGGCGATCGGCGGCGGCGACCTCTCGCTTCCGGCCCTGGTTTGTGCCATGGTCCGGATCGAGACGGAATGGGACGCCGTCACCTCCTTCTGCGAAGCAGTCATGCTAGCGAAGGAGGTGGTGGAACGTGATAGGGAAAGATCCACACGTTCCGGCCGCCGCGGGAGACGCCCCGGGCGTCGGGAGCCACGTGGTGGCTTCCGGCCACCGTAGGCGCGGGCCTGTGGACGGGGAGCTATGGGCTAGCTCGCCGTCCTTCCGTCTCATGACGACAGGCCGTGTCGACGGCGCGTTCGTGTTCCACGCGTGCCTCAAAGAGAGTCAGCAACAATGAAGGGGTCCGCAAGGGCCGAAGCCCGAAAGAGATACCGTGGCCCCGGAACACAAAGGGCGATGAAGGAACATGGATGGGTTTTAGTCAGTAAAAGTCTGACACTCCCTCCTGCTCCGCCCAGAGCGGGAGAAGTCATTTGATGATTTCCCATTCGAAAAAAAAAAAAAAAGGTGTGCACACTTTGGCAAGCATCATCTTTTTCCGTTATTTTAGTTTTATTTTATTTTATTTGAACTTCATGTACAAGAGTGGTACATAGGCGGACTTAATGCCACAAGGCATTCTCTACCAGTCAACCTTTGGGTCATAGAAATACCTAACTAAGGAAAATACTATGAAAAAAAAATATTATGAAAGATTTTGGGTCAAATTTTTGTGAACGGTAACTTAATATGGGGTATGTATCCTGAATTTTTTATTATAAAAAGAAAAACTTTTGTTGTATTCATTAGGTAGATAGTTTAGTGTATTTATGGTAATAAGAACTTCTTATTGAATTAATTCTGATCAAGATTTTTTAAATTTCCCTTTAACAAACAGAGTAGCATTTAAGCTAAATTTAAAACTACCCACACAAGGTACCGGGTGTGGCACCAAATAAAAATGGGAGTCATTCCACCTCGGCAGCAGGTTTAAGGAGCTCACAGTGCATAAGTTACGCTAGGTCGCCGCCTTATCGCACTTGAACCCTATTAAATAACCCATTTCGTTGGCTAACTCTACACTAGCAAGCGCGATAAGCTGATACTGTGGATATTTTTCTTTCATTCCACATCAAGGAAGGAATTACAAGGTACAGTTTATTTTATTTCAAGGCTGCCGTCCTAGATTAGTTAACTGATAAAGTTTGTTGGATTGTTTTTGAAACGGTCTCGCTCTGTCAGGTGTCGTTCTCTTGTTGCTGTACAATGTCTTGTTTAGCTTATGAAAAGATTACGTTGGAAAGATAGACTTCAGTGTTCGTTTATCTTCAACTAATATTCGTTTGATTGCTTTGTGTTTTGTTTTTTTTTTATTCTTAAATTGTAAGGCTTTCCACACTTTTTACACACTCATCATAACTTGAACGATTCAAACCAAACTAACTGCACATCAAATATTAATTATTGCTGTTGAAACAAATAGTTTTGTGTTAATTAAGTGTAACTATAACTAATTATTATTGATTGCAATATATTGCGATGGATAATAGAATAGCATTATAGCCTGTTTTATAAGATAATTAAATAATAATTTGACAGTACTGTATTTACAAATTATTTATAATAAACTTATGTAGTAAAATTAAGTGCAACTCCTATGCTTACGCCCCCCGTTACTACTAACAGGAGGTGTAAGTTAGCTTAAGAGTTCGTAATTTCAGCCAATAGTAAATCCCTTCAAACGCATGGCTTGTATTCTAGTAGAGAAGAGAGTAGAGCAATATAATAGCGTTGTTCACTTAGGGCAGTCCCAATAGGGTCCCAAGTGAAAGGAATAAGGAGGTAGGGAATTGTGTGTTTCAAATATGAAACACACTTAATTATCACAAAACTATTTATTTCAACAGTAATACTTAATATTTAATGTGCAGTTTGGTTGTTCAAGTTATGATGTGAAAATACGTCAAATAAGGAACTTTTGTGCAACATGTCATCCTAACCATGTGCGTTATCAGTCAGTGGTCGAATTCAATCCTTTTAAAGTAGAACGATGATCAGGAAAGCTTAAGATCTGTTTAGAATAAATCACTTGAAAATACAATAACCCTTCAGCCATATCACAACTAACCACCACAAACACAGCTCACCTCATTTCCTTACCACATCGTACAAGTAGTATCGATCAGAGGCAACAATGAAGAGGCTGGATGAGCGGCGTCTCCTTGCGCCCTCGTATCAAGGGTCCTCCTCTCGAGCTGAATGCTTCGCCTAAACAGATGGCGTTTATCTTTCTATAGCTTGCGGTGTTTTGTTTATGCCCTTGGGAAACGTTTACTGACTATGACTTTAGCTTCAACCACTACATTTATGGACAACTGGGAAATACACGTAGGGGTCATGCAGAAATACTAGTTTAAGATCAATAAGATTTGGAAATAATACATTATAATAATAATAATAATAATAATTTATTTAAAAAAGTAGATAATACAAAAGTGTACATTTAAGTGCAGTAGTGTTATTTCTTAAACTATTGTATAATTAGTGCTTAGAAGTAAACTATCACTACAAAATATTTAACAGTCACAAGTAACGAAAATGTCGAGTTCAAATGTTAGGTAGCGACCTGCCTGATGTAGGTTTATTTAAACCTGTGTTTCAGGCCATCACTTTACATTACATAAATTAATTAGGACAGTAAAAGTTTTAAATGAAATAAATCTATTAACAACTATAACACAAATCAAATTGGTACAAAAACATTAAAACTAACTTAAGTAAATATGTACAATTAGATACGGGGGGATGACATAATCAAACTAGGACTTCTAGAAGTTTTTCTGTGTCCGTGTAATTAAGTATCGCTAAATAATCTGATATTACAAAACTACATTGCCTATAACTTAGCCTATAGAAGTTTAGTTTCTTGTTGAGTCTATTATACAGAAAAGGTCCTAAAAATACATAAAAACGACTAGCAAAAGCATGTCTAGTTTGAGGCTTTGTGCAAACCAGGTCCTTCCTTCTCCTATCGGAAGGAACTGGATCATAGGGAAGGGTAGAGTGCTGCTGTAATATAATGTGAAGAATAAATAATTGCCGTACTGTGAGCACATTACATGCTTTGTAGAGCAGCTGTGTCGGAAATCTATACGGACGAAAGGTAGCAACCTTTAGAATTGCTCTTTGAGCACGTTCTAGAGGGAGAAGAATCGAACTTCCCGCGCCACCCCAGGACGCTATGCAATAGGTTAGAATAGACTGACACAACGCCAAATAAACCTGTTTTATTAATTTGTAATCGGTTACATTACGTAAATACTTAAAAACATATATTAGTTTGCGCACTCTAGTACATAGTAACTCGATATGTTTACGGAAATTTAGATTGGAGTCAATTGTGACACCAAGATATTTCAAATGGTCAGCTTTTTCTAAAGTAGGGCAAGAACATGCAGTGTCATCGTATGTGCTACAGCTATGCGCGTAAATTATTAGGTTAGTAAGCGGTATGTTAGTGTGCGGTGTTGTATTTCTCATTGTAAATGAAATGTATTTTGTTTTATCAGCATTCAGTGTTAGATAATTATTCTGGAGCCAATTAGATACAATGTTGAAACCTTTCTGAGCATGTTCATAGGCCTCAGCTCTTGATTTAGCTGCAAACAACAAAGCCGTATCATCTGCATAAGACATTACAACACCATTTTCGAGTGGGAGGCTGCACAGATCATTAATATAGATTAAAAATAATGTAGGACCTAATATACTGCCTTGTGGAATTCCAAAACAAGTATTAGAAAGATCAGAACTTGTATATGGACCAATTTTTACACATTGCTGTCGATCGCTAAGATAATCAGATAATAGTAGAAGCTGTGCTCCTCTTATCCCAAGTGTTTCAAGCTTCTGCAAAAGAGTATTGCTAGAAATAGTGTCAAAGGCCTTGGCAAGGTCTAGAAAGATACCAACTGTATGCATCCCCCTATCTAGCTTTGTAGAAATGTAATTAATCAATTTATTTACTGCTTGGTTAGTTGATTTTTTAGGCCTAAACCCAAATTGATTGTCTGAAAGGAGTTTGTTATCTTCCAGATATTTTATCAGTCTACTGTTTATGATTTTTTCTAAAATTTTTGATAGACCCGTTAGTACTGAAATGGGTCTGTAGTTATTCACACACATTTTGTCTCCAGACTTGAAAATAGGTGTGACCACAGACTTTTTTAGCAATTTTGGAAATATCCCTTTAGATAAACAAAGCTGAAAGATGTGGGTGAGCGGAGGGGCCAGTAGGTGTTGAAATCTTTTAAGTACGTTATTGGGTATATCATCCCACCCAGTTGCACAGACATCCTTTAAACCGTTTATTATTCTAACTACTTCGTTAACGTCCGTATCTAATAATACAAAAGAATGTAACGAGGAAGATGCCCTAGTTGTGCTTTGAGTAGGAGGAATGCTAATATTTATGAATTTTTCAGCCAAGTTTTTACCAACGTTGACAAAATAGTGGTTTACCTTATTTGTTGCTTCGAATGGGTTTATTTCTATTGATAGTAAATCTAGCGGAGGTTCGGAATTTTTAGACCTCAATGTATTGGTTTTTATAAATTTCCACACAAGTTTACTATTCTTACCCGCCTTCTCGAGTTCATTTTTATCATACTGGTTTTTTAGTTTTTTCAAAAGATTATTACAGAAATTACGATATCTTTTATAGGTAACAGAAAGTATTACGTCATCAGGTGCATGTTTGGATTTTAGGTGAAGTTTGTCTCTGTGTCTTATACAACGAACGAGACCGGGTGTGATCCACGGTTTAATGCAACTATACCTTCTAGGGATTATCTTAGTGAAAGTGTTTTTCCTTATTACGTATTGTAAGGAATCTATGAAATATTGTAACGAGATATTTGCATCACCAGAATCATAAATAGCGTTAAAATTAATGCGCACTAGGAGATATCAGTGTGTATGAATGAGAATTTCTTGTCAAATGTGACTGACGCGTTTGTCCAGTTGTGTTGAGTTCAATCCCAGGTTAGGTAAAGAGTAATTGCGTTTTTCCATTAGGAAAGTTTTAGTAGCTGCCTGGAGTTTGGTGCCCGGATAATGACAAGATGCTCACCTATACCATGGAATCAGCTGAAGCATAAGAGACGTGGGTGATGTACTATAGGTAATGCTCTATTTAACCCTTTATGGAAAAGAGGCGGGGTTGAAAAAAAAACCTCTTGCCTTTCTTTATTTTTAAATTCCCAATACCCATGGTATCAAGAAAGAAGAACGAGAAAAACTACCTTAATTTGTGGACGTAAAAGTTAGCTTAAAAATTACGTCAATTCATTAATACTCTTACTTCTACTATCATGTCGGCCAGCAGTAAAACAATAGAGTCATCTTAAACGTCGACCCCTTCAGTCAAGAGCCCTCACTTGAAGTGAGAGTACTCGCCTAAATAGATGAGGTTTACATGCTTGTAGTGCTGTTTTGATGTAACTAGCTCTCGGTGGACTCCCTTGATGGCATTGTTGGTTAGTGGGAATTTAGTAGTCTGGAGTCTACCCATAATATTTAGATGAAAATAAGGTGAAGTAGATTTAGATGTAAATAAGGTATCCTATATAGTGTTCTAGCAGAAAAACCATTTTAAAGGTGAATTTCATATCTGTTATGCGTTGTTTTTATAGCAATATGTGTAGATTCCCCCCTGCGTGAAGGGTAGGACGACTGCTCATGAGTCAGATGCAGCCACGATTTTCGCCGCGTGGCTAGCAGCTAAGTTGAATGGCGTACAGCTGGAGGGGCCCTTGTTCAGCAGTAGACTGCTGTATCTTTACAGGAGATAAGTTTGAAGATAAGTCATTATTTAATGCCCTTTGAAAAGGTCGTTTTGTGAGGATTTTTGCGGTGAGCAGAGAGTTCTGATGCAGCTTAGGAGAAACATGTCTAACAAAGAACTTTAAGCTGAGTTTGTATAAGTACCTCGGATTAAGTAGTAGTAGTTTTGTAGAGTGTTTTTCATATGTTGATATGAAAAACACGATCAACAAAAAACAATACAAAATCAGGAAGTTAATCAGGGAACTCGACCTTATCAAATTGAACTCAAACCGGTTGAAATCAGCCGTGTCGGAAGGTGTTGCAAGTAATTAATAAGGTTAGCGAGCTTCGGCTGTGCGTGAGTAGACGCCGCGAATCGTTCACCGAGTCACCCTGTACTTGGGGATGGCTGTTCCCATTAGGATATTTTTGTTTTTATATAAACCTTTTGTTACTTTTAAACACAATTGCTGTATTCAACATCCATGGAATATTTTTTACTGCTTGTCTAATTTGTCATTAGTGCGTTCTAAGTGTCAGGCCTTTTGCTTACTGAGACTATGCCTTGGTATCTGCGCGTTGCTCATGGGCTTCAACACCACTTCTACACCATCCGTTGACGAGCAGCGTCTTGTTTACACCCCAGGCTTACAGTATTGCAGAATTTAAGATCAGAACATCCACCTGTTCTCTTACTTACATTGATCTAAGTTCCGGCATCAGAAGCCCTCCTTAAGCCTTTGCTGTTGGAGGACTGCAACCCATCGCTTTAACATAAAACGATGAACTTTGAAATTGACGGAAAAACCTTTCCAAGAAGTTTGCAATTCATTATTGTCTCAATAAAATTAAATTCCATGTCACTTCCCTAAACCCCGAATACCTTCGCACCTAATCCTCCAGTCTGAACGTTAAACAGGCGCCTTAATCACTATTTAATTATGCGGAACTCAGGCGTCGCGCGAAAGAGCCCAACTTAACGATTACTTCATGTTTTTGTTTCGCCCCGCCACGCCCCGCTGTTTGGCCCGCAATGAATTGTCATTATATTTACAAGTACCCTCAAAGTGTGGGAACATTTGTGGGTATAAGAGAAGTGGATAATTTGAAGTTATTTTTAAGGTTGTTGCTTTTTCTTTTATGAAATTTTCAAGTATATAAATAACGTTCTTAAGTGAAGAGTTGGTTACTAATGAGACGATATTATTAGAAAAAAGTTGAAGGTATTACACGCGGGAAGGGACTATGCATGGTTTCATTATATGCATGATTAATAACAGGCAGATAAGCGCAACAAGTACATAGAAGTCTTAAGGCCAACCAAAGAGGATCTTGTAATATAATTTTAGCTGTGCAAGAAGTATATTACAAAGGCCAGACAATATCCACTTATCTTTATTTTAGGCAATAGTTCTTAGAATTTATTAATTATGTAACTTAAAGAAACCTATTTTATTCAAAAAACTCACTTGTCACAGTTCCTACGCGAAGATAACCGGTGTCAGGACACCGGTTATCTTCGCGTAGGAACTGTGACAAATAAATAGTTCCTTAAAAACTTTCTAACATTTGAACTGAATATTTTACCTACCATGATTCAGCCTAAACTCTAGATATAAACGGGATCTTAGGAGGCAATAAAAACAAAACAAATTGCAGGTAAAATAATGCCTTGAGCTTTGCTCCGCCCTGCCTCTTCACCCCGCAAAGGCTGGCGCGAAGGCTTTAAATCCTTATTTATATGATAACGGTATAATTCTTCAGTGGCCCGGTTTGGTGGTTCCTTTGTAACAACTGTTTTGAGATAATGTTAGGAATTAGGATCATGTTAGGGAAGATAAAGGTTTGAAAGGTGGAGGAAAATTCTACTTGGATATTGTGCAAATAATAATATAATACGGTCAGTTTTTTTTTAAGAATCCCCATCCATTTCGCCAAACAATCTTGTTGTTATACCAGTTTGTTGATATTTTGTTCCGCAAAACGTGCTTAGACTAGTCGTTTGAACCATCCCTCTAAACTCTTGCCCACGAGCTACTCGGTCAAGCGATACGCGTCTTACAACAGCGACTAATGATAAAACAATTAAGACGTTGTTAAAAGGATGCTTTGAGTCACCGCAATGGAAGAAACGAGGCGCTCATGAAAAGGTAACATCGGCGACGACGTGTCGTTTCACGCAAGTCGCGTCATAAGTAGCATCACCTGAGGTCGCGAACGGGGCGTGGAATTGCATTGTAGAGGTAAGCACTTTATTACAAATCAACAGGTTGTCCACTATTTCCCTGAATAAGCTCTTACACACAGTTTAACGAAATTATCAAACAATAATTAAATTAAACTTATGAAAAGTATTAAATATTCATAATAAACATTCGTGTAAAACAGCCTCGAAAATAAACCATGAAACTTAATTCCCACACAGTACGGCTTGGCTTAAAGCGTACAACGGTCCCCAAAAGTTGTGTTACAAACAAATGTGCGGTGTTATCACATCGTAAAATAAAAGTAATGACCACACTGCGTTGCCCGGTGTACAGCTACGCGTTACTATTTGAACATACGGTTGTGGTATTGAAATGTGAAATTTTATTTAAATGTTTTGTGCTTGTAATGATTTTTGTGTTTTCGTTTGTGGAGCCAACATGTTAATTTAACAGGCACACGTCGCGAGACTGTTAAATAAGCAAAGTGGCTAAAGAATGGTTCTTCTGCTAGGGTAGACATCAGTGGACATGGGCCTCTCCCAATCGTCGTCACTTCAACCAATCCGGTGCTTTTCGTATCCTGGAGATCTTAGGTCTTCCATCACCTCACATCGATCTTATTGGTAATACCAGTATTGCCATTGGTGTAGACTCATGCTCTGTTAGATCCCTAAAGTAATGGGCAAGTTTTAAATAATTATTAACCTATTGAAACCAAGAAACATGGTTAATATTCAGCTAAAATAAAGGAGAATGGGACTGGCCCTAGAGTCTGGATCCTAACGTTTATTATCAAGAGCTAATGAAGCCCAATTGCAGTCCGAAACGGTGAAGGAAAACCTTGTGAGAAAACCAGCATGTCCTAGAACCAGTTCCAGCAGTGGGAATATAGGCAGATTATTACCTCTGCACTACCTTATCCTAATCACAATCACATTATCCAAACACAATGTTCCATAATAATATTTTGCCCATGAACTTCACGACAAGTTATCTGAGATATATCACGGCAGTGGCACACCGTGACCCACCGTGGCCCATAAATAAACGATCACAACACGAAGTTATATTTGTCATTGTTTTGTCAAAGTCAATCGCACAAGTTCGAACAACTTCTCAGTTTTATTTGCGATACGCGTGACTTGGGCGCGGTGTGTTTGTTAGACTTTCGTATGAATCGTAGATTTTTCATTATAGTTATTTATGGTGTATCTGTTCATACACAAAATCTCTTAAGAGCCCTTTTACATTTTGTTACAATTTACTTAAAAAGGCATTTATAGAAAAAGTATTCTATTATTATGAAAGTATAGGATATTTGTGTAATGAAAAAAAAAATGTTCATTTTCTATATATTCAATAGGATTTACAAATTAAAGGTCCCAAATCATGAAATCAGGTTTCCGTGAGTTTTTGCTTAAACATATATGCATCGGGAGAATGATTATTACAAAATAAATAAGTAAGTTATCTAAAAAAGATTAGTAGAGTAGATTCGTCCTATTATTATTGAAGAAAAGAAAATAAACTATTTGAAACAAGTAATTGTTATTTCAAGCAACGAACTGAAAACATAATTTCAACGAGTAAAACTCGCAATTTCGTTTTTTTGGAACAGGCCTCTTACGGGGTCATTGTACTCATCATTATGATCAACTTTTACTTAAAAAAAAATCAACTGTTTCATATATTTTAACGTGTCACACTCAACGTGTCAACGTGACTCGTCAAAATGTATGGAACAGTTGTTTTTTTTTCGCGATTCAGGGTTTGGTCCCATAGTAAAAGTGGTTCATAATGATGAAAAGGTAGATACGCCTTAACAGATTTAATGTATCAACAGATACACCTTTTATAGATACTTTTATCTACAGATTCAGGTTCCTCACTCACACTCACTACAATGGAAAATAATTTAGAGTGTAGTGTAGTAGATGTTATATATCGGTTGATAATGAATACGCTACGATTCTTGATGAAAACTGGTTACCACCATCTCATAATTACTGTACATCACCAGTAGTAACTAGCTTGTGCAAGTTACGTAACTTTATCTGTGTAGTGTGTGCATAGACAGCTAAGCACACCCGTGGACAGGTATTTTCCATTCATAAGGAAAATGATAATAACCATCACAGTTTCAAGTACGTCCGTACCAAGAAAGAATTTGGAAACTCTTGTGATGATAGACATATTATTATCAGCGATCTAATGCCTTGCATCAAGTGGTAATGACGCATCTTATGTAAATTTTTATCATCACTTTCTGGTTTTGAGGAAAATGATTATCTCTATCATGTCTAGTGGTTGCAAGCGCAACTACTGAGCATGAGAATTTCTTAGTAGCAGCCAGGAATCTGGACTAGTGCCCTGTTAATGGCAATAAGCTGGCGAAATGTGAATGTACTATTAGGTACATATATCTCTGCATGGTTCTGTATGTTGTCGGACGTAAAGAATAGCACCATCCCATATCTTCCCGTGGGTGTCGTAAGAGGCGACTAAGGGACTTGTCAGAGAATGGGCAGCAGCGTTCTCTGTTCCTTTGTAACAACCGCACTGCGATCGCCAACCCGCCTGCCAAGCGTGGCGATTATGGCAAAAACCCCCCTTTGGGGAGGCCCATGTCCAGCAGTGGACGTCTTTCGGCTGAAATGATCTCTGCCTTCTCTCTTTCAGGGATTACAGGCGCGATAATATGTTTTTTCAGTTAATATGGTTTGAAAACACACAGCTAGTATACTTTTGCTTAACTTTAGTAGTTTTTTGTTGTTCTAGTCCCTAAAGAACGGAAGGTCTTAACAAAGTCACATTTTGTTTGCGATATCAACTCAGCCTCTCAAAAGCTGCGCCACTACACCTTGACCTACACCGTCTGCATTATAACCCAAACTATAAGGACATCAGCGGTAACAAAGATGGAAAAATGATGGTTTATGACTGATATAAATTACGGACAAGCCTACGTCAATCTTGTTGACTGTAGATGCCGAACAACAAAACGATTTGCAAGCGATTGTCTAGGCCATCTTATCTATGAAAATCTCAAGGCTACAACTAACATTTCAATCAATTAGCACAAAAATTTCGAGACGAAAAAGCCCTCCGAATCTCAGCTGACGAATAAAGGGCGACCAGTAATAGATGGCATCGTAACCCTCAAATGTGAACGGGATAAAAAATAAGTTGAAGTCGTTTCACATCGCCCGCATCTGGTGCTAATGTGTCCAACTTTTGATAAAGCCGTAGTGCCCAACGAATTGGTGCGTTGAATCACTTTCTCGTGTTCGGCTGCTAAATGATATTTCAAGGTTGAAAAGTAGTTTTTTGGTAATAGATGGACGTTTGTTTTGGTAATGGTTGTTTCAAAATTGTTCATATTTCTTTTATTGACTTTGATAATTATGTGATGAATCATTTTCATGATTATTGTGAATACGATTTCGTGTTAATTACGTACAAAACAAGAATCAGTGTAATATTAAAGTCTTATCTGTTGATGGATATTTAAATGGGTTTTAGTGTTTTTGTGTGTGATAATTCAACAGTGTGTAGTTACCGACTCTCATCACACTAAAGACTGTCGTGTTACTGCTAATATAAATGAAAGTAAATAAGCAGTTGACAATTAAATTTAATGAAGTAAAAAATACAATAATAAATATTAAAAAAGAATTCCTAACTAAAAGCACGCTCAACAGAATTTTGGATTTTACTGTACTTGATTGATCAGGGACAGGCTTAAGGTCTTGAAGTAGGTAGTGGAGAAATCAACTCCCAGAATAGGTTGCGGCGTCCTCAGGAAGAATGGCGTGTCTCCAGGGCTTTTAGAGCTCCTGGAATATAGGCGACGTCAGGAGTATGACGTGTCTCCAGGGCTTGTAGAGCTCCTGGAGTGTAAGCGTCCTCTGTGGTTCACGAGCACAGAGCGTTCATGATAAGAACGACACGAAGACCAGGTGTCCTATGCCAGGTGACTCTGGAGGCTCAGGTTCAGCAACCAATTTTATACTCCCGGGAATGAAGCTGGCGTCCCTTTTATATAAGAAATTTTCAGCGTTTTTCATAACAACTGTTTTATTTTCTTCTTTTTTAAATTTCTCGAATTCCAGTTTTTGAAAATCAAAAACTGTGATTGGCCTGTATTTAAAACAGCCTGTATTATTTAGTTCAAAACTTCCTAAAAGATTTCTGTGAGCGTGTTAATAAATTATATAAACTTAAAATAAGATACTGTTAACTAGTAAACAATAGTAATTCATAAAAGATTAAATTATTAGAGCTAACATATTAATAAAAATAAAAATAAATTACAGAAATCAAAGATGACCTTCTTAGTCCTAACTACTAAGAAAAACTATGACACAAAATTCGAGAAAAAGTAATTGACAGCTTGACAACTGACGTAATGTCAACCGAAAAGTAAACATTGAAAATTATTAGATTTTAAATTTAATTTCAGCATAATCAAAGATTATAAATAAATAAATAAATATCGCTGGACATTACACACAGCGCCATCTAGTGCCACACTAAGCAACAAGGCTTGTGTCGTGGACACCAGATAGTTGATATACTACATAGATACTTTTTGTTTGTAAATACATACTTATTATACATATAAACATCCATGACTCGGAAACGAAAAGAAAAAAAAAAAAAAAAAAAAAAATAAATAAATAAGAAAAAAAAAAAAATAATAAATCGAATAAGATCGATAGTATGACTGCCAACAAAAATAGTTGTCGCCGAGGCGCGACATAAGATGTAAAAGTAAATAATATAAACAATGAGTATGATTGATAGTAAAAGTGTAAGTACCTATAGCATTTACATACTATATTTCCTAAAAAGTATACAGTGTCTGAAACACGAAGATACTATATTTCCCCAACGACCTCGAGAAAATTTTTGGTCTAGAACAAAAATTTTGAAAGGTTAAAGTATAACAGCATTCACAAAACGTACATACTTCATTCAAACACACCGACATCTTACGAAGTTAGGTCAGGTAGGATTCACATTCAATGATCACTACTCAACCTGATATGTTAATAACTTTGAGGCTTATTTTCGGAGTTGTAATCCGCTCTCGTCTAAAACCCATTAATGAAAACATTTTTAACAAAGGCTTATTTTTAATGGAGTTGTTATCCGCTCCTAATCAACTTTAGTTGATAAACAACACCGCAGTCAGTAAACTCCGAGTTAACGTCAAGGCAGCTCCCGCAATGGTAGTCGGTAAGCTCCGAGTAAAACGTCAAGGGCAGTTCCTGCAGGATATGGTAGTAGTAAGCTCCGAGTTAACGTCAGGGCAGCTCCCGCAATAGTAGTCGGTATGCTCCGAGTAAACGTCAAGGGCAATAGCCTACTTGTCAACTGTTCCAAACGACTTTTAGAGTCAATAGTTAGAAACAAGAGTCCAACTAACTTGTAGAGTTAGTTGAAACGAAAATTAGATAATTTGTACATAAAAGCACATCATAGAGTTATCTGTTAAGGACAGATATGAAGAAAGATTGAAGTAATCTTATAATGGTTTAAAAACCGATGAATGAATTATAAAATAAATAGAGTTCTAATAAGCCGAAAAGAACTCTACACTAGAAGAGGGAAAGAAGAAAGAGATGAGTAATGAGTAAAATATGAAGAAAAAAATTATTTACATAATTACATACATTATATTTTAAAATCTTTTATATGCCATTTGGCTTGGTTGCCATTAGGATCCTCAAGTATATAAACTAACGGGGATAGTTTTTGCAATACAGTGGACTTCACATATTTTGGCGCTAGTTTTGCGCTGAAATAAATCCCAGCCTGACTATGAACATAGTTTCTTCGCCAGACTGTATCTCCTACGTTATATTCTTTAAAGGAACGACTTTCGTTATAACGAGAAGAGTTACGAGTATGAGCAATATAAAGGGCTATCTGAACTTTATCGAAAATTGCAGATAATAAACCTATGTTAGTAGCATAGATGTCTCTAGGTAGAAAAACGATTTCATCAAGGTTATTAGTTGGCGTATAAAGTGAGCCAGTAGTAACTGTCTCTCGTCCAAAGAGTAAAAAGTTAGGTGAGAAACCAGTGGTAGCATTAGTTGTGCTGTTCATAACGTATTGAACTTTAGGAAGGTGGATGTCCCAAGATCTATGGTCATCACCGACCAAAGATGACAAAGCTGTGATTATAGTACGATTGTATCTTTCAGTGGGATTAACTTGAGGGCAATAGTGAGGAGAGAAAAAAATGTGTGGGATGTTATATCTGCCCAGAAAGTTACGGAATTCATGGGATTGGAAGTAAGATCCATTATCCATAATAATAGTCTGAGGAACTCCATGAACAAGAAAAACTAAATTTTCTAAATTTGAAATGATGTTAGCACTAGTAGCCCGTTTTAGTGGAAAGATTAGGGAATATTTAGTAAAACAACAGTTAACTACTAAAATAAATTGATTTCTACGTCTAGTCATTGGTAAAGGACCCATTAGATCCAAAGAAATAGTTTGAAAAGGCCTGGAACAAATTTTTGGTTTACCCATAAGGCCAAAGGGAGAGTGATTTGCGTGTTTGTAAGTTAAGCAATTATCACAGATAGAAATTATTTTAGCGATATCTTTAAACATAGCTGGCCAGTAATATAGAAGTGATAATTTTTTATAAGTTTTAAAGATTCCTAGATGAGGATGATCTGAGGACCCATGGTTATCTTTGACAAGGGTTTCCCGGAGATCAGGATGAGGAACTTCTTTCCACGCGAAATCTTCAGTTAACGCGTAGGGAGATTGAGAATAGCGAAATAATTTATTTTCCCGAATAGTATAATTGGGATATTGATCAGGATTGTTACGACATTCCAAAAGCATTTTATTATAGTGTTCCAATGCTGGAGATACGGGTTGAGGATTAATAGGATTAACGCCAAGTGTACGTGTACGGGAGAGTAAATCAGGGACTAAGTTATCTTTACCTCTTTTGTGTTTCAGAATAAAATTAAAAGATGACAACCTAAGAGCCCACCGCGCGAGTCTACCAGATGGATTTGACAATTTTAGAAACCATTTAAGTGCCGCGTGATCTGTATAAACAGTGAATTGTTTACCATTATCGATATAACAACGCCAATGTTCTAAAGCTGAAATTACCGCAAGAGTTTCTCTTTCTGTAGTTGAGTAATTTCGTTCGTTTTTATTAAGAGATTTGCTCATATAAGCTATGACTACTTCTTTTTCATCTTTTATTTGTGTTAACATACCTCCGATGCCGAAATTAGAAGCATCGCAATGTACAGAGAAAGGGAGATCGTAGTCGGGACAAGCTAGTATAGGAGTAGTTACAAGAGCTTCTTTTAATGTATTAAAAGCCAGAGTAGCATCTTTATCCCAAATGAATTTAGGGGCATTTTTACCGGAAGAAGTTAATTTATTTAGTGGAGTTGCAATTGTGCTGAAGTTAGAAATAAAACGACGAAACCAACTACAAGTTCCAATAAATTTTCTCACTTCTTTACGAGTAGTGGGAGTAGGAAATTCGAGTATTGCTTAAATTTTAGCCGGATCTGAGCGTAAACCGTTTTCATCTACAATATATCCTAAGTATTTAAGTTCATTTTTAAAGAATTGACTTTTATCGAAGTTAATAGTCAATTTAGCAAAAGTTAATTTCTCAAGAACTTTAACTAGGTAAGAGATATGCTCTTCAAATGATTCAGAAATTATTATAATATCATCAAGGTAACAAAATACCTTATTATCAAATTCAGGAGTGAAAAGCATGTCCATAAGTCTTTGCTGTGTAGCTGGAGCATTAGTTAAACCAAAGGGCATAATAACAAAGCGATACATGCCTCGACCAGGGACATAAAAAGCTGTTTTATCTTTATCCGTTTCATCTTTCAAAGGAATCTCCCAAAATGCTTTAGCAATATCGATGCTTGAAAGAAATTTAGCGTTTTTAAGATTATCTAAAATTTCGTTAATAAATGGAAGACTGTACGCGTCTCTACGAGTAACTGAATTTAGTTTACGACTATCAACACAGAATCGCCATTCGCCATTCTTTTTAGGTGTAATGATAACCGGAGAAAGCCAAGGACTTTCGCATTTTTCAATAACGCCCCATTCTAACATTTTATCGACTTCTAAAATGAGAGCTCTCTGTTTTTCAGGAGAAAGACGATAACATCGTTGTTTAATTGGAAGAGTATCACCGGTATCGATATGATGACTTATAAGATGAGTACGACCGAGTATTCCTCTACTTTCAAAGGATATAGCTTTAAATCGTTTAATCATATCATCAGCAATAGTTTTTTGCTCTAAAGAGAGGTGATTATAAGGAAGTACTTGTTTAGTAGTTTCAGTAACCACTGAACATTTAGTTTTTGGCTTAAAAGCCGAAGAAAGTATGTGTGGAACAAGGTTAAACTTTTTCCAAAAGTCGACTCCCAAAATAATTGAAGGAGATATATTTGGAAATACGAAGGCTCGGATTAGATGAGTTTGATTATTGTATCTAATCGGAATGTTAATTGAGCCAAGAGATTTACTTTTATGATTACTGGCAGTAGTAATCGTCATTGAAAAAGACTTGGGTAACGTGAAGCCTAATTTTAAAATTTCTAGATGAGAGTTATTACCAAGTATTGTAATAGAACTACCGCTATCTAGTAAACCGGAAAATATTTTGTTATTGATAGAAATATCAATAAAAGGCCGATTAAAATCTTTTTCATTATCATATAGTAAAGTTATTTTGTAACAATGAAATAAATTTTTTAAAGTTTGTAACCAATCATGCCAGTCTGATTGATTAAAGTTTTTATTACCCAAGTCGTTGTTTAGTTTTTTTGAGTTGTTAGTTTTATTACAGTTAGGGCAATCGGTAAATTTAACATCTTTTAAACCACATCTATAACAAATTATTAATGTACGCGGTTGCGAGCAATTAGTTAATGTATGACCATTAGTGCGACAGCGTACACAAAAATCATTATAATTATGCTTATTAATTGTATTAACTTGAGGTTTATTGTTAAAACGATTAAAATTTGTTCTAGGAGGGAACGCGTTAGAGGTTGAGGGTTTTGATGTTAAATTAGATGATTTATAGTTAAATTCAACAGTTAGAGGATTATTTGTAGTTTCAGGTTCCCTGAAACGTTTTTCTTTGTCCAAAAATTCTTCATATTTTTGACAACATGAAATAAGCGCAAGGATTGAATTAATATTATTATTCGCGATATAAGGTGAATAGCATGGACGGATGTTACGGATAATAATTTGTAGTTTTTTAGTTTCCGATAATTTTTCCGATAGTCTGGAAAACATGCCAGTCAGTATGGAAATAAAAATAACTATAGGTTCATCCTTGCCTTGAGTTCGACTATTAATAGCCTCTAGTAATTTATAGTCATAGTCAAAACCGCTAAAGTCTGAAATCAAAGCTTCGCAAAGTTCGTTCCATGAAAACAAAGAATCACGTTTGAAACGGTACCAATGTAAAGCGTTATCGGTAAATAATTCGAACGCGTGATCTAATAATTTGTTTGATAAAATATTCCTAGAGATACTAAATTCCTGAATTTTCTGGATAAATGACCGTGGACAAGAACTCCCGTCGTATTTTATTCTTTTTAATTCGTTAAGAGAATTATTAGGAATTAAGTTTTGAGATTGAAATTGAATATCAGGAAGCATAGTATGAAACATTGTCTCATTGGGACTATTAGGAGTTGAAGAGGGAGGGTTAACTATTAGAGGTTGAGGGTTGATATCATTAGAAACAGTAGTTAAAGAGTTAAATTTTGATTCTAAGTTGAGAAATCTCTCTTTAGTTTGAGATAATCGATTTATCTCTGAGGAATCCGAATCTATATCAATCCTCTCTAGTCGATGAAATAAATGATTAATAAAAGTTTTAATTTTTTTTAATAGTCTAAGGTTTCCCTGTTCCAACGATAGTATTTTTGGTTCAATATAATTTAAAGTAGTGGTAAGTTCATCCAAATCGGTTTTAACTTCCAATATCGAGTCAACAATTTCTTCAGAGGGAGTACGAGGTGCGAGTTGAAGAATTTGTTTTTTAAGCTGTATAACAGTATCTTTAGGTTCTTCTAATCTTATTTTAATTTCGTATTCTAGCTCAGCTTTGTTTAGAAGTTCATAGGAAATATTTCTATCCATGATTAAGTAAAAGTTTAAGAGGACTCGGAAGTGTTAAAGAAGACTCAAGTGTTTTAGAGGACTCGTTTTAGAGGACTCAAGTTTTAGAAGACTCAAGTTTTAGAGGACTCAAGTTTTAGAGGACTCAAGTTTTAGAGGACTCGAGTTTTAGAGGACTCGAGTTTTAGAGGACTCAAGTTTTAGAGGACTCGAGTTTTAGAGGACTCGAGTTTTAGAGGTCTCGAGTTTTAGAGGTCTCGAGTTTTAGAGGACTCAAGTATCCGATAAAACTATAAGAAAAAACAAAAGAAAGCAAATTTTTAAGTTCCTACTACGATTCTATGACGTGCGTCGTATGTTGTATATGTGTATGTTAGTGAGTATTTTGTAAAAGGTATAATATAGATATATAGATTCGTATAAACGACCACAGGATATTGTCCTGCGGTTGTCGTGAAGTAACCAATCTCCAACCTTGGTAGTGCCCACCAGTGGGTTAACACAACCAAGAGGCCGAAAGGGTGCCAATTACCAGAGGTAAAAGGTATGTGTGTGGGGGTGTAGTGTAAATGTAAGTTTAGTACTGAAGAGTAGATTGATGAAGTGATGAAATTTGATGAAATAATAATTACCAAATTAGATTGCTTGTGTAAGTTTTTTTAGAATTTAGAGATGATTTTAGTTAGTGAGTCTTGATTTTACGTATGGGCGCCAAACTGTCGTGTTACTGCTAATATAAATGAAAGTAAATAAGCAGTTGACAATTAAATTTAATGAAGTAAAAAAATACAATAATAAATATTAAAAAAGAATTCCTAACTAAAAGCACGCTCAACAGAATTTTGGATTTTACTGTACTTGATTGATCAGGGACAGGCTTAAGGTCTTGAAGTAGGTAGTGGAGAAATCAACTCCCAGAATAGGTTGCGGCGTCCTCAGGAAGAATGGCGTGTCTCCAGGGCTTTTAGAGCTCCTGGAATATAGGCGACGTCAGGAGTATGACGTGTCTCCAGGGCTTGTAGAGCTCCTGGAGTGTAAGCGTCCTCTGTGGTTCACGAGCACAGAGCGTTCATGATAAGAACGACACGAAGACCAGGTGTCCTATGCCAGGTGACTCTGGAGGCTCAGGTTCAGCAACCAATTTTATACTCCCGGGAATGAAGCTGGCGTCCCTTTTATATAAGAAATTTTCAGCGTTTTTCATAACAACTGTTTTATTTTCTTCTTTTTTAAATTTCTCGAATTCCAGTTTTTGAAAATCAAAAACTGTGATTGGCCTGTATTTAAAACAGCCTGTATTATTTAGTTCAAAACTTCCTAAAAGATTTCTGTGAGCGTGTTAATAAATTATATAAACTTAAAATAAGATACTGTTAACTAGTAAACAATAGTAATTCATAAAAGATTAAATTATTAGAGCTAACATATTAATAAAATAAAAAATAAATTACAGAAATCAAAGATGACCTTCTTAGTCCTAACCACTAAGAAAAACTATGACACAAAATTCGAGAAAAAGTAATTGACAGCTTGACAACTGACGTAATGTCAACCGAAAAGTAAACATTGAAAATTATTAGATTTTAAATTTAATTTCAGCATAATCAAAGATTATAAATCGAATAAGATCGATAGTATGACTGCCAACAAAAATAGTTGTCGCCGAGGCGCGACATAAGATGTAAAAGTAAATAATATAAACAATGAGTATGATTGATAGTAAAAGTGTAAGTACCTATAGCATTTACATACTATATTTCCTAATAAGTATACAGTGTCTGAAACACGAAGATACTATAAGACCAAGGCAATTACATCCAATATTATGTAAAGTATTGTTGTCTATGCCTTCTGATGGATAAACGCAACACAAAAAAAAAATGGAAGGAAATGGTAATATAATCCCCAACGATTTAAGCCGAATTGTTATTCTTCCCTCTACGCTATCTGCATTACGGCAGGCCTCAACTATTCGTGACTTTCACCTGCAATCCCTCATGGAAGGAAATAACAGAAGAACTTATGCCTGGGCAAATAACTATTGACCGACATGACTTAGTTGCCCGCGTGTTTTGTTTAAAGGTCCACAAACTAATGAATGTTATTTCAAAGGGAAAAAAAGTATTTGGAAACGTCCAGTGCCACATGTATTGCCGTAGATTTCGAAAATGGACGGCGTGTTTTCTTTAATGAGCGTAATTTTCATCACCTCCTAAAACCACTTTAACCACCTTTTTCGAGTCCCCCGTTGTTATACATGGAACACCTCAAGAAGGGAGTGGAAACGCCCCGTTCTAGGTAAGCCTGTTGAAGATTGGCCTGGGGTAAAATCATCGGATGCTCTTGGTCGTGTATATATCGTCCATGTGACGAACTTGAACTTAAACATTGCAGGTAGAAGGGATGCATTTGGAAAAGCCATGCTTTTCTCATGACCAGCTATATGTAGCATGTTCGCGTGTGTGAATGCCCAGAATTTATACGTATTAGCGCCAAACAGGTGGACATACAACATTGTATATAGGATCGTCCTAGAATAATGTTCCGTTCTCCCATGACTGAAACGGCCATACAACAAACAGAGTACTACCCGAATTGATTGTCAAATTCTAAATTAACGCGAGCGAAGCCGCGGCCGAAAGCTAGAGAAACTATAAAACAAGTGCAAACGCTCTTTCTAACCTTCAAACAAAGAGATGAATCACTGCATTGGCAAGCATCACTGACTATCAAGCATCATTCACCGGTCGATAGCCCTTATCAACGTCTCGATAAAATGATTCACGGCCATATCATTATCTTTTTATCTCAAGTGCATCGCAGAAAGGAAAAAATATATAAATTCTTCAGCCGAACCTTCAAAAACATAGTTATAGATAACTTTGCTTAAACAAGACGTATTCATTACATAAAGAAGATGTCTCTAATTTCCAATGCGTTGTTAGTGTGTGTGTTGTGCGTGGCCCTGTATAACGCCGATGATTTGCAACTGGGGTCGGCAGTCAATGGACAGTTAGGGTACCAAGAAACTGTCAAGTTGAGCTCTATTCCTTTAACTTCAAGGGTCAAGAATGTGTTCTACAATTCGAATAACACTAAGATTATCAAGGTAAGTCTACTTGTGTTGTCTATCAATGTCAATCAATGTTCAAATCATTTTCTGATTTAGCAGAGGTAACGACCTCGTCTTAGAACTTGTAGTTCGAGGGTTGTAATCCAAGCAGACGCGTTTCTTTGTGTCATTAATTCAAACATCACTGGTTCTCTAAAATCGACGAATGCAAACACATTGAAGAAAACCAGCAAGTCCTACCTACCTATCGAAGACAAGTGACATACACAAACCAGTCCTGGGTCCGCGTTGTGGACTATGCCAAACTCTCTGTTCTAAAGAGGAGGCCTGTTTCCCAGCTGGGGGAACAATATAGGCTGATTTTGCTTTTGCAAACAAGATTGAAAATGTATGTGGAATTTTCAGTGACGCACACATCGTTAATTATTTTTTCGTATGCACACCCATTTTACTAATATCAATGGTTTTTGTTGCAGAGCATATCAGCAGTTGACATAGAAAAGTCGAAGGCCCAGCCGACAATCACGGCGGGAGGTGTCGGCTCATCCTTCGTGAACCTTCGCATAAAAGGCGAGAAGGGGAAGGCCCTCAGCTACCTGGTCCAAGTGTTTGTGTGATTGTACTAATGTTTATACCGGCAGAACACAAAATGATCAAATCGGCAAATTAAGACAGAAGAGAGGAATATGAATGTGTATTTTTATCTATGAGTTGCTGAGAGTATATAAAAGATGTTTGCCGGGCAGTCGTTGTTTTAATGATAACTAAGATAAAATATTTGAGGAAAATTCTTATTATCGACGCGATATCTTTATCATTTTCTTTGAGATATTGGAGACACCAATGCCGTTCGTCCATCTAATGTTGTACTTTCCAGAACTGCGTATTATACACAGTCTTTTGTTTAAAATCAATAAAATAAAATAAAAAAAACATAAATAGTAACATTCACATTCAAAAATATTATACCCGCAATAAGTTTAATGTCAAATTAAGTGACAATTAAACTTATTGCGGGCATTAACTTAATAATATCCTATCACCTTCCCTGACCACTTACGTGTACAGAAGATTAAAGCTAATAATAATATAAAGAATAAATAAATCCATTAAAACATACTCCTAAAGCTTATTAATCAGCAATAGAGCTTGATTTTTGGTATTTCCTGATAAAATGTTATTAATGAGAATGCTGATTAAAATTCCAATAAATAACAATATGGCGTCGTTTAATGAGTGCGTGTAAAGTATGCAAATGCCAGGTATATAGGACTACGCTCACATATTGGTCACCGGGCAGCGATGCGTGGCCCCAGCCCGGGAGCTGGGAGTTCAAAATATAGTTTTATTATTCTTCTTAGGCCCAGAACTGAGCTATTAGTTTGGCACTTTCGGTAGCGTCGATCAGTTTTACCTATTATTAACCCATGATCTGTCCATGAAGTAAACACAATAGTTAAACAATGGCGTCTCGACCAAATTGATCATTTGACAGATTTAATACAGTAAGCAGTATAATAGGTTAACAGAAGTTTGAACGATATAAGACCGTACTCTGTTTCCGGGACTCTGGGTACTACATTCAGGGAAAAATAAAAGTTTATTCATCACAAAGTAAAATAACACATGTGATATTCGGTGAGCCACAAACTGAACACAGCTTATTATCTTCTGGCTCTGGAGTGAAGAGTGATGATTTCAGATTTGAAATGATATTTTGATGTGGTGAATAATTATGGCATAATAGGCGCTGTTACAGCTTGAGGTTTATACCTGACTGAGATTTACCTGCTGACTATTCAAGCCAATGCTAAAATCTATTAGGTCTTGACAGGAGTAATTTTTTTTAGCCACAATTACAAAATTAAAACCGAATTCGAGCTATTGAATCATATCTGTTAAATAGAGCAAATAATACCAATTAAATCCCAGTTGGAAAAATAATATTTAAGTAAATATAACCAAGGAATGGACCTAACTTGTAGCAAGATCAGAAAACTTCCCAGCTAGCCAGCTGGCTCAGCCACAAAACTAGTATCAGTCTGGCAACGCCTCCAGTATTTACGGACATCATTAATTTCACTTACTGACTTAACTGCGGATAGGAAACAGCTGACTGAGTTTATGTTCTTTTATTTGTTGAGTGTCTGAATAAATTAATAGCTTAAGTGTTTATTGATGTAACGTTTTGACGTTCACTTTTCATAAACCTTTCCATTAGAGATAGTTTATTTTTCGTTTTACGCTTAGTTGAAAGTTCAAAGATTTTGAAGCTTTTGTTTTTGATAAAAACCGGCCAAGAGCGAGTCGGACTCGCGCACCGAACGTTCCGTACAAAGTTTTTAAAGGACAAACTTAACTTTGCTGTTCGATCCCTAGAAACGGCTATTGCAACAACCGCAAATAATAGGTTTGTAATAGTAAAATCGCTTTTATTATGTTATTAAACTACATATTTACGGTTTTCAGACTTTTGCCTTTACATGTTCTATAAGACCTTGCTTTTTGGTATTCGACCCAAAACCTATAGGGAACTTCCGGTTGACCTAGAATTGTCAATTTTGGTTAAAAGCAAGGTCTTACAGCACAAATAAAGTAAAGAAAAGAAAAGTCCAAAAATTAAAAAAAAGTTGAAAATTAAGGTAAATTTTGGCACATACAAGTTTTCGCGAAAATCTAAATTTGCCCACAACTTTTATCGTGTTGACTCAGGACCTTGATTTTTATACACATAATAGGGACTATAGACCTCAGTATCTGGCATAAATTTCAACTTACTAGGTCCACCCGTTCCTGAGAAAATTGGTGGTGACAGACAGACGGACAAGAAAGTGATCTTATAAGGGTTCCGTTTTTTCCTTTTGAGGTACGGAACCCTAAAAAACATCACGTATTTGTAACCCCCGAAAAGTTAGATGGAATGTTTACACCCACATTTCGCCAGTTTACAGAAAAGCATAAAATCGGATTTTTTATACTATTTAATATTACAAGCCCACGACGGATCATCTGATGTTTCATGGCTATGTCACTTAGGCTTTCGCAGTTGCATTGCCATCCTGGAGACAAAGCAACTATACCCTTCAAACCAGAACACAGGAACACTGCTTGACAGCAGAAATCGTTAAAGTAGCAGTACTGCTCAAGCTTCTTCACCAATAATTAATTCAACATTATTACTTAGGGTGAAAACTGAAAAGGCCGCTAGTAAACTCGGTAGTCTGTAGTTTCTTGGTAGATACTACAGAACCTAGTACTAATACTACAGTACCTAGTACTAATACTACAGTACCTTGTACTAATACTACAGTACAACTGAAAAGGCCGCTAGTAAACTCGGTAGTCTGTAGTTTCTTGGTAGATACTACAGAGCCTAGTACTAATACTCAGTACCTAGTACTAATACTACAGTACCTTGTACTAATACTACAGTACCTAGTACTAATACTGCAGTACCTAGTACTAATACTACAGTACCTAGTACTAATACTACAGTACCTAGTGCTAATATTACAGTACCTAGTACTAATAAATTATTCTACAAACCATTGTCCAGACCATCCAGCTCCCGTGCTAGCATGTTGACTCTGGCCCCGTTGAATATGCAGTGCACTGGGCGTGCCCTAAACTCTTGTAAGCCTTTGTTTGGGCCCGATATTGGATCCCGACGTTTATCGGCCACTTTGATACACTCCCTAAAATATTCATGTTGTTTATACGCGGGGCCGTGCGTTCGTTACCTATAGAGTGATGAGTTTTGTACCGAAGTCGGGTAGTTTGGAAGAATTGGGGATGTTGTAGGTAGAGAGTATCATTATAGAGGGTAGAGAGTATTTTTGGGATTGAAAAATGTACCATCATATATAGTTTGCTGATCCTCATCCTAAATGCAAGCGATCAAATACTTCTTGTCTTAAATCGATTGCTGCAGTCAGCAGAATTATATGAACTGGTTACCCTGCAGAGTTAAATGCCCTTAATAGGTAATTGTCTTTTTCTGTGTTGATTGGGCTAAAGGTCGCTAGACTAACGAAATCGTTGGCCTAGTCGTCGAAAACGTAACTGCTGAGCATGAAGTCCTGGATACGATTCCCAAGTCGGCCAAAGTGTTGCTAGATTTGCAATCAGGAATCTCTCAATAGCATCCAGGAGTCTAGTTTGTAGCCGATTGAAGACAATAGGCTTACCACTAATTACTTGGGACTTTCACCCCAACAAAATAAATAAATAAATTTTTATTTTTATATAATCTTAATTAAATTTATTTATAAAACTCTATAGGGTCTTCTCGTCTTTTTATTTTATCTTAACTTTTTAATTAAAAAATTAAATTCTACTATTTAACTAAGAGACAGTTTATATTTAAACATAACAGAAATGTAGTAGCTATAACCTTTCGGGTAATATAGGCGTGACGATCTGTCTTGATTTGACGTTGACGTCACTTTTTACCCTACAGGGTGCAGGAGTGTTACTATAATTATTATTGTCAAGCCTTTCTTAACCTACATTAGTTTTACCTAGCGAAGAAGTTCAAGACACATTGTAAACTTAAATTATTCCCATTACACAAAACTCGTACTCCATCCATACAACAACAAGTTAGTTTCCCAGTCAAGTCTTGGAGCTCGGGACGCGAACAAAGTGCGGTACTAGTCGGATGCGGCGACATTAGGTCGCAATCAAACGCTCGTTAACGCGCCGAGTAATTACTGTACCGGACCTCAGCGCTGACTAATATTCTCTAGTTTAGGTTTGGGACAGGTACAGTACAGGAATGTATGTACAGTGTTTGTATTCATTGGACAATAACATATCCTATATTCCTCAAAGGGTTAAGCAGATTTCTGCAAGGTACATCTGTACCGATAAGTGCAGGTGTACTAAGGTAGGTACATCTCTGCCTAACCCGTCTGCGGTCTCCGAAGAGTTGTTCATAGGTTTAGTACGCCAGTTATGTTTGTCACATGTAATAAAGCGAGTACCGATTACAAAACAGCACTGTTAAGGAAAAGTATTTTGACAATGGGTCCGGTCTTTTATAATAAAATACCTCATGGTTTTAAGGACTGTTCTTTAAACGTTTTTAAATCTAAGGTAACTGTACTACTTTTAGACAAATGTTACTACTCAGTGAAAGACTTTTTAAATGATATGAAATTAACCAGATTTTGATTGTTTTTAATTGCAAATTTGACCGTGTGACCATTTTGACTTATGTACCTGACTATAATATTATAAATTGACTTCACTTTAATATCTGTTTTGTTTTGTTGACATTGTTTTGATTTTATTAATATTTTAATTTATGTAATAATTTGCATGCCGTAAGGTAGACTGTAGCCGATCTCATTATTTATGTACAACATCTTAAACCTGTACCTACATTCATAGCAAATAAATATCTGATTCTGATTCTACCAAGCGTATATTGCCACTAACCAGGCGCAGATCCAGGCTCCAGAAAAATCCTAATTTAAATACCACGGAACACTTTTCCGACCTGGAAATTGAACCCGAGGCAACATCCTCAGCAGTAGTGCTGGAGACAGCATAGAGATAAGAGAAGGATCGATGATGATTGTCTCTAAGATATTGTCAGGAAATCATTAGACACTAATTAACAATGTTCTGGATATTTTATACCTTTTCCTCCATGTAATAAAGTCGTCTAATGAAGAGTAAAAATAATGAATAATCCAGATATTCCTCAACTAATTGGTCTCAAAGTCAAAGGACGTGATTATTATACAGAACAATGTCTACATTATTAGGAAACCTTATGAAAAGGCACATGATTTTAAGCGTAAAGTTAGTGACCAAGGTGAAATTGTGCAAACGTTGTCAGTTTAGTCTCGAGCATTCGGTTTACATATTATTCAAGTCCAATGTGTATGGAGCCGGAGGCACCTCCATCATTATATACGGGTGTAAAAATACTCTTATTGAAACCGAAAGCTACTTGGTTTTCCCGTTATTGCAATATTTTTAAGTATACCTGGGAACCTTGTAGTTACTAAGTTATGGGGGTACGATGTTCCAACTTTTTTTTTTAATATATAAGCTTTTAATGTTATAGCTTTAATATATAGCTTTAGTTTAAATACCCCTATGAGACCCCTATTCAATGCATTCCTCAGCATAATGTTTTGAGTACGTTACCTTACCGTTACTGTAAAACGTGAATTTTCACCCAAAAAAAAAGTCATTTCCCTGCAATAAATAATTATTGCGGAGAGCTGTTTAATTTGAATGCTGGGTTGACGGCTTCGTGAACCATCCTTACATCTTGCATATTTTAGTATTTTTACCGGCATCCACTTTAACACTATTACCTAATTTTTATTATGTTATGTAGCAAGAGCGTCTAAAGTAGAACGTATACACATTGTCTATGTCATTGTTTTAACTTTTCCCAACTGATATTATCCCTTAGTATAAACATAAAAGAGAGAGTAGTATCCACAAAGGTATTAGCCATGCATATTATATCTAAACAGCTATTAGTCACCGGTAGGGTTGCCGCTAGGAGAAACTTAGGAACTACTTTACAACTTAGGCCTTGCAGACCGACACTTTGCCGCTACGCTGTGTGGCTTTGAATAACTTATGTTGCTTCTAAAGTTTATCCCGTATTTTGGCTTATTTTTAATTCATTAAGAGGAATATCTGCCTAAAATGTTTTACGTTGATTTGATCGATGAGATCTTTAGTTTTTTTTACACTATGTGGCTTGTCTTTGGCCGCAACTCGACTGATGTGAACCGATGATGCGGCCTAGAATGGAGCACACTTGCCTTTAAGGCTACAAAAGCAATCGAACTGAGCTCGAAAAATTTAGCAATCATTCATACGGAAAAAGATTAAGTCAGTAGATTCTCAAAAAATTAGGTCTCGTTAATGTCATGCTTGTTATTGTCGATCTTATGGTTGAACTTCATCATAACAGATATTTCTGCTTACCCTAGTTCTTCCGTGCGAAGTATAATAATCTCCCACATAGTCGCACTAGCTGCAACATCCACAGCGAGACAATGCGTGACCAATTGTGATCGAGTGTGCGCGGAGTACCGATGACGAATAGCGAGCGACGGAAAAATGTGTGTCGAGAGGTTCTAGCGAGCAGCGTCTGTGTGTTGTGAGGTTCAGGCGTGCAGTGTCTGTGTGTGGTGATAGTCTGCGTCTAATTGAAAATACTTTAGCAATCGATTAATTTTCTTATGAGACTTTAATTCACGTTCAACGAGCGTATTAGTGAGCGCAGTGAGTACAATACTATATTGCTCTTACTTTAACTTACTGTTATTCGTTAATGATTTTCGTAACCTAAATTGACATACTTAGCGAAACAGTGCAGTGCGCAGTTAACTAAATATAATTCTGCAAAAAAACAGTTGTATTTATCATCTTGCAAGTAGGCCATTTGACTGATTGCTAGATTAAGCTGAATTCTACTGGCACAAAAAATAATCTAAACAACAACACAAAACATATACCAACACACGTTACACATTCAAGGCAACTCTTCAATACCGTAAGACTGGAGAGAACAGTTGGCAGTCTCGCGCGCAGTCACGTCCCTCTTTTACTGCCGCCTCAGCTGCTCGCGGCCAATCGCACAAAAAAACCCACTCATTTAATATTTCATCGGAGCTTCCATTTCATGAGGGAATCAATATATTTTAAATTCTAATTCTGTTCAATACTCAAAGAGTCTTTTACAGCGGCAATCGATTCCGTTGAATATAAAGTGGGCTGGTTACCGCTGGGCCGCGGTGATTCTGTTGTGGGGAATTTTAATGTTTCATTGTGTTTAGGTGCTCGCATGTGTCATGTTTTGGTCTGAAAGCGTTCTGTTTTTGTTTTTCGATCGATTGTGGTCTAAGCAGTGTTTGTTTTTGAGGGATTCAGGTGTTGCTGATGTTTTTGGTTTTCTTGTTTTAATGTTTGGCAAACTGGTATGCATAAGTTGCTCTGATGGATACTTCAGAAAAGTATCTGTCAATGTTTAGTGTCTAGAGCCGCGTCATCAATTTATCTGTACTGTGACCGAACCTCCAGTGGGAGTCAAAATTGCTCTTTTAGTTAATAGAATTGCATCAGAAAGGCTCTCATTTACGCTTGCAAAGTAGTAGCTACAAACACAATCATGCCTTTTTCTAATTTGATGGCGTATGGACATTAGCTGAGCCGCAATATTATTTTTGTCAGTTGGACAATCCAACTAAGAGTAAATGACAAGAATATATAGTCACAAAGTCAATCAAAAATTGCACTCTGTTGTTGCACAAAGGCCTCCCAGAAGTAGTGCCACGACACCCTGTCCTTAGTCTTCCGTAACCAGCTAGTCCGAGCCACCATTTTAAAAGACGTCGGAACTAACTAAAATAAAAATAGCATTACAACTAAACTAAAACCCAATTTATATATCAGTAACAAAGTCCAACAATTCAAACACTCGTATAGTGTTAAACATTACAGTAATCGCCGGGGGACAAATTGTTCATATTTTCACGAGAACACATTGCCCGGGAATATAACCGGATTGCCGGTAATGAGGATTGCGGCGCGCGTACATTAAGGACCAGTGGAACAGCGGCATTAACAATTATAATCCACGTTCAGTGCGCTTATAGTGTGATTAAGCACGCTTATGTTATTGCACATAGTAATAACTAAAGCTTTGTAGTATGTAGTTTGTAGATTAAATATACATACATAAACTCTCGGTTTTTTCCCATGAGGGTAGACAGAAACTACAGAACACCACCTACTACTATCCTTCCATACGCCTTTCGCCTCATCCACGTTCATACATTTGGTGTTCTGATCATACACGCACGCCGGTTGCGAGTATTATACTAGCACCTTAACTTTTTGGAGAACCTCACCAATAAGGTTAGTGTGTACACAGATTATAATATTCCACTGGTTTAGGTTTTTTTGATCGTTGCATACTATGCACTATGCCTTAACGGATTTCAATAAAATTTGGCACACAGTTAGGCCATGACCTGAGTTGGACGTGGAACATGACATCCTCGTAGTACTTTTCCCGGGTATAATTTTCGAAAGGCACAGGCAAAATATTGAGTGGTGTATCGCAGAGCTTTCCCTGAAGCCTTTGATCCAGATGCTCAATTAAAGTCTCTTGAGATCTTAAGAGGCATGCCTGTTACGCTATCCGGCTGTAACGAATATTGACATAATGGCTGACCAGTTTATCTGCTAGGTATGGCTAGATTACTAGCTATAGGATAAATCAATTCTGTTAAGTCCGTCAGTTAGATTATCGAAAAATATTGGATACGTTTTGTTTTATCAAATAATAAAAATTGACGGAGATAAAGTGTGTCAAAAATCATGAGTGGGGGCTTGTGACGTCATATTTGAGTAAGAATGTACTTAAATGTGAAGTCACACGACTTTTCGACGCACTGTATCGTCTTCATTTTTTGTTAACGTGAAAAAAGAAAAAATATGTATAAATGTCCAAATTATTTTGGAAATCTATCTGACTGACTAATTCGATTTTTTTTTGTTTTCTACCCTATTATTAAAGTTGGCTACCTTTTCCTAAGAGATTCAAAAGCACTCTCTTTTGACTCAATGATTGACCATTTCACGAGACATGGCCACGCCACTACGAAATCCGATGTTCAGCTTCATAAATTAATTTCATCACGAAAGAACCCATAATTCCTTTTAGCAAATAAAATATGAACGTTATAATCGATGGCACAATCAACAGAGCAGTGAAACGACTCGCCGCCAATTCGCCAACAGCGCTCACTTTATTCCATTCGAGTCTAGCTCGTCACTTTTATTCCGCACTTTGGCTTCCACCTCAATTCAGCCACTCTCGTCTTTCCCTGCATCTGAATTTACTGAATTATCATCACGTTCAAAATTCAGTTCTAAACTGACAAACTTAAGGTTCGAATTAGAGGGAGAGAAATTCTATCTGCAATGTTTTTACTTTTCATTGCGACGGAATATGATGCAGAAATGTAAGATGTAAGGACAATTGAGTGGGGGAGGGAGGGTGCGCGAATGTGTAGTGCGTCTTTGTCTCAAACGTGGTTTTTTTTTTTTTTCAAAACCAAGCTTCTCCTGCTCTTTTTGACGTCTGTTGGGAGGTTTCACAGATACTTCAGTGAGCTGCAATTTTGTGTAATTTCTGTTGCCTCGAGGCGGATATCTCGCGATCAGAATATTGTAGAATAATGAAGCGTTAAATAAAAGTCGTCGTTGCAGGCATTTTGTGGGTAGAGTAGTGTAGGAGCTCGCATCTTTATTTTTTTACATCTCTGGGGAGGGTCATATTTCTTGTTCTTATACGAAATGTATGTGGTAATGTGATATTTGTTTCAATTTATTTGCACAAATGTATTTCAAAATGAAATAATGTCCCACTGAGTACAGTAAAATAATGTGAATTTTAGAGACATAAAACTTAGGAGATGTTATTTCATATTTACTGAAAAGAGGTGTTTGTAGAAGAAAGCTTTTGAAAACTTAAAATTGACATTCAGTAAAATAGTTTTTTCTTATTGTACTTTATAAGCAACTTTCAAAATGTAATATTATGTTAATAGGTATTACAAATTGGGAATGAAAGGCTGTAAATAATACTGCGGTCTAAGTCCTTCTCATATTCTTCTTCGTGTTGCTAACACTACAGTATTTATATTTTGTTAGCCCAAAACTATGCCACCTCCACCGCGTCTTCAGTGGCAGGGCAGAGGTCTCACCGGGTGCATATTTTTGGACAAAGGGGCAGTATAGGAGGGGGAGCAAAGTTTGTGAGCTCCACGCATAAACCCCATACTTAAATAACTAATTACAAAATAAATTAAAATGCAAACCAACATAATTACGTGTCGAGTTTGGGTTGCATGATAATTTTCACACCTTTTTGCGGACGGGAAGGCGGATTTAGTATTTGCGGAAAAAACTAAATATTTTTGCATTACATTTTACTGCCATGCATTTCCACAAAGTAAAGCCTGAATCCAACTTACATTAGATGAAACTTGAAAAACAAATGAAATCTTCCCAAACCCAAGAACATAACCTACCCCAAACAACTCCACCTCCGCGCCTATCGTAGCTTATTTCATATTTCCTGACAAGACAATGGAAAATTTGACACCTGAATCTGAAACAATGTTTCGACGGCGCTCTCACGGCCCTCCAGGGATTTCAATATCGCTTCTCAGTAACAGCCGGGAGGCTCTGTCTTGCGATATGAAGCGAGACGAACCCTGTTTGTATGGCTTTCTGTGTTTAGTATGTTTACCCGTTCGTATATGTAATTATTGGAGTATGTTTTTTTGTTTGGTTCTTATGTACAGAGGAGTATGTTAATTTCTGTATATTGTGTTTTGTCATTACATTGATAATCTTGTTCGGGTTTTACTTTTAATGAGGATTGTATTTACTTTGTATGTACCTGTATTCTGATATCTTCTTCTCCTTCTATTTATGACGGTGATCTACTCAATTTTCGTGCGACAGTGCGACCAGTATGTCATGTCTGTTTGGGCCACTCTGTCGTTTGCCTTGTTCAATATATGAAAAATGCAAACGGTTACGGTTACGGTAACGGTGATTAACATCTTAAACCTTATAAAACAACAAGCAACAATACATATTGGTTAACGTAAAGCTTAATGAATGTAATATTTTTGAAGCCACACTAGATTGGAATATAATATTGAATCACATTTCAGTAAAATTCACAATCTTCCAAGCTCACATTTTTATTCCCACTTGTACCCAAAAAAACAAAAGCATCAGAAAATTCTAAAACAATTTTATGAACATAGAATAACATCTTTTGGAACATTCCTTTAAGAGACTAGACCACTTTATAGTATCATAAGTTGCGTGAACATATCTCCAAGTCGTTCGGGGATTAGTATTATATTGTGTTTGGGCCGAGGGCGCCGTAAACACAGGATTCGTCATCAAAACTTTATTTATTGCTTGTCTATTATTATTGCTTATGACTTCAGATTATTATGTTATTCCTTGAAACTGCTCCTTTGGGTGTTGACTTGTTAAGTTTGCTTGTTTTAGTTGTAAGTGCGGGTTGTCCTTGAAACGATTGAGATTTTTGATTTCTTAAACTATGATTGTCTGCCTTATTCGTATCTGCTATAGGACTACTGTCTTTTATTTTGGCTGTCTTAAAAATAAAGCCTTTAATGATCATAAATATTTGATCACACACTGTAGTATCACCAACGAGTTCTCGTACTGCCAAGACAAGGTTGTACATACCTATGACATATCTTTTTTTTAGAACTTTGTTATCTTTGTTAGACATATGTTTCTTTATACCACAAACATTTATACGTTAAAACCGATAAAATTAACCGGTTTGCAAGTTAAAAGACTTTATTTTTGTATTCCTGTCTCCCACAAAAAAATACTATTCAAACAAAATTTAAACTAAAGAGAAAGTTGGAACAAGTAGCAGTCTACCAGCAAGCGGCAGTTCAAAGGGGCTCTTCATATCGTATTTGCGCACGCACCGGGCGTACGAAACATAACTACCGAGCGTACGAAGCGTACGAAGCGTGGAGAGCGTGGAGAGCGTACGAAGCGTAACGTCTCCCAGCCTCCGTAATATTTAAACCAGCCTTCCAACGTTCTAAGTATTTATGTGTGTTTAGTGAAAATACATGGCTTGATTCCATTGCGTGTTTTTTTATTTGAAAAATAACATAACATGATGCTTGTATTCCCCATAGGGCTTCCCACCGACATTTTGCTAGTTATGTTGAAAATTCATGTAATAAAGGGTGTGTCTATTTCTATAAACCGGGCATGGGTTCAGGCTCCGGGCATCTACTGAGAAAATTATAATAGAAAAACTCAATAACACTTCACTCATTCTGGGAATCAAACCCAAGAACTCTTGCTCAGCTGAAGTGATTGTGGTCTGCCAAATAAAGATCATTAATATTATTATGATTTTTGCCTTGGCTATTAACCGTTAGACCATCTATCTCCATTATTGTTGTTCCAGGTATCATTTATTTCAAATTAAAACAAACATTCGTGACGTCTAACAATGCACCTCTAAATCTCCACTCAATTCGACAACATTACGTCGGACAAGTGCTAAGATTCCTCTTTGTTACCGACCACAATATACAAGCTCAAAGAAATTGTATGAAAGTATTTCCTTTGCGAGCCGGCCGCTTCTGAGCGCTCACGTGAAATTGTAAAATATTGCAAAACGCTATACCCGATGGTGGATTATTGCGGTAACGAGAAATTTCCAACTGACATCGTCGGCGGATGCACGTACACCGATCTCGATGCACTTAGTACTGGGAACTTTCCCCTTGGTATTAGAAGATCTTTTTATAAAACCAACTTCCAAACGGAAAAGAATTTTAGTACTCCCAAATAAAGTCGATAATCGTCTCAAACCGTCTGATCTTACTGTTTAAGTGACTTTCAACGAAAAGGATGTAAGATTTGCTTTGTAGACCGAGGAATTTGAACCTTATAAAGTTGAAATCTAATTTGATTTTGGAAATGAAATAGAGGAGTTTATATTCGAAAAGAATGAGAAAGAAACGATAGCATTTGTAGACTAAACTGCGGGATGGCAGGCAAGACTGAATGCGATGTAAGTAAAGGAATTCTTTTTATTTTTCAATTAAGTCTAATGAAATCTACGGCGCGGCACGTTGGTATAGCGGATGTTACAGCCCGATAGTTTGATTTAATAACTTTCCAATTTGTGAGATTCTTTATAGACTTTTATCGGAAGAATTTTTAATTATACTTTATGATTCTTCTACTATATTAAGTGATTGTTTCATGATATCTGTCTGTTGAAGATCTTCGTTATTTCCAATCAGTTTTATACGAGAAAATAGTTCTTGGTCTAGTTTTATTGTTACCGTATGATTTGAGGGTTCTTTTGTATCGAGCGGGATGCGACAAAGTTTCACAGAATTTATTTTTGAAGTAGATTTGTTCACTTTTAAGAATTCTATTGAATCTTGAGTATTTCTTTCGAGTGATTTGAGAGAGTATTTAAATCTTTTGATTTTGGTTTCGGTCCTTAATTTAGTTAATACTTCTAGGTCTTTCTCAAGCAAGATAAATATAAAATTCAGGCTTGGATTCAAATGGAATTATGTGTTTGTAATTTTAATGTGGTAGCAGCTACATCTGTCTTGAGTTCAAACATAATTGTGATTTTAGTGTTGTAGCTTTAAAACAAAAACATACATACACACAGTAAATTCCATTCATTATAAAGAGTAAATTCCCAGCATTTAACATTGTCATCACACATAAAGGCCTTCAACAAAGGAACTTGAGACGGTTTGCAGTTCAGTATTACCGCACTACTTATGTTCTCTATTCAACTCTTTTCTTTCATAAATTCAAGTTTTATTTTCCCTCACATTTTCAAGTACCTACTCCATATTATACTCCATAATATTAAAAAGTAGCTCGTAGCTAATACTATTAAATGTTATAAGTGGGGTATAAAAGGAGTAATTACTTGCTAGTGTTTACATTAGCTGTAAAAGTCGTGTTCATTTTGTTCGTTGGAAATGTTGTGAGAATTTAAAATGGTTGTAAGAAACAGCAATTCATATTTTCTGTACTTCCTCTAAAAAAATATAAGAAGTGAATTATTAGCCAATGTTGAGTTTTAATTTTTTTGTGGCAATCTTATCGTGAATTGACTTCAGTAGTAATGTATTTCAGTACATTATCTATCAACGTCCGGTGTCCGCAGCCTAGTCCGGAATCCAGTCCGTTCGGTTTGACAGCACCTTAACAAAATGATCTTACTAACAAAACTTTCCACAACTCATAAATTCCAATATTCATTCAACGACAAATATAACAAATCGCCACCATTAATCACTGATGTAATCACTGGCATACAAAGAAATATACCGTGAGTAAAATTGAAAGCAATACGTTAGGAAGTTTTCAGAGTGCAGAGCGGGTATGTGATTTGTCGCGGCCAATGGGCGAGACGAGATTAACTGCCGTCGCGCGCCGATAGATGGCAGTATCCACTGGCTAGTAAGACGTGGCGCGTTTGATGTATGTAATGATGGGATTAGGGTTCGATTGTGAGACGGCTGAAATAGGTACGTAAGGACTAATTGTATATTTTGTGTGTTAAGTAGAAGAGGCAGGTCATCACTGTATTTTGGCTTATATTTGGATTACTTTCATTATTATGCTCTCAAATCAAAGAGCCTAGCCAAGAGGCTATCGTTGTTATAGGATTTAGTATTTTACAAAATTGGCACACCTAATCTTTTTTAAGGTAACTTATATCAAAACTTACACTACGGATATCTTCCGTGATTATCAATGATGCTTAATTTAGTTAGTAACCTTGAAAGCTTCAAACAGTGTGCCACTTATATTAGACCTATGTCCCCATTTGACAGTCCTTATGAATTCAGCCCGGCGGAAGACATGATCATAGTTTTCCTTTTTTCAGAAGACTCCTCTCACGAACGACTAAAGTACAACTTTTACAGGCACTTATACCAGAGGAAAACTTCCACAGTCCTGCGAAGTTTTTCAAGCAACTCTTCGGAACTACTTTTCCTATTACCACGTTATCACAGACCCAGGTCATGTAGATAACACGGCGCGTCCCAGACCCGAATCTCCGCGAGGTAGGTAATCGAGGAAATGCGAACCGCTAAACTATCCCAAAGTTAACTTCATAAATCAATCGTCTGTTTCCTAAATCTCGTTTAAACTTGCTCTAAACCGTGCAGCGGCTTTAATCGCTGCAGGGATTAAGAAAATTAAATATTCTTGGTTATCTTGGAGTTCGTAGGTGCTGGACTTAAAACAACTTTGTCAAGTGCAGTGATATCAAAAAGGATAGTGATTAAACTACGATTGGGTGCTTTCTTTATTGTAGTTAATTAAATAACTCTTCTTACTTACAGAACATAAGTAAATCGTCATAACAGCAGCCTCTAGAGACGGCAATGGTAATAAAATTCAAAGCACTGAAAATACGTTGAACACACTTACTCCGTCTTAGACAACACAGCTTTGATTTGTTTTTGCATCTTTTGTATTGCAGAGCGCAAGTAAACGATGATACGCTTGGTTAGTATCAAAACTGTTGGCAATGCCGCTTCTAGCGACTGCCAAGGCATATCCGTGCTCTGTATTTCAGAAACTCAAAGTATACAATTACTTACCTATTTCAAAAAATCACTCATCATCAGCATAGCATTTATCAACTATGTTGGGGTCGGCTTCGGAGTCTAACCGGATGCAGCTGAATACCAGTATTTTATACGAAGCGACTACCTATCAGAACTCCACAACCCAGTTAGTAGTAGGTAATACGATATCCCTTGGTAAGACTCGATGTCAGACTTTCGGGCCACTGACTACTTGTAACGACTGTCAAAGATCTACAAATGCCAGCCGAGACCAACGGCTTAACATGTCATGGCTTTCCGAGGCACGAAAAAAACTCGGTACGTAATGCGAGGTCACCCATCCACGGACAAACCCAGGCAAGCGCAGCTTAACATGAAAATCGATCCGAGTGGCTGTTCTTATTTCGCCACAAGCTCCTCAAAAAGTCAGTATCATCAAAAATGTACACCAGTTGCATATCACCGCCTTTTAACTTCGACAATCTGTGTTATAAAAAAGGAGCACATCCCGCAAGTCTGCCTTTCGTTACGATTGAGTGAAGCGCTGAGTCGCGCGCCTTTCGGTTCGCCTCTCCTCGAAAGTGCCTTGTTATGTCAAAGGTTTTCGGTTCCCCAAACTACACTACACACAGATGGCTTATGATCATTTTGACTTCTGAAAGTTGTTCCTAAGGAGTGACTGAGTGAAAATATACGTAGGACATATAAAAGGCTGACATATGGTTATTGTCCATCTGCATCATCCAACTGCTGGGCAAGGATCTCTCGCATTGATTTCTAGTGTTTCTGATCCTGAGCTTATCACGACACGTCACGTCCCGATATCTTCTACCGGTCTACCAGGACATCTTCTGGCTGTCTCAGTGTTCCATATGTTCATATTGCGGCCCACAGCTAGCCAAGTCAAACGTCACCATTAAGGATATTTGAGCTATGTGTTGATATTTTAATATATGGATTAAGGTTATTACTAAAGGTTATTTTATGTAAATAAAACAACAATAAATACATTTGAGATCTTTTAAGCAACTGACTAAAAATAATATATAAAAAATACATAACTTACCCCACTTTTCCTCAACAAATCAGCTTATGAATACATATTATAAGGTTTCACATATGCATAAAATTGCAATATTCAGTATCCATTGCTGCGAACCCGTTGCAGGCACTTGCCATAAATCCTGCTAAGCGCGCAACGAAAGATATCGTGGCAAGTGAGACGATTAATTTGCAATTCGAACGACGCCAAGGATTTTTGCCCGGTGGGAGGTACTCTACTTTGGTACTTACTTAATTACGTACGACTTTAGTTTTACTTGCGTTTGGGATTGGGAATGTGGATTTCATAATTTGCTTTATTTGTTATAGAGCATTTAGTTGAATATAATGTACTTATTTATACATAGTGAAGAGTGGAAGACTATGTGGGAAACCTTTAACCAGCAGAGCAACCACTCCATGTAGAATACCGGTATTCAGCTGTATCTAGTAAGATTGGAATTGACCACAATACAGCTGTTGATGAAAGCTAGGCAGCTGCAGATGACGATAATGTAGTAATTTTCACGAAAATATCGTGAAGACATGGCGAATCATTTATTCGTATGGTGGTTATGACTATGATTACTTACTGTAATGTCATCAGAAAGTCGATAATTTGTAAATTTATAACATCATTGTATCAAAATGTAAATCAAATATCAATCCATTTTGATAAAATAACTACCTACTGATGTGATGTTCCAATAATAATTAACAAAAATGATTTCACATCAAAAATGGAAGCACGTAATAATTATATTCATTTCCGGGAAATTAATGTTGTTGTAACAGGATTATGCACTTGTTAAAATTAAATGTAAGTTTCCATTTTAACTGTTAACGTGAATCATCGAAACGTTTCATTATTTACATTGATTCAGTGTATCAGTAAAATTTTTGAATTACAAACATTTTAAAACGACTCACTCGTTTGTATATTGATATATTGAGATTTATACATTACCGTTCACTGAATATCGATTGTTAACCAAACCTTAACGATCGCATTATTCATACTACGGTTACATGCACGAAATAGCGCGTAGCGTCGGAGGCCGTAGCACAGCTACAGAGCTACAGAGCTACGTAGCCGCGTAGCATTTTCGTAGCAATCAAAATTCTGTACGTAGCGGGCCGATTTCGCATCGTTCAGTGGGCGCTAGCGGACGCAACTGAAATTAATTAGTACCAAAAGACACACTTTCAGACGCACTTTCGAATAACTTGTGCGAACTTGGGAAATGTTTGGTGTACTAAACACCTGTGCGGTAAACCTTTTGGAAATATAAGAGGAATATTTTGTTACTTAGGAATTTTTGGACAATATATGATGTGAAGTATTTGTATAGCATCTTTTGTATTTGACTTTTATTGTTTATAGCTGATGCCCGCGGCTTCACCCGCCCGCAAATTATATACTAAAACCTTCCACTTGAATCACTCTATCTATTAAAAAAAACCGGATCAAAATCCGTTGCGTAGTTTTGAAGATCTAAGCATACAAAGGGACAGACAGAATAGGCGACTTTGTTATATAATATGTAGTGATGACAAGCTCATAATACAATTAAACTGAAAAAGTATGTTTTAAATAGGAGATGCATCGTAACCTGTAGGTAGTCTGCTATAGGAAAATGACTTTCTGGTACAAAGAACAGATCAGCATTGACCATCACGTTTACTTACTACACGCGCACACAACATCAGTTGCAAAAAAGATTACCCCGCAATCCATAAAGGCTTATAAATAATTAATTTCCAATTACAATTTCACATCCCTTATTAACCTCAAATATAAACACACTTAACGGTCCGGTTATTGCCATAAATTGTAATAAAACGTTTAATAATGTATGGAATTTGTAAGGTCGGTGGGCAATTACGGGCTATAATTGGGTCAGTGAGAGTAGCCCGAGGCTAATAGCTTAGCCTAAATCAATTGAACATAGCTGATAATTGTGACGGAGCAAGACTTAATGGAATCTTTGCTAATTCAATATTCTTCAATTTGCATTCATCTTAAGTGTGAGAGCTTGGATTAATTTGTGAGGATCAAAGCGGGATTTTCGTTTTATTTACTTTTAGAAGAAGAAAATTATATTGAGTGTTCCTTTTTGATGGATGCTAACATATAACGTTATCTATAGGTAGTGATAAGAATGTGTGACCTTAAATAAATGCATAACCTTATGGAAAAATCATTGATGGACGTGATCCTGGTACACCACGTCGTCCCTGCCTCTATCCAATGTTACCTCGACCCATGGTTGGCGCAACACGCTTTCATCTTCCATTCTGTCATGTTCCTTGGTAAATAAATAAGTAGGTACAAACAAGCACCTACTCATATAATACCTCATTTCAATACATCATAAATAAATACTCACACAATCCACATCTCAACTTAAAACAACATAAACCCATCCACCCATAACCTCATTCACCCATCAACTCAACAGCGCAGTTCTTGACTTTAAAACAAAACCCATCTAATTTTCTCTTAGCTGTAAACCCATAAATCCACAATGGCGCCGCGGATCCGGATCCAAGATAGAAGAAACTGTAACGCGTTAACGTCCCGAAGTCCCGACAACAAAGAGGCATTCAAAACGATCTCCGTCTTAGTTAAGAGGCCGACACTCGAAACGCGTTCGTCAATGCACACTCGAGTTATTGCTTTCGAAACGAGCGCTTCCCTTTACTTGTACCAGAACACACCATTATACTGGCCACACAAATTCATCATAACCAGAATTTGCTACACATTGCTTGTTTTGTTAGAGTGACCAAAAATTGTTCTAGTATGTAGCAAGCAATGGATGGTGTGAATAGCAAAATGGTCGTGTTAAATGAAGCGTGCCGATCCCCCGATGCTCAGGCATCGTGAGAGGTGCACGGTGTAAGTGCAGGGATGCATTATGCAGTCGGCGAGTCGATGGTATTACTGCAGCCGGTAGGGGCACTGCGAGCATCATCGTAAACTTAGTTCAGCATCGCTAATGTTTAGAGATGGTTTAACCGACTGTTAGCAACTTTGACAGTGGGTTTAACTCGTATTGTGGAGGTTTGGACTGTATTGATTGTGGTGTCTAAATACGGAGTGTAGTTTGTATTAGAATAGTTGTTTTGTACCACCTAATGTTCCCAAGTATATTTGATAAGTCGGTGTTCTCTCAAGAACTAAGCGCATGTGTTAAAGGTTACTTTAGACAAAGTATTTTTGATTACAAATAGAAATTCAGTGTGTTACGAGGTAGTTTTACTTTTTATTTATTTCATATTTATTTACACGCGTACGTATGCACACACACAATACACACATTCACATTTATCTTTTAACGATCGATTAGGTAAAGAACTGTACTGTGGAAAAAACATTGTGTTTTCTTTTTACGACGGGAAGAAGTGACTGCATCGATAAAACCTAGAAAATATTCCCTATAGAAAATGCATTGTTACAAAGTCGTTGCAGTTATTTTCTTGTATTGCAGTAATAGATAAAGTCTTATTCAATGTCTGGCCATTACTTCCCAATGGCGTTTACAATCTGCGCGGGAAAATGAGCAGCTGTCACTGATTTGTACTTGCTTTTGTTTTTATTTGTAACATGCAAATGTGACCACGTTGCTTGCTTTGTTGTTGAGATTTTTCTTTAAATATTGTATGTGTGTGTATTGAGTTTAGTTGGTGATGGAGAAGTACTTCATTGATATGCAACCAGTTGAAGACAAACATGTAATTTTTATTGCTTAAATGATTTTGGCCTCAGCCGCGGTGCCCCTCCACGAGTAGTATTCCAACCCAGAGCGACACTTAACTTTTTTTGTTTTATTACCACAGCTGCTCTCAAAATGGTGAGTGAATCCAGAGGAAATCGGCATGTTTTCTTGCATTAAGACTGCATAGATGCCACCTAAAGAAATCCCGTGTCCCAGTAATATGAACAGGCTGCTTATGCTTTAACCGGTGAAATAATACATCTCTGCTTACCTTTTCGGGAAAATGGGGGCATGTTTTATTTGTACTTTCTATATTTGCCACTTTCAAACCCATCCAAAACTTGAACCAGCTGCAGCTGTACAATACCGTTTGCTGCACATTCTGTTAATCCATCAGCACCATGTTTCAAGCTCATTAAGCATTAAATTTAAACGCTGCTCCTACGGCATACATCACGGGTGTTTCGCTTGATGCGTTGCACCAATACTGCTCATTTGCTTGCGATAACTGGACGCGAGAGCAGTTAGTTGGATGGTGTACATTGCTGGCTAGATACAGAATAAGGTGTGGTAGATGTAATGCAGGTGTGATCCAGGATGGCATGAAAAAACGTAGCAAGATCCCGAAACGTTTTCAAGTTATTCTTACACTGACACAGTTAACTAAAATCATCATTAGGGTGCCACACCGTGAGAGGTCATCGTGTAAAAAGTTATGTTTTACGAAATATTCCGTCAGACCGGGCTATGTCCGGTGTCCGGAGCAGAGTCCGTAATTTATACGCAGTGGTTTAACCAAATCTAGAGGAATTATTATTAAAATATAGATCAAGTTGCACTAACAGATCATTCAATCATCTTCAGTAAAAAGGTTAAAGAGACTGTAAATGCTAATATTACTTTATGTTCGCAATGCATATTATCGTTCCAAAAACAAACAAACCAGACTACAAAACAGCAACGCATCACAAACTCAGTTACGTTGTAAGTACCGCTCGTATCTCTCGGTACGGCCATCAGGTAATGCCAGTGATTCACAGCGCGGTGGACGGCCGCGCTCCCGACTCATCAATATCGGAAAACGGCAGCGTTTGATACGGCGGCCGTTATTACACGATGTAGTGTGTCGGTGCCGATTCGATGCGATGGCGGTAATCTTTTGTTAAATGGTTGCTGGTTGCTTAATATCTGTGGATGGAATTGTGGGAACGGAATTGCACATCCTTTATCGTTCTTCTGGATTTTAATCATAGCTGTTAGTAGAGTTTAGTTTCACAAACAAGTTCATAAACAATACATAGTTCATAGTAATATGCAATCAAACAATACTAGTAATATGCAAATATAACGTTACTTTATTTTTTTGGGATAAAGTTCCAAAAATGGAATATAAATAAATTTGGCAGCACTAAGAAGTGTCATGTTGCAACATAATTAATAGTTATTTTTGATCGTGTTGTTTATGAAATGATGTATTAATAATGACGAAAACTACTGAATCACGACGTAGAAAAACATGAGTGGAATCAAAATGAACAGTGGAAAACTTCCAAAGTACAATGGAGTACGTAGTAAAAGTTCTTGTCTCGGAAACGGTCCATTACTTTAGGCAAACTAATTCATTTACTCCTAAGTATACTCGACTCATTAATACAGTATGTTGTGAATGTTGCAGTATCGTATGAATTTAGTGCGTCGTGATTATGACCAGACTAATCTGTTTAGGGCGCGCGAATTTGATAATTACGGTTTGCTCATATGATTTGGGTTCGTGGCTTAATTGCTATCGGCTTCGTTTTGCAGTTCACATACGAGTAGTTATTATAGCTGAGATTTGTGATTCGCTGAGTTTTTTGTCCTTATAGTTTGCCTAGCCGAAACCACTGCGACTTACGATTTATTAGGCCAAGGTTTAAACCTGTAAAAAAAAAATTCTCCTGTAAAAAATCTGAAGACATATGAGATATACCAATCCACACTGGGTCCTCATGGTGTATTACCGCATACTACGTCTCATAGAGAAGACACCTGAGTACCAGCAGTGGGAACATTATGGTCCGAGTATGCTAGTACTGTTGCAACAATTATTCAATTGTTTTAAGATTGAACAAAATTACTGGATACGCAATCAAATTAATCACGCATGCTCCATCTTTGAGACATCATCCCACCCGTGCTGACACGCTAAGTAAGGCCAACAATGAGCCAACAGGGCAGGTCAGGGGTGCCCAAACATCGGCACAGGTTAACCGCTCGGAGCATGCGCAGTGGGACCTCTGTATTACATTCTCATTAGTGTACTCGCTGATAATTATCTAGGTTTAGATATTATATTGGGTATTAATAAGGTCATTTGAATGTAGGAATTAATTGCATAGTTGGGTTTTAAAATGGAAAGATAATTATAATGATGGTGTATGGACTACTTTCACAAGTTGATATGCCTTTTTTTTTTTTTAGTATGGGAAATCATCAAATGACTTCTCCCGCTCTGGGCGGAGCAGGAGGGAGTGTCAGACTTTTACTGACTAAAACCCATCCATGTTCCTTCATCGCCCTTTTTGTTCCGGGGCCGCGGTATCTCTTTCGAATAGTCCTGCAGCTCCGGCAGGCTTCGGCCCTTGGACCCCTTCAATGTTGCTGACTCTCTTTGAGGCGCGCGTGGAACACGAACGCGCCGTCGACACTGCCTGTCGTCATGAGACGGATGGACGGCGAGCTAGCCCATAGCTCCCCGTCCACAGGCCCGCGCCTACGGTGGCCGGAAGCCACCACGTGGCCCCCGACGCCCGGGGCGTCTCCCGCGGCGACCGGGACGTGAGGATCTCTCCCTGTCCTGTTCCGCCACCTCCTTCGCTAGCATGACTGCTTCGCAGAAGGAGGTGACGGCGTCCCATTCCGTCTCGCTCCGGACCATGGATTGAACCAAGGCCGGGAGCGAGAGGTCGCCGCCGCCAATCGCCGCTATGAGGACACGGCGGTGCTCCGCCCAAGCGGGGCACACCTCCACAGTGTGCTCCACCGTGTCCTCCGGTCGATCCTCACAATGGTGACACCCGGGCGTTTCCTCCGGCCCGATTCGGTGCAGGAACTTACCGAAGCATCCGGGTCCGGTAAGAACCTGCGTCAGGCGGAAGGTGAGGACGCCGTGGCGTCTCTCCAGCCACTCCTCAAAGAGGGGACTTATCGCCACTATTGTGGCGTGCCCTGCACGGGGTTGCGATAGTCGCTCTCTCCATGTCGCCATGAGATCCCACCGGAAGTCCGTCCGCTGAGCGACAATTTGCCGCGGCAGCGGAGTTTCCCCCTGGCGTAGCGCCTCCGCGCGCCACTCATGTAGGCGCGCGAGGACTATCGCCTCCAGATCCCATGGCGGCAATCCGGCAAGGAGGTTTGCCGCCTCGCGGGAGATCGTGCAGTACCCCAGGACCAGCCTTACGGCTACCACCTTCTGAGGCACGTTCAAATGGACCGCACGACTCCCGCGTAGAGCCTTCGGCAGGAGGCGTTTGGCCCCCCCAGGTCGGGCAGGAGCCGCCTGAAGGCAGCCCCTGTGCGCTCCAGTTTGGGGGCCAAACGTCGGAAATGCTCCACGAAGTTCCACCGGCTATCGAGGACAAGTCCCAGGTACTTCAGCGTCGACTCGACGCCGATGGAAACCCCTCCTGCCATCACTGAGGATCCCGGAGGTGGCGTATTCCGAGGCCCATGAAAGCACATGGCCTCGGACTTGTGCAATGCCACCCCGAGACCCAGTTGCCGGATCCTCTCAACGACTATCGCAACCCCGCGTGTCATAACTTCGGCCGCCGCCTCGTGCGACCTCCCCTGTGCCAGCACCAGCGTGTCGTCAGCGTAGCAGACTACGCTGACACCGCTAGGGAGGTCGGCGCGCAGCACCCAGTCGTACCCGATATTCCACAAGGACGGCCCTAGAACCGATCCCTGTGGAACACCGCACGACATCTCTCGCCGGTTCCAGTCTCCGCTGCGACCGGGGTAAATGACGGCCCTATCCGTCAGGTAGTCCCCGACCACACGACGAAGGTAGGTCGGCACCCGGTGATACCATACCGGAGTGCCTCCCTTATGCAGCTCCAGGGCATGGAGTTGAAGGCGTTGGCGATGTCGAGAGACACCGCCAAGACAACCCCACCCCTGGACACCGAATCCTTCGTCGTGAGGGCCCTCACGCGTATGATGGCGTCCACCGTGGAGCGCCCCCTGCGGAAACCATATTGGTGTTCCGCATGGTCCGGCCCCGTCCCCGCAAGGTGCTCGGCGAGGCGGTTTGCAATGACTCTTTCAAAGAGCTTGCCCACCTCGTCGAGCAGCACCACGGGCCGGTAGGCGGACGGAGAGTCCGCCGGGCGCCCCGGCTTCCGGATGAGGACCAGCTTCCCCGTCTTCCAGCGAAGCGGGAACTGGCCCCTCTCCAAGCATGCGCTTAAGAACCCCTCCAGTCGGGGACCGAGAGCCTCCGAGGCCAGGACCCAGGCTTTGCCAGGCAAGCCGTCGGGTCCCGGGGCGGTATTTTTGGCACTGAGCCTGCGTACCGCCAAACTCAGTTCAACCCCGGTCACTTCCGGAGCGTCGTCGTCGTCACTTTCGTGGTCCGCTTCCAGCACCGCAGCCGGCGGAGCCATAGGCGGGGGCGGATGTTCCCCTCGCGAGGGGAACAGAGCGCTCACCACGTCCTCCACGAGCTGAGGCCGGAGACTCTGCGTCAGCGGGGGGGCCCAGGTGCGGAGTTTATCCCGCACCATCTTGTACGGGCGCCCCCACGGATCTCTGTCGAGAATCCCCAGCATCTCCTCGCGGGCCAGATCCCTGGCCCGACGCTAAAGACGTCAGCTCACGCGACCACCAGTACACCTGGCGCCGGGCGCTTCCTGGCCGAACTCGGGGCATTGCCACGTCACAGATGTCGGACATGGCCTCCAGGAACACTCGGGGCCTGTTGGCCCGGCGCGCTTGAGGTCTGGGTGGAGACGTCGAACCGGATGTACCGGTGGTCGGAATAGGTCTCCACCCCCTCCATTACACGCCAGTCAGCGACACGCGGTGACAGAGCGGGGCTAGCGAACGAAATGTCCACCACCGACTCGCCCCGCATCCTCACACACGTGGCGACAGAACCCCGGTTTAGGACGACCAGGCCCTTCTCCAGGGCCCAGTCCTCCACCATCCTTCCCCGCACGTCTGTGCAACGGGAACCCCAAGCCAAATTCTTGACGTTGAAGTCCCCGAGGACAAGCACGGGGAGGGAATGGTTTCCGACGACGACACTCAACTATGCGAGAGAGTTGTGGAACTCGGCGAGAGTTCGGCTCGGGGAGAAGTAGACTCCCACCACGACGATCTCCCCGAACCGGGCTGCTACGCACCCCCGACCCCTCCTGACACTTTCAAGGGTCGGGGTGCCGGCAGCGGCCGACGAAACTATGGTCACTGAGCCGCTCAGGTCCGCCACCCAGTCTTCCCTGGGCAGGACGAAATACGGCTCAGCGACCACAGCGATGTTGATCAACCACTGCGCCATGCTCTGGAGCAACAGATCCTGAGCACAGGCGCAGTGGTTGATGTTCGCTTGGAGGAAGCGAAGTGGAGCCGTTATTGGCATTCCATCGACGCTTCCTCCCTGGCCCCCTGCGAGGGCCCCTCTGTGGCGGCGGCAGAGGGAGCGGCAGCAGTGGCAGTTGCGGCTGCGGCGGTGGCGACGGTGGCGGTGGCAGCGGAGGCCCTACCCTTGCCTCGGGTGGCCTTGGTGGGTGGAGCGCAGGCCTTGCTCCCAGGGGCGGATCTGTATTTATGCTTTCGCGGTTGCACAACGACATGCTTTGCATGGTAGCATAGATGCAGGTCTACCTTACTGCCTCCCTCAGAGGCGGTAGGGTGGCGGGGTCTTGAGGGGGAGCGCTACGGTCGTGTAGATCCTCAAGGCAAGTCTGGTGTGTTCACCTTCACGTGGTTGCCGCCCTGTTCTTGGTCTAATTCCATAAGAAATAGACGCAACAAAAACCACCAGGCGCTTTCTGGGGGGGGGGGCGCATCGCACTTCGTATGATCGACTCCCGTCATGCGAGGTGCGGTGTGCGTTTCCCCTGCGTGCCCCTCTGAGCGTAGCAGAGGGCATGGCAGGGGAGTGGGGTCCTCCTTTTGCGAGGTTCTCGCAGAAGGAGGAGGCGGGGCGGCGCGGTGGGAGGATCGTGTTTGGAGGACATGATCCTCTCGCCGCGCCGCTCCGCGGGCGGAGAGGGGGGGAAGGGGCGTTTGTCCTCCCTCCTCACGGTGACGGGCGGGCGACAGGCGCGGAGGTGCCTCCGCCCGCATTGCACCCGTCACCCCGCGGGGGACTGGGCCTCCCGCTTCCCGGCGTGCGTGCGTGAACACCATGCTGGGGAGCGAGTAGAGGAGGCCTGGTCAGAGGTAGCCTCCTTTTGCGAGGTTCTCGCAGAGGGAGGAGGCGGGGCGGCGCGGTGGGAGGATCATGCTCGGAACATGATCCTCTCGCCGCACCGCTCCGTGGGCGGTGAGGGGGGGAAGGGGCGTTTGCCCTCCCTCCTCACGGTGACGGGCGGGCGACAGGCACGGAGGTGCCTCCGCCCGCATTGCACCCGTCACCTCGCGGGCGACTGGGCCTCCCGCTTCCCGGCGTGCGTTGGCGGACGCCATGCTGGGGAGCGCGGAGGCCTGGTCAGCGGTAGCCTCCTTTTGCGATTTCGCAAAAAAAAAAAAAAAGGCCTTGCTCCCAGCCCGGTGATCGGCCGGCTTGCCAGCCGCCGCACATGCGTCGCAGTGCGGCGTGGCACAGCACCCTGCGGACTGATGACCGGGCTGACTGCAGCGGAAACATAGCCCGCTGCGGTCAACCTCCGAGGCGCACCGGACTGACACGTGGTGTCTCACGTGGCAGCGGTAGCACCTCAGAGGTCTGGGGTCTGGGCTTAACCTGCGCTAAAACCCAGCCCACCAGTAGCCTTCGGCCCTCCACTATTGTTTTAGCCGCTGCCACAGGGCAGCATACCGTGACGGTATGCATACCCGTAGGGCCCGGCCGTAGGGTGCCTGCCCTGACCTGATCAGCAGGACACCCACCGGCGGCCACCACCTCCTCTTTGGTCACCGAGTCGTCCAGACCCAAGATGCGCAGGTCTGCGCATCTGACGGGCCTGGACACTCGGGCCTCGTCCACGTTTAGGGACGCTCTGAGCTTTTCAGCTAGAGCGTCAGCGGACGGGCCGCTGGCTTCCCCGGGGATCTCGGGCATACGAGCCCCCGTCGCCGTGACCTTAAGCCGGAGGCCCCCGGTGATCCCGAGCTCCCCGAGGTCCACCGCCTCCTTTGCCTTCGCCAGCAGGTCGCGATATGACAAGCCCCTCTTTTCCGCGTCCGGCTGTCGTGTAATCACTACAGCCGCGGTCTTCGGGGCGCGGAGCCTGGCCGTGCTCTTTCGCGCCCTGAACTGGCGCTGCCGCTCCTGATCCCGGGCCTTTTTGGCCACCTTCCGCCCCTTTTCCTTTTCCCCGACCACCTGCCATCCGGCTTCCGCCGCGGGAGGTGTAGGGGGCTGCTGGGTGGGCAGTGGCGGTGGCGGCGGCTGACGTGCCACCGGCGCTGGCCCACTCGTCACTGGCACCGGCGGCTGCACAGTCACCGCCTGTGCAGCCGCCTTGCCCTTCCTCCCCTTGGGCGCCTTCTTAGCCGGCGCCGGTTTCGCCGGAGCCGGCTTTGGGGGAGGGGCCACCACTGCTGTGCCGGAGGGACAGCCCGGCAGACGGCCCCGGTCTGGGTGCGGCAGCCGTAGCCGCCGCGTACGAGGCCGCCTTCGGGCCCGTGGCCGCCTTGCTTGCCGCCAGGGGGGGGGGCGTAAAACGATTCCCTCCAGGACGGAAAACCATGCCTGGAAGGAGGCCAGCTCCTGGCGAACCAGGTTCAAGACCTGGTTCGCCACCGGCTCAGGCTGGCTCTGCCGCTGCTGCGGACCCCCCTTCTGAGGCGCCACGCGGGAGCTAGGCTCACGCAGACTGGCCAAGTCTGCTTGGAGCCTAGCGTTCTCCTTTCGGAGAGCCTCCGTGGCGGCCGTCAGGCGGGCCACCTCCACCCGCAATTTGGCCACCTCCTCTCCGTCTATCGGAGGAGGAGGAGGAGGAGGAGGAGGTTCCCCGAAGTTTGCCTCCGCTGCCGCCATAATGGAGGCGGAAGCCCGGGTATGGCCTGAGTTTAGAAGAGGTCTTCTACTTCAAGGCCACTCCCCTTATAGCGGCTTCCACCTCCTTTGCGAACCTGGCCTTACGCTCCGCCTCGGAGCTGCCAGGTTCACCCGCCTCTTCGCCAGACTCAAGAGCAATGCCCGGGTGGCGCCCCACTTCGGCCAGTCTGGCCGACCTTTCGGAGGCAGAGAGGCCCACCCTCTTGCCGCGGATTCCCCCGCGCCTGCTAGTGGGGATCTTCCAGGCCGAGGCCAACTCTCCCTCCGATGACGACGCTTGGTCGTCCTCCTTCCTGGACCGCTTGCGGAAGAACTTGCTGTTCTCCCCTGCGGTCCCGGCCCTCTCGCGGCGGGAGCTCACTGAGCCTCCCCCGCTCACCTCGCTGGATGCTACGTCGGACTCCGACCCCACATCCCTCCTCTCCTCTTCGTTGCCGTTGCCGGCGGGGTTGGTTTTGGTTTTTGAACTTTCCATATTTGAACCCACGAGTATGGGGGAAATAAACTCCTAACTAGGCAGAGTACCCCCCGTACCAAGTAGGGCAGATTCTGAGTATTTATTACTCGCCAGGGGGTCTGCAGGTGGCGCTCTACGGTGGACGCCATCATGCGCGTGAGGGCCCTCACGACGGGGGATGCGGTGTCCCGGGGTGGGGTTGTCTTGGCGGTGTCTCTCGACATCGCCAATGCCTTCAACTCCATGCCCTGGAGCTGCATAAGGGAGGCACTCCGGTATCACCGGGTGCCGACCTACCTCCGTCGTGTGGTCGGGGACTACCTGGCGGACAGGTACGTCATCTACCCCGGTCGCAGCGGAGACTGGAACCGGCGAGAGATGTCGTGCGGTGTTCCGCAGGGATCGGTTCTAGGGCCGTCCTTGTGGAACATCGGGTACGACTGGGTGCTGCGCGCCGACCTCCCTAGCGGCGTCAGCGTGGTCTGCTATGCGGACGACACGCTGGTGCTCGCACAGGGGGGGTCGCACGAGGCGGCGGCCGAAGTTATGACACGCGGGGTTGCGATAGTCGTTGAGAGGATCCGGCAACTGGGTCTCGAGGTGGCATTGCACAAGTCCGAGGCCATGTGCTTTCATGGGCCTCGGAACGCGCCACCTCCGGGATCCGCAGTGATGGCAGGAGGGGTTTCCATCGGCGTCGAGTCGACGCTGAAGTACCTGGGACTTGTCCTCGACAGCCGGTGGAACTTCGTGGAGCACTTCCGACGTTTGGCCCCCAAACTGGAGCGGACAGGGGCTGCCTTCAGGCGGCTCCTGCCCAACCTGGGGGGGCCGAACGCCTCCTGCCGGAGGCTCTACGCGGGAGTCGTGCGGTCCATGGCCCTTTACGGGGCCCCGGTGTGGGCACGTTCATTAAAGCGGCGTGCCGCCCACCACTTGAACGTGCCCCAGAAGGTGGTAGCCGTAAGACGCCGGGGGGAAACTCCGCTGCCGCGGCAAATTGTCGCTCAGCGGACGGACTTCCGGCGGGATCTCATGGCGACATGGAGAGAGCGACTATCGCAACCCCGTGCAGGGCACGCCACAATAGTGGCGATAAGTCCCCTCTTTGAGGAGTGGCTGGAGAGACGCCACGGCGTCCTCACCTTCCGCCTGACGCAGGTTCTTACCGGACATGGATGCTTCGGTAAGTTCCTGCACCGAATCGGGCGGGAGGAGACGCCCGGGTGTCACCATTGTGAGGATCGACCGGAGGACACGGTGGAGCACACGGTGGAGGTGTGCCCCGCTTGGGCGGAGCACCGCCGTGTCCTCGTAACGGCGATTGGCGGCGGCGACCTCTCGCTCCCGGCCTTGGTTCAATCCATGGTCCGGAGCGAGACGGAATGGGACGCCGTCACCTCCTTCTGCGAAGCAGTCATGCTAGCGAAGGAGGTGGCGGAACAGGACAGGGAGAGATCCTCACGTCCCGGCCGCCGCGGGAGACGCCCCGGGCGTCGGGGGCCACGTGGTGGCTTCCGGCCACCGTAGGCGCGGGCCTGTGGACGGGGAGCTATGGGCTAGCTCGCCGTCCGTTCGTCTCATGACGACAGGCCGTGTCGACGGCGCGTTCGTGTTCCACGCGCGCCTCAAAGAGAGTCAGCAATAGTGAAGGGGTCCGCAAGGACCGAAGCCTACCGGGGCTGCGGGACTATTCGAAAGAGATACCGTGGCCCCGGAACACAAAGGGCGATGAAGGAACATGGATGGGTTTTAGTCAGTAAAAGTCTGACACTCCCTCCTGCTCAGCCCAGAGCGGGAGAAGTCATTTGATGATTTCCCATCCGAAAAAAAAAAAAAAAAAAAAAAAAAAAAGGGGGTCTGCAGGTACCCTGGCGAGGAGCGTACTAGCGACTGATTCGTTCTCTGGAACACCCGTCAGCCATACATCCCCTCGCGGTGCGTCGCCGCTTGGGATTCGGGGTAACTTTTTATAGAGGTTGTCTACCTCGCGGTCCGGGCGGTTAAGCCAAGACCCTCGGTCCCTGTCGAAGCCGCGAGACTTGATCCACGACACTTCGACGGTGGGATTACGAGACGAGAGGTGACAGAGGAGGACGATCCTTCTCTGTCTGCTCGGAGGCAGGGTAAGTGCACACCGAGCCCGCCCTCACTACTCTGCTAGGCCCTCTGCTAAACAGAGGGCACGCAAAGGAACGCACCTTTGGTCCGGGTCGGACCCCACCCATGTCAGAATAATTGGCCGCGGCAGTACCACTCCCCGAGGGATAAGAGGAAATTCTCATTTCCCCCCATTCCCCGGAGAAGGATACTGCCGCGCCCGGGGTGCACCGGCCCTGCAGCTGCTCTTCCCTGCAGACGTATCGAGAGGGACGAGCAGCCGCCGGACACACGTGGAGGACTTCTGACTTCGCACCCCAAGTTATTATGCCTTGTGTCTGTGACTGAAGCTCGGCTCATAAATTGCTTCTTATGGTCTAATTGAAATAAATGCTTCGAGTTTGAGTTTGTTTGTATGATATGTATGGTCTGCCTCATTGGTCCAGTGATGATAAGCGCTACTGGTGAAAATCAAGTCACAATGTGACAATTCGATCCTCAGGACGGAAAGAGTTTTCGGGGTTTTTTGATCAATATCTAGGTAGATCGTTTTAGTGAAAAAAAAACTTTTTTGCAAAAAAAGAACCGACTTCAAAAAAAAACAAAAAAGTAAAAAATAACTTTAGCTTCAGAAGTCGGTGACCTTTTTTTGATTGATTTAGTTTTTTTGTCACCGACTTCTGAAGCTAAAGTTTTTATTTTTCACTTTTTAGTGGTTCACATCTGCTTACCCCTTCACAGCGTACCGGCGTGATGTTATGTTATGAACTGGTGTAAAAAATAGACTGACATGAGATTTCAGCAAACCCAGTCCATTTGCTATAATTCATTGAGGAGTTCCGTTACCTATCTCAGAAGTTCTTAATCAGATCTTCACCAAATTGAAATGGGACCACACCGAGAAAGTACTCTTTCAAAAACTACCCAAATCGCTTCAAGTTTGCCTGTGAAATTTGAAGAGTTCTCTCTATTTCTCCAGGATCCCATCACTAGATCCTGACTTGATGATCATGGGACCACCTGGAAGGACCAAATCGGTCCAGCCATCTTCGAGTAATCGGGGAACATACATAAAAAAAAAAGGTTCCGACGAATTGAGAACCTTCTCCTTTTTGAAGTCGGTTAACAAAGGATGAAAACAAGTAATCACAAGTCTAGTACATTTAGCAGCCGTTTTCAAGACTCTACAATCATAGTATAATAAATATGTAGATCGATTTCCACTCGTACCGTACAATGTCAGCACAGCCTGAGGCAATCATAACTTAAATCAATTAAACGTTATTATTGACATAACAACAGTTATAAAATACGAAATTGGTTTCATTGCTCGAAATAGAGAAACGCCTACACTGAGCTTAAATGTAACCTAACGATAGACGTAATAATAATTATGTAATTGATTACCTACTGCTATTGGCAATACCTTGTAAATTAATTTTCGCTACCAGCTAAATATTCGTCGATTTAATGGTAAGTCAATGTTACTTTAGTGATCTAGATGTTTGGCTGCTGGCCGAGGTAAACGGTGATCGCTTTCGAAGAGTTTTGTATTTCTCAGACGACTTAAAACAAAGTTGCCATGATTTTTACTTCTTCACCGTCGTTATCGCTGAGAGAATGTAATTTTGGTAATTTTAATGAAGACAAAAGACAACCAAACCGCACTGAGTCCGTTTCGCTGATTAAAGCCAACTCCTTATAGTTCCTACAGAGGGAATGCCTAGGAATATGTCAATCCTGGTAAAAGTTGCTGAAGGAACACGTAACTCTTTGATTGCAATATCGCTCATTAAATTCAAAACGGCCACATTCCAAAAACTTCATTTTTTACAGGAGAGCGTTTTGAAGTTTTGGCCGTCGTTTTTTCGTATTATTTTTTCAATCATATTTTATAAATACATGTGGGATATATCATTCGATGCGTATTTATACCGTTATTTACCTATAGTATATTTTTTACTGTAACTTTCACCCAGAAACATACAAAGTCAAATAAGTCCCTATTGTATATAAAAATGGTCAAAATGTCATATGAATTTATTAGATGAAAGGCCACAATTCATACAAAAAATAAGTTTAATTTAAAATTTTACGTCGCAGTTTTGTTAAATATTTAAAAAAAACATGAAATAAAGAATCACACACTTGTGTTACATCAAAAAAACCATACAAACATGCAAAATGAATCACAAGAAATGATAAAATTGAAAAAAAAAAACATGTTGAATCTAAAAAGTAATAGTTTTCATAGTGAAAACGCTATTTCGGACACTCTGTAAGTCTAGTTTGTGATGTTATTAACGTTTCAAAGAAATAAATCAATAAAGGTAAAGGACTATGTATCATTAAAAGAACTAATAAAAAGACTGCAAAACAGGCAACATGTTAAAATTCTTACACACAGTTGACCAATTTTGATACGTTTTATGCAATAAAAACGATTTTGATTTTTTTCGGAATGTGGCCCTTTTGAATTTAATGAGCGATATTATCATTTTAATATCAATAAGAGGATCAACATGTCTCACTAGCCACTTGGACCTTGAGAAAAGTGAATGTATATATGTATAGCCTGTCTTTAATGAAAAGCAATCGAATCATTAATCTCGTTACCAAACCTTAAACTAAGAGTTAAAGATAGTAATTATTCAGGATAAATGTAAGTGTATCATTCAATTTAAGTAGGTGTAGGCCCTGTATAGCTAGTTGTACAAGTTCAATATTAATCAAGTCGTCTCAATCATACTAAGTGATTTACTATCTAAAATCGTTAGATTAATCTCGCGCTAACTAATCCAGTCGCTTAATTACGCTTCTACAGAATGTAGAACGAGGGATGTGTAGAGATGTAACTGCTTCATAGAACTATGTATTTGGTTTGGGAATATTATTAGGAATTTGGAAAATTCTGGCAAGCTTTAAGTTATAAATAGAAGGTGCGCCAGTTATTACACGAAACCACTCGTACACGCGTTCGGGCCGTACAGCGGTTCTCACGTCACATTAATTTGTGTGAAATGCGTTGATGCCTGATACAAGACACCACCCGACGGCGCGGACGAACAGCGTTCACGAACTCTCCGCGCGGCGCAATGATTTCACCGGCTCCTCACGACCGCGCGGACGAACGGTAACGGTATGTAAACGTACAATTTTGTTGGTGACCATAGATTGCCGCATTAATATCTCGCGCACGCATAAACATAAACTCACGCCTTTTCCCATAGGGGTATACAGAAACTACAGGACATGATCGTTACATCCTCTTTTTGCTTCACCTACGTTCATACATTTGGTCATTCACGGTGACACAATCCTATTTTAATCGCCTTAGTTTGAAATAGGATTGTAAAGCAAAACGAGTATGTAACAATCATGTTCTGTAGTTTCTGTATACCCCTATGGGAAAAGGCGTGAATTTATGTTTATGCGTGCGCGAGATATTAATGCGGCAATCTATGGTCACCAATAAAATTGTACGTTTAGGAATAAATAACCCAGTAAATTATAGCTAACAAAATGTAATATCATCTTCATTCTTCAATCATGTTCGGAATAGAATAGTTAGTGCGGCGCTCTCAACTTCTACCTAGTTATCAAGAGTTAAATATTTAAATAGCGGAAATATCCTGGATGAGCTTGACACAAGAACGAGGAGCTCGCCACAAGCAAAGAGAGGCCTATACCCAGCGGTGGGTGAAGTGGCGCTGTGGATGATGGTGGTGGAGGTTGCAAGTTTACACATTAGAAATAAAATCCCTTTGGTCAGCTACAATCTAGTTGGATCCTAAGTCAAAATGATTAAAGTTGTTGCACGTCTAATAGCCTCTAAGTCTACACAGGTATCAATCAAGTACAGTGTACGATAGAATCGGTAAATACATAATTATAGTTTTCAAATAACGCCACTGAGCTATCGAATATATCAGTGGTACGAAGCTGAACAAGTTAAATAAAAGCTTGTGCTAGATAGGAATAGTTCGCTTGGAGTATCGTAATTAGGATTAGGTACTCTAGTTTTTTGTTTATGTATATAAGATCGAGATACATGGTATACAAGTAGGGTTGACCATTGGCATCAGTCTAACATTTTACCGTGCATCACTGAATTTCAAAATATTCATAAAGTTTCTAATGCTCATTTTAACTAACACATATTATTGACTTCTGAATCAAAGAGTAAATATTATTTTACTGTTGGTTCTTTTTAATCTCGACGCTAAACCGAGCATAAAAAAATCCAGTAGTGCGTTTTTTTATTTTTTGAGACGGTCATAAGATTCTTAATTTAATGATTGGTTGAATATAATGATTTAAAAGTAAGAAAGTTAAACATACCTCTTAGCACAACACTCATGATGACTGTAAATTGGAATATAGTATTCTAATTTAACGTGATCCTGTCGATCCAGACAGTCATGAAATCTCGTCAAAACATTCAAGACGACAAAAACAAAACGCCAAAAACCAGTGACATTTTCGAAACATCAAAAATATTCGCGCGACCCGAACGTAGTTCCGTAGTTTAGTGCCATCGGCGTTCTGTCGGCGCACAACAAAAACCTTTTCTAAAACACAATGGCCCCCGTTGTGGCCGCCGATTGGCAATATTATTGAATTTTAGTGGGGAATTGAATTCGTTCAGCGCGGCCCGCGTACAGGCGTGTTCGGCTTGTGTGGGGATACTTGTGTGGACCACTGTACTGGGGAGTCACATGTTGGGGTTCGTTGCAAATTTACAAATATTTGCCTGAAATCCCCTTTTTATCTAGAAAAATATAAGCACCACTGACATCCATATGAACTCAGTAGTCACTTCAATAATTAGGTCATCATGAAATCTCTCGGGCAAAAAAAAATTATGACAGAGGAAACTTTCAACGAGTCCCTGAAATCTCTTTATTGTGTTCACTTATGAATCACAAATATCTTTGTATAAAAAGAGGGTTTAAGCTGTCTACCATCAATGTTATATTACAAATTCTTCCCTGCTACTGATACTGATTGGAAGCATAAAATCACTTTACCCGATCTAGGTTTGAACAGTGCACTATGCTGCTATGTTTGCAACTCCTGAACGAATTGGATCGTTTTCCAAGAAACTATGCATATCCCTGCTTAAATAGTATAATCCACTTATAAACGCTCAAATACTAAATGTCAGTGTAATAAATTCTCCGTAATGCTTCAAAGTGGAGGTAGTTTGCGTCCTAAAATGCAAGGCAGTCTCCTGAGAAATTAGTGAGGACATGAGATGCATAGAAAAAGAGGCTACGAAATATTTTTAAATTTAAGAAAAGTTGAACACGAAAATATATTTTTTGTTCGATTTTTTTTTGTCTCGGGCTTTAGCAACAGTTTAACTATATTAATGGTAATACTTATTGATTTAACATTTATTTAAGCTCTGTGTCATTGTGTCACAGCGTTTGTTATCGAACTCCTCAGAAACGGCTTGACCGATTTTATTTTTTGTGTATATTTGCCAGGTCTGATAATAGGTCGTAGGCCATTTTTTCATCATAATTTATATGGCAGAACAACGTTTGCGGAATCAGCTAATAATATTATGATAATGTTTGTTTATTAAATATTGTAATACTGTTTCATCCAAAACAGATGATTTTGACGACACTCACAGTAAATAATTTATTGTTTTATAATTCTTGTACACACCATAACAATGACACTCCTAAAATTATTTCAAAACAGAGCTGCTATTCTCCAGTACCTAAAACACAATGAATATTTTTTTTTGCCTTCACTATCAGACACACAGTTTCATATTTAATGTTAAAATATAAAATATCATGTCTGCTGTATTTTTTTTGTATTATAAACAGGGCAGCAGAGTGCATGCGGCGAGTGCGCGTGACAACAATGTGGAAGCGTGTTCGCGCCAAAAAACTACACCGTGATACTGTTTAGTGGGGTAAGATTTAAGGCCGAAATAGAATTGGAGGCCGAAACTAAGTAGTCAGCCGAAACCGACATTTGTAACAGAGATTCGCCTAAAGAACTTACAACCTACCTAAATTATTTTCTTAATGGTTTTAGAACTAAACTGAACAATTCAGGGCGGTCTGTAGTTTCAGAAACTAGAAGCATGTTACATAATCGTGAGTCAAAGTTGTTTCAAAGTCAATCTTGATCAAAATTTTACAAGCAGCGTAAGCCGAAACCTAAATTCAGGCCGAAACCATAACCCTCCTCGGCCTAATTTCAGCCATATCCATTGGGTCACAGTTTAGCCCCAGGATAAATGGGTTTTATTCTATTTACAAGGGGCACACGTCGACGGCCGGCTTCTTGCCATGGATTATGTAAATAACGTTGTACAGTTTTGCATATCTGTGTCTTCAGTTTTGCTAGTCAGGTTATTTTATGCACTTTTAGTTAAATTTTGCGAACAATTTTGTTTGTGCAGAGTCCGTTCGCTGGATTTTTTTTTTGTTATTTTCTATGGATATAAGTAAAGGGATTTATTTAAAACTTTAAATGGAATACGATATTTCAGAAGTTTCAATTTGGTAAGCTGAGCTAAGATACCCGAAAATTAGTTTTGAGAAGGTCTTAATTTTTTCTGAACATCGCGTGAAATCAGCCATTGGCAAATGCCATACTGATAATGTCAGTAACGTAAAGGGAGTAACGTAACGTAAGTGTCGTGATGGCCCAGAGATTAAGGCCTCGCCTCCCACGTTGTGAGTACAAATCCGGGCAAGTACCAATGTGACTTTTTCAATTCAAATGTACTTTCTAAGTTTATCTTGGACATCACAGACATCGGTGAAGGAAAACATCGTGAGGAAACCTGGACTTTATAATATAAGTCTGAAATCGCCAAAATCCTGAATCGCAAGCGTGGTGATCAATGCTCGTGCCTTCTCTGTATGAGAAGAGGCCTTTGCCCAGCAGTGGGACAGTAGACGTAGGCTGGTATTATTTTATATATGTATGTATTTACGTATGTTCCACCGTAGCGCCCAAACTATTCATCCGATTCTGACGAGTAAGGTGTCAATCGATTCGTTATTATAGCCCAGGTAACATAAGCTACATTTTATACAGTAGTCGAGTTTTAAGTGTATAGTATACCACACAAATTTTTGTTTCCTTTGAGTTTTCACAAGCAATAGCCAAGGCAAAGGCCAAAATTTATAATTATAATTATTTATAATTTATAAACGTTACCTACTCAGCAAACATTTGTTTTATCTTTATTCCTGCAATGATGGCTCTCGACCAAAAGCTCGCTCTATCCCTGCTGAGATGTTCCGCCAAGAGACAAATATCACGGAGAGCCAGCGAGGAACATGGATGTTGGACGAGCTCTACTATTAATATGATGGCTGAAAAGTTTCTTCCGGGATATTTCGCAGTAAACCGACTAAGGATGGACAGTAAGCGAGGAACACCAAGACTAGACGAGTACTACAATAACCATACACCCTCCCACTCGCCCTGCCTCGGAGTATTTCAGCTAGAGCTTACAGTCACCTTCACTCGCACTTGCGGGCCTCGCGCAAGTGTCAAATTGAACGAACGAGAACATATAAAAGTCTAAACACAAGCTGAGTAAGTATTATGTTTTTCAAAGTCCCTTACTTTTTTGCACAATGCAGCATTTTCTTCAAAGCAGTACAACAAGAGGCCACTTTGTCTGGAACTAACAAACTGAACTCCATTCATTCCTCAGGAGTGTCGAGGACATAACTCTGAAACGGTTCCGATCTCGACGAGGCGATCGCTATCGGCACCGGGACCACCTCTGGGACACGTTTTAAAACTTGTCACGGGACTGTACCCCGGACCTTTGAATCCGCTTTGTGTTACAGACTGTAGTTAGCACATTTCGATTTACTTTTGCTATAAATGTTAGGTGTGTAATGTGTTTGAATGAAACTGATTGATTGTAAGTATTATTTAAAACACATTTTGAGAAATAATGACAAAAATGCAAATGCCTAACTTGGTGATCAATACCAGTACAGGTTTTTGTACACACTATTGTATGAAAAAGACTGGGTAGTTATTTTTTAAATACACACTTAATACTTTTGGAAATATTCCACAGTCTATTCGAAAAATATTAAAAACATCGCATATTGAATGAAAACCGGTAAACATCTAAAAAACTTAGCAATAATTCTAACATTTTTATACCGCCATATCACATCTATCTTTGTTATTATATCTCAATCATCAAAGACATCCAGATTTTTTTTCAATTCCAATGATCGTGAGTTTAGACATCGAATAGAATAAAACTAAAATAGCAGATCAAAAGATTTGCATTGAATGGCTGGTGTTTTTATCCTCGTCTTCATATAATGCCGACCAGTATACTTTGATGTCTTTTTGAGTAAAATATTCTGCTTCATTCCCACGCCTGTGGCTATCTTCAGATTATCTTATTAGTCTGTGGTTCAATTCACGTTGCTTTGCCTACATAATTACTCTAGACAATTGATGTACATCAATATTACAGAACTTAACGCTTTCTTCATATCACCATATTTACAGTAAGTACTACTAATATAGGAGGTCGCTACTAACTCGTAATAGTTGTCGATGGGAGATCTTATCGGGCCGGGTAGTAGAGTAGGGACTCCATTTTCCGCACTTAGACTCTCATTCGGTCCGTTGTGCGTAGGTGTCCTAGCTAAGTTAGCCAGCCTAGCTCCGCCCAGAAGCACAGAAGTTTCCTGGGAGCTTCACAGGCTTCGCGGAGCGACCTCACCGTTCCGAGGATTTGTTTGCGTTGGGTAGCCACGGCCTCATACCCAAGATGCCGTGGGTAGCTGATTCTTCAGCGTCATAGCAGCCCCTGCAGAGTGGGCTGTCCGTGGCGCCTATGTTGAAGAGATGTTTGTTTAGGGGACAATGGCCCGTCATTGTCCCTATTATTATTCTAAGGTTATTTCTACTTAAGCTGAGCAGTCGTTTTGTTAGTCGCGGATGTAGACTCGAGCCGGGTAATAGTAGTTAGATAACTCAATGACATAGATCGGGAAAGAAAGTATTTCAAGCTGGGATCAAAGTCAAAGTCAAAGTCAAAATTATTTATTTGCAATAAATGTGGTACAAAAGATGGTAAAAATAATATATAGAGCAATGACACATTTCGCCATAAAATTGGCATGCAAACATTAATAGTTTTAGATGCTAATTTTAAAATACATTAACTAAATGTGAAACAAACCTTAAATTAGGCAACTAAGGCCAGGGTGTTTCAAAGTTACACAACACAAAACAAAAAAACCAAACAAGCAAATTGTCAACAGAAGGATTATAAAATATTTTTTAATTAACAAACAAATCAACATTATTATAATAGTAATTCTCTACAAATTCTACAATACATTCCGGTAATGGTAAGAATGACAGTTGGATTTTTTGAGAAATTCATTTATGGAATAAAAGCTATGTGAAATAAGCCATTTTTTCAGAACTATGCAGAATTTTCTGTACGGAAGATCAGTAATATACTTAGGTAGAGAGTTAAAGATCAGTGGAGCCATATACACACAATTACGTCTAAATAATTCAATCCTAGGTACAGGCATGGTAAGTAGATACTGTGTAACTGTACGTTTATTAATATTGTTTTTCAGTTCAAAAAGTGAAGTGTTAGTTTTGACAAATTTTGCAATTTCATAAATATAAATACAAGGAACTGTGAGAAGGTTGTGTGATTTATACACTGGTCTGCAAGAATCAGTCCAGTCCATATTGAAGATTGAGCGTATGCATTTTTTTTTGAGCTAACAATATCCTAGTAACTTCAGAAGAGTTTCCCCAGACAATGATTCCATATCTGATGATAGAGCAAACAGGCATGGTATACCATTAACGCAGTTTGTCTGGAGGTCTCATCTTTAACTTTTTTCAAGGCGAAAACAAATCTATTTATTTTAATACATATTTCATCAATATGATCCTTCCAGGTGAAATGTTCATCAATTGTAATACCAAGAAATTTAGTTTTATGGATTTGTTCAACTATTTGGTACTTATGTGATATTTTAAGGTGTACATATTTACTCTTCTGTGTTTTAAAATTTAATACTTTAGTTTTCTCTATGTTTATTTTTAAGGCGTTTATATCTAACCATGTAACAATTCTATTCAAAGTGTTGTTTATATTACACTCATGCAATTCACCATTTTTATCATCTAAAATAACTGTTGTGTCATCAGCAAACAGAACGCATTCTTGGTCTATCGTTTGTGGAAGATCATTTACGTATATAAGAAATAACGGTGGACCTAAAATGCTTCCCTGCGGAACACCAAAGTAATTGATCCGGGGTTGAGAATCAAAGTTCGTAATACTATTAATTTTATCGTCGCATTTAGTGATTCTCGTTATCTGTGTACGATTTAAGAGATATGATTTGAACCACTCTAAGGCTGTGCCTCTAATACCAATTTTATTTAGTTTATTAGTTAGAATTGAATTATTAACGAAGTCGAAGGCTTTGCTTAGGTCTAAAAATAAAACTGAAGTGGTAATTTTCGAGTTTATGTTATTTAAAACTGATTTAACTAAATTAAAAGCAGCAAGTGATGTGGATTTCTTTTTCCTAAATGAGGGATGAAAGAGCAGTTCAAAAAGCTCCTCAATACGTACGTGTACTTTTCCAATTCACGCTATACAAAGTCCAGTACTCATTAATACTCGGAGTATTTATTGAAGGAAAAGTCAAACGATAACAAAGGATTTTCCAATCACAAACTAACGATAACAAATATTCTGCAATACATTGTTCCCTCACAACGCCGCATACACCAAAATTGGCATCTTTATAATCTCAGTTACGTATTAATAACAGTAAGTTATACCCACATCCCGCGTTACCGGGATCCCGAGGGACTGCATTGTTCCCGTCACCGGGATATTGTGTTGTATGCAAGCCGGGAATGGAGCTTGCATTATAACAATATTTACTGCTCCAAACCCCGTTAGATTATCAGCTTTACGATTCAATTGTTATTTTGGCGGCCATTTTAGGGGTTTATTGCATCTAGTTGGTGTATAGTATAATTGTTGTCGCATACAATGCGGTGGGATTATGTAGTTTGTGTTTAGTTGATTGATATTAACCGCTTTGTATTGTTAGATTTGAGTGACAGCTTGATTTAGTTTTATTAACGAAGTTATGACATTAAAATATTAATTTGTGACAGAAAACGCATAGGTTAAACCACTGGGTCTGGGGGCATGAAGTTTGCGTAAGTGTAATGTATTTATTATAATTAAGATAAGGAGCGATTACTGAAAATTCATCCTCAAGGGAGACAAACTTTTTGTACATGGCTGAAGTTCGTCATTTCCACCAAACCCAATCGGTTTTACAGCTTGCTTCTATAATAAACGTACACGTATTGAAATAAAAATTGGTACGTACTTCCAATGCAACGCTCTACCTTTTCAGAAACCAAAAATATTTATATTTTTACAAAATAGCGAGTACCATTTTCAGAACTCATTGCATACCACAAGCTCGGAAAAACAAATATAAAAGCATCCTGAATGACTTTTAATCAAAACCAACTGTTTGAAACTGGAATCAACTGACCGAAACTAGTTCCGAATAATATTTATCCACTATCAGCGAAACAAAAGTGAGTTAAGCAAGAAGTTTGCCATCCTGGTGGAGGCAACGCTACCAACTCCCTTCAATTCAAATCCCACCTTATGTGGTACAAGCAAAGTTTAAAATATCTTGTGTTGTGAAGTTTTTTGTTTCACACCAGCATATGAATTTTTGCGCCAATATGGTGCAAAGGAAATAAAGTTTTATGTTCTTTGTGAGAGGATTTAAAATTGGATGCAGTTGTTGTTAAATGCGGTGAATTTGAGGAATTTCCAGCGTCACTGGTGGAAGGGTTGACTTCAGTCATCAGAAGTTCGTACTGTTTTTTGTCTTGACATATAGTTTATGTTCAGTTACCGTTCTATAGGATTAATCCTCGGAACGGATGTTGAAGTTTATCTGTTTACTTGATCAGATTAGGTGTTTGTTTGTGTTGTAAGTTATTGAGTTAAGGCATTATCTGCACTATTGCCTCACATAATATTGTTATAGTGGATGGTTTTGATTAATAGATTGTGTAATAGATGTAGTTATAGTTTAGAAAAACGACAACACTGAGATGACTGTAAATAAATATTTCTAAACGGGAAATACTTTAAAATAGTTATTCAGTTTGTGTATGTTTGTGAATTAACCAAAGAATGCATAAAACTGTTCAGTAATGAAAATAAAACTCATATTATGGCAATGGCTGGGTCGTATAATATAAGCCTTATTAAATGTGGGTTTAGTTATTTATGGGAATCACTTCTGTGTCTTTAACATTTTGCGATTGTAGGCGTGATGCGATCTTTTGTGGTATGTTTAGAATTCAAATTCTTAAGAAACGACTTAGAAAGATTAAAACGTTACCATTCCAAGCCTCGGCTTCACAAAAACTACCCACCTCTCAGTATTGAACGCTGAATGGGTATAAATATCCCCTTTCACGTGAACATCGTGAACGTAGCCCTTGCTCTATTGATGTGGGGGACCTCTGGCCGTCTTATCTCAATAGTGACGCGCTAACGACTTGTCACGGGCCTGCGATATGTTGTATCATTAGCTGTATAGCAGGAGACGGAGGGCTCGTCCTAGCTGTTTGTTGCAAAAACTTTTAAATGGGAGGATTTCTATTTTTACCTAGGATAACACTGTTATTTGTAGACCTTTGACAGACGTTGCAGGTGGTGGCAGTGGCCCAATAAGTCTGACATCCAGTCTTACCAAGAGGTATCGTACTACCCAGGACCCAGGTTGTGGAGATCAGTTAGGTAGTCACTCCCTGTAAAATACTAGTACTTGGATGCAGATACACTGATAAACTGGCGCATATCGGCCTTTCATTTTTATTTCGGCCCCATGTGAAAATGTGAAAATGCAATTTCATGAATTATAGACAAGGGACAATAAATTATACTAAAGATGTCTTAAAATTCATGCTTGTTCTTTTGGTCTCAGCAGTCTGCAGTAAAAAAAATGCTTTTGTCGTAACTTTTCTGTTGAAAATATAGTTTTAAAAGTCAAAGATTAATCAGGTAATTAATCTATCACAGTTGTTACATTTTTCTTTCTAAAACGTCATAAATTATCTCCGTCCATTATGTATTATCAAGTTTCGTAATGATTTACTACAGTTTAAACCTTTTACATCATGCGTGTGTAACATTAAAAACACCTTTTATGAAATTAACTTTAAAATGAAATTATTCAACTGCGAATGCAATCAATCAGAATTGATATGATTCATTATCTGTTATGGTTACTGATAAACAGAAAAATACAGTTATAATCACCAATCGAACATTTAGAGAAAACTGCATGTCCTGGTACCACGGCCATGACCTGCTGGTCCTGGACATGCAAAACTTGCCATCCCGGATTACTCTCCCACAGGAAGCTGGAGAATAACAAGGAGAAGAACTGTGTCCCAGCAGTGGGAACATTTATAGGCTGATAGATATATTAGACAAGCGTAGCAGATTACATCTTTTTCTTCTCACAAACAACCACGTTCATACAAAAACCAGACAGTAAAAACACAGTAACACGTTTTGCAATTTACACGAACATTTCATCACCTTTTCTCATGAAACAGCAAAGTAAAACTAAAAACAAACAGCTTTTACATTTATTTTGTTTTTATTTTTAAAGTCTTTAAGCTAAATCCTGGCGTCCAGAGCAAAAAGGCGGCGAACTCACGCAATTTGAAGTTCTATTCGAACTCGCAACAGCATTGAGGGAACATTGTGAGAGTACAACTTGCTCCGTTGAAACTTTCTTACTATCTGGTTCGATAACAGCTGAGACAATAAGCTTCGAAATCTAAAATATTCTTTGTTCCACACAATGGTGGTGTTGTTTTTCCTCTCTCGGTTACAATAAAGTAGATACTTACGTTGAAATTGTTACGATTTTGTTCTGGCTCGTAAAAGTTCTGGAATGTGGGTAGTTTACTAAATAATGCTTAGGTATAGAAGCATTATTAGATGTTTTTATTTTTAAAACTGCGTTTTGGGAGTAATAGTCGTTTAATTATGTAGGTCGTCAAACATGGTCTTTAAACTTACTTGGCGTTTTGACTGTGAATAATACACAGACATGATTTTGAAAATCGATGACCCATTTCATGCTTCATTCAAGTTTTAGTGATTAAATCGCACTCAAATTCCTCAGAATCTGAAGTGAATTAATGACCAGTAGACAGTCTGTAAGTCCATCTTTAAACCAATTCTCGTTGTCTGCTCCAACTTGTGCTGGGTGACATACTTAAGTTGAAACATAAGTAAGTCAAACTACTCGATTCGCGATCGGAAAGCTTGACAAATTCACCCTCAAGTTGCAACTTACCCACTTAAAGAAAATGTTAGATTTAGCTCAAAGAATTAACTGCACTCGCGTTTTAAAGAAAATATTTTAAACTTTTAAAACAAGCTGCTCTCATTTTGATAGTGATTAAAATTAAGCATCCATTGTGGTTGGTTGTAGCATATGCTGTTTTTAAAGACTGTTGATAACATAGATTATCACAGCATACTTACTTATACTTCTGTCTATTCCGTAAGATATTTTTCAAGGGGGAGACAGATAAACATGATTATCTCTCATATGTATGTCCCATGTATTATAGAGGGTGAGCAATTAAATGACACACCAATAAGTCCTTAGAGAATACTTTTTTTAATGAAATTATTTAATAACCAGAGTCACTGAGCCTCTGCTCAAATTATTATAACGAGTAACGCCACGCAACGTACTAGTATGTCCTAATATCGGCGTACATTAATGTGTTCGTGTATATTGGAGCGGTTATCGGTGCTTACCTGTAGGTCACTGAATAGGCGCGTATTATAGACGCGAATATGGTTATGTGTCGCGACGTTGCTTGGCGTATGTATCATGTTAATATTAGAGTAGGCAAAACACCGGGAAAGTTGGAAAGGAATGGGAGAGGCCTTAGTCCAGCAGTGGGACAAGATATCCCCAACACATTATTTCGGCAGCATCTTAAGAGTCAAAAACCGTCCACTACTAGACATTGGTAGTGCTTCTCGAATCGTTTTGTGGTTAATGCCGTTTAATATTTATTAGTTCTCTACACATTATGTAAATACATACTACTACTAATACGCCAGTTTATGTTAGAAATATTGTATTCATTCCAACAATTTGCGTATAAATGATTGTTACAAGAGGTTTTGTTATTTTATTTTGTCTACTTGCCTATAAAGCCTACATTTTCCTGTAAATAATATTTTTTGAACCAAACATTTTATTTTTATTAAAATTCAACATAATACATTCCCCTGTGCCATTGTATCCTCGACAAAATAATAGCAAATTTAATGACAATTTATTGAGAGGTACATTGAAGGATTTCAGGTTTATAAATGACGGGCAACCCATAAACAATTGATTTAACGCAACCGAAATTTATTTGTGGTTGTGTCTGGGGTATTTTGTTGGTTTGCCAGTAACACCTTTAATTTTAAATTGAATAATAGTTTGGCAAATACTTCATTTTAAATCTCAACCATCTTAGTATTTTATAACAATATTCTACAACAAATACACGTCGGATACGAAACAATACTATAAAAAGCGGTTTCGCACTACGTCCGATGCGAATCCGATCCGAACCCGTGAAAATACGGTCCGGTAGTCGTAGAACTATTTCTTTGCTAGTTTACGCACTAGATCCGGCTTCCGTCATCTGATTTTGTATTGTAGTGTATTTTCACGGGTACGGATCGGACTCGGATCGGACGTAGTGAGAAACCGCTCTAAGTAGAATAGGCCCGTAGCAGCGTAGGCGGCGTAACTTAGCAGTTACGCCGCCTACGCTGCGGAGCAATCGTAGCCGATTGCTCCGTCGTAGCACTTTCGTAGCCAATACGTACCTTCGCAACGAAAATCTATTATTATAACTGTAACAAACACACAGCACCATCTAGTATTACTTATCCAAAGTACTATGATGAGCGGATCAATAACATAGAAGACAGCAAGTCTTATAGACAAGTGACGCCATCTACCATCTTCGTGTGGAACCATCTGAACCAACGACACTCCGGGAGTTATCTGCACTACATCGACAGAGGACTACACGACGATGTTATACACACATGCAAACCGAACCGCTTTATAAGCAGAGCTGTCTTCGAACAAATTGTCATTCACTAGCTAGAGGTTCTGAGCGCGGCAGCCACGCAGCCAGCTCTGATCCTGAGTAAAGCCTAGTTCCTGCTTCGATAGCCTAGCAGTCTTCAGGAACTAGACAGCTAGGGGAGGTCTGATTGGAGATAGCCACGCAGTCCCTTTCATCCCTCCACTTAGGGTTGCCACCTGATATATAATAAATATTGTAACTATTGTAAAATTATCATAAGCAAGTTGCCAATAAAATATCAACAAGTCAATGGGGCTTTAATTTCACCAACTGCAACCCTACATTGGCGCCCAACGAAATAATATAAAGTTACCCACATAACTGGACGGCCAACCCTACATTGGCGTTCAACAAAAAACTAAGGAAACCCAAATAACTGGCAGTCAACCCAACATTGGCGCCTAACGAAATAATCTACGGATAACTGAACGGCCTACCCTACATTAGCCGCATATTTTGCTCGGCCTACCTGCAAATTGGAAATAACCGAATACGTATCACTTAAAAATGTCAATCACAATGACACAAGAGCAGTTCACTGAATTGGTGAATACAATAACAACAACTCGAAGCACCATGTCGGGAAAAAGTTTTGCTAATTGTACCAGAAAATATGAAGGTGAAAGAGATTTTAACAAGGTCGAAGAGTTTATAAATAGCATCACAGTGTACAAAAAAGTGGAACACATCTCTGATGAAGATGCGTTAGAAGGATTGCCGTTATTGCTAGGCGGCATGGCAGCAACATGGTGGCACGGCGTGAAAGCAGACGTTAAGAAGTGGAACAACGCGTTGGATGCAATACGTTCAGCGTTTGCCCCAAAGAAGCAGGCTCATGACATTTATTTAGAATTGTTCAGCAAGAAACAGACTAATGAGTCAATAGATGAGTTTGTTTGTAACAAACGTGCGCTACTGTCGCAATTACCGCCGAAACGCAACAAAGAGGAGGAACACTTAGACTTTGTTTATGCACTGCTGAAAATAAATATCAAAAAGGCAATCGCCAGAAGCGAGTTAAAATCATTCGCAGACTTGCTGGAGAAAGTACGACATCTAGAAAATATCGAGAGGGAATCACAGGCAAGTACTTCATCGTCTACAGAACAAGTAGAAAAGAAAATATTAAAACGATGCGCATTCTGTGCGAGGAAAGGTCACTCGACTGAAGACTGTCGGAAGCGCTTGGCAGAGGCCAAAAAGCAACCTGCAGCAGCAACCACAGACACGGAACCTCCAAAGGTATCTTGTTATGGCTGTGGTGAACCAGGAGTCTTTAGAAGCAGCTGCAAGAAGTGCCAAAATAAAGAAACCCCACCAAAACCAGTAGCTTTCTATACAGTAGACACAACAGCAATAATACAGGACCATGTAAAAATTCCTACTATTGAGGTCACCTGGGAAAAACAGCAAGGGTATGCCTACATCGACACTGCTGCAAGAACAAGTGTGGCAAGTATGCAGTTATACAAATTACTCATTAGAAAAGGTGCCACATTCAATGAGAAAACAGCAGACACTAAACTAGCCGATGGAACTGTGAAAACCCGGAAACTACTCACTACAAGCATAGACATCACTGTTGGTAAACGTTCCCTACCAATAACATTCACAGTGATACCTGACGCCACTGATAACCGCACATTGCTTGGCATAGACTTCTTGGAAGCAGCAGGAATAGTGCTGGACTTGGCACAACGAGTTTGGTACTTCGCAGATGAACCTCGGGACCTACACGCTTTTCTACAATTGAAGAATGAAAAGATACCTTTAAAAGCAGCTGAATGCTTGACATTTAACTCGGGCCAGTCATCACCAGAAACCCTATCAAGCTTTATGCAGTGGGCCAAAGAACTACAAATGATATCCCCACTACCAGAATCACCACAACAGTTGATCAACAATGAAGATAGTCCACCGCCAACAAAAATTACAAAATGGTCACTTCAAAAACTGGACACACCGCCACGTCCTGTCCGCCCTCGTGAACCAGCTGATGAAGCATCTCAAAAAGATCCACGTGTTGACTATGTTACAATAAATCAAATGTCATTCTATTCCTTGGAAATTTCATTAAACTCAGGTGAAGGGAAAATATTATCAGAAGTTGAAAGGTCACACTTCAACCAATTGCTAACTACCTATAGCGATGTATTTGATAAAAACACAAAACCAACACCATATATCTTGCACAGAATAGACACAGGTAATCACCTACCCATAGCTCAAAAACCATACCGATTATCGCCACACAGACAACAACAACTGAGACAAAAACTAGATGAAATGCTAAGCAATGATATAATAGAGGAATGCGATTCACCCTGGGCAGCTCCTGTTATCATGGTCCCAAAAGGTACAGACGATATTAGAGTTTGTATCGACTATCGGCGACTCAACGAAATAACAAAACCAGATAGATATCCATTACCAAGGATTGACGATCTACTACATCAGGCTAAAGCAATGCCATACATGTCTACCATAGATCTTCAATCAGGCTATTGGCAAATATTGGTACATCCCGAAGACCAAGACAAAACTAGCTTTGTCTCACCGTTTGGAACATTCCGTTTTAAACGCATGCCGTTTGGATTACGGAACGCGCCCGCCACGTTCCAGAGATTAATAGATAAATTCATTCAAAGTTTGGGAACGAAAACAAAGTGGGTGTTGTCATATTTAGACGATTTAATCGTAAGATCTGTCACTTTGACACAACACATTGATGATCTGAAGGAAATATTTGAAAAACTCAGAGAGTTTAACCTAAAAGCTAACAGGAAGAAGTGTAAATTCATTTGTTCAGAGATAAAGTATTTGGGACATCTAATAGTCCCAGAAGGAATCAAAACAGACCCGGAAAAGATTTCGGCTATATCAAACTTATCAAAACCAAGAAATATAAAACAATTAATAACATTTCTACAAACTGCTTCTTGGTACCGAAGATTTATATACAACTTTGCAGACATAGCCCGACCGCTAACAAACTTAACTAAAAAAAAAACAAGTTGGCAGTGGAATAATGAACAGCAAGAAGCATTCGAAAAACTTAAAATAGCGTTAACTACAGCCCCAGTACTTAAACAAGCAGAATGTGATACTCGATTTACAATCAAAACCGATGCAAGTCAATATGCAATTGGAGCGGCTTTAGTACAGGGGGAGGGCGAAAATGAACACCCAGTTGAATATGCAAGCAGACTTCTTACACCAGCAGAATGCAATTATACTGTAACTGAAAAAGAAGCCTTAGCAATTGTTTGGGCTGTCTCAAGATTTCGAGGCTACATTGAAGGTACACAATTCATTACAATCACTGACCACCAACCACTAAAATGGTTAATGAATCTGAAGACACCAACAGGTCGCCTGGCCCGGTGGGCACTACAATTACAGCCCTATAATTTCAATATACAATATACTCCAGGGCGTACTAATGTGGTAGCAGATACTCTGTCAAGACCACCATGCACACATGACAATGAAGCATGTAATTTATGCTCTGTAGAAATTGAATTGCCAAAATTCAATGAAAAACAGATACGTGAAGAACAACTAAAAGATGATGAGCTCAAGTTAATAATAAATGCACTTGAAGAGGAAAATCAAACAGAAAATTTTATAGAATGGTCCAAAAAAGGTTACATACTTCATCAAAACGTTTTATATTGGTTTACACCAGAACAAGAAGACGATAATGCCAAATTATTAATACCTATACAAGAAAAACCAAATATATTGAAGGCATATCATGATGATCCTACAGCTGGTCATTTAGGAGTAGAGCGTACAGTTCAACGTATCACTGATAAATTTTACTGGAGAGGATTAAGAAAGGATGTAATTAAGTATGTGAAGACTTGTATAGAATGTCAGAAATATAAACCATCAAATAAAAAACCAGCAGGTTTATATCAGTCAACGGCAAATAATCACAGGTTCGAAGTACTATCAATTGATCTGTTTGGTCCCTTACCAAAAGCAACTACTGGAGAAAAATGGATCTTTATTGTTGAAGACACAGCTTCTCGATGGGTTGAACTGTTTGCTGTAACAGAAGCAACAGCGGAAACCTGTGCACTCACTCTTCTATATGAAATATTTCTGCGTTATGGTCTACCAAGGAAAATTATAAGTGATAATGGAGTACAATTTATATCAGCAATAATGCAAAAACTAACATATTGCTTAGAAATACAACACATTCTCACTCCTGTATATCATCCAGAACCTAATATTGTGGAAAGGAAAAATAGAGACATGAAAACTCAAATTGCAATTATGGTAAAGAATCAACACCAGAAATGGCCACATACACTGCCGGCAATCAGATTTGCAATGAACTCAGCTGTATGTCAAACAACAGGATATTCACCGTCCTACTTAACTTTTGGACGTGAATTAAGAACTCCCTATGACCTTACACATGACTTCAGCACAGTTTTAACACAAGAAAAATTTATAACACAAATTACACCAACTTTGAGGCAGTTAGCTGAAGATTTATTAATTGCAAAAGAAAACATAGAAACTATGCAAAACAATAATAGGCAACGTGCAAATCAAGGAAGAAGACCAGATCCATGCTATAAAATAGGAGATTTAGTTTTGGTTGAGACACATCCAATAAGTAATAGTGAAAAACAGTTCACATCTAAATTTGCTCCACGCAGAGATGGACCTTATGTTGTAATAAAGAAACATGGAGCATCAACATATGAGGTAGCAAACCCAAAGTTACCAGAACAATCTATGGGAAAATATCATACTTCAGCAATATGTAAATTTCAACAAAGAGATGAAAAAGTACCCAAACCTTTAAATCCCTTAAGAAAAAGAGGGAGACCAAGGAAGATGGATACTGATCCTGGTACTCTGTCGGGACGACTATAGAGTACCAGAGGGGGAGAATGTAACAAACACACAGCACCATCTAGTATTACTTATCCAAAGTACTATGATGAGCGGATCAATAACATAGAAGACAGCAAGTCTTATAGACAAGTGACGCCATCTACCATCTTCGTGTGGAACCATCTGAACCAACGACACTCCGGGAGTTATCTGCACTACATCGACAGAGGACTACACGACGATGTTATACACACATGCAAACCGAACCGCTTTATAAGCAGAGCGCTCTTCGAACAAATTGTCATTCACTAGCTAGAGGTTCTGAGCGCGGCAGCCACGCAGCCAGCTCTGATCCTGAGTAAAGCCTAGTTCCTGCTTCGATAGCCTAGCAGTCTTCAGGAACTAGACAGCTAGGGGAGGTCTGATTGGAGATAGCCACGCAGTCCCTTTCATCCCTCCACTTAGGGTTGCCACCTGATATATAATAAATATTGTAACTATTGTAAAATTATCATAAGCAAGTTGCCAATAAAATATCAACAAGTCAATGGGGCTTTAATTTCACCAACTGCAACCCTACATAACTATTTTAGCACTTTAAAAAAAGAGATAATTTTATACCATTTGTAACTGTTAAATAAAAATGCATAGTTAAGAACAGTGATTATTAATAAAAGCCGCATGTATTACTTTAAAGTGAATTCCTAGAAATCGTTCCCAGTGGGTGGTTTCTTATAGGTTTCTTATAGTAAGCATTATTTTATGAGGTCATTATTATTGCATTCTGACTAATAATCGCTAGACAAACATACAGCTTCACTATTAGATAATAATTATTAACGTATCATTTTCTAGAACATATTATTCTTAATCGTGACACGTATTTAGGATGACTCGCTGATTCAGTCTTTTGAAACGTTCAATGAATGAAACGAAGGAGACCGCTTTGAGTATAATTTATTAACTATGCTTTTAAAGAAGTTGTTTTTTTTTTTTGTAGAATCGTATTCTGAACCTTTTTTATTTTATTTTAATAATAAAAGTGAGAAACTAAACGAATGTCTCTAACGGCCATTATTGTTGGTTAATATGCCTACTTCCGTAGCTATCGGTGTTTCAATAAACAAAGAATATCCTACCCGTGTCACCTACCTGTGTACTATTCATAGAAAAATCAAAGAAAGCTTTTCTGTGACGTTTTGTTTCTAACCGTCCGTAAGCTAAATGTCAAACAGACAGAGATAGCAACCTGCTGAAACCGGCTAGTAAATTATTGAAAATGGCTGTAAACCAACAAAAGAGTTTGACTAAAATGATCGATTAGAGAATAAAAATGTAAACACCTAATGTAAAATCGACTGAAAATTTAAAATTGCAGAACATCTTTTTTGGGCAAAAAAAACGAATATTCTGAGATCAAATCAAATCAAATCAAAGCAAATCTTCAGATTAAAATTGAAAGTAGTTCTTTAATTCACAAGAAAAAAAAGAATTTTACGATATGACTAGAAAGGAGGTGACTGCTGAGATGATGAGTAATAGAAGTATGGAAGAGTAGACATACTGTTGCTGCGGCGACCCCAAATGAATAGGTATAAGGATAGGAGAGTGATTAAGTATAAAAAAATACCCAATGATCACCAATAAATCGGAAGAAAGTCCTAATTATTTTCAATGAACTGAGTAAAATGCAAAATCCTACCCAAAGTAGCCGTTTCCGACCTGCTAGCTACCGATACTCCAGCCAAGTTGAACTTTTCAGTATTATTTCAATCTTTCAGTTCAATAAGTTACTGAAGTCAAGAGGCTACTGAAGCCTTCTTTACATTTTCATGGAAAGCCGCCAGAGGCCACTTGGTAGTTGTTCCTTTGTCTATTATGAGGTTATTTTCAGGTTTATTGTTGATTGTTCATAATCTTTTACTTGTTAGTCTGTTGTAGACTAATACTGAATCTTTGACCTATAAACAATAATAATCAAGGTAGTAATTGCTATACCTAATCATAATTATTCATGCTTGGCAGATGGATTGATAATCAAAACACTTAATTCATTTAGTGGTTAATTGTTCAAATCATTTATCTTTTTAGAAATAACATGGGTTATTGGTATATGGGTGTTATGCGAAAGCCCCTCGGTATTCTACAGTTACATGAGCAAGCTAATAACTAAGTAAATTAAAATAAATGTGTTAATAAGTAATGGTAAGTCATGGTTTGTAACAATGATTTGAATAATAAAAGATAAAAAGTGTGTGCATAAAAGACAGAGACTAAGTGATATTTAAATGTGTTTATTTATTAAATTAATCTATGCTGAAGCTTATTTTATAAATAAACGGACTGATGTTACGAGATTTACTACCCGTAGGTAAAATGGACGTGGCTCTTGTTTTACACCGATGCACACACAAAACATACATAGAAATTATTTACACTAAATATGTAAACCATTCACAGGATTCATCTTCCAATAGCGCTAAACAATGCACAAAGTGGAACTACACTGGCCTGTAAAAATAAGTGTCACACTTTTAAAATTGCAATAACTTTTTAAGTACACAAGATAGACTTTCGAAACAAAAAGGACTCGAAAAACAGTTTCATTTTGTCTATAGTTTTAAAGAAAACTGATAAAAATTGCTTCGTAACGATTTTTTTTTTAAATCTCTAACTTCTATAGTTTAGGAAAAATTGAAATTTTAAAAGTGTAGTACCTATTTTTTATAAATACACTGCACATTTGGCATCCCACAAATTAATTTTAATTTCAATCATCCGTGAATTAAATAACTAGACTCGAATCGGGAATCGAACCGGTAACGCCTGACGTTTTGGACGGGGCGGTAATTTTAGTCGCTCCGTTAATATAGAATCAATCTAATTTGTCAATGAAAGTCAGGAGCAGACGCCGATTACTCGACGGAGGTCGGTAAAATGGCGCAGGATTGAGGTAAAGTAAATTGAAATAAATAGAATAGGTAGGTAGGAAAAGGTTTTTGTGGAAAAGTAAGTAAAGTTGCTACAGAAGTTTTAGTACAGCAGATCTTGAATCTTCAATCTAGTTATTAGGTCTGTTCACAGATATCTTGAGAGTCTAGAAGAAATGCAGGTTATGAAAATGGAAATGTTATATTAGAATGATGTTAACGTTAAAGCGTTTATTTCTTGCCGAGGCTATTTTGTGCATCGTGGGTTTTTTTGAGATACCTACAATATTTTAAAGGTAACTATTGTCAACGCCTCTGCTAGACCAATCATCAGGGTCCACGACGAGCCTTGGTAGTACTGCACATTGGTGGCGCCCAGCAATTTTCTGATATAAATGTCAGAAAATAAAACTTATAAATAACTGTACGTAAAATATACATACTATATGCTAGATTTATATACACTACAGCAGCATAATCAAAACTCTTGATCTACACATACTAACAATTCTTGTCCAAATCCATCACAAAGGCAAACCAAGCGAATCCCGTACAATAACAAACACACAGTCCCCGGGGCACATTTTAGCGGCGCGGCGTCTAAATCAGTAGCAATTAATGTCAAAACGGTAATATCGCCCGATACACTCCGGGCTACTCTCAGATTTATTCATCTCCAGGGCCTCACAATCCACCTGATTTGATTTATAATATCAATCGTCTTAGTTCGTGGTTTATTAAGTAGTTTTTCTTCATAGTTTCTGTGTAATGTGGTTTGTGAGTGATCGTAATTGATTGAGTGACTTTGAAAAGTACGGTGACGATGCAGCCGTAGCAGTTTTTGGTTAGGAGCGGAGACTCTAATTAAAAAAGGATATTTTCAATAAAAAAATGGTATGACATTTTGAAATGGTTTGACTTATCCTAACGTAAACCAAAACTCGCCTAATTATGAGCAGTGCGTGTTTGATGGTTCAAACTATTTATATGAAGGATCAATTCCCACTCGGAACAAGTTTAAAACGTTTAGTTTTAGTTTGTGGTGTGTACTTGTGGCATGTGCCTAATAAATCTATTGTATCTTTTTCTTTAACAAGATTAATTGTCTAAAGCTTTAATGCAGCTGTTAGGATTACTTTGACGTATCTGCTTTACTGTCGTTTCAAATACGGTAGTATACAGAGTTTAATGCAGTATCACGTCCAAGGAAAACTTACTCTGAAATCAGGATTTTCTCCGAACTCAAGTGTATGATGAAGGACTTAGTTCTTACAACTAACTACGTAGATACTCATACTTCTACATTTAGAACTTGCCCCGTGGTTTACAAACACGTGTAAGACCATCCATCTTTGAATTCCTCGAAATTTATTTAAATCTAAGAAACTGAAACTTCGCTAAACAAAACTTCAGTACCATTTACGAAGTCCTAAGCTAGACGTAAATCCCGCTCTTAAAAGCGAAGCGTTACGCTGGCCAGCTACTATCCGCGCCTGTTTACCTAGACGATCTCCACTCTGCCGTGGTAATAAAGTGCGACTTGTTATGCAAAGAGTTTTTATACTTTGTACTTTGTTTTCGCTTACAAAATTAATCTTTTATAGCTTTCAAGCTATATAGTTTCTACCTTCAGGTAGAGAGACTGAATAAGACTGCTTCTAAATTATCAAGTTCGTGGACCCATTTAAGATGCTAGTTTTAGTTCTATAAGCCTAACATACTTGTTATGGCTTTCACAGGTAGCCATGACTGGTATCATACAGCTTACATAATTCTATGTTAAAATATTTTGTTTTCAGATTTCTAGTCAGTTTTAATAAACACATCAACAATCAAATTGTAAACAGCACGCATACAAACACAATACTCATGCAACTACGACGTCGCCCTCAACCCCCGCCTCGGCCGTGGGTCCAGCTCGCCCCAGCCACTAACACAGGTAACTCGCTATTACAACTCGTGCCACGTAACCCAGCTTAATGTGGCTCATCAGGCCTGCAGCATCACTGCAAGGGTTGAACGACCGCGCGCATGCGTATAAACCACCTTTTTCGGTCTAAATAGCCAACGGGCCGTCTTAGTGCGCGTTCTAACTGCGATCAAATTTCGATCTTACTATGTAACTGAGTGGATCGTTTTGGTGGTGCGTTCACAGCGGGAGGAGGCACGGCTCGCAGGCTCAGTGACTCGCGGACCGCCGTCGGCAGCGCGCGTGCTCTCCCGTCGCCCGGATTTTTTCCGACCGAGAAAAGTTTTTCAAGTTTCCGTCGGACGTTCAAAGTGTTCGTTCGGAGTATCAGTCATTAACGTTTGGTTTAAAGTGCATCAGGATTTGTGTTGAACGGTGTTTTGGAGAATATTAACTGTGTTTTTCGGAAATTATGGGAAGGTGAGTTTTGAAAAAAGTAGTTTTAGACGATTTATTGCAGGGATTCATTAGTATGATTTAAATATAATTATGTTTTATTGATAACGGTTTTCTTATCGTTTTTGACTTGATACGAACCACATTCTGCATTCTAAAAGTTTTTATAAATGTTTAAGTTAAAAAATATTTAAATAAAACATGAATTCTACTAAAACATTTGACTTTATAATAGAACACTAGCATCGCCCGGCTGAAGGAACCGCGAACCGAAAGGATTAACAAACTTAGTTTAAAATCCGTTGCCTGCCGGGACAGTATTTAACAATAGGATAATGAAAGTTTCGTGTCAGGAAGCTAAGCCGCTTGAGCTTGAAAACTTTCGCAAACAATGCTTATTAAATAAAATTATAAGTTTAAAAAATATATTTTCATTTTTTTCTCGTGTCTGCACGAACTACAATAAAGAGAATAGAACATCGCGCGGCCAAACAGTCAGGAAATTTAAAAAACAATGCATTTACTTTGGAGATGCACAGGAAATGTACAAACATATAACATCACGCCTGTAATCCCTAAAGGGTTGGGCAGAAGTCATCCCCATTTCGCCCAAATCCTGACTTCGGGCTGCTTCTAAAAAAATCCTGATTGGATAACTCAATTACACTGCACGACCTGGGAATGGAATCCAAGACAGGGCTTAGTAGAAGCGCCAACGACTACTGAAATAAACAGGTTTTAAGGAAATTGAATAATAAACAGAACAAGCTTTACATTTTCGAGTAGTAGAAAGAAATTGTAGTGACATTTCCTTTTTAGGATGCACCGCATCAACTGCCTAGCCTTTTCCCAATTATGTTGGGGTCGGCTTTCAGTCTAACCGAATGCAACTGAATAGGTACCAGTATTTTACATGGAGCGACTGCCTATCTGGGACCCAGTTGGTACTGTCAGACTTTTTGGGCCACTGACTACCTGTAACGACTGTCAAAGATCTACAAATGACAGCCGGAACCAACTACTTAACGTGCTTTCCGAGGCACGGAGGAAACTCGGTATGTAATGAGTGGTCACCCATCCACAGACCAACCTAAGCAAGCACGGCTTAACTTCAAGATCGACCCGAGCGGCTGTTATTATTTAGCAACGAGCGATTTAGGATGCACCGCATAATGGTATATATTTTAGAGCATTGCCGCTCTCAGAACTTGTTTCAGTATTTCTAAGAACTGGTTCCCGACGGAAAACCGGCCATTTCCATTATAGTGGGTATCTCAAAAGAAAATTAACAGTTAATATGTTTTACAGAGAGGTAAGCGGGGTAGGTTAGGGCAATGTTTCATTTTTCATCAGAGTTTTTGCTGTAACACTTCCTTATAGCGGACTATTTACAGGTTTTATTAGTAACACAGCGCGCTAGAGAACTAATTTAATTATTAATAGCATAACATCACGCCTGTAATCATCGAAGAATTAGGCAGACTTCGTTCTACATAAACCCAATTTTCGCCAATTATAACTAAGTCCCAAGTAATAGCCTGCGTCGTCCCAATGCTGGGCGGACTACGGCTGAGTGGACCACTGGTGGTTGGTTTTGTTCAGACCGCTGTTAGAAAATCTTTACCACAAATTCAATTCTAGTACCGACATATATTACAAGTAATTTAATTTATTAACATTTCTTGTTCTTCTTACCACCGTCGGGAATTGCAATAATAAGGCTTTTGTTATTGCAATTCCCGACGGTGTGTTTAACTGTAAGGTAAGAAATTGAATAACACATTCTCAGAATCTTATTAATGCAGTTACCGTATTTCCTGAAAACTTCTACAATATAAAACTAATAGACCATAGACTATACTTTTATATTTTGCCTAACTAATTATTTGTTTAGTTATTGTTAGTTCATTGATCAGCGTGTTTTGACAGGATCGTAACGAAATACTGATGAGAGTAAACGTGTAAGTTAATGAGCATACCTACCAGCTGGTATCTCAAACATAATTCATTGTTAGCATTTAACGATAATAATGACAACATGCCATAAGTAGACACCCAGTATTGACAATACCTTAGGCTTTGCAATGCAAGAAGAGTCGGCTACGAGTTTTCGTCAAGCGGGCCGCCGTCGCATCCATCTATATGCAAAACAATAGGTTATCAAACTAATTATATCTACACATAATTATGAACTATTATGCTTATTGTATTTGTCTATGTTTCCACTTAGTACTTCTTAACTTGGATTGAAATGCAGTTTGCACCAAGGTTCAAGATTCTTTATTTGCACACAGATATCTCGAGGTTACGATATGTCACCATATCAGCACATAGCACCCGTGGGTACGAACTGCAAAAACAGCACGAACAAATGACCATCAATTCATTCTTGATTTATCAGTCATTTGTTTATAACCAAAGTCTAAGGTTATGACGCAATGTGGATGTCATAGTGAGGATTAACAATTTATGTTTATAAAAGTAATAAAAATGTTTATTTTTTATCAATGTTATTTTTGAAATCCCATTTGCACTTGGTACCTACACAGATATTCTTTGTCATTTAATTATAAACTTATTTAAATAATATAAAAAACATGTTATATTGCTCTATTACCTGATAATACCAGCCTACTAACCTCAGAGTAGAGCAATGGATTCCTCTCATACAAAGAAACAGCAAGCATTTTCACCACGCCAGCTGAAGGCGGATTCATTTCGGACTTGTATTTTAGTATATGGTATAGTCCAGATACACTAATAATCATACAATCATAACCAAATTAACTAAAACTATGATAGTTTAATCCTCCTGGCACTAAACATGATGTCACAAAAACAAAACAAATATAAAATAGAGTTTCATTTATAAGAAATACAGTTCAGAATAGCAATAGCGTCAAGTAAGTAAGCCTTCAGAATGGGAACATTACGATTACGTCAGCGTTACCTGTCAAATGCACGCACGCCAAGACAATGGGGATGCAATATAGTTTATGATGAGTGGCAGGGGAATATAAACTGTTTGGAGTGTAGACAGGGGATATATCAGAACTTTAATCTGGGATAGACGAAGCAGGGGAAGTGATGGCTTGGAGATATTGTGATGCTTCTGTACTTTGTTAAGTTTATTTGGTTATATCTACAAAATATATATCAGTCATAATACAACATCGCGCCTGTAATACCTAAAAGATTGAGCAGAAGTGTTTAATACCCACATTTGACCACGTTGAAGTAGCTTTAAATACGAGCTAGTTTTATTGCCATGAGCCGCGTAAAAGCCCAGATTTTGGACTGCTACTGGGACCAATGGAAAATCCAAATACTTTACTCAACCTGGAAGTCAAACGCCGCTGGAACGAATGCGGTCAGTAGTGCTCGCACTCACTGGACCAACGAGTCGTACCATCTCGTTATTGTCTACTGTTTTACCAAGAGTAAACTCTTCTTCTTCTTCTTCTCTGTCGATATTATGAAACAGACCCACAATAGGTACACCTTTTTTCACACTTATGTAACCCTTCAGAGAAAATAAGCATGATGTTGTTATAATAATATATACTAACTGACGACGACGGCAGAATGATCGAACTTACAATCTTCTCAAGAGTATTACAGTAATCAATGTTAGTTATTTTCTGTATGAAAACCAGTCAGTGAGTGCTCTGTGAAGCATGGCAATCAGTAGTCCTAGTCCCTTTATTATTGAAACCGATTGTTTATCGTTATACATTTCTCAGAACTCTCGATGTTTGTGATTTTTATGACGCATGATCAGAGTGATCATAAAGTCTACTCGAGCGCCAAGAATTTATAAGGTGGTATCTAGATAAATGTTAGTTATGTTCTATTTTCAATTTATTTATTTATCAGGAACAATTTAAATTGTGTTTGATACATTAAATGGGTATATCATAATTATTAATATTATTATCAATTCTAAAATGACATGCAACAATATAAAACATGTAGCAATAGGGTTGCTCCTATTGAAAATTAATTTCAAGTTAATTCTAACTTGATAGTATTCCAACGAAGACCTAACGTTTTTGACCTATTTTCAATAGACAAGCCTACCCCTCGCTGTTATTAAAACTAACTTTGACTTAAACATACGTGACAAAATGTAGGTGATCAGCTATAGTTACTCCACTGCCTTACTCTTCAGTGATTACAGGCGTGATGTAATTATATGTGTTGATGGTTGTTTAAAATATCCCATTGTTTTTCTCCCCAATTTTCTATTTCAAGCAATTTCACGTCCTCTCGCTATCAAACCTTTACCAAATCTTTATTCAAAGTTGTGGATCGATGGAGTGCGTCGTTTCCACGTGACTTCGTGACAAAGCCGAAGAAACTTCCCTCTCCACAATATTGGCATCATTGAATGGAGTTCTTACTTACAACACAAACTTGTGTGCCAACAATATGTGTTGGTTTCCGGATGAAAGTACGGAGGATTACGTATTCATTCACGTGGGTTATACGTCCATTGTGTATTCGAAACTCAGCTTATTTTGTTAGCTTTTATTTAAAAATTAAAGCTTGTTTAGAACACGAAATATTTTAATGATCGATCATCATCTGCGTAGCCTTTTCCCGATGATCTTGAGGTTGACTTCCGGTCTGATGGGATGCAGCTGAATGTGAGTATTTTATATGAAGCGACTGTGTAACCTTCACAGCCAAGTTACGTGGGTATTATATTGGTAACGATTACAATATTTGACCGTAAAGTAACCGCTTTGTTCCTTTCCTTTTTATTTTACAAACTTTATTTAACTACTAACCATAATGTTGTAGATCGACTATAAACGTCGTAGACATTGCTACGGACGCTACGAGAGCGCTACGAGAGTGCTACGTTTGCTACGGGCTACGGAAAGTTCCGAGCGCTATTTCACATAATATTACCCGCTCAGAGTTCTGTTAACTAACTTAACAAGCTCAAGATAATTAAGTGAAGGATCATGATTAACTCCACAGCCTCTTATCCCTCTCAACAACGTTAACCAAAATGAATAATTATAATCTAAACAAAAAATACTCCCCTTTTCTTATCATCATCCTGCCACTGTTCAGGCAAATTTTAACTTTAGCACACAAAGATACGGTTTCAATTCGGAAATAGAAATTCAGATAGGAGACCTCTATACATGTCAGTTGCAGGGCCCGGAACAAACAAGACAATGGGTCTATATGAGGTCTTATTTGCGTTTGATGAAACACTATGGGTCTATTCTGTGGCGAATTTATATGTTATTTGTTAGAGATTTAGGGCTGGGGAAGGAATCTAAATTCATTAGTGATTTCAAGAATATTTTGTGTTAGTTTGTGTGAATATTTTTCAGATATTTGGTTATTGATATCGAAAATATCAGTAGATATTATCATAGAATAAATTACATGGTATTTAAACATAACTGGCAAAATGTGGGTTTAATGTGGAACGCCTCTACTAACCCTTCGTGGAAAACAGGCATGATTATATGTAGAAACATTAACATAATTATGCTTTTTCCCACTGATGTGGAATAAACAAGGCTAATCGTTTAAATTACATGCTTGTACGAGTATAATAAGCATAATAGAAGCAATTTACATAACAATGTTAAGAAATAACTGTTCTTATTTCTCCACAATTTTTACTTCAAGGTAAACACTAAGAACTTTATGAACACGTCTAGAAAAAAACATAAAATGTAATTTAAAATAAAAAAAAATGATGACGTTCGTGTGAATATGTTCGTAGAAATAAAGCCACGACCAGAGAACCTACACAAATGAAAATCGCTCTAAAATGTTTTCCTATTTCTACTACGATTGACAGGATTGACTTATTATGCTTTTCGTTAGCTCATGTCAATTAAAAATATTTTTCATGTTCCATAACCGGTAACTAAACTACTAGAAATAACTCTAAAATAATGTCACTTTATCTAGACCCCTTAGGTGAGCAAATTGCGAGGTCGTTAGAGCGCAAAATATCAAGTATAGTCGCTGATGATGTTCACTATGTGGTGACTATGGTGGGCGCCCAGCGCAATATGGTGGGCGCCTAGCGCAATATGGTGGGTGCCTAGCGCAATATGGTGGGCGCCTAGCACAATATGGTGGGCGCCTAGCGCAATACGACAAGGTTGACGACTATTTTCTTAGTCATAATTAGAACGCCGTGTTAGATAAGGCATGATTAATGCTGAATGGTCAATTATGTTCCAAGAGTTTCCAATTGAGAAAAGTGAACTAGTTTCTAAGGGATCTAGAACTGCCACCACAACAATTCACAATGGACTGTGAATACCTAAAAGTTCAGTCAAACCGGTAGGTACGGGAAAATTGCGAACAGGCTGTTGACATCAGACACTGTCAGATACCTTAGTACATTATCTTTCAGTGTATGGTGGCCGAATACGCATTTGCAATTTTATTTTGCCCACACCAGTTTGACCAAACCATAAATCGCGCCCGCGACCGCGCCTTCACTCTGGACGAGGCCTAAGAGCCTTCCGCTAAGCTGAACACGAAAAAATTGTAACTCGTAGTACACGTATTTATTTCATAGTTGCTTTAACATTTTAGCTTGTTTACATTTCCCGAGAGAACGGAGAATTGTGCACAAATGTGGAGTGCATTAATGTTGTGCACTTCTGAATGCAGTTTTTGTTATTTTTAGAGCAACAATACTTTTTCGTCGCTAATAGACTTTTCATTAAATGAATACAAACAGTGTGTACTTGTTTTAAATGTACCTAACAATGTTGGTACCCTCCTATTAATCGCGTTGTTTTGATCACGTTTTTACTTTGTGTGTACTTACAACTATGTCTGCCTCCATTTATAAGCAGAAAAACATCTACAGCTGGACATAAGCCTTCCTCATAAAGACGGGTCCATCATATCCAATGGATACGAAAAAACATGACCGGATTAATTATTATAAAGATTAGTAGGATAACACGCCTGCAATCGTAATGGTTTTTATATTAATAGCGTTATTTACTCTATCGAACAGATCAATTTTCCAAAGATTAGAAGCAATGTTATAATATATAATGAATTGCCTTCAAAGACCTTCGTATTGTTAATGGAGAATGTGTTGCAATTGAAGTGCAGTACCATCTCTAGACGTTAGCTTATAGGAGCGAGAGCTGATTGCTCTAAGTCGACTTAGATAGCACGAAATGTATAATTGAAGTGAAATTGGTAGCTGACGCAACTGTGGGAACTATTACGAGTATTTGGATGCAAGCTCTAATACACGTTCAAATTAGGACTTGAATGAGCAAGTAATACTATACGATATTTGAAGTAGTAGAGAGATAACGGAAGACAAATGGTGATGAAACCGGTATAACCTAGCGCCAAAGTAGGCCTTTGTTTTAGTTACCTTAATCGAAGAAAATATCGTGATATTGTGTGCATGCTCATGCAATTTACTCGTTACTGGCCTCAGTCCCGAATTCAGTTATTTAAATACTTTCGCAAAATAAATATGGTGTTGAATTTGTATAAATTGTTGTTTTTCCGAATTTTTTTACTAGAAATTAGTTCTTGCTTTTAATAAATCAGAAAATCTCAAACTTGAAACCATCCCGTATCAATTATACCATTTTTAAATCACTTTAATGAGCAGTATCAATTTATTTCAGCATAGGATACACAAAATTGCTGCAAATATCGCCGGTATTATCAAGTTAAACAAAATTAATTAAGTTTAAATCTAAAGTGCTCAGCGGCGGGTCAATATTTGACGCCGCGTTCACGACTCAAACAAACATTGTTCGTGCAGCGCATTATAAAATACCGTTTATTTTGTGATCAGTCAGTTTTCAGGACACTGCCGGATATTAAAATGGGCTTGAATGACGTTTTTAACGTTCGGTCAAACCGGTACGAACAAATTGTGGACGCGGCTCCGTGCACTGTAGGTACTTGGGCAGATAATATTCCGATTTAGTGCGGTGTAAGGAATAAGTTAAGTCCAAAGACATTAGAATCATTCAGATAAATAATTTCCAGAATGATCACAGTACTTAAAAAAAAAAACACGAAAAAAAAGGTATCATCTCATTTTTCGTGTATCAATAGCCTTCGACTCTCATTGTTACTATTCAGTAAATACTGTTTTCATGAAAAAAGTAGTATTCACTAAATACATAACAACATACATAGTTTTTGGAAACTGTTAACGCGTTGGAATATTTCATCAAATCCGCGTGCATGATCGATTAAAATTGTTTAGTTTAACCAGTGTTGTTTTTATTCAAAACGGACAGTTTAATTTAGTTGGTCGTATACACAGCAATAGCAAACCACATATTGGACGACGATTCAATTATTTTGACCAAAATATAAATAAAATGATCATCTACATAGCCTTTGCCCAACGATGATAGGATCGGTGTCTATTCTAACCGGATGAAGCTGAATGTGGCATGAAGTAAATGCCTCTTTGACATCCACAACCAAGTTGTTTGGTAACACAATACCCCTTGGCCAACTGGTTGTCAGACTTTTGGGCTTCTTTCTCCCCATTCTGACTATCAATGACAGCCAGGACCAAGTGCTTGATGTGCTTTCCAATGAACGGAGGATGGAGGGGCTTACAATGGATGAATTGTATTGTATTGTAAAATTTTCGCAGATGTACGGTAATTACGCAAAAACAAATCTTCCTCAAAAGAATCATGAATTCCCTCCACTATAAATTCAACAGAAAAAAGAAGCCAATATACGTATATAATTTGATCAACTGTAACGTCTAATAAGAAAAGTTAATTAAAAATAGTCTTCTACGTGCTCTCGACGATTATGAACGGTGCTGTAAGAAACTCGGCTAAAATTAACGCTTTTATTTTAACTCTGCAGGAATCCAATTGGACTAATTTCTGGAAGAATTTGTTAACTATTCAGGTGTGTCGGAACTATGGGGACGACTGAACAATTCTTGTTTCAACTTTTTGGTAGATTTTGAACTAGGCCATATATCTTTTTCTAAAGAACAGGCTGGGATGGGCGTCAAATCTCCATTATAAAGTTGGATTTTTAAAAGACCGTTATCTGGGTTTTGATATTCATTTACAAGACAGATTTACAGATAGATCGACTTCCAGGTTATAATTAGGTTGAAGTTCGAAGTCAACCACGTCGGTGTCGGTTTAGTCTTAGAATATTGCGCTTTGGTAATACTGGTCAGTGGCTTAGACGTTGGGTAAAAAGCTTTAATTTCAACCAACTGCCCGACTCTTGAAATCAAACAGCCATGCAATGCATGATTCTATTAAAATATTATGTTATTACTTTGACTTTAAGCCTATATCGGAAACGTTATAGGGTGTAAAAAACCTCTTGTTCTCCCCGTCATTGCGATCATTTTTTTATTCTACACTAATTTTTTTGACAAGTTTTTTCTTAATACAAGTTTTTTATTGTAAGATTTTTACTTTAAACACCTCTACAATACCCCCGTACTATTCAATCCATCTATTAGCACAATGTTTTGAGTGCGTTACATTGAGTTCTACCACAAAATATGATTTTTCACCCCAAAAAAAAAAAGTCGTTTCCCATTAATTATTTTTGCGTAAAGTTACTTCGTTTGATGTGCTTGGTTGACGGTTTCGTGATGAGGTTGTTTACACCCTGTATACTTATAGAAATTCATGAAATTTTAAGGTCTTTACGCCTTATTATCTTTATTCTGAAACGCGACCAAACCTTGAATTGGCAATCATCTGAATCCAAGTAATTTAAAATTGTGTTGAAGTTTACATAACCAAACTCAAGCAATCAATTAAAAACTTTATCCGTCAATCAATAAAGTAGTTAGCGTCTTAATTTAGAAAAAAAACAATGAAAAACCAGTTTCCATCCAACCAGCTTCATCATCCGTCACAAATTGCGCTAACAGTCTGTCGAAATCGTCTAATTTTATCGTACGTCAACGTACGGACACGCGGACGGATTATTTCAAAGCCGCACTAAATCGTGGATGTCGGTTGCAGGACGCAATTAGGACACCCGGTAGTTACATTTCAATTAAATATATTTACATTAATCTACTAGAGAAATATTAACAGGACTTATATGACCAGTTTGGTCGGGTTTAGGGACTGCTTATAAATAGCCGCATGTTATTATGAGGCTGACCTAATTAAATAATTTGTTAAGCTTGAAATAACCTGTCAAATAACGAGACTTGTATAATTATTTAGGTCAACCGTTTTAACCGATAGCTAAGGACTAGGAGTTATCTAAAATAACCCACTACACAATAATCTGAGAATCACGTTATTTTAGAAAATTCCGTGTTGTTCGGTCACCAATTTTAAATCATTTGATTTTGAGCAAAAATTGCTATCGCAAAATATAAAACTGCGATGTAAGTTGAGTGCTTACTAAAACCAAGGATTGGCTTACAAGCAACCAATAACCATGACAGTAATAACGAGACCTATCCGCACCGTACCAAAATGAAAGATCGAAACAAAACTGCAGAATGACAAACAACGGATCAAAAGCTGCATCCAAATATTTAGACCACGATTACGTCAAAACAGTGCCGAAATAACAACGAAAAAAGTTGCCAAAAATTCATCGGGACTACTGCAGTAACGTAACACGAGGCCTTTTCAATAAAATAAAACTACCCGGTTTGTAGGAGGGTTGACCCGACATTTTCAATACAGGGAATGTCCCCTGGGTCCCGTGCCAGGGGACTGGCCCTATTTGGGCACAAAGCGGGGGAATTTGCGCGACACGCTCGCTCGGGACCCCGGCCTAACACTTTGCAGGAGTACCGTGATTTTTCCACTGTTTAGATAAAAACATGTTGTTAGTTATACGATTGTTTGGTACCTGTCTACTTTCTGATTGGATAGTTTGTTGTTGCTTGTTTTTGTTTGATATTGGTCTTTGTTCATTTATTTTTAAAAGGAATGGTTGCTAGGGTTCACATTTCTCTTATTGTGAGCCCTCTTCTTCGCTAGTCTTCATTCAAGGCAACTAAGAGATTACATCAAGATTTCCTTAGATTTATCATCATTATTTATAGTGCTATATTAGTTTTAATATTCTACAAAACACCCCCAGATAAACTAAGTTCCCGCAGAAACTGTTATCAACTACTATTCAGACACAATATGCAGATCCGTTTCCATAGAAACAGAGTAATATAAGTCTACTTATTCACTTTCCAGTCTCCTTTCGCCCAAAGATATAAATAGTACTTATCTTTGCGCGCGAGTGAACAGAGCTCGGGGCTACATCACTTAATGCAACAGTTTTACTCAAACGCACATTTTAACATCCGACATGGATAAGAAATGAGGTTTTAAATAATGGGTATCGGTAAAGGAATGGGGTGAAAAATCTTAGAATAAGATATTACTTCAATTGAAGTCAACGTTAATTTCCTTCCTCGTATTCTTCGTGTTTGTCATCGCATTGATAAGGGGCAATCTAAAATATGAGGACAACTTAAATCAATTTCAGATTTGCAAGTCTGAAAAGTTGGGACCGTTTCTTGAGTATGTCCTGTGTGGAGGTTCTTTTAATGCATGAGAACAATCACCACCATGATACTCCAGAAGGCATAGAGAAAGTGACAGAAAATTTGCTATAGAGATAACAGAAAAGTTAACATTGTGTGGTGATATAGAAACACTAAATGCTTTGAAAACGGTTGCAACTGGTATAAGGCCCCAGATTTATAAGAGAGAAGTGACAAATGTATTGCTGTTTGTTTTAATACCTACAGAAAGTTACCTGTACGAAGCCACATATCGGTAACCACATAACAAAACAATAAATTGGCTCAGCACATAAAACCAGAACAAAACAGATCCCAAATACCAAAGTATGAAACATGTATACCTCGCTAAACCCCAACGGCGTTAAGTGTAGCAGCAAAAGTACGAGTAACACAACTTAGCTAACTAGAAAACTTTGACTCTTGTAATCCCCAGACCTGTATTGAAACATTAAAATTTTCAGCGCGGCAAACATTTCTCAGTTGCTTAATTAACCAACAAAATTAGTTATTGTTATGAAAAAGTAACAAAAGGGGAGAAACTTCGCAACTCTCAAGCCAGTGGAGTGTGGAGCGGATCGAACGTGGTGCGGGGGACGAGAACATGGCGGGTTCTGAGGTGGCGCGTCTTAAGAAAATTCAAGCCATGTACTTACATACAGGGCTCGAACGAAATCTGCTCATATTTCTTACATCACCTATACCTATTATACGTAGACTTGGTTACTTCTCGTGTTTAACGGTTCGTCAGAAACTCGTTGTTTGTCTAAATAAAGTAACGGGTTTTGATTTTGTATTCAAAATCATTATTTAGAAAATTAATTATCGACTGTTAATGCGTACATTAATTTATGTGTGTATGACGTGTGTGAACTAATGTTATGAAGAGGTAATAGTTTGTATGTTAGGGGTAATCTTCGGAACTACTCATCCGATTCTGAAAACTCTTTTACTAACGGGAAATTACCCCTGAGTGTCATAGGCTACATTTAAAACTATTTCCACATAACGGGAGCGAAGCCACGACGATGTGTGTGTGATATTTTTCGGAGTTGTAAAAACTAGTAATGAAGAGTAACTCATAAGATGCTGTCCTGAATTTTTATGTTTTGTTTTTACAGGGATCTTTTACCTCGTGACCATGACAAAAACTAACGGCACCATTTTGTTTTTTTTTTTAATACCGTTTCCTCAGATGACAAAAACAATCTAATTAGTTCGTCAGATAGATTTCCAAAAAATATTGGATACAATTTTTTTCTTTTTTCACTCAAACAAAAAAATAAGACAAAACAGTGCGTCGAAAACTCGTCCCATTTGAGTAAATTTTTTGATCACTCATGATCTTTGACACGTTTTATCTTCGTCAATTTGTATTATGTTATAACAAAAAACACGTATCCAATATTTTTCGAAAATCTAACTAACGGACTAAACATAATCATGTTTCGTTTAGTCAGTCATCATCCTTATTTCCTTCAACCGCTAAAAGATCCATGCAGCACTGTTACAGATGTTCTTTATTAGTTTACGGCTACTATTTTTGTATCCGTAGGTAGTATAGCGGGTTCTGTATCTTGTGATAAGCTTGTTTCCTTTGAACCCCAACCCGTAGGGAAATCAGGGATCTACTGTTTTGTGGATTTGATAAGGGTGTAGTTTTAATGCCCCTTAGTGTTAAAAGAAATCTTTCTATTACAATATTACCTGCCTTTTTTCTTTCTTGTAATATGTTAAAATCAAAAATCTTCAAAGATAAATATACATATTTTTATAGATAAATAAAGAATATTAGGCTGAAAGAACCTCCTCCTTTTTGAAGTCGGTTAAAAAGAGTCATCGCTCCTTGAGCGTCGCGTTTGTCATTTAGATAGTAGATCTAAACGTTTTCCTTGCCACTTCCTAGTATTTTCGCTGGGGAGAAGAAGTGGTATAAAAAGACATCACATTCCATGATTGGTGTTGCACATTTAATAGGTAGATACTAGAGATATTGAAAGAGATTGATATTATTATTGGAAAAGGCTAAGACTCGGCGTGGGTGGACATTTCACGTACTATTTCTGAAGGAAACTCTTTTTTTTTTCTTCTTTTTTATTCACTGTTTTTTTTTTTACTATGAATATTTTCCTCCAAACTTACCCTTGCCAAAAGTTGAAAAAACAAATCGAGTTATCAAGGCCTACTCTAAAATTCATCCTCTTTTCACACTAACTCTTAGTTTAAGTTCTAAACAAGTCTTAAACGATCACCGTGCCAACTTTTCAAGTAACCTCACTAGCACAGAGCGTGCATTATTAATCGCCTGGTAAAAATTCCATCGCCACATCTCCTCCCTTACGCCATCTTGTGAGGAAATTACACTGGAACCGGGAGAACTTCTTTTAATTTATTCAACTCACACAATAACCGACTTTAATATCTTCGTATTATGGACGAGAGTCGCGCCAAACTAGGACGCGAAGTTGATTCTGATTTATAACCGGTTCAACTATCTCACTGTTTGTCTATAGCCAATTTGAATAAAACACTGTTCCAGTTACGTGAGGTTTAAATATGATTGTATATTAATGAGATGTGGAATCCGGGATCATTAATGTATCTGAATAGATTAGCAAATGAATTAGATTCTGGAGAAGGCGGCGCAGCGGCGGCGGTTCGTGAAATTCTGCGTTATTTGGAGATATGCTGATGTTTTTGTCTGTGATGGATGTTTGGCAAACTGAGCTTTGGTTTGTTAGTTACGATTTTCTTAATCACTTATTTCTGCCATGTTACAATACATTTGTGACAATTGCGGACGTGATTTTTAGCCGTAAGATTGTATCAAACCGGTTGCTAGTTTGAGCTCTGTATCTTACAACAAACTGAAGTAGGTGGGGATTGATGAATTCTATTATTTTTTTTTGTACATTCTTTAAAAAAGGTTTTAATGCTAACAAACCCAATAAACCTTCTCAGTTTCAATATTTAGATTTCCTCTTTTATTTCGATACTTTTTTCAAGTTTTAAAAGAGCAATTATTATCCCCCACACAAGTTTTAAAGGTCAAGACAGTATGAAAAGTATTATGACTTGTTCCCGATTTTTTACGAACTTCGTTGTTCTTAATACGATAGTTCAATACTCCTACGCAGATACGATGTGACGTCACGAGTTGATAACGAGGACCTGAATATTGGGTAAAGGTGAATTGATAGAGCAATGTTAGATTTTTAATCATATTTTCTTATCATTGCATTGGCGTAGAACAAAATTATTCTTGTCTGTGTCTATGAACTCCCCCTTTTTAATTCTTCTAATTCTTATTAGAACTAGAAACTAAACCAATTGAATAGATTCAGACACCATGTTATCGCCATACAAAGTTCAGCCACGAGTATACCATTACATATTCTCACCTCAAAAAAAAATATCAAGCGTGTACTCCCCGAGGGATTAGGTAGAGTTGCGCTATAGTATTCTCAAATTTCGCCAATGTTTGTCTCATTATAATGCAACAGAGAGCGAGACTATTGTAAATTCAGCTTCCGGGCTAAAAAACCCACCAATACTTTTCGGGAACCGAATCAAAAACCTGCACCAAAAAATGAGTAAACCACGTCCCATAATACCAGCCCCAGGTATACCCAGGTATATCAATACCCAGGTATACCAGCTAAGCTTCAATATAAAAACTCTGAATCCAATGATCCTATTTCTGTCTGTAATATGTTTTCTGATTTCTTCTATTCCGTTTTCGAACCTGCTTCTCCGTCATTGCCACATTGGACGCCCCCCCTTGACAATGCGCTACACGATACTTTGATCTGGGATATTTCTTTTAGCGAAGATAAAATACTAAATGAGCTAAAATCTCTAGATGCATCGAAAGGACCTGGACCTGACGGACTTTCTCCTTATTTCTGAAAAAATGCCGCCGTTTCTATCTGCAAGCCTCTTTTTATTATATACAATAAATGCATGTTGGAAGTTGTGGTGCCCAAACGGTGGAAAGATGCTTTTATTGTGCCTGTCCATAAAGGCGGTTCGAGACGCAATGTTGAACACTATCGTCCTATTTCTATGTTGTCTGCCTTGTCGAAGCTCTTTGAGAGGTTAGTGCATAATGCAATTTATCCTATTCTGCATAATATTATTGTTCAACAACAGCACGGGTTTGTTAAACGGCGGTCCACAGTCACTAATCTCTTGCTCTTCACAAGCTTTTTATTTGATAATGTTGACAGCCGCGTCCAGGTGGACGCAGTGTATACAGACTTCTGCAAGGCTTTCGACAAGGTGGATCAAGAAATATTGCTCAATAAATTAGCGTTTAATGGAATCCGTGGAAACTTACTTAGGTGGTTTGCTTCCTACATCACTAACCGTAGTCAGAGAGTTGTAGTTAATGGTCATTCTTCTTGCATCGCGCAGGTCACCTCTGGTGTACCACAAGGTTCTATTCTTGGTCCCCTTTTATTTGTTCTGTACATTAACGACATCAGCCAGTGTTTTCTTAACACCAAATACCTTTTATACGCCGACGATCTAAAGGTATACAGAACAATACGCGACGTAAATGACTGCCTCATGTTACAACAAGACTTCTACTTTATGGATTTGTTATGCGCTCGACATTAGATTTTAGGAAGCCTTCTTCATATATTTACCTATATAAGTCTCTCGTACGCTCGCAACTGGAGTATGCCGTGTCCGTCTGGAGTCCATACTATAAAAAGTACATTGAAGCGATTGAGAGTGTTCAACAGAAGTTCCTACGTGCTATGCATTTTAGGTGCTTTGGATATTACTTGCCATATCAGGATTTACTTAAAAAGTACAAACTTACAACACTTGAAAGTAGACGCAAGTACTTGATGGCCATGAATCTTTATAACATTGTTAGAAATAGTTTTGACTGCATTGAGTTAACCAATATGTTATGCTATGTCGTTCCTAGAACCGTGTACAAGAGAAAGGTGCGCGCTGGTAGACTATTTTCCATGCGTACCTGTCATTCTAACACTGGTTTGCGCTCACCTGTTCGCAGAATGATTGATGCATTTAACATGACTTTTGAACATATTGATATTTTTGCATGTTCTCCCGTAAGTTCAAATGTCTTATACTCAAGGAGCTCTCTTGATTGATGTGTAAAATACAGATAAACATGATAGTTAATTAAGTTTAGTCTATAATATTATTTCGTATTATTACCCTAGCATTTAATTAATTGTTTATTACATTCCACAGTTAATCTGTGAACAGCGTTGTGGGCTACAATATTGTTCAATTGTTATTCGTATCTTTTTTTTATACTTTATGTTGTAGCTGTTTGCTGTTCCTCTTGAATAAAAATAAAATAAAAATAATATATTAATCCAAAGATATCCTCTCTTAATGTTTACGCTACACCTTCCACGTCCACTAACTCAAATCTTCATACGTGGTATACGGAGTACGTAAGCCCTTATTAGCAACGCCTCGGGTCGACTTATTAGCAGGCGAGATGCCTTCATTAAACTCCGAACACCCTCGAATTTTACCTGACGTTATTACATGTACTACGCGTGTAGTTGTGTAATTGTGAGATGTTTTTGTATAATTTATGGAAGGGAAGTGAAAGGTTTTGCTTTTGAGTGACTTGGGTTTTAGTTAAATAAGTAAATATGTTGCGAGGAACGGGTTCACCTCATCTCTGGGTGGATGTAATAAGTTTGTTTTGTTGATAAGATTTCTTGTATTAGATTTACAAATAAATTGTTGCTTGTCTTGATTTGGAACAAATAAGATAAAGGAAGTGTTGATTTTGTTGATTGTCCTACATCAACTAAATAAAATCCCGAAATTCATGAACAGACACCGCACAGCCTAAACCGCTGGATAGATTCAAACGCTTCTTCTTTAAGGAAGGTGAGTCTTGTGAAAGGTTTTTTAAAAAATAAAATTTTTGATAAGTGAAAAAAAGGAAGTTCGTCATTTTTGTTATTAACATAATTATCGTATCGGGTACACGATTAAAAAAAAAAACCCCCTACAAAGCCACAAAAATCATAACAAAATTAAAAAGAGTTCGCAATGTCAGCTGCCAGTGTCATCAGCTTCCATTTTTAAACCAGGGTTCCAATTTTGCCACACGATGCACCACTCACTTTATTTCCTAAAACCTTCCACAAAAACAAGCAGCCAAGTTCCACCAGAAAAAAAAACACAATGATCATTTCAATTCACCTTTCAACAACAGTAATTCCAAGATACCTTTAAAAAAGTTATATTAAACGCCGAACACAGAACCGGGGGTGGTTGTAAGCCCGCCATTATTTCGCTTTTCGACAATTACGCGCGGCTGCAAATAAAGACGTTTCGAGAGCAATATTCAAGGGGAGACGGGGAAGGAAGAAGAAATTATCATCACCTCATTCCTTACCACAGATGTGGGCTAGACGCTTGCATGGGTAGCGTGCAATGTAAGCAATATTCTTGTGTGAAAAATGGGAGCGATATTTTTTGAGGGTGCGTTCCGTAATGTTAATTTGATGGGATTTGGTTAGGGAAAAATACTGAAAATTGTGTCATTTTTTGGGATTATTTTATTGTATAAATCGTTTTACAAAGATTTTTTTTTCGAAATCGTAACAAGTAAAGTTTTGTTGTGAAACAGAAGCGTCATAAAATTCAGGACACTGTTGTTGTCTCAGTTACAATATTTTCCTCGTTATGCCATACCGCTCGCAGCTAAGAACCAGTTTTTTTCCGCGATCAATCACGTACCTGGCCAGGTGTTTATAACGCGAATACTTGTGCACTGAATCTTGCCTCTTCGCGCCTCCCACCGAACTTCAGACGTCCCTGTGTTACCCAAATAAAAAAGTGAGTTGAGAGTAATTTTTTTCTACAAGCTTTACACATAGCGGTAATAAAACCGCTCCACGGCGGCGCTCGCGCGCGCCTATATTTCATTTCACCCGTCTCTCCCTCTATGTCGGCGCCGCGGTGGGTACTGCCTGTGACACTGCGAATGAAACTTTAAATGCTGCTCGGGAATAATGTGGATTACGTGCGCCGGTGTGTCCCATGTTTTTGTTCTGAGAAAAGTTTTATTAAAATATGTATCAGTCACATTGTCTCTTGGCATGAAAGAATAATACAGTTGAAAAGTAATTGTCTTGGCAATTTTGAAAATTTAGTTTGTGAAATGTGTTTCGAAGTCGAACGCTTCGGGTTTGTTTGCTGTGTGCTGATAATATCATATTAGTACACTCTAGAGTTAGTTTAAGTCTTATACCTACGAGGATATTTTACATAACACACAAAATGGAGAACAAAGCAAACTAACTACCAATGAGAGATACACAAAAGCTTCGTCAAGACATTAACAGTATTCCAACAAAAGCACATCGACTACAGCTGTTGAACTATGTAGTTGATAGAATACCAACCAAGTACTGTGATCTTCGCGTTTCTCAATAATTAGCTTTCTTTCTTATATTTTTCCAGCTAACTTCTCATAGTTAAGGAATTCATAGGCTAGGAATTTTACAGTTATTCATAACTGTAAAATTCCTAGCGAATAATGAAAATCTTAAAGAGTTGTGTACTTGAAAAAGTGCCGCTTTTTAAGAAATTCCTAGTAAAAATACTTTAGTAAGTTGAAAATGTATTTTATGAGAAAACTAAGATCAATTTGTTCATATAAAGTAGTTAGAACGGTGATTTGAAAATGTAGACCATGGAGTTCATAACGAAGATAGTTTATAGTTAGACGACAATATTAAAACTACATATTAAAAAGTTTCATCATGTAGTTTCATAATAATGTTTCCTATATAAAACAAAATGGCATCGTGCTTAGATAAGAATCAGAAAACAGTATTCTATTATAAGCAACATTGCATGCTGCAGTTATTGCGTTTTCGATCTATCCAGGAAACCGAAGAAACTTATACTGTAAAAAGTAAAACTGCAGTATGACCAGAAATCCAATTTAAAAAGCAAGCATTTCAATCCCCTGTTATATTTTTATTTCGCTTCAACCGTGACATCGTTCATAATAAAACTCTCAAACTCATTTGCGGCCTCTTAATACCGTTCAATATAAAACGGTGGAAAAATGTTGATAGTCACGCTCCTTATTACCGTGCCAAAGGTTTAACATTTTCAATTTAATCGCATTATACTCGTCGTAACCCTTGGAAATATTGGTATCTTGGAGCAAAAAACGAGCGGCGCATCGTGGATTTTCCGATTTAGAATTTTTCAATAGATGCCCATGAAAGAATTTGGGATGATGAAAAATGATCGGCTAATGTGGTCGGTTCGATATTTTAATTAAATTTCGATTCACACATACTTGAAATCATGTCCCATGAAGGTTTCAAATCTTATTAGACAGTATTCCAACTACAGTTGAATAATCACGTTAAAACAAAGTAAGTAAAAGTAATATAATAATATAAAATAAAAGTAAGTAAAGTTAATATCGCAGTACCTGGTAATCTACACAAGTTAAGTAATATTAATCTTTCCTTATAAATTCAAAGGTGAATGCCACTCCTCGTTACCTTTCCTTTGCAGACGCTTCACCAGAATTACTTAAGACCGTATCAATTGCAAGAACTTGGCTTCAATATTTACCTCAACCTTTAAGCTGTTAGATTAAGTTCTTAACCAGTTTCTTGATAATTAGACTATCAGAAGCAGCTTGCGTTCCTACCCCTTCTGAGATATACAGTGTTTATTTCTTCCAGTCTACCACAGAGTTTTTTTTTATGAAAAATACAAATATCGTTTGGATTCTAACTAAAACTAGGTTATGTGAAAGTAAGTATGTTTGTTTGTCCCGCTTTCTCGCCTTAGTGGGTGAATGGATTTCAATTGTAATAATATTTGGCAGACAGTTAACCTTGTATAGGTTACAATATTTTGGTATCCCGGTAGAACATTCCTGTCGGGTAATTTCACATATTCCGCAAGCGAAACAGCGGGCAAAAGCTTAAAAGAAAAAAAAATACTATTTTAGATCATGAACCACGATACACTCTTGATTTGAGGTTAATTGAGTAGTTAGATAAAATAAAATCAGATTTTCAGAGTTAATCGGAAATTCAGCTTAACATTATCTTTTAGATAAAATATTATCACTTTTAATTTGTAGAAATAAACTCATTGACTCTATGCTGTGACTTGCCTGTATCTCTGGTGAGCTTTACACAAAATTAATCACAACAAACGTTTACGATGATCACAAGACAAAACAGAGCAGCAAACGAGCACTTTCCACCAACTGAAACTGACGAAAGTTGAAAGCTAATAGAGCTAGGAGCAACAATCTAATCAATCATTCGCGCGCGCGCATCCCCACCGTGCGGGCGTGTTTCTAACGAACGAAAAAAAAAAAAATGTCGAAAGCAGTGAAATGTGTTTCCTGCAACATTGTTATTGACGAAATGTTATCTTATGTTCAAAACAAGTTATCAGTGATTGATGAAGACACACTAGTGAGAATATGTTCCTCTGCGTTCACCAGCGATGAGATTGAGAAATCGAAGGAGTTATTGTTTGAATCGGTACCGGTGGAAAGGGCTAAAATAAAGCGGAAAAATAAGGGCAAGGAGCGAAGAGATCTTGTGGACATAGTGAGTGTGTTTAAAACTGTGGAACCGGATTTATTTCCTATTTTTGTCGCGAAAAATCTGGAACGGTTACCGCCGATTCTATTTGATCACCTTGATTGCACGAAGCTACTTAAAGACCTCCTTCGAGTTCAGACCGAACTTAAAAAAGTGACAGAAACGTATGTCACGCAGGCACAGTTGGATGAAGTTAAGACGGATATTTTAAAAATGCAGAATGACTCACTAATACCGGCGTCGGCGTGCAAAGTTAATAATATGAAGCGAGGTGGATGGTTAATGGATAGTGGACCAATTGGATTACCACACGTCCATGATACGTCTTTGGATGAGTGCATAAACGAAGTCAATGAATCATCGCTATGTGGGCCAGAAAACAACATACCGCAATTTCGAAAAATAAGGAAGGTGGACGGGGAAATTTTTGACAAAAATATAACGGCTATGTCGGGGCAGCGAGCGCGAGGCGCGAGCGAGAGCCCCCCGCCCCGCGTCGCGGCCGTCGCCATCGCCGGCCCGAGTGTAACCGGTCTGCCGGCAGCCGTGACGTCACCACGGCGACCAGTAACGCCCGCGCCGCCGGTATCTAAATCAGCTGTTACGAATAATATTAACTACGAAAACAAACAGAGGACTACAGAGCGCACGAGCAAGATTATGGCATCCTACCAACCCGAATCGGCTTGCAGGGATGACGGTGAAGGATGGCAAAGGGTTTCATATCAAAGAAGACATATGAATTACCGTTATCACGGCTCGGCTGGCCGTGCGAGAGATAATGCAGGGAATTTCAAGGCAGCCGTGAAAACAGTGCCGATATTTATTACGAAGGTGCACAAAGAGACGACAGAGAAAGATATAGCCGATTACGTCTATCAAAAAACGGAAGAGGTTATAACTCTCGAACGAATATTATTGAAATATCCGAAACCCTACAACGCATTTAAATTTTTTGTAGCGGAATCGAAATTATCGTTATTTCTGAATAGCGGATTATGGCCTGAAGGAATTATTTTCAGACGTTTTGTGAATTTCAAATTAAGAAATTCGAACGCGAACGGTGTAAACATAGGTACTGTGACCGGCTCTTTGTAACTAGCTCAATGAATATAAAGTCTAATTACAAACTTATTAGTTACAACTGCAAGAGCGTGAGGCGATCCGTGGAGAGTGTAAGGCAGTTATGTGGCACATCTGACATAATAGCCTTACAGGAGACATGGTTGCTGCCGGGAGATATTCCGTTCCTGAGCGAGATCGACGTGGAGTTCGGCTGCACCGGGACGTCGGCGGTGGACACCGGCGCCGGCATGCTGCGCGGCCGCCCTTACGGTGGCGTCGCGCTGCTGTGGCGAAAAAGTGTGTTTACTGACGTGTCGGTTGTGCAGTGCGATAACCCGCGAGTGTGTGCCGTGAAGGTAAACGCGGGTCAGAGGTCATTCATGGCGTTCAGTGTTTACATGCCGACGGATAAAGATGTGAATTTGACAGAGTTTACGGACTGTCTCAGTCTTGTGAGTGCCATCATAAACAATAGTAGTATAGAATCGGTGTACATACTCGGGGATTTTAACTCACATCCGCATGAACGATTTTACGACGAGTTACAGAGTTTTTGTGTAGAATCACAGTGGTTATGCGCGGACATCGAGCTATTAGGGCTGGATTCTGGAACTTGTACATTTATAAGCGAGGCAAATGGATCGAAGCGCTGGCTTGATCATTGTATAGTCACTACATCAGCTCGAGAGACTATTGTAAATGTACAAGTTAAAGAAGACGTTCTGTGGTCCGATCATTTTCCTCTCGAGATTGAAATTTTGTTAGATAGCATCAAATCTAAATTTCATAATAAGTGTACGCAATTTAGCGAGGTGCGCTGGGGTGACAGAAACTCTGAGCAATGTGACATGTATAGTAATTTATGTAATGATAATTTAAAATTAATTGACTTTCCCATTGAAATGACCGAATGTTGTGATTGTGTATGTAATAATGTGGACCACAGACTGGTAATTGACAGCATGTACGATAAAATTATTCAAATATTAAGCCGGGCAGCTCGCGATAGTTGTTCATCAAAACGTGTTCCCAGACACAGGAAGCCGGTCCTCGGCTGGAACAGGCACGTAAGTGATGCTCACAGGGCGGCCAGGGAAAAGTTTGAGTTGTGGGTGTTGTATGGCCGACCGGCCGAGGGTCGCGTGTGGAATGACATGCAGACGTCTCGTAAGATTTTTAAATCACGTTTACGCTGGTGTCAGAATCATGCGGACCAAATAAAAATGGACATCCTTGCGTCGCATCATTCCGGGAGCGACTTCCGCAGTTTCTGGAAGTCTACAAACAAACTTAATAGTAAACCAGGTCTACCTGTGAGTGTCAATGGTGCCTGTAACCCGTCGGGGATAGCAGACTTATTTAGGGACCATTTTACTGTTAAGTCACCTCTGGCGTCGACACAGTTCACAAGCGATGATGGTTGTTGTGGTCGGGAAGTCAGCATACGGTTTACGGCCAAGGACGTACGGCAGGCCATTAGATCTATGTCACGGGGCAAGTCTCCGGGCCATGACGACCTGAGCATTGAGCATCTTAGGTACGCGGGATATCATATGCCAAGAGTGCTGGCGTTGTTCTACTCCCTGTGTGTAGGACACTCATACTTACCTGCGCCGATGATGAGGACGGTGGTGGTGCCAATTGTCAAAAACAAAACTGGTGACATTGGTGACAAATGTAATTATCGACCGATTTCGTTGGCAACTATTGTCGCTAAGGTGCTTGACAGTTTGCTGAACACACAGCTTGATAAACATCTACAGATACACGACAACCAATTTGGTTTCAAGTCAGGTCTCTCAACTGAAACAGCTATACTGTGTCTGAAGCAAACTGTCAAGTACTACACGGATAAAAATACGCCCATTTTTGGATGTTTTCTTGATTTATCGAAAGCGTTTGATCTGGTTTCTTACGATATTCTATGGCAAAAACTACAGCAAACAACAATGCCCGAGGAACTAATCCGCACTTTTAAATATTGGTATGGGAACCAGATCAACGTTGTTCGGTGGTCGGGGGCGTATTCGACACCATACAGGTTGGAGTGCGGCGTGAGGCAGGGGGGGCTGACATCGCCAAAACTTTTCAACTTGTATGTGAACGCGCTTGTAGAGGAGCTTAGCAGCACTCATGTCGGCTGCCATATTGATGGAGTCTGCCTTAATAATATTAGCTACGCGGACGACATGGTGCTGCTGAGTGCTTCTGTAGGTGGACTGTCGCAGCTGCTTGGAATTTGCGAAAAATATGCTGGGCAACACGGGTTGATGTACAACATCAATAAAAGTGAGTGGATGGTCTTTCAGGCTCGGGGAAGGTCCCTAAGTCAAACACCTAAAGTTAGGCTGAATGGCTACCCCCTTCGTAGGGTAGAAAAGTTTAAATACCTTGGGCACTGTCTAACCCCGGATCTGAAAGACGATAATGACATAGAAAGGGAGCGTAGAGCGTTGTCTGTTCGTGCGAATATGATAGCTCGCAGATTTGCTCGTTGTTCAAGAGACGTCAAGATCACCCTATTCAGGGCATTTTGTACGTCCTTCTACACGAGCAGTCTGTGGGTGGATTATACGCAAAAGCAGTACAGCGCTCTACGCGTCCAATACAATAATGCATTCAGGGTGCTGTTGGGGCTGCCTCGTTTCTGTAGCGCTTCGGGGATGTTCGCCGAGGCGCGTGTGGATTGTTTTTATACAACCATGCGCAGGCGGTGCACATCCCTGGTGCGCAGGGTGCGGGTCAGCCCGAATAGTATCCTGAGCGCCTTCGCCCAGCGGTTTGACTGCCAGTACATGTATCACTGTGACATGGTACATGTAAAGGCCAATGTGGAAATATTGTTTTAATTGTATTTAATTTTAATTGTATGATGACATTTAATTGTATTGATTTTTCTGATAATGGTTTTTGTATTGTATTGTGTTTTAATTTCTGTGTTATTTAATTCTTTTTGTAATGTGTGAATTGGTCCATGTTGGCCTTTATTTAATAAATAATAATAAATCCTATTTCGGGGCACGCAGGCCAAGGTTCACACGTAGACTGGAGATTAATCGCAGCTTGAGGACCGCGCCGGTTAAACCGAATATCTTCGTCGCACACTGAGGAGCGAGGAAGGAAGTATATCATCGTACTTCGGTGGGTAATATGGGGTTATAGATATGAAACGGTTTTTTAGACAGTGGATGGTGCGAAGAGCTTAAAGTCCAGCTCATCATTGAGTTAATGTTTATCTATATTAATGATAAATGGTATTTAGTTTGCAAATGGGTTTTTACAAACACTTCTACACGTCATTTTTTTAAACTAGATGGGGCCGGTGTTTCGTACCTGACTACTCTGAGAAGAAACAGTCAAAAAACTTGGTCAACTCACATGAGGACTATGCAGATTAGTGTTTGTGATGGTCCTTTAAAGAAAGAACCACACAGATTTGACAGTTATCGAGTAGCTCGACTTATAATTCAAGGAGCTCAACGAAATTAGTAAAAATTGCGTTTTAGGTTTACTATCGAGGAAAAACCGTAAATTTCTCGTGGACAGATTATTTTTTGTGTGTATTTGTTAAGGTACGGACAAATTACGGACGCGGCTTTGGACACCGGACTCTGACAGATTACGTACTGTTTAATCCAACCTTAGAAGGATGTCCACCTAACACTTTGAATTTATTATGCATTTTTTCCATGGTGCCCATTGAAGGTGCTATTCAACAATGGACATTCCTGTGTGCTGGGGTTTCATAAATGATTGCTGTTTACGATACTTCTACGACTAAATAACCTCTACAAAAATAAGGAAGAGAACAACTTAAAACACGGTTGTGTGTTTTAGTTCCATCATCCGACTAAAGTTAGGAAAATGGCTCAATCTCAAAATACAGTAACAACAGGGACGCTTTTGGTTCCAGGCTTTTAGCCAGTGAATTTCTACTTTGTTCCCGGTAATAACGTTGTAGTGCGCCAACAAATTATTAAACCCAAGTTAGATGGCCTGCTTGCCTGTAAAGAATCGTTATCGTGCAAAATGTGAAACTATGAGTTAGAGTTTGAAATCGTTGGAATTTATGATGGTGAGCGGGCTAAAGTTGTATGCGTGAATGTTGCTTTGAATGATTTAGCTCGACCACAAAAGCATGTTATTAGAGAGAGAGCTATATGACAACAAAATGCTCCAATCAGCAAGTTCCTTAATGCTGTTATTGATAATGAAGATGACTAATTATTATAGTTGATAAAAAATTCTTACGTGTAATACACGTACATATTTAGTTCTGCATCTTTTTCTTCAGTAAACTCTACATTATAGGACAAAAACAAAAGGTTATTAGAACGACATTACAGGATAATGACACAGCGGTCGACTGATGAAGTACAAGACAAACAAGGGTGTCGTAAACAAAACATTCCGACTGGGATTTTAACAAAATGAACGGTTCGACTAGTCGGGTACCCGGGGCAAGGGACGCGGCTGCCCTGCGGCAATATCAGGGCTTGCACTAACAAAATAACCTAAGAAAATTATAAACGCAAGTATTTCCAAAATTACGTGTGAAAATTATATTGAAGTAGGTGGTAGTAAGGCTCTCAGACTCTAATTTCATATTCACATTTTATTACATATTCATTTCTGAGTGAAGGAAAATACGACGAATTACTGCTGAATTAACTTTGCGAAGCAAATTGCTTTACTTCAAGATCTTGGTATGTGCTCGACACCTACAGGCAATTATGATGCGTCATTTAGGATTATTCTAATATTCTTTAGCTTTTTAAAAAGATATCACGGTCTCTGGAATATTCCAAGAATCAAAACATAATTATGAAAAAAAAAATCTGCGCGCCAGGGCAAAATTGGGAATATTTTTCCAGGAACCATTTCAAGCGGTTTTACCACTTTCATCCTTTTTTTTCTAATAAAACTAAACGAGAAATTACTGTTCTAGAGCCAGCAACAAAACAAAAGAGAATAATGGAGAAACAAAAGGTTTTTCTCAGAATTATTGCTATCTAGTCGTTAACCTTTGAAACTAATTGAGTAATAATTTGAAGCTCTTGTTAACCAGAATTAATTAATTGAAAACTAGTCATCAATGGATTCCCTTGTTATAATTTTCCTAAAACCAGGTTGGCTTCACATGAAGGTTAAATTAAGGCTAAATGATTTCAGTCTAAATGCCCGATAGCGCGAATATGGACGGGCTTTATCAACCAGATTATAGTAGCCGGAATCTGATTAGTGAGATATTGAACAGCGGAAATGTGATCCTCCATTTATTCACAATAGGAACGCTTGCCGTGATATTTGTGTTTTCTCGTATATAAATATAGGTACATAATATAATATCACGCCTGTAATCCCAACATCTCAGGGTTTAGGCAGAGGTGTACCTAATAATTCACCCACATTTTGCACGTCATGTTATAGTCCGATGTAATTAATAGAGGGCGAGCCTATTGCCATCAACCTGGCACAAATCTAGACTTCGTGGCGGATACTGAGAAATTTCTGATGGAAAAACTCATTAAATAACACTTTTCCCGACCCGGGAATCGAACCCAGGACCTCATTCTGAACAGTTGTGCTTGCGACCACTAGAACCTAGGCAGCCAGAATATAAATATATCTACATCAATTTTTCTTTGAAGACAAAAGGTTGAGAATATTAAATATCCTTACAATATTTATAATTCATGATATTCTGTTCAAAATCCACAAACTCTGTGGGTGTAATTTTAATAAAACCTGTTGTTTACCCACCGTAGCTGATTTTACTGTGCTGATCTATAAAAATGTTTCCTGCATAAAATTCTTTTTATGTAGCTCTCAGTGCGAAACTTAGTCATAAACCTGCTATTTATTTACTGAAACAGATGTTTTTAATAAATTCTTAAAATCGTAACTTGCTTATCTCACTAATAAAAAAACGAAATAAAAGAGTGAAGAGTCAACCCTGAACCTCCGACTCGACAGCGACGTAAAGATGAATCACAACCAGACGAAGTCCGCCCGCAGCGGTTTCGCGACGACCCTACCATCGATCGAGTTTCAATTCACAATTCTATTACAAAAGCGCCACCGATTGATTTCCAACGAACAAAACAGGTATTGGATGTGAAAATTTGCGATAATGTTGACGGACCAAACACTTTTATCGGCGATAATGGTACGGTAGTGGGATATTTATACAGGGTATTAGCCGATCAGGGCGGCATTAACCGCTGTTATTTTTTCATTACACGGGCCTTTGGGAGCTTTTTATCAGTAATACTTGCTTGTTATGGAGCAATGATGATGTCCGTCAGTAAGCGCCGGGGATCTGCTACAAATAACGGCAAAGTTAATGATGTATTGTTGGCGTCGCGTTGCCACGAATTCGCTCGCCTAACTTTTGGGATCGGGCGAATTTTTTGTCTGGATTTATTTTAGTTATTTTCGGATGAATATTTGAGTAACATTTTTGACTTTTAATGAGACAACTGACACGCGGAGAGTAGTTTTTATGCTTAGGTAGTTTAATTATGTATGATAATATTGTGTTAGGGTACGTAAAGGTAATTGGCTGTTCCAGACACTAAAAATCGAATTGGCTTTAACAATACGATATTTTTATGAAAGAAAGAAATATCACTAACATAATGAAATTGCATGTGGCATTATGCGCAGTAAATAAACTAGTAAATAGAATTCATATTATTGATACAAGCACAACATGACTTAGTGCCTGCAGTCACGTTCAATATTAACGTAGAAGAAGGACGCAATAGAACATCATAAACAAGGCACTGGCAACAAGCCAACGATATGGTTTTTTGTAAGAAACAATACGAATATGCAAATGTAACTTCAAGGTGCTTAGTTTAAACCAGGTACTAAATATAGAAGTTTATTTTTCAAGAAAACGATGATGAAGAAGGATGCTACAGCTATGAAAATTGATGGTAAATAATGTGAACTAGGATCATCATAATAATGACTTTTAATCCTTAGAGCTACAAACCTGTTAGAATATTAAAAAAGCCATGGAAAATTTCGTAGCTAGTTATTCTAGGTAACGAAGGTTTGATTGATTGCATCAGTAACTTACTTACTCACTTTCACTCTACAGAAAACAAAATACGACTTCTTATAGAAAACAAAATCAAAAATATTGAAATCTTTAAAAAAAATGTGACGCAACCACAGAACGTCGTCGGCGTCGGTGCGACTGTAGAATTTTTAGTCAATTTCTCGTTTGACACAATTGAATTTGATCGCGGGATAAATCAAGTTTCTGGGCACGAGCGGGGCTGACTTCCGCTGAAGCCGTCGGCTGTGGTCGAAGCAATGACAGTGTATAATGGAGCCGAATGTTAGGACTAGTCACCTAGTCACTACAAGTACTATTTCTATTTTAGTTAAGCCGCAGCTACGTTAAAATTGGACTGAGTTGGAATGTTAGGCCTGTATTTCAGGATCGGTGTAGTTGAATCTGAAATTGTGTTTCCTTGTACGTTTAAATCAATATTCATTGTTTTAGCAATTTTGAAGTTAATAATGAAGAAGACTATTTCAGTTCTGTATGTGTTAGGTTTTTCAGAATTGATTTTTGGAATCGCCATGCTCTAGTGGGCAGTTTGAATTATTTATTTATTTATTTATTTATTTATTTCATTTTTGGGAAAACTTACAGCTGAACAGATAGTGACTAATAGTTTAAACAAAATATGGCCAATTACAAGTTTCCACATGTATATAAATAATATGACATAAAAAAATAAGACTATATAAAACACCAAACAAAAATTACTAAACACGCTCAAAGAAGCTATTGGATAAAGTTTTCTTCAATTTAGCGGTACTAGTATTGAAAATGTCGATTAACAGGTGACACACACACACACAGGTGAGGTTATGACAATTAACAGGTTAACGCACGTCTTTAGTAAAAGATTGTACCTTAATTCATTTAAATATGGTATTCTTTTCCACCATACAACTACATAAACATTTAGACAATAATTTCGACAAGATATTCCGCAACCCAGGTTTCACTATTCCTGCCTTCTAATCTCAATATCACGTACAAGTCTTGCCATAAATCAATTTCTGCTTCCTCCCGTACTTCCCGCTGCTCGTCAATAACTTAAGTCGTTTCCTCAAAACCTTTGTCTCGAGCTGAGTCGACCTCGGATGACTCGTTTGAGGCTACTTAACGAGTCGCCTCCTCAATTCTTACTTCATTTGTGCCTAATGCAAATCGACTGATGGCTTAACAGAATATTTTGTCGCTACTCAGTGCTACTCAGCCTTTTGTTTGGTTTGTTTATGTTTCTTAATGGTATTATAAGTCGTGTGACTGAGGAAAAGAATGGGAAGGAGTGTCAGACGATTGACTGGAGTATTTCAGTTTAAAATATATAAGCTCACTAGCACTACTAATTAGCTAGCACTTAAAGCTTTGCGTATTTAGAACATCATCCTGTCAATTTAAATTTCAAGTGATTGACAGAAATAGAAAAATGATTTAAATTCGTTTATTGCTAATGCTTTTAGTGATTTTGGTGCAAGTAGGCTGAAAGTTAGAACACAGTTGGGTCGATTGTGTGTAAACTAGTATAATTTTATAAAATCTTGCTTAGGATGACTTTTGCTAAGATTTTCAAATTTTAATTCGACTGCATTTGAAGTGGCTTTTTTAGCTGCTTTATATATTTTCCATATGATTACGAATATTGTTGGAGATTCCAGGATTCTGCACAAGATCTTATCAAACCACGCATCTACCATTTCACAATATTAAGGTTTAAAATCTAGCTGAACTAGCCTCCGTACCTAGCATCATATCGATTGAGCTCAGTCGGCAGACAGATTTAGATCTGGAAACTAAAGCGAACTAAGTCATAGTTCGCTTTAGTTTCATGATGATTTTTACTATTGAGTCAAATTTGCATGATTTATTAAATACAATTATCAATTTTACAGGCAGATAAAACATTTTAAAAATGCTGTAATAATGCAAAATTAATTCAATGGACTAAAATTGTTTAAACACGATTTTCAATTACCCACATTGATCTGATACTGCAATTCTATGCAACCACATTTTGTTATTATTTTCCACACAAACTACATATTAATCACCAAGCACATTTAGCAGCACATCCCACAAACCATTGAAATATGATAATAATTCTCAATCGTTATCATTTCATTCACAATTTATTCACAATACGTGATAAACATTAAAATGCCGTGACTATGTGATTAATTACCGGGCAACCCCACTCGTTTATCAATTTGTATCAGCCATGACAATACAAAACTTATTGTTCGTAATGATAACATCGTTTTGTTTTGACATAGGGGAATAGGTTGGCAACATTAATGTCATTAAAATAAAGGACTCGTATATATTGCCGCTATGACTGCGATCAATTGTCACCATTTTAATCGAGTAAGATAAAGCATGATATGCATTTTCAACCAAATGAACTAAACTTGTTCGAAAATGTTCTCGGTTTCGGTTTACACCTCCCCGTCATTTCCCATGGGTATCGTAAGAGGGGGACAAAGGTATTATGTCTAGGGGACGGCAGTATTTACCTTCTATCCTAACAGGGTGAATATCATAATATAAGACCCCCTTCATAAATTATTATCAGAAACCTTTGCAGGGGAAGCATATTTCGAATGTTTTCTGCGGAGAAATCCTTTTGCATAATTATTCTCTAAAAGTTTGATAATCCTTATTAGATAGACATAATATCTGAGGCTTGGGTTTCACCAAATGCATTGTTCTTTTGAGAAGACTGTTGTTCAATGTTCGAGGTTGTTTTATATATATGTAAGGCGGCGGGCGGTGCGAGAGAAAGAAGAAAGTCGCCCCTAGACGCTATCTATACTAACTTCACGTCTTATTTTGTCCACAGATGGTGACAATAAGCCACAGTAGCGGACGGACCACGAGAGGTTAATTGGTGACGAGATGAGAGCGTGACGCATCATGACCCGCCGAGGACCCTGCAGGAGCTTCGCCATCAGCGTCATACAGATCATCACTGTTATATGTCAAGGTACGGTTCACTTAATGGCAATAAGCCTGCGATGTTCCCATAGCTGGGAAAAAGACTTGGGCCATAATCCACCATGGTGGTCTAGTGCGGTTTGGTACAGGTTACATGTCTTCGAATTTTTGGTTCTAGGATAAGCCGGTTTCCTCACGATGTTTTCCTTCGCCGTTTTGAGAGCTGTGTCGATGAAATAAATGATGATGGTAATGATGAAATTTAATTTCAATCTCAACATTAAATATTGCTTCGATATTGATATATTGAAGCAATATGAAACCACAAAATGAGATTCAACCATCTTCTTCACATGTCAGACAGAATAAAAATGTCACAATGACAGACTGACACTTAAATTTAAAAAAATAGTAGGTTATTGATTTTTGTTTCATAAAATGGACCTAGGCCATAAAAGAGGTTTTAAGTTGATATCAACTCGACATTGGTCAAAGCAAAGGTATATTTTTAACCGACGAAAAAAAAACGGAGGAGGTTATCAAGTCGACGCGTAGGTATTTTTTTATTTTTTTTTGAATCACGCATAACTTTTTACCGCGCAGTCCGATTTTGATAATTCTTTTTTATTGGAAAGGGTATACCCCGAGGTTGGTTCCATAGAGCATTGTCATGATCTGATCATGGATTTCAGAGATACATATGTTAGTTTAAGTTCCATTTTATTGTGTATAAATTGACAAAAAATCATACCGACTTCATAAGCACAAAAAAAAGAAAAAATAACTTTAGCTTCAGAAGTCGGTGGAAAAAAAACTAAATCAAACCAAGAAAAGTCACGGACTTCTGAAGCTAAAGTTATTTTTCACTTTTTTATGCTTACTAAGTCGGTTTTATTTTGTGCAATTTTTTTTTTATATCTGCTTACAAGCAAATATGAAATGTAGCATCAAAATATATAATAATATGATGTATCCTGAATTGATAAAAAAACGTTTTTGAAACTGACGAAGGTTTAAAAGGTTTGAAACAAACGACACCCCAAATGTCACTTCCATATTTATTTCCATGATAAGACTAAAAAAATGCTTTACCTTATAAAATATTATTAACCTTCGAATACCATGATACAATCGTTAAACATTATAATATCTTTCAGTATTCTTTTCAAAATCAATATTACTTCCGTTTCAATAAAGTTCTTATAAATTTTCAGTGATCTTGTAAGATCTCATTTGAACGTGTTTTTATTCCCTTTCAGTTAACGAACGTGAATTTTATTTCGCAAAACGCGTCGATTCTTAGAAAATTTGGTTCACTGGGTTTCAGGTCAAGTTGCAAAATAATGGTATCACATAAAAGTATATTTGTTTTATCAGTAAAGTTCTTAGTTCTCGACGTTCATTTACCCACACGGTTTGATAAAACTAAAACGAATCTATGTCAAACTTTTTTTTGTGTCAGTTTTAGTTCTTGTCATTTCAACTCTATTTTATTTCTATTCTTGTATGATCTTCATTCTCCTGCCCTTATCCTAATTAAAATGGGGTCGGCGCAGCTTGTTCTCTTCATCATTACTCGTCATCTTAGCAGAAGACTCCTTTCTAGTAATTATTCCTAATCTTGAATTTTTTCTATTTTATTATGGGCAGTCGTGTAAAAACTCGAGGTTATTAACCTCGAGTTTTTACACGACTGCCCAAAAAAAGGAGTGTTATGTTTTCAGGGTTCATGTATGGTGTTCATGTTTGTGAGTTTCTTGATTCCACCATAACTTCTAAATGCCTAAACCGATGTACGTGGTATCGTTAGAATCCTTGTAACATACCCCGGATAACATAGGCTAGTGAAAATTAAAAAAAAAATGGAAACTGCAATATGGGTATCAAATTAAAGGGATCATCATGGGGATTTTAAAATGGTATATCACGACCATATTTTAATTTAAAAAATGTGTTATTTGTTTATCTATACGTACAAGATACGCGCGGATGACTAGGTAGGTTTGTGAACTTTTAAGTGATAAATGTACACCAAAATAAATAAAATGCAAAATTCTCCATCTTATTAGAATCGTAACTAAAAAGTGTAAAATAAAAAAATATAAAAAAAAAAATCCCGACTGCGTAAAAATAACTAGTAACTTTAAATAAAAACTGAAAAGAAAAAAAACAAGAACAAATAAAATCTAATGCGGAATCTAGACTAAAATCATTACACCCAATATGGCTCCCGACTGTTGCAGTCAATGTTCCGCATTAGATTTTATTAATTGTTCTTGTTTTTTTTCCTCCATCCAATTCAAATCAAAAACAAAAGAAACCGACGACTGACAATAATGACAAGCAAAATATAAAAATACATCGACACATTTAAATGTGATGAGAATCAGGAACGCGAACGTTAACAGGCCACCTAACTAAGTTTTCCGAAATTACACGCGAACTTTTCGAATAAAACGCGACACAAAGGGAGTGAGCCCTTAATGAAGACAATATTTTGAGGGCCTCTCAACTCGAGTAATTAAATCTCGTGGCTCATATCACCGAGCAGTAGTAACGGGGGGGTATAGACAGAGTAATTGGTTATTAAATTAGTTGTGGTGTCGATCAATTTGTTTGTTTCCACGACGTAATTGTAGTTTTGGGTTTGGTGGTCAACGGGAATTTAGGAAGGATGTGATCGGTGTGAAACTTGGCAAAGCGGAGTAACTTCCATTAAAACTGGAATCAAACAAAGGTACAAAAAAATGCAAGAAAACGTAACAAGTTTGTATCGTACTTTATCTGAGCTTAGGTTTTCCATGAAAAGAAGCTAACCTAAAATCAAAAGTATCAAAGCAGAAGCCGATAAACCAGTGTCTCGAAACAGCAAACACGATCGATCATATAAAAACCAAACCCGATATACTGAAGTGAGTAAACTGCCTAATTTGCTGAAGACAAAATGTAACAAATTCTAAAGGCTTTCACGAAATAAGTTTATACAAGACGTGAAGCGTACACTCAATTTAGCGGTGTTTTATAAATGCCAAGACACGCAGATGTTTGTTTCACTACGGTAAACAAGTTGAAAAATGTCACAGTCAAGAAACAATATTACTTTTTGTTTGAAAGGAACTCCGACTAAAATATAAAATTTATTGCCATTTCGACTTGCAAATTATTCAAAGAGAAAGCTACCAGGGAGATGGGCAGTGGTGAATTTTAGGAACCGATATACACTCTGTATTATTGCGGTTAGTTAATTTAGCAGTAAATGTTTGATATTGATGTTTCGAGTGATCGGAATGGTAATAATGTAGGTATTAATCACATGGGAATGTACTTTCTATTAAATTGATTTGAATCACTATAAATATATAGATAAATATCTATATAATTATAGTGAAAATAAATTATACGATACTAGATAAGAAAGTAGACTATTTAGATAAGTTCAAACAAATGGTTTTGTAGACACATAAACGGACATGAGATGCCGTATTTATAATAAAACAAGTGGCACGTTAAAGAATGTGTGCCTCATAAACAAATAATTTAATTAACGAATGACGAGTGGGAGAGAGCAAAACTGTGTTTAATATCCTTTGTGATGATCCTACATGATACGGTAATGCTGTTTAATTTATAATACACACTAAGTCATAAAAACATTTGCCATAATATATTTTGTTGCATATAAATGTAGTTAAAAGTATGTTCAAGCAGTTTTTCATGTGAACTGTCTAAGTCGAAAGAAAACATTTCATGAAGATAACAAATGGATGTAGTTTTAATTTGAAACTGAGACATAGCTTGGATTAAAATCTAAAAATATAAGTTATGTAAGTACCTAATGAAAATTTTCTCAACTTGAAAAAAAAAAACATTAAGCCATCAAACAGTATGAAAATAAAAAAATTCTAAAGTAGGCTCAAAAGCAAGACATCTAATCGGTGACAAGGAAATCATTTTCATCGAGAAATCTTTTTGATATTAATACGCAAATAAGACCAAGAATTCTAAGAAAGTAATCATTGCGACGAAAGCAAAATAATATTGTACAACTGATACACAAAAAAAAAACTCTATTGATAAAAATTATCGTCGTTCGCTAAAAGGAAAATTTTAGCTTTATTTATTAAGGCTGTCGCTACAGGCGCTTTTTTGCGTTGGAATGGTGTATATCTGAGTTTGTGTAACGTACTTTTAATTACCATACTCGGCGAAGTATGAGTCATTAGGCTGTGTACACACAGCGCCGCCCGGCGTGATTCCAGTTATGAATCCTGAACAAATTCCAACAAGTATTGTTGTCTGTTTTCCAAGATGTGTACTAATTTCTCATTGCTGTATTTTGTCCTCCCTATAATAAAAGGAAAGTACAAGCTGTTAGGTAAATATTGGACGGAGGTTTAGAGGGGTCGTTCAGGTATTCAGTGATGTAATAAAGTTAACGTTAATCCTTATCGAACAGGCAGTTATCCCTTATTATCCGGTTATAAACGTTAGACGAGATTTAGGCCCTCGGTGCATGGTTAATGTTTCAATCGCCAATAGATAACAATCGGGTGTTTCGTAAATATTGATTGTACGTTTACCTTCATTAGCATTTTCCTGAAACTGTGTGTACATTTTAGAGAATAATTACTTTTTTGTTATTTTAGTTATGTAGTTTGTTGTTATCTTTCTATACGTTAGTTTTTAATCTACTCAAAAAAAAAGTCAGGCCAAGTTCGAGCTAGACTCTCTCATTGAGTAATCTGCAACACTGTTATAGTTTACCTTGATTAGTAATTTAAGTTAGTTCAATTCTAACAGTTAATAAAGATTCATCATCATAATATAAAAGTCGCATTCGGAAGCTAAAGAAATCATTAATAAGAGAGTGGTCATCACTTTAATGGTTAAAACAGAACGAACACTATTTTTAAAAATAAGCGTAAACTGATAAACAACCCTTTCATAATTTCTCTGAAATTTTAGAGCTTTAGATCAGCTTGAATAATTTTAAATGATGAAAATGAAAAGGCCTTTAAAATCGTCTCCGTTAATTTGACCTCGTTGATGTGGCCGCGCCCGAAGTCCCGCGTACCCTTTACAAGCTCATCGTTATCACCGCCTCGATCTGAAGTGGGGGAATTTGCCAAACTTCCGTAATAAACAATATTTTGCTTGTCATAACGAGCCGACAACTCCCGCCTTCCTAACTTTGAGGTTGATTAAAAATATCAATCTAAGCGCTTTTACATTCTACTCACAAATGCTGCTTCATTATTTTATCAAAGTTACACTTTTTAAATCACAAAAGGTCGTAAGTCTCAAGGTTAGTGGATATTCATAGCTCGTAACTATGAAACTTTTTAAAATACCTCTAAAATATTACAACTTGTCCTTCAAGTGCTTTCGTAATTTTAATCTGAAATATTACTTGTTCGGTTGTAAAACGTGTCGTTTTCTCCGTGATTTATGTGAGGGTTGATATCTTTGGTTTTACAAACTGCTTTAAAAGATAATTTGTTGGATTTATGATGTTGCAAATGGCTGATATTTTGAGGATGTTTGCCGTAATTAAAACTCTTGTTATTAACGGGGCGCTATGCGGAGACGGGTGCGGAATACAAATATCATGGAGGGTAACGAGCTACTTTATACTGCGCGTTATGCTTGCGAGCTAGAGGGAAGTACTTTCCATTTGAAACAACAATGTTTTAAAGGAAAATAATAATGACCACAAGGAAAACGAACGAAATAAATACAATGCATATTTCTGTAAAATTCATACTCATAACCGTTATTAAGTTAAAACACGTTTCCTGTATTATTTTGTATTATTTCCTATATAGTTATCTAGAATGACAAACAAAATATATTTTAAAAGGGTCACAAAATACAGTTTACCATTTTCTTTTAGGAGAAATGTTAGTAGGTAATAGTTAAAGTAGCTGTTAATAATTAAAAGTACTTTCGACTGTGACATTTACACTGGAGCGAAAAGCGTATGAATAATAACATTAACCCGTCTGTTCGTTGCCAATAGTTGATTGAAAGGATAATGTAGTAAATGCACCGTGCTACGATGTAAACAGCAACTGATGCGTCGATAAATTAGATTTGCTCATGACATTATTTCAATAGCTAGTGTAATTAACGTTTTTGAACTAAGTAGTTTCATTTTCAGTTTGAATTATTCGTGAAAAGCTTTGCTGAAAGCTAATTTATCTTTTAGTTCTATTTCACCTAGAGTCAGATGATATACTAACTAATTAGCTATGAATTAATTGCACCATACTGTCAAATACAGCTCACTTGTACTATATCCTCGGCTTTATCAATAATGGCATAATAATGAGTGTATGACTGATCGGGTAGGATGTATTTCATCATATGTATTTCATTTACATTTATTTGAAAAAGCATCTAAAACATAACATATAAATCCAAGCAATTGCACAGTTAAAAAGAAACATATTTACAATAAGAAATTATTAAAAATACATTATAGCTACATATTTAAATTATAAAAATACATTAATGCTACATATTTAAACGGACTTTTAACTAAGCATTGAATTAAACTGCAGGGTTCTTCTGAAATATCACTGATGAAAACTTAACTGACTATATGGTGAAGGTACCTTTCTGCCTAGCCTTCCAGGGATCACAGGAGCGAATTTGATGTTACATTTATCCCTGATGGAATAACCATAATAACTCTTAGCCCTACCTGGAAAGTGCGTTTACGACCCAAAGACCAACGGAGATGAAGTGATCACAAGTGTCAACTAATGTATTTTGTTTTTGTTCTCAGTACTGACGGAGGAGCCTCGGTTCGCGGAGCCGATCCCCAACGTGACGGTGGCGCTGGGCAGGGATGCCAGCCTGCCGTGCGTCGTCGAGCATCTCGGCACTTATAAGGTAAGCTCCCATGACATTCCTTCATAGGTGGCACGTCTTCCTACATCGTTCTCACTAATGTACAGTATGGTTTCACCAAGGGACGTTGTACAACTGACGCCGGTATAACCTTATTAAAGCACATATATACGGTGTGGGAAGAGTCGCAAGACGCCATAGGAATATTTTGTGACCTCTCCAAAGCATTTGATTGCGTAAATCACGACACATTACTTTTAAAACTAGAGCATTACGGACTGGGTAAACTTGCAGTTAGTTTAGTAAAATCTTATTTGTGTGATATAAAACAATATGTTCAAATAAACGGTGTTAATTCACAGGGTTTAAAAGTAAAAATGGGGGTTCCACAGGGCTCAATATTGGGTCCTTTCCTCTTTCTAGTATATATAAATGATCTACCCTATTTATTGAAAAACCAACTTCAAAATATGGTGTTATTCGCTGATGACACATCCCTGATTTATAAATAGACGGGCCCAAAATCTAGATGACGTGAATAATGCCCTACTTCAGGTCCAATATTGGTTCACAGTAAACAATTTAGTACTAAAGGAAAAAAAGACTTAATACATAAGATTCGCTTTACCGAATGTTATAAGTAGTGATTGTGATATTATAATCACTACGTAGTATAAAACAAAGTCGTTTTCTCTGTCCCTATATCCCTACGTATGCTTATATCTTTGAAACTACGCAACGGATTTTGATGCAGGTTTTTATAATAGATAGAGTGTTTTAGTATATAATATGTGGCGGGCGAAGCTGCGAGCATCAGCTAGTATTGAATAAAGAGAAACTTGAATTCGTGGATAAAACGATTTTTCTGGGGATTACGCTTGATTCAAGGCTACAATGGGGTTCTCATTTAACATCTCTTGCGGGGCGGCTAAGTTCAGCAGCATATGCCATTAGAAAAATCCGTCAGTTTACTGATACCGATACCGCTAGACTAGTATATTTTAGTTACTTTCACAGTATAATGTCTTATGGCATTTTGCTATGGGGACGGGCTGCAGATATTGAATCTATATTTATTCTGCAAAAAAGAGCCATCAGAGCCATATATAATCTTTGTAGGAAAGATTCTCTACGGGAACTGTTTAAGGAAATTAACACCATGACGGTATATGTCAATACATCTACGAAAACATAATGTACGTCAGAAAAAATTGCATCTTTTTGGTAAAAGAGGTGACAGACATAATTACAGTATTAGAAATAGGGACCAACTAATTCAGCCAGGCTTTAGACTCGCTAAAGTAGACTCATCTTTTATGGGGTACTGTTTGAGATGCTATAATAAAATTTCACAAAGTATTCTTGAACTGAATGAGACGAAATTTAAAACATGCATTAAACACACAAGCAAGCAAGCAAGCAAGTATATTACAAGTTGAGCGATTATATCGCTGATAAAAATGCTTGGCTCAATGTTGGCCCAGCTCTACAAGGACAGGGGCGCATGAATTGATAGCAATAAATAGTATTCTTGGAGCTGCTGAAGATTGTACAACTATCTTTGCATTGTTTAGATTCAATCTGTTTAATATTATATAATCGCATAGCCCATATTGTGTGAGTACTATGTACTAGAAAGCTATCATTCACTGAAAACCTACGTCTTTTCTTGACTTGAATGTGCCCTGGCGGTTGTGAGTGCTCACTCCAATGTCTCGCTGATAGTGGCGCGTGTGTCGGATGATTTAGTTCCCTTCAAAATGGTTGAGTTGAATGGTGCTGATCCATGCGTCATGTTCGTGAACGGGCACTATCAGTTGTGATCTCTCAGTTGCCATGGCTTATTTGAATGAATTATCTTGTTTTTTAATTGTATTTTTTTTTGTTTGTTTTTTTATGGACACTTTACCGTGCACATCTTGCTACATTGTTCTCACGTAATATACCATCTCAACATGAATGATGTAACCAAGATTTTGTAACAATATTTCGATTTAAAAGATTGTCCATGGAGTTTCTTGCCCGTTTTTCTCCATAGAGATCTACGCTAGGGAATGGGCAACTACAGTACTTTCACAGTTTTTATGTCATGTGACTGGGACTGTAGCTGCATTTCATTTTCATCTTTGTTTCGACAATTAAAAAGTGCCTGTAACTGGCCTGCTTGAAATAAATGCTTTTGATTTTGATTTTGAATGTATAATCTTAACATTAATGATTAACAAAATTTTGTAACAATATTTTGATTTAAAAGAGTGTCCATCGAGTTTCTTGCCCAGTCGTCTCCATAGAGATCTACGCTTAGGAATGAAGTATTATATATTGTTATACTAGCCATACAGTAGTACACACTCTATTAAAAATGTCAAGCGTGTACCTGTAACGGTTCAAAAGTACAGTTTGTTTGACAGACGGACGGACGGACAGAGAACGGCACCTAGGTCATGGCACACTATACCGGCACCGCACCAGAACAGCTGCAGCCGAGCGTTACCTCAAATTTGCGCTACGGCTAGCCTTCAGCGCGCTTACTACGCGCCGACTGCGAGATGCAAACTCGCAGACCGCGACATGACAAGGAATAAACAATATGTAACTGGAAATATATTACACAAAGCGTGAACGCGCGACGGCGCGGCGCAACGACGTTGTTTCGCGGGCAACTCGAAGTTGGCGCGCAGCAAGCATGCGGTCGGCGCGCTTTGCACGCTGTCGAATAAACCCGTTGGCAACCCGTTTGGTACGGAACCCTAACAAACAAAACAATTAGCGGTTGTTGTTGATGATCAGCAAAGTGAAAAACCAGGCTACCTAAAAAATTCAATACTTTCAAAAAACATTACTTATTTAAAATTATAAACATTAATTCGCTTATTAATAACGCAACCAGTACATCAAACAGAATTACATTAAGGAGTATATTAGACAGAGTTACGATCAAATTCCATCCTAAAATGGACACAAAAATGTTGGACATAATTTTCAATAATCCCGACCTTAAAAGGGATCAATGAACCCTTAGCTTTTGTAACCCTATCAGCTAGTGAACTCATAATATTATTTTAAAATGTTAATGGGCCGTTCTAGCACAGATCCGGTGTCATTCATCCTTGAAGTTAGTGAAATACAATGTAATTATCTCGTCAAGATCCCAAATGCCCCCTTTTGTCATAGAAAAGACAGTTACAGAAGGCCCTGTCCATACAATGAGCAAAAACTAGAATTTAAAATCAACAGTCATTGATTTTTATGAACCAGTGAGATAAAACACGGAATGATGATACTACAGTCCCCTTCAGCTGACTGCCACTCCCAACTCAGCGGCAACCGAACGACAACCTTATTGTTGTGATTTTAATGGAGATGGAAATGAGAGGAAACGCTGGATGAACTGTGTGAAGGATGATATGGCAACAAAGGAGGTGTCGGCTGAGATGACGAGTAATTGAGAAGTATGGAAGAAGAAAACATACTGCGCCGACCATAAATAAAATGGGTTAGGAGCACGAGAATTATGATGATGATCTAAGTGCGTATACACGTAGAGCGCTGGCTGTCAGAAATTGTCGGCGCTTATAGTTAGAGAGCCAATTAAAAAAAAAAAACTATTTTTAGATCATACTAGAAACCTTTTTTTTTAATAGCGCCTCCATGGTTTTTGCGTTGCAGCATCGCTATTTCGTGTTGCCCCATTAATAACTCGACTAATTATATATAAATATCATCTGGGAGTCATATAGAACTAGGTTTGGTGTCGTGGGCTCTCTAATTATTATCGGCGCCGACCTGCCAGCGCTGACAATCAGCGTTCTAAGCGTATACGCCCTTACGCAATTTGAAGTACGCAATATAGACCTTTCACAGTTAGGTCTATAGTTGCGTACTTCAAATTGCGATCTCTATGGAGAAGAATGGGCATGAAACTCCATGGACATTATTTTAAATCAAAATTTAATTTACGTGTTACAGTCTCAGTCTACCAAAACAGAACGAAAAAACTGGTTGCGAGTGCTCGTGCACTCTCTGTACATAGACGAATGTACATAATTATATGTATATGTGTGCGTGTGTGGTTGCTCATTGATTAAGTCGATCCTTCTGTACCTAACTATGTTTTGTTTCTACCCTGTCTTGTGTTAACCAACCATTAATAAGCCAATTTACTAATTCCACGGATTATATCTGCCGAGTTTTACGCTTTAAGTATTTATGATACAAATTTATGTTTTGTCAAATTTGAATAAGACGTGTTTGAGTTATTCAGTGGTATTATGTTCGTAACTGGAAAGTGACTTTGGGACAACAGTAGAGAAATGAAGATAAAAGAGTTTTACTTTATTAATTGCCATTAAACTTCCAAAACTTTCCTCTAAATGACAATACTTATAACCGCAAAGCTAAGACGGATACGGATATTCAATCGATGTAAATACTAAGTACATCAGTTTTTTCAATCGCAATACGCTGATTCTCTACGTTAAATTCAACATTACTAAATAAAGCTCGAAAAGCTCTCCAGCTCTTAACAAAATCAAGAGCCGACATAATTCCGTGAGAATAATAACTTAATTAAAACAAGAATATCTGTTCCACCTTTTCTTACACTGTTTTTCTCATCTTCCCCTCTTAGAGAGCATTAATCATCCTAATTAATCGTATAATTTAACGTCTTTACACATTTTATTAAAAAGATAGGTCTAGAGTTGCCCCCCCTCCGTCTCCCCCTCTATTCTCTCCCCCTGTCTCCTGCTCTAATTATTACGCTATAATAAATATCGCTGAAGGAATTAATGCAGTAATTTCAGGCTGTATTCCAGTCGGGGCAGGTTATTCATTAAGTTCAGCGTCATAGCGAGTACAAAGGTAGCAAAGTGTACCTACGGCGACGTTGGTAGTTGGTACAATAAGATTAGGCTCGTTGCAGATTTAACAGAATACGGAGATTTGTTTTGTTTGAAGCTGGGATTGTTTTGTTCTCCAGGGTTTTTCGTTAGTTTAAGTTCCTTTTACAGTTCCTTGTATTTTGTGTCTAAGTGTCAGGCACTTATAAGAAATTCTAGTGGCACTACTGCTCAGCATAAGGTCCTGGGTTCCCGGGTCGGGCAAAATGTTACTAAGTCTTTCCATCAGGAGTTTCTCAGTAGCAACCACAAAGCCTAGATTTGTGCCCGGTTGATGGCAATAGGCTCGTCCCCTATTACATGAGATTTAAACATAACTGGCGCAAAGTCGTCACCCTTCGGGGATAATGTGCTTTATTAAAAGATGCACAGAAATGGTTTAAGAAAAATTGCATATTTACGTCTTATTTCGACTTAATCGTAAAACACGGATAGAGAGTCGTTGAACTTCACAGACGAAACGTTGTATTGTGGTTAAACAACGATTACCAGTATGTGGTGACTGTAACTAACACGGCCAAAGCTGTGGTTAGCGTTTACCTTTGTACGATGTACCTAATGTAGCTCACTGCGCACATCTTTTATGATATACAATATTGGGTATACCTCTGCATATCCCTTCGGGGGCCACAGGCGTCTTTCTATACTATGTGCATCTTCTAATAGAAATAATTCTCTAAGACTGGCCTCGAATGTGCGATGACATGCACTTGTACCGAGATGATGAAGCAAAAATGTACTAAATATCAAAAATAATAAATAAATAATAAAAATCTTTATTTATACAAAAATCTTCAACATGCATTACTTAAAGACTAGGTCACATGAATTTCAGTGAATTAAAGGTCATACAGATAGAGTAACCCTGACTCCCAAACTAGGAGATCCTGTGACTTAGGAGTCAGTGTTCTGCTGTCACTATGATACAAAAACCTTTTACTAAAAAGTGTGTTAACAAAATCTTGGCAAAAAAGAAACAGATTAGAAAGTACAAAATAATGTACTTAATATTGAACTGTCGTAAAAAGCCTCCTTAATTTAAGTATAGGTGGGTATGTCCAATGCCTTCAGTATTTTTGGTTCTAGGACATGCCGGTTTCCCCAGGTTGTTTTCCTTTACCCTTTTGATACCAGTGATGAATATGATGATGAAATAAATAACGCAAAGCAAAGTGCCTAACTCTGACAACGAGTCTTACCAAGGGGTATCGTATAACCCAGCTGGGTTGTGCAGGTCAGATAAGCTGCTCACTCTTTATAAACTATTGGGAAAATCAGCTGCATCCGGTTAGACAGGCAGCTGACTGTGATATATTTATTTAGATAAAACCCATGATAAACGTGCCTGGCTAGGTTAGAAACCACAGCTTTCAACCACTTCAGTGCTTGTTAAAAATACTAAACCACATTAAAAACATACAAAGAATCCTCATTTCACCCACAGTACTGTAATAAACATCTAACCTAAGCTTAACACAATTCCCCACAACACAAACGACATTTATTCTTCAAAAAACAAAAAAAGGACCTGTAACGCTCCAGTTTTATGAAGTCATAAAGCCGTGTGCAACGTGCCTAACACTAACAGTTGCACTGAACCAATTAAGTTATTCATGAATGGCGCGGATGAGCGCCGCTACATTTAGATATAATGTACGTTCAGACCGTTTCACTAATTATCGCGCGACTCTTATGGTGTGAACTCACCTTTGGAGATACAGTTTGAATAGAGAAGTTTAGAGAGTACAATGCCATCAGTTAGTTCAGTTGAAACAATTGATTATTGTAATTTTAACTGACTACTTTAGTTAGTTAGTGTAGTATCCGCAAGATTCGATCCTGGAAAAAGTATTGTTGGTTTATTCGGAGACGAAATTCTCAGTAGTAAACCGCAGTTTGAGTTCGTGCCCGGCAGAAAACTGCTTGCAACAGCTGGGAAAATTACGGTGTACTTGGCGTAATCACTGTGGATGTACCTACTGTGCACACAAGCCTGCTCTTTGTTAGAGGAAGTAAGTAGACGACCCATCCACCACGCGGGCCCAGTGCGTCTTCACTACATACGTCTTCGGCAGTCAAATGTTATCCGAAAATGTTAGTCACTTACCCTTATCACAACTAATGCATCTCTGCCATCTTGTACCGAACCCGGTAGCTGCGCATGTCTTGAAGCACACGTAAGTATTATCCTCAAGAGGCTTAAACCGTTCATGACAACCTGAACAAATTCTCACTGCTCTTTCTAAGGTTCACGTCTACAGTTTAGTAAAAGATATTATGGAAGAATAATTGGCTGAGTGTGACCTGTGACTAAAAATACCAGGATTTTAATTTACATATGTATATTCAGGCGTAGCAAGTAATTTTATATTTTTTCTGCAATTTCTTTGAACAAAAATATTATTCATGAAAAATTGTTGAAATTATTCTGTCCAAAAAGTTCGTATTTCTATTTTGAGATACTTTTCTTGTACTACAGAGGAGCAACATAAAATACGTGACCTGTGTACGTCACAGACATATTTTATAGGAATTAGAACTTCGTTTTTATTTTTAACGTAGGTACACTTTAGATAACAATAGAACCGTGATTTCTATGTAAACCAAAAATAAATAAGTTTTATATTCTGTCCACAATTTAATGTAACTATTTTAAATATGTGAAATTCGCACTCTGGAACCACAAAATACAAGCGATGCTTAGTTTGTGGCTCACCGAATATATTGTTCTATTTTATTTCTATTGATTGATAAACTGATTCCTGATAAACTGATTTTGAAGTACGTATACGTAACTAATACTTAACAATGTAGTTAGTTTTAGTGACCATTCAATATTCAGGTATTCTTTATTTGTGGAGAATATAATTATCAAGTTTTTTAAGTCCTACAGTAGTTTTTTTTTATATTCTAAGTTTACACACACGTACTCAGTATCTTTACGCTCTTGAATGATATTGACAAAAGATTGACGTTGTTGGAAAACATTTGCCAAATTATTTCGTGTTGCATTGAAAAAACAAAAGCACAACAAGCCTTAGTTCTGAACAATCGCGCATCAAACGATCCATGTACGAGTGGGGTTAGTTTTTGGTAAACATTCTATAAGTACTCTAATTTGTGGCTCAAATCTAAAAGTAAAGCATGTCAAGTCCTCTATTCAAATTATTTAATACCCATAATAATAACGTCAACATGTACCTCCCACGACACAATAATGCCTTCCACATTATCACGTCAGTATATCAATTTAATTTTGTATGCTCGGAGTTCATTAAGTACATTGTCTTGTTCGCCACAATGGATGTGCTAGTTAACTGCGTCGGCGACAATTATGTGTCCTGGGAACACCTGGAGGGCATACGTATTTGCTACAGGATATAGGAGTAGGTCAATGTGTGGACTGGCATATCGTATATGGAATGTATATAATAATAATGGGCTGTGGCAACATTGCATCTTAGTTGGTACCTATTATAATTATTAGGAGTAAGGGAATAACATTTATTACCATTATAAATGAGTAAATAAAAACACAAATACCAAACGAGAGGCTACTCGGGTGTTGGTTCAGGCTCTTGGCAATTAAATGATCGCTGAGTCCACATGCTACATATCGACAACCTCGCGAGCCAAGTCAAAGATACTTGATTTGCTTATCTCTCTCAGCTTTCACGAGGTTCTCGTCATGCGGGATCGTTATGTCAACAACCACTGTGCGCCGTTCTGATCGTTCCACCTTTATCAGATTTATTGACTACTAAATGTCTAAAATACTAATAGTCCTGTCAGTGATGATGGGTCGATCCAAATACAATTTCGAGACCTAGGTTGGGTACATTGCTATATAATAGTAAGGCACTTCCGATTTCACAAGGGAGGCACTTACCCTGCAGTAAGATGACATGGACTATTAATAATGAAATATAGAAACAAGAGAGTTTGCGTAAACTCTATAAGTTGGTGACGGATTAGGGTCGCACTGAGCGATCCTCTTCTTGGACTAAAGTAAAAAAAACGTATTTGTACGAGTAAATAAAGAAGAGAAATAATAAAATATTAATACCACAAAGCACTAAGCAACAACCCTTAGAACCTTTAGTGATATCAAACGACACCCAAGAGGAGACAGGTAGCCTACTTTTAACCTAATAGCTATCTGATGTTTTTCAGAAACACAAGTTTCCCCACACGACCTCTTTACTTATAGGTTACACGATATTAACATTCACACGTAGACATCAATGTTCATGTTCTGTCTACACATTACAGAACTCCACCTGCTTCTGATTCTTACATACTCCTTTTGCTTCGTTCACGTTCTTACACCTGGTCACACAAGCAAGCCATATGCGACTACTACGCACCCGACCGTTCTGAAAAACCTCACCAATAAGGTCAAAGTACGTTCGTCATAATTTAAGTTAAAGTCTATTAACCAGCCAGCTACAAAGCCCAAAGAGTTACTGTCTGCCATAATACCTCCCTTAATTTTCCTGTACAAATATAAACAAGTTTAGTAGCCAATCCTTTACCCAATCATATTCCAGTGTCATATTTTCCGGCCAGTAATTAAGTGAAGGGAGCTCCCTTGCAGCGAACAATTAACTTATTCATGAATGTGCTTCAGGGCTAATTATTTATTTTATTTTACGAGGCCTATTATCCTGTAACACCCGCCTCGTAAATACTTGGGCGGTGGAGGGTTATTTTGAATTTTGAAGTAATTTCAAAGGCGTTTTAGGCGCTTTATTTCAAATATTACTTCTTGTAGATTTGCTTGTGTTGTCAGATTGTGTCTTGATGTACGGCGCTAAGGAATCGTCTCGTTTCTTCTGAGTTTATTTGTTTAATCTTGTAAGGTTATTGTTTTATGGTTTTCTTGGTGGATTTATTGGGAAATTGTGCTTAGGTATGCAATCAAATTGATTAATAGAGATACCATAATATTTTTTTAAATGTGAACTGGTCTTCTAATATTCTAGTTCTTTATTGATAACTGCTTAAATGGCCATCGAGGTGAAATAAAATTCCCACTGCAAATGTATGAATTCTAATACGACAGTGTATCAAACGTTATTTTATAAAGACAATTACTCAATTTATCAATGACACAATATCAATTACTCAATTCGTTAATAGTTGGTTAATTTTGAAGTAATTTCAAAGGCGTTGTAGGCGCTTTATTTCAAATATTACTTCTTGTAGATTTGCTTGTGTTGTCAGATTGTGTCTTGATGTACGGCGCTAAGGAGTCGTCTCGTTTCTTCTGAGTTTATTTGTTTAATCTTGTAACGTTATTGTTTTATGGTTTTCTTGGTGGATTTATTGGGAAATTGTGCTTTGGTATGCAATCAAATTGATTAATAGAGATACCATAATATTTTTTTTAATGTGAACTGGTCTTCTAATATTCTAGTTCTTTATTGATAACTGCTTAAATGGCCATCGAGGTGAAATAAAATTCCCACTGCAAATGTATGAATTCTAATACGACAGTGTATCAAACGTTATTTTATAAAGACAATTACTCAATTTATCAATGACACAATATCAATTACTCAATTCGTTAATAGTTCTATGAATATCAATGACACGTGGCCGACCGGCGATCACAAAGCAAACATAAATTTTGTTAATTCCATCGAGAGCGGGCGTGTGTTTATAAAACGGCGGTGTGCTAACAGTAACAGTGAATACGATTCAATTAGCGGTACATTCGCCACGATTATTGGTTTTCATAACATGGAAGAGCATATTATTATACCTAGCGACGTTTGGTGATAGGACATGCCCCACTGTCCCACTGTCCTAAATGGCTAGACAGGTGACAATCGCTGTTATAGTGTGTCATAATTGTATCACGATTTTAAACAGTAAGAAAGCTTCTTGGTGACTTATTTATGCTAATTCAATCCATTTTTGATATATCCATCATTAATATGACTGTAAGAATGACACCTTCCCTTATTGTTAACAAAGATTATGCTTCTCCGTGATTGCTTCACTATACCTAGTTTAAAAACAAATTTCCACATAGTTCTAAAATCTTGTAAAATATTCATAGCTCCTTGTACTGTAAGTACTAAAATTTGAGTAAAATTGTACTTTTAAATCTATATATATATAATTCAGGTTTTGCGTAATTTTCTCAGCTTTGTTTGATAGAGAACAATAAATTTATTTACACAAAAGATGTATTGTAGCAGTACTTACTTATCTTCGCGGCTGTCTCTGCTCGCGTGGATTAACATGCATAAAACCTGGCCCAAGTAAAATCGTGTTAATTGGTTATGTCACATTAACGGACAGACAGAGAGAACTTGTGTTTTATTGAAATATAAAATATGTTATTCTTGAAAGGAAGGAAGGAAAATAAATTTAGCCCGTAAAATGAACAATCAAAACATTAATAACCAGATCAAGAAACGACACATTACATGCGTAGAACCGCAAAATTGAAAACGAAATATTATCATTATCTCCACGTATCCAAATTAAAACCAAATAAGCTCTCATAATATTATTAAATAGGATTCGAATAAATTGTGCAAAAGGTATCGTTTGAAAACGATTTTATACAAGGCAAATAATAATAGCAGTATGAGCAGAGGACCAAGTGGCCCAAGGGACCCTAATCAAATATACCTTAGGCGGGGCCGGCGCGAACCCAGTTTATAACCTGCACGGATTATGTTGGGACCTTAAGTGATTTTTGGAAATACTTTTATTCTTCTGCTTGATCGCACCTGCGACCAATTTCATGTACGAAATTCGGGTACTATATTGATGTAATGATAGCCAAGGAAAAAATAGTTTTATGTTTATAGAGGACCTTTTGAAAGTTCGCTGGCAGAAAAATAATGTTTCTCCTTCTGTGCTCCGTAATAAAATTATTATTTACCTTTTTTAGAACAATGTGACTTTCTCCTTGGGGTGTTGTTTGAAGCACATTCATAATAAATTATTTTATGAACAGAACGGCTGTGTCCAGTTTCGTAATAAAAATATGTAAAGTGTGTGTTTATGACTTTGCTTTTATTACTTATTAGATATATTCCAGATTCTCACTTGTAAACGATAATGACTGTACCATTATCGTCTTAATTCAGTACATCTTGTCTTAATTGTGCATCCATCGGGTTTTTTATTTCGTTCCTTAAAACATAATGACTGAAAAATATAAAGATAACCGTCTCATTGATTCAGAGGTAGCGAGCACCTAGGCTTATGAAATTCCCAGAACCAGCTCCAGGCCAGGTAAACGTGGATGTGCAAATATTTATTTTTCTACCCCTATAAAACAAGTGGGCGACAAAAATAAATGAAAAAATTCTTATCAGTAAATCATCTCGGCAAATTATCCCACCAGTTCTCTACCACTAAGATAATCTCCAGACTAACTTTTGCTAATCCCACACATAACGGCTGGAACATGGATGGCAGTAGCGGCGCCAAAGATAACACAACACAAACACGCGACGGCCCGAACAAATACTTGTCGTGAGCAAACATGTTCAGGCGACTCGATGGTGTGGACTGCACCTTATAAATGGACGGGACGAAGTGACTAGCCACACGAGCATACAGGGAAATGAGATGAGAGGAATTTAATTTATCATGTGAGTGGTTTTTTATTAACAAACCAGGGAGATATTTTGATTCTTAAATGATTACTGATGTTAATCTAATAACCTTGTTATTTGTCTCCTTCCAGGGATAATAGTCACATTCAATTTCAAAAATGTGCTAACAAACCCAAAAACTATTGCCAAAAACTTTGGCCACACACCGCACATCCATTAGATCCTTATTTATAAAAAACAATCCACAATACATTGACACCGGATCGAAAACTTTTACCACTGTCAACAAACAAAACAAAACTAATATTTCAAAAGTCAATAGTTTCGAATTCTGAATTCAGAACATTCGAACCGTCAGCGTCGCCGGGCTCAAACGGGCCAAAGTAACGTTGGATGAAGGGGCACGCTTGAAATTGCCGTTAAGTATGTGGTGGGGATATAAAAAGGGGGCAAAGAGGCTTAAAGGGCTTTGCGCGGCTCGCGAGTGCCAAGTTTTCACGGAGTTATGCCCTTACAGCTTGTTTGTTCACGTGCCATTTCCTATGTGATTAAGTGGTGGATTTTGTGTGAAAAAGTTTAATAGAAATGTCGTGGGTGTAGCAATATGAAATCATAATTGTATTGTTACTTGAATGAATACATAATACTGTTTTGTTTGTAGAATATTTAAAAATTGTCTTATTATTATGCTGCTTTTTTATAAACTAAATGAAAGTTTAGAATTACTAAATTATTCATTTCACACAGTTTATAATAGTATGTTCTTAGCGCAATTTATTCAATGCTGAAACTAGTTTTACACCTAAAGAATCCTAAGAGTTTATTTAACGAGAAACTCATTAAAATGTCTTTCAACACTTTATCTTCAAAGGAAAATTAACCGACAATTTCAATATTTTGCATGCAACACGCGAAGGCTGAGCTTAATGCAATTACATTGCGACACGCCCACGGTGACAATGTACGAGAAGATTTTGCATTACGCCGCCAGTCCCACGTTGGGCGCCAATATTAGAACACCGAGAAACTCTCATGACATGATTCTTCCCGTAGCTACGCTATATTCATTTAAATGTTTTATCATTTTCAGCAGGCAAATAATAATGATAGTAGCCATGACACAAAACCGCCAAAAGTGGAGAGATTTGGAAGAGACCTACAATCAGCATTGGATGACCAAGGGTTGAAGAACAGAGAGAGAGAGAGACATTAATATGATAATTTTGTTATGATGATAATGTAAATAGTCCGCAGAGCGCCAGTTCCAATACTAAAAACACTGAGAAAATTGTAATTGGTATGCAACTTTTCATTTACCGTCTTCATAATGAATAAATATAACATTATTAAAAACGGTAATGATAATTGTAACAAACAGAAGTCGTTGTGCCGATAGTCGGTTCGGCCAATGGCTCAATAGTCAATAGCCTCGACCAACATCTTAGGAGGTTCTCGCTTGGCAGCTGGATCAAAGGATTGATTCAGGAAGCAGTACTTCTGGACACGGCACGTATTGCTCGGACCCTGTTCCCAGCGCTGGTGGGCTACTATTTTTTATATTTTTAAATGTTTTTATTTGTATTGTTTTACATATATTATAGGAATATTTAAAAATGTAAATGATATGTTATAAAATTATAAACTATTGTAACAAATAATAATGATTTGTGTAAAGTCCCACAATGGGTGCCATATTGGCGCACAACATGGGACCAAATAATTTAAACATGCTTAGTTATTATGAAATTAGTGTAATTTGGCTAACTTTATTAATTATTATAATCACTTGGACCCATTTGAGATACCAAGAATAAAGATAATCAATTCAATTTATTATTCTAGAAAAGTCCAGTGTTATTAATTATCACATTGCCGCCCATGCTTTTTAGTTCACCCTAATAGTTTCCTCTATGCTCATCAACCCACCTGGTTGTTCCAAATTCAACTATGTCATAATAATTAAAATGAACTAAGCTTAACTACTTCTAACCAACTACGTCTGCACCTTACAAGTAAAACTTATATCTTACTAGTCTAACACTACCCTCTGCAAGTTTAAACTTTGAACTACCTTACAAAATTCACAAGAACATTGTAACAGATATTCAATAGACTATAACTCATCTTGTTGAAAGCTAATAGAGAGAAGGTGAGTAGAAACTCGCAGCCGGCGCCACTTTATTAATACCCGGAACTGTGCCAGATAAATTATGACGACACTTAATCACAAATCCGCCATTGCTCTTACTAGCAGCAGAGGTCGAAAAGCATTGATTTATAATAACGACTAATTCGACCGAGAATTATCCCACTGTGGCGCTTTGTGATCAAATTCAACCGTTAAGTTTCCAAATTGAGTCTTCTGTATTATCAATGAGCAAAGAGTGGGTTCGTTAAATTGTTCATGAGCTTTGTTTTAGAGGCACAATCGGGATCACAAAAGTAATAAAATATTGAAATAGAGTCTGATATAAAACCAGCTTAAAAAAATACCACAGAAACATTAAATGTTTGAACTTTCCTGTTGTGTATCCATGTGATTGTGTGCTTAGGAACCATATAAAGAAGGATTACTAGGCGGAGGGTTAAGTTTGACGCCCACAGAGCAGTGAACTTCTACGCAACACGTGTATCCCATACAGCCCAGGGTTACTAACTGACTATAGACGACATTTTGATAATTTTTATATAACTTAGCTTAAAATCAAGGCTCTTCTCGTAAAAGCATAACGCGTCACATAAACAACACTGACTGAATTTTATCGGGAGACTGTTGAATAAATAATGTATCATCACTCTTTGTCTAAAGGAGGACTGAAAAATATACGCTTTTTTGTCTCTCTCAAATGCTACGCGCACTTGGGGAGTAATCAACCATTATTTATTATGCATGATTTGTTTATCATCCCGTAAAAATAGGAATTTTTAAGACACAAAATTCTCAATTTAAACTTTCTTTGTTACCGGAAGCTACACCAAAAGGGTGGAAAATCCCAGATCTCATGAATACACACATATTTAATTCAGCCTGGTATTGCACCAGGGTTCTCTGCAATCGTCGCCTCACAAACGTTCCCGGTCCGATAATTAAGATAAATAAGTAAGTGAAGGAACTAAAATTCCGATTGTATCGCGAGTCTGAGGGTATCTGAGTCAGGCCTCGTAAAATATGCACTGTATCGAGTGTTGCGCAGTGCGGCACCGCGGCCCGTCTGCGGCGGCTCTCGCTTTAACGGCAGACTCCGTCAAAGTAAACAACGATGCGTGGTTGAGCCAGTTTCACAGTTTGTCGTTTGGTTTTAGGATTGTTGGTGGTCTTATCTGTTTGTCTATCTACGAGACCAACTATAGAATTATAGAAATAGATTCGGAGCTTAGGGAGTTCGGGTCTAAGCTGACAGGTTTTATTTATCTGTTATTTGCTATTGTTTGGGGACTTTGCTTTATGGATTATCTTTTGTAATATGTTTGTACAAGCAACTGTTTGTGTACAATACCAACATATTGTGTGTAAATACTTATTTATTATAATGTGATATTAACAGCCATATCTGTTAAAGTCTTTCGGAAGGCTCATTCAACAACCCCTTAAAAGTTTCCCTTTTCCTTAAAAGTTTTATTGTGAAAAATAAACTTCTGTAATATGGTTGTAACATCCTAGATATATGAAGTCGTACTCATAGAATATGAGTAGTACGTCAGTGTCGCTCAAGTCACGTCTGGCCATAAACTACTGGGTTTTAAAACTGCCATAAAACATAAGGAGGGATACCTTGCTGGCTATTCGCCCAAGAGCTCTATCTCTTAGCTCACTTCCGGAAATTACATGGAGAATTAAGTAGACATGAAAAATATGGACATAGTATTAAATAGAATCTAAATATAGGTATTTGTTGTGATTGTAAAACGTATAGAATAGAATAGAATAGAATTTTATTTTTTTTTAGTTTTTTTTTTCATGTCTATTATGTAGTTGGTACTATTTTGGATTTTTTGGAGAATCACTTAAAAATATAAATATCATTTATATAATAATATGTAGACATACCTACTTGGTAGACATACGACCAGTGGCCCACTTTGGCCATGGATCAAAGAATTTGGAAGTCATGGGGAGAGGCCTTTTTTTGGGGATGACACAGGCTAACAGCACGGCTTGGCAAATTTTTGAATTGCTTTCCAAGTAGGTATTACTGATAAGTAATACCTTCTTGGAAAGCAATTCAAAAGTTTTAAAAATATACACTGAGAGAACAATGAGCAATAGAACCCGCTACATAATAGGATAGGGGTATGTGTTTGAATTCAATTTCCGATCGAGTTAGAAGTGAATTTATACTACAGTTCAATCCATTCCCGACCAATAACCTGACTTCAGAGCGGCATAAATTTCACGTGGATATAGTAAAAGCAGCCGCAATAAACTTTCTATTTTAGTTTTATTACTTTTACCAGGTACGGAATTTGTAGTACGACTCGCTTTAGCTCGATATATCAACTGGTCCGACGGCCAAATGATAACTCGCTGCTTTGATGCCAGAACTTTCATGAATTCAGATGTTTAGTATTCTGTGTTCATAAACCAGTTATGTGCAGGGTTTTTTGAAAATGTTATTTTTATACCGTGGCTTTGAACTGGAAGTTTTATGACATTTAAATATTTTTATTATTTATTCTCTTTCCTGGAAATAATAATTTAGTATGCTGATAGTGATGTTTGGTTCAGAATTTCAATCCCGCCACGGTACTCCTCGGTGGGACAGGTGGTCGGGCTTTCATGCGGTCTGAAACAACTGTAAAAGAGCATCAAATGATAACCAGGTCCATACATTTTTTTTGTCACTGGTCACTCATCCACGGGTCAACGACGTCAAGCGTAGCTTAACCTTCTAATAACACGTGAGGGAAGGGGTCCGCAAGGGCCGAAGCCTGCCGGGGCTGCGGGACAATTCGAAAGAAATACTGTGCCCCCGGAACACAAAGGTCGATGAAGGAACATGGATGGGTTTTAGTCAGTAAAAGTCTGACACTCCCTCCTGCTCCGCCCAGAGCGGGAGGAGTCATTTGATGATTTCCCATCCGAAAAAAAAAAAAATAACCCACAAACAAGCCCCTGATGAAAAGTTTATTTTGACGTTGTATTCCTATTATATCTTTATCCACAGGTGGCATGGATTCACATCGACCGGCAGATGATCCTGACTATCCACCGCCATGTGATCACGCGGCTGGCGCGGTTCAGCGTCTCCCACGACAACGCCATGACTTGGCTGCTGCACGTCAGCCAAGTGCAGCAGGAGGACAGGGGCTACTACATGTGCCAAGTTAATACCAACCCCATGATCAGCCAAGTCGGATACCTGCAGGTTGTTGGTAAGTGTGTGTGTTTGAACCATGTAGTTAGTAGAAGTACCTCCTTCTGTCCCAATATCAATGATTCCAAATCATTGATATTGGGACAGAAGGAGGGACTTCTTGTTTTTATGTTTTGTCAGACGTGTGGGGTACTTATCGTTATATACACCAGTTAAAGACGCATTTTATTTTCTAGGCTCATATTTCAAGGAATATAACAAAACAGTGATATTGGAGTAATTTTTTTCTTGTCATTTCATTTTATTATTGAAATTTATCACGTTTGTGGAATTTTGTGGTATCTTATTTATTTTGACCCTCTTCGATATCCTTCTTTGATATCTGCAATTTCTAAACATAACAATGTGCCATTTGTGTGTTACCCTAACCTGGCACAGTGCACTGAACTCCTCACAGTACTCATGTATCAAACGCGCCGGGGTCCTACGGGACGCGCCCGTTACGGTACAGAATTCGTCGATATACACGAACGCGCGATTAAGTGCGATGGATGCATCGCTTATGTAGTCCTAACCCCGCGCGACAGATGGCTGTATCTCACGTTACGGTTTACTTGTGCTAGGTATAGCTGAAAATAGACGCAGAATTTCTTGGAACTCAGGCAGGAAATAAACTGGTATATTTATGTTTTGGATAGAGATGCGGAAACTCGTTGATATCACTGTTTTAGACTTTCACGGCTTTTCACTACACTTAAAGTACTTACGGGATGATATCCGTGATTTTCTTTTCGATCGATGAGCTCCCGATATTTCGACGCATAACATGCGTCTCCATTATCAAGAAAAACCTAGTGATACTGTGAGTGCGTTTTGTCGTGAGTTACAATCGAGTTCCAGTAGTGCGCGTAATAAAAGACTAAGAAAGAGGGTAGACAGATTTGTCTGCTCATAATAAATAATTTTCGTCCCACCCGCATACCTCTTCAGTATTCCCGCGATCATGATGCTTGCAACAGCGTCGAAATATCGGGAGCTCATCGATCGAAAAGAAAATCACGGATATCATCCCGTAAGTACTTTAAGTGTCGTTGATATCAATTCCTTTTTTTAATTTACTTTTTTAAATTTACTTATGCGTCTTATAAACGTCTGCATAGTCATACATTTTTAAACGTCTCTAATAATTGTAACCAACATTTATAAATTAGGGGTTACTGGGTAAACTATATTGGGTTCTACAACCAAATTAATCTCTATAACTGAAAATTCGTGAATTTATTTTTGCTAACTCCATTAGCACGTAATTATTTGTTCTCATTCACAACTGGAGCTTTTCGGCAATATAATAGAAACTTATTAATCAGTAATGGGAAAATATCGACGGGCCCTGTTTACCGCTGATCCTGCTCAGAGAAGAAACTTTTAATTACTTTCCTTTAGTATTTTGAAAGGGGTAACAGCTTCTTCTTTTGGTTCTTATCGCTTTGTGAAATAAACTCTTTGGTTGAATTTAATTGTTGTTTTATACTGTCGACGTTACGAAAATTAATACTTGCGGTTCTAATTATGTGTTTTTGAGTCTTCAAGAATGTTAAACAGGCAGTCACATACTTTGGTTTCCTCTCTGTATATAATTTCCTGCCTCGTCCTCGTGTCTTCTACTCTAGGATGAGGTAGCATAATTCCACGTCGCTGTTCCCACTGTATCATCTTAACATAAATTGTTGTTTACTAGAGCAATTTATCTGTCATCTTACTAATCTGCAGCATCAATAATTTACCTGTTCTTGGCATCTCCGGCTTGTTGAGCTGCCATTGTTCACGTCGCGCCATGTATTTACTATTTGCTCCTTTACAATACAACTAAATTTGTCGTTATTAACTAATAATTTTAGCGCCCCAGCCCGAAAATCAGCAAATATGGAACGTAGCCAAAGTCTCAGTTACAATTCAGTTGAGATAACATTGCTATCTGGTGCCCACTGGAAACGTTAGATATATAAAATGGCGTAGGCGTGGCCGGGTCCCAAATCACCGATACGGGTAACACTTAGTCTTTTATATGGCCGTTTCCTACAAACTTTTAAGTGGAAATAAAGCGGTGGTTTTTTCTCGTGTTTGCATTTTAAACGTGCCACGTAGTTTTTATCTTGTTTTTATTGCTTTAGGACGCAACTTGTGGCCGCTTACGTGTTCTAAATCTGCAGTTTTTATTTTTAGAAGCCGTTTATTAATCGGTACGGGAAAGGTGAGAATTTCTCTTAAGCCTTTAGGAAATATTATCGAAAAATATGTGGAAAATCACAAATCGCAAAGTTTGAATACCTCTATTTTTATTTTGGTTTTCAGAGTTTAAACTACACAATATTTGTTATTAAATAGAATTTTCAGTGATATTTCATAAAAAATTTAGTTTTACTAGCATCTTTGTCTTATTTCTTTCGTCCAGTGCCCCCAAACATCCTGGACGAAGAGAGCACACAGTCTGCCGTAGCGGTGCGAGAGAACCAGAACATAAGCCTGGTGTGCAAGGCCGACGGCTTCCCCAACCCCAAGATCATGTGGCGCAGGGAGGATGGCCAGCCCATCTCCGTGGACAGAAGGAAGAAAGGTAAACTTTAATTATTTAACCAGGAACAGCTGATGGACGATAAATGTTAGCGGGAGAAATCTCTACACATGAGTCCATCAGTTTCAAATTAAGAGGTGAAGACTTGTTATCAGATTATAGTGTTTTGTGTTGCTGGGAGTTGGTTCCGCAACTTTTTCTGACTAGCTATACAACACGAAAAAGGCGAAGCTTGTGGGCTTTTGGAGACTGTCTTATCTTATTTTTGACATACAAAAAGTGCTGATTTTCTAATCAACTGGTTTTTTATTTTTAAGTTCCCAGTTAGAACAGTAAGAAGTATGTATATGTAACCTTTAAAGCTCAATATTTAAAAGCATAAAATGACCCAAACCTGTAAACATACAAGTATACTTTATAATTCATACGTGCAATTACTTAGAAAGCTGAAGTCCCAAAAGATACCACAATCTAAAATCGCATTTTGAACCGAGTTCAGTTAGCGAAGTTCTCCGGCGTCAGCGAAGTTGTTTAATTGCGTGTCAATTAGCAGCGAGTGTTGCAGCGATTTATCTACTGCGCACTGATAGGGCGGTGCCAATTGCTGTTAAAATGCAATTTATCTTTGCGTTATTTTCAGGAATATTTTTACAGTTGGGAGTGTTTTTTTCTGGGAAATAGTATTGAATTGTATCTAGACTCGTCTTGACAATTAATGTTACTGTCCCTGTTATTGGATTACGCATCCATCAATAGGGATAAAAATACTGCTCAGGATTTTCACTTAATTATGCAACAGCAAAATATAGACCATAGAATAGGGTAGTTGACAAAAAAAAATTAATTAGTCCGTCAATAGATTTCCAAAAAATATTCACGTAAAAAAAAAATGAAGACGATACAGTGCGTAGAAAACTCGTGTGACGTCACCTTTGAGTACATTTTTTACTCAACTGTGACGTCACAAGCCCCCACTCACACACGTTTTATCTTCGTCAATTTTTATTAATTTGATAAAACAAAAAATACGTAACCAATATTTTTTGATAATCTAACTGACGGACTAAACAGAGTCATGTTTTTTTAGTCAGTCATCATCCCTAGGTATTAATGACAGTTCGGGTGTCCAACGTGTTCTTGAATGCACCGCAAATGAGCAAACGTTGGGCAGGACGATATCATGCTAGGTGGAGCGACGATCTTTGCAAGATTGCTGGTAGCAGCTATTTCCAGGAGTAGACTGCTGCAGGCTGATGGTGATGAAGCCAAGGATAATTCACACAATCACACTTTACAATAACAGGGAATGAAAACTTGAATGATTCCAACTTGCCAAAAACACAAAACTTGCAACCACTCTGTAATAACTGTTAGTTTCCGTGGAAAGGACCAATATCGTCAGATATATCGAACTCTTAAGAGCTTTTATAAAAAAAGAGCAAGAAAAGAGAGAGAGAGAGAGAGAGAGAGTCAAGCAATTTAAAAACACAGATAACCTATATTTTGTGATCATTAAGATTATAGATTGCAATAAAACTAGCTTACCGGTTCATTTCGTTTTTATTGGCGACATTTTCTTTTCATTGTTCCGTCGCGACTCGACTTCTATACAGCGCCAGCAATAAACGTGAAATAATACCTAGTTAGTTTTAATTTCCTCATAAAAAGAAACAGACTGTTACGTGCAATATCTTTATCTTCATTTTTAGGTACAAAGTCTTTTGCAGATTACAAAACTGTACTGAAAGGATGGGTTTTAGAACCTGTTACCTGAACCCATAGAATCAATCATTTTCTTCTTAGGACTTTGCTCCGCCAATTTTTGTTCTCCACTAAATACTGGAAATGGTTAAGGGTAGGTTATAATGCTGAACATTATCAGCCTCATTTGAACAAATACAATTTCATTGGATTACTAGATTGATAATGAGGTATTCCTCAGAGCGCACCTATTTTAAGCGCAACCAACTAAGCGCAACTAAATTATTCCTCGAAGCGCAACCATTAGTTGCGCTCACAAATTCAAATTTTTTTTTTTTTCATTATGAAAAATAGAGAAGGATGGAATTATAAACCGTAAAGCCTGGCAAATCATACTCTGATTTGCCAGACTTTAGTACATAATTCAAACGTTTATCCAAGTCACTCCCTATGTCTCTCCCCATGATAGCAACATCCCCTTAACGAAACACCCACAACTTGTAGTCGACATTCTAAGTTAAACCACTATGTAGCATGTCGCTACGGAGCATATAATATATTTTAACAATCCGCAGAGCACAGCTGTTGCCGTTGCCAACTATTACAGATCTCTATACCAGGGCTGCGCCTAAGAGACTTGGACTTTAATTTAATTAACTTAAGGTTCTACTTTGTAAAAATGTTTAAGACTAATGTAGGGTATTAAGGATGGCTTCTTGTAGGTCTAGTTTAGGATGAAATTATGATAAAAATTCTTGATTAGCAGCTGTGTATACAGAGTGGAATGGACATCGTCGTACAAACGGTTACCTCCTATATAGTACCTCTTATAACAAACCAACTTTTCATCAGATGGAACAGCTGATTTATTTTAATAACCAATGAAATGTGTATGTGGTAGGGCCACATAGAAATTTTAGTATGAGATACTGAATATGTGTAACTGTTTGTGCGTTGAGGTCCACCCTGTAGATATAGGTGATACGAAGAGGAGTTGGTATTAGTTTATTTATTTATTTAACACTTCAAGCACAAAGTACAGAGGCGGACTTAATGCCGTAGTAGTAGTAGCCGTAAGTAATGCCGTAGTTATGTTCTACAAATAAATTCCTTACTTAATTACGTCATCATCTGCTTAGCCTTTTCGCATCTATGTTGGGGTCGGCTTCCAATCTAACCGGATGCAGCTGAATACCAGTATTTTACATGGAGCGCCTGCCTATCTGAGCTCCACAACCCAGTTAGTACCGGGTAATACAATAACCCCTTGGTAAGAATGATTGTCAGACTTTTTGGGCCACTGCCTACCTGTAACGACTGTCAAAGATATACAAATGACACGAACCAACAGCTTAACGTGCTTTCTGAGGCACGGAGGAAACTCGGTTTGTGAGGTTGGTCACACATCCACAGACAAACCTAGGCAAGGACGGCTTAACCTAAAGATTGACCCGAGCGGCTGTTATTATTAGCCAAGAGCTTCTCCTCCTTACCTAATTACGTACCAAATTGATAAATTAGGTCATGTAAAGGTCTGAATATAAGATCTCTGTATGATGTCAAAAATCTATTAGTTTCCTTGATTTTGTATATTAAGGAAAAAGCTAAAAGCCTTAAAGCTTTTTTTTGCCTTAAAGCTTTTATTCCTTAAAAGCTAAAAAGCAAAAAGCCTTAAAGCTTTCAAAAAAAAAGGCTAAAAGCCTTATGTACACTGATCCATGTGATTCCCTTTCCCTTAGTAAACAGATCAGTATTCTGATTCCGCCATAAGGAAAATCATTACGCTTATACTGCCCAAACATTTGGCATTCTATCGCTACTTATGCAATTGTTTCTTCCCCTTTTCCCATAAAATTGGTTTTGTTTGCATTTCCTAATGCGTCCATAACGGCAGAGAATGGTCGTGTAGCTAATACAATTGCATCCGAAGCCATTCCCGAACCATTAACTAATAGAGAGGAAACTGGAGCAGCTTTCTTGATCCTTGCTGTATTTTATTGCAATCAGGAAATGGGGAGTTAGTTTTGTTAGTAGAAACTTTTAGCTGTGTTATTGTTCAAAAAGAGCACATATTGCAGCATAACAGTTGGTTCCATATTTATTAGTATTACTATATGTTACCAAGCCGTGAACTTAACAATTCTTTGTACTTCTCACCTTGCTGCTTCACAAACAGAACCCCAATTACGTACTCTCGACTCCACTCGTAATCATACTGCAGATATGATAACAAGACCACTTTGCGCCACCTTAATCCCACATCCAATATGGCCTCCACTCCAGCTGAGGATTAAGCCTCATTTCAAGAAAAAATCCAGTTTAAAGATAATTATGGTGCGGAAAAGCTGAGTTGTGCCGCCAAATTAAACCGGTTGAGAGTACCCGAAGCGCCGACAAAGGCGTCCAAAAATTGAGTTTAATTTCAAGAGCGATTTCCTTGTACAGAGTAAAATTAACGTGTGGTGTGGAGAGGTACTTGTCGCTAATTGTGTGTGACCCTCTCCCCTGCTGTCATGCCCACGTATGTTTGTCCCGACGGATGTTTTAATTACGGCCGCCATCGAAAAACTCCCGTTTCCGATTCTATACGTGTTAATCTTTTGTTTGAATTAATACGGTGCGGTGTACCCTTTTTATTCGCGGTGAATAGGAGGAGCCGAGTGCGCCGCGCTGATGAATACAAGTTGTTATGGCGAGGTTTTACTCAAAACATTTAGATTTGATGCCAAACAGTGAAGCGTGGAACTCTGGCGATGTACTTTATTCGTCGCCTCAATAATGTACAAAATGAGAAATAAGAGCCAACATTTTTAGTTTGTGGACTCTTTTTGAAATTCCGAAATGCATTGCAATTTAAGAAAATGTAAGTTCATTTTTTCCGGGCAGATTGGAACATAAAAGTAAAACGAGGGAACAGCTGTCATCTGGCTGAGCAAGCTGTAATCGTCTCACTTAGTTAACTACTCTCGCTCGTCGTATAATGAAAGGGTGACTAGAGAAGCTCTATTTTAATTTTGTAGAGCTGTGACATTGTTACTAAATTATTTATGTACTAAGCGCTCTACTTAGGGTACGTTGTTTTAGATGTTTGGCACTTGTGTTAAGTTTACATTTTTTATCACTTGCTTTTTGTAGCGTATTTATACTCGGAGAGAAATTTCACATATTAAACTAAATATGGGAAATGGTAGAACATATTACATAAGATACAAATTATATTCTTCTGTCAAAGTCGTTGGTGTGCCTTATCTAATAAATAAATATCCTTATGCCAATTTAATTTGGGGTCGACATCAATTCAATTCATTCATTTATTGCATCAAATATGGTAGGTACATGAAGTTCTTATATAAAATATTTAGTAACACACATTTGGCCAATATATAGCATGCAATAGTACAGGTTTTTACAGTTAAGATATTTATTATTACGTAATTACATTTTTCAGTTTATGTCTACTTAACAGTTAAATATGTATGTGCTATATAGTATAAAATTTACAGGGATACTTTTGAAAGAACTCATCTATCGAATAAAAACACTCTTCAAACAACCACGTCCGCAACGCAACACAAAACTTATTGAAGGGTAGTTGAGTAATTGACCTAGGTAAAGCATAATAAATTAGGGGAGCCATATAAACGCAGCTTCGCGGAAAAAGTTCTAGCTTTGGAACGGGCATTTCAAAATCTAAATTTGTAGGTTTCCTTTTATTTGTGTTATCTTTCCGTTCAAATAGTTCAAGTTTGACCTCACAAACCTGGCAACTTCGTAAATATAAATGCATGGGACCGGCAGTAGATTGTGTGACTTGAACATAGGCTTGTATGAATCAGACCACTGCATTTTGAATATTGCACGAATACACTTCTTTTGGGCGATGAAGATCTTAGCTATTTCGGAAGAGTTTCCCCACACAACTATACTACTACTATATCGTATTACTAAGCAGACGTACACCATTATGGCGGTACGCAAAGATGTAATAACTTTAATTCTTTTCAAAGCAAATACGAATTAATTGATTTTGTTTTGTAATTATTTCGATGTGATTCTTCCAAGTGAAATGCTCGTCAAGTGTTATACCAAGGAACTTTGTGTTCTATCTTATTATTGTTAAGTGCAACATTAAGGCGTACATGCTTACTTTTAAATGTTTTGCAATGAAGCAGATTAGTTTTGGAAATATTTATTTTTAATTTATTAACATCTAACTATTGTACAATATCATTTAATGTTTGTTTAATTTCAATTTCAAAATTTTGTGAATTTTTACATCTATACATATAATAAAATCGTTGAGACCAAAAAATCTGTTCATTGAAGATTAAAAAAAAAAAACCAGCCAGGGTGACTTGAAATAAGTAACTGAACATATTAAAACCATTTAAAATTTTTTTGTTTGTTTGTTTGTTTGTTTGTTTGACCGCGCATCACGTAAAAACTGCTGAACCGATTTTGTTGAAATGTTCACAAATCTATTTAGATACATTCAGAATAACACATAGGCTATAGAAATTTTGGATTTATTTGGAAAAAGGGGGTGAAAAGGGGGGGTAAAGTTTGTATGAAAAAAAAATTTTAGATTGTTCTAGAATCATGAAACTCAGAATAAATACTTATTAATAAAAATAAAGAAATACCTGTCTTAAAATTTTTTTTAAATCTCATCCAGAGGCGCAAAAAATAGGGTTTTGTGTTTAAAATTAATAAACTTCAAACACCTATACAATCAAAACCAATGAAGTGTAACCTTTTAAAGTTGCTACATATACTCCATATCTAATACAGGTAAATATAATTTCTCAGTTTTCTTGGAATTTGATTTTTGAGGTGAATACGCACAAAATAGCGGAACTCAAGAAAATCAGCTTTCCTCGGTTAAAGTAGTTGGTACGAAATGTTTGTGCGCGCATCACGTCAAAATTACTGCATAGGCTTGTTCAATATTTAAACTATATATTATCACGCTACTTCCTTAAGGGGGTAGGCAATTTTGCATTATGTCCGTATACTTCAATTGTTTGACGTTTCAGTCATGACTTAAGTACATGAGAACGGCTATTTGTGGCTTAAGTCAACGAAGTAAATAGCCTTGCGGTTTCATGACCGCTCTGTAAACTATGGGGTTGCAGGTTCAAACCCTCCAACATTATTTTCACTTTTTGAGATTTGTTTAATTTTTTTTTTGATGCTGAGAGATTTCCTATAATTCATTTTGTATTTAAGTTGTGTGCATTTATTATTTTTTTCGTGAAATATTTTTCCAAAAAGTAATAGAGTAGTACTTATGGAAGAAGAATACAATCATGCTACCCCCAAATAAATTGGGATACGGGCAGGAGTATGATGATGAGAAAAAAAGTATAGCGAACACCAGAAGCCTGATAAATTCACGTGTTCTTGCCGTGCAAGAACTGTGCTATGCTATTCGCAATAATCAATAATCCATACGCAGTTTACGTAGATTATATTTACAGCTAAATTGTTATTGGCCTCATATCGTGTTTTCGGGCGGGAGGAGACGCCCGGGTTCTTCCATTGTGAGGATCGACTGGAGGCCACGGTGGAGCACACTGTGGAGGTGTGCCCCACTTGGGCGGAGCACCGCCGTGTCCTCGCAGCGGCGATCGGCGGCGGCGACCTCTCTCTCCCGGCCCTGGTTCAATACATGGTCCGGAGCGAGACGGAATGGGATGCCGTCACCTCCTTCTGCGAAGCAGTCATGCTAGCGAAGGAGGTGGCGGAACGTGAGAGGGAGAGATCCTTACGTCCCGGCCACAGCGGGAGACACCCCGGGCGTCGGGAGCCACGTATTGGCCCCCGGCCACCGTAGGCGCGGGCCTGTGGACGAGGAGCTATGGGCTAGCTCGCCGTCCGTCCGTCTCATGAAGACAGGCCGTGTCGACGGCGCGTTCGTGTTCTACGCGCGCCTCAAAGAGAGTCAGCAAAAAAGAAGGGGTCCGCAAAGGCCGATGCCTGCCGGGGCTGCGGGACTATTCGAAAGAGATACCATGGCCCCGGAACACAAAGGGCGATGAAGGAACATGGATGGGTTTTAGTCAGTAAAAGTCTGACACTTCCTCCTGCTCCGGGAGGAGTCATTTGATGATTTTCCATCCGAAAAAAAAAAGCTATATCGTGTTTGGGATCAATTCATGCACCCTCGATGAGAACTTTCGACCTAGCTGGAGTATGACTGTCATCGAGTGTCTAAGGATGAAAACCTAAGGCTGTCGAGGGAAGCCCCAAATTGGAAAAACATAGTACAATATTTTAACGATGATTGCATATATTTCCGAGAAATTAAATAGTTACCTACTTGAATCTATACTTATTATAAGAGAGAAAAGTTTGTTTGTTTGGTTGGTTGAACGCGCTAATTTTAGGAACTACTGATTCCAGTTAAAAACATCTTTTAGTGTTGGATAGCCCATTTATCGAGGAAGGCTATACGTTATATAACATCACGCTACAATCAATAGGAGCGGAGCATCAATGAAAATTGTTGCAAATACAGCGAAAAATTATTGCTTTTGAGAGCTTCCTTTCCGTGCGCTGCGTAAACGGTTAAAGTTACTCAACAATCATACATGTATGACGGGATTGTTCCTCTTAAAAAGTCCGCTAAAGCATATTATCAGCATTTTTTTAGGTTGACTCACACTCTCTCTAAGCCTCTCTCTCTGTTACGTAACGCAGACGAAGTTGCGCGGGTCAGCTAGTTTAATAATAATTGTGGTGACACCGGCGAAAAATACACACTGATGTTTTGTTGACTGCAGCAAATCATTTGTGTAAAGCATCACAGCATGTCTTCTTTGTCCTTTTATTTTTCTGTTTGTACTTTTATTCAAAGAAGAACACAAAATAATGTTCAAATTACTTTGCAACGACCACTAGTACACCTAGTCATGTTCCCAGAGAACACCAAGCAATTTATAGTAGATCATAACGAACAGAATGGTTTCCAAGTCCATTTTTAACCCATTACTCCAAAATTGCTCAACAGAACTAAATAGCGCACCAGCTGATTGCCAAACCTAACTGCCTGTATAATAAACAATGTAAACAATAAAATAAACATTAAAAACAAGTACACGGGTGCAGGGTAAGGCACTAATTGTTTAATGTATTCAAGTAGCGAGCGGAGAGCGTTCTCTCATTACATTCATTGCGCTGCCACGGTACGACGGTGGTAGAAAATGCCCCTAATTGTAAATAGAGGCAAACTCATTTGGGCACTTGATGGCGTCCGCCGGCCCAACGGCTACGAGCCAGGAATTTTTAATTTTTATTCCTCCAGCTCTAGATTGTTTTAAATGACCTCAACGGAGGTAGTTTGAGGCTTGTTGGTGGAAGGTGATTGGGGGCCGAGGCCGAATTATTGTGTGATGATTGAAAAGTATTTTATTATTTCTCATAACGATTGCTCATTGGAAACGGAAAAAGTTCGGTAATGACATTGAAAAATCAAATCGCTTATCTTCCATCTTTAGGACCCAACTAGTTAGGTATTTTAAGAAAAATATCGATTTAAAATAGGTTACTGTAGGATATTCCAGAGAACTTATATCAATAAAATCCCTAGTCTTAACTTACTTTTCACAAGTATCATTTATTTTTATTTTGTACAGCATCTAACTTTTGTATACCGTGAGACTGATCCGAACACTGTGCACTGCAAACGTCACAAACTTTTACTTTCACTCCAGTTCCATAGACTAATGGCTCCACTATATTCCAGTGACGGTGTATGAAGGTGACACGCTGAGCCTCCAGCGCATCAGCCGCACGGAGATGGGCGCGTACCTCTGCATCGCCACCAACGCGGTGCCGCCCTCTGTGTCCAAGAGGATCATCGTTGATGTTGAATGTGAGTACTACCAATGTTTTGAGCATAATAACCTGCTTCTTCTTATGAAGCTTGTGTGTGGAGTTAGTTTTTGTTGATTACGTTATCTGCGATGAGTCGATAGGCACGTCAAAAGAAAGATAGTATATCACTTTAATAAACTGGTTGCAAAGTCATCTTCAATCAGCCGTGGAACGCTTAGTTAGAGAAACAAAAAGCCTCGAATGTCATTATTTTAAAAACATCAAATTATAATATCATAAGAAACTTCAACGATCCTTTGTCAAATCGTTGAAATCAATAGATTAAAATCGTGACCAGAAATTGCCCCGCTGATTGTCCAGCGCAAGATATTGCTCACTCAGATTCAATCCGAGCAATTGCGTGTAAAATCAGTGGGGATTTGCCGTAATCCACGCTTGTCTCACGTACGTATACGACTGTCGTATTACAAGCTTACAGCTTCCAGCTCGTTTTCCATTATGTACTCGGTGAAATTTCGAGCTGTTGCGTTGTATGTGGAGTGAATTGCTCGTGACGTAATGTTGTAACACCATTTTTATATGTTATGTAATTATAAGTTTCCGGCCATTAAGACATCATTTTCGTCTTGCCTTATAGGATGCTAAAAAAGACTTAATGCATCAATACTCTACTACCGTAGTGTTCAAATATTGGCAGTGCGTGTATAGGTCTTTATGTGAAATGTTAACAGTGTCAAAGACAGTCCTTCAATGCCATAGTAAATACTACTAACACTAACGTGGTAATCTACAGGACCTAAAACTGTATAAACCGTAACATCAATACGAAAGAAGAAGAAGAATTACTAAGTAAGAATATCCGTTCTCTCTTAGAAATACTAAATAGGCCCCAAAACAAAAATATGAGTAACCTAACGAGGAACAATATGCTCTTGTTAGTAGAAACAAATATCTAAAATTCAAAACGTCGGCCGTAACATCGTCTCCGCTAAATCAGAACATTGAAATTGTGTGTAAAATCGCGCGGGACCCTCTCGCAGCAGTAATCCACAATTGGCTCACGTACGCGCGCTATTGGCGCATTACAAGCTTACTGTATTGTTATGTCATTATTGATTTCGACTCAGGCCGGCAAACTAGGCCCGAGACGGCTTCATGAATTGAATTCATGAAGATTTCAATGCATTACAGTAATGTGTAGGTACTTGGCTGTACAGCTGTATTTGGACTATTGACAAACAAGTGAACTTGATTCTGGCGATGTTACTAGCGTAGATACTTTATGGTTTTCGCAACGGATATACTGTATTAGTGCTTAATGCTAGACCGTCTTCAGCTATCATAGTTGCCGTCAATGGCGTTCTGACAAACCTGTCGGTTGAATGACATCGACAAGGACCCACTGACTGTCACCTTTCTGGATGGCGTAGAAAAAAAAACATCCTTGTTTAGCTATAATTCTAAGTCAAGAGATTCGTTATCTTCACCTAATCTGTAAATCTGCCGATGTAATAATTATTTATTTGTACAAATAATCAGATTTTTCCATTATTTTATTTCGGAAAACTCGTCAAATTATATTGTCGATATTGTATATCTCTATGGTGTTTATATTGTTAGCGACATTTTCTTGTTCCAATAAATCAATTCATACAATCATGTTTTCCATTATTCATCCATTTCCTTCAATCTACATGAACACAGACTTCTTTACATTTAGCTGTAGGTTCTTATAGGTGCACTAACCGAAGCGATATCACTGCCTTGTACTGTCACAACTTGGCCTAGTTTTTCTTGATCTATTTGGTCGTTGCTAGTTTTATAACTTTAGTTTTCTTGCAAAAATATATTTCGATTTTCTATTGTTATTAGAAGTTACACATTTACATCCAAAGGTATCCAAAGGTAAAAAAGGTAGCCATCTCAAAGGTATTTATACAGACAAGCGGGTCATAACCTAAACATCTCCTGGCAGGGGCTACCAATCGCCCATAGTGATCACCCGAAATACCTCGGTATAACTTTAGACCGGTCGCTTATATATAAAAATAATTGTAAAACAATAAAAATGAAGGTGCATGCCAGAAATAGCTTGCTGCGCCGCCTTACATCTACCAAATGGGCGGCGTCTCCTCAAGTTCTGCGAACAATTGGAATGGCGCTCTGCTTCTCTGCTGGCTAATATGCATGCCCAGTGTGGGACCATTCTGCCCACGCCAATCTAGTGGATACATCTCTAAATGAGACTTGCCGGATTATTAGTGGACACCTTAAACCCCGGGGTCGGTTTACGAATGCTGCATCCACTAACTGGGATTGCGCCTCCTAAAGTTCGTAGGACCAATAGCCAGCCGCACCGAGAGGACGAAGCTACAAGCTAACTCACGCAACACAATGCACAGTTACGTTTCAGTGCCCCAGAGGCTGAAAAGCTGTAAAAGCTTTTTTGGGTGCGTTGGTCCAGCTAATGGTAATGCCTCCACAGCGAGATGTGATCTCTGGCGGGAACTGGTTAAGCCCCCTGACGGCTCTATCGAGCCGTCTGAAACTCTTCCACCTGGGTATGCTTTGCCGTGGCCGACTTGGAAATCTCTAAATAGACTCCGAACCCAGGTCGGCCGTAGCAAAGACAATCTCCTCATATGGGGGTTTATAGAAGGCTCAGATCTCAAATGTGTATGCGGCGTGTCACCACAGACAATGACTCATCATCCATCTTGCGCCGCATGCCCTGACACCTGCACACTTGACGATCTTATGACTGCATCAGAGAGCGGAGTTAGCATAGCTGAATTTTGGGCCAAACATATATAATAAAAATTTGCCATCAACACGCTAAGAAAAAGAACGGTGATTTATGATAGGTTGTGTTCTGTTAACTGTATGTGTCTTTGGTAAGAGGATGGCCAAAGAAAAGATGGCAAGATTGTGTGAGGAATGATATGAAAGAGAAAGGAGTAAATGATGCCGTGACGTTTGACAGCGGAGAATGGGAGAAGAAAACGTGTTGCGCCGACCTCAAGTAGAGTGGGACAAGGGCAGGGACATGATGATGATGTGCCTTTGGCAAGTCTGCACCATTTATCAGGCGATAATCCAATTTCAAAGATTTTCTTGTCCCAAAAAAAACAAGCAGATTTGTGATGGCAATATCTTCATCATCATCATCATCTGTGGTAACCGTTTCCCAACATTATAGGGGTCGGCTCCTAGTCTAATTTTGCCAATATTTTATTGACAGGTTGGGTATATTGGTATCTAGGCTGAAGGTCTTAAATTTCTTGTTTTTCTAAGGTTTCTATAAAAAAAGTATACAATAATTTGTTCTAGAGTAACTTCCTCATACAACAGACGCATGAACGCTTCACATAACTACAGCAAAGTTTCACCATCAATCTTCAGCGGAACTTGGCAAAGTATTCATTGTTTTAATATCCTTTGAGACCGGCTACCGAGTAATGCACTTTTACATCGCTATGTTTTGCCTTTCGGGTTATTGGAATAAGACCGGCACGGTTCACACAATGGCTGAGCGATTGGCCACTGTGGTATGGGTCACGGGTTTGATTCTCTTGAAAAATTTGTACTACAGGTAGTTGTTCCGGGTCTGGCTGTTTGTGTATATGAGTTTAAATGTTTGTAAACGCACTAACTATAAAGGAGAAATCATAGTGTAGATCGAAGTTTAAAAAAAGTAAAAAGCATGCTGGAATAAAAATGACAGGATTTTTTAAACCATGGCAAAGCTGTGCTATACCTATATGGAACTAACATTGTTAATTATTGTTATATTGTTGAGGCCAAAGTTAAAAAAAGTATTTCACATAAACATAACATGATGCCTGTAATCCCCATAAGGTAACAGGTGGGATAGAGATCAGAGGAGCACCCACATTTCGTCAGGTAAGTCCCATGTAATACGACATTTGCCATCAACCAGAAACTAATCCAGACTCCGTCGCTTTTTTTGCGCTTTGCCCAAACTGGGAATTGGACCCAAGACCCCATGCTTATCAGACACGCTTGCCACTACGAGACCAACGAGGGAGTCAAAATATCTTTCACCTTATTCAATTTAAGCCAAATAAATGCGACATGAACAATCGGCAGCAGTAAACTCGCTCAGTAATAATACATAAGCTTCCAAGGTGAGCCCGCGCTCAAAAGGGACCGCCTTCCGGATGACATGGTACGAATAGGCTAGCACATCTCCTGCAGCGTATAGGTGACCTAGTTCCTTAATATTACTGCATATTTTATGACCTGAAGACTTTTATGTCTTTCATTTCCGATGTTATCTACCCCGGCAGTTTTCGTCATCTGTAAAGGATGATTTTATCTCCCAAAAAAGCTTTAAACGAATTTGTGAATAAAACAACCCTCATTCGATGTTTAAAAATGAATAAAAGCAAAAAAATACTGAGATTCAATGGGAATTCGGAGCTGGGTTCCCCTTTATTTTCAATTCTTACAAATTCCGGCTGACTAAATAGACGGCGATGTCCCGCAATAATTGAAAGACAATATTTTTGCGCGGTGCACGTCTGACATGATTGCGGCTGCAGATCCTTTTTGCTCAAGAAAAGCCTTTGAAATGTTTTGCAAGATGAAAATGTAGTTTGCGATTAATCGTCTTTGAAAGGCTAAAAAGAGCTCAAGTTTTTCTTGGCGTTTTTGAAGGGGAGTATTCGTTTTAAAAATATTGAATTGTCACAAAAGAATTTTGCAATGAAAATGTTGCTCCGATGTGTGTTAAATAAAGTCGTGGGAGTTTAAAATGTGTTGTTTCGTGTGTTTGGTTATGAAAGGACAGTAACGTGTGACAGTTAATTTTTGTGCAGAATTGCAGCCGGTCAGCGGGAATAAGTGAGTCATCAGAATAACGGTTATATTCATCGTAAATTGGGGGAAATAAAAACGAATGTTACATTTTGCAATTTTATTCCACAGTAAAATACCTCTAGTTCTTGATTCTTGAAGATCTCCTTATTTTATGCAGTGTGGCAGTTTCAGAATATCTAACATTGTTCACAACTTGGAAATTATGTCTACTTTGATATCGTCTAAAATTCCTTTCACTTCGCATAAAATATAAGTGATACATATATTCCGTATAGGTATTTATGTAAATGGTGTGCGTTAGCTTTACCTAACACTGTTATCTTCAGTGTAAAGATTTTTTTGATGGTTTGTGACCTTATTACATATTATGTAATATTCAGTTATTTAATGAAATAAAGCACTAAAATCCTAACTTTACGACGCAACAAAATTCAAGTATGTCATCTAAATAAATAACATATTAATGTATACGCAGCGACAGACAACACAGAACGTGGTAATGAAGTCGTAAGAACATAAAAAAACGCAAACTTTATAAATAATTTAAAACGTCGTAGAATATTAAAGTGTATTACTGGTGCGAGTATTATACCTCGTGAAAATTGCCACCATAAACTCGAGCGTTGTGAATTACGTTTTCAAAGTGTGGATTTTATTATCTGGGCGTTATGTGAAAAATCGTCGGGCGGCGTTCGGGCGCACTCGGCAAACTTCGGGCCGATCCATCATTATTGAAAGTTTATAAATTGCTTCCTTCAAGTTTGTGTATACTTGCAGCGCTAGTCGCAGTGCTGCTTCAATTGATAACTTATAGCTGTATTATAGACTTGTTTGTCTGGAGTAAGCGAGTTTGTAAATAAGAAACTGTTACTTGTTTGCATTTTAATTTATCTTTCCAGCTATACGCGATTTTTGTAAACAAAAGTTTGCAGAATTCTAACTCTTTGCCTTTATTAATAACATTCTAAGTAAAGCTAGTCCCTATAACACAACAGTTATTCTATGTATTTACCTGTAAACCGCATCACACGTTAGAATCACATTCGTATTTCTCCGGAACTAGCATTTGAGTGTCTCCTAGTGCACGAGTAATAACATGATGTTCGTCGAATGCTACTGCATTAGTCCGTTTGTGTCTATTAACTACTACAGCTTAAAATAACATCACGCCTGTATTCCCCGAAAGGTAGGGCAGAGGTATACCTATAGTACACAAACGCCAGTTATGTTTCATTCCATGTTAGCGAGCATTATAGGTGAGCAAAATATTACAATCAACCGGTGTCCATGCTGCACAACCACTTGCACCTAAATGTTAGAGCTGTGCAGGTGGCTACAAACGGGTCTAACAGAATTTAAATTCATCAACACGTACAGAAGAAGAAGTCTAACTCAATTTCGGGCTCCTACTGAGAAATTCCTGATGCAAAAGCCTAACATTAACCCATGATCTGTCCACGAAGTAGACACAATAGTTAAACAATGGCGTCTCGACCAAATTGGTCATTTGACAGATCATGATCTATTAACACTACACGTTGCCTAGAATCGAACTCAGAACCTTATTCTCATCAGAAGGCCAGTAGCGCTTAGTTTCACTAGATTATTAGTATTACACTGTTTTAGATCCATCATCATGACGCCAAATATTACCATTTTCAGTATCACCATCACCCCCTTCGATTATTCCACACATCACCGCCCTACTACCCGACGCCGTATACATTCTGCAGGCCTTTTGTTGACAACGGCACTTCAATGGACCGCTATAGCCCATCTTAGAGCATTGTTGTCAGATAATCTATGATGGTATTAGTGTTCAGGCAGATATTGCTACGCAGTTACCTGAGAATTTACCCAAGAATGTCCTGAAAGGTCGAGTGGTTAATTTGTTGAAAGCACAATATTGTTATATTCTGTTTCAGTTTAGATAATTACATTTTCCGAGACATTTATTTTACTGTTCCCATTTTCTGTTCTCAATTTATATATCTAATTTAAACTCGATACAACTTGGCAACATTTGAGTCAGATTAAAACTTACAACTAGACGGACATTTTGCTACAAAATTCATATTTGTGTAATCTGCCTCACGGATGCCATTTGTCCATTCCTCAAGCGTTTTGAGTCAGATTATCTTAATACGAACTTGCGCTCGCAACCGCGCCCGTGTGAAATTTACTTTCCGGAATGTTCCGGGTATTTCTGTGTAGTTAATATATTTTACAACATAATTATGAGGCTTAACCGGCGGTAGGAAAGCGGTTCTGATGGAAAGTTGGCATTTTGTCATCAGGAGAGAGTTTTCGGGTCAAATTTATTTGCAATAGGTATACCTATTGCAAATAAATGATTTTGTTGTCGATTGACAGCTGCAACTTAATACCTACATATAATTAATCCATTATGTATCAATTACCAGTTCATGCCGGGGCTTCGCCAGAGTTGAGATCGGTAATTATTGTCCAGCGTGAAAGTACTGCCGAGATAAAAAGGATTATAGTTAATCCAGGTTATAAACTATCCGTGTGTAAAATTTCATCCAAATACGTACCGTACGTATTAATAGTATTATGAGTACACCATTCACAGCTCGAGTTCACCCACAGCTTGGCAGAGATCTCTTTATTTTTGCCATCTCTACGCGTCAATATGTTATCAGGACGGACAATACTATAAATACACGGTGATTTGTTAAACGTGGACAATTCTTTAGGGGTGTGTAGTGTTCATGAAAATGAACAACTTTTACATTGAGACCAACCATGAAATCGTGTAAAAAAACAGTTGTTCCATACATTTTGTGGCAAATATTATATGTAGGGAACAGTTTTTTTTTTCATATTCAGTATGAGTGCCATAGTAAAAGTTGCTCATATTTAGGAGTACTTCACTCCATAAAGCAGTGTTTTTCAACCTTTTTCATGACACGACCTCCGTATGAAAACATATTTGGCGACCCTTCGCTTTTTTTTTTAATTTATTTTATTAAATTACATATATAACGGCGGTAGCTTTGTGGGCGGAGAAATGAAGCGCACGGGATGGTGATAAATGTATATTAATCAATAAGGCACACGATACACAATCTCAAATACTACGCAACGCGGTATAGGGCTCCCGTACAATGGTTTAGGTATCTGGCGCCGCGCGATTGAGCGTGCGCACTCTCTTGCAACGAGGTAGGCCGACTGCCGACGCGAGCGGCGCGCGGCGGCGGCGGGGAGCGGGGGGACTTAACCCCGCTCGAGCGGGCGATGCATGGACGAAGTAAGTTAGGAGCGAGACGGTGCAGCGCGCGTACGCGATTTTACGTTGTTACACACTCCCCCTCTAGTTCGAACATAGCGCCCTCGCGTTCGGGCTAGCAATCATACCTACGGGGTCGACCACGTCTGCGTTTTTCCCTAACCGGAACCTCAACATCACCGATGAACGGTGTCAGATCAGAGACATGGTAACGTCCAATGTGCTCACCTTTGACGGTTCCCTCTACCAGGTAAGTAGCGGGGGTTACAACTTCTCGTATTCGGTACGGACCATCCCTACGAGGTATAAATTTCGCAGACTGTCCGGGGCCAACATCGTTCAGCCCTTGCGTCCTCAACAAAACAAGGTCACCTACCTTATAGTCGGGAGGCGGTCGTCTACCTTCGTCGGCATACTTTTTCTGTACGGACTGGGCACGTTCGTGGACATCCCTAGCGTCGAGCAACACCGTCGACAACTCACGAAGGTAAGGAGTGATGTTATGCACGAAATTATCGCTATCCACGATGGTCTTCATGTCCGCTACGACGTCCGAAGGTGCGCGCAGCTCTCTCCCGAAGGTAAGGAAAGCTGGTGAAAATCCAGTACTCGCTGTAACAGCGGAGTTCACCGCAAACCTTATGGCTGCAAGGTGAATATCCCAAGAAGTGTGGTCTTTTCCTACTAGTATCGCTAGTTGAGGCTTCAGGTCCCGGTTCTTTCGCTCTACAGGGTTCGCTTCGGGATGATACAGCGGCGTCAAAGACTGTTTGATACCCATCACATGACACGCCTGCTGCATCACCCCAGCAACGAATTGGACGCCGTTGTCGCTTATCATCCTCCGCGGGACTCCGAACCTCAAGAAGACCTCGGAAATCAAAACTTCAGCGCACTCCACGCTGGTGGCGTTCTCTAATGCAAATAGCTCAACCCAATGGGAGCATGTGTCTTCTAGAATCAAAATCCAACGGTTACCTTTTGATGTTCTTGGGAGAGGACCAAATAAATCGACTGACACCACTTCGAACCTTCGGGTCGGTGCCGGGGTTTGCAGCAGTCCTGCGGGCTTCCGGTTGTCGATTTTGTATCGCTGGCAAGCAGTACAGCGTTTGATGTAGTCTGTGATGAAGGATCTCATACCTGGCCAGAAGTATCGGGCTCTGATGCGTTGCAGGGTCCGTTCTGCACCGAAGTGGCCTGCTGTGGGAGCGTCATGGAAATCTGCAAGGACACTCTCCCTCTCATGCGTAGGTACCACGAGACAGGCGGAATCAGCGTCTTCAGAGTCAGGCGCGCACCTGTACAACACACCATCCGACATCAGGTATCCTCTCTCTGACCAGCCTCTCCCCCTAAAGGGATCGTCGGTTGCCTCCAAATCCTCTATAACGTTCTTCAACTCGGGGTCTTTGAACTGGTTAGTGCGCACGTCATCAGGTTTCCTGTGTGGCACATCTACTGTCACCAAGCATACCTCGCAACCACCTGGGTTTTCTTCGCAACAGGGTGGGCGGCTCAGTGCATCAGCAATCACGTTCACCTTTCCGGGAGTGTACTCAATCTGTAAGTCGTAAGCCTGGAGGGTTAGTGCCCATCTGGCCAGACGACCGGTGGGTGACTTCAGGCTCATCAGCCAACGTAACGGCTGATGGTCGGACTTAACCACCACTTTTGATCCTTCCACGTAACCCCTGAATTTTGTAACCGCCCATACGACGGCAAGGGCCTCCCGTTCGGTGGTGGTGTAGTTGCGCTCAGCTGGCTCTAAAAGACGGCTGGCGTACTCTATGGGTCTTTCATCAGGGCCCTCCCCCTGCATCAAAACTGCGCCAAGACAGTAGCCACTGCTGTCTGTCCGGAGGGAGAAGGGCTTGCATTCGTCGGCTTGGCGTAGAATGGGAGCTGTGACCAGGAGTTCTTTGATACGCTCAAAAGCAGCTTGCTGCTCATCATGCCATCTCCAAGTGCCGTTCTTCTTAAGAAGGTCAGTTAAAGGCTTGGCGATTGCAGCGTAGTTCGGTACAAAGCGCCGAAACCAACTAGACGTCGCCAAAAACCCTTTTAACTGCCTCACGGTCTTTGGAGAGGGCATGTCAGCAATGGCTGAGGTCTTACCTGGATCAACTTGCAGACCGCCAGGGACGATGATGTGACCGAGGAACTTAACTGAGTCTCGGGCGAAACAGCTCTTCTTACGATTGACTCGCAGGCTAAACTGTTCGAGTCGGTCAAAAACTGATACAAGATCTTCGATGTGACCCACGTAGGTCTGTGAGAGGATTATCAGATCGTCAAGATAACCTAAAATGGTCACAGGCCTGCTTCTTTGAGGGTCCGAGCATACATCGGATCTGTCATTTACCTTCTGGTCTCGAATGGGCACATTCAAGTTCGATTTGAATCGGTCTATTAGCCGTTGAAATGTGGCACCAGAGTTGCGTAGGCCCATCGGCATCCTCTTAAACCTGTAAGTGCCGGAGGGTGTCACAAAAGCAGTTTTGTCGCGATCTTCTTCTGCGACACAAACCTGGAAATAGCCGGAGTGGAGATCAAGCGTGGTCATATAGCTGGTCGTCTTCGCCGCATGAAGTACGTCTTCCATGCGCGGGAGCGGGTAACGATCCGGTTCTGTCACCGCGTTCAACTTCCGGTAGTCCACACACAGGCGAACTCCGCCGTCCTTCTTCGCTACTAAGACTACGTTGGCAGCCCAAGGCGACTCACACTCCTCTATAACGTCTGCTCGCAGCAGCTTCTCAAGCTCACCGTCTAACAACTGTTTCTTACCTTGCGACATTCTATAGGGTGGTGAAGCGGTCGGCTCCTGCTTCTCGTCAACCCGAATGCGATGAGTGGCATAAGTTGTAGGGGGTCCATCGGTGGCGAAGCGCTCAGATCTGCTTACTATGAGCTGGTTGAGCTGCGTTCTCTGGGCAGGTGACAGCTTCGTTCCTTCATCCTCTCTCAGTGATAGGCTAGTAGAATCGACCTGCAACAGCTCTTCGCCACTGGTGGAATCGATTTGCATTAGCGCTTCGCCACTGGTGGAATCGATTTGCATAATCGCTTCGCCACTGGTGGATTCGAGGCTGTATGACTGTACAAAAGTAAACTTTTGCCTAGGCGAATCACGAAAATACCAACAGTTATGTTGGAGGTCTAACAATATACCTGCTCTAGCAATGAAGTCCTGTCCTAAAAGCGTCCTATTATTCGCTTCTGGTATCACTAAGAAATCGGTAGGAATTACGCGTTTCTGAATTGTGACGTTCGTGTTACATACCAATAATTCTCGTACCTGCTGCGTTCCGTCGGCGAGACTGAGATTTCGGCGTGTTTCCGTGAAAGTGGTACCGCTGTCGAGAAGGATTTTATATAATCCAGGACTAGCAAGACTCTCGGTGGCACCTGTATCTAACACTGCGACACCTAATAAAGATGCAACTCCTATCTTTACTGTTGGATGCGACCGGTCCGATGAATGAGTGACGGCACTTTGGAAACTCGCCTTATCGGCGGACGGTGTACCTTTACACGTCGGACACTTAGAGCGTATTACCCCTTTTTGACCGCAGCCGTAACAAGACAATGGCGCGTTATCAACATTTGTATCACTCGATTTCGTTTTATTTCTACACTCATCTACCGAATGACCAAACTTTTTACAAAAAGCGCAGCGTGGTCTGACACGTTTCGAATTCGCATCACTACTATTATTCGAACTAGAGTTGGGTGTGGCATGCGAGCGGTTATTTTGAACAACGTTCGCAGTCGGAGGGATAATGTTTACATTTCGAGAATTCGTAGAACTTTGAATATTATTCGCGTGATCGTGATTCGAGTTATTATCGCGGGGGGAAATTAATGATTTAGGTAGACTTACTTCGGCCAGCGTCTCCTCTACGTACCTTGCTCGCTCGAGTAGACAGTCGACACTACTTACACTATCACGTGACACTCTTTTTCGGATTTTACGATTTAACAGGCCGTAGACAATATCCAATTTCATTATTTCTGGTACCTCATAAGGTATTCGCGAAATGTTGGCGCGCACTCGCGATATATATAAATCGACACTATCACCATCACTTTGTTCCTGTGCGAAGATTTCTCGAAGAAGCCGGTGGGCGGGGCGAGGGGCGCCGTACATGAACCGAAGTCGTCGTATCGCGTCGTCCCAGGTCTCCACGGTAGATTTAATGCCTTGCCACCACACGGCGGCTTCCCCTGTCAACAACATAGGCAAACCTCGAAGCGCATGCTCGTCGGACACGTTTGCGCACTCTTTATAGATGAGCACGCTCTCGACGAAAGCTTCCAAGGTTTCCGCGCCACGTGCGGCTCCGTCGTAGCGGGCCGTGCACCGGGTGAAGTTGCTATGCAGAGTCAGCGTCGGCGCTCCAGTGTGTGTAGCGGTGGGATGAGTCGGTCCTGTTGGCGAGCTCGGCGTCGGCGTCGGCGTCAAGACGCTTCTCATCACGTTCGATAATAGCCGCGTGAGTTGTTCTTCGGACATGGAGATCGTGTTACCACCCGTTGTCGGTGTAGGCGTCACCGTGGTGCTCATGCTCGCGGGGTTAGCTACCGCGTGGTTTTCTTCGTCGCTACTGGAAACATCGTGGTTATCCTTGGATGCGTGTCGGCGTGTTTTCGGCGGCATCTTCTCGTCGATGACGCTCGGCAGCGATCCAATACGATAAGTAACGGCAGGGTAGTCCAGTAGGTAGGACTCAGTCGCGTGGTTTCAGTCCGTGCTCGCGTCGTCCGAACACGTGCCACGAGTTGGGCGCAATTTATAACGGCGGTAGCTTTGTGGGCGGAGAAATGAAGCGCACGGGATGGTGATAAATGTATATTAATCAATAAGGCACACGATACACAATCTCAAATACTACGCAACGCGGTATAGGGCTCCCGTACAATGGTTTAGGTATCTGGCGCCGCGCGATTGAGCGTGCGCACTCTCTTGCAACGAGGTAGGCCGACTGCCGACGCGAGCGGCGCGCGGCGGCGGCGGGGAGCGGGGGGACTTAACCCCGCTCGAGCGGGCGATGCATGGACGAAGTAAGTTAGGAGCGAGACGGTGCAGCGCGCGTACGCGATTTTACGTTGTTACACATATTATATTAAATCCATACAAAATTTTTATGCATTTGCATAATTAGGATTCGGATAATTCGGATTTATTTAATTGACATTGTAAATTTTATTTTATTTTTTATTTATTGTAAATTTTATTATATCTTTATTTCCATTCATTATTTACCTCATTCATTCAATCATTTTCTTCATTTATTTTTTACTCAATTGTTACACAAAATAACTTATCAGAAAAAAAAGCAAAAACATTTGCTTTTTTTTCTGATAAGTTATTTTGTGTTTAATTATTTATTATGTTGATTGTCCTTTTTTATAATAATGACTGATTATGTGAAAGAGTGTACACCTTTAGGGTAGATTTTTGAGGAACTAATTATTTATTAGTATTATCTCATGTAAAATGTACCAAAAATCACACCAATAAATGAATTTGAATTTGATTAATATATTTTAGAGAATTTGATTTAGTTCTCAATGTAGCAAAAACAGATCCACAATGGGAGAAATGAGTTAATGACAAACAAGCGAAACCTCAATAAGATGTATGAGTACTAATAGGTTTTTATTTTGTTAATTTGTATGAACATACAAATGTTTATATCATTTAGTTAACATTTTCTTAATAAATATATCTTTCTAGGCTTTATTGTTTTGTTTATTGAGGTAGTTTTCGCGACTTTTTGGGGTATTCCACAGGTTGAAAATACTGTAAAGTATTGCCTACTTTAAACCAATCACCCAGTTTATAGATAGTTAAACCATTTCTTGAAGGATTGTTGTTTACACCTATAAATTCATGTTCAGTGTAGCGAACATGCATCACTCAATCGCACGTTGATCTATCGGTATCTCGTCCTCACCTATAGCCTATATCCTCAAAGCCCGTGAGCTTGCACCGTCTATCGGCTATCTATCCATCACCGCTCTCAAAGCGCCGCACACGTTTACACTGCGTTGGAGACAGCGTAATGTATCTCCGACAGGTTATATCGTCATAAATATACCTATGTTGGTAACCGTCGAAATGTGGGTGTGGGTAGGTAGTTACACGTCTGCCGAAGTCTTTGTGGGTATTAGGCGTGATGTTATGTTATTGTGTTGGTAGACCGGTAGATGGTAGACTACCTCGTTGTTCTAGTTGTTACTATCGCTAGCTGAACATGAAGTTGGATTCGATTCCCAGTTTGGGTTAAGTGTTATTGTATTTTTCTTTTGGGATTCGTACTCGGTTGATGGCAATAGGCTCGCCCCTGTAACATATAGAACTTTAATAACACTGGCAAAATGTGGGCGTACTATATGTGTACCTTTGCCTAACCGTCGGTCGAGCATTATGTAGGTACGACTCTTGTTTCGGCCTATAAAATTGTGTAACGTTTCCCTTTTTCGTGGCTGGAAAGCCGAATTTTTGTTTGTTTCCATGCATTTTTAAATCCATGGCTTTCGAGTTTCGGCTAACAGTTAGTTAAATAAATGCCCTTTACTTTTATGCATTGAAATGAAAACTATTTCAAAACTGGCGGCATAGGTTTTTGGCGTAACTTATGGACAATAAAAAGTGCAACAATGATTGTTTGGCTCTTGGATAAAATGCATCCAAATTTGACGTGAAATAGTATAAGAGAAAAAAATTGAAGATGGGGCGGCGTTAGATCAGATTTTAACCACACGCCAAAAGTCCGATCCGAGAACACTGCCAATAAACTATCCTGCAGTTTGGCAGGAGATTTGAGAAATAATCTTAGTTAATTTTTTGTTGAAATAAAAAAATAAATAAAAAAATCCTTGTATAGCTATCCCCGGTACACTTTTTTTTTATAAAACGCATAGCAAACTCTTAACTTTATCACAATACAAAGATTAGATCAGTTTTAGTAAAAAGACGTCTGGCACTATAAACGAGGCACATGACCTCGGGGCCAGGCAATAAAAGTTTCATACAACGTACTTTAATGTGGGAGGTATTATTTTTATCATTTTTCTCTTCAACTCTTTGATATTCTTTCAGATAAATCTCGAGAATGCCTGAATGATACTCTCTCGGAGAGAAATTTGATTTTAAAATATTGCATAAATAGCGCAGTATGTGAGCATAATCTTTTGTAGAAAGTTCATGCAAATTGTTGTGTCTGCGCTGATGGACAATGGACTAAAAGAGATTTATAAAAATATTTACCTAAATGTGTCTATTCAAACGATATAATTCAATAGGTGTTTGAGTTTGTGAAATAGATAAAAGAGGCACTGCTTACATAGTTGATATCCTAAAACACATATTTTCGTTTCGAGTCAACAGGGATAACTATACGAACAATAACAGTTTTAATAAATCGTATGACATATATTATGCGCCAGGATGTGCTGGACGCCGCGCCGCGCATTAAATTCTTATTTTGAATTATCATTCGTTTTTAAGTTTAAGTTTGCAACACTATTCTTGCATTTAGGGCCATTCCGTACGCTTGATACAACAAATCACTAAATATTTTAACGCCAAACAATATTCCATCTCTGTCATCTTCAAATAATTATAGATATTTTGAATTCATATAGCACTAAACCTATTTAGTGGGTTATGGACTAAATGACTAAATAGTGCAGCACAGTTTAAAATCGAATGATAAAGATGGCGAGTTAAATTCGTAAAAGTTTGGATATCATATATTATTGGATAGACGAAGTTGCAATAGAGCACATACTGCAACTAGTCTGTTGGGATTGAAGCTGGAGTGGAACTTAGATAATTCTTTTATTAATGTCCATTTCCTATGTCGTGACTAACGAACCGAAAGTTAGACTTACACTTAGGTTAGCATTCTAAACCTATTGGTGGTAGTGGAGTTATGGAGATAGTTTTAGAACATACAAATAACCAATTTTTGTTTAACCATAAGTTTATAAATAGTAATTCGCATGTCAGATCAGAGTAATCTATCTGCTACCTCACGCCTTAACAGCTAACGGATTTGGTTGACAAACATAAGACGCACAGACAAAAGGACTTAGAATACTATCCATCTCAGTTGTACAGCCAGCGCTCCGTATTGCTGGATGAGGGAATGGGGTGTTAGATAATGCTGGGCATACTGACTTGCAAGCGGGCAACGTAGTAAAAGCTATTCTCTAACCATTATCCCATTGTTCCAGTTTCCCCAATGATCTGGGTGCCGAACCAGCTGGTGGGGGCGCCGGCGGGCACCGACGTGACAGTAGACTGCCACACTGAGGCGCATCCGCGGGCCATCTCCTACTGGGTGTACGACAACGTGATGGTGCTGCCCACCAAGAAGTACGCCATCAATACCGAGGAGAACTCCTACAGGTACGGCTAAGCTCCTAGCAAGTGTATAAGAACTGCACCGGATCGGTGTCACCTCACATCATTTCTCCCAGCTGATTCCGATCCGACACAATGCCGTTACGGTGCAGTGCTTCTACATGTGCAACGTACCTTTATTGTATCTTGAAATAACATTGTGCAGAATTATCTCTCTTATTTATTTCACACTGCTCCGCACTCCCCAGTCAGTGAAATATATTATTTAGCAGATTAGTAGGTACCCCAGGCCGCCTTGTAATACTAACTTAATACGAATGATAGAGAAAGTCAGACTTATGATCGTTTTGGACAATATTCTTTTATTTCGAAAATGTAATAACATAATGGGTATGTCTTTCAAACTTCAGAACAAAACACTACCATCGTAATATTAATATTTCACCAACAATAATCCTTAAAACAAAATACGTGCATAAAATGTTTGGATATGACTAGAAGTCGGCCATGACGTCAAAACGGGCTGTTACTACAAGCAGCGGTACATTACAGAATTAATTTCAGCTCCCAAACGTTTCTGTTAATAGTTCCAGTCTAAACGTTTATTACTACTCTCACCGCTACTTTACAGCTATATAGAGAGAAACTTTAATTAGCTCAATTAATAATTGAAAGAAAATTTTATGAACACAATATTAACGTCGAAATTTTAATGACAAAAAACTGGTTGACGTATCGTTGTGTGTCCTGAAATAAGCTTTAATCTGTCTAACCTTGTATGTCTTATGTTTTACTAAACATCACCATGCCTGTAATCCCCAAAGGATTTGCCAGAGATTAGGTGTACCTAATATTGCATACTTACTGATTATCAGATTGTCAATAGTCTTAACAGGTGAATGGATTTTGAAGAAGGTTTGCCAATTCATTTACATTTCCCATATTTTTTTTCTATTTACTCCAAATGAAGAGCGTCATGCGAAAAATTGCATGTATTTCTGACGTTGCTCATCCATTTCTACAGAAAAATGCTACTTGACTCACTGTAGTATAAATAGTTACTGCCTCGCTGCTCGCCCCTCACCACTATTGTTAACTGTGTTGTCGTTACTCGACATTATATTTGACCAATGTAAATCGGGCTGTACTGTCACAGATTTTTCACGGCATCCCTTTGTAATATTTTAAATGAAATCGCCGGGAGATATGCGCGAAAATGTATTTATCGCCGGCAAAGGGATTTATTGAGCACGTCACATCATATTAATATGCCCGGTCAACTGTTCCTGGATATAATTCACTTGGCGATGAGCCTGTCAAATAGTGCTGCGTGCTGGTCCATTACATCATCTTGTAAGCTTGAAAAGGGACTGTTGGAGTTGCTTTTTCGTTTTTACTTTATTGGCAATGTAACACAAATACCCACTAGCATCGCACACTTCTAAGTCACACATATTTAGTGCTGAACGCAATCCAAATCATGAATCTTTCGCAGTGAACTTCAAACAATTTGACCCAAACAGAAAGATGATTTAAATTCTATAACCGCTAAATGTATTGCATGTGATTTGCAGCCGTTTCCTATCCGAAGGACATTGTTTCCAATGTTGCACAAAACTTATTAAAACATTCACAGAATAAAACAGCAATAAATAATCGGCTAACAAACTTGATGAAATCCTACACTCAACTCAAAGCAAGCCGGGCACCGCCGCGGGCGGCCGTAGTATACACCAAACAAGGAAATTATCCGCGCCATTTGCAAAGGTCTCTTGTTAACGGAGCCGGTCGGTAATAAATTTGAATATTACAAATCCATTATGGCTTGTTATTATAATCGTGCTTAAGCTTACAATGCTGTTTGGGATTGGCTGAATTTTTGATACGCTGCCGGTTATTTATGTTAATGTTTTAATTTGGTTAGGCCGTGTTGTCGATTCGTGGAAATCGGTGAAAGGTTCTTGTGTGGCTACAGGGGTATATGGGATTCGTTTCAGTACTAAGTGAGTGACTTGCCATCAGAGGGTAAGCAGGTACTTGTGGTTATGACGTGTTTCAAGTATATTAGTGTATAGGTTAAAAAAAGACACTGCAGTCGAACAGTAAATAAAGATATATTCTTTCGTTTTGTTCTATGTCCTCAGAGTTTACTTTATCACCCGATAAATACACTACAATTTTTCACCCTTTACACTTATATCTATCCATTGTAACAACACATTGCTCCCACAGAGCGCACATGAAGCTAACAGTGCGCAACCTGCAGACGGGCGACTTCGGCAACTACAGGTGCATCTCCAAGAACTCCCTCGGGGAGACCGAGGGCTCCATCCGCCTGTACGGTGAGTGAGGCTCCGTCGCAGTGGCTCCCGACCTCTACCTGTCCGGGGACTACTTTGATTTCTTTACGTTTATTTGGCTTTGAGTCATATGTTCGGTATTCTTGTGGGCTGTTGGTTCTCCTGTAAATAAATAAATAAAATTGTTAGCAGGGACCATAGTTTTTAAATTCAAAGAAAACATTCATTTTTTTTTTCATTTTAAATTTAAACGGTCAACAGCTATGGATAGAAATAAGTAAATAGAGAGAAAAGAAAGCTTTGTCTGAGCTTTGATTGAGCTTCTTTGTTTGAGCTCTTAAAATGTTGATATTGTTATCATTTCACGGACCATACTTTAGTCTTAAGGTCCACTGGTTGGGATCCAATGCTCTAACGTCATCGAGTATGGGGTAGATGACACACCAATCAATTGAGATACTTTTTAAGAGCTGTCCAAACGCGGTTCTCGCATAGATTTTGTATGGCAATAGCAAACTGTTTAGTCAACTCAATGACTCAACTATTTATTGATTTCAAAGCACCTAAAAATAGAATTTGGCAATTAATTGAAAATAAATCGGGTTTTCAGGCCCAAAATAAAGTGTTTTACTCGACAACTAGTCTAACAAGGGGTTTGTGTACCTGCTGGGTTGCCGTTAAGCACTCGCTCCATACTGGTTTTCAGCTGCGTCCTCTTTAAATGGAAGTTGAGCCCAACATGGTTGGGAAGAAGTTGCTTATTTTGGAACGATGATTTTTAACGTTTATTTGGTTTAGAAAATCTGAATAAAACCTAAGCATAAAGTTGACTTAGGAAATAAATTATTTTCTTAATACTTTATGAAAGGTTTTCATTAAAATAGTTAATTTATTTCTTTCCTTCATAGAAATCCCGATGCCGTCGACGTCACCAAAGGCTACAGAAATGAAAAGCAACGCGAACAAAGAGAGTAAGTTCTTACCAGTAACAGTTAAGTTATTTTTTATTAAGTCACAAACATTATGTAATAACAAATCGGTGGATATACAAACAGTGAAACTTTAGATTACATTCCTAAGTAGTTAAAACCCTGTTTTTATTTACACAATGCTATAACAAATGAAACATAACATAACATCACGACTGTAATCCCGTAAGGGTTAGGCAGGGGTGTACGTAATAGCACACCCCCATTTGGACAGTTAGGTGTTTAAGTCCCATGTGATAGGGGCTGAGCCTATTACCATCAACCGAGCACAAATCCAGACTCCGTGGCTGCTACTAACAACTTCCTGATGAAAAGACCCAATAACACATTGCACGACCTGGAAATCGAACCCAGAATCTCAAGCTCAGCAGACGCAGTCACTAAAATGAACAACAAAAGAATGCATAATAATATAACTCAGTCTTACGATTACCTACACTAGCTTATCACAACGACAATGAAACATTAATTCTTACTGTTGGAATTCCAACAAATCTCTTTATATACTATAGTATTGCACATTATTTACGGCTCCTCGGGCTCAAATATCTCTATACAAACACAATATGTCAAGCATTAATAAGTGTTTCAGTATCAAACTATCAACACATTGCACATGTAAACATTACTCTCTATGATTTACGAAGTTTGCGGCGCCGGCGTGGCTCCTGAAGTCGAGGCGGTAAACATGCAGTAATGACTAATTTAAGTTCGTGTTGACTCGTGCCTACTTCGTGTTTATTCGTGCCTAGTAAACTCACGTCTAAACGACTCGAGAGCAAATGTGCGAGATTAGAATACACTCACAGCGTATCTTGGGTATGTTTAAGTTTTACTTGGGTTAAACAAAGGCGATCATATTATTATTGTTAGAAAGATAAGTGCCAATACAATTAATCTGAACACTGTGTACATACACACTTATTTTAACCTTTTTTTTTTGTTGTAACGGGTATTCAGAAGCCTAAAGTACTTACCCTTGAAGTCAGATAGGCAATCGCTCAAAGTATAATGCTAATCTACTATTCGATAGACTCCAATATAGTTGAGAAATAGTTGAGTTTTTTTTCTTTCAGTCATATAAATAGTTTTAGAAACACCTCACACTAGCGTTCTATGGTGCGTTATGTCTTTACAGAAGATCGAAATCTGTCTGGCACAAAACAAATCAAATGTTTTTTCTTCTGAGATAATAAATAAGACCTACTTCAGCGTTCTGAAGCTGCATCTAACCAACTACGGTACTGCAATAATCTAATCATCATAATTTTCATCAGTTAATACAAAATTAACAAGCTAGATGCCATCAGCAAGCTAATTACAAAAATGAATGTTTAATTCCGCTCCGTGGCGTAGGTACAATGGCCGTATTTGGTACATACGGACCAATCCAGCTATACAAAACCAATATAAGCGGATCTCTCTTTGTGTGGGAAATCTATACAAAGCGAGGAAATGTTATACTCTAAATGTAAAGCTTGATATGTCACCGAGTGTACGAGTATTATATCGCAAAATTGCAAAAGGTTTAATCATTGTGGGTCATTTTAATACGTTCATCGGCGCTCGGTAAACTATCGCTCTAATTAACATTTTAATGACTTGTTTTACGATAGGCCCGTAATTACAGCACATGTATGTGTTGTATTATCTTTGGTGACTATCATGTTGCATCTACTGTTGAGGGCGGATTATTTTCATTAGTAAAATATCAGTTAATTACTTAAATCTCTCTTTCTTTATCGTGTAGTTAGTGCTTAACCACCAAGTTAGAGTTTTTATTCCTCTGACTTCTTGGCTTTACATGCAGTCAAGAAATATCTTTCAGGCATGCTGGTTTCTTCACGATGTTATCGTTCACCGAAGCATAGATAATTAAAAATACGAATTACTTAAATAGACTGGACTGGGCTGAAAATATAATATTATATAAAAATGATGTCAATAGCTGGTCTTAGCAGGTTCACGGTGTCTGCGGTATCGATTCCCTTCTTAGTAAGAGATGTCCTACTTCATTCAAAAACTGGTCAGAAATATATTTACTTGAGTAATCAATTTCTTTTTCTCGATATTTTACTGAAAATGTAAACGACTTAAAACTCCACCACGAGATAGAATCAAATCAGAAACAAATTAACAAATAAACGATATTTTCTCAATCGCAAATTAAAAACTTAAAATTATATAATATTACGAAACTAAACAAACCAAAAGATTAATAATAAATGTACGACACACATTACCAAAATATAAAACATAAAAACATGGACTCGAGTATATCCTTAACGTGCGGAAGGCTCAACGCAGCTTGAGCCTCGGAACCCACATTCGATGCATAATAGGGCTGCGACAACATACTGTGCCGAAAATATCCCCGACAGTATCGCCTTGAACTCGAACATGGAAATAGACGACGAATTGATGCCGCCTGCTAGCTGAATTTATTTGGTTGTATTTTTAGTGAATAACAACAAACGTCGGGCATGTATTCCCTGAACAGTTAGAAACAGATGTTCTATTACACTCACAGTTCAATAATCATACTTTAGTTCCACGTTTAACACCTTTTAATGTGATCGTTGGTATTAAATATTGACATTGACAGCTCTTGAATGTGGTTTAGATGTGCTATTTGAGATCGAATTTGAGGCACTGAAACTGAACACTTGATAGTGTTCAGTTTTTGTGCCTCAAATTCGCTCGTAGTCACATCAAAAATCACTCTTGGAAATACGTCATGATTTATTATTATTTATTTATTATTCAAAAATGGTAAGTAGACTTATAAACTAAGCCCCACAAAACCGTTGCAATGGTTTGACTGTGGGGTAATAATTATTATTGTTTCCTCAGAAAAACATACACTTTTTTTCATACACACGAACTTCATTTACAGAATATCTTTTGGTGCCTGAAAGACCGTTCTTGATCTTTATGCCTGTTGTTGTTGGTAACCCATTTTGGACGTGTGTCGTGAGAAAATTTTAGCCAGGCGCCGAAAGGTTCATATTCAACTATACATATTTTGATCACTTTTATTTGTACTCATGATCATCGTAGCTGCATGGTAATGCGAGGCGTGTTGCAGGCGTGAGACGCGTGAACGCGAGCCGGTCCGTCGCGCGCGCCGAGCCGAGCGGCACGGAGCGGCCCAGCGTGGTGCGCGCGCAGCTCGACCGCGCGCCCGACCGCGACGCGGCGCACCACGTCTACCGCCCGCCTCACCCGCAGCACGTCTCAGGTAATCAGAGGAAAGAAAGCAATGTATGCTATAGAAGCGATAGCTTCGGAGTATTTAAAGTTTCCTTTCTTTCCTTTCCTTCCTTTGACAGTTTCCATTCACAGTTTTATTGAATTTCACCCTCAAGAGATTCGATTTGTTTTATCTATTGTCAGTTGAAAATGAATTGGCACAAACGTGAACGCAGCTTAACATTTTGCCTCATATTCAGCCATGGAACATCGCTGTGCCTATATTTGTAGGTGTCATGATCAAAGATAGGCAGCGTACAGACTGTCTAAGCATACATCATTAATAAAGCCGACTGTGATCCCCTTCGATCTTCGATTGACTTTCGAACCATTTATTTTCCTAAAAAGTTTTCGTCTTCACTCCCCCATCCTGTCACGACCCCACCCTCACCTACATCGTAATTTTACGCAACGTTAAGATATTGAAAGAAAGAGTCCCCATAGTGAACCCTGCAGCGACACATCAACTCAGTTTATTAACCCCTTGGCCCGCTAACGATTAAACCCCAACTTTACGCATTGTTGGCTCCGCAACTTACGTCGCACCGTACGCACCAGACGCACCATTTTACGCATCATCGTACATTGTTATGTTTATTTTATCGCAAACTCGGAACAGGAAAATCATATTACTTACACTGATTTCGGATAGATGCCGTTCGGCTTTCGGGCTTAGCTTTCCCATCACTACGGTGGTATTTTTAGTACGTTTATATTGCATTAAATATAAGCTTAAAAAAACTGTCGTTTTAAATTATAGATAAAGCTACGTTTTTTGTGTATTTTATTAGTAATGCATTCATTTGTGTTATTTGCTTGAATTGGAATTTTAATTCATATCATTTTCGTTTCATTCGTTTTTGCATTTTTATTTCGGTATCATTTTTGTTTATTGAAGCTCCCAGCTGTTTGATTATATAACTTGATATAATCAAACAGCTGGGAGCTTAGCCTATCAATACGATTTCCTTTATATATTTGTAACTCCACTCTCGTCTAATACTACTATCAAACCACCAGCCAACCAAAACTTAATACATAAAGCCTTTAATATAATAGCGTACAAAGCGAGTGGAGCCACAGGAGGCTTTACTTACCTCTTTGTATTCTTTCTTAGAATATACTCCATTATTAAAAACGTCTCTTTCCGTGTCATGGTAAAAAATAAATGTGGTCGGAGAAGCGGGATGGGCTGAGGAATATGTTACGAGCCCTGAACGTCGCCATTGTTTGAATGACTTCAAATGCTAAGAGCATTTCGGGCTTTTATCTTTGCAGGAAGAATTCTGGATTCAGCCGCATTACCGTCTGTGAGCGCATACGTCTTTATTTGTTTATAGCTACAGCTATTGGGTGGTTTTATTCGTTCGTTTTAGTTTCGAACTGACTTCTTGCTTATTTACTGTGCGCTATTCTTTCTAGTTCTAATTCGAGTAAATCTACAGTAAAACTGTTTTCACAAAAACTATACATTACTATTCCAAGTAATGGGTACCGCAGACCAATGTTATTGACAGCTCGTCGATTGTCTGAACAGAAAACAAAATTGCTAAACAATCACAAAGACATACAATGTAGTTTACCACCCTTCGGCTTACACAGAACCAGGAACATTTCAGAATACATTATTATTGTAACAATTGTAGTGCGAGGCAGGCGTTGTGGTTAGCACACACAAGCGTATGTGATAAATAAGTGCGCAGTGTCTGTATGTACGTAGGTATGTGTCCCGGTCCGCTGTCGGCCCTCCTCCCTATCGCAGTCTTGACTACTGCGGTTGAGATCCAGCCGGGTCGCTTTCCGTACACCCAAATAGAGATTAAACATTCAACGAGTTCGCATACACACTTAACCCTCATAAATATTCAGTGCAGACCGCGTACAATCAATTCTTGCAGCTCTCGCCCTCAACGAAAAAGTGTTTGAACAGCCGAATAATATGATATCAAATAGAGACGCCTAACGTTTGAATAAATATTGGGGATATGAAACTTGAATATCTTTATCTTGAATTCGGGTTTATTTTACCTCTTGTGCGCTTTGTTGTGTGAGAATATTGTCGATTGATTTATAGTCGACCGAAGCCTCACGTTCCTTCAAGGAAGTGGAAATATTGTTGGGCTGTTCACTACAGTACTGGCAGTGCCATTCTTCTCTTACAGATCTCAACTAATTTGGACAGTAAACAAAGGAACGGTTTCCAAGTAACTTATCATCCAAATTGAAAAGCACCTACATCCTGTAAAATATTATCTCAGTCTTACAAAGAAAGCTCCGTTTATCTTTGTGATATCAATGTAAAACAAATTACGCACGAATTCAAACACATCAGCGTTGTAAACAAAACAAATCCCATTGTTTGCGAAGCTGGGAAAGTAGACCGTAAGCTGTTGAAACGCTCTTATCGCGACAAACAAAAATAGCGACAATGCTCTCACCGACGAATGTATTTAGAATGAAGAAAGCGCTCGTATCGCCTACCTGTGAACACTCCACTGCTTTTTGTGGAATTTAGAAAAGTATCTTAAACTGTCGTGTACTTTATTGATTTTGAATTGTTGGATTTATTTGAATGGAAGTAATTTTGTTGCTGTATATTTAATTCGTTTTGTAACTTTTGTGTCTTCTCGTTGAATTCACAAAACTCCCTATACGCTTCGCTTGTTACTATTTTGTTAAAGTTCTCCTAGAAGTTGCTTTATATCTGCATTAGTTAAGCAGTGGAGACATTTAATAACTTACGATAGATGGGAGAGAGTGAACAACATCGTCATCTACTTGGCAATTGTGTGATTTTGCTAAATGGTCTCATGACATGGGATTACAGTTTTTCAATGAGATTTCTATTGATAGCGGCTCTAATATCTATACCATAGGTAGTACGTTAAATCCCTCGACGTCTGATACGTAATGTCGTGACAAAAGATTTAAACTGAACTTTCATTTGTTTCAGGATCAAAACGAATCCACTGTTGGCGGCAATCGTTCCTGGCGATCATTGTTCTAGTGCAAGTGGACCTCATCGTGTAACCACCTTTGTTTAACTTTTACATACCTCCCTCTAATCTATTTTGAATTCTATTCCAATAGAAATTGTGACCAAGACATTATGTTTTTCTAAAACGGTTTTGATTCGTCTTCCTAAAATGTGATTTTATTTTTAAATTTAAATTATCTATTTGTAAAATTGAAACATATCATCCCGAAATTGTGATGTCATATCCCGAGTGAAGAATGTTTGAGAGTGAAAACTTTATAATTGTACGAATGATATTCAGTTGAAGTCCCAATTTAAGACGTAGGATTAAGGTTCCAACTTATTTTGGAATGGGTAAAATTATAATGCAGTAATAACTGATTCCGTATATCACAGTTTTAAAAAAAGCTTCGAATCGTTTGTGATGTGTATGCTCCAAAATTGCAAGAATTTAGGGTTGGTTTGTTCTATTTTCTCATTACAATGTACTCGTAAATTGGAAGAATGGTTGAAACAACTGAATTTTCTGTGCCAACTGTTTATTTCGACAGAGCGAGAGTAAAGTTCAAAAACCTGTTCCCGGAAACGTTTTACATTCATTGAAATGCTTTTATTTGATATTCCTCCATGAGTACACACACGAATCTTCACAATAGTTCCCTGTAATTATTCATGAACCTCGTTAACCTACTCGGTATTTCCTCCTCCCATTTCCATTTTAAATTATACATTACGTATTATACGTGCATTGTCCTTCCGCAGGCGACTAGTCTAGCGTCATACGAATGTTTGTGATTCAGCGCTTCGCTTAGAATAATCCTCATGAAATTGTGCCAAAGATAAGCGTCTCCAGAGTTATTTACACCGTTTATATCATTCTTACCTTTAACGTAGTCTTTTACTTCCAATTGTGTTGTCTAATTACCGAGTTTACTGTCAACGTTAAACATATTGTTTGTCTAAGTACTAGTGTAACCAAGCTTGCTATTCACGCTTGTCAAATTGTAAATATAAAAATTAATGCACAGTAAATAAATAATAAAATTTTAAACGTAATATATCTTCGTATCTGAATATTATTTGTGAATTCGACCTAATATAGATATATGTTAATGTATAAATTATATATCTTTTATTAAAAATAAGAGATATATCACTAGATTAAATGCATACCTTTATTGTACAGATTGTGTGATTTTGAAAATGTAAATAAATATCGATTATAATAAATTAGTATAAAATGATTCCCAGAGCTTTATTTCCGCTAAACCATTTACGTCTATCAGTGGAAAGTCTGAAGTAACGGAAAAGTGTAAAAGTAACGGATGAGCTAGCAACTACACTGAGTTTGTTTCAACGTCTATTGAAAAACCGAAGCAAAAACCCAGCGACCGGTTGCAGCGGCCATTATACGGCGACACGTGATAGCGATAAACGTTTGAAATAATTAAAAGTGCTGGGCGGCGGCGGGCGGCAGCGGGCGGGTCGCAGACAATCTTATCGGCGTTCTCACTCACTGACAGACGTTATCGCTGCTCCAGGATCTATGGCTCGCTTTAATTGATTCCCCATTTTCAATAGCTCTACAATCGGCTCTTTGTCTTTTTCTAATCGAAATTCAGCCGAAGTAGGAAGGGAGCTAACGATTTTTTTCTTGAAACAACCGACCGATGGGAAACAGAAAATAAATACTGTTTGTTAAAGTGGCTCGTGGCAGTTGGAAAAACAAGTGGCGTTAAAATAGACGCCTTAATGGTCGGAGGGTTTGGAGTTCGCGAGCTAACGATACAAATATATCGCTAATGTTGATAGAAATACTCGGCGGGTATCGGAGTTGTAATGTGCCGTTTTATTTATCCCTTTTGTGTTGATGCGGGGCCAATTGAAATGTTTATGAAGAAACTGTAACGTCGCTTACGAGCGTTTGTGTTTTTGAAAACGCAACAAACACCACAACTGCGATAACATAAATAAAGTTCAGCATTCCCAACTTTTCTCTAAGTTTAGATTTATTATAAGAAATATATAAACATCCACCTATGTGATGTGGCTTGTCAGTCTTGGGGTATGTGAAATTATTTATAAGAAATTAGTTTACTTTATAGAGATTGAAATACAAGAAGCTAACACCAAGTTTGAATCGCCAATGTTGAGAGATGACTTACGTGGAAATTGGGCTTAGCAAATTATAATAGCAGTAAGACAAACACGCGAGTCATCCTATTTTTTCATTTGGACGCGCGGAACCCTAAAAACTACGTTACAATCACAACTAAAATTACAATCAAAACAGAGACAATACCTCCTAAATAAACTCCAATCTTACCATAAAAACAGTGGACTCGTCAAAATTAGCTCGCAAGCTGAAACACCAGTCGATAGTCGAAGTATTAGGTCTAGTTGGTCGGTCGGCTGCGGTCCTCGTGTCAATTAAAGTTGCTCCTCGGCATGCGGTCGCCGGCGAATTTACTGCGGAAGCCAACTTATCGGCTGACGCTCAAACATGTCACTGGAATTTATCGTTTTGGTAAATTATGTATTGTAAGTTTGTTAACGATTATTGGCCTGTCCTGCTACAGGAGCGCAGGTTGCATTGCACGGCACGCCAGCATTAACGACATTATTCGTCGAGCTCTTGCCAGCGCCGGCGTACCAGCGGTTTTAGAACCAAACGGCTTGGTGCGTGACGATGGCAAGAGACCGGACGGCATGACGTTGGTGCCTTGAAGCGTGGGTAGGCCTTTGGTATGGGACGCAACCTGTGTCGACACCCTTGCGCCTTCTCACGTTGCAAGCACTGCGGCTGCTGAGATCCTCAAACGGCGCCAATACTGTAACCTTATGTAACTACTGTAACAATACTGTAACTACAGCTTTGAGCCGTTTGGGGTCGAAACGCTCGGATCATGGGGTCCGAGTGTGCGTCTCCTTTTTAAGGAATTTCTAATGATTCAAACCATTCATCCTCTTTCTGCACTTGAGCCATGTTATTTTTTTTTAAAAAAACCTAAACATTGGTGTCGATTCTGTTGTGCACAAACGTAACTTAATTTAGGCTATTGCTATCTTTTTCTCTCTAATAAAACGAGACAAACGTAATTGAGAGCTGTCAAATTTAATTCGAACTAATATTTCCATACAAATGAAGGGTGCACGTAAAAACATGTCGACTAAAAACACGGTGAAGCGCAAGGCATAAACTAGTTTGACATCTCTAACTTAGTTCATAACTATAGCCGTCCTTTTCTTGCATTGCCTTTTAGTAAAAGATAGCAATAGCCTAAATTAAGTTTAGTTTGTGCACAACAAAATCGACACCATTGTCGATCTAAATAAATATGAAATAAGATCGAAATTAACGGAATGGCTACTCGAACAGAACTATCTACGAACAGAATCCTTACTTAAGTATGTCTCCTAACTACCTACATATCCCCAATCACACACAACACACCCCCACACACACACGCGCACACACACACACACACACACAGACACACACACAAGCAAACAGACACACACATCACGTATAAAATAATTATTACTTAAATTAGCTTTATATCATTACATAAATTAGCTTTATATTCATAATCGCTCAGGTAGATCGACTTAGTCTACTATTATACTTATAGCGTCACTTTTTAAGTTGAATCACTGTCTCTCAAGATACAGGTTACCTTGTTTGAGAGGCAGGGTTTTCCATATTGTGTACAGATTTCAGTTCTTACTTACTTTCTTGTACTGCATTGTGTTACTAAGAAAGCTCATTTAAATCATGTTTAGATAAAATATGTTAAATCTGTATTTTTGTGAAATAAAGTTATTTTATTATTTATTTTAATTTAGGTCGGTGCAACACGTTTTTCTCCTCCATTTTCATCTGTCAACCGTCACGCTATCGTTGACCATTCATACCATTCCTCACACAATCCACCCATCATTTCTTTAGCCTTCCTCTCCCTTCAAAACCATTTTAAAATTACAATTAGCTTCATCCTCAAACAAAAGATTGAGATAAATATCTAATTCGAATTTTACAAGGCGTACGTTTGGAGCTAAAATTATCTAAGTGTGCCCATCCCGTATAATGCAGGGGCGGGTATGAAAGCTTGGCATCGCCGCGCGCCGCCACCGGGTCCGTCGACACTTGTAAAATTTCGCGCTCCGTTGCTCCCCTTATCTCACGAGGGATATACGGGGTATAACTTATGAGTCTAGTAAAATACACATTTTATGAAATACTATTTTTCGTTAGAATGAACTTTAATGTAATGTAAGTGGTGTGGATAGTGGGCCGTGGCGCACTGTCTGCTCTGGATTTGTGACTGTGTTGTGTGATGATTGGAAGAACTAAGATTTTTGTATGTGTAGAGCCCTTCATACGGTAGATTAGAGTTGAGTTGAGTTGTTGAATAACTGAACAGCTTCAGGGGTTCTACGGGCTGTTATATACCGATGTGTTCATATTTGACAACGACACGCCAACTGTCACCACGCATTCAGCACAATTAGTGTTATGTATTTATAGTAACTGTTTTTGTCGTCAAAGCCAATGGTCAACGAGTCCAGGAACACTATGCAAATTGAATCAGACGATAATGTAGTACATTATTTACGAACTACAATAATTTACAGACCTTTAATAACAATAAAAATATATCCATAAAGGGGAAAAAGAATTACAGGGCGTCAAAAAATTCATCCACATCGCTGTTAATAGGAAAAATGCCCAGATGGCTTGCAGCATTGCTACCTTGGATGACAATGCTGATTTTTTTGCCAAAAATAGGCCCCACCCTCTGGTCACGAGAAGAGTCGACCAACCACCTGGTGATCTCCCAAAATTCTAGGTGGGCACTCGGAACCCATGGCCCTAGTGTTTCAACCCCAAACGGCTCAAACAGATAACTACCAATTAAGTTATTGTATTTGCGCCGTTTGAAATTTTCAGCACCTACAGCAGCGCAGCCTACTGTGCCAAGATGGATGGCGCGAGGGTATCGACGCAAGTAGCGTCCCACATCAAAGGCCTACCCAACTTCTATGGCATTATGATCATATGATCTGGTCTTTTACCATCGATGCGTGCCAAGCCATTGGGTTCTAAAACAGCTTGCACCCTGGCGGTGGCAAGAGCACGATGGATGAAAAAATAAAAATAAAATACAACGATGTAAAAAAACACATTTACTTTTATAATCACAAAAAAAAATAAAAAATAATAAGGTACAATTTAGAATCAATCAACTTTCAACTAATTTTATTTTCTATAGATCGTGTCGTGTCGAAATCGTTTCTTGTGTGAATTGGGACTTTTGTTATGTTTAGAAGTTAATTCAATATTAATTTGTAGTTGTTTATTTATGTCATGTTTTGCTTCAAACGACCACTTTGTAAAAATGTGACTAAAAAGCATTGTTTGAGTTCCGATGATCTCAGCTTGTAACAAATAAGTTTACATCCATAATTAGCATCAGCACACAGCTAGAGTAGTAACTAAAGTTCGGTTTCTATTATTAAATGAATAGTGTTTGCTATATTAATTCCTGAAATTAGTGTTTACCATGATTTACCATTCATTCATTCATGATTAGACCATTCATTGAGAGCCAGACCGCCCAAAGCACGTCAAGTAAGCACAATAAAAGGTCGATGTGGGCAATATCAATTCATTGTTTGTACAATAGAGACACATAGTCGCCGGGCAGCTGGGCCGCTCGCGCCGCCGCCGGCCCGCCGCGGCCTAGCCGTCACGTCCCCAACCCTTTCTCTTCATAATACAAGAACACTTTGGGCGTAATATTTCATATTTAAAAGCAATATCATATGTTCCCTTCGGGTACGGGGTTGTTACTTTTACGAGCATCTTTTTTTGTTTTGTAGTGTCTTCTAGCATTTTACTTGACTCAATCTTTCGTGGCTAAGATCTTTAATTTGATGACCAACTACTAGCTGAACTAAATACATGCAGTGTGGCATTAATCATAGCTCTCGTTAAAAATCGAATCGAATTTTGATTTTTAAGCTCTATTTTATAAAATTGGGTGTATGTCTTTATTATTGCATATTGGTGATAGACTTATTGAAATTGAAACTAAAAATAAATAACTACTGAGTCCACAACAAGAATTCGGTTTCCGATGATTTTTTGTAAGTCCTATGCCTTTTTGTTGTCCAAACGAATCGGTTGCATTTGGCCTTGCTGCCGCATACCTTGGGCTGCGCGTCGGGGTGGTCGCTGGGAACTAGGCCTCCGGGATAAGGCGGCATGGTGCTTGTCGTGAACTTCGGGGCTTGGCTACCGGTACTACTACGGGTATCCAGCTGAGATAATCGAACAGGTGCGGCCGTGCTCGTCGACCCATGAGCTTTCGGGAACAATCGGAATTCTCCTTGGTCTGAATAAGAATTGGCTGCTGTTGGAAACTGTAGCTTTTCTTGTTGTCCTGTTATTCCATCGTATTGGTAGTCTCTGTTTTGGCCATCTGCTTGCGCGGCTTGTGGCAAAAATTGGTAAGCTTGATGATCTTTTTTTCCAGGATGGGCAGCATTTGGTAATGATGGGTATTCTTGGTGATCTTTATAGTTATCAAGATTGGCAGCTTGTGGCAAGAATACGTATTCTTGGTGATTCCCAGTATCCAGTTTTGTGGTTTGTGGCAATGGCGGATATTCTTGGTGATCTATATTGGTTTGTGGCAATGGCGGATATGGTTGGTGATCTCTATTTCCATTACTTGGATTGTTGGTTTTGGGAAATATTTGGTAGTCTCGGTAATCTCTATTTCCTTCATTTGCATGATAAGTCAGTTCACGTTTTACACCTTGAGTGGGACGTACACTTGCTCTTGTTAGTGACCTCATCATTAATTGTCGCAGTGTCCTTGCCTTATTTTGAGGGTTATGATTTGTTAACGGCATGAGTCCCAAGTGTTTCGGAAGCATAACTTGAGGCTTGATCATGCCTTGTGGCGCATGCATCATGGGCCTTTGAACTGTGTTACAAACTCTCTCTTGATTTTTGTATACTCTTCCATCATACCCACCTTCAATACAAGTAGTTAGTTGATAATTCAGCATGAGTTGGCCCTGCGCTGGCGGTAGGCGTCCACGTACGGTTGGTTCCATCACGTTAGTTCTATAAATATTCGTCATATCTGCCACTGAATGGAACTGGAATGCGTTTGCAGACACTGGTAACTTGAAAATTACGATATAGCAGAATATAATGTACCACATAACTTATCAGTAAATCACAATGAACATTGTTTATAAGAAAAAGCGACAACGCGACCGGCGCGGGCGCATGTACACTATGTAAACATTTGAGATTATAATCAGACTGGGCATTGTTGTGTTTTGGTATGGAAATAATAAAATTTCAAACGTGATTGTTTAAATCTATGTGAAAACAAAACGTGTTCATAAAGAGTTTCTCGTAGGTCACATTGCTGTGCAGGAACGTATTTACATGGTCACTACTACATTAGTAGTTTACACTATTTCCAATTAGCACAAAATTTAAAGCTGCTCACATACTTCTAAAATGTTATTTAAAAAGAAGAAACTCTTAATGCTATATTTGGAGATTTTTCTGCTTACGTTTGTGCCCGGTCAACATGACCAACTAACAAAATAAAGAAGATTGTATTGTACACTTTTGTTTATTTTTGTTTATTTATTTGTTTATTTGCCAAACCCTTCCGAGAACACAGGCGGGCTGTAATGTTATGATTGCATCCTCGCAAGATGTTAGTCCTAGAAGCGCCTGTATCCCTCAGCATCAGCATTGTATCAAGAGACGTTGTTATTGAGTTCCCTTTATCTGGGTTGCTCTCGGTTATTACCGCGCCCGTCTCGCCGTTGACAAGGGTAAATCCCCTTTCTTCATATTCCCGCGCACGTTTCGTACGCCTGACGGTTTTTATGTCCGTCCGTTACAATAAATATAATATAACGGTGTGCATGTCGAATATGGACTAGGTTAACAAGTTTTAAATATAAATAAACATAAATGTTATGTTGAATACTTGTTCTAGCGTGAACAGGCAGTAGTTACACGTGCCAACAATAGCATTACAGCGTCAGATACATTCAGTCGCGCGTTTTGGTGATTGTAAATTGATTTTGTGTTGAAAATAATTCACAGCTTTAGAATTAGTTTTAAGAAATTGTGGTGGAAGTAAAATCCCACCAAAAACATTTTCCTATAAAATGTTGCCAAGACGAGACCTTATGACTCACACTTTCAATAAGTTATCGAAGATCTCATGTAGAGCCAAGCTTCTAACTCTACACGCCCTAACTCTACAAGGGCTAACTTCATGACATGATAGCTTCTAAACTTTAGATTTTATCTTCTAAAAAACTGGCCCAGTGCGTGTCGGGGCACGCGCAGTTTAGGGTTCCGTAGTAGCCCGTTATCACAATATAGAACGAACCCGTTGGTTCAGCGCCATCTAGCGGCAGCTTTGTGAAACTTATGATTATGTATTATGTTCCAAAATGTTATTTTACCACTTTGTCGGTGATATTGATATACACACCTCTACAAAATTACAGCTGTCTAGTACTAACGGTCTGTTAGCAAAACCTCGGACAGACAGACAGACAGACGGACACGACGAAACTATAAGGGTTCTTTGTCAGGACTACGGAACCCTAAAAAGACTGATTAAAAAAAAATCTTAGGGTATATCCTAATGTCCTAGAAAGCTGAAATTTGGTATGTAAGCTATTATTAGTACCTACTCAAACAACAAAAAAATATAAAACTTGTAACTTTTATCCCCCCAACTCCTTGAACTAGGGGATCGAAGTTTGTATGAGACTTCTGTAATTTTGACGCTAGAGGTCTGAAAATGTATGAGCTAAAAGTCTGATAAAAAAGTGCTTCTGATGTGCTAGTTTGTAATAGTACATTATGATATAAGTGCGGTAAGTTGAAAATTACAGCCGAGGCGATATTACTAGCACGAGCCGTAGGCGAGGGCGATAAAAAAGCAGAGGCTGTAATTATCAAAGCGCACGTATGTCATACGACATTTTATAACATATTTGCGAGGAAATAAATAAAACAAATAAAAATAATACAGCGAAAAGAAAAAGCGCGCGGAATAATTTTTACTTGTTCACAAATTAGCGAGGCGCGCGCATCAGTGCTTTTTTTTAAGGCAAAGACAAAAAACAGCCAGTATTACTAATAAAGTAAATTAATATTTTTGTGTTTTTGTTACACATAAATGGTTGTAATTTATTGTCAAAATTAATTAAATTTAAGAATTAAATGTTTATTTATTATATTTCATCTCCCAAAGTTAATTTTATTCATAAAATGTTGACCACTTTTCTGACATAAAAACTCTTTGGTAAGATTTAAAAAAGTATAAACCGTGCATTTTACTATACAGCACAAGTACGTAATGAGATACATTAAGATATTGAAATTGGTAAAATAAGAGACCCTTTACGAGCAAATCTGTTATAAATAATGTAAATAAGATTCTCTTCTTAGTCGTTCATTCTTGACAGAGTGGTCGTGGTCATGAGGAGTCGCCCACAACTGCGGTCGCTGCTTTCGCGATCCTTTTCCACCGGTCTCTATTGGCCGCACGGCGAGCACATTCTGCCAGAGGGATCTTGGTGACAGATAAATGGAGTCTGTCCATCGGGTTGGTGATCTACTACGTGGTCTCGTGCCTTCGAATCTAAACTGAATTACCAAACGCTCCATGAAATCATTGTTGCGGGTAACGTGTCCAAAGAATCTGAGGTTACGTAATTGCACAAGCGACGACAGTCTTTGTTTAATATTGAGTTCTTTGAGTATTGACACGTTAGTCCGATGAGCGGTCCAGGAAATCCTTAGCATGCGCCTCCAACACCACATCTCAAGGGCGTCTATCTTGCGTCGGTCCTGCATGCGAAATGTCCATGTCTCCGCTCCATAGAGGAAGATCGAGAAAACCAAGGTGTTTAAAAGGTAAATTTTGGTATTTTTAGTTATTCAGTGGTCTCTCCAGATTTTGTCTAACTTTTGTGCAGCCGATCGAGTTGTTGGCGCAACATCGGCAAATCTCGGTGTCACAGCCCCCACAATTGGTGATAGTAGAGCCCTAATAGATGTAGCTGTTGACGACTTCACAGTTGGCAACTGGTGTGATATCTGGGTTGCTCTCGTGAGCTCTATCCACTATCATCATCTTGGTTTTTTCGTGGTTCAGGATGAGTCCAAACTTTAGACTAGTGGTTTCGAGAATACCCAACAAACTACTGATATCCTCCTTAGACGACGCCAGGAGGGTTGTATCATCAGCATACCTCAGGTTGGATATTATCCTGCCTCCGACCGACACACCCTTATCCCAGTTATCTAAAACAATCCGCATTATGTATTCGGTGTATATGTTGAACAGTAAGGGTAATAATATACATCCTTGTCTGACACCAGCTTGTGTTTTGAAGGATTCTGAATCGACATCCAAACCCATACTTGCTGTACCTTGTAAATAAAATTAGGTTATGTAGGTACCAAATTTTTGTTTTTCAATGTTATCAAGTGATTCATGGATACTCATGTATTATAGTAATAAAATAAAATAAATCAAGATAAAGTTATTTATTAAAAATAATAATAGTAGTAGTGTTATTACAATTTTTTTTTATCGAATACTGCATTTTGTAAGTAAAGTGAATAACGCAAGGAAGACACTCCTAGAGGTATTCGGCAGACTTGCCGCCTAACGTGACAGCGGCGCGGCGGCGCGTGACGCGGCGGTTGAGCAGAATGAAATCTTGCACCCTACTTAAAGGTGAGCCACCGCTTTGCCACATACGTATGGCTGCCGCGGCCGTGTTGGCGCTGTGTGATGTTCAAAGATTTCCATCTATTCGACCGCGCACCGCCACGTTTAATATTCAGCTAAATATATTGCTCTAGGAATAGATAATCATCATTTGCTGCGTTTGCTGTAATTGTTATGGGTTCTGTCAGCGGTACCCGTTCAGTCATTGGTTCCCGTTCACTCATTGGTTCCCATTCAGTCAGTGGTAAAATGGAATTCTGATTTGTGTCCACCCATGAATAATTTAAACATTTTGCTATTTCACCAGCCATTCCAGAACAAGTTATGAGAGTTGATGGTGCTTCTGGTTCTGATGTGGAGGGTCCACCCCTGTAGAATAGCATAGTGCTCAATGTACGAGATCTATTGTAATTAAATTCTAATAGATCGTCATCATTTCGTCTTGCGTCGCTCAGAAGCAGCTCATTTCTTCCAGTTGTAACTGATAAATTTTGCGATGAATTTTCTGGAGTCTTTTCGTTCCATGTCGTACTTGTAGACACACTCACATTTTGCGCCGCTGAACTCCGAGATGCTCCATGTTGAAACATCACATTCTGAAATGTCAGCGGTCTTTCAGACACACTTAGTGTCACTTCCCGAGGATCAAACTTTCCCTGTACAATTTTATCTTGTTCCAAATCAGCATTATCTTTACTAGACATCGATGTAGACACTCTCAATACGTCACTCGATGGTTCCGTAACTGTTTCTCTGGATAACGAATGCTCAGATTGCAAATCGACCCCTACCTCACAGCTATTGTTTGAAGAACTTCCTACACCACATGTAGGTATCCGTTGTTTTACAGTATCAGGTTGGGTTGAGTCAGGCGCGTTTGAAACGCCCATGTCCGACGTCCGATCTGCCTGAAACTGGAAGGAAGCTAAGTTCACTGAGGGCAACTCTATCACAATTACGACGAAGAACAAAGTAATGAACATCACGTTTTCTAACTGTTGACTATTTTTATTAAACATGTGGATGAAAGGAAATTTGGGCGCGTAGTTAATTAAAGTTTTAATCAGTATTGTTTTGATTCAGTGTGCTTTTATTTTAAATGTGATATTGTTTTAACACTTTTTTATTCTATGTTAATGGAACGGTGTCGGCTAGACTTCAAAAATCAAAAGTGCCGTAATCCTTAACTATGATCAATTGAATTGAAACGATCTATTTGGCTTTAAATTGACAACTGAACAATGATTTCAAGAAAACTGTGGCTAGGATAAAAGCGTTACTATCTGAGTCTGAGATAGTCTCTTGCATCCTGTGTCCGTCAATTTTATTTTATTGTTAGAGTTAGTTAACTTTCCCGCTAGTTGCTGTTGTTGTTGTACCTTGCGGTGTTAACAATAATGAATGGCAAAATTAGGTGGTTATTGTAGTAAATGCATAAATAAACTCACACCTTTTTCCCATGGGGATAGACAAAAACCTTCTACTCTTCCTGTAGTAGATAACATAACATAACATGACATGACATGGTGCCTGTAGTCCCCCAGGGTTAGGCAGACGTGTACCTAATAGTACACCGGCATTTCGCCAGTTACGTTTGTAAGTCCCATATTCATATTCATATTCTTTATTGCACACAAAATCAAAAAATATACACACAAAATTCAAATATATAACTTATGCTTAGCTTTGTCCCATGTAATAGGGGGCGAACCTATTGCCATCAATCGGGTACAAATCCAGAATCCGTGGCTGCTAAAACAAAAAGATAACCTGATGGAAAAACCCTTGAATACTGGAATTGAACCACGAGCTCATGCTCAGGGGTAACGCTTGCTACCACTAGACCCACGAGGCAGTCTGTAGCAGATACTGTGTTTCAAAAGAGTTACGCTGTCGCTCCATGGAACATACTGGTATCCAGCAGCATCCGGTAGACAGGAAGCTTACCCCAACATAGATCGGAGAAAGCAGCTGATGAAGACTGTTTGCCAAAATAAAATGAAACTTACCCGACATTTGCAAAGTCGACTTCAAAAGAGAAACTTGACTAAGGTTGAATACTATCTTATTGTCAGAACAAATAGGCGTACATGCACAATGGTGTCCACTCCGGCGCGGGCGCATGAATGACATTGTCAAAGATGGTGGCATGAAGTCCAATTTTTCTTGTCTATTATTACTATTATAATTATGTTATCCTCTGTGACACAACACTTAGAAACGCCCATATAATAGAATAACATTATTTATTTACTACCTACTACCCTCATCCGTGTGTCACTGCGGGGGGCCTACTGCAAGCCAGCGCTGAGTGTTGTACACCCAGCATATGCTGAGTTGGTTACCCTTTCGTTATGGGCATGCTCAGCGCAGTTGAGCTGTTTAATTCATTGTTCTGTTTGTTGTTATATGTATATGTATGTGTTGCTCTATTGTGTTGCTGCTGTCCATTAACGAATAAATGATTATTCTATTCTATTCAATTCGATATTCTATTCTAGTCGTAACGAGTCAAACGATCCATGTCATTACGGGAACTAGCTTATCCCCGCGGCTTCGCCCTCATAGAGTTCGAGAATAGGGAATATGCAAGAAATACAAAACTCTTTTTATTTATAATATTATTTTTGAGCGACAGGCAGTAGTTGAACTTAACTTTTAATACTTTTCTTGGGGTGGTAGTGCTGTATTTTCTTGATTAAAGTGAAGAAAAAATTACATGCATATTCCCTATTGCCCACGGGATCTTACTTCTGGGATACTAAGTAATTTATGTGCTATACCAGACTATAATTTATCTCTGTGCCTAGTTTCATCCAGATCTATTCAGCCGTTCTGACGTGATTGAGTAACAAACAACAAACTAATGGTTTTAGTTTATGTAAGAAAATAGGTATATGTAATATTTGTCTGCGTGGTTGCCGACCTAAGACATAGTAGGGTATATTTAAAAGAAGAAAGGGGCTGACTGACAAACTGATTTACTGACTGATCGATCAGCATCATCGAAAAGCATGAAATTTTGCACAAACGTTGGTGTTTATGACAATATTTCTTTATAAACAACATTCATAACGATTTTAGTGCATGGAGCAATAAAATAACCAGACCGCGAGGTGGGCTCGTAACACGCAATGTAAAACTGCCCATGTAAAAAACAGCCCTGCCGCAAGTCGATTCCCGCAAATTTCAGAGTTTGCCTTTGTGACTTATTTATTGTCGTGGTAATCAAACTTAAACTTAAAAGTCGCTTATATTAAAACTGCAGATCATTGAGAATCAAAGGTATAAGCGGCACAAATACTGTTTCTCCCTGGGCCGACCCCGGCAAAATTGTGGCTTCTACTAGATTCCGCGACTGATCGATATATCGTATACTATGCGGTGAATCATGGACTCAAATATAACGTCACAAAGAGCGCAATAATTCTTAAAGAGGATCACCGGCCCGTAATTTCAATATTTAATAATAAAACAGGTAGGTATTTCGATAACTACAGCGTTACGATTGCAAAGATATACAATTATTATTATCCGCCTTTAATTATATTGTTCAGTACACATCTAGAGAGAATAACTTAGTCGCAGATTATTTCACCCTTATCTGTTTCACGCGAAACAGATAAGGGTTATAACGCATATTTTCGAGATGGGATCGCGCCGGCGCGGCGGCCGTTTTGTTGTTTGTGCATAGACACGGAGGCATGTCCGCGTGGGTAGATGTGTCACTAGACTGCTGTCAGGACAACCGAGCGGACGTGCACCTGTTTGCTATTTCCACCAAACTATTATTTTATGAAACCATCTGAATCATCTGTGCTTACCCCTCTAACGAGTGGACGTCATAATTGGCGACGAATTTGTGAGTAAGTACACAGATACCAATATACAAAAAAAAGAAATGTGTGCTGGGACACATAGTAGAAGTGTAACTTCAACGGATAAGTGTCTCTGAATGAGTTTGGTGTAGGATTCGTAATGAATATCCACTTCTTGCCACAAAGGCCCTGAATGTTCCTCTCCCGTTCCCAACCATTTAATTGTGCGAAACGGGATTCTCGACATATGCAGCTACAAAAACGAAATACCGCAATAGACTGGATGCCGAACCTGATATGAGACTCCAACTCTCTTCTATCAAGCCTGATATAAAACACATAAAGATTTTTTTTTTTTTTTAGGTAACAAACGTAATTTTAGGGCTCCGTCTAATATTTAGGTTTCCAAAAGGGTTCCGTTGCTAAAAAAGTTTGAGAACCGCTGAGCTAACTTTTGCCCGCGGCTTGGTGAAGGTGAGGTATGATCCCACGGAAACGTCCTATCGGGATAAGAGTATCCCCAGTTTTTTATTTCAACTGGAAGGAGAAGTCTTACAAATTACCTACTTTGATTTATTAAAGTACGCTAGCCTCCATCGCTTGACATATTAACATTCATCACTTTTTAAACATAGGTAGGTACACGATAGAGAATTAATAGAATAAATTGTACTGAGTGTACCACGGAAAGGAGATGGACTGCGTCGAGACGATGGAGCAACTCGAAAAAAATCTGTAAATCGTATACATAAACATATACAACTTAAACATTTAAGCAGCAAATCATGAAATTAATGTATGAAAGATTCCATTAAAACGATATTGTTTCTTCTCTGCTCTCTTGCTCTTTTCGAGCCAGGTCGTCTCGTCGACCATTCGTGTTTTAGACAAATAGCATTTCCGTCGCACATAATATATTCACCACTTGAGTCCTCTCTCTCGTCAGAAGGTCGTGTTCCTCCGGGATACGGAGGCCTGGTGCTAGACGATGATTTGCTCCTCTTCTTTTGTCGTAAATTTCCTCGAACCCTCTGCTTTCTACTCTGATAAAAAGTCCTTTCGGTGGTCGGCTCGAATATTAAATCTGTCCTGGTCAACGGCTGTTGATTCATCATATCAACTGGTTGTCGTGTTGGCTGGCCAAACCAAGCTTGGTTGGTTGATTGAGCTAGCTCTTGAAATGAATCTTGAATTGGTTGTTGATACGGCTTTTGAATTGGTGATTGAAAAGATTTTTGAATTGGTTGCTGAAAAGGCCTTTGAATTGGTCGCTGATACTGATTTGGTTCAAACGGCTGTTGCTGAAACGGTTGCTGAAATGGTTGTTGAAACGGTGCTGGTACATCGTGTTGTCGTAATACCTTCTTCTGCATAGGTGCTGCACTCTGTGGACCAACTGAAATCAGCTTTGGCTGTGGCCTCTGATCCTGAAGTAGCTCCGGTGATTGATGCACTTGAGTCGGACCATTTGTCACAATATTTGTTTTGAATTTTTGTTTGTGAATAGTTGAAATTCGTATAGTGGGCCGGAAGAGAGGTACTGATGATATCACTAAATGCTTGATGATTATGAAGTAGTAACATATTGGGTACCGCATAACTTATCAACTAACTTTCAATTCCAATATTTACAAAAAACAGGCAATCCTGCCAACGAGTGGAGAGCACGTTTAATTAACATTGAGGTTTATATCGAATTGTTGTGTTTTGGTATGGAACCAATTTCAGAATTATATTTAACCCATTCCAGTATTGTTACTATGAGGAGCACGTTTTTGATTAAATGACATCAAATTAATTCTCGGGGTTGCCGATGTATTGTTGTTTATGTTTTCAGATATTTTTTTGCCAAATTTCATGATTCTTGGTCAACGGGAAGTAGTACCCTGTAGGCTTTGATTCCTTTGGGAAACCGACATAGACGGCCATATCTTTCGATCACGTTGACTTACAAGTTTGATTTGTTTACTGTTCCAACGGGTAACAGAATTGAGAATTTGATAATAATTAGCTTTATACCTCCACGTGTTCCTGAGAAAAAGGGTTTTGACAGACGGGCCAATAGACGGACAACAAAGTGTTCCTATAAGGGTTTCGTTTTTCCCGACTGAGGTTCCGAACCCTAAAAATAAATTAGTATTACTGTTTTTTAAAATTGTAACAAAATAATAAAAGATTAAACTGTTTATTCATATAATGGAAATACAATTTTCATTTGAGTTTGTTTCTTTTTGGTCGAATTGTTGACTAGCAGGATTTCAGTAACCCGATTTTTGGTATTTTGTTTATTTTTTTATTTGAATCCCGCAAAAGTTGGATTTCGAAACACTCTTGTTCTTTCATTAATCAAGAGTTTTTTTACGAGAAGCGCAAGATGCTTTTGATCTATCTCAAAGGTGTTAAATTTTGTAAACCACAAGAAACTGCTGTTGAAACTACAGCTTTATTGTATAAGAATACGTTACATTTCTTAATCTACTACTCGATAACTGCACGATGGACATGTAAAAGTGCAGGTAAAAGGTATTAACTCACTGGGCCATGAAATAACAACAGATGCTCGTCAAGGTTCCGTTCCAGAGGAGGTCGTGGCTGGCGGTCGTGGAGGCTAAGCTGGGCTTGCCTAGGTTGGTCCGTGGTGGTTGGTCCATAACATAATCAGTTTTCTCTGTGAAAGCATGTTAACCCGTTGGTCCAGGCTGTCATTTTGTAGATCTTTAACAGTCGTTACAGGACCTCAGTGGCCCGAAAGTTTGAAAACCAGTGTTACCAGTAAACACAAAGATCTTTTTACTTTGTAAAACCTAAGTATGTATCGCACTAAATCGCGAAATGTGGAAGAAGGGAACCCGGTCTTTGCCCTGCAGTGGGACAATATAGTCTTATAATAATATAATCACTACACAGTCATTATAAAACAAATTCCTCCGCCGCGGCTGTCTGTCTGTATGTTCGCTATAAACTCAAAAACGATTGCACCGATTTTCATGCTGTTTTCACCGATAGATAGAGTGGTTCTCGAGGAAGGTTTTTTTATTAATATAATTTGTCAAGTTTTTGTATACATTGGCTAAAATATAACTATATTGGCTGGAATAGGTTCCCATGGGTTGCGGAAACGGGATCAAAATTTAATGATTAATTTTGGTCGCGATAACCTACATCCACGCGGGCGAAGCCGCGGGCATCAACTAGTATTAGTATATATGGAAATTAGTTACAGTTTTGCATTTAAGAATGGCGTACAAAAAATATTGGCTTATACCATAGGCATAGGTGAACTTAAAAGTCTAGTACTAACTGGGTGTTGTACAGGTATTCTACTGCATCCGGTTAGACTGGAAGCTGACCCCAATATAGTTTGGAAAAGGCTGGGCAGATGATGATGATTCTCAAGGTTCAATATAGGGTCCGTTCCAAATTTTAGTTAACATTAATTATTATTTTTCCATTCACATCATCTTCATGCTGCCACCACCACCTGCTGCTCTTTGCTTATGCCAAGCTCCACGCTCTTATGCCATTCATTCAGGATATTCTCGCAACGGCAACAATGTCGCCTGCCCGCCGCCGTACAATTTTTACAATCATCTGTATAACTAATACTTGTTATTGTCACATAATTGGCATTGCATTGCAATCGGACGCGCTTACGCTATTAGTGTAAATTACTTTGCGCTGAGAGCCGCATGCGCCGCTGTCACCATGCGTTCGCGAGAACTTGTGGCGAACGTGGTCCTGGCATCCCTGCAGTACCAGCTCGATGACAGCTCGATGAGGTCAGTGTGATCGTGTGAGTGTGACAACTGCAGTGAAGAGGAGATACGCAGGTCTGATATACTTGTCGCAGAGTGTACTTTTTGAAGGTGGAAGATACTGGAATGTCAAGCAATTATTGTCGTTTAGTTCAAAAATTTTAGTATTGCTTGAGTGTGTTTGGTTGTTATGGTTAAACGGTTACGAACGATGGCCGATAGAGGGCAGTTCGTTTAGTTGGAGGGGGCGGACGTGCCAACGATTCATTCCACTTTAGCGGAGGCATTCGATGTGGAGCAGAGCGAGCAGTCGGTCGTGATCGAGTTAAAACCAACCTGCATTGCATAAAAACACCGCATTCTATGTTATTTGGTTTGATTTTGAATCGTTAAAAATATTATTGATATTTTTTTTTTTTTTTTAAGATATAATTGTTATTATTATTGATTTTATTATTGTTTTTATTTTTATTTTGTTGTTTTATTTGTTAGTACTATTATTTACACTGTGTTACAAAGCATCTTGAGATGTATTTATTGCTTTAATTTTAAGTTTGTGTGTGTGACTTGGCTATTGCATTAGGTTATAGACCTGTAATGATAGTTTAAGGCATTTAAATAAATAAATTATTTTGTTACCAAATTTAGACTACTAATAATAAATCAGTGTACTGAACAACGATGAAAGACGTGTGCAAAAAAGTTTATCTTGCTCTTTGTAAATCGCTGCTGCAGAACTGTGTAGGCGTCTGGGGTAGCGCGGCCAAGTCATTTATGCTTGAACTCGAACGTGCTCAACGGGCAGTTCTTAAAGTCTTCCTTGGGAAACCGCGACGTTATCCTACAGACGAACTCTACAAAGAAGCAGGAGTCTTACGAATTCGGCAGTTTTATATCCTGAAATCCCTTCTTAAACTTATTGCTGCGTCGGGGAGACAATTTACATACACCCAAAGAAGTAGGGTAGGGGCTGATAGACTACCAAGCCCACGGGTTAGAACGGTATTTGCTACCCGATTTTCACGCTTTCTCCCTATTCGAGTCTTTAACTCAATTAACAAATCCACACTAAGAGTCCCTGGAAATATACTGGAAGCTAAGATTATTTTAAAAACATGGCTTCAGGACCTGACCTATCATGAAACAGAACATATCCAGTGTCCCTTGAAGTGACTAGCACTTAATGCAAATACACTCAGAGAGTCAAGATCTTCCGTGTCCCTTCATTTAAACTCCAACACACAACAACAACAACAACTCTAACACATACATACATACACACACTCGCACAAACACTACACTGAAAGACCCTTCGACTTAATAATGCCATCATGTTTACTGATGTTTTTAATTATGCATGTCCACCAATTACGAATTTAATTTTAATTATAACATTTTAATATTATATTATTTGCATTTCTGAATAATTGTATTATCACTATTCTCCTATAGAATTATAACTTGTGCCTTGCTGTGCTGTGTCACACTGAATTTTCGAATACAGTCTGCCTTTACCGCTGATTTTGGGCCACCAAGATACAGGCTGTGCCTATAGTTTGGGGCCCACTGCTACTTCAACTTTTGTACTCTTTTTAACTAACTTTGCTCATGCGTCTTGTTTCCTATCATTGTGTGTTACCTAACTTGGGTGTGTCAATAAATATATATTTTTTTTTAATTTTTAAAATAAAAAAACACTACACATAATTTAAAACAATCGTCTTTGTATTAAAATAGCTTTATGTTTTAGATTATTTGAACTGCAGATATAATGTCATGGGGCAGCCTATACGAGTATTACGTTTTAATGTCATCATACTTAATGCCTTGACATTTTATATTCCAAATTCTCAATTCGCCTCTTAAATGTAATTGGAATATGAAATTAATGACAATAAAATTATTATAAAATACTTTTTGTTTAACTGAAATGTTTTGTTTGAAACTTACAAAGGTCCATAAATATACCTAGGGCGTAACGGACCCTTCACGAAATAAATATCACGTTTTAGTGTAGCGCTCAATGTACCGCACTCAAATCTGTAGGCTGATGGATGCATTGAGTAGTGCAAGGCTCATGGAGGTATTTACCGTGAAATGTCCGTAACTACCTCGTAGTTTCCAGGTATGGTCCAGAACGAAGAAATGATCGCAATGACGAGAAGAACATTGTCTTTCAGCTCCGTTAAGGATCTGTAGCCACTCTGTCGCCCCGCGCACGACTTTTTTGCACCCAACCGCCCGAGCGTGCAAAAAATTGCGAAATATTCGCATGTAATTTGACACTTTAGATAAAAACACTTGACAATCGCAAACTACAAGAGTTATAGCTAAATAAAATTTACAGTGAATAGCTGAATAGTTATGGAATCTATATATTAAAAAAAAAAACTAATATTAATTTGAAACTCAAAAAAAATGTAGAACTTGAAAAACAGTGATGAAAACGGATATTTCGCTATTAAAATATTAATTTGATTTTTTCTAAATATTAAATTTCAATTAAAATAATTTTAAAATAAACTAGATTATATTTCCTTTCCAATAAGACCATAATCTTATTAGTTTATTTACGATAGTCTAATTAGAATTAAATTAGATTTGGATACTCATTGTTTATTTTGACGCGGCCTGCGCCTACGACTGTTTTTGAACACGGTTATTTACGTACCTATAACTTTACGAAGCCACTTGTTTTTGTATATACAATTTAATAATATGCTCACAATACTAATTATGCACTGTTTTTCCGTTAACACACACGTTTTAATCACAAAAACACTTATTTCTTGTATAAACACAATCACTATAGGTATTTAAACCTACCACTTTTTCGGAGGCGAAATACTCAACTTTGAGATTCAAAAACTAGATTTCCTTTATGATAATATAGTAGCACAGATTTTCACGATTAATTTGATATTTAACACTATCCGAAAATAACAATTTACATAACAGAACAATTGAAATACGACGCCACACGTCAGAAATGGCGGAGTTTGTTTACACTAAAGTTTTTTTTTGACATTTGTCGATGGAATAGTGTTGCTATTGTTGGTCCGAACGTTGAGAAATATAGTATAGAGTTTGCTACAAGAGGAATAAGCTCTAGAAATAGCAGTTTAGTAGATTTTTTATTGCATTTGTGGGACGAAGGCGCTACTGGCCGCTTTAGCAGCCAGGGACATTTCGCAAAACAGCTACTGGCTGCTAAAGCAGCCATGGGCGTTTGAGTGGGTAGTGTCTGTGAGTGAAGGAGAGGGAGGCATTATGTCATCTCTAGCGCGCGTGCGGTGGGAAGGCACTAAGGCAGTAAGTTAGCTTTGGGCCGCAGTAGAGAATGGACGTGCGTGCGAATGAGAGCCGATAATATAGAGGGAAATACCACAGGATCTATCTATCTATTTGAGTTCCATAACTCGATTTCTAATATCAAAGACCTTCGTACGTCATCGGAGTAATAATAATAATTAGGTTCATCTTGATTTGATATTTTACGATATTTATTAAACTAAGCTTAAACTAAAAGTAATACAAGACCCTGTAAGTGTAAGGGCGGAGCAAATAGTACATAAAAAAGAGCAAATAGTCATTTACCCTTCATTAAAACTTAAATCGGCTACAAGATTCTAAACCCACTGTACAAATTATGATATCAAAGTTACTAAGAAACATTGAAACTTAAAGAAAGCTGTAAGTAAAGTGATGGAGATCTCTCACTAATGCGCTGTCGGCCAATTCCTAGGCTTGCAACTAGCAATATTTGCGCACTTGACGGCAAGGTCGTCGAAGGAGGAAGGCTGCGGTGTGGTCGTGGTCGTTGTTGTTGTGGTGGTCGTTGTCGTCGTCGTGGTCGAAGTGGCCTCGTTCTTTATAGTCGGGTACCAGGTGCTTGACGATACCGTATCCTTTATTAAGTTCAGTTTATCCGGCATATTATTATGATGGTCAGCATAACCCAAATCATACATGTTCTGCCAATCTACGAACTGTGGACTTTGTTTAGGGTCCTGCGTGGTAGTAGTAAATGGTCGTGATTCAAAGTCGAAGTGTTGGTGTTGGTTTGAAAGCGAAGTCGCCATCAGTTTGTCAAATAAGTTTGGGCAATTATCATGAAGATTATGCTTGGAAACATCACTTTTCAACACTGGACGTTGTTGTCTTATTGTTGTGATCATTGGATATTTGGAATCTACTGTCTTGTACATATCACTTATGGGCACCACGTAGCGTTTGAGCTCACTTGACCTCACGGAGCACACTATAATAATACCGAGCAGAATTGCTAAGTGCACGATAATGTACCGCATCACGTTTACGGCACCAACCATTGAGCACCATTAATTATTTTCTATGCTTATCAACTATATCGAACTTGTAATCGGAATGTTGTGTTTTGGTACAAAAACTTTCAAATATTGTTATTACTTTATCGTCTGTTGCACATGGTCGTATATGTGTATTATAGTTCTCTTATATTTTATGATGCTTGTGTATCGATGATGCTCATACATTAATTTGTAAAAAATATTTCATATAGGGTGTAAAACACCTCTTACCGAAGCCGAAAGGCACTTGTTTTCCTTGTCATTGCGATCATTTTTTTGTTCTACACCATACCTGGGAACCTTGTAGTTACGGAGATATTGTGGTTAAAATTTCAACATGTTTTTTCAAATGCAAGTTTTTAATGTAAGATTTTTACTTTAAACACCTCAACGACTCCCGTACTATTCAATCCATCCATCAGCACAATGTTTTGAGTGCGTTACATTGAGTTCTACCACAAAACATGATTTTTCACTCCAAAAAAATGGTCGTTTCCCAGCAATATTTTTTGCGTAAAGTTACTTATTTTGATGTACAGAATGCTTGGTTAGCTTCGTGATGAGGTGGTTTACACCCTGTAGACTGTTAAAATTTAATGTACTAAGAACTGTGTATAATATTCTACCACTAACTATACTCAATGTAAATAAACGGTATTTTATTTTATTTTTTATTTTATACTGTTTGGGAAACTTACAGCTAATAAAAACAATGTTCTTAAAACATACGAATTTGAAGGCCATTTACAAGTTTCCGCATATAAAAACAATCGAAACAAAAAAGAAAAAGAAAACACAACAAAAGAAAGAGGTATACGTACAAAATACTTATCTACATAGCATAAGTTACGCAATAAAACAACACGATCGACTACTTTATACTACAAACTAAAAATTTAAATTTAAAAGAGAAAAATACTAAGAACTACAGTTAGACACAAATAAACTACTTATCCATAAAAAAGCTTTTACCAATAAACGCTTAAGCCGAGAGACACCGGTGTTGAAAATATCCAAATCATGTTCACCAGTAAGTTTATTAAAGCTTCTGCATGCACGGATCAGAAACTAATTCTGCCTGTACGCAGACTTGGAGTGAGGGACATGCAACAAACTGGGTTTGCGAAACGTTTTGCATTGTGTAACTAATCCCAAACCACCCAACAGCTCAGGGCAATCTATAGTTCCATTCGCGATTTTAAATAAATATACCATATCCGCAATGCGTCTGCGCTCATATAGCGGCAAGATATGGAATCTTTTGCATCGCGCTCCATAATTGGGAGTATATTTTCTAGTTTTATACTGAAGGAAACGTAGGAACCGCTTTTGAATTCCCTCAATTCTGTCAATATAAACATTATAACAAGGGTTCCACACTTGTGAGGCGTACTCCAAGTGGCTGCGGACAAAAGCACAATAAAGGATTTTATACGTTTTCACGTTTTTAAAATCAGCTGATATCCGTAGTATGAATCCAAGTGCTTTAGAGGCTTTATTGACAATGTTTTCAATGTGAGCATCAAAAAGCAACTTAGAGTCAAATGTGACACCCAGGTCCCTAATAACGCCGCGGCAAATTGTCGCTCAGCGGACGGACTTCCGGCGGGATCTCATGGCGACATGGAGAGAGCGACTATCGCAACCCCGTGCAGGGCACGCCACAATAGTGGCGATAAGTCCCCTCTTTGAGGAGTGGCTGGAGAGACGCCACGGCGTCCTCACCTTCCGCCTGACGCAGGTTCTTACCGGACACGGATGTTTCGGTAAGTTCCTGCACCGAATCGGGCGGGAGGAAACGCCCGGGTGCTATCATTGTGAGGATAGGCCGGAGGACACGGTGGAGCACACTGTGGAGGTGTGCCCCGCTTGGGTGGAGCACCGCCGTGTCCTCGAGGTGGCGATCGGCGGCGGCGACCTCTCGCTCCCGGCCCTGGTTCGTGCCATGGTCCGGAGCGAGACGGAATGGGACGCCGTCACCTCCTTCTGCGAAGCAGTCATGCTAGCGAAGGAGGTGGCGGAACAGGACAGGGAGAGATCCTCACGTCCCGGCCGCCGCGGGAGACGCCCCGGGCGTCGGGGGCCACGTGGTGGCTTCCGGCCACCGTAGACGCGGGCCTGTGGACGGGGAGCTATGGGCTAGCTCGCCGTCCGTACGTCTCATGACGACAGGCCGTGTCGACGGCGCGTTCGTGTTCCACGCGCGCCTCAAAGAGAGTCAGCATCAGTGAAGGGGTCCGCAAGGGCCGAAGCCTGCCGGGGCTGCGGGACTATTCGAAAGAGATACCGTGGCCCCGGAACACAAAGGGCGATGAAGGAACATGGATGGGTTTTAGTCAGTAAAAGTCTGACACTCCCTCCTGCTCAGCCCAGAGCGGGAGAAGTCATTTGATGATTTCCCATCCGAAAAAAAAAAAAAAAAAAAAAAGGTCCCTAATAACACTTATCCTATTTATGTTAGTATCATGCAACTTATACTGAAACAAGATTGCATGTGGTTTGCGTGTATAGGTAATAACAAAACATTTAGATACATTAAGTTCGAGTTTATTTAGGAGACAATAATTTTGGAGTTCATCTAGATCCCGCTGCAAACAGAAACAGTCGGAAAGATCTGATATAGGGCATAAAATTTTCATATCGTCAGCGTAAAGAATTATTTTGGAACGGGTAAAGCACGAACCAATGTCATTTATAAAAATAATGAACAGTAAAGGACCCAATAGACCCTTGTGGTATTCCCGAGGGTATTAAAATAGTTACAGAACTGTATCCATTCAGCACAACTGTCTGACAGCGATTCTCAATATATGACTTAAACCATCTGAATAAATCACCTCTGGTACCCATTGCAAGCAGCTTACGCAACAGGACATGACCGTGGTCTATACGGTCAAATGCCTTGCTATAATCAGTATAAACAACATCCACTTGAGAGGGCTCAGACATGGTGGAGGACAAGTAATCGGAGCAGATTAGCAAATTCGACACAATAGACCTGTTCTTTAGGAAGCCATGTTGATAGTCATTAAGAGATTGTTTAATGGCACTGTGAGTTGAAACGTAAACAATTTTTTCTAAAACCTTCGCAAAAAGACAAAGCTTAGATATTGGCCTGTAGTTTTCTACATTGTCCTTAGGGCCTTTTTTATGGACGGGGGTAATAAATCCTGTTTTCCAAACGTGCGGCACCACTCCCTCACTAAGAGAACGGCGAAATATTAGGGTAAGTGGTAAAGTTAAGTTTTGTGCGCACCTATTATAGTATGGTATTGTGTAGAAACTACTCAGAGTTACATACATTGCACACATAAATATAAAAATAATTCTGATTCACGAGATCAAGCTGTCACTAAAGTATTCCTGCTCCATCTTCACATTGAATGGCCCTGACATGTTTTCGCGTGCCACTTACTCTCATTGAAACTGCTCTTATAACTGAGATTTGTATTTTCACTTTCAACCAGTACACTATTTGAGAATATGCGTTTCCCCATTTCTCATTAAGCTTTGATGCGGTTTTGATAAATTAGTAAACTGTAATCTAATTTAACCTCTGACAAGCGCGGCCCACGCAGCGCTGACGCACCGGTCAGCGGAGTAGACCGCGCTTGTTCGCGACATTATTCGCAAGTACCTAATTTGACAATTAGATAAATCACTTGAAATCGGAAACTACAAGAATTATAGCTAAATGAAATTTACAGTAAACCGCTGAATAGTTAGGGAATATATTTAACTAAAAATCAAGATTTTTAATTTGATACTCTGAAAAAAAGGTCGAACTTAGAAAACAGTGATGATAAATTAGAATAATCATTTTATCATCCCGAATCCCGAATCCTCGATTTTTTTTTTTTTTTTTATATTTGTATGTATATTTATTTTGTATTAATTTTATTTACAAGATAACAGTACTATTTACACTTTAGACAAACTAAAACTCTAAAATAGTATTAAAAATAATTATGTACAAGTACCAAAACGGTTACAGGGCGTCAAAACATTCGCCCACATCGCTGTCAACAGGAAAAGGTCCCAGAAGGCTGGCAGCATTGTCACGTTGGATGGCAATGCTGATTCTTTAATACTAAATTTTGTCAAGGAAGATTGAAGATTGAACTTGCACTTTTGGAATAAAAAATTAAGAAATCAACAACTTCAAAATGAGATTTGCTTAGAAAGTTAATAAAAAAAAATTCGAGAGAAATTGTAAAGAGATATAACTAATATTATAAAATAAAATATCGTGTTACTAGAAATCTAACGTAAGTTTTATTGAAACGTTTATTTCCGAAATTCCAATAGGTTATGGGCCCAGGCACATAATAAGTAAATATTTCAATAAAAAGTCGAGTTAAGAGCAAGATTACTAACGGTGTAAAAGTAATGGAGGTCACAAAAGCGATGAAAATTGAGAAGTTTAACGGCAAGGATTTGCGACAATGGAAATTCCAAGTCAATTGTGCATTAAGAGCAAAGGGATTAAACATAGAAAAAGCAAGACCGGGGAAACCAGTTCGCAAGTGCAGTGGGATAAATATGATGGTATGACCATGTTCATTTTATATATTTGAACCAAATATCTCTTATAAAAAACTGTGAGACTGCTAAAGAAGTCATGACCAAATTGGAATCAATTTACGAACAAAATGATGGTGCACGAGAAATTCTATCAATATAAGATGTCATCAACAGATAATATTGCACTGCATATATCTAAAGTTGAGAACATAGCCAAACAATTAAAAGAGACTGGCGAAGAAGTAAGTCATATAGCAATAAAATTATGACAAAAATATGAAGTACAAAGTATCCTTCAAGGTATCCTTCAAAGTATCGCTCTCTGGGTCAGTCATGGCTGTCATTAGATCCACGTTCACAAACAATTCTGAACTTAACAGCAAGATTATTAGATGAGGAAGCGAGCCTGACAAATGAAGAGGAATCTGAGAGTTGCTTTAGTAGCCATGAAAGATTCTAAACCACAAAGAAAATTTTAGAATCACCAAAGTTCAACATCTGGCCAATATCACCGATAGAATAGCATAGATTTATATGTTATAACTGCAACAAGAGAGGGGGCATTTTGCAAGAGATTGTCGAGCCCCAAAGAAGTCTGAGAGGAAACCTCAAGAGCAAAGAAGTCTGAGAGGAAACCTCAAGAGCAAAGAAGTCTGAGAGGAAACCTCAAGAGCAAAGAAGTCTGAGAGGAATCCTCAAGAGCAAAGAAGTCTGAGAGGAAATCTCAAGAGCAAAGAAGTCTGAGAGGAAATCTCAAGAGCAAAGAAGTCTGAGAGGAAATCTCAAGAGCAAAGAAGTCTGAGAGGAAATCTCAAGAGCAAAGAAGTCTGAGAGGAAACCTCAAGAGCAAAGAAGTCTGAGAGGAAATCTCAAGAGCAAAGAAGTCTGAGAGGAAATCTCAAGAGTAATGTTTACAGTCTGAAGCTAATATAGATTCACGGATTCTTGACAGTGGTGCATCTGCATACATGTCACACAGGCGCGATTATTTCTGTGAGTTACTAGATTATTGCCAGAATAGTGGTGATATTACTGTGACATTGGGAAATAAGAAAGTATAATGTAGTGAATTGTTATGTCTACCTTATAAATAAGCCTTACCTTATAATAAGTGGGAGTGTTGGATATAATAAACTTATAAGATAGATCATAGACACTGGTGTTTCCATTTTCTGACACTGGTGCCTCTCTTTTCTTCTCTTTGGTTATGCAAACGTCATTTTTAGTTTGTGCGTATAATAAAATATCGTGTTACTAGAAATCTAACGTGAGTTTTAATTAAATATTTCCGAAATTCCAATAATATTTTATGTACTTGTAGTACATAGAATTTAAAGACTGTCTACGTATTTAGCCTGCGGGGCCGCACTTACACAATCCATCACAATGTCTTATGATTTTAGTCGGTTTATTGTTTAATGGCGCAATTACATTTCGAAAAATCAAACAATGAAGCTGGATGAGTTTGTCCGAAGCCGTACTCGACCGTTCATTTACACTACTCAATGAAAATATGTACATTAGTACATACTTTACCAATCTTCTTTGGTAAAAGGTAGTATTAATGAAAATGTATTTCTTTATCTAAGGTAGAAAATTCCATCGCTAGCACGTATTTTAAACCGATACGTTTCTGTTGTAGGCTTTAGGGTTCAATTTAGGTTGTGCAGGCGGACCAACGAAACAAACGTGTGTCTTATATCAAGTTTAATTTGCTACTACTCTAACAAAGTACAAAATCATATTAAATTGGAAGGCGGCAATGTTATGAATAAAATAATCAAGTTGATGTAAATGTGGACTGTATGGTTGTAATTAGGTATCTACTAAAACATAATCCAACATGCCGCCCACCAAAGGACTATACAAGTCCTTTAAAATACTCGGGCAACACCAAGAAACAACAAACAATACATGTCTATATTTACAAAATTACTTAATCACAATTAGTATTGATTGGTAAGGGACATAATTTAGTAACAGTTCTTTTCACTACGCTGTCTCCGCTCTTGACACTATACACTCTAGTGCAACCGTCTGGCCCCGGATGCTTGTCTATTATCCGTCCTAGTAGCCATTTTCCGGGAGGCAGGTTTTCTTGTTTTATCAAAACAATGTTGCCAACTTCAAAGTCCTTCTCTCGTTTAAGCCATTTTGGGCGTTGCTGCAGTCTGCACAGGTATTCTTGTTGCCACCTGGCCCAAAAATCATTCAATAACTTTCGCGTATACTGCCAACGCGAAAGATGTTGCACATTAACATTTCGTAAATTTGGACTCGGTACAGCAATCGGCGATTCTCCAATCAAAAAATGACCAGGCGTTAGTGGTTCAATGTTCTCATTATCCAAGTCGTCACGCGGGCACAGCGGTCTAGAATTTAAGCAAGCCTCAATCTCACAGAGTACGGTGGTCATCTCCTCAAACGTCAAGTTTCTGTTAAATATACGCTTTAGATGAAACTTGACAGATTTGACTCCCGCTTCCCAGAGGCCGCCGAAATTTGGACTATAAGGAGGAATGAAGTGCCACTGGGTGCCATCGGAGGTAAGTAAATCAGCAATTTCTCCAGAGAACTCAAGACATGCATCTTTCCACAGGGCTACCAGCTCCTTATTCGCGCCAACGAAGTTCCTGCCCTGGTCACTCCACAAATGTGCACATTTTCCTCTTCGGGCACAGAATCTTTTAAATGCGCCGATAAATGCTGCGGACGTTAAATCTCCAACTAGCTCTAAATGTATGGCTTTAGTAGCCATACATATGAAAACAGATATATACGCCTTGTGCGTCCTGCCTCCTCTACCCTTGCTTTGCAGTATTTGCAGTGGTCCAGCAAAGTCAACGCCAGAATGTAAAAATGGTCGTGCTGGTGTCACCCGTGGTTTTGGTAGGTCACCCATTACTTGTGTTCTAACGGTAGCATTATGTTTGGCACACACCAAGCAACGATGAACATATTTCTTGACTGAGGACTTAGCACGGATTATCCAGTACTTAGATCTCAGGTAGCACAACATTAATTGCATTCCTCCGTGAAGAGTTTTTAAATGTGCATCGGCAATAATCAAGGGTGTTAGGTTGTTCTTAATACCCAAGATGATGGGATGTTTACATTCTTCTGTCAAATTCGAATGTCTGAGGCGTCCGCCCACCCTGAGAATTTGTTCCTTATCTAAGTACGGATCTAATGTCTTCAATATGCTAGCTCTCTTAACTTGTTTACCTCTCTTTAGCGATTCAATTTCTTCTCTAAACTCCTCAGCCTGTACCATTTTTATACAAACATATAATGAACCTTGTAACTCTTCTGTTGTGATTGTTCCGTGAATGTCTTCTTTTAATATATTTTGTTTTAAAAATCTTCTACATAATGTTAGGCTTCTTAATAGTTCTGTTAATGAATTAAATTGTTCAAATTGTTTCGATAAACTTTTATACTGTTCTTCAGTTTCTCGTATTGTGAATGATTGTATAGTGGTTTTCTGTTCCAAATCAGTAGGAATAACTTCTGGTGCCGTGTAATCAATATCTTCACTTGACAGCCATTCTGGTCCCTTCCACCATAACTTACACATTTTTAACTCTGTCACTAGGGCCCCTCTGGATGCTATATCTGCCGGGTTTTCATGGGATTGCACATGGTACCACTGATTTTTAGGAACATTATCTGTAATTTCAACCACTCTGTTTGCAACAAAAGCCTTCCATCTACTAGGTTCTCCCTTTATCCACGCAATAACTATTGTTGAATCAGTCCATGCAAATATACGAGACTTTGAGATTCTCATCGAAGTGGAAATTTGTTTTAATAATCTTGACAGCAGAAGGGCTCCACACAATTCGAGTCGTGGCAAGGACACTGTCTTTAATGGAGCGACGCGAGTTCTTGCAGCTATAATTGTAGTTGTTATGTTGCCTGCTGGATCGTGTACGCGACAATAAACTACAGCTGCGTACGCTTTCATTGATGCGTCACTAAACCCATGAATTTGTATGCAGTCATTTCTGGCCTGTAGTGTACCTAGCCAACGTTCAAGACGTATTTCATTAACGTTGTTGAGATCTGCTCGTATGGTCGTCCATTCTTCCTTTAGAACTGAATCAATGCCTTCATCCCAATCAAGCTTGGTTTGCCAAAGTTTCTGGATAAGAATCTTTGCCTGTACGATGGATGGTGCAATCCAACCGAGTGGGTCGAAAAGTTTCTGTAGATCTGACAAGATAGTTCTTTTGGTCACAGTCACTGCAAGTGGAGAAAGGTTTAGGTTGTACTCAAATTGATCGGTACCTAGATTCCACTGCACGCCTAGTGCCTTCACAGTACCGTCAATATTTATGTTCAAGCGGGCATTCATAGATCTCTCACTTGGCTCTATAGTCTTCATAAATTCCAAGTTGTTGGAAGACCATTTTTTAAGCTCGAAGCCACCTCGATGTAGTACATTCTTCAAGTCTCTGCTGATTTTGATGGCCTCTTCTAGAGTATCTTCTCCTGACATGACGTCATCCATATACAAATCTTCGCGTAGTACCCTCGCTGCTTCAGGATATTGAGCACCTTCATCATCAGCTAGTTGCATAAGCGTTTTAACAGCTAGGTATGGTGCTGAGGTTGTACCAAAGGTAACTGTCAGAAGCCTTAAATCTTGAACATTTTCAGAAGCACTGTTTCGCCATAATATTCTTTGGAAATCAATATCTTCTTTGGCCACAAGAATCATTCTATACATCTTCTGTATGTCAGAAACGTAGCATATTGCATGTGTACGCCATCTTATTATCAAGCTGCGAAGATCGTCTTGCAATACCGGACCTGATATCAATTCATCGTTGAGTGAAACTCCGTTACAGCCCTTGCAAGAAGCATCAAAAACGACGCGAGTCTTCGTTGTTTCCTTATCGTTGCGGACTACTGCGTGGTGAGGTAAGTACACTGATTTCTTTGTATGCAATTCGTTATGTGGTACTTCTTCTATGTGTTTTAGTTTTTTGTAATCTTCGATAACCTTTGTGTATTCTTCTTTCATTTCAGGATTTTTGTCCAGTCTTCTCTCAAGTTGAAGAAATCTACTAAGCGCTGTTTCTCTTGTCTTCCCTTCTGGTGACTTTAGATTGTCTGTTTTAAACGGTAGTCTTACAACGTATCGACCTTCTTTGTTTCTCGTGTGTGTTTTCTCATAAATTTCTTCGCAAAGCTGTTCTTCTTTGGTAAATTTTCTTTTTGTATCCGTGTCAATTTCCCACATTGTTTTTAATAAATCCTTAACATCTACATCTTCATTGATCGCCATAAAACATTTTTCATTTGGGTTTGTCTTGATGCTTATTTCTCCAAAAACAATCCAGCCGAGGTTGGTTCTTTGAGCTATTGGTGACCCCGGTGGACCCTTGTGTAAACCCTCTTGTAAGATTTTAGCGTATCCTTTGACATCTAGAAGTAGATCAACGTTTCCTGATACACAACATTCAGGATCAGCTAAATCCAGATCTGTCAAATGTGGCCATTTTTTCGGTGACCATGTAGTCGTAGGTATTTGTATTGTCAAGCGCTTGGACATCACATAGGCTTGTATAGGTAGACTGAAATTAGAATCCCATCGTGACTGAATTTCTACTTGAACTTCTTGCTTGACAACAATCTTCATGGCTTCCATGCCAGTGACGATTTTATTCGTAAATCGCCTGTTGAGCTTTAGAGCTTGAGCAGCTTTTTCACTAATGAAGCACGCTTGTGATCCGGGGTCTATTAGTGCTTTAAGAACAATGGCATGTCCTTGTTCACTTTGTACTGTTACCATTGCAGTAGCTAAAAGACCCATGTCTTGTTTGGCATTGTAGTATGACGCCATCATTGTGTTAACTTGTACTGGTTCTTCTACACTAGCTTGAGGTGATACCGTCGGTTGTGTGGTTCCCGGTGACCCCACAGTATCCGTTTTTTTTGTTTGATGCAGAAGAGTGTGATGACGTCTCTTACACATTCGGCAAGACAATGGAACACGACATTTGAAAACTGCGTGTCCCGATGCCAAACAGTTAAAACATAGTTTGTTTGTCTTCACATATTCGGTTCGTTCCGAAGGTTGTAACTTAGCAAACGCCTTGCAATGACTCATGGTGTGATTCTCTTTACACAAAGCGCAAGTGGTTTCAGTTGTGGTGGAAACGTGCAAAGCACGTTCTTTAGTTTTCTCACGTGAACTTGTTGAAGAACTAGGTGTAACTAACTCTAAAGTACGAAATTTGCCTTCTAGAAATGTCTTCAAGTCTTGCCACGAAGAGAGTTCTTCGGAATTTCCCTTGTAAGAATACTCCTCCCAGTCTTTATGAGACTCCGGGTCCAACTTCTGCACGACGAGAAAAATAATTACTGGATCCCAAGAATCTGTAGAAACGTCCAAGTTTTGAAGGTTATTGAGAACTTCATTTGTAGTATCCAAAACTGACTTTAATTGACTGGCAGATTGAGTTGTAGACTTTCTTTGTGTAAACCATCGTTTCAACAGTGAGTTAACTATTAATCGTTTGTTACCATAACGGCTTTTCAACGTCTCCCATGCTTGTAAATAATTACTCTCCGTCACTTGCACATGTTTGAGTAAAGTTGCCGCTTCCCCACTGATACTGGTCTTCAAGTAGTGCAACTTTTGAACCTGGCTTAATGATTTGTTATCATGAACTAATGATACATACAGGTCTTTAAAGGTAGGCCACTCTTCGTAAATACCAGTAAATGTTGGGATTGTTATTCTTGGCAAGTTCACTTGTGTTTGATGACTATCTTCTAATACGGCTTCAGTATTCGCCGTTTCCGGTTTGGTATTTAACCTTTCCAACATATCTCGTAATTCCCCCAACAAACACAAATAAAGGTCTTCGTAAATGAAAAACTCTTCGTTCACAAAATACGACACTACATTGCGTTTATCACGTGGTGTCATCTTCGCTAATTCTTGATGAGCGTTACTAAATGTTTTCCAATACTCTTCAATGCACTGTATTCTTGACTGTATATATCCTCTCGTTAAGCGTTGTTTCGGACATTTTCTCAGGTTAACTTGTGTCTTCTTAAGTAATTCAGCCGTGTCTTCCAAAATATTAAGTACTTGTTCAGGGGTAGCAGTCATCTTTAGATGTTATAACCGTTAATCTTCAATAATATAATGAAATCACTGCACTATGTAAACAACGTTTTAACTTGTAATATTCACTAATTACTTGTTTGTGCAAAGTACTCGCTCGATCGCTTCTTATCTCTGATGGAATGCGGTACGGTGCGGCGCCTATTGTTCTCACGGAACGGGTTGTCTATTCAATGCGTAGGCAATCTGGCTCGATTCTGACCATTATGTTGTAGGCTTTAGGGTTCAATTTAGGTTGTGCAGGCGGACCAACGAAACAAACGTGTGTCTTATATCAAGTTTAATTTGCTACTACTCTAACAAAGTACAAAATCATATTAAATTGGAAGGCGGCAATGTTATGAATAAAATAATCAAGTTGATGTAAATGTGGACTGTATGGTTGTAATTAGGTATCTACTAAAACATAATCCAACACGTTTCCAAGTTCTGGTTTATTGTATTTCTTATTAATATCATCTTAGTAGTAAAAAATATGTTTGACAACAGATTGCGTATCAGCGCGCCACACAGTACTTCCTGTAGCTGGCATATTGTATGGTGGACCAGTTGTTTCAACGGACATTTCTATGTTTTCCCGAAACCTTTTCAAATAAGAATCGGTTGCCAACGTCGCCGCCGTCGCACTAGGACTGCGTGTAATTTTACTTGTGAGCAGGAAAAGGTTGCCAATGTTATAGAAGTCGGGTGTAGTGTTGGAACTCGGTGTGACAGCAGTTCGAGTTTCAGCGCTGGTGCCAAATATCGGCGTGGTACTGCCCTTAGATCTTTTTGGTAATCTGGTAGTGCTTGGAAATGTGGTAGTGCTGGTAAATTTGGTAGTGCTTACAAAAGTGATAGTCCTTGCAAATGTGCTAGTCCTTACAGGTCCTACGTAGTCAAACTCATTGAAGCTCTGGAGATAAACCAGTCCTTCAAAAGTTTTGCGGTTTCCGTATTACTATAATACGCCATCTTGATTGTTGTTTCGCTGTTACTAGTCATAGCAGCGGTGGTATTATTAGGCTTAGGCTCTATTTTATGTTTTTCTTCAACGTTAATAACTTTGTTGGCAGCCGGGGATTTTGGCTTCGGTTCTTCGCTTTTATAAATTTTGGGAGATTCGTAAATGTATGATTCGTAACTTGATTGACAACCATAGTAGTCGTCTTCGAGTGAATCTATACCGCAGATGATAAGCTTTCCGTCTCGAGTCAGTTGAATCTTTCTGCCCTTCTTCGTTAGTTTACCATGATTGTTGTTGGTTTTTTTAATGAACTGTGGATTGTTTCTTTCTCTCTTCATCACCCTTTGCTTACGCAACGCTAAGAGCAGCTCTCTTCTAGATCTCTCTTCTTTTGGCGGTTTTATGAACTGTGGATTACTTATTTGTATCGATTTTGTGGTAACGGTTGCAGTTTCCGTATAAATTATTATTATCACTAACACTCGATGGACCTGCATCGCTATGATTGTTTATATTTCTGTGTAAAGGCGTGCTTGATCGAGAAAATTGTTTAGTGAACTGAGCTGAAGAATTACGTCATATTTTTATGTTATCAGATTGTTGCTTGTAATACTCTAGTGGCGTGTTTCAATACAAAATATAGAACTACATATAAGTAATTTAGGTTTACTACATGCAGGTAAACGATTTTTTTTAAGTTCCTAACGTAGACTATTGTTTCTCTGACCTCTTTCCGACCTTGGAGTGATAACAATTTTTTTCAAGAGTTATAAATACATATTTTTTCTATAATAATGATGTTTTATTTGTGTTAAAAAAAGATTATTAGGTGGATAATATAAAAATGTACATTGTATCTAGTAAAAACATTAAAGCTCTATAGTATCAGCTGAAATTAACATTTTACACAAAATATTATAATAATTAATAATTCGGCCAGGGACTGTATGTTGCTATAGTACTTTTTGTGGTGTCGCTGCATCACTCTCCCTAGGAGACCAGGGTCGATGGTAGATTGGCACGTTAGTTCATCTTGTGAAGTTTTTGCCGTGCTAGAAACTCGTTGCCGCATTGTTCACGGTGAGTCGGAACTGTCTGCGGTGGTGGTGCGAACCTCAGTGAGTCGGGGCCGGCGCTGCGCTTGCTCCGGCGCGCCCGCGTTGTACAGCGCCGCGATGTGACTGACTGCTGGCGTAAACCTGGGAGGCTGAGCATTCAACCAGCCGAAGGTGCAATGCTAAGGCCGCTAGGCTGAGGGTGCTGACCAGGAATGCGCTTCTGCTGCATGCTCGTGGTCAGGAATACCCATTTGAAGCTGGCTGGCTATATGTCTCACTGCTCGAAAGCTTGAGGAAGTGATCTTGATGATGATGATGTCATTGCTCGAAGGTTGCGCTGACGTCCATATCGGGGTCAACAGTTTGAGGGTATGAAGAACGAGGTGTTATGTCTGGTGGGCCACTGCCCGACAGTTGTGTCCACTGTCGGGTTCTTGAATATAGACTTAAGTCGGGGATAACTTTGCTTGCGCGATGTGAAGGCGCTATAGTACTTTTTGTTCTATGTTGTTGTAGTACTTTTTAAGTATACTTAAAATGTCACTTACGGGACATTTTCCGTGATTATTTATTGTTTTTGAGCTCCCGATATTTCGACGCTGTACGCTGTGTGTGTGTGTGTACTTTTTAAGTGTAGCTACAATAGGACTTTAAGAGATAGTTAATAGAGTAAAACTAAACAAGCAAATGAATCATTAAGTTGCAGTTAGGTGCATATTTGGAACAAACAAACATTTACTAAACTGTTTGACATAATTATACCAAAACAGATTACAATCAAAAAGTCCACATTGTTAAAAGAAAAAATATAAATGGTGGTAAAGAAACGTTAGGGTGTAAACATCAGCTGTACAGAGCTTAACCCATGTCAGGGTGACAGACGGACGGACGGATTATAATAACACCCGTCTCAGCTGCCCCTCGCTCTCTCTGCCAGTATATACTTGTGGAAAAACGAAACTTACTCTCTTCTGGCCATAAGTTTTATCTACAAGATCTACCTGCAAAATTCTCTGTTTAAACATTTCTTTGAAAACAGTCGGGGCCTTGTTACTCTCTATGTATGGCAAGTCTCAGACACGCGGTCGGGTGGTGAAAGGGATCTCATGTCACATTGGCTTGTACGAAATCGATGTTGACACCGTTGATGCTTAACACACGTACACCGCCCGACCGCGCGGATGAGTGGCGATCGACGCCTCACCACGCGGCGCGCCGCTTCAAATCTTCACCATCTCCGCCCGACTGCGTGTATGAGTGATTTCGTTTGTGATTTGCCTAATATTTCATCATCATAATTATCGCCACAAAATGATCTTCCTATTGGCCGCTATGAAGATTATAGTTACCACGCTCTAACTATAGGTGATACCTATACGAATGCCTAAATAAAAACATATTGTTAGATAAAAGTTCGGTTCAGCATCGTCAGTTGAAAATACAACGCTGCAATAATATTTATTTTAAGCATTGTAGGGTTGCTGTTGGTGAAATGAAAGCCCCCATTGACTTGATGATATTTTTATTGCCAACTTGCTAATTATAATTTACAAAAATAACAATAATTTATATTAGGTAGCAACCGTAAGTGAAGGGATGAAAGGGACTGCGTGGCTATCTAGTTTCAGACCTCCCCTAGCTGTCTAGTTCCTGAAGACCGCTAGGCTATCGAAGCAGGAACTAGGTTCACTCGGGATCAGAGCTGGCTGCGTGGTTACCATGCTCAGAATCTCTAGCTAGTGAATGACAATTTGTTCGAAGACAGCTCTGTTTATAAAGTGGTTCGTTTTGCATGTGTGCATAATATCGCCGTGTGGTCCTCTGTAGATGTAGTGCAGATAACTTCCGGAGTAGCGCTGGGCCAGATTGTTACACACGAAGATTGTAGCAGGAGTCACTTGTCTATAAGACTTGCTGTCTTCTATGTTACTGATCCGCTCATCATAGTACTTTGGATAAGTAATACTAGATGGCGCTGTGTGTCTGTTACAGCATTCATTAATTTCGTTGGATTTCTTTTATTACTAGCTGACCCGCGCAACTTCATCTGCATCACATAAGTGAGAGAGAGAGTGTGAGTCAACCTTAAAAGATAGACATATGCTATCGCGGACATTTTTTAGACTTTCAAAGAGGAATGTATTGCATGTTTCTGTTTTTGCAACATTTTTCAATGATGCTCCACTCCTATTGGTTGTAACGTGTTGTTATAATTATAACCCTTCTCTTCTATAGCCTTTCTCAATAAATGGGCTATACAACTCTAAATCAAAATTCAATTAGTACCAGTAGTTCCTGAAATTAGCGCATTCAACCAACCAAATAAAACAAACAAACTCTTCAATCTTTACGATATTTGTATAGATTTAAGTAGGTAACAATGTAATTGATCGGAAATTTTCGCATTAATCGCTAAAATATTCTACTTATGTTTTTTCAAATAAAAGCTTCCCTCGATAGCCTTACGTCTTCATCCTAAGACACTCGATGACAGCCATACTCCAGTTAGGTCGAACCTTCTCATCAAGGTGCATGAAATGAGCTGAGACACGATAAATCTGCTGTAAACTGTTGCGGACTTGTTGCAACTGCCTTCTGCCTCCATCGTTAGACCGCCCATGACAGTCATACTCCAAGCAGGTCTTAAGTACTTATCAAGGTCCATGAAATGACCCCGAACATGTTACAGATGCTGTAAACTCTTGAGGACCTCTTGCAACTGCCTTCCGTCTTCCTCGTCAGACCTTTGATGACAGTCATACTCCAGTTTGGTCGAAACTTCTCATCAAGGAGCATGAAATGAGCCCAAACAAGATTTTTCGATTTTAAATGGGACCAACTTTGAGATAATACACGTTTTCACAAAAAAAAGAATCATGCAAATTGGACTTCTCCGTAAAACCTTATACGTAGTCATACATTAAATAATATAATTACATAAATGCGTCGAATTGAGAACCTTCTCTTGTTTCGTCGGTAAAAAGCCAAACCTGAGACATCTGACACGGGCGAGGATCATTTTATCACGGAAAATCTTAACACCGCGATTCAAAAAATGGAGGGAAATGAACAACGCCATCTATCGACTACGAAGTTAAACTAATAAAATTGAATACATGAAGCTACGTAGATTTACAAAACAGCGTCATGTAGACTAATCGAGAGTACCTTTAACTATCATAACTTTTTATAAAAGCCGCTGAGTCGATTTAAAAGTTATTTTGCACATTGTCGCATGTATCTTACATTTGATGATAAGTTCTTCGTTTACATATTTCATCTTCATTTGATAGTAAGCACCGATTACAAAGAAACAAAAACTAAAACCTTCTCTAAGTTATACACAATATTTATGCATTTAATCCAACCACACCGGTTTTATAATTTACACGTGATGCTGTAACAAAGGAAATACAGACAAAAATTCTAAAAATGGTAGCTGTTTTTTTTCTAAATATTTTCAATGTACAGAAATGCCACGTCTACAGATTTATTATATGTATATAAATTTATTTATCAAGGCCTCGTTTAGTGTCATTATGTACGGGAATTTGTTTTAAAATCTAAAAAAGAAGCTCTAAAAGCTGAACATGGATATACATTTGTTCTTAGAGAGCGTTTTCAGGTAGCATTTTACCCAAAGTATCATCAATGATGATAGCAAACAACAAAAAAAGCCTCTGTGTAAAAGAATATTGTGGGTACAAACTGTAGAATTAAATTCCTTGTAAATAAGACATAAGCTGACAATTAATTAGGGCAGCAGTAGAAACAAGCCAACAGTATTACTGTTGTGGATCCATGCTCTCATCGCAGAATCTTGCAGCACCCTTTAAATGAACTAAGCAACTTGACAGTTAACAAGTCATTTGCATAAGATTCGCCTTTGACTAATTACCGGAATTAAAAAAACAGCCAAGAGTTTCGTGAAAAAAGTCTAAATTATACCGGCTTTGTATTTTTGTAAAATAGTAGAATGTAGGGCGATTTTATATTTTTAAACGACACTGATTGATAAGTAACTGATTGGATTTAAAGCGGTATTAGTAAGACGTTTTTAGTTTTGTATGCGCGCCATTTACACAGCAAGTCATACGTGTAAATGATAATAATATAGTTATTACAAAACTGTTTCCATTTTGTTTTTTTGTAAGCAAGATAAGAAAATGGTTGCTTCCACCGTTATACTAAATCTTTATGGGAAGGGCGGAGTAATTCGGTCTAACTAAAGACAATTTCACGAGGATAATTGTATCGTCGCCGTCGACTTCGCCTCGAGACGAGATAACGTGGTGTTTGTATGATGATTACTTTCCAAGTTTTTGTGGAATCGCCGATTGAGTGCCGCGACTCGCTGTGTGTGCGTACCATTTTTGAGTTCATCTACATAATTGGAGCCACGCAAGGTTAAGTGGGGGTTTGTGTGTTCTAACTAAGTATACTGGTGAGCTTATCTCGTCTGAAGCTTTGTTTCTTGTTATTGTTTTTTTGTTTGTTATGTAAATGGCTGGTTTATACCGAAGTCCTCGGGCTGTTCGCTACGTGATGCCTTTAGGAGTGTTACCATCTACTTGGATGTCGGTTAGTTATGAGTAGTGTGCGAGTTTATTTAAGTACGCAGGCACTTTATCTACGTCTATTATGTCAAGGCAATACTTACGGGCTCCAGTCACGCAGCCACCGCGCGCCGTCCCGCTCGCCTCGCCGTGCTGCCTTTACATGCACACACTTGCTCTACTCGAGTAAGTCTAACCAGATGCAGCTCAATAGCAACATTTAACATGGAGCGACTGCTATCTCACCTCCATAACCCTTCTTGTCTCTTGCAATAACGTGTGTATACTATTGCGCACTAAAAACACATAGAAGAAATAAAGTAAGATTTTACACTCAGCTTAATATTAAAAATTAAGACACAGCAAAACTGATGATTAAAAGCAACAACTATGGTGACAACAGTTTCATCCAAAAGCCAGTTATGAAAAATGTCTTTACGAATGAGGAAAAAGTAATTCATCAATTTTAATAAAAGCAAATCATAAAGTAATTTGTGAATTAAGAGAATTAAGGGGCGCCACTCAAAGTACTATACACTCTAAAAAGTAAAAAAATCTACAATTTGGAAAAGTTGTCGCAAGTACAATATGAAGATAGAAGACATCTGAGGATACTGACTTTTCCATGTTTGTACATATTGGAGGTGGCAATTTTTGTAAAAACCAATTTAAATTTAGTTCCGTCACTGGCGTTTTTAAATCTAAGGTAACTGTACTACTTTTAGACAAATGTTACTACTCAGTGAAAGACTTTTTAAATGATATGAATTTAACCAGATTATGATTGTTTTTAATTGGAAATTTGACCGTGTGACCATTTTGACATAATTACCTTTTGACGATAATATTATTAATTGACTTCACTTTAATTTCTGTTTTGTTTTTGTTGACATTGTTTTGATTTTATTAATATTTTAATTTATGTAATAATTTGCATGCCGTAAGGTAGACTGTAGCCGATCTCATTATTTATGTACAACATCTTATACCTGTAGTCCTGTACCTACATTCATAGCAAATAAATATCTGATTCTGATTCTGACCCAAAATATGTAATATCGCATCACATGCCAGTCTCATATTTTTATTATAAATTAATAATTAAATAAAAGGGGTTGGAGAAATCATATTTGATCATTGCTTGGTGCTGTTTTAAAGGTCAATCATTTAGGTGCAAAAAAAATCTTTCTACAATACTTCGTTCTACTTTCACATTTGTCAACACTTGCTGCTAGTACAGTACCAAGTGCGCTAAAACGCGCTTCCGTGCAGTAGGCACGTGCATCGCAAACGCGGAACTTACTTCTTTACCGACTGCAATGTGTCTTACACAGAATGAAATTTTATTTTCATTGTTGAAAACCTTATGTGCAATGTATTGGCGAATGAAAAACTCGTTAGCGACTAACAATTTTGGAAGTTTATAGCAAATTCATTGTTGGTGAAATTAGAAGTAGTTTTCGGAACAAAGGATGTTTTGTTCACGGTAAAGCAAAAAAAGGACTGTATTTTCACCAATCCTATTTCATTCACATTTTATTACAAAGACAGAGGACTAGGGTGCCTACATTTTCTTAGTCACCGGTCCGCTATTGAGAAATTCCTGATCGAAAACACAATAGGAATTTGCTTGGGAATTGTAACTTCATATCACGTTAGGTGCTTGGGAATACTACACTGGAGAGTCTTTAGACATCTGTTTTGTCAACGCCGCTTTGTAGTGGTTTTAAACACTATCTATACTAATTATATATTCAGTAGTATTCTATACAAATTAGCCAGAAGACAAAAGTCCAGTTCTCTTTCAAAAGCGGCTGTTTTTCTCAAAAATATGCACTAACACAAATTCGTATTATTTAAAATGAGCACAAAGAGGTGTAACGACGTGCAGTGCTAACAGGCTCTAATATGCTAATCAGCTAACGTCGCGAACACCCATTAAGTAGTCGAACGAGCGAACACTTCGCTACCTTCCCGGGTCACTTTGTTACTACAGTTTTGATTAACCTAATTAAATGTGAGGAAGTAAGTTAACCTTTCGAAAAAAACAATTCTTATAAATGTTTGTATTTATTTTCGTCGACATGCCAATACTAGGACTTTTCATACACTTACTTGAAATCAGGAACATGCACATAATTCAGTGCAGAGTTACTATATCTTTTTGAACACAAAGCCTTATTAATTTTATGTTAATCGTTCGCAGCCAAGTACATTCACGACTAACCGATTTCTGCTATGCCTCGTAGCGCTTCGTAGTGCCTCGTAGCTTTCTACGCCACACGTAGCACTGCGCTACACACAGATGTGCTACGGCGCGAGCAGCGCGCGGCGTACTCCAACAGCGATGCAACTTTTATTGGAAAACTTCACCCGAATTTACATGTCCCGCACATTATTAAAAACGCTTGTAAAACTTTAAAACGATCACTTTACTGCCATCTACGACCTTAACTTCTCAACAATAAAAACCATTTTCGAACGCATCAAAAGCAAATAAAAGTTGTCAAAGGATTTGTTTCGGAGCCAAGAGTTTGAATTTTAAGTGTTGGCCTGACTCCGGCGTTTACCTGTGACGCTAAAATAGTTGTTTAATATACAACAGGCTTTTACAATGTGGAATTTATTGGTGAAACTTTACAAATAAACTTATGAATTTGTTGTTCGCGTTCAGATTTCATTCAGCTAGGTACAAACGTACTGTTCTAAGAACTGTGCTCGGTTCTAACATACAAAGTCAATAACTGGATTTTAGACGTGTTTTCAGAAAAAGTTTTTTATTGTATGCAAGTAATAGTTGTTGCTGAATAGAAAGACCAAAGCAATCTTTAGTAACACTTGTAACAATCCGTTATATACAAAACAAAAACTATATTTTATTCACATAGATACTAATTCTCATGTGTATTATCCGTGAGTACAAATAAACAACATATAAGGTAAACATGCGTATTAATAACACTATGATATTTAAATGAATTATTATGAAAAGCATTTTTTTTAAATATGTGAAAGAATTGGCTTATTTTTATACGAATACTACTTAATTTTATTTTTATTGAGTTGAATATCCATAAACATGTGAGTAAAAAAACAACACAAACGATCGAATTAAAACACTTATTTACATTATGACACTCCTTATCAATAATGGCACTAAATTATCTATGAATTGGGCACTCTGCTCGCCTCCTATATTTACCCAATTAGGGAGGTGTGCCTTGCGACTGCAAAGTTTCCCGCACAAAGTTAGGCGTGCACATAGCGCTTTTGAGTTCATGTCCCCGCGCACAGCGCTGAGTTAACGGCGTAAGGCGAGTTGAGCATTTTGGGCCAAATCTTTTTATGGCTACCCGGTACGGACAAGTTGTGGACAAGGCTCCTGACACCGTCAACTTCATAAAATTATTTACTGAAGTTATTTTTAAGAGTCCGCAGCTGGTCTGCAATTTGCGCGTACTCGTCACGTCAAGCACCTCGTCTCATACAATAAAGAATGTGTTTTTCAAAGACGTTTTGAAGATGAAATTCCAGTTCCTAATACACTGAAAACGGCCGTGTGCCGACCAACTCTGGGAGAATTAAGCCTATAGGCACAACCAAAACAAGCAAGCATCGCGCTCTCTCATCGTTTGCGCCACCGCGTTACAGGCGCTCCTTCCCCAGAGGCAAGTTTTATTGCAAGTTGCAAGCAAGTCAACTGCGCTTTGCTCGTAGTGTAACGCATACGTCGCGGCCTGCTGCCTGCTGCCTGTGGTACTACTCATTAATACGCCGCCAACACATAAATAAACTCGATACACTACGCCAACCCGTTTGTGGTTGTATTTGGGTTTTTTTTAGAAGGTTTTTACAAGCCTAACTCCTGTGCATATTGGGGACAAAAAATAAAGAATTGGAACATTGTTTTAATAATTTCGTAAGTGTGTTTTCGAGCTCTCTTCTTCAACAAGTATCCACCCAGTACTGAATGAAGGCACTCCATTGCACTTCGGTTTACCCGATCACATTTAGCCAGCCACGTTGATAAAGTCGCTGGTCCATCTGCCTCGTGACCTGCCTTACGCTCCTATGATCGGTTCAGCCATATGTATCTATGAAATAAAATCATTAATAAACTTCAAGAACGAACAAAGTCACCCTTCAGTTTTGTAAGGTAAATAGAAACCCTTGGAGAATCGGCTAAGGAAATAATGTGACTTTTTTGCAAAATTAACAAATCTGGATATATTATCATGATCTGTCAAATGACCAATTTGGTCGAGACGCCATTGTTTAACTATTGTGTCTACTTCGTGGACAGATCATGGGATAATAATAATTAGTAGTAAGTTAAGTTTTGAACGCATAAAAAATTAAATAATGCTTTCCACAAAACATTATTTTGCTAGACAGTTTTCAACCCGGAAACGAGTCACACAATCAAACACCACGTTGGTTAACACAAGCACTCTCACTCAAGTCCAAAATAGTTCAAAGCAGCCCACTATAAAGTCACCTGTCCGAAGTACATTTTAATAGTCAAAGAGCTGGCGGCCATCCGCGACTCATTGTCGGCGACTGTGCGTTAATCCGTCCGTCTGTCCGCCGCCGTAACATGGGTCCGAGCTCCCCAGGATACACTATGATACGTATTTTTTGCGACGACAGTATTTCTTGGGCCGTCTCTATTTAGTTAAGCCCACGTTATTATTTACATTATATTATTTGGGAAAGTGCCGGCTTACGGAGACGGGTTGGTTTAACTCATCAACAGGCTTTGTCTGAATGATAATAATGTTTTAGTGGTACATGTTAGTGGTGTTTTATGATGCATCGTGTAGTTTAAAGATTCTCTCCGCGATCTAGTGGCCAAGGGATGGATTCCAAATGACCTAGTTGCCGGTGATATGGTTGTGGTTAGGTGGTACACTAGTACACGTGGTGTCGCTTTCCCGCATTATGATGAGCTGAGGCCCTTTCGGCACTAAAAGTTTGTTATTATTAGTTTTATGATGTTTTTTGTTTGTTTTAATGCCAGAAAACACACTTTACTTTCTTTTTTTTTTCTCCCTTAGTTATGTTAAAGAAAAAGAAAGACAGTGTGTGACAGAGATACTTTTTTGTTCAAGTAAAACATGAAACCACGACCAAAAGCATAGTAAATAAGTTATCAAATATTTTACCACCACAAAAAATCCTTGATATTTATATTTTAGTATTCCATATTAGTAACATATCAAAGAACATACAATATCGCTTGCTACAAGATGTATCTCGTATAAAATATAGTCAGGCCACAATATGCGAAGATTCCACGACCTTATTTTCGCGTGTCTGTTATTGCGTTATCTTCAAAACGATGAGAACGACTAGTATATAAGTATTTATGTAAAAGCGGCTATTCTGACCGTCCTTCGCCCTGACAACTCTGATTACGCAATTTCAGAAATTGTCTCACTATTTTCTTGGGTTACAAGCAGAACGAATTGTATAAAAGGAAATTGCATTTTAAGTTTTTGCTTTATATAAGTTTGGAAGTTATAACAGTGTGGAATGCATTCATCACATTTACATGATGGTCCCGCGGATAGCGCGAGTTTATCTTTGCTTTTTGTTACAATTTAGTGCTATGTAGATGTCACAAGTTTTAGTTACTGTTCATACAGGGATTTTCATTAATAAAGTACTTATTAAACCTTTTTTATTTAAGTAATTACCATTTAAAACAATTATATTAAAAGTAATTAATATTACGAGTATGTACACTCTATTGGAGTTTTTGAATCATCTTTTTTATATTAAAAAATATTTAAAATCAATTTTTTTCCTTTTCTTTCTTTTATATTCGGTATTTAATGATGCGGTATGCATGACAAATCATCTCGTACAAATCGGTTCCCTATCCATTTGCATAAAATTTTAAGACCTAAAATAACTTGGCATACATTTGTTACTCCTAATTATATTTTCGCATAACATTATTTACGCATAACAGCTTACGGATAATTTTTTAAGCATAATTTCTGTAATTATAATAATGATTAAGCATAACATTCTTAAGCATAAATGTATTTACGCATAATGATATTAAAACATATTTTTTACAGGCATAACATAGAAGCATAATAATTAACTCCAAAAATGTTAGACATACCATAATTGCATATACCAATTTATTTTAACAGATGAAAAAAAACCATATCTCCTGAAGCAGGTAACATATTTGTTTTGAAAATAGTTAATTGTGAACATTGGGTTTTTTTCCCTGTAAGAAGCATGCAAACAAGCAAACTTGTAAACAAGCACACACCATGCATGCAACAAGCATGCAAACATGTAAACAAGAATAGCAAACAAGCATACACCATGCATGCATGCAAGCAAGCATGCGGAATGCAACATGCAGCAGGCACGGTTTCTGTCACGGCTCCGGCGCTGCGGGGCTCCGGCGGTCCCACGCGAGCTTATCGTCGCCGATGTGTTTTACACTCACCACCTGCTCCTCAACCGCGCCTATGCGGGCTTAGATTACTCTAGGTGTAGAGTAGACCAGACTTCGTGGAGTCGGTTTTGCAGCGATTTGTTTCTGTCACTAACTTGATTGAAAACGTACAATACAAATTTCTACGTGCCATGCACTACAGGTGCCACAGATCTTTCCTACCTTATGCCCAGTTACTCAGCAAGTATAAACTTTTATCATTAAACTGCCGTAGAAAATACCTTGAAGCTCTCACGCTATACAAAATTGTTAGAAATAAATTCAACTGCATAAACCTCAATAACATGATCTGCTATGCAGTACCTAGAACCTTCCACAGGCGTCAGGTGCGCGCAGGTACGCTGTTCGCTATACCCTCCTGCCGAACCAACTCCGGCCTGCGCTCACCCATCCGCCGCATGGTTGATTTGTACAATAACACTTTTGTAAATATTGACATCTTTATTAGCCCAATTGGAAAATTCAAGCGTCTTATCTTCAGAATCCTTAAAAATTAATACATAATTACAAGTAATCTTCAAATTATTGTTTTAAATCTGTCTTGGTTGTATACTTACTTTTTGTTATCTTTCGTTTATTTTATTATTTTTTTACTCTATTTTGTTTTGTCACCCCTGGCGATAATTGTTTTTTTTTATATTATTATGATAACCCGTGGACAGTGTTGTGGGTTACATTATTAGTAAAATGCAAATACTGTTATACTAGTTTTAAGTTTTCATAATGTAACTGTTTGCTGTTCCTTAAAAAAAAAATAAAAAAAAAATAAAAAAAAAAACTTTTGTAGCACAACTTAATGAATTTTCAATTCAAAATAAATACATAAAAATAACTCAAATTTGATTCTGGTATTCCTATTAATTGTATGCCTAAATACTATTATGCTAATAGTCATTATGCCTAGTAACATTATGCGAATTCAAATTTATGCCAAAACAAATTAGCCTTTAAGATAATTATGCCAACATAAACTATATGCCAAAAACAAATATGGCAAAGTATTATTATGGCAAAACAAATTATGCCAAAATAGTTATGCCAAAGTATATTAGGAAAAAGAACATTATGCAAAAAGAAGGGATCCCGTACAAATCATACCATCTAACACAAACCATCCCCCTACAAAGCCGCGTCCCATCCCTACAGGCCGAACACTCGGCACGTCACTAATCCGGCCGAGTGATACGTCGCAAGTTGTGGTAAGCGCCCAACTTCGGCCCTTCTCAATTGCTATAATCTCTTCACGATTGCCATTCATTTATTGTCTTGGGTTAGGGTAGTAGCTGAGTGATGAGAGGAAGCGGGAACGGAGAATGTGTTGATTTATGATTGTGTGGATTCCTTGTGTCGTCTAATATGTGTTTCTATGATTCTGCTTTCGTGTGAGCGTTTATAAATTGGCTGTAGGTACTCACAGATTTCTCTCTCTTGGCGACCCTTTGATTACTGAAAGTAACATCTCACCTTATCTTTTGCGACTTTGAACAATTTAGCAGCACTTTGGATTCCCCGGTCCATTCGTGAATGTTTTTAATCAAGACTACTTACTCATTTTAATATTACTAATTTATTGTCACTTCTTTGAACTGACACAAAAGCGATCATATTTAACTTGCATCTAATTCTGTGGCAGTGAGCCATTTAATTCCACAATTTCACGTGGGAACACAATCAGGCATGTTTATTATGATTACACCCACACGAGCAGAGTTGATTTTACCAGTCGAGTCCAGTGCAAATCGATGTCGCTGTCGCTTGACACGGTACGCTTACCCGACTGGGTCTCACATGGGAATAGTTGCGTTTCGCAGTTTAGATGGGTGAAGTATCCGCCGGCGAACATTGGAGGCGCCGCACTTATGTATCCGGCTATAGAGTGCGGGCCGTTTGCTTGATGTACCGCGGCACCCTTTGATTGTGGCGGCAACTTTTGACGTGCCAACTTTTAAGGGTTAAGTTTGTGATTTCTTCTTCTTGTGTTTCATATTTGAGGGTTAAACGTTACATTAAGGTGTGTTATTTATTTGTATTTATTAAGTATGGTAACCTAAAGCAAAATTCGATACAGTAAACAATTGTATTAAACAAAATATAATTATTTAGGAATCGTTCATTTTACGAATATTTTTTTTGTCTCACGTGTCATTAATACTTTCTTGGTATAAGCACAGATAATATGATCCAGTAATTTTTTTTTTAACACATTTGCTCGTAAAGCGGCTCGTAAGGGTCTTATTTCACCAATTTCAATATCGTAATATATTTCATTACGTACTTGTGCGTTATTGTAAAGTAAAACGCACTGTTTATTAAGATGCTCCGTCTAAACCGAACAGTACTTTTTTAAAATCTTAGCAAAGAGTTTTTATGTCAGAATAAAATTGTGGTCAACATTTTATGAATAAAATTAACTTTGGGAGATGAAATATAATAATTAAACATTTAATTCTTTAATTTAATTATTTTTGACAATAAATAACAACCATTTATCTGTAACAAAAACAAAAAATATTAATTTACTTTATTAGTAATACTGGCTGTTTTTTGCGTCTTTGCCTTAAAGAAAAGCGCTGATGTGCGCGCATCGCTAATTTGTGAACAAGTAAAAATTATTCCGCGCGCTTTTTCTTTTCGCTGTATTGTTTTTATTTGTTTTATTTATTTCCTCGCAAATATGTTATAAAACGCCGTATGACATACGTGCGCTTTGATAATTACAGCCTCTGCTTTCTTATAGACCTCGCCTACGGCTCGGGCTAGCAATATCGCCTCGGCTCTCATTTTCAACTTACCGCACTTATATCATAATGTACGATGACATCACGGTTTTTCGGTAATTGAACCTTTTTTAACCTTTTTCTTTTTTCTTCCTTAAAGTTTCTTCTTCTGTGTTGATAAAAAACAACCCTTTTATCATTATCCAAAATCTTAGCTTAACATTACAACTCAAGAGAAAGCAGACAATCACATTACATAACTCGCATCACACAGAGCCTCCAAATGAACTAATATAGAATAATTACATGAGTGAGGCGCACCTCACACACCTCAGTTAATACAAGCTCCTTTGTTCTACACACTCCTTGATTAATCATGTCTGTGACGAGCCCGCCACTTTAGACAACTTCCACGTTATGAAGAGGAATAAAATAACGAACTAGTGTCGTTCGCGAAATGAATATGAAGTTTGAGAAATTTTAGGAGTGCTTGGATTATGAGTAAGTTTGATGAATAAGGTAGACGTAATTTCAGAATATTATTAAAGTGATTAACTGTTTGGTAAGTCTTCCGGGGGTTTTTGATTGGCAAAAAAGTAGCATAACGTATCTGTCTTTTTATGAAAAGACACTCGTTAACATAAAATTTGTGTGGTTACAGCTTGAAAGATAGGATATATAGTCTTATAGCTTGCTTTTTTGGACCCGATAGACACCTTGCGAAACAGAGGCGGGTCGATTAGGCTTCAAATGCAGCCTTTATTTCAGCATATTTTAAATTAGGGCTGGTTGTCAGACCGCTGTCTTATGTTTTTTGGTAAAGGGATTAGATTTAGAACTTTTAACCGGTTACTAAATTGAGTTAATCAAGTGTAGGACTTTATTCAGTTTTGAAATTTAAACGTCGAGTACCACAGTACATATAAGTAATTGAAGTAAACACCTTAATGAGGTAGAGTTTAAGTAGTTCTTAATTCAAATTCTCCAATTAATCAGTCATCTGTGACACATAAGGGATTTAAAAGAACACATCTACAAAAATGTGTCCTTACAACTAGGTAATGTTTTTTCCTGAATTTTATTTTCTTAGTGAATACAAAACAGTGAATGTTTATTGCACACCAATATCACAGATTTCTACGAAGTGAAGTCTGATTGCATATACCTTATTTAATCCATGTGAAGACTATCTTGAACCTGCTATACTCGCTCGACATCTCTTCCACGAATCAAGCGAACAAAATTAACTGTAACTTCTTCGCAAGTGAATACAACTAACGAAGTAGACGTACATATGCGCTATGATTGCGTGCATTAAAACGCGCGCCCCGCTAACAGAAACACAGCGCCGCATTCAGCCAGCAATGTATGCAAAGCGAGCGATTTATGCCGCAGCCCATGTATGTGTAATGTGCTAGTTGAATACGAACACACTAGTAAACGGGCTGCGTTTACACAGTACTGTAATTTGCAGTAATTCCATTTCTGCTTTACCAATGAAATTTGTTACCATCGGTTTATTTTAAAGATGCTTGCATTACATCTATGGGTACATGCTTTTAAATATACTTATTTTATTGGAGTTTATTAATTAACTACATAGTATTTTTCTTTCGTAAAACTTTTAGATTGCTTACCTACGTAATAATTTCAAAGTCAAATCAGAGGCCTGATACCAGGTTAGGCACTAACCAAACGATAAAGAAGAAGATGTCTTACTTCCTAAGCATCTCGCGGCAAAAGCGCTCTCCATATTGATGTTCTTGGTAATGATCCTTCTTCATCCCATTTTAACCTGTATGACACCAAGCAGTATTTCTTATGCCTCGAGAAACTTGCTGAAAAATAAGTAGAAGAAACATTAAATTGTAACTACAATTACAAGTTATATCACCCTTTCGGTTAAAATACTCATATCCTGTAGCACCCAATACCTACCTACACGATTGACCTTACAATTACGATTCGTGATCAACATCAATAGGCGAGACGACAAAAATAATCTAATTAGTTCGTCACTTAGATGATCCAAAAATATTTGACACATGTTTTTTCTTTTATTACGTAAACCAAAATTGACGAAGAGACCACGCTTTTAAAATTCTCAATACGTCACGCCATGGTATAATTTTTAGCTAGTTCTGACGTCACGAGCCCCCACTCCCGAGTTTTGATGCGTTTTATCTTTGTCAATATTCATTGATTTACAAAAACAAAAAATACGTGTCCATTAATTTCCAATACTCTAACTGACGGACTAAATAGATTTGTAATTTTTTTGATACTGTCGTCATGCATAATATCGCGATCCAGCTTACCAGCAACCGTAACACAGTTAACCCCGATCGCCTCTAAGTATAATCAATAGAGGTCACAGATTCAGTGTCAATGGTCAAATTGATAGGGTAATAACGACCAGTAAAAAGTTCATAATATTCTCGTTACCCGCTACACGTCGGTGTGAGCGCAGCCGGCGCATCAAGTGTATTCAGTGAACTAATTACGTCGGCTGCTCGGTTTGTCAATCATGCAACTGCGCCTCTTGCGCCGACTAATTATTTAACTTGCTTCCCGCCTCGCCATTTATTATCTCTTGGTATTAGGCTGATTGCGATGTTTCCAGGTTAAGCCGCTCAAACTGATTTAGTTCAGCGTGCTAGTTTGTCTTGAATTGGATTGTTGCATATATTATTTGTGCACATTAAGGTTGTTTTTACTTTTCATAAAAGTTCCAAGGTTGTTTAGGGTCAAATGTTAGCTTTTAAAGGAAAATATCGTGAAGGTTGGTCGGCATCTTACATGTTCTGGAACCTAAAATTCAAATAAAATTCGATGACATGACTATGGTGTCGACCAACCCACGGGATCTTGCGTGGTGAATTACGGATAACTCCTCACAGAGAGGGAGCCTGTGTCCCAGCAGTGGGAAAGTTGATATGCTGATTATGTTGATAGTTTAACATCGATCTCCTCATACCTAACCTTCTCCTTATTGCGAAGAATGGACAAAACTAAAATCGCCACTCTTCAGCAAGTTTAGTATGCTTATCGTAGTTAGTATACTGATTACCCGAACCGTATTTGACGACCCGAATTGCGCAGCGGTATTGACGGTGCCTTACGTTCTTAGGGTCCTGGGTTTGAATCCCGGTAGGAGCAAATGTTTGTGTAATGAGCATGGACATTTGTTTCCGAGTCATGGATGTTTATATGTATAAGTATGTATTTACAAACAAAAATCATCTATGTAGTATATCAACTATCTGGTGTCCACGACACAAGCCTCGTTGCTTAGTGTGGCACTAGATGGTGCGTGGAGTTAGATAATTACTTTTGTGCTCTATTTCACCCCCTTGGGGGTGAAATTTCGAAAAATCCTTCCTTAGTGGATGCCTACGTCATAAGAGGAATACGTGTGCGAAATTTTAAGATTCTAGCCCTAAGGGTTTGGCCTGTGCGTTGATACATCAGTCAATCACTTTTGCCTTTTATATTTAGTCACCAACTCTTGATGTTGACAAGAAATTGTTTAAATAGAAAGTATTTAAAATTTTATATTCACCTCAACAACATTAAATAGTTCTTGAAATTACGTGGTAAACTAACTGAAAGCTTAACCTACATCGAAGATGATACGTTTAGCCAAGACTCGTTTAAACTTTGTAATGATGTACAAAGTAGCGATAGGTTGCTAACTACAGTTTCGCAGCTCTTACGACTTCAACGAGAAAACACACACTGAATACACTTATATCTCCCCAACTCACCTCGTGGAAATTACGTATTAACTTTAGAAACTACATAATTTAAAATAATTAGACAGCAAAACGAAACTGAATTTGTATGTATCAGTTTTATTCCAAATTCATTCAATCGAAAATATTGAGCGCATTGAAAATATTAACACATTAATATTTTTTGCACTTTGATATCGCCGCATAGTGTGCAGCAATGCAAACAAACACCGTGGACAAAAACAGGAAAACCTAATTTGTATAACAACGACATTTTTATCATTGCTTTTAAACCAGTCTATCCTCTTGTGGGATGAGGCGTGAAGATTTGTTTGCTTACGAATTTCAAAACTGAATTACAGATCATTTGGGGGAATAAAGGCGCAGCTGTCACTTTGTTTCGGTGTAGGCCGCAGTACTCCCGGCGCGCGGCGCCTCACACGCTCACACACAAATATAATTTGTCGCTCACATTGTCATGCTGGAATAATTGTAATGCAATCTGGCGGCTTGTCGCGTGTCTCGTTGTTGCGTGATGGCCCACCTATTGTTGCTGAGTAAACAAAGAAGCAGCAGAGGTGTATGTTTCGATGTTAGACGATACATAAATAAGTAAAAAGAATTGTAAATAAATATAGACAAAGACTTTAAATATTGTAAATCAATGCCTGCTTTTTGTATAGTTCTTTGAAATGTAAGTTTATACAAGTAATACCCACGTACTGTGAATGTAGATAGCAGCATTTGTTTACCTTCATCAATAATTCAAAGTTTCAATAATAATATATACAGTTCAACGTGTTCATTGTACTCGGAGATTACTCGAAAACATTCTAGATCGTTAACGGAATTTCGAAAGCTTAATCCACTTAGTTATCACGCAAACATTGCCGCGTAACTCGAATTACAATTAAGTATTCATACCGCGTGTGCCAAATGTTACTTACACCTGCTTTTATAAGCTTTACCCCCAATTTCGCCGGCTCCACACACAAGACAATCCTACACTCCATGTAAGCACAAGTACACAACACGGCTTAACAAAACCTTTGGCTGAATTTAAACTTTCTCGGCCATTTTTAAAACTGAATTTTTAGTTGCAAAATTATTTCTCGGGGGAAATTAGAAGTATTACTGTAGGTAATCAAATTAGAAATACATCTCGAAATTACTCTAGAAAAAGAAAGTGGTTCACTTTTGAATATTAGTGGCTGAGACAGCTTTCTTGAATATTGGCTGCTGTTTGTATAAATAAAAATAGTTTGATAAATTAGCTGAATCATATTATATTGGGAACAAAAACCAGGTTTAAATAATCTTGATACAATGTGTCTATAGGTACATAATATTAAAATTTTCTACGCCATATATATAATTTAGTAGGCTTCACAAGATTCAAGTTTAAACCGCCACTTATCTAATTACACAGTACCTATCGTCAAGGTGATACCTCGTCCCACACACCGCGCTGGTCGCTCAGCTCCCAACACCTGATATTAATTTCCCAGCGGAGGTATAAATTTTGTCCTGAGATCGAGACGCCGACACACTGGGCGGTCGCCGGTCAACTTTCGTTCGCACCTTCTCGCTAGTTTGTTTAGTGGCTTGCTGCCGACTTTAATGGACACTATTTTTTACTAGTGACCGAATTGAGGAGTTGTTTAGTGCGGAATAAATTTAAGGGGCAGTTTAAGTCGTAAAGTGGTTTGTTTATTTTTGTAGAACTTAAATTAGATTATGGAGTGTTCAGTGTGACGATGTAGTCACCAATATCTGCCAAGGATAAGTTTACCCGTAACAAATATTCCTATGAAACTCATCATTAGTAAAGAAAAAACAAAATCCTAAGCAACACTAAACACAATTTCTAATGTACGTGCTTAAAAATGATGTTTAATTGTAGCTATGTGTTTGTGAATCGCTTATGGCTTTCATGGGAATGTAAGTAATGATACAGTAAGACAGGGAGGTACCCACCACTACCCCGTTGACTACTGGAGGTGACTAAATCGACATCCTGTATAATATTATAATATATTAAACTTTATAAGCCTTACATTTATTATGTTATGTGTTGTAATCGGATCAATTTTTGTAACAAGCCCCTGTACGTACAGCGACAATACAATCAAATACGGATCTCAAACCCATTTCTCAGCAGAATTCCATATCGACGTAGTGATCGGTAACAAAGCTGGAGGCGGCCCGGGCATACAATATTCCTAGATCAATGTGTCACGCACGTGCCCAGCCGCACAAATTCCTCTATTATTTCCCGCTATTTTTTCTCAGTTACGTGTGTAATCTTCAAGTGTTGATTGTCTTCAGTGTTCTCATCTTCTGACAACTCCACACCCCACACAATTGAGTTATAGCTACCTACACTTTGAATGTACAACTTTTTTATCCTTATAATTTTATTAGTCCCAAATGTCTCGTAGCAACTTGCTTTTTGTACTTTGTACACGTTTCCCGTATATTGCCAGCTTTAAAGAGGGATCCGTCTCGGTTGTAAAATTATTTTTCTTAAAGTTTGCTTAAATACCGACAGAATATTGCGAAATTCTAGAAGCGTAAAAAATGTTTCTGCGCGATGGAAGTTTTAACTTTATTTCTTGTTTCATAACGCAGCGCTACTAGAAGAGTAAAATAAAAGGTTAATTATTAATTATTTGTAGGGGCTCATTACTGTGCGCCGGCACAAATTCGTGGCAATAAGTTCACGCGCGGCTGATAGACCCTATTTTCCCGGAACATTTTGATACAAAGGCAAAATTTCATAAGGCGTCACCTATCCCAAACGTCGCGCTCCGGCCAACCCTTTCGGGAGTCGCTTCTCGTAAATATTCAAGGTTACATTCGTGCTCACAATTTTTTCTGAATTTACTTGTCCCTAAAACACTGGGGCCGCGTTACGGGCGAGACGCGCACAGTCGCGCACGTAAGCGATGCTTCTGAAATATATACGAGTATACCTACGTGTGCGTGGACGGAACACCGCGGAAAACATGTTTGTTTTGAGTTTTCTTTGAGGCTCTTTTACGCTTATGTGTTTGCCAAATATAAACATGGAGTATCAAATGGTTTCCTTCTTTCAAACATTTTTAAGAACAAATTGACGGATTAATTATATCTTTACTATTGTTTTATATGTGGTAAACTCGGAATAATAATTTGAAAATCGACGGTTGTGACCATAATGTTTGCAGCACAACTTCGGAAAGATAGATGTTCAGCACTGTACTGTGTTAACAGTCATTTAAATATCCTTTATAAATATAGATTTCAATTATATTTGAAGTACTATCCCAACCGTTTAATTCATACAAACGAATAGGATTTTTTGTAAACATTTTTCCACCGAGCACTTGTTGATTCTTAGGAAAATAACGTGAAAGTTCTACTTACAGAACTATACTTAAAAGTCGATAACACATGTTATATAATGTCATGTTCCTGTAAATTACACAATATTGGGCAATATTGTGTAATATTTGTAATGACTGATAAACGGTTTCAAATGGAAATTGTACGGCCATAGTACCTAATTGATCAATTATATTACTGTGGTGAATTGAAGGATATTAAAATTACATGGAAAGGTTAGATATAGAAGTAAAAGAAAGAACGAATACAGTTTTATTTAGCACATGCCACAAGTGCACCAACAAAAAATAGAATAAACACAAATAAAATTTTATTGTTAGCTCTAATCCGGTCGGTCCAAGTAACACTTCTACTTAACACAGACGTTTTACTCAAGTTCTATTGCATAAATAATATTATACATTTATTAAAGTCGCTTTTCTGTCTGTGTGATTGCGTTTTTCTTATAGTACTTCGTAAAACATTTTATGCGATTTTGACCCGTATCAAGAGAATGTATGGCGGAAGTTGAAGTATCTGTTTGATACATTAATATTATTCTTAGAAACCATGTAACTTTATATTATCAAACTTACTCAATACATTGATTTCACAAATGCAAGAAAATAAAGATGTTTCTTCGAGTCATAAAAGGGGTGATTCGCTAATTATTACCAAAAGACCAACAAAACAGTGTAAATAATTCTTGGAATAGTTCTACTAAATTGTAGCTAGCAAGTCCCAATACTCAGAGACTAGATAAACACACAAACCATCTTGAACTGAGCTGCAATCTGAACTGCAATTAAGACGAATAACAAGCCGCTCGTAGTCACACCTCGTGGCCCCAATCTAAATAAGTTTGTAATATTATCATTGTTTTCTCGCTCACCGCCCCCCGCCTAGCCCCGCGCCCGCGCCCGCGCCCCCTCCTCCCGGCGACGTCCTCGGGGGCACCTCATTTGAATACAGCCTGTTTATTGTACCACACTTTTCTTCCATTCGCGCCGAATTATCGAATAATATTTTTCTCAAAGGTTGAGCGTATTATCGTGGGATTCCGTGTGAGCACACTGAGCACTCCCTGTCAGCTGAAGATTATTTGATTTAGTGTCGTCTCCAACATTGATGGCGCGAAAATTCGCTTTTATTCAGTGTGTTAAGCAATTATGTTATCTGCTGTGTTTTTTCGTAAATATCATATTATTACTTTTTTGATGGAGTTGACATGTGTTACCGCGTCTTAGTTTTGTTTATTTTTTTCCTAGTACTTTAAGTCGCTCAAACTCATATCATATCTTTCATTGTCATCTTTTTGTGTACGAATCAACCTAACATTTTAGTACCTATTACTTCAATACTTCGCCGTTTTAGTGTTAACGCGATTAAAATACTACCCGATTAACTGCACCATGTTCTACTTGCTCGCAAGTTTAGCAGTGAATCCATGAAAATCTCTTGAACTAATTCGTGGGTTAATCCCCACGCAGGTAATTCCCCGATCATTGGTAAGGTCACCGCCGCGAACGGGAGATATGAGCGCCCGCGCTCGGCGGGACTTATCAATGTTTCATGAGCTAGGCCGTGTTTAGACGTCGTAACTTTCCAAGAGTAACAATATGTTTAGAGCAAGAATAGACTGGGAGAATAATAGAATAGAAGATGAAGATATAATATAAGGAGTCGGAATGTTTACACGTATTTTTTAACGTTCAATGAACTTTTGTGTTGTACAAGAGAAAGTTTTAAAGACATTGGCTTTAGAGATAATATGTAGTTACGAAGTTTTTGAGGAAGTTTGAGAAATAAAATATGAGGACCAGTGATATGAGTGAAAGCTTTCCACTTCCCTAATCTCCCACAAATATTTCGTTTTGTTTCGTTATTTATTCATCTCTAAACAAATAATTTACAAAATGAGAAGAGAACCTTTTCACAGGAACCAGTACGCCTGTACCGGCTTAACAACATGCTTTTTGGTCAAAAACTCTGAGGACCACGACCGGACCGAGTTCCCAGTTTAATTTACGGACAGATGAACGTAAACTATGTTTTTATATGAACCGGTTTTGTAAACTTTGGCGCGCAGTTCAGAGTTGATAGCTCAGTTCCCTTGTTTTTGTTCCACACAATAATGTATGTGCACTCTAATATTCGGGGAATACTGCATAATGTATGTTATTGATACACAAATGGTAGGATAACAAGATGAATACTAGCTTGCGGTTAGCTTTGTTGAAGTCGACAGATGGAAATCACGTTTTATAATTTGACAGCAAAGTACCAAAACCAGCGAGAGACGCGTAGTGCATAAATATGTAGTGGGGAGGTGATGGTTTAGATGGAAGTACCATAGTAGCTACATGTTAGTGAAGATATGGCAATAATGAAGTTTCGGATGGTGAAGGACGTGATGATCACGATCATTGCATAAAGAACATGGAGCTTACGATTACATCTACAATTCACAATGTATTGTCCATGAACACGGTCTTCAATAGCACAATGGTAACAACACCAAGCTACTTACCCATCTGGCATGTGTGCGCAGCATCCCCGGTGGCGCGGCCCTGCGCTCATCTCGCTCCATTGGCGCACAATGAGCAGTCTGAGCAGCCTGAGCGGTGAGCGGTAACCCGACACTCGCCCTCAGACTAACAACACTAACTACCGCTACTACTACCCAATTTATTACTGTGCTGGCTGCAGTATATCATGGTTTCTTTGCTATCGTGCAGAAACAGAAGGAAATTCTACAAACGTGGTAGTACTTGTTTTTTTCAGCAAGAACATTTCAATTATCTCGTATAGACATTCTGTTTTTTTTTTGTAGATTTTCATTAACAAGTAAACAAATTTGTAAAGTGTGTACCTAGTAGTAGAACTTCGTATTTAAGTAATACGCCAAAACTGATTGTTTACTTTATGTTGCCAAACAAGTAGATTGAAAAGTTGGCAGTATTTTAGACAATCCTAATCTACGTAATCGACAATAAGTTACCGTGAAGCGAAGAGGGATGTATTTAAGGTTTGTTTACAAGCGAGCCGTCCCGCGCGCCCGCTGCGTCCCGGAGACACCCGAACATAGGGATATTCTTACAATGAGACTTAGCCCACACACGAGTCTATTATTATCCTTTTCATTCGGCCAACGTCTTGGCACTGTCGCCCGTTTCTACAATATACCCAGCAAAGGTCACCGATCCATTTAAAACATTTTTAACTAAAATCACAAAAGAAAGAAGTGTAGAAGTGTAGGCGCGGAGATCTCCCAAGACTTGTACCTTATGTACCCTTGTACCCTATGTACATTAAAAGAGACGAAAAAATCACCACTTTTGTGGTTTCTTAAGATTGACTAATCACATGTCATAAACATAAAAATGCTCGTTGAATAAAATTTAATATTTGACAAACTTTACCCGTCTTCAGACAATTCTTAGAAGTCGAAGTAAATTTAATAGATTTGCCTATATGTATGTATGCTGCGAATTAGTCTATACAAAGACATCCCTTAATAATTGAACCCTGCAAGATTCAAGCAAGAAGCTAAGCTACCCGAGACATCTTGTAAGATGTTGTATGCATTGCATGATGAAGCGCTGCAAAAGGCGGAGTCCATTCGGAGCATTTTTATCAAAGACGGCTCTATTTACGGAGTGCCCCTAATACGGCATCCCCTATTTACTTGAGCTGTTTACAATGCGTGGGGAGCCGGTTCGGACGCGAATGCAATTTGCTTCGCTTTGACTGCGTGCTGTTATGTTGCGCAACCTGACTGGAATGCTGCAGGTTCAATTTCCGTTTGAAAGCAAACAGAAGCGGTGTATTTGATGAATGAAATCATGTACGCATGTTAAGATAAAGGGAAGTGGAGTGGTGCGGTCAACAGTCGTCAGTTGTAGAACTAACGTGCTACCATGGACAGGACATATGTATGGACATAATATTATATGAGCCTATACCTAATCATTCTCATCAAGTTACACTGGGAACAAAATCTGGCAAGAACCAATGTTTTACACAATCGAGCAAATGTATTGAATAACTCGATCATTATCTGCATGAGAATAGGCCTTTACCCTGAGTAGCAAAATATCAGGCTAGTATAATAACACTAGAAAAGCTGGTAACACAGATAATAATTAATACTTCAGCGAATTTTCCTAACGAACCGACAAATTATTATTAACCAGAATAAACGAAGCACTTGTCAGAACTTCAGGGCTCTACTTAAAGCACTTTAAGAAACTCTTATTTTGCCCCGACCTTAATGAAAACGAGTGGAAGTTGGAAAGTAAACTAAATAAAATTATAATTCAGTTCTAACTTACTTTCCTTACATATTATCTTTTTTTTAAAATATTAGAATTACTTTTATACTTTGAATAAACTCTGTTTAATTTTATAATGCACAGAATTTTGGTTTGGGCAGAAGGTTCAAGAGTAATGTACATTTATTCCGGTCTCCCATAATTCAACGTTGAATCTAGAAGTCTACCGACAACGACATCTGATTTGTATCTAGAACCTGCTCGTGTATAAAATACTTAAAATGCATAGAAATTAGTGGTAGAGACGAACATCCAAGCATCACTAGACAAATCCTGAGAACCCGCGGAGCAACAAACCGCTTGTTGAATTAACCTATTTTTGAGAAACTTCTATAGAGAATTCATAGAAGTCGACACCATCTTAGCAACCTCGTCAAATATCTGCGCACGCTTCAAATTAATCTAGACGTTAACTTTTACACCCATTTGCACCACAAGTTACTAAATGCGTGTTTCCGTCAATTGTTTAGAGGCGTTAGTCGGGTTATTTTTTGGGTTAGGTGATAACCCCTAGATTAAAGGTTAACCCATATCATAGGCTTAATCCGCCTATATTAACCAGTTTACACGCATAGTTCATTTTTGTACATAAAAGATACAAGAAAATGACGGAGTTCACCCCGTGCTCGGTGTTTTTTTTCTGTTTCATTCTGGTTAATCATCAATAAAATTATAGGGTTAACCTGTATAATGTTAACCTGTTTACCCGATTAATTGGTCTCTGTTTTAAATATGTTAAACGCATTTAAGGATTTGTGGTGCAAGCGTGCCTTAATCGTACCAACAAAGTCATTTAAAATCCTCGTTAGTTCGTCTAGGCCCTGTTTCCCTCCCCTCCCCCCGTCCCCCGCCCTCGCCTGCGTCCCCCGCACTGTGGTCGCTCGCGCCATGAATTAGCATTTATATTGTCTCCTCACTACGAGCGCGCGCGCAACCAGCCTTTTGCTTTCGCTGGTTATGTTGGATGTGTGTCAAACCGGATGACGAAAAGTGACATGTTTTGCAGAATATCTTTATGATGTTTCCCAGGATCGTCGATCCCTTCGTTGGCCTGCTCATACTTTGCTTACTTTGCAGCTTAGTGTGACGTTTCTGTTGAGACCCCGGCTGTTGATATACATTGCGGTTAGTCCACAGCTAGCATAAATAAAAACTATGTACTTCTACACCAGTTATATATTTGTTGAAGATCTCAAACAAATTACAACCGTGACAATGTAATAAACTCGTTATATTGAATCTGAAGCCAAGTAACATTCTAGACTAAAATTCTAAGTACAAAGTAGTGGTGGTGATGTATATTTAGTTACACCTAAAATATACTTATTAGGTACTGTTACCAAGTTAGCTTATATTTCACTAGTCGCTGAAATCTCAAGTAAAATAAACCTATATTAATTAAAAACCAAGCAATTACCTCTTATTGCGTTCATACAACATCTTAATGTGTTTCAACTGTTTTAATATCTAAGTGTTATAAATTGTTTCATGAATTTTAATATTCTAATTGTAAAGCTTCGCTCCGCAGCCCTTTGTCTGAATTTAATTAACTCGATATTTTCTTAATCTAAAAACGTCTTAGAAATTAATACGCCACTATTAGTTTCGTTTTGGTAATAACAGTTTTGAAACCGAAACTGCGGAGGTAAATGATACGTTCTAAATATCAGACCTTTACTGTAGGTATGGGATTTATTGTAGGCAATATTGTGATGCTATCTTTCATGTGTAAAGGATGATGTGGCAAGAAAGGAGGTATCTAATAAGATGACGAGTAATAGAGTAGTATGGAAGAAGACATGCTGCGCCGACCACAAATGAACTGGAATAAGGGCAAGAGAATGATGAATGATGTGCTCTTTATATAAACTGTTACATTTAAAAACTGTTGAGTACCAATACGTTATCGGCAGTTAACCATTACGGAAGCAAATGAAGTTTAATAAATATCATACTTTTATCTTCAAACCCATACAGAAAGTAAAAACACCACCGGCAACAGGTCTTATTTCACGCCGTATAAATACCAGCCATTCACAGCAGCATAGTAGGTCTATTGTGGTCGACCACGCGTCGGTGTGAGAGCGGCCGGTTTAGCAATAGGGTTACGGCTACCGCCGGAGTATCGGCGTACTGGCGTACCGTCGACCGGCGGCGTACCGGCGTAAACACGGAGTGTAGCGTTTATTGGTATTTTTGTACGCTGACGAACTAACGCAACTTTGTTAATAGATCACGCAGTAACGCTACAAATACGGATTTTGTGTTTGGAGACGAAGGATTTGAAACCGCGTTAGATTGTGAAAATCTAAGACGAGTAGTGTTATAAATCTCAACTTTATAACAGCCACACTTATCATTAGCAATAATCTGTCTTTTGAAACTGTAGTGAGACAAAGTTTATTCAAAAGGATTGAACTGAGCTGCGACATCGCATCAGATCCAGGTGAAGATGACGGGGCGAACTTGACGTGAACAGGCTGGATTGTCCCACAATAGTTTAAAATAGACAAGATTGGAAAGGAGAAAGAGACGAGGCCTTTGCCCTACTGTGACCTTTTATAATTATTATAATAAAAGATCTCGACATGGCACACGAGGCTGTTAATATTATGTTATGTGGAATGTGAACTAGACTATCATTGTGCCGATTGTCACTACGGCCAATGGCCTGATGGCCAAGAACCTCGACGATAATTTTTCGAGACTTTCACTGGGCGGTTGGATCAAGGACCTGGTTCAGAAGGCACATTGTGTCGAGGTTCCTGTCTCTGTAGCCCTAACTACCGGTAGCTTCGACCCTGCTCCGGACACCGGCGGAAAACTGTTTTAAAATTATTATTTGTAAAGTTTTCTTTAGATATATTTCAAAATGTAAAATGTGTTGTTAGAATGAATAAAAAAAGAACATCCCAAAGTTAACGTCATTTAAAATTGGGAAAGGTCCTCATGTTAGTCACATTCACAGTCAAAGTACACGTAATGTGACCCATTAGTAACATCACTCTTTAATTAGCGCTCGTCTTACAAGCTCGCTCGTTGTAAATCTGAATTAACAATAAAATTCCAAATATGAATTTTCGACGAAGTTCAACTCAAAAGATACGTTCGCTCCTAATTAGTAGCTAATGGAGCAACACGGGGTACATTATTACGGCTGAAACCATAAAAAAGTCGCATCATTTTTCTCCAAAGTCAAATTCTATTGTCAAGGGAAAACCACCATTATTTATATTAAGCTTGTATACGTTTAGAGTGGATTTTCCGTGCTGGCACGTCTTGTCCCGGGGGGAACAATTTCTTTCAATAATTCCCTGGTAATGGCCTAAGTAAGCCAGTTAACAAGACACTCTGAGAGGCTCACTCCAACAAAAATGGATACAATTTTAACTTTTATTGAATTATTCACAAACGACGGGCGCTTCCTCGTGAGTTTGCTACTAAAGTGTAGAAGATGTCGCATTATAGTTACGGCTAAGTATCGTTTACGCTTTATTTTGGAGTTCCCTTTAAAACTTTTTAAGCTAAAATATCTAATGTGACAACTGAAAACATCTGCAGTAATATAAACTCACTACTATCTACAGATGGTAATAGCAGTTTAACTATATAAAAATAATCGAATTCAGCAACAATAATATTAAATCCCGGTCCAATCGCCCGCTTCTCCATTACGAAAAGGTGCTACATAAAGAATTATTTTATTTGGCTATCAATAAACATATAAAAAGATTAAAGCAGCAAACATACCATTACCTGCGAGGGTTAAAAGGTCAAAAGGTTAAATATTCATACGAGGCCGTAATTGAGGCAATTCGTATAATCGCAACTGTTCCGCAAACTGAATTCTATAATATCATCAGGGTACGGCCGTATGCACAATGTACACTCGTAAAGTGTGGGCCAGACGCATGATTTTTACCGGATATTTATGTTAAAGTTAATTTGTGCAGATTATAGGACCAGGGTGCGCTACAGAACTGATTTAAGATATAAAAATGATAATCGTGAAGAAAAGATCTTATAATTAGTTCAAATAATGACTATAAGAGGATTGAGAAAAAGACAGAAGAAATGGTATCATTTCGGAAAAGTTTAAATAATAAAAAAGAAAGGATTGTAGGCTACAAAGTCATCTGTTACCCATTTGCACATATTGAAATATTAAGTATCTTTAATTATATCTTATTAATATTTAATAAAATATCACAGAAAACTAAATTACCCACCTTGTCAGAACAAACGAGAAATCATGAACATAAATAACAGTACCTTCACATCAACTGGTCCTTTTCCCTCAGATCCCGGATTTGGTCCTATTACTCGCAACACTCGTCCTGCCTACAAACACGTGGAGGTTAGATAGTCCTAGTAATTTGGAGATAAGCACTCACAATACTATGTTTGTTCTCCGTACCTACTGAGTGAGAGAGGTACAAATAAATGTCTTTGAAGTAAATGAGTCTTTTCATAAGTGTGTGGAAGAATTTAGCTAATTTTGTGTACTGGAATGTTTGACTTGATGAGTGTGTTCTAGACGTCGACATTTATTTTTTAGAGGAAAATGTAACAACAAAAGCTAAGCTAATACATAATAAGCAGACTTTTGTTCTGCCATGATGTAGGTCATGATTGTGAAGCCACGATCTCGTCCCGTCAGCAGAATACAAGAGTACTGTTGACTGTAGCTTTTATATTACATCGGTTATAGTGAAACTTGCGGTTTTATTGTTTCACGTGGTTTTCTTTGTGCTCCATTCAAAATTATATTACTTTGTTTGCGTTTTCGTTAATTCTGTCTGTTAAATTTAATCAGCAGCATACTTTTATTTTGATTTACTACTTTATGGCTGTTGTAATTAAGCATCAATTCATCCAATTTCTACTGAATTTGAAATTATAAAAGCTATTCAAAAAACTGATGCAAGCTTCTGAAGATACAAAAGTCGAAACCGATTTCTGGGTCGGCTCAATATGTACATAGTTTTTCCATTGTCATGCTAAGAAAATGACTCCAATGCCCAGAATATATTACAAGACTATTTTCTGGTGTAGGCAAGCCTTTACAGTCTAAGAGCCAATCACAAAATATACCAATTAATCTTGACCTTTACTTAATACTACCTATTTTAAATTTGAAACTACTAATATGCGAATCTACCCCCTATTACACATGAAGTTTGAGTGACGTTGATTTTGATGGACAGCTAAACGATCAGCTATTTTACCACGCGATCCTGTCGAGCAACAATTGCTCATATCACATTCGCGACTGCAAGCGTCAAGACTTCGCAAAATGATTTTGCCATGGATATTGTTCGGTCTATTTCTAAACGTAATGGCTTTCAACCTGGATGTAGCGAATTTTGTAACTGATTATGTATTGTATAAAGATTTGAGATATCTCTGCTACTTTACGTGTGAAAGTCATTTTTGTAAGTATAAGCTACACCGCAATCGGGTATTAAAATTGTCGCTTATAATTTGATGTTAGAAGTTTAGGTCTCTGAAATCACGGCAACGATGAGAGGATATAGATTTAAAGAATAGGGATTTTATTTAGGTTTACAATTTATGGATCGTTTTTCGATCGTTCTTATAAAAATATTTTTTAGAAGAACGATCGAAAAACGTTCCATAAATTGTTCCAACATTACAATTCGGATAGGGCAACATACTTGTAGAGTGCTTTCTAGACCTTGTCGAAATAAAATATAATTCTAGTCCTAACCAACTCAGCTATACGACTCACTATTTCTACACCCACTAAACTATTAAACCATACCTCTAGACACCACCATCCTTGCTCACAAGCTAACAAAAGAGAGTGTCCGCGTATCGGTGCGGCGTATCGACAAAGACGTGAATACCGATGCGGTGGACGTGGCGCGGGTTGCGTACCAGCGCACCGCGGCGGTCGGCGTGCTGGTCGACGGGCATTGTGATAACACAGGAGCGCTGCTGCATCAGGTAATCATTGTTCTGAGATTATTGGGGTTAAGGTGCACTGGCTGTAAATACGCAATATGTTTGTAGGAACAAGGCTTTGGGTCCTGCAGCAGGGATATAGGTGAAGCTTTAAATTATAAATCAGAGTGTATATGATTAATTTATTATTTCTCGTTGAGCTCATTTATTCATTCTCACTTAAGAACTAAAAAACACTACTAAATTACCAAATAAGCGGCCGTTAATGCAGCACATTGAGTCGAAAAAGTTCAGCTTTGTTTAGTTAGCGTTGTTTCGGTCACTCATATCTGGGAGACAGTCTCTTTGTAATGCTCAAGCACCTCGAGAAATGGCGGTCGCTGGTAATGTATTTCGGCTTCCAATAGTAATGACCTAGTTAAGCTTTTCTTTAGCGTTTATCCAATACATTTTTGACGCTACCATAATTGTTTTCTCTGTTATAATATCACTCTGTCTGCGGTACTGTACATATGTATTGTGACTAATTAATTTATGTAATTTTTAGGCTTCTCAAAACAAGCTGTTTGATGCTATGCACCCCTGGCTTGTTCTTACTGATACTGATAGCCCTGACAACTGCACTGATTATATTGAAGACACGTTTAAATCACTTAACCTGAGTGTGGACGCTGATATCACCGTGGTCGCACGAGATGGTAGTTATCTTTCAAATTGGAAGTAATAGAATAGGTCTTTTTAGTTTGTGTGCTTTATTTTTTCCTTTTACGTCAGGTTTAGGTACCTACTGCAAATAAATGAATTTTCTTCCTTTACTTTCGTTTCGTTAGGTACAAACCTGGTTTGTACCTAACGAACTATTACACCGTGACCTATGAATGCCCACTGTGGAGCAGGAAATCGTACGCCATTCCAAGTCCTTTAAAGAACGAATCCAACAACATCCAAATACTCTGGCTCAGCCACTAATGGAGAATCACAACAAAGCGCGGCGATTAAAGCGCAAAATACCTCAAGACCTAATCCAATCACAGTAAATACAACTACTGTCTAAACAATGAGGATGTGACACAGGTCACATATTCTCAATGATGAGAACATTGAGAACAGAAAAAAAAACAACTTTTCTTACAAATATGTAAACGGCTCTGAAGATTTACTTTTGTTTATTTAATTTAACAATTACAGTGATTTTAAAAAATAAATAAAAAGTAATATTTGTAAAAAACTACGACACAAAATGATAAAATAGTTGGTTTGTCAAAGTTTTTCCAAAGTTAATTTGTTTGAGTGGAAAAACTAAAATAGAAATAACGTTAAACTTATTTACTTGTTTCCAAATGTTTTTCAGGTGTAAATTACACACTGACGGACGTGTACAATTTTGGTAAAATACAAGGTAAAGACTTGGAGACGGCTCATCTTGGTACGTGGCGACTTGACGAAGGTGACCTTGGCGTTTAATTATTTTACTCACATGCAGATGTTCTATTTATTACCATTATACGCTAATCTGTTTGTTATTAGTTGATGATTTTGGGTGGTCTGGTTTCACAGGTTTACACATAGTCCTCAAAGGGTACAAGTATTACAATCGCTGGGATTTCCATAATTTGACTCTGCGGGCAATAACTGTGGTACGTATAATTTGGCAAAAGGCAAAACCAAAAACACTGTTTTATGCTTTCACGGTTTATAACCAAACTTTAACTTTCACTCTCGTGATTTCATAGATTTGCTGATTTTCTCAATCATATGTACACAATTGACAAAGGCACATTGCACAAACATCTGGGGGGGGGGGGGGGGGGTTATTCAAGTGACATTAACGTAATACTACTATAAGAGGTGGTACTAGCCCTAGTTATTATTTCTCGAAAGTTTCCTAAAATATTATATATTCAGATCGTAGACCAACCAGAGGTGTTCTACCCGGAAATGTTATCGGAGATGGCGTACACGCCGGGGGTGGCGGCCATGACCAAGATCACGTCGCAGATGCTCAACACGCTCAAAGAACGACATAATTTCAGGTTTGGAATAGAACAAAGCTGAACCCTCATAATTAGTTCATTAACATTAAAGTGCAACAAGATTGAAGTAGAAATTGATCGCTTTACGTGATAATTTTCGATCAATAAATGAACCAAACCAAATCGATCCGAATACTCGATTTTATTGATCGGTATCAATCAACCGCTGTTGTTAACCACAGTCGCTGTCATAGTAAATGAAAAACTTTTTTCTATAGAACCTTTGCTAACAATATTGATAAGAAGCTGTTTCACAGATTTAACTACAGCATTGCAGGCCGATGGATTGGATCTCCTGAGAGAAACACCACGCTGGTATTGTTTTCCTATGTGAATGAGTTTATACGCAAATTATTTTTGTTGCTGTACAATAACTGTATGATCTTCCACAGGCAGTCACAAATTCTTTGCTTTGGGAAGAGACAGACCTATCCAGCACATGTGCCAGGATCTTCCCCAATTGGCTTGATTGGGTCGACATATACCACCCACCTACCACCAACCTGCAGTATGTCTTATACTATATTTTCTAGCTGTAATTCACAGATTTAACTTTGTTAATAAATATGTCATCCCAGCGCCGCGGGCACCCCCGGTCCTCGATTAATTCTTGACTCTAGGTACTTTTTACTGTTTCTTTTTCTCTGGTGTATGTTTAAATACTACATACCTTCCTAGAACGAAATTCTACTACCTGATAGCAGAGAAAGGCGTGGGTCAGTATGAGAACCAGTTCCTCACGCCCATGTCCGACGGTGTCTGGGGCTGCGCCTTCCTCGCTGGCATCGCCTGTACCTTGGTTCTTACAGTCGCTGCCAGGTTCGAGAGCAGGCCCAAGTCGGGCTGGTACGCCTTCTTCAGCGTGTTTGCGGCTATATGTCAACAAGGTATGAGCAATATACTGTCCAGATATCTAAGACAGTGTGTGAGAGGGGCGGTAATTCACAACGCTGCGCTGGTACGGTCGGGTTGGTTTACAACTGTTATAAGGTCCAAATAAAAGTTTGAAGGTTATTCAAAAAGCCGTAGTTACAGTTTAAGCAAGTAATCAAAGTCGTTTTATCAGAACGAAGACTGTGAAAACCAACGATAATAATAATTACGATCTCTATGGATACGACCTTGAGTTTGCGTTACTTCTGTTGTTCAGTTAAACTGTGCCGAATGTTTGAAAACGTCGACATTTCAGCGTTTTCATTCAAATATACTTTGAAGTTTTAAATACCAATTTGTTTCAACGACGTGTGTTAACGATGCCGATTATTGTGTACTCAGATTTTGAAGACGGAGTTCAACAGTTAGAAGAGACATTTTCGAGTCAAGGTGAGAAGAACCAAGAATTTAGCCAACCGAAATTAAACTTTATGCAATTACTAAAGGGTCAGTTTTACAGGTCGTAAGGCGACATTGCTGGTTATCGGTTTGACAAGTATGTTGCTATACAACTACTATACCAGCAGCGTTGTGTCTTGGCTCCTGAACGCCGCAGCACCGTCCATTGCCAACCTGGATGGGCTCATCAACAGTGACTTTGAACTGATATTTGAAGATATCGGATATACCAGGGGATGGCTTGACGTATGTATGACCAACAGTATCTACTGTGTGTTGGTAACAAAATCTGTAGTTTCCACGTAAGGAATATTAAAGCAGTGCCTCGCAATCTATGGGCCAAAGAAGCCTATTTTTTTTTTTGGTTTTTCAGAATCCTGGATTCTTTTACTATAGTGGTTTCACGAACTTGAAAGAAGATGAACTAAGAGAAAAGAAAGTGACCAAAGCTAAACGCACTGCCTTAGTGTTGCAGTCTGTAAAAACTGGCGTCGAACTCATGCGGACCGGAAGTAAGCATAATTACTTTACATTCGTAATAAAAATAAATGAATTAAATAAATAATAATTTTAAATCAGTACTAGCGACCTGCCTTCCCTTTGGGACACTAATGGTGTGGTGAAATGTTAAAACATCGCGATTCCTCCGGTTTATTTATTTTACTATTTATGTACACACAGTATACAACACAGGAAAACACATTATAAAATATAAGTACATAGGTACTGCTTATTTCTTAAGAAATTTCTGCCAGCAGACCTGCAACAGGAGAAATGAAAAAGAAATGTAGACAATAATAGTGTGTGAGAGAAGGAAGAGAATACAGATTATGTGCCTTACCTCACTTAACCTAATAAGATATATAAATACACATACAAGTAGATATTAATATATACTTAAGTCAATACATAATGCTAAGATATATAGACTAATAAATATAAAAATGTATATAATAAATCATGGTTGAGAGGAAAGTAATGCTCTTCCACTCTGAATTTGAACAGTGAAATGGTCTTCAAATCACGAATGCTAGGCGGAAGTGCGTTCCACAACCTTACAGCATGGACGGAGAAGGAATAAGAGTAATAGCTGGATTTATGAGGATGGGATTTAAGTAGGGATCGAAGGTGCGATCTACACGGTGCATCAGTATCTAAATAAAATAAATCCACTATGTTGTTTACAACACACAAAATGTCCACTAAACGTACAAACAAAACAATACAAAAAACAACTGTGTTTTATATGTACTTTCTAGAATATGCGTTCCACATCGAACCCTATACAGCAAGCCAAGTGATCTCCAAGACCTTCGAAGACGCCGAACTGTGCAACCTGGGATCTTTGCAGATGATGCTGCCGGCGCACGTGTACATCATGGCGCAGAAGAGGAGTCCTTACAAGGAGTTCTTCGATTGGAGGTCTGTAGTTGGGGAATTCATGAACCTAATGGACCTTATGATCTTGCATTTATACGGCATTGACGAGTGGCAACACTTAAATGTTATGTAATTTCACACCCTAGGCAGTTCACCTCATTACCACTTTGCTGACTGAAGGCAATAGAAAGTGAGAAAATGTTTCTATCTGGCACAAATTAAAAGACAGCATATTCTGCAAAAGGAACACACAAAAGAGGGGAAAGAGCAGGAATAGTAATATTACTCAGTAGTAATATTACTATTCCTGCTCTTTCCCCTCTTTCAATCAAAGGAAAGGAATCAAAGGAATCTCCAGAATTTACCAAAATGTTGAAAGTAAACCTAGGAGACCTGCGTTCATTCCCTGATAGAAATTCATCCAATCAATGGTGACGAGCGCGAACCTTTCGTGCGACAATGCCGTCATTGCTGAGGGGTAAATAACAAAACATTCCGCCAAACCTCTCGGGAGCATAGGCCAAGATAACAAAGGTGTACGTTAATATGTTTGTACCTGCAGGATATAAGACTTGCTTCATTCTTAGATAAGAAAAAGTTGTACACTTAGTAGGCGGCCGTTATTAATACACACTGACAGTGAGTAAAGTTTGCTTTTGTACAGAGTCATCTCTCTCACAGATAACCGCTTTTTGGCACAATGTGAAGTTTTAAAACCAGGGAGTATCAAATATCTTTATTCAACATCTAAGAACTTACTAGTTAACTTACTATGGTATGGAATAAGATGCGTTTATCTGGGCTATAGTGTTACCATGAAAGTCTTTCCCCCAGTCTTCTACGCCTCACGGAGCGTGGCCACGTGAAGGCCATTCGAGCTCGCTTCGCTGGCACCATGCCTGCCTGCTCGGGCGCACAGCCGCGAGCCCTGGCTCTGGGGCAGGCCGCCCCTGCCTTCCTGACGCTGTTCCTGTTTGCTGTGCTGGCCTACATCATTCTAGCTTTTGAATTTTTCTGGAAAAGGTAAGGCGGCCGTAAATAAAAATAAATATACTTGAATTCAAATACTAACACTAACTGGGTTCATAAGAATCGGTATTTTACAGGTAGGTCAGAATAGTAGCACCTGTCAAAGCATTTCTATAATTGAGGTCACCAAAATAGTAAAACGCATTATAGGTTTGAAATTTCAGTCTCCTCCAGCCGTCAACAATGGTGGCAGAGTTACTGTTTCTATTTACGTACAACACAGGGCTCTAAAGCAAATATCGGATTTAGATTGTAGAAGCCGACTGACCGCATTTCAGACGGTCACTTTAAATTACAAGTAGCAACTTCTGTCTGACGTTAATTCGGAATTCCGGCTTCCTTGTGTAGTCTTGGCGATTAGCCAGTTTTATGCAAAGTAGAGAGTACATCTTAAAGTCTATTTCTCTGCTATATACAAGAAAATTTTCTTCCAAACTAGTTTCTAAAGTCTCTCATTGAATTTATCGTGACGCCGCAGAAATCGCTTCAAATCACATCATTTATTTCAGAGTCCAGCTGAAAAAGCGGGCAGCGAGCGAGGAGCAAAAACTGCCGCCAGCAGTGATCGGGCTATGATCGCAGCACATCAAGTACCTACACTATAGATCAATGAAAAAAAAACAATTGAGGGAAGACGCTTGACGTGGCGTTAAGGAGATGACACTAGGAGATTTTGCGCAGTAGTTTAGGTGCACATTATCAACAACATTTCAAGGGTGCAATGGTTTGATGTAGTCATTTAGAAATATGGTTTTGTGTGCTTAGATGTTCTACAGTTACGAATAAAGCAATCTTAGATGATCTACATGTTTTCATTTATCAGTATCTTCACCTGGAAAAAAACCTCATTGATTATAATCTCCCCTACTCCTAAAAAACAAATACGTATAAAAGGATTGATACCACTCAACATAACGACACTCAGAGAGGAAGACGTGTATCAATAAAACTTACATTTGCAAGTTACGTTGTGCCCCATGTTTATGGAGGTGAACCTACAACCTTCAACCGGGCACCAATTCAAACTCCAAGCTGGTACTGACAAATTCCCAATGGAACTACATAAAGACACTTTGTCCGAGCAAGATCACATGCATAGCATTAGCACTAGCCACCACTTCACCAATGAGTCAGTTCCATAACACTTCTCTTTCCATACATTGTATCAGTTATCGTAGCACTTGTCTTACTGTGTTCTCATGTACTGGGTATTGAGTAATGGCGGCGCGTCGCTTGGCTATCTAAATCGCGAGTTATAAATGATGCGATCAATTCTTGTTTACTCCCGAGTCCCGGAGTCCCGGGGTCCCGGGGCGCGGGATTCAATTCACACTGCACCCGTATCTACTATCATATTTGTGTTAAATTATGCGTAGAGAGGGATTATTTTTTGTTTCGTAGATAGGTGGCAAGGGCTGTTGGAAATTAGAGTAACTGATGGGACTGAGCTTTGTAGCGAATGTGACTTTTTAATGACTCTGCTAATCTGTCTTAGCATTCATTCCAATCAAACTCAAAAATTGATTTATGCAATGCAATACTTTTGTAGGCAACTTTATACATAAGCTTACTACTTCTTCCTATGAACGTAGGCTGGCAGGCCTGCTACAATCTCTTATTTATTGAATTTCTAAAGTATTTTAGTTATGAAACTTTTAGATTTCTCAACTCATAATTATAAGTATAGGCAAAACAAATAATAAGTAGTATGTACTTCTACTTTCAAAGTCTAGAACTTGAGACTTCGACTAGCTCAAACAAACAAATATGAATAAGAACAATTTTAATAAAGCCATTACTTAGGACGTATCCATTTCGCGGCGTTGTCGCGGCGACGTCGCGCGCTCGTCGCGTCGCCTGCTCGCGCTGCATTTGCATACAAATGGAAAACGTCACTCGGATATTATATTACTTAACTGGCGAGACTGTTACAAAAAATAATCTAATACACCCCGTAACACCCTTATTACGGAGGCAAAGAGTTCAATTTAACGTGAGCTGTTTTGAAATGAAATTACTCTCATTCTCGTGCGGTACACAAACAGAACGCTGTTTTTATTGTTCGTTCATATGTCGTTGGTATTCAGACAGAGCAATTTAGCACTAAGTCAAAATTGTATTACATGTGATACTCGTCGTTTCTTTCTTCCGTGTTTAATTAAATAAACGTATGTAGATATTCTTTCTATCTTGGATTTAAATGGTAATGCTTTTTATCACGTTAATACATTCCTACATTGGATAATTTCTGAGCTCTAGGCGGGCGAAGCTGCGTGTAAAACCTAATGTAATAATAGGCAAGGTATTCTATGCACCAAAACCGATCTCGTGAAGACTTTTCCTCGAATCCACTTAACTGTCACAGCTAATATACGATAGATAACTGTCAGAAGCTTTATTATACAATAATAATTCGGTCGTTATTGTGGCTCTTGAAAGTTGATTCATGATAGTTAGCTAATTGTTAGCACTGTGTGTCCAAAGCGCTCACTTTTGAGTCTGAAATGTCAGAGCGCGGTAATAGCAGTTGTAAAGGGACTTCATAATAACGCTTCGCTTTGAAGTTGACTGAGTTAAACATGGCTTCTCTTGAACTGTCTCAATTTTATTGTGTTGTTAACTAAATTGTCAGGAAACAGAAACTGTAGCCTATTATTTTCCTCTTTGATCTAGTGATCGCACGCGCTTCTGCTGAGTGTGAGGTTTTGGGTTCGATTCCCAGGTCGTCTCAAGTATTATGAGATTGAGCGTTATCAGGATTTCTGTAGTAGCAACCCGGAGTTTGGATTAGTACCCAGTTGATGGGTAGACTAGCGAAATGTGCGTGTCGTACGATTTTCGTAACGTTACCATTTTCTGACAGAGAACATTTTATCTTTAGTCTTTATTAATGTTAATTATTTAATAACTTTAATTTTGCACTCTTATAGACTTTCACGGTTTTTCAATTTTTTCGCTTTTTTCGTTTTATCGCTATTTTTAAATGGTTAAACTTGTGAGGTGGAACTCTACCAAACCCTTTGGGAATTACGAGTGTGATGTATTTGAACATTTTGGGTTGATTGCCAAGATGAGCAAAGTCTTGATTGCGTCGAAGCCTTGAATTATTAAAAAAACCTACAAGAACAAACAACATTCTGAGAAATTGTCCTCGAACAAACTTCCCAATCTGGTTTCTATTAAAATTTCACATTGTTATAATCAAACGATGTTCGTAATTAGAAAGATTCCGTGGCGGAGCTCGGAGCTACCAGGCGCACAGTTTTGATAGGTAATTGAAACGCTTTCTCCGCCAGATATTTGTGCACATATTGAAATGTGCCGGCTGTTGATCCACGGGTAATTGGAAATGGATCGGCAGCTCATTATTACGAGCGTGTTTTTGCTTCATTTGTAACAGTTTTCATCATTGTTATATTTCGTTTAATTTGGTTTTTGATTGTAATTAACTGTGTGAAGAGTTTCTTTTGCATACTTCAATTGAATTCCGTCTTTAAATAAACACGTTCCTACAGCTGTTCAGGGCTCTTCTACTCACGTGGTAAAAATCTGAACTAAAATCGCCATCATATTTTTTCAAAACCAGCAGCGTCCCTCCGACCACATTGTTTGAACGCCGTTTCAATAGATCCTTCTTTCACTGTATTCAACATGTCAACCTCCTGTACATATTCTCTAGTTTGAGACGCCATTCATCAACAGGTTACACGTATGTTACCAGCAGGCTCAGTTAACATCAGTCCATCCCATGGTCGTGGATTGACGTCAGTTAAATACAATGTGAGTCCATAACAGACAGATTTGTAATGGCCGTCATGTCTATTACAATGGTAACTGAATTGAAGTCATATCAATCAAATATAACAAGAGAACCGACAGAGTGTCATGATTAGTAACTGTACTGGTCAGGCCGCGTCCTTAATAAAGCGATCGTCGCGTGAACAAATGACTGGAGTGTTCATTTTGTTCAGCAATCACGAACCCGTGATCGTGATTACCTGGCAGGTTCAAGAACAAATGACAGACCGGCCACTTTGGTTAGTACACATGGTTAGTTTTCTACTGTTGGATTTTTACCTTAAGGAACTATAATATTTAAAAAGCCTCGCCACACACTCATTCACGTTTCCTTTAGCATCGAACCCATCTTCAGCGTCGTTGCCTGCCACTATAACAACAGCTCAACCAGTGGTTTCAAGACCAATAGTGACAACAATAGTGCATTAAATATAACAGTTATAGTCCTTTCTGCACAGAGAGAATGTTATTTCCTACAATATCTAGCTTGCTTGTTCTACATCTGAGCCTGGGTCATACAGCAAGCAGGTAGCGGAGTGAAGAGTGGATTTCACATTTCACTCTGCGGGCTAGGGCACACAACACAAACTTGTTTTTAAATTGTATGAGAAACAAAACAGAATTGCAAAAATATGTTTATTTGAAAATGCACACTAATTTATATAGCCAACTATTGCAAGGTTTTACCAATGAGGTAAAGTGAGCGACGGCATCAATACATTGAAAGCAATCCAATCTACGGCCAGGGGTCGGAAGTAGAGCCAGTAAGAGTCTTACTCTAGTACAGTTCCGGGACGTCTCAACTTCGTTGCGAGACACTGAATGTCCTAGGCTCCTCACTGCGAGCTCAAAACATCACGACTCTGTATAAGCGCGCTGCTGGTGTGGGTAGACTTGTGAGTAGGTCGCGTGAAGTTACTACTGGCACGCTTGCGATTCATTTTATGTCCGTACTAATGACCGGATCCGACACATTTAAAAACCTGCCTGTCCTATCTCCACCATGCACCACGCGTTCAGTGAGACATTGCTGAACGTAACAGGTTTCAAGGCTGTAGTGTAGTCTACCCGGTACTGTAGACTCCTACATTATGCTAACTACGGTACACACTCGGCGCTTTATGCTGCCGACGAAATAAACTCAATTTGCGTTCAAATAACGCTATTTAGGATATAACGTTGGGTTCTTGAATTTTTGCTAGATTTTTGTACATTTTGTTTGATGCAATACGGTAGAAATATTAGTTAATTCTGTTGATGCGATTTTTCCTCTGCAAAATACAGATAATAAAAAAACGTCTAAAATAAAAGCGCTTCTACGAACTGACAACTGAGCCCTAAAAACGGTGCCAAAATGTTTGTGTAAAAAGAGACAAAACGTATGCAAACATGTCCTAACACTGCGCTCGCTACTCGCTACTCGCTCGTCAGTGTAGTCTACTAAACAAACAGCAGCCGACTGCAAAGCCATAAAAAGAGAAATCCGATTTTATACCAACTAAAGTTCAACACGGATTGGCAAGAGGTGCCGATAAATCGTCACATTCCGGCCCGGACGGACATCGGACACCGGACTCAATATTGACTATCGCTTTATGACGTCAATAACATTTTTTATGCCGTGCCGTTATAAAATGCATGTCCGTGAGTAATGGATATTTAAAGCGATTTACCGGCCGCCGCCCAGACCGGCTCGGGACGATGAGTTTCACGGATATTTACCCGCCAGTGGAATGTTATATAGCGCAAGGGATTCTGTTCTGAGAGATGATCGCGATATGGAAAGTGGAATGGTCGTACGTTTTTGTTTGTTACTGAATTTTGGGCAAAGGGTAAAGGTGAACGCATTGTACTGAATTTTGTGTCAAGTGACCCTATACAACTTGTGACGTCTACCGGTCTATATCTTTGTAATATAGGGCTTAAAGTTGTTTATTAACTGCCAATTAGAACTTTATGTTAATATAAAAGACCGAACGAATACCTGGACCTACTTTCCATTTATAGCAAATGGCCATCCCTATTAAAAAGAAAGAAAGAAAATTGTGTTCATTTGGCATTAAAAACATTTACAAACCAACCAGTTAAGTAACATGTCACGTCATCACATGCAGACAACCACAATGCTTTTAGCTATCCTGTAACCCACAATGCTTTTTACTATCAAAACATACGAACGAACTGAAACAATATTTCTGTGGAAATAAACGAAGCTTGCAAATATATTCATTTGAAGAAACAGTTTGTAACAAAGTTGGTGAGCAAATTAGTTGCGCTTACAATTCCGAGCGGAACGTTTTTAGTTGCTCACCGTTCGCTCATATTTCTGATGACTCACTTTGAGTGTGACTATCGTTATTTAACAACATAGATGAAAAAATCTCCTATAGGTTTAATCTTTCGAATTTTTTAACGAATATAGTTCGGAAAGCAAACTGCACCAAAGCTGTGATTTATTTATTTACAAATCTGAGTAAAGCTGTAAATAAATAAAAAATATAGCTTTAGACATCAGCTGCCCACCACCGACGATTAGCGAAAAGCTAGCAACTATAAACATGTTGTTGGCTTGAGATTGCTCGCCGGCAGTTTTATCAGTTAGTGATTAGCTATTTTTAAATGTATCTCTGTTATGTCGGATATTGTCGTATCTCTATCTAATGTACATTTTTGAGCAAAATATTTGTTAGCCTAGTCACGTACCTGTCGCGCTGGAATAGATAGGTAGGTACGCAGCGGACAGTAAAATGACCATGACAAAACTAACACCAAGAGCCAAATAACAACAATAATTATAAGCACAGAAGCCCACAAGAAGTAAAGCACAAACACCCGACTCAAATGGCCACAAAGTAAAGCAGATGGCTCACAAGTGAACCGCAACACCGCCGGACGCAAACAACGCGCTATCCGGCTGCACGACTTATGGTAATGTAACAAAGTGAACCGCCCACTTATGGCGTTATAAATCAAAGGCGCCGCGGTCGGTGAGCGCAACATTAAAAGTTGCCTCTCGCCGCGGATTTTCACTTTGTCAGAGTTTTACTTGATACTGCCGTATCAGATGTCTGTCACGGAGGCTGTGAGGGATGAGAGGGTAGCGGAATGGCTTGGGATCCGTAACCACTTGTCTTGTTCAGATGGATGGAACATGGAATGAAATAAATTCATTAAATTACGAAAATGCGTGATAATACCTATATTTCCCCGTTTCCTGGTGGTCATACTGGCATGTCATACTAATATGACCAGTGAGAATCGCTTGTATTGGTGGTCATACTTGTCACTGTCCCTCAAAATATAATAGTTTTCTTGCCCCCTGTAGATATAGTGGTACAGTCAGCTTTAAAAACATCTGCACACTTTAGTGACATAACATGTCGCTTTAACATCATTAGTGAGACACCATACGTAAGTATCTAAGGAGTGAAACCAAAGTATGCCGATGTTTATAACGCTCATTATACAGCGGCCAGGCAGGCATATTAAAATTAAGCGAACTTCTCTAAAGTCTCAATGCACTCATTGAATGCAATACCTGCCTTATTAAAAGGTTTGTAATGTCCAAAACTTTCCAACCTCTGATGAAAACAGATATCAGACTGTAGACAACAGTAATGTGACACTCTATTTCTCACTAAAGGTACTAATTGTGGACGCCATTCCGCATAGTGACATCATCATGACGTTATTTTCCGGTGTCCGAGTTAAGCCGGGTTCAGCCGCGCTGCTTATGTCTTGCACACATGTGCCCGCAGCAGCGCAGCGATCTCCTACAACTTGCGCCGCCAACGTGTGCGCATTGATCTCTTTCCTGAAAGGGTTCTCTTCTAAGCCGTCCATAGGAGCCCGAAAGGGCTTTGTCAGATAAGACTTGTTTGGGCCAATCTCTTCACAAAAAACAGCACGTTATCAATTTAATCATCGGATACTTTTATAAAGATTTCTCTTCAATACTTTTCGGTCAAACATTAATCTCAAAGATACTATTCTGAAAGGGACTGTTATGCTTGATAGGATAAAGAATTAATAATGTTAAGTACTATAAGCTATAGAGAGTGACTCGACCGAATAGCGTTGTGGCTTCAGTGGGCTCCGCCAAAGTATTAATACAATGACTGGCCTCTTCAAGGAAAATATATCTTTGAGTACAATTAATTATTTCAGAACTTGAACTAGAATTTGTATAAGCTTAGACATTTTACTGTGTGAATAATTTTCAGATCGACATTAATTACGATTGTGAAAGACCGTCTTTGTTTAAATGCTCACTCATTGTAATTGCTTAATAGCTATCTTTTATGCAGCTTTATAGCATGTAAGTACGTATTATTATATATTTTTTATGTTTGCCGTTTTGGTCAATAATTTTCATTTCACCAGTATGTACAAAATATCAAACGAAAGGCAAATTCCAATATAAATACCGCGCAATGGGACATGTCCGTACCTCGGAATTTAATCAAGCAATAATGTGCGAGCCGGTCGCGACGCGGCGCGGCACGGCGGTGAAGCGGTCGCTGTTGTTACACCGCGCACCGTGCACGCTGTGCTTGACAGTAACCCTGCTAATGCAGCCGCTAACCGCCACACGGTATTGGTATCGCGGACACTCTCGACACACCGCTGCTGTTGTATGCGATTCGTTACAATTAGAAGCTGATTTGGGATTTATTTCAGTTTGGTTGCCGAAGTTTATATTTTTTTTTAAATACGACCTTAGTTTGGCTGAGATTTTAAATTAAATTGGCATCATTCTTGTTTATCAGACGGCAGGTTATAAAAAAAAATCTTAAATTAAATTTAAATACCAGTCAAATTATTGTGTAACGACAGCTCAAAACGTATCTACCTAAACGCCCGAATGCATAATTATAACGTTTTCTCTAATTTATCTCATAAAAAACGGTAAAGACACAGGTATAATGTTATCACTTATCACCGGCTTTACATTTAATTGTGTACTTGATTACAAAGAAAGCGTTTGTTTGGGACATAATAAAGTGCGGGTATAATTCCACGATAACGTTTCTATATAAATTCGAGACGGAATGAAAAACGGCGTGCGAAGATTGAGCAGTTATGTGCAGGGTTACCAAAACACTGTTTTTGTTTTAGTCATTAGGTTTACTGTGCTCTTGTGACATTAGACATAGTCATGGCTATAAGAAAACCTAATTTAATTCAGGACTTGAAATATGCATAATAATAATATGCCAAAGGCTAAAAAAGTAATTTAAAATACAAAATGTGGTCGGTACTATGGTATCTAATGCTAGATATCAAATGAGTACGGTAAGGTCGTAAGACCTGAATAAATTTTTATATGCTTTGGGTTGAGTTTTTGACTGACCAACGTGTTCATCTGCTACGCAGGCGCAGATTTGTTTGACAGCGCAAAAAGTATGAAACCTTTTTAGATTTCGAGGCAGTCTTTTCAGCAGAGATCTCTATAGCAGCTAAAGAAAATGTTGTAGTTAAAATGATCCAGAATGAACCTGCTAATAAAACGTGTCATAAACCAGCTGGTAGCCGGTTGCTAGCCCTCAGCGCATGGCCGATAATACTCCACGGTTGACTGACACCGACTCACCGAGATGCCAGAATTTAATTTAGACACCTGAGCCTGTTGCATAAAACATGCCTCACTTTTTGTGCCATTCATTGAGCCAGACTGCTACCGTACTGTATTTTAATGAGCTGAGAAAACATATATTTTTGTGACATTTGGACGTATTTCATTTCAGTTTTAATTTGAGTTTTGATTAAAGTGTTTGTGCAAAAATGCATTGGGGCACACCCCAATGCATTTTCTGTTTACATAATATTTCCCTCGCCCTCTTACATACACATGCCTACATTATAAAAAAAAAAACTAAAGTAACCAATAACTTCTCTCCCTTCTGATGGTAAATCGACATTGTCCACTCATGCATCATTCAATTGGAACCTCATTGTGAAACACTGTCTCTTAAGATATAGGATACCTTAAGAGACAGAGTTTTGAAGCATCCAAATGTTTAATGTAAGTGTTCTCTACCACTAATTCTACATTGTAAACTGTAAATACAATGATCTGTGTTTTTGGGATATTTATTTATTACTAGCTGATGCCCGCGGCTTCACCCGCTTAACAAATTCTATACTAAAACCTTCCTCTTGAATTACTCTATCTATTAAAAAAAACCGCATCAAAATCCTTTGCGGAGTTTTAAAGATCTAAGCATACATAGGGACAGACAGACGCGGCGGGGGACTTTGTTTTATAATATGTAGAGATAGACCCGCGCAACTTCGTCTGCGTCTCATAAGAGAGTGTGGTCAACCTTAAAAGATAAACATAAACAATATGCTACCGCGGATATTAATTAGGACTTTTAAATAGGAACAGTTCCGTTATACATGATTGTTGCGCAACTTAAACCGTTTGCGCACGTAACAGAAGTCCTCAAAAGGAATACATTTTCCCTGTCTTTGCCACATTTTCATTGATGTTCTGCTCTTATTGGTTGTAGCATGATGTTATATAACCTTTCTCGATAAATGGGTTTGCTAACACTAAATTTGTTTTTTAATTCGAACCAGTAATTCCTGAAATTAGCGCGTTCAAGCATTAGCACTTATAGATTCAAGTTGGTAACAATGTATTTGTCGGATTTTTTTGCATTCGTCGCTAAAATATTCTACTTGTTTTTCCAAATAACAGTTTCCCTCGACAGTCTTACTTCTTCATCCTTAGAAACTCGATGACAGTCATCAAGGTGCATGAAATGAGCCGAGACACGATAAAGCTGCTGTACACAGTTGTAGACAATTTTCAACTGCCTTCCGTCTCTATCGTCAGACCTTCAATGACAGACATACTTCAGCTAAGTCTAAAGTTCTCATCAAGTAGCATGAAATGAGCCCAATAACAATATAGCTGCTGTAAACTGTTGAGGACCTCTTGCAAATGCCTTCCGTCTCCATCGTTAGACCTTCGATGACAGACATACTCCAGACAGGTTTAAAGTTCTCACCAAGGTGCATGAAATGAGCTCAATAACAATATTGATGCTGTAAACTGTTGAGGACCTCTTGCTCTCACGCATATCGGACTTTTCCCAAAGTAATATCAAAATCAAAATATTTTATTTCACATAGGCCTAGATGCACGGTACGCGTTGGTCGTTTCCATGGAAAAGAACCGGCAAGAAACTCCATGGTTACTCTTTTCAAATCATTTGGTATTACAATATTATTTTGTTACAGCATTAGTACATAAGTATGGGGGGACAGCGTAGGCCCGACAATAGGTCGTTGCAAAAAGCGTAAAACAGACAAACAGACAAAAAAACAAAAGTTAACAAGCATCTGGGAATCTACAAAGCCTACAATGTTCACTCATACACAATTAATAGGTAAAAAAAAGAATTTATACAAAGGTATGAAAATTTTGTAAATATATTTTTTTTTTATAAATAAAAAAAATATATTAAACAAGTGACACAAATATTGTCATCAGTGCTGTAACTATTCTGAGCAAAAGATGACAAAAAAATAATAATTTGAAAACTATTGTAAAAATCTAAATGGAAAGAAAAGAAAATATGAGATTTAGAATAGTTAGAGACATCCACAAATTTGTGCCGTTTATGAGCTACCAGGGAAGCCGCATGCGCAGAAGGAACTAGAGCCAAACTTCTTTATCTTCAACCTAGTCCTTGATTTTGTAGTATGCTTTTTTAATAAGGACGTTTGATATAGTTTTTGAACTTTCCATAGGTCAGTTCTATAATTGACTTTGGCAACTTGTTATAAAAACGTATACTGTTTATAATAAAAGACTTGCTAGTTTTTGTTAGTCTGAATTTAGGTGAATACTGCGTGTGTTTTTATTATGGAAGTCGCTTCTAATTTTGAAAAGCCCTCGATTTTTGCGGACATATAAAATACATTCAAGGATATAAAGTGAAGGCAGAATCAGTATATCGATCTCTTTAAATTTTTCTCTGAGTGACTCACGAGGACCCATTTTATAGATCGCGCGGACTGCCCTCTTTTGTAGAATGAAAATTGAGTCAACGTCAGCTGCTGATCCCCACAGCAGAATGCTATAAGACACAATACTGTTGAAATAAACATAGTATACATTAAAAAAATCCTACTTCCTACTTAATATTATAAATGCGAAAGTTTGTGAGTATGGTTGGATGGATGGATGTTTGTTACTTTTCACGCAAAAACAATTGAACGAGTTTGGATGAAATTTTGCACACAGATAGTTTTTAACCTGTATTTACACATAGGATACTTTTTAACCCGGTAGTAAGATTCCTTGGGACACTTATCAAACTTCAAAAAAACCTAAAAACCAATCTTGGGGGTAACTGACACAGGCGAGGGTCATTCTTTCGCGGAAAATCCGCGATTCAGAAAATGGAGTAAAACGCACAACGCCATCTATCGTTTCACGAAGTTAAATTGCTGAAATATAATGCATACCTATGTAGATTTTCAAAGCAGAGCGTCATGTAGAATAATCTAGAGTACCCTTTGTTATCATAACTTTTTTTAAAGCTGGTCAGTCGATTTAAAAGTTATCTTGTGAGCACATTTTTAGTCATTAGTATCATTTTGGTTGAAAAGATGTATCATGTATGCATGTATCTTCCATATTGATGAGAAGTTCTTCTTCTTCTTTCTCTAAATTCATGTTTCATTTTATATGGAGCACCGATTACAATGAAACAAAAACTAAAACCTTCCCTAAGTTATGCATAATATTTGTGCATAGAATCTAACCACATTGGTTCTATAATTTACACGTGATGCTGTAACAAAAGAAATACCCGGATACACTCATAATTAAATATAATAAAAAATATATATATCAATTTATTTTCTCTACACAAGTTCTGATAAAAAACACCAATTATAATGAAACAATATCTAAAATTTTCTCTGAGTTATACACAATATTTGTGCATTTAATCTAACCACACCGGTTTTATAATTAACACGTGATGCTTTAACAAAGGACCCCGCGCAGACATACAGACAAAAATTCTAAAAATGGTAGAAATATTATGTTATGTTAGTGATCCTTTAACACCCTTACTATTTTTTTTTCCAAATATTTTCAATGTACAGAAACGCCACGTCTACAGATACATTATATGTATATAGATAATTATATAGATTATTTATTAATTAATTTTGTAAAGTTTTGTGTGAAGTTGTTTTCGGCATGTAACATAGTTTAGAAACTCCGTGGTTACCCTCTGGCAGTCATTATATTTGAGTGATTGTGTTACAAAAGCACCCACGCCGGAAAAAAACTTCCAGCTAAACATCTCGAAAAACATACTATGACATACGCCTTCGGCAGAAGCATTGACTAAGTATTTTACGTATAAGAAGATACCTTACTCTCGAAGTTGACATTCATTCTATATTCTAAGAACCTGTTCAAATTATATTCAACATCTCGGTAATTAATTATACATTTACTTACTGTCACACCCACACTACAAAGTTTTCATTAACCTTTGTTTACGCGAATAACTTATCCTATGAGCTAACTTCCATGTAATACAAACACACACAAATTACTCCTAAGCTACTCAAACACAACAACATTCGAATCACAAAACAAAACACTCTCGCACAACTTGCCAACAATTATGATTTAGAAAAAACACACATTGTAACAACGATTCAAGCGTAAGCAAGACAATGTCGTATTTTCAATTTTGTGGGATTACACATTTCGGAGTTCACGCCAGCTTTGCCCCCGTCACGGCGTGACACGCCGGTAATCCACCACCACCACGCGCTACGTTATAATATCGTGAGGAATACACGAGAAAATAAACAGACGGACGATATGTTTTTTGAGTATTAGGAAAGTGTCTATAAACATGTTAGACGTGAGCTTTGACGGGTTTTAGATAAATGGGTTTTTATCTTATGACGTATACTTTTGTTACAAATATATTTTTATACTTGAACTGTCTCGGTGGTCTAGTGTTCGTTAATGCGACTACTGAGCATGAGCTCCTGTGTTCGATTCCCGCGTCGAGAATTTACCAGTAGCAGCAACAGAGTTTAGATTTGTGCCCGGTTGACGGCAATAGGCTCGCCCCCTATTACATGGAACTTAAATATAACTGGCCAAAAATGTGGGTGTACTATTAGGTAAACCTCTGCCTAATCCTTCAGGGATTCCAGGCGTGATGTCATGTTATTATTATTATTTGAAAAGATGTCTGACAGGCAAGGTATTAAGGAAAAGGCAATTACTTTTCAAAAAGCTACAGTTTACTTTTTATTTTATCAAATTCTGAAGAGGACTGTGTATCGACTCCAAGAGGTCATAGACAACCTTCAACCTTGAACCTTATAGCATAAGCTAAGCTTTGTTGTTGTGGTTTAGAATACTTTAGTTAACCAGATTGTGTGACGTCCTAAATGTTCTTGAACATTCCAGTTAAACTTAGCGTTCTTAAAGGTATAAGAGTGGTGTCAGGATCCAATTTGTGGCGTGTATCGTATTAGTGCGACTATAAATAAATGATGACGCGTCAGTCGCGTGACGTAATCGGGTCGCGACCAGCTATTTAAATAAAATTAGGAAGGTACGTACAATCTAATCAGTTTAGTCTCGAATTTCTTAAAGTTTATAATCTATAATTAGCTCGCAAACCCTATGTCCCAAGGGATCTCCCATCGGAAAAGTAAATGCGAACTACAACACCTGTAGAAGATAACCTAAAGAAAAGTTCGCCCTTAGTGTAGAATATTTAAAGAACAATTGTACTAAGGCTGTGCATTATTTGTCAGTGATTTTAATTAAGTAGAGGCGTACTTAATTCACACACAATCGCAACCACCAGCACCACAGTTTACTCGTCCTTTTTAACAGTTCCCTACCACCAACGAACATTCCTAACACCAGTTTTAATTGAACAGAATCTAGTGTCAATCAAAATTAAGTATTTCGAAAGCACACTTCATATTTTCTATTTTGGCCAGGCATGTAAAGTATCTCCAAACTCTTTGTCACTAAATAGTAACTGCGACAAACTTCAAAGGTTCCGGTTGAAAGTTGATAGATGCTACCTTAAGAAGATAGCTGGGACAGACAGGTTGCAGATGATGGAGGTCAGTTGTGGCGCAGCTTGGGAGAGGTCTGTGTGCAGTGGGCCGCGAGAGGCTGGTTTGATGAATCCTTTTTTTTTCCGATGGGAAATCATCAAATGATCCCTCCCGCTCTGGGCGGAGCGGAAGGGAATGTCAGACTTTTACTGACTAAAACCCATCCATGTTCCTTCATTGCCCTTTGTGTTCCAGGGCCACGGTATCTCTTTCTAACAGTCCCGCAGCCTTGATTGCTTAACACTAGATCAGTACAGTGTCAGCAACTAATGGTTTCAAATAATCAGAAGTATTTACGCTTCAATCACCAATATAAATAAACAACCGGTGTTAATGTCACGTTGGTCACTTCAGTGGTGATGCTGTTCGGTGTCAGCGGTGTCGGCAGCATGTGACACTGTGTTGTGACACCGCGGCTGCGGTTGTGGTCTACACCTGTGACACTTTTAGTTTTACTGATTAACAAAAATTACAATTACTTCGTATAAATAAAAAGATTTACGAACCAAGTTAAAACACTGCGACATTTTGCTCTGACATTTCGGTTGCGGTAACGGTGGGCTCTACTTTTTGTTAGATATTTTCAAGCTAATCCACAATACTTAGCGTATTAGAATTTATTATTTAGAATATCTAGGTATCTAGTGTATACATTATCCAATTTCAAGTATAAGAATACTTTCTAAAGCCAAGTCACACCACGTCACGTCAGAAAATTTATAGAAATTGTCTAAAAAAGTAAGTCCTTAAAACATATTACTCTTACGTTCTTATTCAATAAAGATTTATAAGAGTACTAGCTTATGCTCGCGGTTTCACCCGCGTGTAGTTCGATATTATTGTCCCACGGGATCATACTACCGGGCCAAAAGTATCCTATGTGTTAATCCAGGTTATAAACTATCTATACCATCCAAATATGTTCAGTGGTTTTTGCGTCAAAGAGTAACAAACATCCATCAATTCATACACCCACACAAATGTTAGCATTTAAAAAAATTGGTAAGATTAAAAACTTAAAAAAATAAGTAGAAGTTCTCTATTCTGGAAATAATGTCCGTCAAATCAAAATATTGCGATGATCACTGAATATCGATTTACCAGATCAGAACGTAATCAAAACAAATTTGGTATTCAATCGATTCATCATGGCGGCTTATATTTAATTTGAACGTCCGTCGTGACAATGGGTTAGATGTTAAATAAACGTTCGGCCGGCTGTCACAATACGCCACCGATACGCTGGCTGATACGCCGAGTGGCACGCCGACCTATCACCAGCAAACGTACTGTAGTAGTCGGAGTAAGGGGTGGGCAGGGTTCTCTTAGATGATAGTATTTGGCTCAATATACTTTTTAGTAACTCAATAATTCGCCACTTCATCGGCATCACCGTGATGATGATGGTCTTGAAGGGGATTACCCCCTCAAGACCGATCTCATTAATGGCTCTCCTTACTTACTTCTAATAAAGCATTACAGACTGCTTCATTAGTCTAAGCAATAGACTTTAAGCAATGAGCGTTGATCATCCTAATTTGGCCGGCTGGCATAAGTTCCTGGGAGTTACATATCACGGAACCGAGTAGAGATGCTTATCAACAAAATAGATGCATTTCAGTAGAAACATGAATAGTCGGTAAACCTGTATGTTCATACGTAGGTACATCATTTATTATGAGTATTATTTGTCCACGAACAAATAAACAAGACCCCTAGCAATAAAACAACAGATAAGTACAAATCCATGTTTACGACACGCGGGCGCGGGAGGGAGACGGGGTGCGGCGCGGGGGTCAAAACTGCACATTAGGTAGTTCTCAAATCCCTGAACCAACATTTCTCAGTAGCGACCCCCGATAAGGAGTATCTACCTGATTCAACTGAAAGAATACCTTTTATCTACTGAAGTATTGAATAATGTAGGTCTAAGGTAAGCCCGAACTGAAATTAAGTTATAAAAATCCTTACTACAGATATTTCTAATACCCAACAACGCTGTAATACCGAACATAACATATTCTTGGAAAAAATAATGTATTTTTCGTCCTAACTTTTCTTTTGAATAAATTGGAAAGTATATCGTAAGATCAGGTATTATAAATCTATTTGCTGAGAACTAAAATATTTTGTAGAGTTGGGGATATCCTTTACGTAAGGAATCAAAATGATCTTATGGAAGGGCACCAAGGACTGCGGACTTTTAAATATTCTAAAGATACTACGTCACGAGGACGGTAAAATTACGACTTAGAAATAAAAATAGATTATCAATGGGATACTAAGCTGGTAAGTCTTCATGTTTAAACATGATTTTTATTTCGTTTGTAAGGGCTACGACGTAGCAACGATACGACTACGGCGTAGCAACTACAGGGCTACGGCGTAGCAACGATAGGGCTACGTTGATTCCGTGCTCGTAGTAACACGCTACGCCGATGTAACATCTGATTTATTAATTAGACATGACAGAAGATATAGCTAAGGAGATAGATTACCTATTGAAAGGTGTTGGCTTAAGCAGCAGGGTGATACACCAGGCTTTGTAGACTGCAGACCATAGGGTAATTCAGGCTGATATAAATAATAAGACAATTCTTCAGGTATATAAGCTACGTATGTAGAGTGTAGGGCAGAGTAGGGTCTTAAATGAGCGGCTGTCGAGCGAAAAATAATTCTGAATTTTGGGTGCGCGATTCTTATAAGAATCGCTCCTATCGCTGTGCGCGGCGGCGTGCGTAAACACGCCAATTTTGTCTGGCCAATCAGAGGCAACTAAGAGATGTGTACATGTGTGTGTGTGTAGTGTAACGCATGTGTGTATGTGTGTGTAAGTCAACTTTATTTATTAATCACGTAAATCAGTTACATATATGCAGTTATTTACTTGGTAAGGATAAAATAAATCTGTTGCACATTAGGTTGACACTTTACATACTACGTTAAATCTTTACATATCACGTTATAATCTTAACATACTGAGTTAAATCACAATAAACGTATGTGTTAGGCACTAAATGGGAACAAAATAAGATTCTTGTAAGTTACAAATCATAAGATAAGTTTCTAACAAGGCTAACAAATGAATTAAAAGATTCTAGCAGGACTAACAACTAAAAATAACAAGTTTACATGGCTATTATTTAAATGTATTTAGTCTTTTATCTTTTTTTTTCTGCTATGGGCGGAGCAGGAGGGAGTGTCAGACTTTTACAGACTAAAACCCATCCTTGTTCCTTCATCGCCCTTTGTGTTCCGGGGCCACGGTATCTCTTTCGAATAGTCCCGCAGCCCCGGCAGGCTTCGGCCCTTGCGGACCCCTTTCCTTTTTGCTGACTCTCTTTGAGGCGCGCGTGGAACACGGACGCGCCGTCGACACGGCCTGTCGTCATGAGACGGATGGACGGCGAGCAAGCCCATAGCTCACCGTCCACAGGCCCGCGCCAACGGTGGCCGGGGGCCACCACGTGGCCCCCGACGCCCGAGGCGTCTCCCGCGGCATTTAGTCTTTTATCTAAGCTGTTATTTACACCTATCAAAAGTCAATCTCGACTTAGTTTTAAAACATATCCTAATATTCTCAGCGCTTTTTTTTAAACAATAGCTTCTTTCACATATTTTCAAAGGAAATATAAAGTTTTGCACAGACTTCCAAAGCCAATTCTCGTGAGAATGGTTACAATACTTCCTGCATGTTCGAGCCGACATACTGTAGGCGCCCGCGGCGAGCGGCGCTGGCTACACCACGCCGAAGCGTAGTGTCTGCCAGTGCTGATGGCAACACGCAAGTTTCCTTGTTCCCATGCCACGTACCGAGCGAGACTTACGAAGTTGTTAAGAAAGTATTGCTTGTATAATTAACGTTTTGGAGTTATTTATAATAATAATAATACAGCTGTTACTGTCCCACAGCTGGGCAGTTATTTACTTTGGTAATAATATAACATAACACGACTGTACTTCTCCTTGAGGTTCGGCAAATATTGTGTACTTCAACAGAGCACGATTCCAAAATCTGAGCTGCTACTGAGAAATTTCTGATATAAACACCCAATATTTTTCACATTAACTGGGAATAAAACCCTGGACCTCACGCTTAGCAGTAGCCCTTGCGGCCACTAGACCAATAGGAGTGGCAGGCTTTTGTTAATAAGTATGAAATCAGTTTTATTCACGAAGTTCCACTCCATGATAAGTAAGAGATAATGTATGCAGCCTTTAGACAAACATGTACAATTTAAGTTTCGTAATTAAATCATTGCTTAATATTACCTATATTTCATGCAATGAATGTTCTAGTAGTAAAGTTCTTTGAAACAGACGACTAGTATTTGATTCCACGAAACATTACTCTCAATAACCATCAATGGTTAGGTTTATCAAAGCCTGCCCAGCTACATTAAGCTTACAACAAATTTGTGCCGTCGAACTGCGCTAAGTCTAGATTTTAGACTGGAGTGTAGAATATATACAGAGCGGACATCTGTGCCTGTCTAGCGTCGATCGAGACTTAGCCACAACTAATTGCTGTGTTTCCATTAACTGGACTCAACCTAACAGCTAGTATAGAAGGCTTCTTCATTGAAGATGTATTGAGTGCTGTGTTGTTGTAGTTATTAGTACCAGTAGATACAAAGATCGGTCAAACTAATGCGTTCTTTTATTTTCCATCATGGCAGGTCATTTACTACGTAATTAACTGTTTTCAGCATTAATGAGCGCAACAACCTCATTACGTGTGACAAGCTCTTCTTCGTTATTCCCTCTACTAATTACAAGAGTTAGAGTTACGCTGTATAGCGTATCTCTAAGTTATGTGGTCTTCTGTGTCTCTGTGGGTGGACCATCGGTATTGCCTCCAACAGTCTTCTTGATACTGTCTGATCGAATTGCCGGTGCTCAGCCTTGAGCGTGTTTTTCTTACACGTGTAACATTAAAACATGTATTCAATGAAATACATACAATCAACCCCACAGCCTAGTATCCGATAACATTTATCCACAACAAATAGACAAACATAATTATGTATCTATTCTGTGCAAACAAGGTATTTCCCGAAACGTTTCGACCCGCAAACAGCCGAGAGCGTCATTCCTACCTCTAGGAGTAACTCCATAGTAAAGTCTACCAACAACTATGGAGACTATTCGATATACGTCACAATCGATCTTGTGGCTCAGGCTACCTCACGTAGGAAATGATCAGCACATTTCGCTACGAGAACATTTCACTGCAACCTGTCCTGTGGATTTAATAAGGAATAATTCAAGTAGAAGATAGATTTTAGAAATACAGTGGACATAACGCCAAAGCGTTTGTAAAGGCAACGGTGAATGTTTACCATCGTTCATAGAAATGGAAGGATACTCCGCCCAGATGGTTGTGTCTGGCAGGCGCTACTTCTAATGGTTGCTACCCGACGATTTTCGGCGAGTTTCTGTACTAACTGATTCTCTTATAACTCTACTTGCGCGATCTTTCTTTATCGTGTGGTTAGTGACTTGCGCGATGTAGAATTTGCGTGACACATCAGACCAGACTTTGATGCGTTGTTCGTGTGTGACATGTCTTTTTAACGATTAGATAGAAGATTATCTACGATAGAAGATTTTCTCTCAAACACTACTGACCCACCATCGTTTGTGGCGTATCATCCAACGGGACGTGTGCTCAGTTCAGTGTACTACCTAGATTTCCCTGGGTACCTACATAGACTTCACAGACTTGAAAGTATTCTGACTGAAACCTAATCAAAATAGCTATTATTTTTTTAATCGTTGTTCTTTACTTGATAAAAGTTTTACTTACTAACCGTTAGACCAATGTTGTTAAGTTAATTCATGACATTAAATGAAATTATACTTAACTAATATTTCACCATTGGCACTTACTATGCTAAGTGCAGACTCAAAAAAGCTACATCCTCACGTGTCACCTGACACGCATGTTGCAACAGCGACTACGTCAAAAACCGATGAAATAAATAACTGCAACATGCCATGCAAATTACAATAAAAAGGAAAGAAACAATTGACAGTCATGTTTGTTGATTGACGCAAGTGGCGTCGGGGCCTGAGATCGTGGACAGGGCACGTAAAACGTGCTCCGTACTTTGCAAATTCTTTACATTTCCCGCGTGTACCCCTCGACGCGTTCCCACTGAGCCCGCAACTTTGGATAAAAATAAAGAACGTAAACAGAGATCCGACGAGTGTTTAATTAACCTTATAATAATGAAGTGTTGTTTAATCACGTGTCTGTCGACTGTTGTTTTATAGCCGTTCACCGAACAAATGAGAGCTTCAGAAGTGAGCCGGTGTTGATCCATCGTTTTAGATCGCTTTGTTTTATATTCAGAACAGAATATTAAGACGAACATTGTATGAACGTCGATAGTTGCAGCTGACGAGGGATGGAATCTGATTGAAAATGTAGTTTTGATTCAAATGCACTGCTCGATGCAATAAGTTAACTTTGTCTTAATTATGCCACACTGGAATCCATTATTATAAAAACTGCGATAGAAATCTGTTCTAAAAACACATAAATCTGGGGACAATTCAATTCTATTAAATTGAGCTGAACACTTCTACACAATCTATTCAATCAATTGAGAGTAGTTCTAAATCGGGCGCCCGAAGGAGCATCGGCAAAAAACCGGCGCCGCCCGTCACTTGGAGACGAAGGCTTTTAACGACGACGCGATAAAAATGGTCCCCTTAGCACGCGCCCCATAGGAGATGATCACAGTACTCGATATTATTGCAGAAAAAATATTAGAATGTACTTTTTGCATCAGTTGGTAGTCGTTTACTTTAATTCGTAGTAAAAACTCCACCAAATTAAATCCCACATGGATGCGTTATAGGTGATAGGTAGATATTACAAAATAATACATACATTTAGACGCGCTCTGGCTAAATGGAGAGACTAACTTCCCAAGTTTGCTGGTAGAAGCTAGATAAGAGGTGCCTAGAATTGAGTTGAATGGCGACAGCTGTATGATTTTGATGGTGGAACAGCTTAATTAAAGTCATCATCTGTCTTGCTAATAGTAATACATACTTAAACATTTTTGTACTAAGAAGAGATACCTAATACACATTACATATTTTTATAGCTGCAACTAGTGAATAAAAGTACACTGCATTGTCCAGACACTGAGAAATAAATGATAACTAAAAGTCTCCGTCAAACTTGCTACCAACAGCTTCAATTACGGTCAAATGACAGCCAAAAGTTTAAGGAGCAGTTCTGTGGAACTGCAAGTGCAGGCGCGCGGCAGCAGCAGTATGTCGTGCACTGACAGAATAGTTCAGATATATTGCATGTGACACGCGCCGCCTTAAGGAGTCGCGCGCTATCGTTCCGCTGCGAGCACACGGACAGACGGACTTATTTATTGCAACTCTAGTAGCAGCCGCAGGGTTAATACACTACTGGGACATGTTCAACTTTACGCCTTCCAGATAGAGTGCATTCTTCTGTGGCTTCTTATATAGGTAAACAACAGGTGAGTATAAAATAACACGTATTGTTTGAACGAGGATGACTGTTTGTTTGTTTGCAGTATTGGCATTTATGTCTGTTGGTGAACTTAAAGGAGTATCGCTTTGTGTTTGTGTAGGTATAGCCGAATAATGAAAGACTATCGAATAACATGCAGTGATAGTTTAAGGTGGATGCTCCAGGGTAGCCCGCGAGATTCAAATTTACTTACGTTTTTTGCAATTTGCAGGTCAGTGTCAGGTTGTTGTAGTTACAGAATTATAATCATCAAAATCATCAATACAACCCTCCAAGCTCATAAAGGTGCAGGAATAACTTTGACCTTGAAAAAGTAATTCCTGCACCTTTATGAGCTTGGAGGGTTGTATTGATGATTTTGATGATTATAATTCTATAACTACATACGTGTTACAGCCGCGAATTTTATTTTAATCAACAAACAACCTGAAACTGACCTGCAAATTGCAAAAAACGTAAGAAAATTTGAATTTCGCGGGCCACCCTGGAGCATCCACCTTAACGAGAGTTTTAATGGAATATAATAAAGAAGCAAAGGAGAGGAATGTTCAGTATCAAAAATACATATCTTGATTGCTACAGACCACTGTATTAAACTATTTAGTATCTAACTACATTAAATAATTATTAAATCATCATCATCATCATCATCATTATTTAATTTATAGATTTATTTGGTAATTTATCATCACCGTTAAACTTTTTCCCAGATACGTTGTGGTCGGCTTTCAGTCTAATCAGATTCAGTTGATTGAATACCAACTTACAGTAGTTACACTACTTTTCTAGATACCAACACAAAATTGACATGTTATAACTTTGCTGCTTATCCACTCGCTGGTAAACAAAATGTGCAAAATATATTTCCCGTGCATCGCTCGCGTCAATGGCCGTCACCTCGCCTGATTTATACCACATGCTGTCGGACTCCCAATCGAGTAACCGAGGAGAGCAGAGGACGTTCCTCCGATGACCCGAATTAATTCGCCGTTAATATTTGTTATAGAAGAGAAAGAGATCAGCGCCCGCTAATATCCATATCGTAACTCAATCCGGTTAGTATTTGCTTTGAGTCCGCTGATAATTGAAACTCAAATAACTCGATCCGCGGCTGTCTTCGTAGGCACGTTCCAATTCAAAAGTAATCCCACTCCAAACATTTGTACGTCTCAATCGGTACTCCTGTACTGTGACACTGCTAACAGCTTAACGAGGGCCACTGTATTTATTAGACCGGATACATTGCGCGGTTTCTACGCAGTACACTATCCTTACAAGTCTTTCCCAGCCATGTATCAAAATCATATTGAAATGATCACATAATTATGTTACTACCCCGTCGGCATATAGTATTTCAGCGGTTATGAAAGGAAACAACGGGTCGTCTGGCCGTTCTATATAATTATAGGGTGGCGTCAATATTTGTTAGGCGCTGTAAAATGCGAATGAAGTTCTATTGTAATAGTGCTTCAAGGGTTATTTTATATTCGATTTGAATATCGGCTGTGTTTGATGAGAAGCTACGTGTATGTTTGTGTTAGGAGTGAATTGTATGTAATATTATGTGGAATGTATGGCGTTATTGGTAAAGTGGACATAGGTGGTCAAGAACTAGATCTCAACATAGATCATTATTGTTTGATTGTAAACAAAAGTCTTAATTATTATTTTCCGACTATTCATTTAGTACATCATCCAAAAACATACCAAGTATTTTTGCACCTGAAAATATTATTTTTCACTTGCTATGCAAGTCAAACATTTTATGTAGATTGTAGGTGTAACAAATATTAAACACATAGCCATTACAACAAATAGTCTCTCGTCAAAAAAAATATCATCATAGTCTGTCATGTATAAACTAATAATCACAGCCTGCTGAACAAAATAACTAAAACAGTAAAGTCTTATAGATAAAATAAAAACGAATTACACTTGTACGTGTAAATATTAACACAAGAATAATGTAAAAGGACGTTTGTGAAATATGAAAAGCGAAGCATCGCGCCTAATAGAGAGATGGACGTCAATTTGAGACCCACTTCAGCCGCCCAACGCGAGGTATTCGGCCGCGCCGGGGAGCGGAGCGAGCGACGAGCGCGAGCGGGCCACACGACTAGCACTAGACTTATCTAGCTTACGAACTACCCACCCGAAAACCAAATGAAATAACATTGTTATAGCTGTGGCAAGGACAGACACAAATGTATCGTGCTGTTATAAAAAATATATATTACTTAGTTTATCGAATAAAAGTCAGGGACAGAGTCCTCTTGGCCATTTTCCGTCATGGCGGCCAATCTTATAGCGGAGGTTAGTCGTAGGCAGTGGAGATTTTGTTACAGTGCACAAGAACAAGCGCAGACACTCTTTCTTCTCTCACTGTCACGGACAGTGGACGGTAATCCGACTGGAGAGAGATCAGGCGTAGCATAGAGCGAAAGGTATACAACGCATAAAGCGCTGTCCGCGTGTAACTTGAGGCGTACTAAAATAAAAACAATATAAAAGCTAATCGGCGCTGATCAGAAGTGACGCGGGTGAAGTGCACGCTGTTACCGACACACCTATATCCTTACAGCACCTATATACCAGTTACACACACTTCTCTACAAACGAGTTCTTTTACTTCACACAGTCCCTAGAACTCTGGAGCTCGTGGCTAAATAATAACAGTCGCTCGGATCGGTCTTTAGGTTAAGCCGTGCTTAGGGCACGCCACAATAGTGGCGATAAGTCCCCTCTTTGAGGAGTGGCTGGAGAGACGCCACGGCGTCCTCACCTTCCGCCTGACGCAGGTTCTTACCGGACACGGATGTTTCGGTAAGTTCCTGCACCGAATCGGGCGGGAGGAAACGCCCGGGTGCTATCATTGTGAGGATAGGCCGGAGGACACGGTGGAGCACACTGTGGAGGTGTGCCCCGCTTGGGTGGAGCACCGCCGTGTCCTCGAGGTGGCGATCGGCGGCGGCGACCTCTCGCTCCCGGCCCTGGTTCGTGCCATGGTCCGGAGCGAGACGGAATGGGACGCCGTCACCTCCTTCTGCGAAGCAGTCATGCTAGCGAAGGAGGTGGCGGAACAGGACAGGGAGAGATCCTCACGTCCCGGCCGCCGCGGGAGACGCCCCGGGCGTCGGGGGCCACGTGGTGGCTTCCGGCCACCGTAGGCGCGGGCCTGTGGACGGGGAGCTATGGGCTAGCTCGCCGTCCGTACGTCTCATGACGACAGGCCGTGTCGACGGCGCGTTCGTGTTCCACGCGCGCCTCAAAGAGAGTCAGCATCAGTGAAGGGGTCCGCAAGGGCCGAAGCCTGCCGGGGCTGCGGGACTATTCGAAAGAGATACCGTGGCCCCGGAACATAAAGGGCGATGAAGGAACATGGATGGGTTTTAGTCAGTAAAAGTCTGACACTCCCTCCTGCTCCGCCCAGAGCGGGAGAAGTCATTTGATGATTTCCCATCCGAAAAAAAAAAAAAAAAAAAAAAGGTTAAGCAGTGCTTGACTAGGTTGGCACGTGGATGGGCAACGCCTAACATACCGAGTTTCTTCTGTGTTTCGATTGGTTCCTGCTGTCATTTGTAGATCTTTGACAGTCGTTATAGCTAGTCAGTGGCCTGAAAGTCTGACAACCAATTTTACCAGGGGTGATCAGATATTCAGTTGCTTTATGTAGAATACTGGTATTCACTGCATCCGGTTAGACTGGATGCTGACCCCAACACATTGGGAAAGGTATCCCAACACAGTTGAGAAAAGGCTGTTAGCTAGTTTAGGCTACCCAAACTAGCTAACCTTAGGGTAGCCAGCTAAGCTAAATTGGTTGCATTTGGTTGTGTGACTACTTGTCACGTACCCTTAATTAATTAGCAAATATCTTAGTCTTGATTCTTATTTTTAACAACTTACGACATCTGCCACTTACAAATCCATAAAAATTATATTTTATGATTTGTAGCCTGACGGGTTACCCTAATAAATAACACAACGAGTCCTTCTCAGAATTTGTAAACTCATAAGAGACTACGAACAAAAACCTGGCCAATTCTGATTTCTAGAAACATCTTCGGATACAAGTGCCACATGTGTTAGTAAGATACCCGGCAGTGAGCGCTTTTAAAAACCTTTTAAAACAATCGAGACTTCGGCGTCGTCAACACAAAAAAGTGGTCATAAACTCATTCTGGGTAAAAGTATGCGAACGAGGCAAGCGAGGGGCTGAAGGAACGGTGTGGGGAAATGATGCCTGGTGCAAGGGCAGTAGAGTTTACACCGTGGTAGAGACCAGACGAGATCTATGGCAGTTAAGTTAGAAGTTGGGTCAAAAGCTCTGTGTAGACTGACATAGTATGTGTGTGTGTTTGTTGGTTAGCGAGAGTCTTCGCGATAGTGGCCGGCTAGGCCACGTAAGGATAGTCGAGAATCGTTTAAGCACTAGGACGTCCTAGGTTAAGCTCGTGAAGTTAGCGTAGTCGTGGTACCAAGATGTACGTGTCCCCGTAGTCTGTTAAAAGAGAGCGGTTAATATTTATAAGTTAAAAATAATTACCTAGTAGTAATAAGGCTAGTCAAAGTGCGTGAGAACGGGCTGTGACGGAGGCGAGGCGGGTAATGTGTGCAGTACTCTGTAAGTTAGTTGTAGACTAACTATCTTAAATGAACACGTGGTAAGTGCTAACTATAATAAATCTTAGCTTAATAGCAGTTTGATAGTAACACGGATGGGCTGATAATAATCAATTATTTCAGCATGACGGAGCGTTCGCCTTACGTCATCGAAATGTATATTATTATCTCGTGTGTTATTATGTGTATATTTCCTATTCCCTAACTGAGCAAATATTCAGAAGCTGCGTTTGATTTTAGGGCGACGGCGACAGCCGCCTGACACCAGACCAATGATGAATATTGACTTGTATCTGACTCACTACATATGGGTGGCGGAACCGTAATATTCGCATTTCGATTAGAACAAACTACATTGTCCAGTATTATAATAATAGCTTGTACTTGTGTTACAAATCAATCAAACGCTGCTGATGAATACTGCTTCCTGTAAAATTCTAGCTCAGAAAATTGCGTTGCGAAGGGTTAGGCATCACCAAGTATCACAAACAAATTTGATAGCTACGTTCTGAGGAACGCTAGGGACTGTGTCTCGTTAAAACCAAACTCAGGCCGTTCTTGTAGGCCGTATTCTAAATCGTCACAATTTAGCGAAACACGCAAACTCAACATGGGGAAGATTAAAGAAGTGAGAAGTGACGAAACAATTACCACTTCAGCGTCCAACGATAACAACTGCAATGTGTTCTGCTACAGACCGAGTCTACGGTACGCTTGTGCAAAATTGTGTTATAATATAATAATTGGGGTAGACGGCTGTAAGGGTATTTCATAAACAATAGTACGCGTGTAAGTAGAGATATTGAAAACCTGTCTTCTTCAATGGCAACTGGCCTCACAACCCACTGGCTTTTTTTTTTTTTTTTTTTTTTTTTTTCGGATGGGAAATCATCAAATGACTTCTCCCGCTCTGGGCTGAGCAGGAGGGAGTGTCAGACTTTTACTGACTAAAACCCATCCATGTTCCTTCATCGCCCTTTGTGTTCCAGGGCCACGGTATCTCTTTCGAATAGTCCCGCAGCCCCGGCAGGCTTCGGTCCTTGCGGACCCCTTCCCTATTGCTGACTCTCTTTGAGGCGAGCGTGGAACACGAACGCGCCGTCGACACGGCCTGTCGTCATGAGACGTACGGACGGCGAGCTAGCCCATAGCTCCCCGTCCACAGGCCCGCGCCTACGGTGGCCGGAAGCCACCACGTGGCCCCCGACGCCCGGGGCGTCTCCCGCGGCGGCCGGGACGTGAGGATCTCTCCCTGTCCTGTTCCGCCACCTCCTTCGCTAGCATGACTGCTTCGCAGAAGGAGGTGACGGCGTCCCATTCCGTCTCGCTCCGGACCATGGCACGAACCAGGGCCGGGAGCGAGAGGTCGCCGCCGCCGATCGCCACCTCGAGGACACGGCGGTGCTCCACCCAAGCGGGGCACACCTCCACAGTGTGCTCCACCGTGTCCTCCGGCCTATCCTCACAGTGATAGCACCCGGGCGTTTCCTCCCGCCCGATTCGGTGCAGGAACTTACCGAAACATCCGTGTCCGGTAAGAACCTGCGTCAGGCGGAAGGTGAGGACGCCGTGGCGTCTCTCCAGCCACTCCTCAAAGAGGGGACTTATCGCCACTATTGTGGCGTGCCCTGCACGGGGTTGCGATAGTCGCTCTCTCCATGTCGCCATGAGATCCCGCCGGAAGTCCGTCCGCTGAGCGACAATTTGCCGCGGCAGCGGAGTTTCCCCCCGGCGTAGCGCCTCCGCGCGCCACTCATGTAGGCGCGCGAGGACTATTGCCTCCAGATCCCATGGCGGCAATCCGGCAAGGAGGTTCGCCGCCTCGCGGGAGATCGTGCGGTACCCCCGGACCAGCCTTACGGCTACCACCTTCTGGGGCACGTTCAAGTGGTGGGCGGCACGCCGCCTCAATGAACGTGCCCACACCGGGGCCCCGTAAAGGGCCATGGACCGCACGACTCCCGCGTAGAGCCTCCGGCAGGAGGCGTTCGGCCCCCCCAGGTTGGGCAGGAGCCGCCTGAAGGCAGCCCCTGTCCGCTCCAGTCTGGGGGCCAAACGTCGGAAATGCTCCACGAAGTTCCACCGGCTGTCGAGGACAAGTCCCAGGTACTTCAGCGTCGACTCGACGCCGATGGAAACCCCTCCTGCCATCACTGAGGATCCCGGAGGTGGCGCATTCCGAGGCCCATGAAAGCACATGGCCTCGGACTTGTGCAATGCCACCTCGAGACCCAGTTGCCGGATCCTCTCAACGACTATCGCAACCCCGCGTGTCATAACTTCGGCCGCCGCCTCGTGCGACCCCCCCTGTGCGAGCACCAGCGTGTCGTCCGCATAGCAGACCACGCTGACGCCGCTAGGGAGGTCGGCGCGCAGCACCCAGTCGTAACCGATGTTCCACAAGGATGGGCCTAGAACCGATCCCTGCGGAACACCGCACGACATCTCTCGCCGGTTCCAGTCTCTACTGCGACCGGGGTAGATGACGTACCTGTCCGCCAGGTAGTCCCCGACCACACGACGGAGGTAGGTCGGCACCCGGTGATACCGGAGTGCCTCCCTTATGCAGCTCCAGGGCATGGAGTTGAAGGCATTGGCGATGTCGAGAGACACCGCCAAGACAACCCCACCCCGGGACACCGCATCCCCCGTCGTGAGGGCCCTCACGCGCATGATGGCGTCCACCGTAGAGCGCCCCTTGCGGAAACCATACTGGTGTTCCGCAAGGTCCGGCCCCATCCCCGCAAGGTGCTCGGCGAGGCGGTTTGCAACTACTCTTTCAAAGAGCTTGCCCACCTCGTCGAGCAGCACCACGGGCCGGTAGGCGGACGGAGAGTCCGCCGGGCGCCCCGGCTTCCGGATGAGGACCAGCTTCCCCGTCTTCCAACGAAGCGGGAACTGGCCTCTCTCCAAACATGCGCTAAAGAGCCCTTCCAGTCGGGGCCCGAGAGCCTCCGAGGCCAGGACCCAGGCTTTGCCAGGCAAGCCGTCGGATCCCGGGGCGGTATTTTTGGCACCTAGCCTTCGTACCGCCACTCTCAGGTCTACCCCGGTCACTTCAGGAGCGTCGTCGTCGTCACTTTGGTGGTCCGCTTCCGGCACCGCAGCCGGCGGAGCCATAGGCGGGGGCGGGTGTTCCCCTCGCGAGGGGAACAGAGCGCTCACCACGTCCTCCACGAGCTGAGGCCGGAGACTCTGCGTCAGCGGGGGGGCCCAGGTGCGGAGTTTATCCCGCACCATCTTGTAAGGGCGCCCCCACGGATCTCTGTCGAGAGCCCCCAGCATCTCCTCGCGGGCCAGATCTCTGGCCCGCAGGACAGCCCCGCGGAGGGCGGTCTTCGCCGCTCTGTAGCCCTCATAAAGCTCCGCCTCAATGGCTGCCGCATTCGGTGGGCGAATGCGGAGCCTGCGGTGCCTGGCGTACAGGTGTCGCGCAGCCACACACGCCTCCCGTAGGGACGTCAGCTCTCGCGACCACCAGTACACCTGACGCCGGGCGCTTCCTGGCCGGACTCGGGGCATTGCCACGTCACATATGTCGGACATGGCCTCCTGGAACCACCCTGCCTCATCATTGACGTCGGCAGGCCTGTCCGGTGATGTCACCCAGGCCTGCACGATCGAGGCTTCCAGGAGGAGCTCCCGGTCCAGCTGTTTCAGCGCCCAACGCGGACCACTCGGGGCCTGTTGGACCGGCGCGCTAGAGGTCTGGGTGGAGACGTCGAACCGGATGTACCGGTGGTCGGAATAGGTCTCCACCCCCTCCATGACGCGCCAGTCAACGACACGCGGTGACAGGGCGGGGCTAGCGAACGAAATGTCCACCACCGACTCGCCCCGCATCCTCACGCACGTGGCGACAGAACCCCGATTTAGGACGACCAGGCCCTTCTCCAGGGCCCAGTCCTCCACCATCCTTCCCCGCACGTCTGTGCAACGGGAACCCCAAGCCAAGTTCTTGGCATTGAAGTCCCCGAAGACAAGCACGGGGAGGGAATGGTTTCCGACGACGACACTCAACTCTGCGAGAGAGTTGTGGAACTCGGCGAGAGTTCGGCTCGGGGAGAAGTAGACACCCACTACGACGATCTCCCCGAACCGGGCTGCTACGCACCCCCGACCCCTCCTGACACTTTCAAGGGTCGGGGTGCCGGCGGCGGCCGACGACACTATGGTCACTGAGCCGCTTAGGTCCGCCACCCAGTCTTCCCTGGGCCAGACGAAATACGGCTCAGCGACCACAGCGATGTTAATCAACCACTGCGCCATGCTCTGGAGCAATAGATCCTGAGCGCAGGCGCAGTGGTTGATATTCGCTTGGAGGAAGCGTAATGGGGCCGTTATTGGCACTCCATTACCGCTTCCTCCCTAGCCCCCTTTGAGGGCCCCTCTGTGGCGGCGACAGAGGGAGCGGCAGCGGCGGCAGTTGCGGCTGCGGCGGTGGCGACGGTGGCGGTGGCGGCGGAGGGCCTACCCTTTCCTCGGGTGGCCTTGGTGGGTGGAGCGCAGGCCTTGCTCCCGGCCCGGTGTTCGGCCGGCTTGCCAGCCGCCGCACATGCATCGCAGTGCGGCGTGGCACAGCAAGCCGCGGACACATGACCGGGCTGACTGCAGCGGAAGCATAGCCCGCTGCGGTCCACCTCCGAGGCGCACCGGACTGACACGTGGTGTCCCACGTGGCAGCGGTAGCACCTCAGAGGTCTGGGCTCCAGCAGCTTAACCTGCGCTGAAACCCAGCCCACCAATAGCCTTCGGCCCTCCACAATTGTTTTCGCCGCCGTCACAGGGCAGCATACCGTAACGGTATGCATACCCGTGGGGTCCGGACGTAGGGTGCCTGCCCTGACCTGCTCAGCAGGGCACCCTCCGGACCTGGCGACGGCGGCCACCACCTCCTCCTTGGTCACCGAGTCGTCCAGACCCAAGATGCGCAGGTCTGCGCATCTGACGGGCCTGGACACTCGGGCCTCGTCCGCGTTTAGGGACGCTCTGAGCTTCTCAGCTAGAGCGTCAGCGGACGGGCCACTGGCCTCCCCGGGGACCTCGAGCATTCGAGCCCCCGTCGCTGTGACCTTCAGCCGGAGGCCCCCGGTGATCCCGAGCTCCCCGAGGTCCACCGCCTCCTTTGCCTTCGCCAGCAGGTCGCGATAGGACACGCCCCTCTTTTCCGCGTCCGGCTGTAGTGTAATCACTACAGCCGCGGTCTTCGGGGCGCGGAGCCTAGCCGCGCTCTTTCGCGCCCTGAACTGGCGCTGCCGCTCCTGGTCCCGGGCCTTTTTGGCCGCCTTCCGCCCCTTTTCCTTTTCCCCGACCACCTGCCAACCGGCTTCCGCCGCGGGAGGTGTAGGGGACTGCTGGGTGGGCGGTGGCGGCGGCGGCGGCTGACGTGCCGCCGGCGCTGGCCCACTCGTCACTGGCACCGGCGGCTGCACAGTCACCGCCTGTGCAGCTGCCTTGCCCTTCCTCCCCTTGGGCGCCTTCTTAGCCGGCGTCGGTTTCGCCGGATCCGGCTTTGGGGGAGGGGCCACCACTGCTGTGCCGGAGGGCCGGCTGGACGGCCCCGGTCTGGGTGCGGCAGCCGTAGCCGCCGCGTACGAGGCCGCCTTCGGGCCCGTGGCCGCCTTGCTTGCCGCCAGGGGGGGGCGCAAAACGATTCCCTCCAGGACGGAAAACCGTGCCTGGAAGGAGGCCAGCTCCTGGCGAACCAGGTTCAAGACCTGGTTTTCGACCGGCTCAGGCTGGCTCTGCCGCTGCTGCGGACCCCCCTTCTGAGGCGCCACGCGGGAGCTAGGCTCACGCAGACTGGCCAAGTCCGCTTGTAGCCTAGCGTTCTCCTTTCGGAGAGCCTCCGTGGCGGCCGTCAGGCGGGCCACCTCCACCCGCAATTTGGCCACCTCCTCTCCGTCTATCGGAGGAGGAGGAGGTGGAGGAGGAGGTCCCCCGAAATTGGCCTCCGCTGCCGCCATGATGGAGGCGGAAGCCCCGGGTATGGCCTTGAGTTTCGAAGAGGTCTTCTGTTTCAAGGCCACTCCCCTTATGGCGGCTTCCACCTCCTTTGCGAACCTGGCCTTACGCTCCGCCTCGGAGCTGCCAGGTTCACCCGCCTCTTCGCCAGACCCAAGAGCAATGCCCGGGTGGCGCCCCTCTTCGGCCAGTCTGGCCGATCGCTCGGAGGCAGAGAGGCCCGCCCTCTTGCCTCGGATCCCCCCGCGCCTGCTGGTGGGGATCTTCCGGGCCGAGGCCAACTCTCCCTCGGAAGACGACACTTGGTCGCCATCCCGCCTGGACCGCTTGCGGAAGAACTTACTGTTCTCCGCAACAGTCCCGGCCCTCTCGCGGCGGGAGCTCACTGAGCCTCCCCCGCTCACATCGCTGGATGCGGCGTCGGACTCCGACCCCGCATCCCTCCTTTCCTCTTCTTTGCCGTTGCCGGCGGTTGGTTGTTGTTTTTGTTTTAGTGATTCTTCCATTTTGTACCCACGAGTATGGGGGAAATAGGCTCAATCTAGGCAGAGACCCCTGTACCTAGAAGGGCAGATTTTAGTATTTGTTACTCGCCAGGGGGTCTGCAGGTACCCTGGCGAGGAGCGCACTAGCGACTGATTTGTTCTATGGAACACCCGTCAGCCATACATCCCCTCGCGGTGCGTCGCCACTTGGGATTCGGGGTAACTTTTTAGAGAGGTTGTCTACCTCGCGGTCCGGGCGGTTAAGCCAAGACCCTCGGTCCCTGTCGAAGCCGCGAGACCTGATCCACGACACTTCGACGTTGGGATTACGAGACCGGCGGTGACAGAGGAGGACGATCCTTCTCTGTCTGCTCGGAGGCAGGGTAAGTGCACACCGAGCCCGCCCTCACTCCTCTGCTGTGCCCTCTGCTAAACAGAGGGCACGCAAAGAAACGCACCTTTGGTCCAGGTCGGACCCCACCCTTGTCAGAATAATTGGCCGCGGCAGTACCACTCCCCGAGGGATAAGAGGAAATTCTCATTTCCCCTCATTCCCCGGAGAAGGATACTGCCGCGCCCGGGGTGCACCGGCCCAGCAGCTGCTCTTCCCTCCAGACGTATCGAGAGGGACGAGCAGCCGCCGGACACACGTGGAGGACTTCTGACTTCGCACCCCACAACCCACTGCCTTAGGATTGGGAAAGACATGTAAATAGTGCTTAGGGAACGTGTGCTGTTAGAGTTCGTAGCAGAGTCCTTAGTAGGACTATGCGCTTAGGTCTAACAGTACACGTACGCCGGGCAAACGTTGTAAAACTGATCCATGTACAGGTACATGGGCCTGTTTGCGGTTGCGAAGCGGCATCTAGATTTGGAATCAAATAAAGTAACGTAACGAACTAATCAATAATTACGTAAGCGCAAGCGTAACGTTTCCCTACCAACTTTTGATCATATGTCATATATTTGCGCCCTCTTGTCTTATTAGCTTCATACCTTATTGATGTTTTGTCTTTTAAGATTTGTTATTATTCATGTATTCATGTCTAACTGTGAATTCCCAATATTAACTTCACCTTGAATTCCACCCTGTCCATTTGCCTCAAAGGACAGGACAGGGCAGCCCCAAATTGGGAATCAGTCCTCTTGTCAGTGGGAGGCCGTCCAGTCAGGGTCGAGACCTACAAGGTCGTGCGGATGGCGGGGCGCGACCTTTTCCCCCTTCGGGGGAAACTGACCTTAATACTATTATTAGCATGAATTAGGAAAAACGAAAATTTTATCAGCCTAGGGTAATTTAGGAACAGTCACAGTTGGTTGCTGTTGGCATTTTTTTGGTTTGTCTTCTGTCACTTACAATAATCAGCGACACCTTAATCAATGCTTAAGTAAAAGCACACTGTTGGATTTGAAATTCTAACAAACGCAATAATATTAAGACATTGAATAAGTAAAAAACAAGAAACTAAGTCTTCATTTACACTAGTGTTTCCGTAACTTTATCTCATAACACGTCTTCTAAAAATGCATAAATACAAGGAAATTACGGTACACGGAACATAATTAGAACTGAAGAATGACCGGTGGCGTGCTGCCGCGTGGCTCCGGGCGGGAGAAGTGATGTCGCCGCGGACGGGGGCCCGCCGGGCGCAATAAAACATTTTGAGACCACTTCTGGGTGTACGCTCTGGGACAGAGGACATGTGTGGACACACAACTGCCGTGTTTTACTAAAAATATAATGAACATTCTTCCTAAATGCAATGCGAACTGTACGTAACGGCAAGAGCGTAAAATAACAAGCTTTACTTTATAAAATGTATGTGATAATTGCTTCCAAAATTAAAAACACCTTTTAACGTTTTATACTGCACTAGTATTACTAGATTATGTACAACTTGTATAATAATTGTAGATCGTTTTAAAAACAGAGCAGTCTACTTGTCCCAGAACCAGTCAACATTAGTAAACTCTATTCTTTACAGTACATTTATAGCCCAGAGTTAAAGACGCTGTAACAGTGACGTAATAAGCGAGTCTCCTTACTAATGTATGCTAAGCCGACGAGCCAACGAGCCGACGAGCAAGGCACGGCACTGTCCGTGCAATTACTATTAATGAGGAGTCCAGCTGCAATTGTACTTTATACCTTAGCTTTAGGTCGGCATTCCACAGCAGCTCATGGCTAAGCTAAGCTCGGAAGCGAAAATAGTAAACAAATGAAACGTGCTTGGCATTGCTTACCCTGTGTAGCAGAAGAGATATACTTTACTATCAGAATGAAGTGAAGATGTCACCCTTTGTCTAGTCTAGTCTAGTCTTGTTCTTTTGTCTTGTTGTTTATAAATGTATCTAAAATCTTCCTCTACGACTTACGGTCAAGTTCCGCACGGATGCGAGGCTGGTAACCAACAAACCCCGCACGATGCCAGTCGCTCCGAGCATGTCTTATGCAGCAGTGGATGATACACTTTACTGTAAGAACGAAGCGAAGATCGCCACCCTTTGTCTAGTCTGTGATGGTGGAATTAGTTAAGCTCCAAACTCTAGAGGCACAGCATATACCTGTAACGGCTGAAACTATAGTCTATCCAATATTTGTTTTGAATGGACATTAAACCAGCGACTGGTCGCCATACGTCCAAAATTTTCCGACTAGTTTGTGTCCGGAATACGGATGGGATTTCAAAACGTCCGGAACTCCGAAAAATGTAAAAAGTAAAATTAGCACAGTTCTAAAGATAAGTTTAAAAACTAAAACCAGACTACCGAAAAATCACGCTTTGAAAATTAGGACACAAGAAAATATTCTTTTCTGAAATTGTGATGTACCTACAAACCATTCAATATTTATCGTCTAATAAATAAACAACTTACCCGTTATACTTATTACTACATTATGATATAAGTGCGGTAAGTTGAAAATTAAATATTTGTTTTATTTATTTCCTCGCAAATATGTTGTAGGTATCCGTCCACCAAATAAAAGTCTCGAAGTCACTTCGAACGGTTATATTTTGAAAAGCAGTTTTAACACAGCACACCAGAGCAGGAAGGACGTTTACACTTTAGACTAGAGTTAGATAGATAGAAGAACATAAAGCACATAGATAATTAACTATAAAACGTCGTATGACATACGTGCGCTTTGATAATTACAGCCTCTGCTTTTTTATCGCCCTCGCCTACGGCTCGGACTAGCAATATCGCCTCGGCTGTAATTTTCAACTTACCGCACTTATATCATAATGTACTATAACGTGATTCATAATAAGATTCTGCTAAAGCGGCCATTTTAGGCACCATGTCCACGTTCCACTAGTTGAACTAAAAGAGTTGAGTGAGAACCACCAAGAGACCACTTTTTACTCCACATTCTGCGCCAGTATACCCGCGAGGTGGTAACAAACAGTCCGCGCATGGGGCTTCGCCACGCATCGAGCGGCTAATATACCGACGCGTAATGTTCGCGGGATATAAAATAACAACAATTAGGCTTAATACAACCGGCACGCGCCCGGCGCCAGGGCACACCGCGGTGACTAAGGACTTGGGACAGTTGGGCAAAAGGGAATTTTGCTTTATAGGTAGTATTGTTTTTTTTTTCAATTAGAAGGCTGCACCTTTCAATTATGACCGAAAATAAATTAAATAAAAGAAAAAAGTAGATTTATTTAATACTCATATTTATACTGCTTTTCCACTGGATGCGAGTCGCACGGGACCCGACAATATGGCGACACTTGGGGGAGGGCCTATGTCCAGCAGTGGACGTCTTTCGGCTGAAATGATGCTGACGATACTGCTTTTATAGGTAAGAAAACCCTGAAACACCATAAATATTTATAACTTATAAAATTGAATTAAATTAATAAATCTGAAATAAAGAAAGTCTACATCCCCACTCCGCGTAGTCACACATTATCTATGTGTGGTACCCAAAGTTTGTTGAGCGCAGGTATTAATTTCCCGGCGGGTGCGGACCCCCGACCCGCCAAGAAGCAAACAGCCTGTTAACTTAGGCTCCTATGCCTCATTACGCGTTAAATTGAATCTGTCAACTGATTAGCTTCAAGAGAAGAGGGTGAGGTCTGTGTGAGGAGGGCAACACCAGGTGAGGAGTTGTTGATTTTTAGGGTGAGGAAGATAAGTGCTGTTTGTGGACGAGAATCTTTGTTGGTTGTTTAAGATTTTTATTGGAGAGCAAAACGTAGGTATATTGAGAAAACCGGTAGGTCCCGAACCCAAAAATTTAAAGATATTGTGGCCTTGCCCATGTGGTATTACACGCCACTCCCTCCCCTGATGAGAAGGCCCCTCAAGTATAAACAGCATTTAAGCAGATTGTGCAGAATGCAAGTTTACAACACGCAAGCCGTTTAGTTAACATGTTTATATCACTGTTGAAGCTTGATGCGCAATCAAACATAATTAAATCTAAAATAACTAAAACAACTCGATCAATTCAAAATAGTGTGACGAATTGTGATGTGTTTGCATTGATCAATTATCAGGGGGCGGCAGACATTTTAATGGTCCTTTATAAAACGCACGCGGCGTCGCCTGGGACCGCGCAATTGATTGCGCTTGATTGCTGCCGATGCGTGCACACTGAGGAATACATATAGGTATTATAATAACATCAGCCTGTAAACAATTATTGCCCCACATAACACGCAAGCATTAAAGCTGGTGCTCCCGGCTGTAGTTCGAAGATCTTTGACAGTCATTATGAGAAACCACAAGCTCTTTAGTGAAACCAAGCTTTTCAAGGGGCCGTGTTACCCAATTGCCCAAATACTAGACTGTCTAGATCAGATAGACGGATGCTCCATGTAAAACATTGATATTCAGCTGCATCCGATTAGACTGAAAGGCGAGCCCTACATAGTTGGGAAAAGGCAAGCAGATGATGACAAATCGCCCTATGAAAGGGCAGGCTCTCCTGTAAAATAATCAAACATTTACGTTTGTCGTACAACAATATCCTAAGCCGATACATGACAGCTGGCCAATAAAATTATGGTAAGAAACGTTTCGCTCTTTATTGTGCCTATATTTATTAGGGTTGACAACCGAGTGAGAGCATGTCCCGTCCCTATGTCCGCCAATATCGTGGGGCAGCCCTAGCCTCTCTTTTATAGCGTTTGAGGGTAGTGAGCGAATCGTCATAAATCAACATTTTATTTTGATGTGTGATTGTGATGATGTTTTAGTGAATTGCGGGTAAACATGCTTCTTATGCATCAATACGTTTTGTCCCAAAGTTATGGAGTCAATTTGTTCAGTAAAAGGGTTATTTTTCAGTTCTTCAATTAAGGATTCTTGTATTTCGTATTTTAAATTTTCGAGTCCCTTGGCCAAAATTAAATATTTAAGTAGTAGAAAATGCAGCCAAGTTCAAAATGACTAGAATTGTAAGATATTTGGTAATCGTCGTCTTCGGTGTACTAAAATGTTTTTCTCTCAAAAATTGTGTATTGTTCAGGGTTGTGTCATTAACCGCAGGATTAGAAAACGTGGGTTGACACTGAGAAGCGTCTAGAATATTCTAAAAACAGCTTACAATTACATCTTAAACTGGTCTACATAGTTTACTCCTTGCCTAAAAATCTTAATTTTAAACCAGTGGATATTCGGGCCAGTAGCCGCACAAACAGCTCCAGCACCCAGGGTACCTGTCTCCCTATTGATGAATATGTTATTGATCTTATTTCAAATACAAGTTTGTAAATATTCATCTGCGTTGGAACAATTACAACCTAATATAATTATAGTACACCGCCGCCCCTGCATATAGCGAAATGTTCAGTACATATATGGGTACCTCGCAGTCGTGAGGGTTGCTCCCGGCGGATCAAAATGATCACAACAAGTTGTTAAGCGCGTTAAGCGCACAAACATAACTTCCTATGAGCTCACCACAACGTGCACTGTTTGTTATAGTGATGTGCCCTTGCCTGTCGGATCTACGGCGGATACTTACAAAATTTTATTTTTATTTTAAGGAACAGCAAATAGTCACATTATGAAAACTTAAAACTAGTATAACAATATTTGCATTTTGCTAATAATGTAACCCACAACACTATCCTGTCATAATAATATTAACAAAACAATAATCGTCAGGGGTGTCAAAACAAAAAAGAGTAAAAAATAATAAAATCATACAACCAATCTTGGTTGTATGATTTTATTATTTTTTACTCTTTTTTCTTCAAAGTATTGTTTCAAATCTATCTAGATTTAAAACAATACTTTGAAGATAACATGTCATTATGTATTAATTTTGAAGAATTCTGAAGATAAAACCTTCGAATTTTCCCATTGGGCTATTAAAGATGTCAATATTTTTACATAAGTTTTATTGTTCAAATCATCAAGATATTTAATTTTAGCAACCAGAGAATCAAATATTCTAACTTTATAAACAACAAATAAATTGTATCCTTAAATTCTAAATGATCTGTATTTATTGTAACACCTACAAGCTTCAACTTGGTACGATGAAGTTTTTTGATAAAGCAAAGTGTGACCCTGAAGCCTCATATAGTTATATACACTTATGGTTGAGAAAATTCAGAGGAAATTTTGCCGTTATATATATAAACGCACCTACGGATACTACCCATTTTTGTATCCTTCTTTATTTGTGTCAGGAATGATAGGACTGGATACTTTGCAGGTCAGACGCAAATTAATGCATATCTTACATTATTATCTGTTAATATAATAATAAATATTAATAGTAGTATAGATAATCCATCGGTAAGGGAGCATATCCATCTGTATGTTCCGCAGCAATACATGCGTGGCATAGGACGGCGGCGGCACCAACTTCTTGCATTCCCACCGGAATGGCGTATTCATCAAGCTTATAACAGCCCAACCGCAAAGGCAATTGGCCTCATTAATCGCTACCTTGACAGCAGTCCAAATGCCGACATATTTGTGGATACTATAAGCACTTTAAGGAAAGATGTATTGTCATTTTTAAATAATTGATTTATAATTTTCTCTTATTTTTATTTTATTTTAATCAAGACTGTAATATTATTGAATTCCACTGACATGGTTATGTAACACTATTGTATATTATTAATTTTGACTTCAGCATCATCTGCCTAACTTTTTCGGTCGGCTTCCAGTCTAACCGTACATGACATTACATGCTATTATTATTATTATTATTTTGACATTCTAAGACTTCTGTAAATTATTTTATTTGTGAGTTGTGGCATATTTATCACCAATTGACATAATATATATGATTTTCATTCTTATTTCTGAATTATTGTAATTTTAGATGATAATTGACACTGTATTATGGTTATTGTTAGCTTTTAAGCGTTTTGGTAAAAAACTGTTAGCTTAAAATGTATTCTGAATAAATAAATAAATAAATAAATCACATACGATGGCCCAACTCTGCTCCTGCTTTTTGTTTATTTCCACTTTGGGGAACCTGTCCGAAGCCACTGCTAACATGGTTGATGTGACGTTATTCTGGTCGAGGCTTATTTAACTTAAACTGAAATATAAGAATCATCTACACGGCGACAAAGAAGACAATCTATTAAGTAAGTCTTATGTACAAAGTTATTGTACATTTCAGTCCAGTACATTTCAGTCCTGCTCGACAGGGCAAACAAAATCCCGTCGAAATACTAGCGAAATAATATCCGCCAAACATCCGCCCTCCCTACTCAAAGTATCAGCTATACTTAACGTTATTATCTGAGTTCATACCACTTTAAATTAGGCATTGTCTGTCTTGAAAAGTTTCTCGGCCGGCGTACCCACGGCGTAGCAGGCGTACCGGTGGCGTAGCGGGCGTTCCGGGCGTACTGAGCTCTTTAACTTGCGCGTTACAAGTCGGTGTTACAAGTTGCCGCTAATTAGTTACGATATTATGCATTGTGAGGCGGCGTATTGTTCCGCCGACTTGCCGACTGACTCAGTGCTCAATGTTCCTTGTAGAGGTTTCATGAATGGTATTGTAGAGTTAGTAGTTACTAGTTCGGAGTAAAGTTTATTTATCGAGTTTTTTGTTAAGGTTTGCTGGTGTATCAGCTTATTGGTAACTGTTACTTTGTAAGGTCCTTGAATTGAATTCTATTAATTGGTCCTAGTAGTTGTTATGGCTAATACTTTGATCAAGTACTTCTTCTCTAAACTATTAGACAAGTATTTACTAACTTTTTTGTTTTCCTTTTTCAAGAAATACTCTTGTTAACAACAAGACTACTGTCTTGTTGTTAAAGTAGTCTTATTGTTAAACTAAGCGCTAAGGTGTCACTTTATACTAACAGTTTAGTATCTACGTGACACGTTCAAGAGCAACAATAACAATAGCGCGTCCCTTCGGTCTGCTGCCTCTTAATTTCGGGGAATGATGAGCAATATCTACGTCATGTTTTATCCCCCACTGGGCAATTCTAAAATAAATTCATGAGCTATTTTAGTGCAAAAAGTAATTCGCGCAAAGTTTGTAGTGGTAATAAAAGTGAATAAAGTCGCGAAGCTTATTGAGTTCAATTATAAGAGTAGGTAGGTTGTGTCTCGAAGTTTTTTAATATACGTCGAGCGAATCCTTACCGTTACGGTAGTCCCTGAAGAATGAATTGTCAAAATTACTCTCGCACAACATTTATTTTTGGAATTTAATTACGTCAAAATGCCTGCTTAAAAACTTTCCACTAACGTTCTATTATAAATTATCCAATCGTAACATCGTTTTCGGGAAATTATACTTAGAGACTACTTATAGAGTTTATGGTTAACTAGAATACTTTTTAAACAGAATAATAGTCCTCTTCTTCTTTATAATATAACAGCTGAATATATTATATACAGATACTTATACTGTAGTTAGCTTCATCATCCCACTGCTGGGCAATAGCCTGTCCCCAAGACCACCAGTTATTTCGATCTAGCTGGGCCAAATGTGATCTTCTACGTGGAATCACTGTGACATTCAATTCGTATGGTAAAATTATTTCCTAACTTCTAGAAAATATCAGTTTCTGAATCAAGATTTTAACATTTTATTAAAGTTTTTCGTACCTAATGTCCACACAATTGCCATCAACCAGATCATTTCTGATTTACAATAAACACAGATAAATCAGTCACGAACCGATGTTTGTTTGTTTATGATTAACATATTTACACATTGACAGCCGATCTGTTTGCTCGGTGGTCAAAAAATATATAACATGCAAATTATTAAATTGAGTAAATTGCAATATTGGGTTTTGGTAAGTTGTTATTACTCTTATTTGCCTTACATAGAGAATAGGTACCACTCGTTACAGTATTAGTCAGGTTCCAACAATTCTATGAAGTCGCTGTCACAGTAATGGTGATTACTTACAGTAACGTACGTAAAATAAGTAGTTAACCATCACCATTTGTGTTAAGATTTCATTGTTCATTTGAATTAACAATGAAAATGGTTACACAAAACGCATAACATAAACTATTTTCGGCACTTTGAGTCACTGTGATTCAAACATTCGTCACAATTTACTACCAATAAAGAACACAAATTAATAATTTCCATACGAAAAACCTGTTTATTAACAGACCATTTCCAATTTCGCCAATATTTGTTCCAAATAAACGTGCACACACATAAATATAATAATCGTTAATAAAGCTGTTAAAATTTATAGACACATCAATAAAAGTGTGTTGTATAAATAAATCAGGGTTGCGACAAACCCGGCTTCAATACGTCAAAGATAACCGGACGTGAATAATCGCGGTAGTTGGGAACAATGGGCATTTGCATTTATAAATGATTCATGTCCTGTTGTAAGAGAAAACGTTCCGGCTGATCGTTGTTGGCGGAATTTTGACGATTGGCAACCCTATGCTGCTGGTCTGCGGGCTTAGTAGTGAGCGGCGCGTGTTGCTTCTTTTTATAATGCAATATTTCAGTATTATGATACGCATTATATTATTACACAAACCATGTTTTGTTTGGGAACCTATTCCAGGGATAAAAAATAACCTATGTCTTATTTCACCGATCACAGTATCAGATCACGTTAGCCACGGATCACGGCGAGTTGTATCCACTGATACCGTGATCCGATATCGTTATCGTGTTACCCACTGATCACGATATCCGTGGCCACATGAAAAAAAAAACAAAATCGAAACAGATCACGGTGTACAGAGATAAGATTTTTTTTTTTTTTCAAAACTGATTTTTTTATCTACTTTCCCAAACGAAAAGAAATTATATTTAAAAAAAAAAACATTAAGAATGTGTATAAATAAATAAGTAATAAATAAATAAAATTGAAGTGTCAGTGTGTAATTTCAAACAACAGCTTAAAACCCGGTTAAAACGGAATGCATATAAAAGTACAACGGTAGGCGGGTACTTATAACAAAAAAAAATCTAGCCATGCTTGCCTTGCAAACGAGATCAGACAGATCATCACACCTCGTTTGCCGCAGTTTACCAGTGACGATCGTTACCAGCATTTCGTATTTTTTGATTATTCAAACTGTGTTTGTAAATAGAATATAATAATAATAATAAACATTTTATTTCTTTTCCACAAAGGCGCCTTAAAAATATGATTATACTACATCAGATAAATCCTTTGTGGGAGACTGGTATCTGCACTAGGAAAACCCTGTCACACAGATTACCTGAACCCCCCCAAAAACACAGAGAGAGAGAGAGAGAGAGATATCATAGATAAACATGTTTATTTAAAACTAATATTTACTTTTTAAACAAATTAACATTTATTTGTATTCTGAATTCAAAAATATAAAAAAAAAACGTATTTTTATATTAGGCTGTTTAACGGCTTCATACCTTTGCCTCTCCTTCAACTTGGCGAAAGCAAAGCGCGGTAAAAAAAGAAAATTAAAATCATAGTTTCCTAATAATTCATGACAAAAACATTTTTGGTTACCTATTTTATTATATTTCTTCAAAAGTGTGTTCGGAAAACATCGTTTGATACACGTGGACATTTGTTATTGCAGTTCTTGGCTCAAAAACACAGTTAATTCCGCCACGAAAATGCAATAACAAACTTTCTCCACTTGTATTCTCTTCAACGACCTTTCACAATAATATTTGTATCTCCAAAACGAAGGGAAATATCAAAACGGGTATTTTTTAGAATGAGTTAATAAGGTTTAACCTATGGAGATTTAAAAATTGCGCATAAAGGTACAGGAATTACTTTTGCAAGGTCAAATTCATTCCTGCACCTTTATGCGCTTGGATTTTGATGAATATAATTCTGTAACGACCTATGTGTTACAGCCGCGAATCATATTTTAATCAACATACAACCTGACACTGATCTGCAAATTGCAAAAAACGTAAGAAAATTTGAATTTCGCGGGCTACCCTGGAGCATCCACCTTAATATTAAGGATTAAACCGTATTTGTGTAAATAGCTTTTCAATTACCGCTTTTTTTTTAGTAATAAAATGGATATAGTATGTTATCCTTATGAGATAGACATATGTCATCGCGGACTTTTCTGTAGACCTGTATAAGATATATAGATATATTCCACCATACATCACTTTGATATATCTCAAAGGGTGTATTCGTTGAAAGCTTCCAGACGGCTTATTTTTTTCCGACACTTACAACAAATATCATTATATTTTAGCCAGTGTACCTATACAAAAACTTGACAAATTATATATTATAACCTTTCTCGAGAACCACTCTATCCATTGGTGAAAACAGCATGAAAATCGGTGCAGAAGTTTTTGAGTTTATCGCGAACAGACAGACAGACGCGTCGGAGGACTTTGTTTTATAATATGTATTGAGTAAGGAGTTTCATGCTACCCAGTGTGTGGATCGTGATGATCAGATAAGCAGTCGCTCCATGTAAAATACTGGTATTCAGCTGCATCTGGTCAGACATGAAGCCGACCTCTACGTAGTTGATGATGACTGTGATGTGATGCGACACTTTTGTATTGCCTGCTCATAAACATCACTGGATTCGAAGGTACTTACTTATAAGTAAGTAAGTATACAGTTAGTAATACAGTTTGTAAATGAGTGATTTATTTAAAACCGAATACCTAGCACGGTAAACCCTTCGTTATTATTCCTACTTATATTCCAATATTAACTTAAATAAAATGAATACCCTCTTCCGCGCCTCCACTCAATGAGAACCCCACACTCTAACGCAAACACGAAATCCGACTCTATAAATAGATATTGTGTGTGGAAAACCAAATATTTTCGCAGCGATATCGTTTTGATGAAGTTCGCTCCATGTTTTATCTGACACACGTTTGTTTTTGTCACAAACACACACAGGCGCACAGCTATTATAATATCGCACACACAAAGCTCACATCCACACACAGTTTTTATGATATACATAAACAGAGGCACACATGTTTAGTTTGTTCGTCATAAAATCGTCCACAGAATAGCGGAAGAGCCAAGTTTAGTGACATATAGTGAAGCACCCGCGACTTTGATACCGTATGCGATATCGGCTTAAATTTTGCATATTTCGGGACGTTTGCAAAACGGCGCTGAAGTATTGTCAAGAATTTTAAATCAAAATATTCTTGTAAAAAAAGCAAGCTGCAGTCTTCGAGAAATATCATTAGCTCTTTTTTCAGAGCGCAATCAAGCTACCGCTATAAAAGTCTGGATATATAGAAGGAATGTTCTCGCTTAAGTAAGCGTCGTTGTAGCCCATTTTGTTCAGCTGGCTTGCATCTTAAATCGGCTACTATGGTTGGAATTACGGTTAGCTTACAACTTGCACTGCGAAACCGCGATTAAATGAATTGCATCAGGAACATTAAGCTTTGAAGGAAATAGGGAACTTCTTGAGATGCATAAAATTAATGAATCAATTCTGTAAAACTAATCGATCGATATATGTTAGCAAAAATACCGTTCTAAGATTATTTTACACAAATTTGAACTGTCTCGTTTATTTCATTTTATTATGTTTGGGTGGCTTACAGCTAACAATACAATAATTTACCAACAAAATATGAACGGCTATCAACGAAAAGCCAAAAGGCCAGGTTTAGAGCACGTATCATGATCTGTCAAATGACCAATTTGTTCGAGACACCATAATCATTGTTTAACTATTGTGTCTACTTCGTGGACAGATCAAGGACTTTTAACTTCCTAATCAAATGTAGATCATTAAAACATTATGGCAACTTATAAACCTGTAAATAGATAACCTGTAAAAAGAATTTCTCAGTAGAAGTGCAGACTCATGATTCGTGCCCGTTTGATGGCAATAGACCCTACATGGGACTCGAATACATGTAACTGGCGTAATGTGGCTGTACTATAGGTACACCTGTGATAGTATGTCAATTATCGAACTCGTTGCTGTAACATCAACACAGTAATGTCTGACATAACTGCAAGAGCACACAATATAATGGCTAATCTCCCAGTATCACACAGTGCGGCAGGTAAGCGGCAGGACTGTTGTTTGCATGCCAAATTTAATTTGAAATATTTTCGCCGCTGTTTAGACGCCGACTGTACTCGTAATGAATAAAACATTTCTTACTCATACGTCACTCTAGCCTTTTTGATGGAGCCACTACAGTAGCGTGCGAGGCTGCAGCGGGAAACAGAAGTTGTGTGTCAAAGACAAAAACAAAAGACTGCATTCTAGTAGCGAGTGTCGTAGAATGCCACCAGTCCGTCAGCTGTGGTGGCGAATTTTCTCTTTGATAGGCTATAATTAGCAGTTATTTTGAGTTCGCGTCTTTGTATAAGTTATTTGCAAGAATACATAATTATAGCGTTCATTTGTTTGGAAAGCTCGGATCCTCCGAACAAAAAAAACGCGACGATTGCTTTTAATAGGACTACATTTTGCGGAATAAAATATATTATAGGAATAAAAAAATAGCCAAAAATTTAGAACAAATAATTGCGAATTGTAATGAGTACAACGAGTGAATTGTAACCCACTACTTGTTTTAATGAATTATTATTTATTTCCTAAAAAAGATTAAAATATGACACAAGAGTAGGCAAAAGTAGTACAATAGTGTCTTGTTATAATTTCAGCTCTGAATATTCAACAAAAATCCACAATAAGAATGTTTCACAATGGAGCTATCCCTCAGTTCTCCCTCTGCAGTCGTAGCCACAAATCGAGCGAGGCAATATAAAGCTTTGACGATTTTCTTTTCAGAATTTCAAGTGATTCTAAAGTCCTTCGGAGTTATACGACAGGTTTGCATACCGCAGTGGCATACACACATATACACTGTATGTTTATACACACACACATAAGCACATATAATGGATCTACTTGAGAAGTACTCGTGGAGAGGAAATTAAACCGGTTAACATTGACCTACACAGTCAATAATATATGAATGCCAGGTATTGACCGTGCCAATACCGAGGTCAAATAACATTCGTAAGTGTGTGATCGCTAATGTAATCACGAAACAGTAGATATTTCTTATCAGTGACAATGTGTTTCACAATAATAATTCCCGGTATAACTTAGGTCATTTAATAATTTCGTTTGTCGGGTTCAGCAAAGTGCTATTCGGTTTTTCCATCTCCATCTCTGCCTAATCCTCCGTGTGACGTCATGTGTAGTATAAACAGTTAATTTTCAGTGAAAATGCTAAACAATACGGCCGCTCAAATAGTTACTCAAAATCATGTTAGTTAGGTAGTTCACATTCTATTTCTACAGCTTCAAAGCACATTCCAATCTATCTCAAAATTAATTACCTCCACCCTCAAAAGGAACTAAATCCCTTAGCAAATGTGATGCAAATAATATATTTTTTTACGCACAATGTTCCTTGCAAGTCTCAAAGAGCTGCACAGAGGCAGAGTGAGTCAAACGGAGGTAATTGAATCCCTCCCTCCGGAGCCGATCCTCCGAGATGAGACAACCATTTGCATGCGAGATGCAGCTAAACATGCAAGCGCAAATACTTTGAAAATGTGATATTGTAGTGTGTAGTGACATAGTTCTTTGAGGATTTTGTCTCCACGTAATGGTTTCTGAGTTATTTTATGGTGCAAGTTTCTTGTAGACAGAAATCGAATCGCCATTCTCACTGTGATTAAACGACACTCGTATTAAATGAATGCCTGATATGATCGCACTGTTGTAGCTTCAAATTAACTCAAATTCAAAGCCTTCCAATAGAATTCTTCTGTCCCTATAATCAGTTTTTATTTCATTTCTCTGTACACTGATATGATGAGGATGTTTCAGTCTACTTTTTTAAAAGGAGTTTTCACTGAGTTTCTTTCTTCTACGTAGTAGTTAACCATACAACTAGTTTTAATATTTCTTGAATGTCTATCATTAAAACATGAATAATATGTTGGAATAGTGACTTGAGTTATTTCTAGACGTATAAAGTTGCAAAATACGGAAGTCAAAAAATGTCGAACAAACAGAACTAACACCATAATGTTGAACAGCATACAGTGCCTGGCGTCATGACCAGTCATATTTATTTTTATACTAGGTCATTGATATCAGATTTTAACTTTTATTCCGCTATCATATTATGTGTTATATAAAATCATCCATTTTGTGAAAAAACTTTGTGATAATAACTTTAAAAAAATAAAAGCCAATTCTCACAGTCCGATTTACGAGAAGCGCCGTTTATGTGAATTTTATACTTTTGCATTCCATTTATCACTTTTTCTTTTGATTACGTTTCACATATCAGGACTTTATTCCAAAACAATAATAGAGTGTTACAGTCATTTCAGCACTTTTGTGACGCTCGATTTAGGTAGAGGGATTGTTTTCTCTATAGCTGCCATAATTTGCAGTGACCAAAAAATATAAACAGCGGTCATTTCAGTTAGTTAAAACGTCACAATGAGCATTAAAGTAAATTCTTAAGCCAGAGCGAGTATGGGCCTGATTTACAGGCTCGCAAAGTGTGTTTCACGCGACCGCGGCCGGCCGGCACCGACCCGGCACCGGCACGGCGGATAGTTTATATAATTTATACAAATTTCACGGCAGTTATCCGTGCGTTATGGCGAATTGGGGCCGGACGAGCCGTAATGGGAGACATGTTTTAGTTCTGTTTGCTGAATAGTCCGGTGACACAGTGCGGGTGAGAAAAATGGAGATGAGTCGTAGCGTGTCTACGAAGGTGCTACGGCGTAGGCAGCTACGGCGTAACATAAGCTTGGTGGTGTATGTTCGTGATACTTCCTCTTTCTACTAAACTTTCACACTTCATTAGAACATTTTTACACTCCCTTAAAATAAAATACAATCATCCGTAATTTTGACTGTGAAACAGCACACACGCACATTGTGAAATTAACGGAGTACCGATATTTATCAAAAATAACTGCAGCCTAAACCCTCTCTGTGTGCCTCCTGCAGATTCGTATCGTCCCTCAGCCTTATTTGACGCGTGTTCAGTAGCGCCTCCTAATAGTCGGAGAACACTTGGTGATACTTAATTCGGTCACACGGTCATCGCAAGTTAAGTCACACTAATTACGATACGATCATCACCACTTATTAAGATTTTCTAGGAACTAGGAATAGTGTGTATGTCAAAGAGGAATGGAGATGAACATTACTAAAGTTGCAGACGTTAGTGTAACAACCAGAACACTCAAATGGAAAGGGACAGGTCATATTATGATGAAATCCAAGACGGAAAAATGGACCAAAAACGTCACAGAGTGGGTACCCGAGAAATGGAAAAAGACGTAGACGAAGACAGATGAAAAGGTGGGTGGATGATTTGGCAAAGAGCTGCTCTGGACAGGAATAAGTGGAGGGAAATAGAGAAGGCCTATGTCGTCTAAGACAGCCTGACCTGGTAGCTGATTAGTTTAAAGTTAATGTATTACTTGTATTAAGAAGGTCAGAGTAAAATTAAAGGCAATTTTTTTATTTATTTTTTTATTTTAGGAACAGTGAATATGTTGTGCACTTTAGTACCATTAAAATCTCACCAAATGGGTTATGTAAATATCATACTTTCTTCTTTACTAAAATAATCCCATCCAACTTTCCCAGCAATCATCCCACTATGCATTGTCCTACTTCAAAACAAGTGAAAGTGGACTGCAGTTTAGGTCACACGCGACAAGAAAAAGCCTTGAAGTATGTCGCCCTCATTGTTGCCCTCAGACACAAGTAAGCCACTCAGACTTGAAGCACTTTTCCACTTAGAGGTGAACTGGCGTCGATTGGAGGACAAATCGGCTACAAGTGGGCGACGCCGGCTAAAAGCATTGTCTTGTTAAAGCGGAGCGAGCGGAGCGGAGATATAACTTACTGCCTGTTAATGTACGTGCGGTTGGATGTAACGAGATCATGGTAGCTTCGCAGCTGGGGAAAGAATCGGGAAAATTTGGTATCTGAGTTGTTAGGTCGTGCAGACGTGCTACGCCGTAGGCTGGCTACGGCGTAGCGCATCTATGACACAGATTTTGATGTGACAAACTAAAAGGTTTTTTTTTAGTTTATATTAATTAGTGATCCCCTTATATTACTTGACAATAAATAACAGACAGTTGCAATGTCATATAATAATAATACGAGCATATTAAAATAAAATAAATAAAATAAATAATAAAATTTTATTCAAAAAATATAAGGTAAATGTTTACAGTTTTTCTTAAATCTATGTCAAGTTCACCCATGCTTTGAGCCTGAACTAGGTAATCCTGTGTTTCAGGCGATTTGAGGTAACATTAATTGATTAAATAATCATATGTCTTATTAATAATATTGGTAACAATGTAAAAGGTATATAACATTTTTACTATTTTAACTTAGCAAACTAATTAAAAAAATAACACTAATGTGAACAATATTTACTTTAGCACAAGTAATAACTTCTCTGTATCTTCATAGGACATAGTTTGAAGAGCTTCCTTGAGGATTTTCTTGCAGTTATTGTGATTTAAGGAGTAGATGCTTCCTTTTTCATTAAGCCTGTTATAGAGTAGCGGTCCGAGGTACATATAAAACTTGGCTGTGAAAGCGTGTTTTGTACTTTTTTGAGGGCAAACTATATCTTTCCGTCTTTTTTTTGTGAATTCAGTGCTGTATGGAAGTGCTGCGTGTTGTTTTAGTACAGTGCTCATAATAAATAACTGTCGAACTGTTAGTACTTCACAAGATTTATACAGGAGGTTAGTGGGGAAAAGGAAAGGGCGGCAAGTAGCCACCTTGAGAATAGCTCTTTGAGCTCTTTCAATGGGCAATAACAGAGTTTTTCTCGCCCCACCCCATGAAGTAATGCAGTAAGTCAGAATTGACTGACAAAGAGCAAAATATACTTGCCTAAGTATTTTTGGATCTGTAATATATCGTATTTTTTTGAATACGAATATCAGCTTACGAATTACTGTCCCATTGCTGGCAAAGGCCTCTTCTCATTCAGAGTAGGCACGAGCATTGATCAAACGCTTGCGTAAGACGGGTTGGTGATTTCAGACTTATATTAATATTGTAAGTCCAGGTTTCTTCACGCTGTTTTCCTTCACCGATGTCTGTGATGACAATAACAGACAGTTGCAATGTCATATAGCTCCGAATAATCCAATTACCTTCAACTGGAGATTAGCAAAACAAGGTGCACGATCGCCACCTAATAACTTCCCTAGGCATTAAATATTCGCATAAATCCGAGCCAGCACGGAGGTAAATTTGACCGGGGATCAGGCAGCTAGCAATTACATGTCGGACTTTGCCCGCCGGAAAAAACTTGGATGTCGAAACAAACAAGTTATTTTGGGCAACACAAAGAGTCCATGAATTTATAATGCGAAGGGAAATTAGCTTTTTCCTCTCACTTGCCGGCGAGAGAGAGGCGCGCGCCGCGGAGCCGGCTGCGGCGTCGTCTTGCTGTGTACTGCCCAAATTGCTATTAAAAAGTGTTTCTGTTTCGTGTCTTTGTGTGCCATAAATATGCAACCATAATAAATTACACTATTGCCGTTAAGTGCATTTACAGACAATCTGTGAACCTTCTACAAACATTTGCGTTCCATTTAGGAACTGCAACTGAGACGCATAGCACGGTTTTCAATAGATCAGTGTATGTATTGTATCTCATAAAATTAGTTCATATGGTTATGTTTACAGTAGAATCCCCCGTTTTACGATATGCTATAAAAAATAAAGCCACCTCAAAGGCATACGAATATGTAATAAACAGTTTTGTGTACGACAACAGAGACAATTTAAAAAACTTAAATTCAGTTCTCAGCCGGGACGGTAAAAGTCACAGAATGTTCTCTGGAACACCGAGCGTGCGAGAGCGTTCATATTTAACTGGTTTTTTAAGGTGAAACCCCTCCTCCCACTCCGCCTCTCACGCCCCAAGAAAAGGAATTTTTAAAGAGGCTACATTTTTAATACTCCTCTAGAGATTTTATTTCCGTGAAAGACAACAATCATATTTAGGCGCAATGAGCTCGTCGCCATCTCTATCAAATATTCATCACGCGCTGATCAAACATTGCTTCTAATGGACTTTTTATTACCTTACGAATGATTCGCGAACTATTCGATCCTGTTCATTACTAGCAGTTTATATTGTCAATAAAATATCAATAAATTCTGAGCTATCTACGATATCTGGAAAAATCGAAATTTAAATAGGAATAAAACATTTTTATTGTCAATTTTGACGATTATCTGTGCAAATATTGAATGTCGACACTATAAAAGTGTATTAGAAGAAGAGGATGTTAAGTCAGTCGGTAACCATTTGGTTTGCGAGATCATACTAAAATAAACTAAAACTTTTTTTATGCTGAACTTTTTTGGGATTTGAATGAACTCAACTGAACTACTACTGAAAAAACGTAAATTTTATCTATAAAAATACTGTAGGTAATCTGTTGTGTGCATGTAACAAGAACCTAAGTAGATAAACTGAATCACTGCATTACTTTGCTTAGAACCTTTTTATGTGCACTAAAACCATATATTTCTACCGGAATACAAACGGACACCTACATCCAAATTATATGGTTTCCTCACAACGGAACCCTAAAATACCCCAGTATCATTTACCTCCTCAAGTTTGGAATATAAAACAGCTATTTATAACGTAACAAATAAAATGAGTAAAATAAAAAGTTCCGTTTCATTGGGCCGTTCCGTTTCATTTCCGGTGTCTCAGTCTTATAGACACCTTATTTTCACCGAGAAATTATAAAGCAAAGCAAAGACAGGGCATTTATTAAACCCCGGTAAGCTCCTGTGTACCGGTAGGCCATGAGGCTAGCGAGATTTAGCGTGAAAGTAGACATATTGACAACCCTTTAGTTACTCGACTTGTTTAACAATTTTTTATTAATAAGCATGCTTGAACAAAGAGAGCAAAAGATTTTTTTCGATCGCTATCTGACAGCCTTTCCACATCACCGCTTTTGAAATCGTCCGCCACACAAATTCAAAACAAAAACGCATCTCATTTTTCGAACATCATCGACCCTCGACACCCAACATAAATATTGAACAGACAGAAGAGCCCGCGGTCCACTCCACACCGCTCACACCTAAGCCCCCGCTGGTTTACAGGCAGCTGGAGTTCACCCGGCGCTAGTGATAGATCACCCGCCTCCAGCAGCCGGTGTAAAATCTGCATCTACTTACACCAGAGCCTGGATTTGCACTACACTTTATTTACTCTCTCTTATAAATCGCCAGCATCATACCCTCACGCCACCCAATTATGTGGAGCAGGGGATTATTACATACTTTTTATTACGGGTCTTTAGTATGCTTGGAGTTTATTCGAGCAAAAGTGAACAGGTTTAACACCACAACGGCTGAATGGATTCTGTTTGTGGTTTGTTTTTCGTAAGGAATTTAGTCCAAGGTACATTTTCTAAATTGTAAAAAAATTGTTCGTGATTTCAGCACGGATCAATAACCTTTTTTGTGTTACTTTATGTATAACTCATATAAAAACAAAAAAATATTCGCCAATGATGGTTAAATTGAAACTAAACGAAAAAGTTCTTCATTAGTCTTAAATACTACAAACCAATATCTATGCCACGACAGCTTCGCCACGATTTTAAATATCTATTTGAATTCATAACAAGCAGTGTCGCGCACATTGAGTGCCTATCCATTGTGATGCGTCCATAACGTTGTGCTCTCGAGCTCGCTTGCATAGCTGACAATTACACCAAAACCTCGCATAGAAACGTTTGTATTGGACAGATTCCTGCTTTTGAAAACAATATTTTTAAAGAAGTATAAAACGGTGTTACCGATTGAATCATTGTCGTTAACTGAAAAAGTCATTTGATTTTTCTGATAATTATATTCTATGAAAAAAAATATTGATCGTAAGTGTCTTGGGTCCAATACTAGATCGGATAAAGTTATTAGGTCTTTCTGAATTAATGAATGAATTTCTCAGTAACAACTCAGCTTTGTGCAGCAGTTTGCAGGAAAGTACAGTTTTATTGTATTTTCTTATTCAGTGTATAAGCACAACGACTCATAACAGGCACTTACTTCCTGCGTTGGCCAATAAAATACAATGCTAAGTACATTACAGCGCAGTGGATTACCGACCGACCCATTAGTTATGTCAGAACTGTTCTCTCTTTCTACCTGACAGAGATAAGTGGAGAATATTATACTACTTCATAGCATTTATATCATCTTGAAATACTGTAGTGGTGCATTTCAAGAGTTCTTAGTATAAAGGCCCCGCCTCGCGGTAGAAATCAGTAGAAAATTATAAAACTATAAAATATTGGTAAAAAGGACAGTTCTCGTAATTAAAAGAGTTCCAAACTAATCTCAATTTCACAATCGGTGTCCTCCTAAACTAACAAACAACTTCAAACGTGAACTTCTATTGTAATGAGACTGAAAGTTGATTAAAGCTGAAAAGTATTGTTTGTAGAGTAGCAAATAACTTTCAACTCGTAAATGAACGGTAGTTTATTGCCTTTAAAGTAAGAATAAGGCATAGAAAAAGACGGTAAGGAATATGTTGAACGATTAGTGCCGCGGGCGCAGCTCATACCTATATAATTACATACCTACTAAATTACTACAGAAACCAATCATCTCCTGCTTATAGCAACATTAACAGAAAACCACTCAAAACATTTCCATATCCACTAATGTTAGATGTAGCTACACAGTGCATCGCTCAACCGTAGCTCAACCGGACACCTAATTACTCCCCCACCTATAACAGTACAACTTGCTCAATACTCTAATCAATCATTCATAGCACCTCGTTACTTCACCGCACCTCATTAAATCCTATCAATCATTCCGTCCCTTTCTATAGTAGGACTTTAGAGCGAGACGGATGACCGAAGCGTGTATCGGGTTTAAACACGGTTAGCGGTCCGGTAGTGAATTAAACGGTGCATTTGGGAGATAAATGCTCGCCTGCATTTTTGCGGCAGTGCGGCGCGTGGAGTTGCGCGGACCCGCCCAGAGATGGCGCTGATACCACTCATTAATCATTACGCGAACGTGTAACGTCACCGGATAATGCGGGACCACTTGCTCGCAGCATGAGGAGCTGCAGAAGACTCATTTCTGACAAGACCGAAACTCCTTCGTGAGCACAGACAATCAGAAAGATGGCATGGTCGTCACGAAAGTTCAGAACCACCCATCTCATGTCTGAAACCAAGTCAATCTTCCTTATTCCTGGAATAGGATTACCAGGGCTGACCTTGGCTAGCAAATTCCAGAAACTATCTATGTGAGCTAAGCTAAGCTGCTCTTACTAAATCACCCACATTCTAGTAGCCTCCACGCGTAACGTACACCCAATAACCCTGAACAGTCCTGCCCCGCAGCCACCTTTTTGTCTTATATGTACCACCCAATGATCTACTTTCATGTAGTTCGTGCCAATATCAGGGGAGAGAACTAATAAGAACAGTTCCACAACAGGGTAAACCGAAAACTGACTTCGACAACATTTTGAAAAGAATATAAGTGTTATTAGGTACAGGTAATGAGCCTTCTCTGCTGCCTTCTCCGTGCTCACGGGACACGTACGATATTTTGGTATAAAGCAATATACGAACTGTCATATCGGCGACACAAAATGAGATTCGATTACCGTCCAGTCGAATAACGAGAGCGAATTAATAACCGAAGTAAATGAAGGACAAAGAATGAATGCAATAAGCGATGCCGATATATTGTTTAACTTAATTATATTTAACGGCGACGGTCTCGTTGTGGGAAGAGTCATTTAATTTGATATTTTTCTGTAAATACAATAAATGTAAGAGAATACGACTATTTTCTCTGAAACAGTTCTTTTATTCTCACATTAGCTTGGTCCGCAGCTTCTGCCGCCACTAGACAAAAAGTATCCTTCATGTTCTAATTCAAGTCATACTCTAGGCTACCTGTGCGCCAAATTTAATCAAAATCCATTCAGCCATAAAGTTAAAAAATAGAGTTACTTCTGCTTTTATATTCTTAGTATCTTTTTTACTGTTGATAACATTACGGTACTTATCGAGCACAGTTTAAACTACGTACTGCAATTTTAGTTTGCACCGAGAATCGAACGCAGAACATCACTTCACCACAACAACAGAACAAACATTACCTTCAACACACATTTCACTTAAGGTTATTCTTTGTTTTTACACGACTGCTTTACATAGATACTTACGTCAAATAATTTCTCCGAATTCTGCGTAGATTGTCTACTGATATCAACCAGAACAATACCAATGACGTCATCCACCTGTGTACGTACCTACCTACGCAAGTCAAGCTCAGGTGTATTTATAATCGTGTACCTTGTTGGGTACTTACTAACCGCCTCCGACTTTCACGCGCGCCTCAAAGAGAGTTAGCAATAGGGAAGGGGTCCGCAAAGGCCGAAGCCTGCCGGGGCTGCGGGACTATTCGAAAGAGATACCGTGGCCTCGGAACACAAAGGGCGAGGAAGGAACATGGATGGGTTTTAGTCAGTAAAAGTCTGATACTCCCTCCTGCTCCGCCCAGAGCGGGAGAAGCCGTTTGATGATTTCCCATCCTAAAAAAAAAAAAAAAAGGTGTATTTATAATCGTGTACCTTGTCGGGTACTTACTAACCGCCTTCGACTTTTAGATACACAACTCTTTGCAGCACACTCCGGCACAATCTATGATTCCATTTTTTTCAGCATAAAACGAACAAATCACAATGTCAGCAGCTAAGAATACAAATAAATATGACAATCAATGCTCAAACATAATTATTTGAACTCCAAATGAATAGTATGTATACACAAATTTTATTTGTCAGTACGGAGGTTTCATAGATTAAGTCCAGTCTAGCTATCTAGGACATTAAGAGTGAGTTGTTGTGTCGCGCCGAAGAGGCGAGTTATCCTCCCTGAGTGCTGCGCGCTTTAGGCATTAACCGACAGACGAATGGACGCAATGAATGCTGCGCCGTGCATGGAAGCACAGTGTGCGCTTCGACGGCGAATATCGGGAGAAACCTTTCAATCATCCTTGAATTCCAGTACACGCTGGAATGTAGGTGAGAAAATAAATGAAACTGGTCAGAAAATATTGAAGTAATTTCAATGTAAGGAATAGAGAGTAAGCTATAGCATAACTAAAAACTTCCAAATACAGCAGTCAGCTGGGTTTTGCAGGGATAGTATTGATGCCAAACATTTTCTTGGAATCATGATTGTTTTAATTTAAAATTCATTTACTCCTTTTTAAATTGACCTGGCCACTAACACTGTCATTATGACTAAAAACAGGATATGTCTCAAAAAAATAGTAAACATGGTAAATATCCCGTCTTTAGTCATGATGACAGAATTAATGGATTGCCTAGTTCCACATGGTTTGTGTTCATAAAGTGTAAGCAAGCCGGTGAATATAAATACGTGTGAAGCTAATGACATGCTACAACTATTTAAATTCTAATCCGTAGCTGGCCATCTAGCTGCCGATTAGAATTGTATTAATTACAACTAATAAACCAGCTCCAACTTTTTTTTAATACTATCTATCGACACAAAACTAAGAAAGCAACCTTTTAAAACTGATATTTAGTTTGTCTCGCCTCCAAAAAGGCTCAAAGGCAAGGCAAACGTAATATACACAAGAAATAGCGTTATTTTATTAGCCGGACATCTTAGCAGGGGAAGTTAATCATGTCCGTTATGCGGAGTCAGATGTGCCGCCATTTGTCCGCGGATGAGGTGGAGTGTCCGCCTGTCCGCCTGTCCGGGTGTTCGGACGTCGGAGACTTGGATATACGTTACACGGAATTGTTGCCACACTAGTCCGAGTGTCTTGCTAGCTTTTTGTGTGGACAAGGCTTGTACAAACGTGCAATACCCACACGGTCAAATGTACGGAACAGCTAGTGGAATTCATGGTAACGGATTGCGCGTCGATAGAGGATTGTTGTACAGCAATCTCTATCCATCTATGTACTTAACTGAAAGTTTTTTTTGTAACTCGAGCTCGGAAAACTAAATGACTAGCCATGTAAAGTAAGAAGGAAGGACACTCAATAACAAGTAGATTACTGAATCCAATTAGATTTTACCTTTGTCTTAAAATTCTATAAATATAGTAAAAAACTAGGAGTAATATGAGAACGTAAACATCGCAGGGCATTCCTCTCGCTCGCTGGGACACCGACAAATGTCATATAGTGACGCTCCGCCGCTGTTGACGAACATACAGATACGTAACATGTACGTGCATGCGACGTTTTCGAAGGATACTTGAGGATTATCTGTGCTTGGAGTAACTGTTTACAGGCACTATCTGATCTGTAAGATCATAACTAATAACTCACAGAAACCAACAATTATGTTACCAACAAAGCTTCAATTTCAAGGCACCCAGCACATAGCAAAATAATCAGAGTTCCAGTCAACAACGAAACATTTATCGTTTGTGATTGAGTGCCGGAACAACTGCGAGCACAACAGTAAAGCTACAAGCCTTAATCCAATAGAAAACCGATCTAGGTTGCACACTGCAATGAGTAATGATGATAAATGCAAAACTCTTATTTCGTTGTACGGGCAGTGCACGACACACAGCATCTCTAGTAACAAAACATACTCGTATATTGTGACATTCACGGAGGGCGCCGCGAGATATGTTAAGCAATCAAGCGACGCGAAGCATCCGCGACACGACACGACACGACAACGGAGCGACTGCGGCATGACTCCGCCCCATCTGTAACCACACACTGCTCTATTAACTTTCCGCTATTTCTTCGTATTTTTGTGTTCATTACTCTGTTTTATCTCGAGGTTCTCAAACGGGGACAGGAAACTGCTCTTAAAATGATTGGTCGCCACTTTCGCAGTTATTTATGGCAGGAGGCCCAAGTTTGGCGAGTGAAAGTACTTAGTTCTGACGAAGAAATCTTTAATTAGATCACGTTGCTAGAGGATGTATAAATTATTCAGGGGCTGTTAGAGGTTTTAAATTCAATTATCTTGAGGGCATCAACCTAATCAGTAAATTATGCTGTAATCGCTTACCGACCGTCAATTTCGTGACATTTTCGTTTGTTAAGAGAAAGCCTGCCCTAATACCTGGATTGACATAGATAGACTATCTCTAATTATTCTTGATTCTCATTCAATTTAAAACAAAGTTTGTTCTCTTTATCTGTTACCTTCTTGTAAATAAAAAACAATGGCTTTAACTGGCACGTTGCAGGCGTTAAAATTCAATTCAGCTTCTAGATAAGTAAGTTCCTAGTTCAGTTATATGCAGCATTACTATCAGATCTTAAAGTCACTGAAGTGTTCGTTCAGTAGTGAGAAACTCTCAACTATGCACAAGGACTTCACATGGCAGGTTAGAGAACAATATAAAACTACACCTAAATGCCTGAAACATTCACGTTCGTACGCTCAGCGAGAAAAACTGGCGTTCACCTTACGAATACCACCTTTAAACATAAACATGCATACAATACAACTCTTAGCACCATGAAATAAGGTTTATAATTGACTTGATCAGAAATATTTAAAGTTTGCCAAGTATTTAGAGTGCATTACACATTCGCGGAGTTAAGTTGGAGTTGTGTGACGGGATCGGAATGTTAAAACATCGAGTAAGGAGCGGTGCGGAGCCAAATGTATGTATGCACTTTTATACCTGACAGAGTTGCTATGCCGAGCATATTGCGTCTGTACGCTACTTCATCCTCCGGGGGATACAGGGGGGAGGGGGGACGTCTTGGATATATCGTACGCTTGTGTGTATTTACCCTAAACATGACGTATGCTTCATACTAGTTTGGAACTGTTGCATTGATCTTGTGTTGTGCGGGTTTACTAAGCAAGAAGTATGAGTTTGATTCCCAGGTTGATTGTGCATTGGTAAGATTTTCAGAGACACTTTGCGATAAACGATTTTAAAATCAAGTACAAGGATGAGCCACATGTCGAATAAGTAGGTCCTAGGTCTTCCTAACACTATCGAGGAAAATTGGGAAATTGACGGATTGTATTACCATTCACAGTAGCTGCTGACTTATCCCCTCGCCACAGATGACAATTTGTTTTAGTAAAAAATAAATCTTTTGGTCCGTCATTTTCAAACTTGTATTCTTTCTCATTTCCATATTACCATTTATTGGATCGCACAATCGGCTTCGTATCGAGCAAGTGAGTGCTCTGATAATATTTATTCAACCTTTATTTAATTTTGATCAGACTGATATTAACACATTCAAAAGATATATTGACATTGAAGTCTGATATAAAATACACGATATAAAATACAGGTTTACACACAAGTATTTTATGATGTTTCTTTTATCTTTTCTTTTCGTTCTATTATTTTCTAGCACAGTGAGACAGAAAGTAGACACGTCAACATGCTCAATAGGGCATTAATTTAGTAACTTAGCTTAGTTTGGCAGGTCGTAAGTCAACACTATACATATAACGAATAAGTTGTTAAGCGCAACCAATAAAAACAAACAAGTTATTCAGCAAAAATAAAGTCGGTCAGAAGTTTACATAACAACAACACCTGCGCGTAAACAACGCTGGTTAGTGCTGCGACGGCGCGCGTCAGCGGACCCGGGACAAGGGACACAGCCCGAGATCCACTGCTTTATTAAATATTGAAAACTAATATCTTTTCCCGGCGCCCCTGTCCAACCTGCTTGCCTTTAACAAACGCAACGTAATATATCGCCGGCCGGCCACATACACATTACAAAAAATTGCCCGATATCAACCGATCGAGGTTCGTATCCAATCACGTGGTTTTGGATTGCTGAACCAATTGCTCGATTTATTTTAGTGGCTTTTCTTTTTTGTTTTATTGCCGAATATAAGTTGGTTTGTAGATATCAATATAATGGGCGGCTTGTTTATGAACTACGGATTTGTAATAAGTGCTCAATTTCATCTACAGATTGGAACGGATTTATTCTTGTCTATTATGCTAATGAATGCGTATCAATACTTTCACTTTATTTATTAAGAATACTAAACAACTGTCTAGACATGATCTCTGTACTTATTTTTATTACATTACACGACAATTAACGTAAAAATAACCTCGACACCTAGAACTAACAAACAATAAATGGCAGTAACTTGTAACAAACCGCGCGCGCCGCAACGTTTGATCCGAGCCGGGAGCTGTAGCTATTGCTTAATAAACCACTAAATACAGTAAGAGCACAATCAGCAATTCATTGGGTGTATTGCAGCGTTGGGTGAAGCGCGCCAGGAATCCCGGGCTGCCCGGGATTGCGACGGGATCCCGATGTATTTTCCCGGCGCGTTTGCTATTGTGGAATCTGAAGCACGCGCCCGCGGATTTTGACTTGTACCGCACTACTATTGTTTCTGTGAAAGATGTTTGCTGTTTAAAATTTAGGAGTGCTTTGTGAAAGAGTTTCTGATGGCTATCTCTTCAGTTAATCTTGCACTCTCTGATATACCTACTTTTAAGTAATATTTAGCTACGGACTACTATAAAAAATATGTGCAGTGTGTAACATACAGACACCATTCTGACAGAATGGTGTCTGAATGTTACACACTTCATCAGACATGAAGTAAAGTCTAGTCGAGTAGTCTAGTAGAGTCTAAGGTCTTTAAAATGACATGAAGTAAAGTCTATAGACTTCACTTCATGTCATTTTAAAGATCTTCTTTTTGATTTCAATGTTAATAAAACTGACCCACAACTTGTTTGTGTGGATTGTAGTGGTTGGTTTTGGTTCAAGTTGTTTAAAAAAAAAAAAAAAAACAAAAATCCATGAGTCCATCGTCCTCGTAGTGGAGAACAGCCCGATTCCTATTACCGAGAAGATGCCTGTCCTAGCAGTGAGTGGAGCAGTATGAACTGATTACTGCCAAATTACAATATAAATATACCGTCTTTTATACAATCACAATTCAGCTTTTTTTCGAGTCGCCTTTCACCATAATATTCAATATCACGTTGGAAAGAATAAACCTGCAGCTTAGGACTGTCGCCTGCCTGGGATCGCACCCACGACTTACTGTCGAGGCAATTAAAGAAGTAATCGGGTAGATGTTCTGTTCTAGTGACCTGCTTTCCGCTTCCGTTCACTATTAATCATATTAAACTAAACTAAAATAAACTTAGCATCTAGCTGCGAGTCTAATTTAAAATAATACTAGCGATTCCCGCGTCTTCGTCTGCGTTGATTTTGGAAATCATCCCATGGCAACTGTCTACCGGGATAGAAAGTAGTGTATGTCTTCTAGCCATGGTGTCGCCGTGCGCCAAAGAAGGATGGCAGGCGGCTGTGCAACCTGGGGACCGCATTTAAAGTTCGCGAACATTCGTCAAAATACACTCTAAAGATAGATCTCGGACAAATTATTAAGGCTTATAAAGGGAACAGACAGACAGACTATTACTTTCGCGTTTATAATATTAGTATGGATAATTTATAATGAATTAGTGTTGAAATTAATTTGATTCTGTCTCGGCGTCGCGTGTCGTGGTCCAGGCCCGGCTGGCCTCACGCGAGCCATTCATTAGGTAATGAGAGTAATGATGAATTCGTTGTGAACTAAGCGTAATGTAGTTAACCCGCTCACCTACATTGACGTAGTCAGTCTAGTGCTGGGCGCAAGTCCAAAGTTCGAGCAATTCCCAATGAAGGCTCGGTCCTATTTAGCAGCGTACACAACTAACCTGTGAGTCTTCTATACAAGAAAACATAAACAAAAGCAGGACATAATACTTAGGTATCAACGACTTATCTAGACCATCCTCTACGGAAGAATTTAATAACCCTCAACGTCGATCGCCACTAATTGTGCCGGCGCGGCGCCCGCAGGCGACGGGTCGTGCGGGGCGGCGCGGCGCGAGTCCGTGCGACCGCGGTACCGCACGGGGCGCGCGCGCCGCTAATTTCCCGCGTGGCCCATAAATTACGTGCACTTTGTCCTCACTACTCCGCGCCTCTGCGACTACGAGCAGAGGATCAATTTGGGCGCTGTAAAATACTATTGTTTCAAGGAAATATAAAAAGTGGCGTAGAAAAATATTTTTTTCTCGTTGTTTTTACCAGAACTATGAAAGATAGTATGTCTATATTCACTTTTAAGTAACGTAAATCTCACCGTGTATTGGCATTTTTTGCTATGTTGGAATTCCCTTAACACTTTACAGCAACTAAAGAATATAACATTCAGAACAAAAGGCCTTCAAAACACAGCAGTTTCATATGAGCGTACACTGTAAACATACACAAAGCCAATTACCACAATGCAGGCATCAAGCCGTTTTATTTGTAGTGTTAGTAATTAGCGAATTCGTCTACTTGTTGTGTCGTAGCGCTCAACTAGATGCGGAAACATTAGCTCGCGGGGCATTGTGCCAGTGCCGTGCCGTGCTGCCGACGGACCGGCAGCGAACCGGCACGGAGCGCTCGCGGCCGGACGACGCGCGTCGCAGAGGTGGCCCGCGCGTGCCACCGCCGCGCATACGTAGGGTTAACTGTTGTGGCATCAATAGTAAAGCTCAGAAGTTTCACTTCACGTGGTGATAGTGCAGGTTTGAGTATACACTACGTTAAAATGATCAGCTTTCTAATACATCATTTCAATGTCTCATCAATCCGAATGTATGGGAAAACTTTATTTAATTAGTGATGACGATGTTGGCCCCATGGAAAAAGTGGTTTAGTTTAACCTTAACACCACCAACGTACACAAAACGCGATGCCTCGCCAGCGCCACGCTATAAATGTATAACGAAATATATAGTAAACAGTAGTGATGAGGGTTTCGTCATATCGATAAATGAGATTTATACGCGATATTTTAGGTTTTAATTATAATTTTACGGATATAAATAAAAACTCACTAGATATTTCCATATTTGTTTTATTTTAGAGTATCCCTAGAAAGAAAAAACAGTATGAATTATAAGTATCAAAGAAACAAATACATAACTCAATTAGAGCTTTAGGAAATAAGGTACATCTCTATTTGTTTTATGACGTCATTCTTTGACATCATTTCAAGTCCTTGGCGGTCAGAGCAGTTAAATTCAAAGTACTTACGGGATGATATCCGTGATATTGTTTTTGTTCGATGAGCTCCTGATATTTCGACGCTGTTGCAAGCATCATGATCGCGGGAATACTGAAGAGGTATGCGGGTGGGACGAAAATTATTTATTATGAGCAGACAAATCTGTCTACCCTCTTTCTTAGTCTTTTATTACGCGCACTACTGTAACTCGATTGTAACTCACGACAAAACGCACTCACAGTATCACTAGGTTTTTCTTGATAATGGAGACGCATGTTATTTTTTATTGGTTTACCACTGGATTCCACGTACTTGATAGTTTAAAACCATCCTCACGATTGAAGTTTTTATGGTTTGAAATTTCAATAGCTTCTCTGGTCAACCTTGGGATGTAGTATCGGTCTGTAGATAAGATTTGTGGTTTGTGAAACTCCATCCAGTGATTTGGCCCTGAGTCCAGCAGATGTTCAGCTATGGCCGATTTGTGTCTCTCATTGTTTTTCACTGCTTTGATGTGTTCATTTATCCGGCACGAGACGTTTGGTTTGTCCAATGTATGAGCTACCGCAACTGCAGTCAATTTTGTATACCCCGGGATGTTCCACCTAAACTCCGTAGTGCACTCACTCACCAATCGCGCAAGAGATTTGTGCGATTCGGAACATTTAACTGAGGAATTAACCCATGTGCAGGAGGTCCTACGGAATAATGGCTACAAGGAGACAAGGGAAAAAAGACCGATGACGACACGACCAGCCAAGGCTCAGGTGGAACGTCAACCGACCTACTTGCCATTTGTTAAGGGAGTAATCGATAAAATCGGTAGAATACTCAGTAGGTACTCAATTAAAACTGTGTTCACTCCCTACAAGAAAATCGGGCTGAGTTTGCGTTCACCTAAAGACAAACTGCCCTTAGAACATCCCGGGGTATACAAAATTGACTGCAGTTGCGGTAGCTCATACATTGGACAAACCAAACGTCTCGTGCCGGATAAATGAACACATCAAAGCAGTGAAAAACAATGAGAGACACAAATCGGCCATAGCTGAACATCTGCTGGACTCAGGTCCAAATCACTGGATGGAGTTTCACAAACCACAAATCTTATCTACAGACCGATACTACATCCCAAGGTTGACCAGAGAAGCTATTGAAATTTCAAAACATAAAAACTTCAATCGTGAGGATGGTTTTAAACTATCAAGTAGGTGGAATCCAGTGGTAAACCTAATAAAAAATAACATGCGTCTCCATTACCAAGAAACACCTAGTGATACTGTGAGTGCGTTTTGTCGTGAGTTACAATCGAGTTCCAGTAGTGCGCGTAATAAAAGACTAAGAAAGAGGGTAGACAGATTTGTCTGCTCATAATAAATAATTTTCGTCCCACCCGCATACCTCTTCAGTATTCCCGCGATCTTGATGCTTGCAACAGCGTCGAAATATCGGGAGCTCATCGAACAAAAACAAAATCACGGATATCATCCCGTAAGTACTTTAAGTGTAGTGAAAAACCGTGAAAGTCTAAAACAGTGCAGTTAAATTCAATTCTGATTAGGGATGTAGTGTAGGACGTGTCTTTCTTCTATTTTTGTCTACTCCTGTGTTTTTTTTAACTACTTCAGTAACTATTTCAACTTTGTTAAATTCGCACTCCAGAGCCACAAGATACCTACAAGCGACTCGCGACGCTTAATTTGTGGCTTACCGAACATTTCATTTATGAAATCCTTACTTTTTAATGATTAGACGTTATTATTATTATCTAGTTGGACATAGCTCAGAATCATCTTATAGTTCAACGTTCTCCACAAAATACTCCGAGACCTTGTAAAATGTTTAAAAGTTGATCCGATTCCATTTTTTCATTCATTTCACTACCTATTTGTTTACTTAATACTATTAGTAAAATATAATAATTATTTAATACCTTTTGTAAAAAGCAAAGTGAAAGAATCCAAATAATACCTGCACTATGTCAAAGTGACCTTGACAGCCGTACGTTTATGACGTCAACGAACGACTTCTATAATAGTCCGTGGCGCCCAGGGCTCTGACAAATAGCTGACAACCAATTGTTTTGTAGAGATGGGAATATAATTATCGACAAGGATTGCTAACAACTATTTAATTCCGAGTCGGCACCCATCTGAAGGTCAAAAATTGTCTATTTTCCCTCATTTTGTTATAAAGAAGTTAACTAAGTTCACATTTTACTGACCTCAAAATGTTTTCGAAAATAATATTTATAAATATTTCAACGGGTGAAATCAAACAGTGATAACTTTCGCGTCACAACACTGGCCGACTATATAAAGCCCTTTGCGTTCTGGAGACATGTTCAAATAAAAATGTTCGGAGTTTTTGTTTTTGCCAATTTTAAGACAAATAAGGGCTTCTTATGTCTGGAAAAATATAAAACAGGGTATTAGACAGTGCATATTAAATAATAAAATGAAAAAAGCCTGTTAAATACAGTTAATTTATTTTAATAACATAGTTAACATGAAGAGCTTCTAATGAAGTCGTGGCGCTGGTGGCACAAAAATCTAGAACTTCTATTGAAGTCCGTGGCGGTAAAAAGGTTAATGGTCTGTAGCTCACCCTTCAATATGATCGAACCCTATTAGTTACATGCTGTAAATGTTACCACGTGGTCACGAGCGCTTGTTACGAAAGCGACTACAAAAAACAAATAAAGGAAGTTGTTTAGGGCATCCCAACGAGTGAGTGCGACGCGACCCTACGCTGTGGCGCAATGATACTGACGCCAAAGAAACAAATTATATACGCGTGTGTCTCATGACGTCTCAGCGCATGACGCGTCGTAAATCGTATAGCATGAGGTCGTGAACGGGGCGTAAAGTGGGGTATTATTTAATTGGCCACACGATTTTAAAGTGAATCTTCTGTTCACAGTTTCCTTCACAACACTCCATGAACAAATGTTTTTACAAAAACCCAGTTAATTTCAGCAAGGCTAGTATATTTCGTTTAGCGTTTAAAGCGCACCTCGCAAATATATGGAGCGCAATGAATGTACATTAACAGGTTGAATGTGAAGTAGCTGCACGTTATTTATTACCGAGTCTAATTAAACATTTTCCTGCGAAAGTGCTTGCAAGCGACAGCGAACATTATTTTGTTTTTTTTTTTATGTTTCAAATGTCATTGCAGTGCTATTGTGAAGTAGTTTCACTCGCCGTTGAGGGTATTCTACAATTATCAAAGTCTCCTCTTTGTTGTGTTTCGGTATTCTTTTCTAGCAAACAAATAATACGAAGAAGAAAGATTTGTTCCAACTAATTTAATGTTTCCTTTCTTGATGTCACCATAACAAACTCCCCTAAAGCCTGCTGTTCGGAACCAACCCACGACTGAACCTACTTATCTTTTACTTCAACATTATTGTGTAAGTCCATGAAGCTTACCCGCTGAGCACAAAAGGCGAACACTTCACCGCTTCACTTAATGTGCTGCTACAGCATCTAAGTCCAAGATTTAATAAAGTGGGGCTTCGTCCGCTTGTTCCCACTTCTACGATACGGTATCCGTCTCTGTCAGCCGCTGGCCGCAGCGTGCAGCGGCCGCGTGCAGCGCTGCAGCGGATTAGAGGTGTAATTGATGTCGGGAGATAACGCGGGGGCGGGATGCAGGCTCTGCATCACGGTAGACTAGGTGATAATAATATCTACTTGACATGAGGTATTTCTTAGGTGGTGTGGTTGAGATATAGAAGGCGGCTAGTGTTAAAACTGTTTGTTACTTGCAAATTACCATTTTGGTATACGGATGAATGTGAGATTTTTGACGGGCCTCGACTTTGCTGGACTAAAAATACTCTGAATACAATTTAAGACCCCTTCACAACCTTGGACGATGCGATTTACGACGCTGCTTCCGTCACAAGTGTCATCGCCCGACTAAGACGTGGCCGCACCACATGTTCTCTTCCCGCGGTGACTGTCGCTCTGCAAGTAATTTCTGTTTATTTATGCTCCTTTAAGATAGTTTTTATGTAACGTATGCACTTGAATTAAATAAAATTATTATTATTAAAAACTTCCTTCATTTGTTTCTACCGCAGTCGCAAGACAGGTGTCGCTTGGGCTGTTGGCCAAGTAGTTACGGATATAGCAACTATGTGCATGATTTAAGATATTTAAACTAAATGGCTTACCATTGCAGCTCTTATTAAACTTTTAACTTCCTTTTTAGGGTTCCGTACCCAAAGGGTAAATATGGGACCCTATTACTAAGACTCCAGTGTCCATATGTCTGTCTGTCACCAGGCTGTATCTCATGAACCGTGACCGTGACAGTTGAAATTTTCACAGATGATGTATTTCTGTTCTCTAATAACCCCTTTTTGTTTGCAAAGAAATAAAAAAAAAATGTATTTCTGTTGCCGCTATAACAATAAATAATTATTTTAAAATTAAAAGGAGCGACTACTACCGATGGTACGGAACCCTTCCTGCGTGAGTTCGACTCGCACTTGGCCGGTTTTTCAATAAAGTTAACACAACTATGAGTTTGCTCCAATATCAATACTACCGCGACACATCGCTATAGAAACATCTCGTGACGCGACGTGCGGGAATGTGCGGCGGGACACAACTATACACATTGACACTGATTGGAAGCTCGGTGTGACGTGAAATTGTAATACCTAAATTCAGATTAACAAAAACTAGCAAGTCTTTTATTATAAATAGTATACGCTTTTATAACAAGTTGCCAAAGTCAGTTATAGAACTGACCGATGGAAAGTTCAAAAACTACTTCAAACGTGTCCTTATTAAAAAAGCATAATACAAAATCAAGGACTACGTTGAAGTTAAAGAAGTTTGGATCTAGTTCCATCTGCGCATGCGGCTTCCCTGGTAGCTCATAAACGGCACAAATTTGTGGATGTCTCTAACTATTTTCAATCTCATTTTTTATTTTCTTTCCATTCAGATTTTTACAATAGTTTTCAAATCATTTTTTTTTTCATCTTTTGCTCAGAATAGTTACAGCACTGATGACAATATTTGTGTCACTTGTTTAATTTTGTTTTTTTTTTACATTTATGTTTTACCTTTGTTTATATTCTTGTTTTTACCTATTATTTGTGAATGAGTGAACATTGTAGGCTTTGTAGATTCCCAGATGCTTGTTAACTTTCGTTAATATTTTTCTGTTTTACGTTTTTTTGTATTATAGTAAGCAACGACCTATTGTCGGGCCTACGCTGTCCACCCGTACTTAAATAATATGCTGTAACAAAATAATATTGTAATACCAAATGATTTGAAAAGAGTAACCATGGAGTTTCTTGCCAGTTCTTCTCCATGGAAACGACCAACGCGAACCGTTCACCTTTTTCGACGTTTTTTAAGTGCCTATCTAGGCCTATGTGAAATAAAATATTTTGATTTTGATTTTGACGTTACACAATATAACAAAGATTTATGATTTATACTCGTGTAGTCCATAGTACAGTAGTATTGTAATTACGATGTGGTAAATTTTATAATGAGGAAATGTGAAGAACTTGGAAAAGAGATGGATACGTTGTGGATACGTTACTATTATAAAATGTTATCAGGATTTTTCCTTTAGGCATATAAAGTCTACTTTACCAAAAATACCACTTTCCCAATATGTCCACTTTTTCATAATGATTTTGTATAATAATAATATTAATAATTTATTTCCAACGTTTAAAGCTTAAACTTTTGATTAGTTAAGTTTAATCGAAAACAATGATTATTTCTGTAATAATACCTACCAATTTATTTACTACTGAAAATAAAACAAAACAAATGATTGTTTCTTATTGAAAATTTGAACTACTAAATAAATATTGTTTTTGCAAGTGATTGCAGAACCAACATGTCAAAAATGTTTTGAATCATGATTATACTACGTTCAAAGCAAGTATAATACTTCGCGAATAAATAATATGTAGTTCACCAATATCTCACTTCACATTTCTCACTTTGCAATCAACGTTAAAAAAGAAAATGTTATAGAAAAGCGTCTCAAAATCAGTTATTTCTATTCCCCACGGCTCTATTATACTTTTTTTATAAGATATTTCTATACATATATTAGAGAAGCATATTTTAAAATATTCACATATGCACACAATAGCAACAAATGGCTCGACTCCGGATAGCGACCTCTGCCTTGTAGCGCGTAGCTCGTAGCACCGCGACGGTGTAGCTCGTAGCACCACTACGCCGTAGCACCGTAGCAACAAAACGTCGCCTGTCGCGAGACACGCCACTCACACACCTGGCTTGCTTAAGTGGCATAGAATTAAAATTTATTTATTTGTAAGAATGTAGTTTTACATAGTATGGTGTTAATATTTTTTTAAGTTCTATACACTCTGACGACCCGAACAGCGGTAGTAAGGCTGCCTAACGTTCTTAGGGTCCTAGGTTCGAATCCCGGTAGGAGCAAATGTTTGTGTGACGAGCATGGACATTAATTTGTCTCTGAGTCATGGATGTGTATAATAAGTATGTATTTACAAATAAAATCTGTTAAAAATCACACACACACATTAAAAAAACCTCTCCCATCCAGCAAAAGACGTCTTTCGGTTGAATGATAGATTATGAAAAAATACATGGCACAGGAAATGAATTAACAAAGGACGATGTCGTAATATTGTAGGCACTTAAATAAATTATTGATCGTTGAAAATCAAATGGCAAATAATTGGCTAAAACACTCCGTTGATTTCCAATTATCGTTTTTAATTGTATTTATAATGAAGGTAACAAAGATAAAACAAATCGTTTTAATTAGCATAATTACAAGTCATGTTATTTTAAATAAACCAGTTTATTATTGAACTAGGTGATGCCTGCGGCTTCGCCCGCCCGCAAATTATATACTAAAACCTTCCACTTGAATCACTTTATCTTTTAAAAAACCCGCATCAAAATCCGTTGCGTAGTTTTAAAGATTAAAGCATACATAGGGATATAGGGACAGAGAAAGCGACTTTGTTTTATACTATGCAGTGATAGTGATATAAAGTTTAAAATAACATTACATTATCATAAACACATTGGTATGCTTGTTCATTAGTATTCATTCGTAGTATACAATCATATTATTATCCTGTGTTTTTTTCTGATCGACATACTTATTATTCCGTTTGACACTATAGTCATAAATTTTCTATTGTAACTAGTCTAACATTTATTTTGATATTTTTGGAATTCTTATGATTTGGTTTTTATTTTTATCGGTGTTCATACATTTTTTAAATATTTTTAAATTTCCCTTTCATTTTAATTTAATATTATTTGCATGCCCATGTGACGGTAGAATATGGAGGACTACATTTTAAAAGAACAACATTGTACCAATTACCCATGCAAAGAAGTCAATCATTTTGATTTTGATTAGTAAATTCACATTTTACCAATTCGATCGTGATCAAAGTTTCACAAGAGCCTCTTCCACCCTAGCCTAGCAGCGAGAGCCTTGCATAACGAAGGCATATTCAAGCGGCTCATCTTGTGAGATGCACATTTGCACCCCCCTCGCGTCACCTGTACCCTCCCCTGCACACCGTGCCCCCGCCGCCGCGCCGGCGCGACCTCTTTGTGGAACCTTTTAGGATATCATCCCGTCGCGAGCAAATACGCGGCAGTCACCATGAAATATTATTCAATTTTATAGTCAACGTGAAATATCGAATACCTGCTCTGTAGTCTGTAGTCTAGTGGTGGATTAATATACCCTCTGTATCCTTTCCTTAACGTTATTTAAGTCGTAGCGAGGGACACGTCGCTACCTACTACGTGACACGCAGCAGAAGACAGGTATAGTACAAGATATTAACTACATGTTAAACAGGAAAAGTTGTGTCACGAGTGAGTTTAACAGTCTACTACAGCACATTGTTGTCTCACTTAACTCAAAAAGACACTCGATGGCCTCATATTATAAAGAAAATGCCAAAATATTATGCCATTTCAGTGAATCATTTCACGAATCGAGTATGATTACGTTACATTAATAGTTGGTAATCCTATTAACATTAACCAAAAACAAGTCGAGGTTGCCTGGAGTGCAACTGAATATTATGCTATGGCGTAATCCTTGTAAAAAATAAATAAAACGGAACCCTAAAAACACCACTAAGAGTTAAGCAATAATTTACAGAAAATAACAAACAAGATATTTATAAAAATAAACAATCCAAATTTTCATCACAGTACTTTTTTGCGACCACTTAATATCGTGCGTATCATGTAGTCCCACTGCGCGACGTCATGGCCAGTGTTGTGAATGGCTAGGGAGGGGACACAATCGTGCTAACAGCCGCGCGTCAATCGCGCGTCGAGTTAGCGGGCGATATGTCGCGGTGCTATTACTTTGAGCGATTGAGGTATGTATTATAATGTAACCAGGAAAAACAACAGATTTGACATCCGATGCCGCAAAAAAAGATATAGTGGAAATGATTGATTCAACAATAAAGAGTCAGTGACAAAATATGGTGGTGTGTTCTGCCAGACGTACCAACCGACATCAATTTTAAATCTGTTCTAAGCATAGTTACGCTTTGGAAGTACATGAGATCATTTTACTGGATAGTAATAGTTATACCACATTTAGAATGATGGATTTGTTTGACGTAATTAACTGAATTGATTAGAAATCAGTAGAACTAAGTCCAATAACAAGATTAATTTTATTTTCTCACTTTTGAAAATGAATGTACAGAATTTAGTATTGACAAAATAAAATTAAGAATTATTTTTAAATTAGAAAATTCTCGCAGCTGTGTCTTATCTTAACATTTCAATCGAATCCTAACCTCAAGCCAAGTCTGACCTCCGCCACACAATTTGTGTAATAGCTGGTGAACAAATGAGCGTCGCGGCGCGTCGCCTCCCGCGCCGCCATTAGCCGAATTAAACGCCTCCATGTGGCCAATATACTCTCACTGTCATAACACAGGGCTGCCTACATAGAATCGAAACTAAAAGACCTGGAAAATGAGCTTTATAAAATAAGTGATCTATCCTGTTAACGATATCAAGCGATGCAACACACAACGCGACTGGCGTCAAGCGACGCGCGTCTATGACTGTTTACTGCAAGTCGCATCGCGGTGACTTGTAGTCGCAAGCGTGTAGCTCATAGCTTCCAGCCAGATTTGATGTTACCGCTTGGTAACACCAAAACATAGACTAAGTTGATTCGATATAAACTGCCTCATAGGTATAGTGGTCGCAAGAATGACTGCTCAGCAAGAGGTCCTGTGTTCGATTCCCGGGTCGGGCAAAGTGTTAATGGGTTTTTTTGATCAGGAATTTCTCAGTAGCAGCCACGGAGTCTAGATTTGTGCTCGGTTGATGGCAATAGGATCGCCCCCTATTACATGGGACCAATAGTTAATTAACATAACTGGAAATGTAGGTGTACTATAAGGCACACCTCAGCCTAACCCTTTGGAGACTACAAGCGTGATGTTTGTTCAGTAAATTCTATGCTATTACATGTTACTGTTCAAAAAGCCATGGAAACTTGACGACTTTGTTTCTAAAAGTGAAAAGTCACTTAGATTGAAATTCCTTTTTCTAAGCAGAGACAGCCCTGTTGAAGAAGTGAGCAATATACCCGTGTCATAGGTAATGTGGAGGTACATTATTGTGTCGCGAGGCGCGAGTGCGCTGGGGGCCGCCATTTATTTGTTAATCCAGCGGGACGAGCGGGACGCCGGGACGGCGGCGGGACGGCGGGACGGCGAGGTCATCACTCAACACAAACAGACAGTGCAAGGAGAAGGGGCTTTAAATGTATTGCTGCTTATATCATGGAGTATGTCGTTGAGGAATGAGTGGGAGGATCTTACAAGAGAGGTTTCTGTGTTACCTCGGTTACCCCGTGTTTGTTTAACATGGTACATCATGTTAAGAAAACTAGAATCGTTTATCCTAAATTATAAGGTGATAACATGAAACCGACTACAAGGACGGCCTTTAAGATTACATTTCGATTTAGTGCAAGGGAGTTCAACAAGAAACACAAAACTGCCAAAAATCCGGCCCATCCTTGATGAGCTTACACAATCCGACTCAAGAATTTGATTTCCTGACTAGTTCCATACGATTCAAGTTTTCCCCGTAATTCTAACAGATGGCGTGTAATTAAACAGTAAATTACCTCGTCCTCCCCCCTCCCTCACCTCGCCTCGCCGCGCTACCCTTGGCTGGACCCGCGTCCGATGGTATTTACGCCGTCGTTACGTCGCTGCGCCGGATTTACCGCCGCGAGGAAGCACCGCACCGCGCTGCTTACAGGTACATCATCTTGTTACTAGCTTCAGTTTAACTGAGGGGAAATAACTTATACGGAAACATATTATGAGTCAGGGTTATCCTCGTTAGTCTATTGGTTTAGCGCTACTTCCGAGCAAAAAGTCCTGGGTTCGATGTCCAGATTCGGTAAAGGGTTATTGGATTATTTCATCAGTAGGAGTCTGTATTTGTGCTCAGTTCATGGCAATAGGCTCTGTTCCCCTATGAGATTAAAATAGACATAACTGGCGATATATCTACCCGTTTTCTACTTTCGGGGAAAACACGTGTTACGTTATTTGTAAAATCTTAACTGTAACCGAAATAGAATTTACATAAAAAAATATTAAGATTCAAACCAATTAAATAACCACTATAATTTTAAATCACCATTAGATAAACAGAAGGAAGATACCTTCTGTTTACCCAATCGCCTGCCGAGACAAACAGCTGCCACGTAGGTACAAGTAGTGGTGACAGTAGCGCAGCGCGGTGCGGCGGCGTCGCCCCCGCGCGGCGGTAATTGGTAACGGACACCGGCACTCGGTGTCGCGTGACTGCCGCCGAAGGCTTTGTGCTCAAACAAGCAGGCTTCCGAGGAAATAGACTTGGTATTAGGTACGTTGTACAGTGATGAAGTGTTAAGAAAATACTTTTAATTAGGTTGAGAGAAAACAGTGACAAATGCCGCGACTGTGGGAATTAAATATCCTTGAAGTAGTTTATAATTTTATGAAGGTATCTTTTCTTTATTTTTTAATCAAATTTATAAAAAACCGGCCAAGTGCGTGTCGGGCCACGCGCAGTGTAGGGTTCCGTAGTAGTCCGTTATATTTTAGATTTTGTTTTTCAATGCAAGACTCCACCCGTTATAAACAAGCAACTACTTCATCATAGTCACTTTATACGATATATTCTAAGGATTTTGTATTTGATACAAAATTATCCAACACCCTAGTTCAACGACTATTACTGCTAAACCAATAAAGTTATCTTAACCAATATAGTTTTCGGTTTCACGTGAATGAAGAAGCGGACGTCATTTGGAAGACATTATTTTTAAGAAGTAAAATCCGCAGACCCTTGTTAAATTTTGAAAATAAAATAATAATTCTATACTTATTTGTTATTTAATTTTTAAATAGAAAAATTCCCGCTGGACACTCTTTATATACGCGCGAAAAACATTACCTTCTTTCTGTGTCAGTCGGGTAAAAAACTACTTCATTCATTCAAACAAACTAGGAGGAGGTCGTGGCTAAATAATAACAGCCACTCGGGTTGATCCGTGCTTGACTAGGTTGGTCTGTGGATGGGTGACCACCCATAACATACCGAGTTTCCTCCGTAACTCGGAAAGCACGTTAAGCAGTTGTAGATCTTTGATAGTCGTTACAGGTAGTCAATGACCCTAAAAGTCTGACAACCAGTCTACCAAGGGTACTGGGTGATACAATACTATTATGGAGGTCAGATAGGCAGTCGCTCCATTTAAAATATTGGTATTCAGCTGCATCCGGGAAAGGGCTAGGCAGATGATGATTCATTCAAACAAACAAAATGATCACACATTCCTTAAATTCTCGTTGAACTCTTTTCAAGGGTCAATAGTCGATCGCTACGTGAGTGGCTACGAGCTACGACTGCTACACGGTTGCCCTGGATTGATATAGCTTTTTAATTCTTTCAATGACTGGGTCTTTTTCTATGCTAATGAAATAACAAGAATTGTAATTATATTATTTGAAATGGTACAAAAATTATATAAAATACCTATAGGAGAGGTTTATGTGTTTTGAACATTAACTAGGAATTAGCGCAGAAATCTGGACGTGTTTGACATGTGTCAAATAATAACGTTAACAACGGTGCATCGTTACGTGTCAAAACAATGAGATTTTAGTACGTATATATTCAAGCTGTGTTTAATAGCCTGACAATGTTTTGTGCTAACATATTATTATGTAGAATTGTCGATCACAATATTAACAAAAATAACAAATCCTTTTTGAAAAACTCGTTTAAAGTGTCTCGTCAATTATTTACACGGACATTAACTGTTGGCGTAGTTCCTCGACGGACGATTAACGACTCGTTCATGGCTCAAAGTGACAGTTAATGGCTAGTCAACGACAATTATAACGCCAATGTTTGTCGCTTTTCACAAGCGTACTTAATGCGTAGGTCCGGTTTAACCTTGTGTGTTGGCTTTCTTGAGTACGTAGTTTTTAAAATACTTAAAGGGGTTCTCATAAAACGGACAATTTGTAGACGGCATTGGAAACTGACAGATACCTCAGTATATTTGTTTATGGCCAAATGTACTGTTCTACAATTATCGCGTAGCGGCTGCTAAGGCCGCGTAGCCTCGTAGCAGTGGCGTAGATCGTAGACCTCGACTGGTATGTCTTTTCATCTTTTATTCAGAAAAACGAGCGTCTGACCAAAACATTTTCAGCCTTAACACACACAACCGACATTTACATTATACTTTTACAGTACCTAATGTTTGTTAATCAGATAGGTAGCTTACTACGTACGTTCTACTAATCCTGTTATAATCAATGCCTATTACACGTAACTGCCATGTACATATACATTTACATGTATGTAAGCCTGTTCTCTGTGCCGCTGACGTGCAATTGTGCGTGCAGCTAATCCCGCGAGAACAATGGGTAATGCGCCGCAACATTACGTTCGTAGTTTAACCTCGCGGGGGAGACACGGGCGGGGAGAGCAATAAGTTTAGGCCGGACCTCAAGTAATCATAAGAGATGTAATAAGAAAATAAACGGAATGATAATGATGATGACTGTGTGTTGTGATTCAGCCTTTTTAGGGTTCCGTACCTCAAAGGAAAAAACGGAACCCTTATAAGATCACTTTCTTGTCCGCCTGTCCGCCTGTCTGTCACCACCGATTTTCTCAGGAACAGGTGGACCTAGCAAGTTGAAATTTATACCATATACTGAGGTCTAGAGTTCCTATTAGGTGTATAAATATTAAGGAGGACCTTGATATTTATACACCAACACGATACAAAGATATGGGCAAATTTAGATTTTCGCGAAAACTTGAAATTTACCTCAATTTTCAACTATTTTTCAGACTTTTCCCTTTACTTGGGCTGTAAGACCTTGCTTTTAACCAAAATTGATAATTCTAGGTCAACCGGAAGTACCCTATAGGTTTTGGGTATGAAAACTTATAATTATGGTAGTTCCCGTTGACCTAGAATCACGAAATTTGGCAAAAAGCAAGGTCTCAGCACACGTAAAGGGAAAAGTCTGAAAACCGTATATTTACGGTTTTCAGACTTTATTTTACTAACACAAAAAAAAACGATTTTACTATTACAAACTTATTATTTGCGGTTTGAGCAATAACCGTTTCTAGGGATCGAACAGCAAAGTATAGTTTGTCCTTTAAAATTTTTGTACGGAACCCTCGGTGCGCGAGTCCGACTCGCTCTTGGCCGGTTTTTTATATGAGGGTAGACAGAACCGACAGAACGCCTACAGCTACGATCCTTACATATTCGTACGAATTAAATAGTTGTAAAATTATGCTACCAATGTAGGTGACACCTACCGACGACTCGTACGCGACATGTTGCTTTCCGTTGATGGTATACACAAATTAATGTATTTTAACTCCAAGGTGGTCTAAATGATTTAACAAACTGCGGACGCGGCTCCCGATACCGACACCGGACTCTGATATATAATGTAATCAATTATCTGTCAGTTTAACCTAAACTTTATTTGCTGTAAAAACTCGACAACATTTTGAGAAACGCCCGTCTGCTTACCACTGTTACAGACCCGCACACACGCTCCTGGCGTGAGGAGGGATGTGAGGAGAACGCGCGGCCGCGCGTCCTCGTGGCATTTCGCACAAGTGTGAGTTAGTGCGCTTTATCCCGGATCAGCGCGGCTATGACCCCCGCGGCTCGCGCGCTAAGCCGCTTACAGCGCTAATGTTTAATGCGCTGCAGCGCTGCTTCAATCATTTCATGCCGCATTGTTGCAAGTGTAACATACCGCGTAACGGTGTCCTAATTAATACACGAACCGAGAGCGCAGAACAATGTGTTGATTAAATGAAACGTAAGCAAACTTATAACGTATCAGCTTTACATCGAGAGCGGGGAGGAAGGCAAATAACGGAGCGGTAATAATAGCTTACTGAGCAATACGTAACCGACTCGCATTGTGTAAGACGTTCACACATTTGTACGACGGAATTTAACATGAAATCAGTTCAGTAAGGATTGAGTTGTAAAATAGAAGTAACATTTGCGAATCTATAAAGGCCTCTGTTATCGTGTAAAAGAGACATCCAATATCATTACATTTTTAATAAGTTAAGCTACTCTAATTTCTCACGCAATCTAGACTTTTCCTCTACAACACATTCTCCCCTACCCTCCACGCTAAAACGTAGTGTTCATGGTTATTCCATTTCCAACATCTCGTCTCCGGTTAATATAATCCACTTACGAGCTTACTCTCAACTTACACGCTTATATCTCAAAGACAACAAAACACATCAGTATTCAGCCGACGTTCACGAAAAAAGGGTGTTTAATATTTAGTTGTGGTTTTTGTAAAAGATATTATAGAGCAACGATATAGCGGGTTGGGGGTCCAGAGGGGTGCGGGCAGTGTGGGGGGGGGGGTGAGGTGCGGGCCGATCCAATGATAATAAAATGTGTCAGTGTCAATAAGACGCGCCTCGCAGGGCTAACCGGAACACGTGGACAAGGGCTGCTCACTGACTGGTGTTTAAGGAGTCACATATTGTTGTGCTTAGGTACAAAGCCTTGACTAGCATTTGACAATCCCATTGTTACAGCTACAGTGTGTGTAACTTAGTTCATTTATCTAGCGGGCAAAACATGTGGTTAATGTGGCTTCTAACATCTGCTAAATCTACAAGAGCAGCGGACGTCAGACATGAATAAATCACTTTAATGCTTTCTTAAGGCATTCATCGTTAGAGTGTCCTCAGGCTCTATTTGTTTCGATTATAAATACAATCCCTCACTTCTTTCTTCTTTATCGTGTGGTTGGTGCCTAACCTGGTGTCAGTGTTTTTAAGCCACCCAGGGGCCTCTGACTTGGCTTAACATGCCGTCGAGGAAATCCCTAACTAATGTACTATAACTAAAACCGAACATCATAAACATCAAGTTCCAAACAAAACTTAAACATTAATAAAAAAGCACATAACTCAAGCAACAAAACCATTCTTCACGTACACCATAAAAACGTCCAGCGGCACAAACTTGGTCCGCAAAAAACTTGTTGTTGAAATGTTCAGCCCTAGAGTGTCCCGCGTACCGTCGGGCAGGCGGGATGGCGGGACGGCGGCGGGACCGCTGCACGGGCGACCGCGGCCACGGTCCACCGCCGCCATATTTCATCGGCGTGACGTAGCGCGTGACGTCACAGCGGCCGGCACAGATATTTATGGCACCCACTTTATTTATATCGCTTATCGAGCCGCCTTAGATAAACATGTGTTTTTGTCACGCACTCGGGAACACGTGATGGAGAACAATGAGCGAGGAAGCAAGCACGTGTGTTGTAATAGGTGATGCGTGGGTATACGCTGCAACTTTATTGATGCGGTGGGACTTGCAACGCGACTTGCGTCTCGGTGTAATAGTCAAACCTAGTCGGGGGCTGGCTAGTAACAAGGGATTCGTGACATAATTATAATGTACTGAGCTGTCTGTCAAAGTCCATTGCTCAAGCTGACCGAAGCTTCACTTATTTGCGTCTGTAGCGCGTCGTCGTTGTCCCGTAGCCGCGTGCTGGGGTGCCTCGTGGCATGCTCTATTCAAGTTCCTCCATTTGTTCCCACTCGCTCTCACAAACAGCACGATTTTGATAATGATCCTACATTTGGCTCGTAAACAATGTTTTAATCTCCTAATTCGAAAAAACTTTCTGATCATATATTCTTTGAGGTATTTTTTATTTCAATATCACATATATTTTAATTCAGCAAAAAACTAACCTAAACTTATAACATTCTAAAATATAGTGTAATGACCGGGGTTCCAAGATAACTGAATGGATAAAAAGAAAACAGGTAGTCTATAACAGATGAATTTACTAAAGAATGGTCCCCAAGTATCTTAACGCTAACACTACAACTAATCACATGAAAAGGAGTACAAGTAAATAGCATGTGTACAAAACAAAATATAACAAAAACAAAGCAATAAAAATAAAATAAAAAAACATAAAGAACAAAGTGTCCATGCACAAAAAGTAATCCTTTGGCTGGGATCGAACTCGGAGCTACGAGATTCCTACTCCACGCTCTGCGCCTCGAGACCAGCCGGTTAGTTAAATACTGTGGCGAATATGTCGATGTGTATTGCGCAATGACAATAAAATTACGCTGTTTCATTAACGGAAGCCGGAACTAATTTATCTATTTATGTGCCTCAACGATAAGGGCGTTTCCGCAAGCTGAGGACAAAAATGAAACAGTCAGCCTTGCAAAACTTCTATAAGTAATCTAACCTACATTCCGTTGAATAGACGCAAACACTTACCCCGTTTCTTCCGTTGCTCGCACACAAATTCACAATAAATATTGCACCAACAACAATACGTCTTTCGTCCTGGATCAATGTTGGCCAAAAATATTTCTGTCTCGCGTGGTTGACCGTTTTTTTAACCCCAAAGTGACCAGCTGTGGGGTCATCATGACATTCCTTGAGAATTTCTTGCCGAAGCTTTTCTGGAATCACAAGTTTCCAACTGTCATTTTCATTGGGAAATTGTTTTAATCTCATGTATTTCCACAGTTGCCCTTGACTGTCTTCCGTTGCTCGCACACAAATTCACAATAAATATTGCACCAACAACAATACGTCTTTATGTTCTTAACAATTTCCAAATGATGATGGCTTTAAAATACACAGAATTATGCAATTTATTACGGAGCAACCGTTACTTTCCGTCTGTCTTCAATTGACATTTTCTTAGGCCTAATTGTTTTACCGCCACCGTCATTAGTCCGTTGTCTCACAAATTATCATTTTGAACTATTGTGGCGAGCCTAGTAGCGCCATCTTGTATTAGATTGGAGGACTAAAACATCGATCATTACAATAGCATCAAAAAACCCACAAATTACATTGTAAAATTTAAACCAAATAGCTTGTTCGACTGTACACATTTCCCTCTCCCAGCTACACAACGACGTCACAGGAACCCTACAGTTAGTCACGTACTTTGGATTGTCTGAGCGAAAGTAGTCGAATTGTTGTCATGTCAGCGGCAGGCTAGGCGCTGGCATATACACATTATACAATACCTACTACTGTATGTACCGCTAACATCAATTAGTGCCCGATATAGAATTCAGCGGGAGGTTAATATATTATTAGTATTTAGCACAGTCCACATTATTATAACTAGTAAGTAGGACAACCTGTCATTTACTACCAACTATCGCGTTTGCCCGCAGCGTCACCCGTGTGTTGGTCGATAATAAAACCACAGGAACATACTAGGAAAATGAAAAAGTATCTTATGATGGCCTGGGTCACGCAGGTGCCAAATCTTCTCAAAATCCGAAGGTAACAGAAAACAGACTGACTCTCGCATCGATAATACATATTAGTATGGATTCAGCACAAACCATGACATTATGTCACCACCTACAAAAATTATTATTATAACAATGATATTGTTATTTTTGGCAGTTGTAATAATAACGGTGGTTTACATTCATTTCGCGGTGTTTGGAATGAACCAAATCAGTTTATAGAGATTAGTAAAGTAAACCTTTCTAATTATTGTTGTTTACAGATTAAACCGGTACTTACAGCGATTTTAAACGTTATGTTTTGATGAAGCGAAGTAGATACGAACGGTTTTCATCAATTACTTTTGGAACTCTATATCTTTCCAAAATCTTTGTATCTCCACTCTTTCCAAAGTCTGGAACAACACATAACCTCATAAAACAAATGATCTTGATTATTTCAGTAACACTCGTAGGCACATGAACACGAGCGCCATTCTCTGTTACGACATTACCCAACTCTACAACAGTTTGATATTATTACTCAACACGTACAATGTAGCGACTGATCGTTTGATTCCCGCGCGGCGCCGCAACAACTAGTAGTAACCATCGATACCCCGACACCGCGTGACACCCGCTCTCCGCGGTGTCGGCGGTGTCGCAGTGTCGCGACACGTGTGTCGGCTTCCCTAGTCACGCCCCCGCACCACAAATTTCTCGCAGCACAAACTTTGTAACAACATTTAATGTTATGATTGTATTAAATGTATTCTGCGAAAATGTACCACAAATATTAGCTGAGAAACTTTACTTAAGAAATTTCTTTGCTGCTTTGTTCTCCTTTCAAAAATGCACGTCGCTCTTATTGCTAGAAAGTTAAAGTTCAAAACGTGAATGTATTCATTAAACCGGGCGCAAATCGCGTTGTAAAGTTTACAATGAGCCGCCGCCAGATGATTTCGTTCCCATACGTACAGTTATTTCGTAGATACTGTGTACATAAAATAATATTTTTCTTGTGAGCCAGTTTCCGAGAAATTCTTCTAAGGAAAGATGACACAAAATTTATAAGAGGTCGTATAAAATTGATTGTTTTAGAACATTAAACATAGATCCTGTTCAATGGAAAATCTTATCAACTGAAAATAAAGAATGATCGCCATCAAAAACAAGGTTTATTTTATGACACAAACAAATTACGGCTGTTATGAGATGTTTAAAGGTCAAACATGTTAATTTTAAACAAGTCGCCATATGAATAAACTTCCTAGAAAAGAAAGAATATGAGACTAAACAATGAAAGATACCAAGACGATATTATTCTAATTCCAACTTTTCTTTGCCTACTGTCAGCTAAGTGAGTAGTGTTCAAATATAGCCGTCCATGTAATCAATTACGCGGTGGTCCCGCGAGGCGCGCTGAGCCGCAGTTAACTCCCGGCGTGAGGACTCGTCGCAGACGCACGCTCCAGGGTTGCTACTGTTGCTACAACTCGTGTTGCATCGCCTTATGCATATTAGCTTATAATTATCTTTAGCGAAGTGAGTGAGTAAGCGTGAGTGATGCTGTATCTGCCCGTTGCTTTTTTGACGCCTTGTCGGTAGACAGATTAATTTTACTCACGTAAGGAACATGAAATAGGTAAGGACATAGGATTATTTTTATTCTGGTAGCACGTTCTTATAGTCTCCGACATCCACGCGGGCGAACCTACTGGCACATATCGGTTCGGAATATCCTCCAACTGAATATAGCCCTTTCTTCTGACATACTTCCGGTTTCCTTAAGGGTTATTTCGCAACGTCGCCCTTACATATGTCACAAAACAAGCTATAACGTCAGACAAGCAGCTACAATAATGTCAGTTGCTTTCAATAAAATACCTAAAACTGCTCCATAACATAACAGATAACGGACAACATCATATCTGTTAAACCTTATAAAAATAAAGAAATAAATGAGTAGAAATGATGCTCACGTACCTGATACCTCTGTAGTATCAACCAATTACTCTTCCCCAACGTGCGACGTGCGATACAAACAAACGCGCATTAAAAACTAAATGTACTGTAAAGCGTACCACGAGCGGAACGCTCCCGATGTGGCACAAATAAAAATACCAATGTATTCTCTCATAAAAGCTCATTGCGTGCCGTAAATTGTAAACGGAATGAGTTCGTAAGCGTTGAGCCGACAATCTTTTACTTGCGGCTTGGGATCGCGGCGTTGGGCCGCTTAAACACATTCGTGGCTATTTTGAAGGTGTTTTTTTTTTTAAATTATTTCCTGTTTTTAACCGACTTCAAAAAGGAGGAGCTTCTCAATTGGTCGGAACCTTTTTTTTTATGTATGTTACCCGATTACTCGAAGATGGCTGGACCGATTTGGATTTTTTTTTGTTTTGTTTGAAAAACTTCCCAGGTGGTCTCATGATCATCAAGTCAGGATCTGATGGGATCCTGGAGAAATAGAGAGAACTCTTCAAATTTTACTGGCACACTTGAAGCGATTTGGGTAGTTTATGATAGAGTACTTTCTCGGAGTGATCCCATTTCAATTGGTGAAGATCTGATGAAGAACTTCGAAGATAGGCAACGGAACTCCTCAATAAATGATAGCAAATGGACTGGGTTTGCTGAAATCTCATGTCTGTCTATTGTTTACACCAGTTCATAACATAACTTCACGCCTGTACGCTGTGAAGGGGTAAGCACATGTGAACCACTAAAAAGTGAAAAACAAAAACTTTTTTGCAAAAAATAAAACCGACTTCAAAAAACACAAAAAAGTGAAAAATAACTTCAGCTTCAGAAGTCGGTGACCTTTGTTCGATTGATTTAGTTTTTTTGTCACCGACTTCTGAAGCTAAAGTTAATTTTCACTTTTTGTGTTTTTTTCTATAAAGAGCAGCGATAATTATTTTGGAATTGGCGCAGAGAAAACCTTACAGTTATTTTTAACACCAATTGTTTTGACCGTAAAAATGGAACACGCTTTGTTTTTCTGTGGGTGTCTGTCTACCACCGGTTTCCTAAAAATCTGACGAAGCGTTAGATTATTCCGTGAAGATTGTTCAGTGCTCAAAAGAACTTCAGCTGATCTATAAAAAAAAAAAAAAAACAAAAATAAAATATTGAAATATTATTAAATATTTGTGTTTCGTTTTTAGTTAATGTTTAGTTTAGTTCTTGATAATGATGAAAAAGCTCATAAAGTAGTAGTAGTAACATAAAAGTGAATGTTTTATATGGGAGCTACATTTGCCAACAAACTGCTGTACAGTTTGGCAGAAGTATCATTTTTTGTAATGTGATGTCGTACGTAATAAACGCTTTTTTTTTTTTTATAATAATATTCTGTGCCAGAAACTTCCATCCCGTTATATAACTAATAACTTTAATAAACTAAGGTAACTATTTCTTTCTTTCCATAGGTATTATTTCAAAGAATTTTTGTCCATTTACGTTGCATAAATAGGCATTTTTTACAAAAGAAAAATGCTAAGTTTTCTTTAGCGAGCCTATTTGGAAATAAAAGCTGTCTTTACAAGTTAAAGAGTAAAAGACTAAGATCTGAAAAATACCGTCTTGGTATCGTTTTATCTTAATCTATTTGGTCATTTCTTTACTTTACATTATGTTTATGCAACTAAAATAGTGAGATGTGTTACCTCGCACTGGCATCCCTATCTAATCAGCGTCTCCGTACAAACAGCGGCGGCATCTCGATTAGATTGCGCCGCGCTGCGTACGAGCCGAGCGGGAAGCGGACTAGAGCTATCACACTCAGCAAATTAACACAGAAGGTGAACTATGTAAGGGCACGCCACGATAGTGGCGGTAAGTCCCCTCTTTGAGGAGTGGCTGGAGAGACGCCACGGCGTCCTCACCTTCCGCCTGACGCAGGTTTTTACCGGACACGGATTTTTCGGTAAGTTCCTGCACCGAATCGGGCGGGAGGAGACGCCCGGGTGTTGCCATTGTGAGGATCGACCGGAGGACACGGTGGAGCACACGGTGGAGGTGTGCCCTGCTTGGGTGGAGCACCGCCGTGTCCTCGAGGTGGCGATCGGCGGCGGCGACCTCTCGCTTCCGGCCCTGGTTCGTGCCATGGTCCGGAGCGAGACGGAATGGGACGCCGTCACCTCCTTCTGCGAAGCAGTCATGCTAGCGAAGGAGGTGGCGGAACGTGAGAGGGAGATATCCTCACGTCCCGGCCGCCGCGGGAGACGCCCCGGGCGTCGGGGGCCACGTGGTGGCCACCGGCCACCGTAGGCGCGGGCCTGTGGACGGGGAGCTATGGGCTAGCTCGCCGTCCGTCCGTCTCATGACGACAGGCCGTGTCGACGGCGCGTTCGTGTTCCACGCGCGCCTCAAAGAGAGTCAGCAACAGTGAAGGGGTCCGCAAGGGCCGAAGCCTGCCGGGGCTGCGGGACTATTCGAATGATATACCGTGGCCCCGGAACACAAAGGGCGAGGAAGGAACATGGATGGGTTTTAGTCAGTAAAAGTCTGACGCTTCCTCCTGCTCCGCCCAGAGCGGGAGAAGTCATTTGATGATTACCCATCCAAAAAAAAAAACAAAAAAAAAAATTCCTATAGCAAGTCAAACTGTATATTTTTCTGACTTCCTACGAAATAAACGTCAAAGTCTCAATAATCCTCGATCGTTATCAGCCATTTTCACACCATTTTGAAATATCAACGCACAGTTATTAGCACTGCACGGAATAAGCACGCCTCAACGCGAGCCGTTCGGGATTCGGTCTAAGACACTCACACTTACAAGAAACGTAACGACAAAGCCTCAAATGGAATCGCTAAATTAAAATATCTGAGTTTATGCCGACTTATGAGTAAAGTGAGCTATGGGTTCAAGAACGATGTTGCCTTCTTCAGCATTCCTACAGCTTGTGAGAAGACAAACACCGCGCTTACTTTGTTTGCGCTAGATAATTAATACGTCGGCTGTGGGCTGTCGGCGGCGGCTTCGCTGATACTTGCCTATTATACCGTAGGGTAGTACACGTGACGTCACGCTGCAAATATTAGCACCTGTTGTTTGTGTATGTAGATCACCATCATATTCAATAACGTGACGTGCGTAAGTGAAGGCTTTCCGAAGTTTAAAATGTAGTAGTTTAACATTTATTTTCCGTTTCCAGAGCACCAGAATTACTTTGAAGTTGCATGAGAACGGTTGAACTAGGAGTTTCATTAGCGCAACGTTATGTAATATCACAACTGCACCAGACACAAGCCTTCTCCGTTGGTGGTGAATTGTTTTATACAAAGCAAAGTATAGCGATACATAATAATAGTGGACAGACACAAAAACAATTGCAGTAACTCCTCCCTATCTAACACAACTAGCGCTCCGCTCCAAAATGAGCGCTTGAATCCGGTCAATAACAAAATCAATATGCGTATGCACACGCGTGTAATCGCAGACATAACTCAGGAAAGTGCTGAAATCGCTGAGCGCGCTGCAAACAGCCGCGCGGGTTTAATTGCCGTGACGTCGCGCGTCGCACAGCTGCGGATCTGTGCGATCTGATGCGTTCGCGTGCGATATAAAGATAGGTATCGTGTATTGTGATTGTGAGTTATGTTTTCAGAGGATAAAAGAAATGTATGGTAACTGTTTCTAACGATTTTATGTTTTTTTTTTCAGATTCACTGCACAAGTTTGGACTTTTGGTCAATGGAATAAAAACACTATTAGATTAGCATGGAAACTGCAACTGGTCTAATACTTTTGACAGGACAATATCAAACAAGAAGATGGTAATTATCAAAAAGAGTAAACATTTTAAACACAAACACTTTCAGATACAGTGGGTCCCCCACCCTCACAGCTGTTTAGCGTAGGTATATGTTTGACGTTTTCTCTCTTTCAGTTCTGTCCAGGTATTCCAGGTAATCAAGTAGTCTGAGACAAAGTTCCCTTTCAATAAACATGACTGCGCAGTCTGAATATTTTAGATGCGAACACTTTGAACTGCAGCGACGGGGCCGACAGGGGGGGGGGGGGCAGTGAGGCAGCGGGGGTAGAGGAAGGGGGAGGTCAAGCGAATAAAACGTCGCCGTAAGTGCGGATAAATTCCAGGGAATTTATTCCACTGTGATGTATGGCGCACCGCGAGACAAAGAGCAATACGATATAATACGAATGCTGGAAAAACTGTACCGATGAGTTATGTTCTGCATGCTTAGGCTTCATTTATGAAAGGACTGGATTCATGATACTGGACTCTAGACTCTCAGATAATGTGAACTAGCTGTCCGAGTCGAGTGATTGCAGCCGCTCCGCAATCAGTCTGGTTCGGCCAAACCTTTGCACTTTAACTTAATGCAGGTCATTATCAGTATCATGCTTTCGGTCCTTTTTAAGCTAAGCTCAATGATTTCATCACATTCACCTGAAAACTCGTTGTGAGTTATTATCGGCTATAAAATTATAGTAATTATTACGAAGCGGACGCAAACGGTAACATGTGTGTCAAAAGCGCGAGTTTATGACCATAATCCTGCGGGCCCTTTGATGTCGGCCGCGAGCCGCCCCGCCGTGCCGCTGTCACGCTGTCACGTTTGTATTCAACGTGACACGGATGTGTCGTGACACCGTGACACGGGCACGTCAGGCTCACTAAATAAAGTGGAGAAGGTCAGCAGTGTAGCAGGAGTAACGGAAGTAGAAATGAAAATACCAAAGCGGGGTTTCTATCTTGTTTAACTTAATAGTTTACCAGTATACCACCCTCTAACTATCCCACTGCTGGGCAAAGGCCTCTTCTCAACAGAGCAGGCACGATCATTGATCACCACGCTTGCTCAAGACGGGTTGGCGCTTTCAGACTTCTATTCATTGTAAGTCCAGGAATCCTCGCGATGTTTTCCTTCGCCGATGTCTGTGATGTCCATGATAAACTTAAAAATTACATATGAAATGAATAAGTCATATTGGTACTTGCCGGACATGAACCCAGAAGGATTTGAGGATCACGACATTTTCCATTATCATAGTCGTGGTAAACTTGAACAGTAGTATCAGACTCAAACTCAAAGTATTTCTTTGAAATACACCACTTATAGGCATTATTGAACTATCTAGAAGTCGGCGAGTTGAAAACATTTCATTCCAAAGTGTAGGTATCTCTGCGGAGAAGAAATGGCAAGAAACTCCTTAGGCACTATTAACTCTTTGTATCCAAATGCCTGTTGTACGAACGAGTGAACACAATTAAGAGACTCTTAGCTGCCTTTCCAATGCCAAAAATGACAAATGTATCTCGTTTTCATTTTGTTTATCTTATTTATTATCTCTCCCACACCGTTACCAAAACATTACACCTGCACCTATCTGCGTACTGTCACCATAGCCAACGGTCAGAGGCATTCATTAAAGTATTAGCATCGGCTCGCTTCGGAACTATTCGGCACCACTCGGCTTCAGTCGGCACCGCTTGGCTCGGCCCGTGCTAAGCCGCGGCCCGATAATGATAAATGTGTTTTAATTTAACTCGCCCACAAATTAGGGATCCCTCCGGAACTAGGGGTCGACGGAACCCAATGCTTTCGATTGTAAATTAGGTTTTTATTGATGAAAGTCGAGGTGTTCCTGGTGACCCAGTGAACTACCTGATTGTAGGCAAAATTAATTAGAACACCGTTTTAAAGGTGATATTTTTGTAAGAGATCGTAGACATACCTACCTCCACTGTGTAACATAATATTGCCACAATCATCACACTTGGCCAATTGATTTGTGATTCCAGGTGTTATCTTTAACCTGTGGGAAAATTTTGTATACTGTCCCTGCTTGTTGCTTCTAAGACTTTTCCCATGACAAGAAAATGTGACCTTGAATATTTGTAGTAAACCCGCAATTATTTTTTGTTGACACGTCGTATGTATGTTCTATGCATATCAACTGTACTGTCCCACAGTTGTTCCCGTGTAGAGAAACTAGTTCAGCCACCTAGACTAGAAACCTACACTGCAATGCCACAGTACCAAGGAAAGGTACACTTGAAGTAAAACAAAGTGATGCATCATACTGGCGGCTCATCGGTCAGCTCCCACTAATATGAGCTCGGCAGTGTACGACTATGACTGTACCGTCACTGAGAGAACCAAACTTGCGCTACAACGCACAGAAAAAAGATGCGAATATGATGTTGAAACGCTACTGCCCAGTTCGTGGGTTCAATTCCCAGCTCAGGGAAAGTGGTACTGGATTTTTCCGTCAGAAGTTAATGTAACAGCAGCAGCCCGGAGTCAGGACTTGTGCCAGTTGATGGCAATGGGCTCGCCCCCTATTACATGGGATTTCAACATAACTAGTGTACTGGCATTCTGGCGTAAATGTGGGTGTACTAAAGGTACAACTCTGCCAAGCCTGTCAGCAATTACAGGCGTGATTTACGTTGTAGTTGAGCCTATTTGCAATCTAATAGATGTAAGTGAAACTCATCCTCTGATCGCTTTCTCACTGGCACTCCACTCGTCCGAACTTGGTCGGTTCTTATGATTTAATAGTAGAAATGGAAGGTTACAAATCTGCTTTTAAATGAGTTATTCTAATGAAAAAATGGATGAAAGTCTGTATCGAGCAGATAACAGCCTCTATCACGGCGTAGTATAATTAAGTGTTTTATTCCATTTACTTGAATCTCTTTGACTTAATCAGTTCACAGTTCAGAAATGTAACATTTAGCTAGATTCACTCGTATTTTGCAAGTAGATATCTATACATAAAGCGTAGCCTAATCAGTGCTAGATAATTGAATAGTTGATATTCAAATGGCAGTTTAACGAGATGCCCGAAGTCGAAAGTTTTAGAGACGCAAAAATGTAGGAATAATTACATTTTTCATTTCTTTTGAGATCACCTTGTAACAGGTCGAGCGGCAGAAACGCGACTCAACTTATCTTTAATGTATGCAAGTACTGAACCCTGTCTGCAGTTAAATCTAAGTTAGGTTTATCTTGCATCTCTCTTTATTCTGGAGCCAGACGTATAACTATTAGCTAAATGGTTATTTAACTGATGAATTTATGACTCTCACTTGAAATATTAACGTTTGTTACCTTTAAAAGAAAACTGTTAAATCTATTTCTTAGCACTATATTCACTCTTTACTTTCCACTGAAACAAGGAGAGACTTTTAGATCTGTCTAAATATTTTATCACGAGTAGCCATACATGGTCCTTAGCTTACTATCATCCTTGTAATCAAGTCCATTATCTATACCCGTCGGCTAACTACATAATGAACGGTGTGTCTGACCCCTTATCACACGAGACTCAACGCTGTCATTAACGGGACATAGGATTCACGACAAACCAACCCTTTGAAAATCTTTGTGTACAGTATACTTATAATAGTAGTCATAGAGTATCGTCGCGTAGCACTAACGTGACAATTAAAAATGCAATAAATAAATTAATTGAACAATAAATAACGCAGATAATTCTTTCTGGTCACGCGGTGGTGCCGTTTATTTGTTTAATCTAAATGCTAATTGTCCGCGCCGGGGACGTGCGGGGCCCGACCGGGGCCCGGGGTGGCGGCAGGGGCCCGGGAGCCTGGGGGCCTTGGGCCCAGACAGAGACAATTAATGGGTGCATCAGACGGACACCGGCAGGTACAGTAAACAATTTCACGTTGTTTAGATAGACGTAACTAGTACGTGTGTACTGTACGGTTTAGCATATTGGACCGTCATGTCGTTCAGTTGTTAGCATTGCAGTATAACCGACGGAGAGTACATACCTACTATACCTAGGTACATATGTACGTGGAATTGCTACGGAGTTTGACGTTTGACGTTTGTTGATCCAACCGAACGACTGAGTGGCAATCATGAGTGTTAATACGATACCCACTGGTTGTTTACAAATAATCTGATCTTGTGATTATCTGAAGAAAGAAGGCCATAAACTAATAAAACTCTAACTAACACAGTGTTTTACATCTTATCTAGTAACAATATTCAAAAATTGCAAACGTGTGTCTGTGGGCTGTCCAGGATTTGTGTAACGCCCGAACAATCTACTGAAACAGATATCATTATGTCAACTTGACTTGCTCAACTATTCATTTTATTCACCCAACTAAGATTAAAACGACAACAAAAACGAACAACTTGATAGACTATAAGCGAAAATATAAAAATGTAGGTGATAAGTGTATCACCATGTACTCTTGTGAAAACAAAATTGGATGTTGGTTAAATAAGTTGTCATCATAGACTTCATTAGACTATAGCTATTGATTGTAAACGTCATCCAAACTGGACTACATATAGCATGTGCTCTTAGTTAAACGACCACACATAGAATTCAGCGTTACAACACGAGTGGGTGAGCATTTGTGGGCGCCGAACGTTTGGCGTCCACCGGCTACGCCACGACTCAATCGCACGCTACCAATTAACGCGATTACTTCACAAATTCGGCTACCGTCCAGGGGCCATCGTGAAACAAGTTCCAGAAGGACTACTCGTAGTTTACATCTAAAGCAAAGGTCATTCAATTCTAATCAGGCTGAAAGTAGTGAAAACCAGCACTTTAAGAACGTCGAAATTACAAGTATCGTATATGTGCGTGAGTAGTTTATCGTTCACTGTGTTACAATAAATCAATCAACTCAGTGTATCACAGTCCACAGCTGGACATACAGACCACACACTGTCTGTATGTACACTTATATTACTGCATTTTCTTCAAACTCAAACTCAAACTCAAATCATTTATTTCAATTAGACCATTACAGCACTTTTGAATGTCGAAAATACAAAAAAGCAAAGCTACAGTCACAGTCACAAGGCATAATAACTTGAGAAAGTACTGTAATTGCCCATTCCCTAACGTAGATCTCTATGGAGAAGAACGGGCAAGAAACTCCATGGACACTCTTTTAAAGCAAAATATTGTTACAAAATCTTGGTTACATCATTCATGTTGAGATTATACATATGTGAGAACGATGTAGAAAGACGTGCACGTTAAGAGCGTCCAGAGTAAAATAATAAATTAAAAAATAAAGTAATTAAAATGAACGAACCGTGGCAGCTAAGAGATGACCAGTCCCAACTGACAGCGCCCGTTCACGAACATGACGCATGTATCGGCGCCATTCAACTCGACCATATTTAAGGGAATCAAATGACCCGACACACCCGCCACCATCAGCGAAACATTTGAGTGAGCATGACATTCTCTCAGCCACCAAGGCATATTCAAGTCAATGAAAGATAACTAAATGCAAGTGGTGGCTGAACAGTACAAAGTACTCACATTCACACTTGATAGTGTTATCTGTATACAGGTAACTCACATTGAATGGCAACGAAAGTAGAAGCTGTCCTAACCGCGCTGTGTGCGCTGCCATTGAGTTGACTCAGTTACGTATTGTTTGGAAACTAATCGCTTCTATCAAGCGCATATTGGGCTCTGTAATTAATAGTTTGTGCGAATGTGCCCTTGGCTTAGTCTATTTTGAAATCATTTATTTAATTTAACATACACACATTGTTTATTGTTTGTTTCTGAAACTATAAACAGTCTTCATACAGCCACTTCTTCACCTGTACTTCTGTTACATTCCATTCTCATTAATAACAGAACGTACGTTTTTCTCTCAAACATTGTACAGAAGCAAAGTCAACACAAAAGAGTAGAGACTTCCAGTTCCTCATTATAGTTGAAAAACAATATCTGATAGGGTTATAAGTTTACAGAATGTGAGGCGGCGCTCGCTAGTCGTGGGTCGGGAGTCGTCAGCGAATAAACGTAATACGATAACGCGGGCCGCGTATGTAAACTAGTTCCCTCGACTAGTTGAATAACACAAAGCGCGTATATTTATGACGATATCGCAACGATATCGCATCGCATTTGCCCCGGAGCGGCGGCCGCGCGTCACACCGACGCGTCACGTGTTTTGCTGCAAAGTTGTATGGAATTTAAAAAAAGAACGAATATATTGTGATTAGACAACTACTTATATTAGAATTATCTTTTAGCAATTGCAAATAAATTTCAAGTAAATATACACAAGGAGAACCGAATTTCAATAAAATAAAACTTTAAAACATTCCACATATATACCTAAGACCATAGACACAACACTATAAATTCAAAATGCACCACACAACCACTCATACTGTAGTCTAAAAAATATCAAAGGAAAACCTTGCAAGCAGTCTCTCCAGAATCTAATATTCGCGTGAAGTCAGGGCTCGCACTTAGCTCGGCGCTCGCGTACGTGCAAGAGGTGTCAGTGCGGGGCCCATGATCCTTCCCTTTATTCAATTCCTCGTTTTACATAAACTGTTTACTCGGGGCACGCGGCCCGGGGGCCCGGGCCCGGGGCCCGCCGAGTGACAGCGCGCCTTTTGACGGGCACCGCGACGCGCCACGCGCGCCCGAACTGCGGAATTTATAAATCGCTGGCTTTATGTCAGAGCTAGTGCAGCGCATTTGTACTACATACAGCTAATGTACTCGGGCAGTGGCTCTTTATTGGGTGAGCTAGGCTTTAAGTGCTGTTGAATAAAAATATGTATTATTGTGTGTAGTGAATATTCATAGTTCATAGTTTGATTTTTGTGTTCCAATACCTTCTCAATGGAAGGAAAAGAATGTAAGTTAAGCTTATGACTTACATTGTATTTTTTCTAGTCGCAACCGTAATTCAAAATGTTGTTTGTAAGCGCAACTAATAATATAGTTTCCCTGAAACGTTATTGGGGCGTTAATAACGTTTGAAACATTAACGTGATCCTCTTACATTAAACCATATTGTGTTGGTACTAGGTCTGTTTTTACTAAATACAATACCAGCAGTCGCTCAATGAGCCTAGTTAGGAACCATCAACAAATAATTTACATAATCGTGAATATCGCCCAGTCCGCCTGTTCGCACGCTCCCGTGCCGTCACTAGTTACATTTTGTTGTTGCCTCCTACTTACTCAAGTAGATTGACATTAAACAGATAAAGGAATAAGTAATTCCTCAGATCTTTTAACAACTGAATTGGCTTATTTACCACCAAGAATCCACTATTGTAAATACACGTCACCAAACAACAAGAGAAGTTAAACTGAAGCTTGTTTACATAAATCACTGTGAGCTGTAAATGAAAAGCCGTCTTGACAAAATGCACAAAAAGTGTGTAAACAAAACGCGATGAAGTTTGACCCTTCATCCTTTCCGAGCGATACAAAGTTAAGTAATGAGCGGAACACGCGTGACGCGCGTAGTCGCGAGTCGCGCGGCCATGCGGCTGGGCGCACGCCGCACGGCTAAACAGATTAGTTGCGGTGAAGTGCGGCGCGCAGGCGGGAAGCTCGCGCGGCCGCTAATGTGACTGACGCTTTGTGCTCCACTGTGTTGCAATTAGCATTTTTGTACACAAAGCATTGAAGGAAAAAGTCAGAATTAAGATTTTAAGCAAAAGTATAGTTTCATAATGTTTCGCTAAAATTATGAAGCTTTTAGCCAACACTATTTACAGCCTATTTTGAGAATATAAACCTAACGGCTACAGTGGAAGTTTTAGTTTAAATGTGCAACTGTAGTCCCGTTATCATTATTTTGAAACACATAAAATATAAATAAACGTACGCGCACACTGCAGCAGTAGATCAGCGGCCGGGCGGGTGATGGATGTGATGCTCGTTTGTCGACGCACTCGATGCTCGAATGTGCTGCGATTGTAACGCGCCGCGCTACTGATACACGCATTGCGTTCCACTAATTTATGACGACGCGCCTCAGTGGACTGATAGGTTTATCATGTTTGACAAAACTGTTCTTGCGTTCACGTACATGGTAGTTTCCGGTTTTGGAACACTATCGTCTTAATTTCGTGTCCTCAAATCTATAACCATTCTTTTGTTTATTTTTGTAGCACAGTGAAGGGCTCAGCAGTGAGCAGATGTCTGAACGAAGAGAACTAGTCTAGGGCACAAATATTCACATTGTACACACTTAACGTTATTCCTACGATTGGAATCATAAAAAAGTTGCGCATACAGCATCTGCCAATGTTTGTTTTTTTAAATTGTAGTTGCGGTATTTCAGTTATTGACTTGGCTAAATCAAAAATATTACGAAGTAAACAAAAGCTAAGTTTGTTCGTATAACGGAAGGTTATTATTATTCCTCGACGCGGTACGACCGCAGTATGATGAACGGCACAAGTCGCGAGTTGATCCGCGGCCGACCGCGACTTGTGAACACTTCGCGATACGTCACGCGCGGTTTCATGCGTCTTGTGCTAAGTTGCCTTGATTGGTAAGCAAAAGGTTTAAAAAGTGGGTGAGTTAAATACAGTGTTAATGAATGTATGTGCGTATGTGTGAATGGAAAGACTTTATCCATTACCTTCTATTCCCAGTTGTTTCCAATTGAATTGTTTTTATATTAAACAGATATATCAATATAAATTACCCTCAAAGAGTTAATATTCAGGTCACGGAAGAGATGTATTAGAATCATGTCCGGCCTAAAAACAACCGACTCATGCAAGCCATTCTTTGTAAAATATAAAATTTTTACCCTCTCCCATCACAATATCTTTGAAATTGCGATGTACGTAAAAATAAACCCGCATCTGTTTAAGAAACAATCAGATATGGACAACCGTAACCGGCGCGAGAAATACAAGCACAGATTGTGTGTGAGACCATCCAATTGATACAGTACAAATGCGTAAAAGTGTTTTCTGTATGGCACCACGTATATTTAACCACCTTCCACAGGCACTCAAAGAAATAACTGTCACTAACTTATTTAAAAAAAAAAAAACTAAACGAGTATTTAGCAGCCAAATGTTTAATAGCATTGCTGAGTTTCTAATGGAGAAAACATACTAATACTAATGTAAATTCTAGTGTGGGGTGAAGTTTGGTTCTGTTGACTGTTGTTGGTATTTTATTATTATTTATTATTTTGGAAAAACATGTTCTGTTCTTAGCTCCTTGGCTAGTTTACGCTACGTTAACGGGCCATAACCAAGTCAACGTAGCGTGTGTGTGTGTGAGTTGTGTGATATTTCATTTTCGTCGATTTGCATGAACTTCCTTACGATTCTGCAGGTATTTAAAACAGCGGCTTTTTGGAGTGTGTTATAAATTGAGTCTTTAAGGCCTACTAATTTGAGGCTATGGTGGAGGTGGTTAGGTATAACACCGGTGGTAGAGACTACTATGGGTACTACGTACACCTTTTCTTGTCTCCAGGTTCTGGCCACCTCTTCTTTCAATTCTGCATATTTACAAATTTTCTCACCTATTGTTTTTTGTAAATTATGTGTGTTAGGGACTGCTGTATCTATGAGGTATGTGACTTTATTTTCTTTATCTTGTAGGATTGTATCTGGTCTATTGTAGTGAATGGTCCTGTCGGTTAATATGTCGCGATCGTAAAAGAGTTTGTGAGTAGTATTTTCTAGAATTGGTTGTGGTACATACTTATAATAAGGAGTGTTTGAGTCTTGAATGAGTTTGTGTTTAAGTGCTAGGTTTTGATGGATGATATTTGCTACCTGGTTGTGCCTGTGAGTATAATCTGTTTGTGTGAGTGTTGTGCAAGCTCCTGTGATGTGTTGGATGGTCTCTGGTTGGCTGTGACATTTGCGGCATTTATCGTTAGTTATCGTGGGGTCTTTTATGATGAATTTCCTGTAATTTTTTGTATTTATAATCTGATCTTGTATCGCAATAATAAAACCTTCGGTTTCCGGAAATAGAGAACCTATTTTAAGCCATTTGTTTATTTGTTTGATGCTAGTCTATATGAGGTTGTTCAAGATCATGGCGTCCGTGCAACACTTTCTTCTTCCAATCTTCTAACTTTTGCTTGTGTGGGTCTTCATTGTTGGTGTTTTGTGTATTTGTTTGTTCGTTTAGGTTGAGTGGGGTGTAGCTGTTGTCGTTCATTACTATAGCTTTATGAATGTTACTTGTGCGAGATTTAATATGAAAGAATGTTTTTAACCTAGCTATTTGTTTCTGCCAAAGATTATGGATATCAATTAGGCCTCTCCCTCCGTTTTGCCGTTTGATAGTTAGCCTTTCTATTATATTATTATTTTTGTTTTGACATTTTTGTTCCTCCGGCTAGCCGGGAAGTTCTGATGGCACGGGCCTAAGCCAAGTGTTCATCAGTTGGGTTAAGTGCGGGAACGGAAATACTAGATTCTATGCGGTTGTACGCAGACTGTATAATATTGTCCGACTCACACTGCAGAAACTTACTTACTAGTCTGCATGTGTTTAAAATCACTGCCTTCTGCAGTAAAAAGTAGGTGCTAGCTGGTAAGATAAGAGAACTCAGGGACTGATGTAGCTGTTTAGGGATGACTCCTGTTGACGAAATAACTATGGGGACAATTATAACTTTTTGTAGGCGCCAAAGTCGGGTTATTTCGTCTTTTAACTCTGTGTATTTCGATAGTTTTTCGGCTATTGTAGTCTGTAAGTTGTGAGTGTTTTATTTTTATTTTTCCTTTATTGACCAACCAACAATTGTTTACACTGTAAATATTTCAAGTAACAATCTACCATTATTTAAGGTTAGTGTAACAATTTCTTACAGGTTAGCACCGCATGCCCCATAAACATATTAGAAGTGCCACAAGTACTGTACCTACTATAAAATTAACAAGATTAAATTGACATCATGTTAAGGAATATAAAACTAATATTAAGGTAAACAGTAAAATTCAATAGAGCATAACAAACAGAGACACAACAAACAGAAAACAAAAAATTGAAATCGAAATAAAATTACAATTAAAATCATAATCAAATTCAAAACCCAAACCATAATTAGAATCATAATCAAAATTAAAGCAAATAAAATCAAAATTAATATCAATGTCCAAAAACAAAAACAAAATTAAAATCGAAATAAAATTAAAATTATAATTAAAATCACCCTCAAGGTCATCAATAAAATCATAATCAAAATTAGAAGCGAACCAAAATTACAACTAAAATCAAAATTACAATAAAAGCAAATTCAAATCAATTCAGAACAAAATCAATGTAAAATTCAAAATTAAAAACAATATCAAAATTAACCAATAAAACAATAAATTAAGCATTACTAACAGTTCTATGAAACTTGGCATATGAGTCAAAATGAACGTCAACAAGATCGCTGCAGCTATTTAACAATTTGCAAAGGCGAGGAACGACAGAGTTTGCACCAAGTATTGTTCTTCGGAGTGGAGGGTGTAAAGGAGTAATAGGAGCACGAAGGAGTCTAGCAGGAGCCCGAAAGTGGAACCTGGATAATAATTGGGGACAATCAATTTTGCATCGGAGTAGCTTGTATACGAATATGGAATCTATGGTTATTCTACGTTTCTCCAGTGAGACCATCTTAAAATAAGTTAGTCGGGCTTCGTATGATCGTATCCTTTTTACCACTCCGCTGGAATAGGCTAGATGCCAGAGGAATCTTTTTTGAATTCGTTCTAGTCTAAGGATGTGCGTGGAGTAATGAGGTCTCCAAATCGTACTGCAATATTCCAAGGTACTGCGAACAATACAGTTGAACAGCAAGATCTTAGTCCGATTGCGCTTAAAACCAGCAACATTCCTGATAACAAATCCCAGCATTCAAGAAGCCTTTTTGACGACGCCTTCAACATGAGGTACAAATAAATGTTAAGGTTTTGTCGAAAACAACTCCTAAGTCCCTTATTTGATCCACCTCCTGGATAACGTTAGGGCCCACGTGATATACGCTAGCCGTCAATTTCTTCTTTCGGGTGTATTTCACGTGGTAGCACTTTTTTACATTTAAGCTCATTTCATTCTCGTTACACCATTTAACTAATGAGTCTGCGCCCCTCTGAAGTAAATTCTATCGTTTTCAGATTCGATTTTCCTAGAGAATTTAAGGTCATTTGCATACATATAGCACGCTGAAAATTTTAGGCAGTGAGGGATGTCATTAACGAAAACATTAAATGGAACCGGCCTAACATGTGAGCCCTGGGGAAGCCCTGAGGACGTCGTGTAGGTTCCAGATTGGAAACCATTAACCGCGACAAAGAAGAAACGATTTTCTAGATAAGACTTTAGCCAATTGTAAAGTGTACCGTTGATTCCATACGCAGATAACTTCGACAGAAGTATATGGTGAGGCACGCGGTCAAAAGCTTTGCTAAAGTCTGTGTAAATCACGTCAATCTGCTTGCCGCAGTCGATGGCATCCGATAGCAGTTCTGTAAAGGTCGCCAGATTAGTGCAAGTAGACCTACAGCCTACGAAACCATGCTGAGAAGAGCTCAAATAGAGTTTGAAGTGTGCTTGAATGTATGGACAAACTAAGGATTCGAAAACCTTAGCAAAAGTTGACAAGACAGAGAAGGTCTATAATTTTTGACGTTGTTTTTTTCGTCACTCTTGTAAATTGGAATAACCTTTGCTTTTTTTCCATAAGTCAGGGAAAATACCTGAGCTAAGGGATTTGTTGAAGATTTGTACTACAGGGGAAACCAAAGCGAGGCACACTTATGAATAAATATTGGCGGAATACCATCAGGGCCAGCGCCCTTACGAAGATCCAAAGATCTAAGCTTGTTCAGCAGGCTCTCGCGATCAATAACAGGTGCCGTTAGTGGTAGACTGTTATTCTTTATATTGTGAAGAAAATTGGACTCCGGTTTACTTTGGGTCGCTTTTGCATCGCTAAAATCAGAGCAAAAATTAGACGCGAACATTTCGCATACTTGTGGACCGTCGGATGTTAATACGATACCGTTAGTCATGGTGGCCGGAAAAGAGCTAGATCCACCTTTTTTATCCTTGATGTACGCCCAGAAGTGGTTCGGATTTTTGGAGATTTGATTTTCTATGTCTTTTATGTAATCATTATAACAGTCAGTAGCCAATTTGGAACACCGTTTGCCTAATAGTTTGAGTTCAAGATTATCCCTAGGGTTCTTATAGATTTTGTAACGACATCTTATTTTTTCCTTATCTTTCAGTGCTCTTATTAAGCTTTTATTGAACCAAGGAGGATACTTTTTATATTTAAAAGTTGGCTTGGTAGGCTCGTGCATTTTAATGATATTTAGGAGCCTGTCATAAAACACACTAAGCATTTCATTAACATCAGCCATATTCTCAAATACTTCATTCCAGTTTACATCATTTAGGTTCTCGCATATTTTAATATAATCAATAGTTTATAATAATTCGTTCTCAAAGTCTGAGGGTTGTATGGAAGTCGGGTTTCTTCGCTCGTTTTAAGCAGGATTTCGATTGGGGGGTGGTGGACATCAATGGTGCTAAGGGAGTTTAGGGCAGCAGTAACGCTAACGGAAGGTAAATTAGTTAATACAAGGTCCAGTATTCGTTCAGACGCGTTTATAATCCTATTGTGTTGTGTCAATTTATGCATGTGAGTAAAGTCTATTAGTGCATTACTAATGCCGGGGGGAGTATAATTAATCACTGAGTCATAAACCAAGTTCCATTTTATGTTACCTAAATTAAAATCCTCGACAATACATGTGTGCATATCTGTCTGTTCAAGTATCACATTACAACCGTCTATGAAACTGTCCAAGGTACTACGTAACACTGCGCGCACAGAGCCATTTGACGAATAGAATTTGAAAGCGGTACCTCAACAGTTATCCAAAGGTCCTCACATTGGCTTTCCCAGTGAACCATGCGTTTCAAATTAATTTTCTTTAATACAGCGATGAATACTCCACCTTCATCCCTTTTTCTACCATCCCTGTCTCTTCTGTATACTATATATCTATCGTCAAAAAGCTCCGTGCTCAGAACACTACCATTCAGCCATGTTTCTGTTAATACAACAATGTCATAGTTCTCTAAAGATAATTGACGACAAAAATTGTGACCTCTTGTGTTTTGGTAATAAATACTAATATTTAGAGAAGAGAATTTTAACTATGATTAATACCAATGCTGCGATTACAATTAATGATAAATGAATGCGAGAACTAAGTTAACTTATTTAAAGTGTCTATGTTTCTAATCATGATGTGTTCCGATTCTTGTACTTTACGCATAAAGATTCTACCACCACGAATCCACACAAATTTATAACTAAGGTCTTTGGCCTTGATCCTCGTGGCAGCGTGCAGAGCCCTATATGTTGGAGACAAATGTTCAGTCACGAAGATTGCTGTTTTTGGCTCAGGGTAGCCGAGATGCACGCTGTTCAGTTTGTTGTCCTTATTGTTCTTATTAAAATTAATAACAGACGCCAGGAATTGATCACGTAGTCGAGGGGAAGCCAGCTGTACAACTATTGAACGTGGTCTGGTATTATTAGGGTTGAGTTTGGCAACTCTGGTGCAATGCAAAATATCTCTGTTTTCCACGACACATCCTGAAACTTTAGAGATTTCTGACACAATGTTAAACAGATTTTCATGTTTCGTCTCGGGTAAGCATTGAATTTCAATGTTGTTAGATGTAGTTTGCTGCTCCAACTGGTCTACACGCACATTTAGCAAGTTCATATTATTCCTCATTACTAGATTCTCCTTCCGCAGTTCTATAATGGTCTCTTTAGATGAAGCATGCTCCTTTAATAGGTCCTCGTACTGACCGTTCATGAATTCGTTCATCCATGGCAGCAATTTTCGCGTTGATGGGCTGCAACTCTCTACTTAGTATTGCATTCATTGTTTCGTGAAGTTTAGACAACATTATCGATAGTTCAGACTTCATAACTTCCTGGATAATTTCGCAAACATCATCTCGCGATAATAAATGTTCAGTAGTCGCCTGAGGTGGAGATCCAAGAGCTTGCCTTTTGTTACCTCTAGTCGTCGAAACATTACGCAGAGGAGCTTTTTCGTGCTTATTTGTGGGAGACGTGTCATCAGCCATCTTTAATAATTATGGATAAATAATGCGCAAAATTCCAAAATACGCGTGTTATGGCAAAAAGCAAAAAACAAAGCAGTTGTTTCTAAAGAAAGAAACACATAAACGAAAAGGCAAGCAAAAATAAAATGCTAAAATAATGTACGCTTCTCAGATTTGAACCCGCGCTCCCTTCAATGAGGTGTCGCTCCAAACTCCAGTTAGCTATTTCGACTTAAAGAAGAATGGCGAAATTAGCAATCAGTCTTTCGTACCTGAGTCTTAGTGAGCGGTGCAAATAGTGGATTTTGGACCATTGGTAGCGCACCGTGCCGCTTCGCGTGTTCTGACTCACCACCAACCAGCGTATAGGAGCAGCTCGCGCAGGTGTGACTAACTGTTGTTTGGTGTTGTGTTGCTTCTTTTGAATTTTAAACTGCTTATTTCTTCGCATTTAATGAATAACTCGTAGATATTATTTCACCAAAACGTGTAGTAACTTATGCACTGTTTTGTTGGTGTAGAAGTGTATTAATAGGACTTTTAGGTAAACAGAAAATATTTAATTTTAACGGAGTGTCTAACGTCACGTCTTACTGCTAGCGCGCGGCGCGAGCCAATGATGTGTTAGGCACGGCTATATCTATTAGGAATCCAGTGTTATTTACTTTGTTTATCAATGTGATGTCTGGTCTGTTATAATGAATTGTGCGGTCGGTGAAGAGAGCTCGGTCAAAGTACAACTTTGTTGTGGTGTTTTCTAGTACTGTTTCAGGGCTGTATTTATAATATGGTACTACAGTGTCTACAAGTTTGTACTGATGAGCTACTTTCTGGTGGATTATGTTGGCTACTTGGTCGTGTCTGTGTCTGTAGTTGGTTTGAGCTATAGATTTGCAGGCACCAGTTATGTGTTGAATTGTTTCCGGGGAACTATTGGATTTTCTACATGTGTCGTTTGGTAATTTTTTTATGATATGCTTTCTATAGTTTTTAGTTTCTATTACCTGGTCCTGTATTGCTAGCATGATCCCTTCAGTCTCTGGGAAGAGTTCGCCTCGATTGGGCCATGCGTTCGATGCTTCTTTATCGACATTTGGTTGGCATAAATCTTGGCGATGTCTTCCATGTAGAGATTTCTGGGTCCATTCTAGATATTTCGTTTTGTCATCAGTCACTCTTTCGTTTTTCTGTTCCGTTGTGTCTTTAAGATTTAGAGGTGTTAAGCGTTGGTCATTTTGAGCAATTAGTTTGTTGAGTGTGGAAGATTCAGTTTTATCAAAAAAGTATTCTGAGAGTTGAGATCTGTCGATTGTGAAGATTTCAAATATCAATAAGTCCCCTGCCTCCCTCTTTCCGCAGTAGTGTAAGCCTTTGCACGCATGATCTTGGTAGGTGTTTACGGAACTGAAAAACTTACAACGCAAAATTAACACTACAATGACTAACATTGTAGTGTTAATTTTGCGTTGTAAGTTTTTCAGTTCTGTTTTCGTCCAATTGATAATCCTAAACGAATAAGTGAGGACAGGAATAGCAAAGGTGTTAATTGCTTTTACTGTGTTTCAAGAGTAGAGTTGTGTTTTAAGAATTGTGTTTAGTCTATGTTGGAATTGTTGTTTTAGTTTCTGTTTGATATCCCTGTAGTGTATTTGACGTGATTGTGTGTACCCTAAGTATTTGTAAGTGTCCTGGACATCCAATGGTTCTATTTGTTAGCCCGTTGCTAAAGTGTATTGGTGTTGGTAGTTCTGTCCTGCTCTTACTGAATTTATTTTCCATTTGTCTATACCAAATTCCATTTTAATATCATTTGTGAATTTCTCTGTGAGGTTAGCTAGCTCGCTAAGTTGATCCTCCGATTTTGCGAATAGTTTAATGTCATCCATGTACATCAAATGGTTTAAAATGCTTCCATGGGTCTCCTCCTGCCCGTCAACAATAGAATTTAAAGGGATTCCTAGTGAGGTTGTGTTTAATATTTTTGACAATGGGTTAAGAGCAAGGCAGAACCACAGTGGACTAAGTGCATCTGCCTGGAAAATGCCTCTCTTTATTTTAATTGGACTAGTGTCTTTTGTTTCGGTTGGGGTAGTGAGTCTCAGTACAGTTGTCCAAGTTGTCATTACGGTCTTAAGGAATGCTATCACTAAAGGGTGTATTTTGTATATTTCCAATACTTGAACTAGCCATGAATGGGGAACTGAGTCATAAGCTTTTTTGTAGTCTATATCAAGTATATAGTCCAGAAGTCCAAATCTGATTTATTCACCATGGTGAATAAATCAGATTTGGACTTCTGGAGTTTTCTTAAAACAAAGGAGTCTATATGTTCCTTGCAGCCTTGGCTAAACTTTCTACATCCCGATGTTGTTGGCATCAATGTGTTCGTATATCATTTCAGATATGCAGGATGTGATGATCTTATACAAGGTCTGCAAGCATGTAATGGGTCTGTATTTCGCCGGATTTGAGAGATCATTGTGATCTTTTGGTATCATAAAAGTTGTGCCAGACGTTACGAAAGCTGGTATTGTTTTAGGGTCTTGGATAAATGTATTAATGAAATTATATAAATAACAATGAATTGCTGTGAATTTCTTGTACCAGTAACTATGTATGTGGTCTGATCCAGGAGCTTTCCAATTATGTAACCTTGCCAGAACCTTATGAAATATTTCTGGGGATATGTGCTCAAATGCCATTGGTTGAATGTTACTATTATTATTTGATACTTCTGATTGTATCCAATCAGCTTCAGAGTTATGGCAAACAGGTTGTTCCTATATTCTTGCCCAAAATTGTTTTAATGTTTCTGGATCAGGTGTGTTATTTTCATTGGCATGTGGGGTATTTTGTAGAATATTTGTTGTTGTCTGTCTGATATTGCGATAAAAAAGTTTTTCATTGTGGATGAATTTAGTGTTTTGTTGTTTTCTTGAACTGCATGCTTTATATCTTTCAAGTCGTCCTTTTACGACGCAGAGTTTTTGTTTCAGTGTGTCGCCGTGTGTGCTGCTTTTGTGTTAGGTTCCTCGTGTATAGTGTGAGTTTTATATTGTGTTATTATCTTGTTAACATGTTTCCTCAATTTTCTACTGCTATTGCTATTGCACTACAAATTGTGTCATTCTGCCTATTTTCATCCGTAAATCTTTACCTTTTTGTTCTAGTCGTTTTTGCCATTTTGGCTTGTATTCTGTTTTTGGAACTCGGGTATTTTCTCGCGGTTCAAGTGTTATTCTTGCTCCATTTACTTTAGCAGCAGTCCATGCTGAACAATAAATAACGGTTTGTAATGTATTGAAGTCGGTGTCCTTGTCGATATTTTCTGGTAAGATGATTTTTTTTAGGTAGCTTATTATTCTTGCAAGATTTTTAGACGGTTTCTGTTTTGGAATACAAATTCAATTAGTAGGACTAGTGTCTTTAAAAAATTCGAGTGCTTGTTGAAAAGTATCGTCTATCAATGAATCTCTTTCTGGGTTAATTTGTGGATTAGGTAGAATATCTGTTAAAGTATTAAGTTCAACGTTATCTGATGTTTGAGTATTAGAAGTAGGTTCTTCTATGGAGTCAATTTCAGTGTTATTTGTTATTGGTGTTGTTCATATTAGTAATATTTGCTAACCCTGTCGTTGTGTGCGTTGAGTGTTCGTAGTCTGAGTTCTTCAGCTACCTCGGCCTTTAACAAATTTAATTTATCATTACTGATATATTTATTGTTTATTATTGCTCTCCTCTGATCAGCTATTCTTTGTTCACTTAGGTGAGCAAATGATGGGAAATTGCTAACGAAATCGTCATGCATACGTTTTCTATATGCCGTTTCGTTTGTACCTAAATCTGTAACTCGATAATAAGATCGCATTATAGCTTCATTCTGTTCACTAGTCCATCTCATTCGAGTTTGTGTTTTATTTTGTATACTATGTGCTTCTATGGTTGAAGGTAGTATTTGTGTGGGTGGAAATATTGGTTGGGTACAATCTGTAGCGTTTTGTGTCTGTAGAGTAAAATGATTTAATTGCAGTTGATCTAACTCTTTTTCTACTTCGTTTCGAATGTTGTCTATTTCTTTTTGTGGTAGTAATTTGCTATTTATAATGGCTCTACGTTGGTCTCCTATTCTCTGTCGGCTAACCTGCAGTTTTCTATAATTTTTAAGTGGAGTGGTTCGAGGTAGGTTCTTTTATCTGTGTCTAATAAGGTTAATTGAAAGTAAGTGCGCAGAATGAACATATTCATTTCAGGTGTCCACCGCCTGCGCTTACTAGGAGCGCTTGTAGTGGGTGCAAGCTCATTGTCAAGGATGACATTGCGCACAACACTATCAAGCGTGCTGGTGGTAGACAAGCTAGCATTTTTTCTTGTCATGTAGGAGGGGCGAGTCGAAGGGATGGATGAAAATAACGAAATGGTATCATCGCCCATGGAATCGGCTGTAGCATCGACGTAGTGAGCCCGCCTGTTCAGCTTACTACGACCAGCTGTAACTATTTTTTCGGTGAGAGCCCGCTTGCTCAACTCCTCACCGCCGATGGATCGCATGCTGTGGCATCCAGCATCGGCTCCAGATGCGCCCCGGCGCTCCCCGGGAAGCGACCGTAAATTATATATTCTTTTAATACTCATCTCCATAAAGGGTTACCACCTTGTTAGCCGCGTAAGTTTTTTGTACCGGTGTACGCGTTCCGCCACCCACGTGTGCTAGGTGTTCAGCTCGGACGTAAGGTTGGATTTTAGGGGGCTTATTATTTTATGTTTTATTTTTTTTTATCTTATTTTGACATTTGAATTAATTTTGAAGATTATGTTTTGTTCTACTAATCTAATTTATTTGATGTTTTAATTGCTAATGCTGTTTGCTGTACCTATACTACGTAATTTATTGTAATCTAACAAATGAATTTCAAATAACTGTATGTTTTTATGTTTAATAATTAATAGTTACAATTAATGAAACAATTGATCAAATTTTATTATATGATACGCTTTTAATATTTCTACGCCGTAAAGGTAAAACATGGCTGCGGTTCTTTCTGCATTGTACTTAACATGTTGTATGCTTTCTGTGTGCATACACATGTGTCTGACAAAAAATTAACTCTTAACTCTGACTATAGCTATTGTGATTAAAATATTAACTTCATGCTTTGATAATCATAACAAGCCGTAAAGTACGAACAAGAAACATTGTGCCTAATGTTCTTTATAATGTAAATCCGTCTAAGCTATTAAAATGTCTCCAAACTCTTTAGAGTTTTAGCCACCACATTAGATATTTGCCAAACTTTAGCAAAAACGCCTATATGGTAGTAATGTATCTAGGATCATTAATTTCAGTCTTTCGCGGTAAATGGGCGCCTCTTTACGAATATTATATGAAAGGATAGTGGGTACGGAGTGCCCCGGAGGGACTCGCCCACTCACCGGAGCAGCGGGCGGTCATCGAGCTCAGAAGGCTTGCTGCTTCCTTTTATTGTTTACTAGCTGATGCAAATTATATACTAAAACCTTCCTCTTGAATCACTCTATCTATTACAAAAACCCGCATCATAATCCGTTGCGTAGTTTTAAAGATCTAAGCATACATAGGGATATAGGGACAGAGAAAGCGACTTTGTTTTATACTATGTAGTGATAGTGATTAATTTTCTTTTTAACTTTTTATATTCCTAAATGATTCAAAAATTAAATCAAAATATGCCTAAATAATAAAAATAACTTTTCAAAATATAAAAATTACCCACTGGTATCGGGAACAGGGTCCAAGCTACCGGCGTAGGAGTGGCCATCAAGGGCCTAGCTGTGGTTAGTCATGTTATTTGCTCGCTATGGCGTAGCAGCTGTGTCAGCTATATAATAGTGCAGAAAATGTCCCAGCTACGCCGTAGCGGGTATATGTAGGTGAGTTTGACGTGGCAGATGTCACCTACGGCGTAGTAGACTTGTCACAATACTTAAATAGTACGATATCCTAAACAGATTCTAACTGTTAAATCAAAAGAGAATCAACTAAACCATAAATCAAACAATCTGAAAGCTTGTGTCAACTATCGTAAGAGTGTGTAATCTCCGTGTTGATGTGATAGCATACTTAGTGATTAGCACAGATCTACGCAAACATGGCGTGGGACTCGTCGCCGAGCTCTGTTTGCGGAGGATCAGCGGCTTCTTACAGTGTGGGAGACTTATTAGCTGAGCCTGTAGTACCAGTGGACTCTCTTTATCGGTAGTTTTTATCACTGGTGAAATATACGATTTATTTTTAGCATCAAATCAAATTGCGCTTTATATTTAAACAAGAAGGAAGCAAATCAAAGTGAATGAAATATGAAACCACAAATTGCCTCACAAAGCGAAGTCCTAGCAACTTGTTAAATATCTACTTACATTTTCTTCGACAACTGCAGTCCGACGAGCACTTTGAGAATAAATTATGTACCTAAGTAAGCACATCTTTTTCATCTTCACCTGTCGATTGCTTGTCAAAGTAGCACAGCCCTGCACTAGTCTTTCCCAGCAAATTAGAATACTCCGACGTGTGTATAAACCTCAATCATCTTACCTCTTTACAGTTCTGCAGCTAACGGAATTAGCAGCGCGTTTGAGATTCGTGAGCTCGCGGGATGCGGGATGCGGGATTACTGGCAAATGAGAAGTGCGACGTAATTTACTTAATCCTAATCAGAGCCGCCGCGAGCCGCCGACGCCGACAGCCTCCAATTACACGCCCTTTCATTATGTCACAGTAATTAACACACAATCATACGTCTGACAACTCATCTTCAAAAGAATTGCTTTGAAAGCTTTATCATGAACTTCGTCATCAACTCCTTCCCAGCACTGTTTGTGCTCGGCTTCGCGCGATCTGAAAACAACCGAACAATCAAAAGTTGCAAATTTTTCAACTTTAAAGATCAAAATACCTACTGACAACGAAGCTTATCAACAGCTGAATTACTGTCAAATCTAAAACACACACTCAGTTGCCGGTACAGGATGTAGCGGAACAATAGCAAAGTCAAAATATGACATATTCCACCTGTGCGACCTTCGGGCCTCGGGCGCTCGTCACTAGTACAACAACTTGACCGCGCGGCATAACTCCGCCGTGACGCGCGACAAGTGATCACACTGCTCATCAACAACCCGCCGCAGGGGGCTGAGGGGTAGGGCTCTACACTGCCGCGGGGGGCAGAGGGCGCTACGCAGGAAATAGAAAAACTTGGCTCGTTTACAATGAGCGCGACTCGAAGGTATTATTTTTACGAGCTCATCCCAGTAACGACTGTATTTGTTGCAAACTTTATTGTATGGGCTCTCTGTGAAACGGGTCAAGCGGGAGAGCCGCAAGTGCCGGGACGCCGCGCGCTCTTTGTACTAATCAAAACAAGTAAGTGAAATTAATGTAACTATAAGTTTCAATGGTTTCTATTTAAAGTTGCTGAACTACTTGTTTACTAATTAAAAACAATTCTTAGAAGTTCCATTGTTTTATTACGTCGCTTGAAATTGGTCTTTTCTCTTTACCTTTATTTGATTTATGTGGTTATATTCAATTTTAATTTTCTAGCTAGCGAGGCTTATTTTCTGTAAATTGCTGTAGGACCTACATGACTAAACTGTTTTGAAATCTTATTAAATGTTAATTTAAATAAGCTGTTGCGTCGTGCAGTTTTTACAAGCCTTTATTTATAACACAACACACTGTTTGTAGGTACTCTAAAGTTAAACAAAAGCATAACCGCGAGCAACCGCTGACAGTAGCTGATACGAGTTCAGCGCTATAACCATAATAACAGCTGATCTTATCTCATCTCATTAAGTGATACACATAATTACAGCGGCCGTCCATGTTGTGTTATCACATAACCGCTCACCAAAATGACGCCAAAGCTAAAATCCTATCACATAATAGTACCTCAACGAGCCGAATACATGGTCTAGAAGTCACGGTGGAATTCTAGAAGTTTAGAAATATACAAAGAAACAACCGAATCTAAACTAATATTTTAAAGAGGAAAGATTTGATTTTTTGTGTGGGTGTTTGTTTGTTGCGATTTAACTTTAAAACTACTGGACCGATAAAAAAATTACACCATTAGAAAGCTACGTCTTTACTAAGTAAAATAAGCTATAAATTATATTGATCACAATTTTCGCGGACGAAGTCGCGGGCGAAATGCTAGTCTTGAATATAGGTGATGCACTTTCATACACAAGACTGATTACACAAAAAAATTAAAGCTTGTGCCTTATCAACACATGCAAGCTAATTCCTTACTTATTTTTATTTACTTAACGGTCTCACAACAATTGACGGCTTGGTTGGAGCAGTGGTTGCGCGATGGGCTGCTGCGCTGCGTGTCGCGGGTTCGATTCCCGCGCGGAACTAATATTTGTATGTCCGTATGTATGTCCTACAGGTAGTTGTTCCGGGTCAGGCTGTTTGTGTATGTGACTTTAATTGTTTAGGAAGAAAATGACAAGTGTGTAGGTACACACACTGTAAGCCTTGGTGGAAACTGGACAGTTTGCACTAATGACAAGTGTGTGCACACACTGTAGGCCTTGGTGGAGACTGGACAGTTTGCACTAATGACAAGTGTGTACACACACTGTAGGCCTTGGTGGAGACTGGACAGTTTGCACTAATGACAAGTGTGTACACACACTGTAGGCCTTGGTGGAGACTGGACAGTTTGCACTAATGACAAGTGTGTGCACACACTGTAGGCCTTGGTGGAGACTGGACAGTTTGCACTAATGACAAGTGTGTGCACACACTGAAGGCCTTGGTGGAGACTGGACAGTTTGCACTAATGACAAGTGTGTACACACACTGTAGGCCTTGGTGGAGACTGGACAGTTTGCACTAATGACAAGTGTGTACACACACTGTAGGCTTTGGTGGAGACTGGACAGTTTGCACTAATGACCACACCAACTGCACATAATAATTATCACATTCACAACTTAAATGACAACAATCATCGGTCGCTGGGTAGAGGAAGTTCTGAGTTACCTACTGAAGTAATTTGCACACCCACAACAGGATGAGTGTTTGCTACATGCAGTACCTGTACCTGATGTTTTTGTGTTACTTTTTGCTACTAAGACTCGATATAGATCAAGTCTTAGTAGCAAAAAGTAACACAAAAACATCACGTGCCCCGAAAATGAAGACTCTAGCTCACCGCGACTCGTGACGTGGAGTAGTATGTGGAGCACATGCAAATTTCTAACTGAATATTTTAGGTGGTCTTGAGTTTTGAAGTTTTTTTTTTAGTTACGTGAGCAAGTGTTAGCTTCTCCTAGTAGTTACTCGCTTGAATCTTGTAAGAAATAAAATACGTAACAGTTAACATGACGAGTGCTGCAAACTGACGACAAAGTGCCGCCCGAGTGGGCCCGTGGCGCAAGACCTCAAGATACTTGCACACGTCACCGCGGCACGGAGCAGTGAGCAGTGAGCAAGAGCATGTAGCTACGCGTGCCTGTGGTACGTGTGTGTGCATCTCTCCGCAAACACCGGCTTGTGACGTATCGACAGTTCGAGCTGAATCAACACGATACCGCCTCCCCGGGATGCACTCGAGCGCAAACTTGAGCAGAAGGTTCGAGCGCTAAACCCTGCGAGGGTGATGACACTAGACCCGGTTATAGTCTAACTCGTTTTATAACTTTCACAGACAGCAGACAGTGCGCGTACAAAACGAGATGGATTTTTAGTTTTACCCGATCTTGCATTTTTATTTTTTGGATTTGAAAATAATTAACGTAGACATTTGTAAGCGCTCACAGCAGCGGCAGCCGTTCATTTATTTCCATTGGTAACATAAAAAAATTCTTTACGATTTATTAGGTTGGATCTTCTGTAGAGTCGTATCTGATGTTTCAGTGTACACAGCTTACACAGCAAATATCTAGGAGGAACCGTCTCGCTTGACGGATAGCAAAACACTGGAGCTGCACCCATAATAGCGAAATTATACTGATATTGACACACAGACTGAGCGCGGTGAGTGCGCCCGGAATGCACACTTATTATCAGGGAAAATTCTTGTGTTAGTTCATACTTGCAGTATTATCACAGCTACTCAAACATCAATTTACCTAGAAATATTTTCCGTTTAGGACATCAAAAATTTATCAACATCATTTTTGTGTGAGGGTTAGCGAAAAATGCTAACCTAACACGGCACGGGTTCAAAACTTTCGACATGATATTACGGTTTATTTCACCAAGATTTTCTGTGTTGCCTACTTCACGTAGATACGCAATATTTTCTCACAAATCTGTTGATCAATAAGCAATCACATAAAAACTATGTTTGTAGGTAACTCAATCATTTGAGCAATCTTCCTCGTGATCATCTAAAAGCTCCACAAATAGCAGCTCGATTAAATTATAGTCATAAGTCACAGCCTCCAATGATAAGTGCGTTTTTTATCCGCCGTAAGAAATCTGATATGAGAGGTAATCGGCGAGAGTGCTCCGAACTGACGGCTATTTAATATGTATTATGTTGAGCGGAGTCAGATGTATGGCCGTGTATTATTTAGTGGGATGGAGCAGGCTCGTGTGTACCTGTACTCTGTAGCTGCTACGCTGGAGTACCTACTGGAGTATTATGACATTCACGTGTTGGTATGTATTGTTAAATGTTATTCAGAACCTCTTCTAAGGATTTCTAAGATATTTTCTTAACTTTGCTAAGAGGGATTAACTGTCTGTAAATATAGATCCGGTATTATCGCTAAAATCAGCAAAAACACGAAGATGTGTTTAATTTCTTACTGGGGAACCAGGTACAGGTAGTACTGAGGTGGTGCTAAACCAATTGATCGGAGTGATGAAATACCCCGAAGTGGACACCAACAAATACAATGAAATATACTAAAGTATCTATGAAGAAGTACCTACTGACGTGTTGGTCTGCCCATCTGTGAACCAAGTGTGTATGCCAAGCTCACAAAGAGGTGATATTTTCACTTCTGGTCACTATACTTCGCTAGTCTTAGTTCGACAACATTCGAATAAATGGAAACGTTAGCTAATGTATTTACGTAGATAACATCAGTCAGTAGTCCCGTGGCGTCGCACTACAGAAGGCTGGCGATGTGGCGCACTCCAGCGCGACTGCGGCGGCGTGTGTGCCCCTAGCCGATACCGGAATTAGCATTAAACAACAGACAAACGCGTATTCAAATGAGTCCCGGCCGTTTTGTGTCGCCGCGCCGCGCGCCGCCGCCGGCGAATTAATGTGAACGAGAGGCTGCACAGCCTGCGCCCTCCATACCCAATGGAAACAACCATGGATTTATTGATTACGATTATTCAATGGAACTGGATTGTATTAGAAATTAGTCGTCATCATCAAAAAAATTTTGAAAGACAACTAAGTGACTGGCGACTGCTACATTCACTGTTGATATCTGCCACGGCGGCTTCGTCTAGATATATGCAAAAGTGGAAGTAAGTCTCAGCTAGAAGGATGTAGAATTTAAAATATCCGTAAGCAAAAGTACAAATGGGATTAAAATTAAACTGCGAGTTCTTCCATTCTCTTTGATTTGTAGGAAATTCGCTTAAACGAATCCCGCGGATTTATGGTAAGTTCGGCGACGTCCTGTGAGCCGAGGTCGTACGTACCGCGCGGGCAGGCGGGCGGACCGGCGGCGCGCGGCGAGTGCGATCCTACATAAATCGAGCGCGCGCACGGACGTACCAATATTTTAAGGTGAATGTCTTCACCGTAATTCAAGTCCCCGCGGAGCCGGAGCAATCGCTTCTCGATCCAATTTATACGTATGTATACATAATATATTATTTATTTGGATTGCGAGGGCGGGGCGGGCTAGGGGCGCGGGGCGCGCGAGGGGGGCCGGTTGTCCGTCACGTATCTCGTACAGAAAAGAGTACATGGCCGGGAACACGGGCACCTCCCGCTTCTGGGATCGTAGGTATCTGCATACCGTATTATTAGATGCAATACAGTTCGAAAATGTATGAATAAAATAAAATAATACTCCTTTTGGGTTTCGCCGCAGTCGGGTAATAAAACACACATCGCTTTTATCATGTCCTCACTGCATCTGATGCACAAATCATTTAACTATTATCAAGCATTAACCTTTTCACCGCGACGGACTTCAATGGAAGTTACAGATTTTCGTGCCACCAGCGCCACGACTTCATTAGAAGCTATTCATTTTAACTAAGTATGTTATAAAAATAAATTTACTGTATTGAACAGGTTTTTTATCATTTTACTTTAATAATAGCACTGTCTAGTAACCTGTTTTTTATTTACCACACAAAAGAAGCCCATTTGTCGTAAAATTGGCAAAAATAAAAACTCAGAAACAGATTTCAGAAACTCATTTTTAATGTCCCCAGAACGCCAAGGACTTTATATATAGTCGGCCAGTGATGTGACGCGAAAGTTGTTACTGTTTGATTTCACCCGTTGAAATATTTATAAATATTATTACCGAAAATAATTCGAGGTCAGTAAAATATGAACTTAGTTAACTACTTAATCACAAAGGGAAAATAGACTAGTTTCGTCCTTCAGATGGGTGCCGACTCGGAATTAAATAGTTGTTAGCAATCCTTATCGATAATTTATATTCCTTCAGAAACTACTTCTAGAGTGTAATTTAAGCCCGCATAGGCGCGGTGGACGAGGCGGCCCGTGAGCTGAGGAACTGGTGACTTTAAAACCCGCCGGCGCGGCTGAGGCTGGCCGGCGCTCGCCGGCCAGCAAGCCGAAGCCTGCGGTGGTGAACGTGAAAACCCTCTGCGACGATAAGCTCGCGTGAGACCGCCGGAGCCCCGCAGCGCCGGAGCTGTGACAGAAACCGTGCCTGCTGCATGTTGCAGGCTTGCATTCTACATGCTTGCTGCTTGCTTGTTGCTGCATGCTTACTGCTTGCTTGCAGCATGCTTGCTGCATACTTGCTGCTTACTTGCTGCATGCATGGAGTATGCAAGCATACTCCATGCATGCATACTCCATGGTGAAAAACCTATGCTTTCCCTAATTTTTTTCTTAAAAAAGAGTGAAAACAATAATACGGCTAGTATTATTACATTTACGTAATAGTACATTTTGAAACAAGTGGAGAAAGTTAGTCATTGCATTCGAGGCGGAATTGTTTTTGCGCAGAGAACTGGGTGTCTAAAATGGCCGCTTTAGCAGGATCTTAATATGAATCACGTTAACATTTTAAAATTCTTAAAATGGACCTTATGGGTAATATGGGTATGAGCATAAAGTCCATTTTAAGTATTTAAATTTTTCAACGTGATTCCTTATAAGATTCTCCTAAAGCAGCCATTTTAGGCTCCCTGCAATAACGAATGTACACGTGTATCAAACGACGTTTTTCAATAGACTTTTGGAGAAATAAAATAAAATAACGAAAAATATTTTTGTCATGAATTATTAGGAAACTATGATTAATTTTTATTTTTTTTCCGCGCTTTGCTTTCGCCAGGTTGAAGGAGAGGCAAAGGTATGAAACCGTTAAACAGCCCAATATAAAAAACACTTTTTTTATATATTTTTGAATTCAAAACACAAATAGATGTTAATTTTGTTTAAAAAAGTATATATTAGTTTTAAATTAATTTATTTATTATTTATTACAAAATCCACAGCTCTTTACAATCTTAATCTTAACTATTTTAACTAAACTTACAGCCAATTAAGGATTTACAATTTAACATCTATACATATTTAGCTAAGAATACTGCGTATGAGAGTGTGTGTGCCTGAGGAGTTCAAGTGGGTGCGTGAGTATGTTATAACGGTGTGTGTGTGTGTGTGTGTGGTGATTGTCTGTACAACTTCTGTGATGCAACCCTACTTATTTATTTTATTTCGTTTAGATGTGTTTGTCAGTTCATCACAAACTGACGTTATTAATTGTTTCCTAAACATGCCTTTTTTAGTATCAAATATATCGAGATGAGAGAATCTTTTGTTATAATTACTTAGCGTCCTACCAATGACTGAGTTTTGAGCGTAGTTTGTACCACTGTGTGGTACTTCGAATCACTGCGTGTGCCTAGTCCGTCGAGACGCAGCACTTAATCTTGTAACTAAACCATCTAAAACAGTACTGTCAATATCCCCACTACAAATATTATAAAGAAATAGCATGTCCAGAACCATACGTCTGTTCTCGAGTGGCAGCATATTATGATGTTTACATGATAGCAGATAATCTGTAGATCTAAAACCACTGCGATAGTTAATGTATTTAACAAATTTAAATTGTATTGATTCTATCTGCTGTATATAAACCAAGTAGTGCGGATTCCAGATTTTACTGCAGTATTCTAAAATACTGCGTATGTACGCAAAATAAAGTACCTTGATGCAATTTATATCAGTAAATAATTTACATGTACGCATAATAAATCCCAGGATTTTGTATGCCTTGCCGACGATAGAGGACACATGCTCTGAACACAGAAGTTTCGAGTCAAGTAAATAATCATGTTTATCTATGATATTCTATTTATAAACACAATTTGAATAATAACAATAACAAAAAATATTTACGCCGTAAAGACGCATATTGCTTAGCCGAAATTAAAAAAAAAGCATTTAACTTCGTATAAGTAACAGTTATCTGTGGATTTTTTTTCCCGCACACATGCGGATTAATGAAAAAAAAAAGTACGTGTGTGAAATACGTATTGCATGTTGAACCTAATCGTAGTGCGATAAGAACCCGTTTTCGAGGAAGTGTATTGAAAATTATTATGTAGAAACGTGATTTATCCAAATGTATTTAAATAAGAAATTAAAAATGTATAGATGGTTAAATATCATCTGATGCATTTGATAAAAGAACTGTTTGCCAAATAAATGTTTGTAAAACGAGTGTTGTAACAAACACACAGCGCCATCTAGTATTAACTATCCAAAGTACTATGATGAGCGGATCAATGACATAGGAAGACAGCAAATCTTATAGACAAGTGACGCCATCTACAATCTTCGTGTGTAACAACGAACCAGCGCCACTCCGGGAGTTATCTGCACTACATCTACAGAGGACCACACGACGACATTATGCACACATGCAAACCGAACCGCTTTATAAGCAGAGCTGTCTTCGAACAAATTGTCCTAGTCCGGTTAAGCAGTAGCCAGTCTCTTCTAGACTGAACTGCGAGATGCCATTCCCAAAAAAAAAAGAACAAATTGTCATTCACTAGCTAGAGGTTCTGAGCGTGGCAGCCACGCAGCCAGCTCTGATCCTGAATGAACCTAGTTCCTGCTTCGATAGCCTTCAGGAACTAGACAGGTAGGAGAGGTCTGAAAGGAGATAGCCACGCAGTCCCTTTTATCCCTCCATTTAGGGTTGCCACCTGATATAAATTATTGTGACTGTTGTAAATTATAATAAGCAAGTTGCCAATAAAAATATCATCAAGTCAATGGGGCTTAAATTTTTCACAAACAGCAACCCTACAGTGTTTTTTAAATACATCATTTGCGGAATAAGTTGTTTGCAAAATAAATAGTAGGTACCTTACTTGACGTTGGTTGTAAAATGAAAAGTTGTGAATGGAGTTTTGGTGAAACTTTAGTGAACCCCATGAGACATTTCCTGGTCGAGTAGGTACTCGTTTCGGTGACTAGAATTATTTTTATGGGCTTATTCGGAGAGTATGGTGGAAATGAAAAACGACAAAAGAGTGCATACCTATGTAGTGACTCCACGGCTTTGTGGAGGACCTTTGCTCGATGCGCTATTCCATAATCAGGTAGGGTATCAGGACACTTGCCCGAAAGACATTTGCGCGAACCCACTTGCGCGAAAAGACAAATGTGCGAATGGACTTTTGCGCGCCAAGACACTTGCGCGGATGGACTTTTGCGCGAAAGGACACTTGCGCGAATGGACATTTGCGCGACTGGACTTTTGCGCGACTTAATGGTCACTGAGGTTTACTGTGTACAGTAAACACAACATCACGCTTGCTTTACTTGAAGGTGGATTTTTTTTGGTTTTTCCGTCAGGGGTGTAGTTTTCATGGTTTTTGGGGTCTCTGATTACGAAAATGAGGACAAAATGAAAATCCAAGATGGCGCTGAGAAAAATTTTTGGTTTTTCCATCATGGGTGTCGTAGTCATGGTTTTTGGGGTCTCTGATTACGAAAATGAGGTGCCATCTTGGAAAAAAACAAATTTTGCGTAAATTTTGGACACATTTTAGTTAGTCAGATGATGGAGAATACCGCACCGCTAAATATTTGGCAAATTAGCGACTGTGTCATTTATTTCAATTATTCCCGAAATAATTGCATGCGACAGTGTAGAGAAGAAACGTGTTAGAAAAGGAGTGTGGGCAGTGTGCGTGAGTGAGCTTATGAAGAATAGGTAAAATCCTACCAAAAACATGTTCATGTTGCCAAGATGAGACCATATGGCTCGCACTGTCAAAAAGTTATCAAATCTCATGGAGAGTATAGTATCTTCGTGTTTCAGGCACTGTATACTTATTAGGAAATATAGTATCTAAATGCTATAGGTACTTACACTTTTACTATCAATCATACTCATTGTTTATATTATTTACTTTTACATCTTATGTCGCGCCTCGGCGACAACTATTTTTGTTGGTAGTCATACTATCGATCTTATTCGATTTATTATCTTTGATTTTGCTGAAATTAAATTTAAAATCTAATAATTTTCAATGTTTACTTTTCTGTTGACATTACGTCAGTTGTCAAGCTGTCAATTACTTTTTCTCGAATTTTGTGTCATAGTTTTTCTTAGTGGTTAGGACTAAGAAGGTCACTTTTGATTTCTGTAATTTATTTTTATTTTTATTAATATGTTAGCTCAAATAATTTAATCTTTTATTAATTACTATTGTTTACTAGTTCTCTTATCGTATCTTAAGTTTATATAATTAATTAACACGCCCACAGAAATCTTCTAGGAAGTTTTGAACTAAATAATACAGGCTGTTTTAAATACAGGCCAATCACAGTTTTTGATTTTCAAAAACTGAAATTCGATAAATTTAAAAAGAAGTAAAAATTAAACAGTTGAGATGAAAAACGCTGAAAAATCTTCATTTAAATGGGACGCCAGCTTCATTCCCGTCAGTTTTAAATTGGTTGCTGATCAAGAGCCACTGAAGTCTCCTGGCCTGGTCTCTCTCTCTAAAGAACCAGAAGTCTCATAAAAGGTTCCACTCTTGAACCCTCTGCGCCCTTAATCAACGTGTTTTTACACATCAGGGCTCTACAAGCCCTAGTGACACGAGGACGCCGCAACCTGACCAGAGGTTTATTCTCCACTAACTGAGGGCCTCCCCAAGGGATACGCCCGTTTTTCACGCCATACTCCCAGAGGACGCCGTAACCTGACCTGGGGAGTTCGCACTTTACATCAAGACCAACTGAGGGCCTCCCCAAGGGATTCGCCCGTTCTTCACGCCATACTCCCAGAGGACGCCGTAAGCTGACCTGGGGAGTTTGCACTTTACATCAAGACCAACTGAGGGCCTCCCCAAGGGATTCGCCCGTTCTTCACGCCATACTCCCAGAGGACGCCGTAACCTGACCTGGGGAGTTCGCACTTTACATCAAGACCAACTGAGGGCCTCCCCAAGGGATTCGCCCGTTCTGCACGCCATACTCCATACTTCAATCCATACTTCAAGACCAAGTACTGTAAATCCAAAATTTTCTGTTGAGCGTGCTTTAGTTAGGTATTCTTTTTAAATATTTATTATTGTATTTTTTACCTTAATAAATTTAATTGTCAACTGCTTACTTTCTTTCATTAAGGCCAGGTAAACTAAGCAAATTAGGTATTTAACGCTACCATCCTTTACGCGAAACGAGCCGTGCGCTCGCGTCGCCGGCGTGAACTCACGTGAACCCAAAGCTGAGCGAAGTGTCACAGTATAGGTAAGCGTGCAGTACAATAACTTATTTTATTAAATTGTCAGCTTGATTTATTATAATACTGTAGTAATTGCGAAAACCTAACATTTATATGTAATATATTAATTCGAATGGATATAGTAAATGTAAAATATGCTGCATGATTTATTAAAATCTGTCACCAAACAGTTCACAATCTTTCGAGAGTTTACAATCTCGCGAGATAGATTATAATCTAGAGGTATTTAAAATTTTACGGTGTAAAAACACCCTGTGATTGTTTGCGTGAAGATGAGTAGCGTCATTACATGACACACACACAAACTTCCGACTTCTTTATAGTCAGTTTTTTTTTTTTTTAATTTTTTGTTGTAATTTTTTATAAAAATATTTGCTAAGCATTTATTTTACATGATAATAGGAGTATCCCCAATAAAATGGAACTTAACATACCTAACTGTCGAAATGTGGGTTTATTGTACACATCTGCTTACCCGCTCAGAGCATACAGGCGTTGTTGTGTATAAACATCCAAGTGATTGCTGCAATCGCGGTTAATTTGCTGTAACTTTTGAAGAGTTCCGTTGTCTGTCTCTGAAACTCATCATCAGATCCATATGAAATTTAAATGAGACCAATTTCAGGGTATATCCTTTCCAACAAAAAAGAATCCTCAAAATCGGTTCACAAACGAAGAAGTTATGCGCGACACATAAAAAAATATAAACGGTCGAATTGAGAAACCTCCTTTTTTTTAAGTCGGTTAAAAATGTATTTCTACCATATACTAACAAATTGCAAAAGCAACGACGATAAAATAATATTTTTATCCAACCTTCCGCACTTTATACCCTAGCTACTTGTTTTTATTTTTATTCCCCTTACTTCACAAACAAAAGAATAAAATTAATAACAAAAAACTTTCTAGCTAAAAATAAAACCGACTTCAAAAAACAAAAAAAGTGAAAAATACTTTTAGCTTCAGAAGTCGGTGATTTGTTTGTTTGATTCCGTTTTTTCTGCCACCATTTCACATTTTAGAGTTGTAATATCCTATACAAATATTTGCTATGCAAACTTCAATCTTAATTAGGTATTATTTTTGTACGAACAGAACATTTTAGCATATTGAACCATTTGAAGGAAGCCCAACTAAACGTAACTACTGTAAATCGTTGAGGAATTCCCTCGACTGTCTATGGTCCCCATCATCAGACCTGTAATGGCACTTATAACCCATATGGGTGCTAAGTTCTCATCAATAGAAATGAATTAAATCCAAACACAAGGTAGCTACTGTAAAACGTTGAGGAGTTCCCTTGACTGTCCTTCGTCTTTATCATCAGACCCCTAATGATAGCCACAACCCATCTAGATGTAAAGTTCTCATCAATACAAATTAATCAAGCCCAAACACCTGATAACTGTTGTGAATCGTTGAGGAGTGCCCTCAACTATCTTCGGGTTCCATCATCATATCGACTCCAGACTTTCATTAAATAGTAGTGCTTTAAAACGCTTAATGAAAAAAAATAACAAACGCAGTAGTCGCACTACGATTTTCAAAGGTTCCCCTCGATTTCTCTGGGATGGCATCATCAGATCCTGGTTTTCGGATCATGGTACCACCCTTGAATTATTTTCTTTCGAACAAAAAAAGAATCATCAAAATCGGTTCATAAAAGACGAAGTTATCATAAGGTCAAATTGAGAAACCTCCTCCTTTTTTTAAGTCGGTTAAAAAATACCATGCCATTATATTTACACTACGATCTATGAATAAATCGTTCGATAAATTAGCGGGACAGCCGTGCGCCAGCAAAAGGGACATAGGTCCTACCTCGTCAAGGCCCGGCGGGCGACTGAATCCACGTACGCAAGCCCCTGTATTATATAATAACTAATTATTAAAAGGATTAAACTCTTTTGCAAAATGTAACCACAAATAATTTTTCTAAATGTTATTTACTTTGCGTAGATATTTTTTTTTGGAAGTAAATTTTCATTTTCTTCAAGAAAAATAAGAAAAACATAAAAAAATATTCGAATTAGGCTCCTGTTCGGATTTATTTTTTATCGAGTGAAGTTTTCGATATCATGTTTTGAACCACAAATTATCAAAGTAGATATAGTCAACTATAATATCTATATTTTTTTTGCTTTAAAAAATTACGATTTGTCAGTTTACTATTGAATCAAAGTTATGTAAAATTGATAAAATTGGGTCTACCTCCCCTTAATAGTAGTAGTAACATAACAAGAGCCAGGCTTCTAACTCTACAAGCCCTGACTTCACAAAGTCTACACCTCAGCCAAAATACACTGACCTGCAAAAATAAGTAAGTACTATACTTTTAAATTTAAATTTTTCCTAAACCAAGTATAGAAGTTACCCTCGAATACTGAACCGTCACTCAAAATTTAAGGGCTGCTTAACAATTGAGCAGCTCCAAAACTTTGAATTTCGTATGGCCAAACGTCACTTTTGAGTATCTGTTAAATATAAGTGCTACTTAAAATTTGAGTAACGTTTCAGTATTCGGGGGTTAGAGATTTAAAATAAAAAAACGTTATAAAGCAATTTTTATCAGCTTTCTTTGAAACTATAGACAAAATTAAACTATTTTTCGAGTCCTTTTTGTTTCGAAAGTATATCTTGTGTACATAAAAAGTTTTTGCAATTTTAAAAATGTGAGATTTACTTATTTTTGCAGGCCAGTTTATGTGTATCATGTGGCTTGGCCGTTTCGTTTCTATACAAACTATTGTACCTATAACAGAAAAGTATAATGAACAGTGAATAGGTACATTGTTCACTTTACGCCAATGTGACGGTGTGTGTTTAGTACCTACTGCTGAGATACGAGTTGTAGTACCTATCGAAGTAGAGAAGCAGCGCCAGCCTCAAATAAATAGGATAAGGGAGAGGGAGAATGATGATAGGACTAGAAATAGTTTGAAAACCTATGCCTTATGGTGAACTGGCTCATCTATTCAGTCATGTCACTCAGTCAGCATGTGTCATAAACACATTAGCACGTTCAAGTGAAACGCAACAGTAGGTAGGTAATACAACTCACATTAGCAGTTTTTTATGTAATGACAGTAGAACGAGTGCAGCAGTACCGAAGTTGCACTTCGTTTCGTTTCACAGGCACTAGGTAATTGTCATTCAATAGCAACATTAGGGTAGCACGAATGTATCTATTCTGATTTGTTGTAGTACTACTCTGTCTACATTGTACTTAAGTCCTTACACGTCGCAAGAGCGGAAACACACACAAGCAATCTTATGGAGCCTACAAGTACACACAAACACCGAACCGACATGTAAATTGAACGTGTAGGTACGCAAATTGCGGACATAGCGACTTTGGGGTGTAGGCTCAATTACACCAACAAGATCATCGAGCGTCACTCAAGCCAATTACAGTAGGCAGAGGAACTATACTTAACTACGCTGAGCTGCGCTTTTGTAAACCTGTATTTTTTTCTCTATTCATATAAGCATAAGACCACGCTACTTACAATTCAATAGGTCATTCATTGTGTGACTGTTCCTAAATTACCCTAGGCTGATAAAATTTTCGTTTTTCCTAATTTATGTTAATATTAGTAGTATTAAGGTCAGTTTCCCCCGAAGGGGAAAAGGTCGCACCCCGCCATCCGCACGACCTTGTGAGGCTCGTACCAGACTGGCCACCTCCCCACTGCAACTTACTTACACATGTACTTACCACTTGTATTCAGGAACGATTTTTAGAAATCGGAGTTCCTTAGAATCATTAAGTTTCGCCTCGGCCCGGCTGCCAGTTTTTTGTTCGTAGTTCCATAGGAGTTTACAAGTTCTTTAATATTGTTTTTCATTTTTTAAGGACTCGTTGCGTGCGTTATTAATTACGGTATCCCGTCAGGCTCAAATCATAAAATATAAACTTTATGAGTTTGTAAGTGGCAGATGCCGTGAGTAGGTAGTTTTTAAAATAAGAATAAAGACTAACAGCCTTATTCGTAAAAAGTTAGAGCCTCCTTGAAGCCATCTTTGAAGGCCCGATGCTAAAAAACATGATTCTTACCTAAACGTCTGTTAACGCTAGTCAGTCCATCAAAGCTCTGCTAAAGTTAGAGGACTGCTGACCCACCTTTATCACCAATTAATATAAAAAAAATAAAATTAGGATGATTAACATAGTTACGGATTTTTGCACTTATGTACAACATAAACATGCGGATCGGAAATGGCGGGAAAACAAACATATCGCTTTTTTTAAAGCTGATCTTGGGGTTGTATCGTCAAATTTTATCTTTTCGTGACAATGCAAGCTATCCAGGCAATACAAGCTGTTAATTTACAACCACACCCGGCCTCGCAAGGTGTATAATCAAAGGGCAGATCCTATAGAGGATCCGGTTTGACAAGGGGACTGTCTATTATAATTTATTGTTCAATTGGTGAAGGCGGATCTCACCAAAGACCGGAAAGGCGCCAGCCTGACACCAGAGCTGCAGGTTCTTACTGCAATAAGATGTTGGGGGCGCAAAAAAGTAAGCATATCTAACATTACCTATTTACTTTCTGCCATAAAACATTGTTTTTTTTTAAGATCTCTTACGATCTCACCCGATTATGTTTATAAATAACCTGTGCCCAGGACCTAACTTTACATGCTGATAAAACCATACATTTTAGGTCCAAGATAATGCTGCAGAGCTACACGGGCTCTCACAGCCGATGGTAAGCAGGGTGTGTGCACCGGTGGCACGAGCACTGGCGAATCACTCTGCTCACTATATAAAAATGCCCAGTAACGCGGCGAGAGGGAAGAGTCCTGTCGGCGATTTTACGCGCTGCGGGCGTTTCCGACAATTATTGGGTGCATTGATAGCACCCATATTAAAATTAGAAAATTATTACTCCTTTTTTTGGTGGCATTCATTTTTAAAATCGCAAGAAACAAACTGAGTTCGTGTGTCTTTGTAAAAAAATGCGTTTTCCCGCTAATTTGCTGTCACTGCTGTCAATTTTTTTTAATTCTCGACAAGAAACTTATATACTAACTGGAATGAGGACGGGCAACCCAAAAACGTTCCGAGCGGGAAAGCTTCAAGAGTGGATGTCATTAACTTTTTATGTAAACTTAAATGTGTCTGTACCCTCCAGTTGCAAATTATCCATTTTGCAACCTGTCTATCCAGACGACTTTTGTATTCGGGGATTCGAGGACTCCGTTTATAAATTATGATTTTTTTCAGACATAGAAAATCGCATATTCATGCTATGACTGTTTACCTATAATGTTTTAGTAACATTCGCCAATATTTATTTTATATTCCCAAACCATTCATTTTCACTCGCAGGTCGCAGCTCTCCAAATGGATTCTTTTGCTGGAGAAACATGGAAAATCCTTAGGACCGGCATGGAACGGCACGGTGCGGCGGACTCTTTTCTTTTCAATATTTGTATTTAAAAAGCAAAATAGGTAGGCTACCGACAACATGTGCGATGTCCGATGTTTCTAATTTATAAAATATACTTTTGATTACTATGTACGACAACGAATGTTCGAAACTTCGATCTTACTTACTTAATTTATTTTTACATTTCCCGTTTGTCAATCTAAAACATTGGTACATAACCCTAGTCGTAATAAACAACCAAAGTTAAAAAACTTCCCTGAAAAACGAAATTCCACATCCAGCATACCCTTACTACTACACCCCTTCACACAACACAATTTTATCATATTTAAAGCGGAATATTTCACTTGAATACAATAAAAAGTATATAAATGACTTGAAAATGTATCGGCCATATTGTTTAAATCGGTGACAAGACAAGACAGAGACACCATCCACCTTTGTCGGTTTCTCGCTCGGAACGTTTTTTTTTTTAATCCATTGTACAAATTTAAACTCTAAGCTTTTGAGATAGTTTTATTTTTATTTTTTTAGCATTTTGTTCGTACTCATTTCAGTTAGTATATAAGTTCCTTGATTCTCGATGAGGCCATTTTTTGTACCTCATTAACTAGCGACTGCTAGCAAGCGTTTATGAATCACATTTCTTGTCAACCGTCAGTAACAAGCTTAAGGAGTCTGCTAACTAACAGACTGATCAAACCTGAACTAAGGATTTTTTATGAACAAGGCTGTAAGATTGTACGGTCTTATTGCTGTACATTTTTCTGCTTACTCGGTAACCTACATTATGCCAACGATGCGCGTCATAATTTAGCATACTAAAACTACATGACTAACGAATAAAAATATAGTGAACTTATAACTTGGTAGCTATCAACAACTGAGAGAAATAATCGCCTTCTATTATATTACTGTAACTTACTTTTACCTTAAATAAACGTAACTACTTAGTGCATCTTAGTGGAACGTGTTTCTCTAAACTTACATAACCTTCACGACAAATCGGTGTACGGAGTTAACTCTACAACCCGTAAAAGATATTTGTTTAATATTTAAGGGTATATGACAATTGCTATAGATTATTATTCGGACAGATCAATCAGGTAAATAAAAGTGTACCCAATTCGGTATGTAAAGTAAAAATTAACCTACGCTGATTCCAAAACCATTTGGAGATTTTAGGGTCTTATGCCTTATTTTTCTATTTTTAGCTCTCTATATCCCAAGATTGTGTTTATTTTCACAATAATACTTGTAACCATTTGACTTTCATTTGACCTCTAAATGACGTCATAACGTAGCCTGAACAGACTATACTTCCTTCGTGCTTTGAAAGATAAATTAAAAAAAAACTGCTGTTAGTCTGTCATACCGTCAGTGTCAATTCATTGTCAATGCTAGTTATATATGGCAGCGCGCTAGTGATGGGTCGTACCATAGTTTCTCTTTCTCTACGTTAATTTTATTCTTTGTACACTACAGACCTTGCTTTCCCGTTGGACTTTGATACTTACATTGATCGACCATTGCACGCTTTACGGAACTGCCTGCCTATTGTTTGGATTAGTTAAATATGGACCAATTTGTACGCAGCGACTCCACTAACTTGCCCAAATTGGATAATGTTATGATCCTGGAGTTCGTGAAAAATATTCATTCATATTCATTCAAATGTTCATCATCGTAGAAAAAGTTACTGGAAACAAAAAGTTCACTTCACAGTTTCGATTACAGCATTCACATTTCACAACAAAATAAAAAATCGTATCTGTCAAGTGTCAACTGTTGTCAATGTCAAAGTTTGAAGTTATCTAATAGTGTTTTTTGTATGTGCTGAAAACGTGGCAAAGAGTTAAAGCTATTCAGTCTATGAAATGACGACATCACGAATAATACTTTAAAAAATAATTTAAAAAAAACTATTACTGAGAAAAAAAAAAGGTTAAAATTAGTGGCTTAAAATTAAATGTTTTACGAAATAAAAATGTAAAAAAAATACTTTATATACCGAATTGTCTCTACAAGGAGCGGACTCACTAAGCTTGTTGCTAATTCTCATTGTTTAGGCTCCGTGCAGTCAGATGGTAAATCGCACAGCGCCGCCAGATCATTAGTTATGTTAATTATAAGCGGAGGACAATGCCGCCCCGTGGCGAGCCTTCCTTCTTATTACACTGAGCAGTACGAGTAATGGAACACTAAGGTAAAATAAATGGGCGAAATTTTGTATAAAATATATTTAATAGTCATTCATAACATTGTACGTATTACGAGTACACGCGTAATCGAACAAGTGTGGACATTCTCATTGTATATTGTAAAACAATAATTTATACTTACGATGAAATTATTTCTCTTATCACATATAATAAAAATAAAAATTCTCAAAACAGTCGACGGCTTGTTAAAAGCGTTGATTTAAAATAGGATAGAATTTATTTATCTACGTATCATAATATTGTATACCTAAGTGATATAAGGCCGAGACCCCACTTCGGTTCAACCGCGTGGACCGGTTAACGCCGAGTCCTGTAAGTACTTAGTCCCCGAGTGATCTACTAGGAAGTGGCGAGACGGCTTTGAAATACAAAATATAATAAATATGATCTCGTAACTTTACTCTGTTGAGTATAAGGTCGTGGTCATCTAATACACTGGATTGTGCACAATAGACTGCCTCATACAGCTGTATACATTAATATGCTATAAACATCCAGTCTTGTTCTAAAATTAATAATATTCATTTAAAATATCTTGCAATAAAACACAATATAAGTTGGAAGCCATGATTAAATAATTTAAACGCTATGGTGTATTACTTAAAGCACATTTCTCATATTTAAAGTGTATCTATCTAGTTAACTACTAACGCCCTCTGTGTGGCGCGCACCGCGTCGCGTGTCGGCTCGCGGCCGACTTCAGACTTGTCCGACTTTGTATACATGAAATAACTCCACAGTGGGCACTTTGGTAATTTACGAGACGACACGTTACGATGTTACCATCACGGCACAAATGAAAAGTAATTGGATTTTAACGACTTTTCACTGTACGTCGACGTCATCTTCTAGAATGTCATGCCGTTCCACGTCAAGAAACGTCATGCATTCCACGAACCACGATGTGCTGTGCTTCGGCAAATTGGGAGCGGCGACATTCTCAAGGCATTTTTATGATAAAACTAGCTTTCCGAAACAGCGTGTAGTTTGGCATGTCTAGCGAGTGCTGATTTTGACTGATAGAGGCACTAGTGAGGTGCTTACCGCTCGCCAATTCACATCTTACCACGCACATCATCATACAAAATAACGCGTCTTGTTACATTCTTTAAAATTACAATAAATATCTCGAATCACGGTCATACCATTTTCTAAAGTCCAATTTTAACGTAAGACAGTATATTTAGAAAAAGTTTGAATGATATTTGAGACTTCCATTACACCACTTTACAATAACGAATTCCGTAGATATAGAATTACAATCTTACCGGACAACATTAAGTTAAATTACACTGAGCGGTGACCGGGCGGCGGTCGCTAAAACAATTAATTCCGGTAAACACCTAGTTAACATCATATAACTACACTTAGTATAATACATATCGGACGCTAACGTTTCAACCACTCACTACATCCACTATGTACAATTTTACACATGACTTAAAATACACGGTAGCGTAAAGGCGCTCCCTCACCACGAGCATTCGCCTTTAATGTAACACATTCATGATTCGATTTTGAGCATTAGGTCCCCTTGTTTCAGTACAAAATCGAAACTGGAATTGTTACATTACAGACAAATACCCCCGCTGAGGGAGCGCCTTTAGGCGTAGTTTTGTACAGTAAGCAAGAGATGCGCAACATTGGTGCAGCAACAAGTTTTGTGTTACGGGTAACGTGTTGCTGGCAGTTTGAGTCTAAAACATGTTGCTACCGGCACATACAGCAAAATTACGCTTTACAGAAACACAACTGAATTCAATTATTTATTAACGATTTAATGAGTAATACAGATATTGCAATATTTTATATTCGTTAAGAATCAGTAGAGTGAACTTTTACAGATTTACCAACATCTTCACTAGACGAACTTAAATCTAACGACGGAAGACAAAGCTCATGGCTGCTTTATCAGAATCATAAATGAATCAGGTAAAAAAAAATTAAATTCTTAAAATGGACTTTATGTTCTTATCTGTAAGGTCCCTTTTAAGAATTTTAAATTTTTAACGTGATTTATATTAGGATTCTGCTAAAGCAGCCATTTTAGACCCCCAGGACAAATTAAAACATAACATAAATAGTGTAAATGGAGGTTATTGGTTAGGTAAATAACTGTTGGAAGACAGCGATCAGACTGGAAATATTCGTTCGTCGAGATGGCAATACACTCTTACTCGTTAAGTAATGTTTAATTAAATAATAATGTAAGTTCAATAGATAAACAATATAACTGAATATTTGAGCATTTACGACAAATTTTCTTCATAATTTATTTGCTAACAATTATTTTCTCTGATTTAAATAGGTAGTAATGAGACATGGGCTTACCTAATACTAATTCAACTATCTGGTGTCCACGACACAAGCCTCGTTGCTTAGTGTGGCACGAGATGGCACTGTGTGTAATGTCCAGCGACATTTATTTTATTTACTTTTTAATTTAAATTAATATTTCGTTTATAAAATATTCTTTTTTTTTCAATTATTTCGGAGATATGTTTTAGTAACTTCCAATAAAGTAGTCGCAATTAAATTATTGTTTCTAATTTTATACCTTAGTGGTGATTTGCTTATTTCTACTTTACAATTCAAAATATAAAATAATTGAGCGTAGTATATATTTTATTTTGTGATTGCTGAGTATTTTTAACATGTAATTTGAATAAGATTTACTTGTAATGTATGCAAACTGTGAGTTATTATATAATGCGTGGTTAGTATTGGCAGAATTTTAGATTGCTTTAGGTGGTAGTAGAAATGACGGAGATAGAACAAATCCTAGTAGCGCGTGGATGCGTCGATAACATTCGGTACGAGACACTGCATTCATTCGGACATAGTGAGGGACGTTCGTCTGTGTTTTCACCAACCGCGTTAGGTACGGAGGCTCGGTTACGTTTAACAAGCAAAAACAGGTGCGAGTTCAAATAGACACGAACGAATGGTGAACTGGAACGAATAAGCCAGGCGCGAGTGCGCGTGCACTCGCCGCACGCCGTGACGTGTGCGCGCTAGGCGTCCGCGTCCCGCTCGGCGCGCGGCGGCAGGCGCGCCAGCGAGTAGGTCTCGGGCTGGAAGGTGGGCGGGCACTGCAGGTGCGGGTAGTGCGCGCCACGCCGCGCCCCCCCCCGCGCTACAGAAGACCCTCCGGCTGCACTGCTGCGGCTGTAACGAGTCATCATCATCAGCTTTCCACTCCTGAACATAGACTTCTTCAAATGCATAGCATTCTACTAGATTCTCAGCCACTGTCATCCGGCTGCTGCGTGCCACCCGTCGAACGATGCATTCTAACTCGGTTTTTTAGTGATAATTGAAATATCCTAAGATATTTTTTGATGGACTGGGATTTAAACTTTGTCGTAAGTATATTGTTTTCCAAAACAATAATTCTGAACACAAATAAAGGTTTTCTCCAGTCGCCCTCTGAATCAGTCAATGAAACAACAACAGCCTACATACCTGTCTATGGCGAGGTGCAGATGTTGGTGCGCGTGCGTGAGCGGCGTGTACTGCGTGGCCGACTTCAGCGGCGGCGTCACGTCCGCGCTCGTGGTGTGCACCTGCACCGACACACACCTACAGTCCATACATTGTGGCGGCACCTCGCATTCCATTCCAAAATTAGGGAAGTGTCATCAGTAAATAACACCATATTTTTATATGTATATACCAGAAAGAGGAAAGGACCCAATATTGGACCTTGCGGAACCCCCATTTTTACTTTTAAACCCTGTGAATTAACACCATTTATTTTAAGATATTGTTGACTATTACTCAAGCAAACTAAGTGCAAGTTTACCTAGTCCGTAATGCTCACGTTTTAAAAGTAATGTGTCGTGATTAACGCAATCAAATGCTTTGGAGATGTCACAAAATATTCCTATGGCGTCTTGGGACTCTTTCCAGACTCTTCCCCAGTAAATGTGCTCCTAAATTAGCAACTCTATTTGTGGTGGTACAAACTTCGTTTGAAATACTGTACGAATAAAGTTCGAATCAGCTGGCACTACAAAGTGGTTGTTACGTCAGTCACTGCGGGCCGAATAGTGCGAAATGAGTGGTTTTTATTTAATTGTAGCTTAATAAATCATTAGTTCAAAATGCCAATTGTACACTTTGTGAAGAAAAAAGTGCCAAATATTTGTGTGAAATAGTACATTTTGATACAAGTGGAGAAAGTTTGTTATTGCATCCGAGTCGGAATTAACTCCCGAGCCGTAGGCGAGGGTGTTTTTGAGCCGAGAACTGCAATAACAAAAGACGTTTTTCAATACACTTTTGAAGAAATAAAATAACGAAAAAAAAAACAATCACCGCCGACTATAGGCATTGCACCAATTTGTACTAAGTATAGGTATAGTTTTATCTGTGGCAATTTTCCAACACCCGCGTGCTGTGCCGCGTGCGGCTCCTGCACGCGGCACAGCACAAGGTGATGGGAAATGAAAATAATCCACGTGTGTGAAATACATGGCATGTTGAACCTAATCGTAGTGCGATAAGGACCCGTTTTCGAGTAAGTGTATTGAAAAAAAATTACTAAAACTTAATGCCGTTTAGGAGCAGTTACGAAATTGAATATTTTTTTCATTAGGTAATATCAACTTAATGCTCTCCGGCGGTGTGAACGATGCCGTCGTCGATGTCTTGTATGGGGCTAACCTGTGCGCCCTACGCAAGAAGGACGGCGGCATTCGTCCCATTGCCGTCGGTTGCACCTACAGGCGTATGGCAGCCAAAATATGTTGCAAGTTTTATAGGGAATCGCTTGCAACTAAGTTCCAGCCCCTTCAACTCGGTTTTGGTTCCAGAGGGGGTTGAGAGGCTGCCGTACATGCCTTATCCTCTTTTTTAGACTCAAAGAAAGGTGAGGTCATCCTCAAGGTTGACGTCAAAAACGCCTTTAACTCCGTGAACAGGGACACTTTGTTGGCTGAAGTAAAAAAAAAATTACCCGAAATTTATGGTTTTATGTGGCAATGTTATAGGCACCCTTCAAAATTACTTTACAAGAACAACGTTTTAGAATCTGCAGTTGGTTGCCAACAAGGTGACCCTCTCGGCCCCATCATTTTCAGTTTGGCTATTCATCCCATAATTCGACAAATAAATTCAAAATTTAACGTGTGGTATTTAGACGATGGAACGCTAGGAGGTGATGTTGACACCCTTTTGCCTGACCTACAACTCCTCAAACATCAATTTAAATCTATTGGCCTGGACCTTAACCCCTCAAAGTGTGAAATTTACCTCTCTGACGTGACCGACAGACAATCAACTATAGATAAATTTAATGAAATAGCCCCACAAATCAAAATTTTAGAAAAAAGTTCCCTGCACCTCCTAGGTTCCCCTATTTTGGAAGAAAGTTTTTCATCGTTCATCGATGACAAAATTAAACATTTCAATGATATTTCGGATAGACTCTCCAAAATTAATCTACATTCGGCTTTCACCATTATCAGATATTGTTGTTTTGGTCCAAATTTTATGTATTTTCTCCGTTTTTCTCTTCTTTGGAAGAAACAACAACTTTTGGACAAAATTGACCAAATTATTCGCAACACATTAACATCCATTTTTAATGTGGCCCTGGACGACCGAGCGTGGCTGCAAGCCACTCTACCAATTCGTTTTGGTGGCCTCGGCGTCCGCAAAATTTCTAGTGTAAGCTTACCAGCGTTCCTGTCTTCTGTCCACAGCACTGAAAAGCTAACCAGGAAAATTTTAACCCTCTCCCTGGTTAGCTCGGAAGTGCCGTGCTTGACCGACGCAGAGGACGCCTGGAAAGTGGCTTGCCCGGACACGGATCGACCCGAGAACCCGTTTTCCCAGAGACAGTGGGATGAGCCGCTCTGCAGGTTGGTACGGAATAAACTTATTAATACGTCAACCAATACTGCTGAGCGTGCCCGCCTGCTGGCTGTGGGTGAGTGGGAGTCGGGCCTCTGGCTTCAGGCACTACCGTCACCTAATATAGGCACCTTGTTGGGTGACACAACCTTCCGGCTCGCTACATGTTTGCGTTTGGGCGCTCCTTGTGGGGCTCCACATCGCTGTCAATGTGGTGAAGCAGTCGACTGCCTCGGACACCATGGCCTTTCCTGCAGTAAGAGTGCAGGTCGGATAGCGCGGCACGCTAGCATTAATGATCTCATCCGTCGTGCTCTTGCCACCACCGGGGTGCCAGCTGTATTAGAACCCACTAGCTTGGCACGCGTCGATGGGAAGAGACCAGATGGTATGACCATAATGCCATGGAAGTTGGGTAGGCCTTTGGTGTGGGACGCAACTTGCGTCGACACCCTTGCGCCATCCCATCTTCCTAGCACAGTGGGCTGCGCTGGGGCGGCTGCTGTAGGTGCTGAAAACCTCAAACGGCGCAAATACAATAATTTAATTGGTAATTATGTGTTAGAGCCGTTTGGGGTTGAAACACTAGGGCCATGGGGTCCGAGTGCCCACCTACTATTTCGAGAAATCGCCAAACGGTTGGTCGACTCTTCACGTGACCAGAGGGCGGGCCTATTTTTTGGCCAAAGAATCAGCATTGCCATCCAACGTGGCAATGCTGCCAGCCTTCTGGGCACTTTTCCTGTTGACAGCAATGTGGACGAATTTTTTGACGCCCTGTAACGGTTACAGGTTGTTACTTGTACATATTTTTATTATTATTTAGAGTTATAGTTTATATAAAAGTAGTGTAATTATTTAAATAAATTATTAAAATAATAAGAAACCCTCATCTTGCATAAAGAATAGTAAATATTCCTTAGTTAATAATAAAGTTAGAATTATTTCAATTGTACCAATTAAAGTTTAGAGTCTAATAAGCAACATATATTTTTTCTACTACTCATCAAAGAAGAGTTACATGGAGAAAACCTCTCGTTAGCTGATACCACCCCCTTAATTAGGTTACACCGGTGTCAGTCGTACAACGTCCCTTGGTGAAACCATATTGTTGATCGTGTAAGATTCTGTAGGTGTTAAAATGATTTAACATTTAATTAAGCATCAATTTTCCAAACAGCTTGCTAAAAACTAGCAACACGGATACAAGTCTATAATAATTAGTATCTTTATTGTCCCCGGATTTGAAAAGAGGTATGACTTTACTGTATTTCATTAAATCAGGGAAAACTTCTGTTCAATGTTACCTTTGGACATTGACTCAGAACTCTGCCTGGCTCACGCGCGGCCCAGTTAAAGGAATGATTTGGTTGCATCTAACACGATTGTATAATAGTGTGTGTTAAGAAAAAGTAGTATATAAGCAGAACATTTTGTAAATAAATGAGATTTGAATTTTATATTCTTGTCTCATTACCCCTCACTGTGGCCAAGACACCTTTAGCCATCTCTGATCAGTCTCGTGAGTCTGCGGGACTGGCAGTGAGTGTACCCTTCCCGAACCTGGTATTCCTGTCTACTATCCGTCTGTCACCTTAGGTCGCATGGTGCAGACATCCTGAACTTATTTATTTATCACATACTAGGTATATGGTAGGTTAGGGCTGTAGGGCTTATAGGGCTTAGGGTCGTAGGGACTGTTAGGCTTGTAGGTCTTTGTAGGTTCCTTTAACTTATCATATATTTTCATGTACCGTCACACCCTTGACAGTATTGCGGCCTTACGTGACGTTTGTTAAGGGTGGATGTACAACTTCTTAGTATACACAAATTAAAACTAAGTATGGTGCCGCACCGATTTCAATCAAAAGGGGAGTGCGACAAGGAGATACCATTTCGCCTAAGCTTTTCACTGCTGGCCTGGAAGACGTGATGAAAACACTGAAATGGGACCAAAGTGGTGTAAACATCAATGGTGCCTACTTGTCGCACCTTCGGTTTGCGGATGACCTCGTGTTGTTCGCCGAATCCCTGGTAGACCTTCAATGCATACTGAAACAACTTTTTGATGCTTCCCTAGAAGTTGGCTTAAGAATGAACATGTCCAAGACGAAGGTGATGTCAGGCATACCGGACGACTCTGTCTCAGCTGTTATGGTTGGAAACGTCTGGAGATGGTTGATCATTATATTTACCTGAAACATGTTCTTTCTTTTGACAAGGAGCATTCCAACAAGGAGATTTCTAGGAGAGTACAGCTCGGAGATGCCGCCCCATTTGGCAAACTGGATCATATTTTTCGGTCCAAAAAGATCCCTCAATGCCTAAAAACCCGCCTTTTTAACCAATGTGTCCTGCCAACAATGACTTACGGTGCCGAGACATGGACGCTCACAAAGGAAACTGTGCACCGAGTACGAGTGGCACAAAGGGCAATGGAGCGGGCCATGCTCGGAATAACTCTTTTAGATCGAGTGCGTAACACCGAAATTCGCCGTCGGACGTAAGTCTACGACGTCGGTGACCGGGTGGTGCGCCTCAAGTGGAGCTGGGCAGGACATCTGGCTACACGCGGAGATTGCCGATGGAGCAAGGCCTTGACCGAATGCTGGCTAAGGTTTAGCCAAAGAAACCAGGGCCGTCCTAAAGCTCGTTGGGTTGACGATATCGTCAGGGTCGCGGGAAACGCCTAGTTCAGGGTCGCACAGAACCGGGAAGTGTGGCGGAAGAAAGGGGAGGCCTATACCCAACAGTGGGTGATTCCGGGCTGATGATGATGATGGTGCTATAGTCTCAACTATGGATGTACAAACTTTGTTAGACATTCACCATAGATCTTCGGTCAGATTGATTTTTATTTGCTGATTCGATTGAGCTTAAATGACTAATTCAGTAGCGAAAGCACCTAAGAAACCGATTCCTGCCGGCTTCACTTCGGGAACAAGGAACTCTGCGTAGAGTACGTAGTGTCTAGGTGTCTACTGTATTCAAATAGTATATTTTCTCAAACATGCTTGGCAGTTTGAGCATTATTTTGACAACCTTCTTCGAGATATAAATCGAAATTGCTGTACTGGCCAGATACATGCGACCAGCGGCCGGCAAAAGTTGTATGAAAATCCATATCAGTCGTGTTTAGCGGCCAAATAAATTACATAGTAAACTCATATCTGTCGTGTTATTTAAAAATGGAACGATCTTTTACTCTGAAACATGGCAATTAAGGAGGTAACTTATCAAAGGTTTCATTTAAATTTCGAATTGGCTTGCAACTAGAACTCTTCAACGCAAGAGTTTTAATTTCACCGCATTATTTGAGAAAAGATCATGTCAACAAAGAAAGCAACAGGTAAGTACAACCAAATAAGCCGGTGCACGCGCCCACGTGACTTCGCGGCTGGCAGTATCGTATTGTAGGGAGTCAGGTAAGCCGAAGATTATCGAGTTACGACATGGGCAGAAACATAAATTATGTATAGAACGATTATAATGAGTAATAGTCGATATTGTATTTGGCACCAACTAGATTTTTAACTTGAAACATCTATTGGCGCGGGTAAACCAAAAAAACAAATGAAAAATTCGTGGCGAGCGTGGCGATCGAACCCGGCCCGAACAATCCCGAACATTACCGACCTGTTGAAGCAGCATAAGATCTACATGTGTGCGTTACCCCAGCCAGATCTTGTCGAAAATCGTCATCTAAGTGCAATAGATAATTAGAAATACAGCTTCTGTAAATGGTAAGCTGATTTTTAAATTTGGTATGCTGATAGTTTTTTAATTATTTGATAAAAACACTTCCGGCTGGGGTAACGTTACCCTAGCCAGATCTTTTGTTTTCTAATGGATATTTTGAAATAAATCTTATGTAAAAAATTAGAAATCAATTTGAAATAAATGGTATAACTTAATTTGTGTTTGTATTTGCTATGGTTGCGAAGATATTTAAAATCCTGCTGGGGTAACGTTTTACACGATGGCTGTATCTCGGAATTGACTATACGGATGATTGTAATATTTGTACATGAGATCTGGCTAATTAGTTATAATTTGGTACGCAACAAACGAATCCTCTTTAATGCACCGTTTTGAAGTTATTTGAGTAAATAGAAAATATGCTTTAGTAGGTCCTAGCACTTCCAATAAGCGCTCCAAAGACTAAACTTAAACGTTATTATATAGGTAATTACTGTCTATAAAAGGTACCGAAGTTTCATTAGTATACTATAAGTAATTAAAAAGTTATGACGATGTTCCGGCCACGGCGCGCAGCTGAGTTATTTGACGACCGATTAACCGAGTTTACTGTAGTAGTGGTAACTGAATCTTATATCAATAATTAGCAATACAGTTCAATTATATACATGTGAAATTACAGAATTGTAGACTAATTAATTAACGAGATAATCGAAAAAAATGATGAATGCGTGGTAGCCCGACCAAATCTAGAATGTTATAAAAAAGCGGCCGCGGAATACATAATACCAACCTTCTACCTAACCTTCTACCTACCTTATACCAAATTTAAAAATCAGCTTACCATTTACAGAAGCTGTATTTCTAATTATCTATTGCACTTAGATGACGATTTTCGACAAGATCTGGCTGGGGTAACGCACACGATCTACATATTCGCCACAATTCACAACAAGCCAGCTGGTCTCGGGGCACAGAACGCTGGGTTACAATCTCGTGACTTCGAGTTGATTCCAGCATAAGGATTTTCTTTTTGCGAATCGGGCGGCGGGTCGGGTCTAGGTGCCGGCCGCACTGCTCGCCGCGCTACTGTACACACTATACCTTGTCGTTCCTGCGCAGCGAGTCGCGCCATCGGTCCGGCGCGGGCGGCGGGTCGGGTCTAGGTGCCGGCCGCACTGCTCGCCGCGCTACTGTACACACTATACCTTGTCGTTCCTGCGCAGCGAGTCGCGCCATCGGTCCGGCGCGGGCGGCGGGTCGGGTCTAGGTGCCGGCCGCACTGCTCGCCGCGCTACTGTACACACTATACCTTGTCGTTCCTGCGCAGCGAGTCGCGCCATCGGTCCGGCGCGGGCGGCGGGTCGGGTCTAGGTGCCGGCCGCACTGCTCGCCGCGCTACTGTACACACTATACCTTGTCGTTCCTGCGCAGCGAGTCGCGCCATCGGTCCGGCGCGGGCGGCGGGTCGGGTCTAGGTGCCGGCCGCACTGCTCGCCGCGCTACTGTACACACTATACCTTGTCGTTCCTGCGCAGCGAGTCGCGCCATCGGTCCGGCGCGGGCGGCGGGTCGGGTCTAGGTGCCGGCCGCACTGCTCGCCGCGCTACTGTACACACTATACCTTGTCGTTCCTGCGCAGCGAGTCGCGCCATCGGTCCGGCGCGGGCGGCGGGTCGGGTCTAGGTGCCGGCCGCACTGCTCGCCGCGCTACTGTACACACTATACCTTGTCGTTCCTGCGCAGCGAGTCGCGCCATCGGTCCGGCGCGGGCGGCGGGTCGGGTCTAGGTGCCGGCCGCACTGCTCGCCGCGCTACTGTACACACTATACCTTGTCGTTCCTGCGCAGCGAGTCGCGCCATCGGTCCGGCGCGGGCGGCGGGTCGGGTCTAGGTGCCGGCCGCACTGCTCGCCGCGCTACTGTACACACTATACCTTGTCGTTCCTGCGCAGCGAGTCGCGCCATCGGTCCGGCGCGGGCGGCGGGTCGGGTCTAGGTGCCGGCCGCACTGCTCGCCGCGCTACTGTACACACTATACCTTGTCGTTCCTGCGCAGCGAGTCGCGCCATCGGTCCGGCGCGGGCGGCGGGTCGGGTCTAGGTGCCGGCCGCACTGCTCGCCGCGCTACTGTACACACTATACCTTGTCGTTCCTGCGCAGCGAGTCGCGCCATCGGTCCGGCGCGGGCGGCGGGTCGGGTCTAGGTGCCGGCCGCACTGCTCGCCGCGCTACTGTACACACTATACCTTGTCGTTCCTGCGCAGCGAGTCGCGCCATCGGTCCGGCGCGGGCGGCGGGTCGGGTCTAGGTGCCGGCCGCACTGCTCGCCGCGCTACTGTACACACTATACCTTGTCGTTCCTGCGCAGCGAGTCGCGCCATCGGTCCGGCGCGGGCGGCGGGTCGGGTCTAGGTGCCGGCCGCACTGCTCGCCGCGCTACTGTACACACTATACCTTGTCGTTCCTGCGCAGCGAGTCGCGCCATCGGTCCGGCGCGGGCGGCGGGTCGGGTCTAGGTGCCGGCCGCACTGCTCGCCGCGCTACTGTACACACTATACCTTGTCGTTCCTGCGCAGCGAGTCGCGCCATCGGTCCGGCGCGGGCGGCGGGTCGGGTCTAGGTGCCGGCCGCACTGCTCGCCGCGCTACTGTACACACTATACCTTGTCGTTCCTGCGCAGCGAGTCGCGCCATCGGTCCGGCGCGGGCGGCGGGTCGGGTCTAGGTGCCGGCCGCACTGCTCGCCGCGCTACTGTACACACTATACCTTGTCGTTCCTGCGCAGCGAGTCGCGCCATCGGTCCGGCGCGGGCGGCGGGTCGGGTCTAGGTGCCGGCCGCACTGCTCGCCGCGCTACTGTACACACTATACCTTGTCGTTCCTGCGCAGCGAGTCGCGCCATCGGTCCGGCGCGGGCGGCGGGTCGGGTCTAGGTGCCGGCCGCACTGCTCGCCGCGCTACTGTACACACTATACCTTGTCGTTCCTGCGCAGCGAGTCGCGCCATCGGTCCGGCGCGGGCGGCGGGTCGGGTCGCGGGTGCCGGCCGGTCGCACTGCTCACGCTGTGACTGCTGTGGACACTGGGCATCTCGTGACGGTACACTATCTTTTCGTACCTGTAACGATGCATAATGACGGTTAAAATAAAATTCCACCCAGAACATTACAGCATTATTCACGTCAGTATGGCACTCGAACCTCACGAGTATAATGACAATAAAATACACTACAATGTTTGTTTCAACCTACACAAAAATATTCGATTTCACATGTATAAGATAACTAGCTTTTGCCAGTGGCTTTGCTCACGTTAATTTAGAATTTGACAATCAATTCGGGTTTGTTATGTTTGTATGCAATGATGTTTACGCCCAGAGCGGGAGGAGTCATTTGGTGATTTTCAATCCGAAAATAAAATTACCTACTCAGACTCACTGCATCAGTGAGCGGGGTTCGCGTGGCTGAGTTTTGGGCTAAACAAATTTGAACTTTTTGCCATCGATACACTACGAAGATTTTTTATCAAAAACCCACCTTTTATAGGTACATATTTGGAAACTAAACAGAATATACATAAAGTGTGTAAAAAAAAAACCTCTAAACGATGCCGAAAGGCACTTTTTCTCCCCGTCATTTAGATCATTTTTTGTTGTAGACCATATCTGAGAACCTTCTAGTTACGGAGATATTGGGGGTCAAAGTTAAGTTTTTTGACAAGTTTTTATTTAAATACAAGTTTTTATTGTAAGATTTTTACTTTAAATACCTCTATGACCCCCCCTACTATTCAATCCATCCATTAGCACAATGTTTTAAGTGCGTTACATTGAGTTCTACAACAAAATATGATTTTTCACCCCTAAAAAAAAGTTGTTTCCCAACAATAATTTTTGCGTAAAGTCTTAGTTCGATGTACATAATGCTTGGTAGACGGCTTCGTGATGAGGTTGTTTACACCCTGTATGTAGTTAGAAATAACATGAAGTGCACTGACCCATCTTTCCCCCTGACCGACACAGGCTTCCCGCCGCCCGCGCGCAGCGAGCCGTAGACCACGTCTGGAACTGAACCACAAGGCACAGGCTTGCATTACTCATTGTTATCAGTAGGTCATTGCTTGCGTGCAATTACACATTCATTTTAATTTAGTTAGTTCCTCTGCATTTATTCTTTACAATCATTGATGTATAAAAAACCCAAGATACACACTCGGCGTCTCAAAATCGTCCGCATAAAATTCAGGCATAATTAGTAATTGTGCGCCTATTTTCAATTAGTCTCACGTCGCTCGCGTAACGTAAAATTTAATTGCTTTTTGTACACTGCTTTGTAAAAACAACTTTAAACAATCCGCGTAAGGTTGAATTTGCAAGTTTGGTGAGTGTTTTTGAACAGTTTCGAATGTTAGTTTTGTTCGAGACTCTGCATCTTGGGTTTTTTATATATCAATGTTTACAATAAATGATGAAACCAAAGACTAACTGACTTAAAAAAAAACTAACAAGTGGAAAAAAATATATATTTTACCCTTTTTACCTAGGGTACTCACACCTTGTCAAGTATCAATTTTACATTGCAGCTAAGTTATTAGCACATCTTTCACGTAGACGAAGAAAAAATGCATATTATATGAGTGGACTGTATTTTATGAGTGGGGATAACTCATCAAATACTGTCGCATGCACATCAAGTTACCACAAACTGTAATATTTCTCCAAATGATTTTAAACCGTAAAATGTTGAAGGTTAAGATCAAAATCGAATGAGAAAATAACTTGATGCGCTGGCGACTGTACCCAAAGCAGTTTGAGTCTATCGACACGCAAAGAAGAAGAAGAATTGATTCCCATGTTAATGTATTGTGGAAGCTGCAGAAGATTGTAAAAATATACCTACTTGCATTGTATAGATTCCAGTTTTTAGTATTATATAATTGCATAGCACATGTGTGAGTACTTTGTACTGTTCAGCCACCACTTACATTTAGTTATCTTTCATTGACTTGAATATGCCTTGGTGGCTGAGAGAATGTTATGCTCACCCAAATGTCTCGCTGATGGTGGCGGGTGTGTCGGGTCATTAAGTTCCCTTCGATATGGTTGAGTTGAATGAACAGAAAATATAAGTATTTGAAGCGGTATCATATATTTTGTTTGTTGTTGTACCAATACACGTTTACTCGGTAAAATATTGGACTCGATTGCGTTACCGACGAATGTGGCGAAGAGACTAGGCTAACTAATTACGGAGACGAGGCGCGTCGCGCGGTGCGTTGTGTTTCATTTCAAACATTATATGACGATTGACGATGTATAGAGTGTTTAGGGAGAAGCGATTTTACGCGCGATTGCTGAAATCGCAGCGTTGCCCGCGGCTTCACACGCGCAAATACAAATATATCGCAGATGACATCTCCTCTCCGTAAACGGAAATATGCGCCACACGCCGCCCGCACGTGCGCAGTACGCGCCGACGTGACGTCACGGCGACGGCGGCGCGCTCATATCTACTTGTGACTGTGACTGTAGCTTTGTTTTTTCTTGTATTTTTGACATTCAAAAGTGCCGTAATGGTCTAATTGAAATAAATGCTTTGAGTTTGAGCAAAGTTTATAAAATTTATATGGGATTGATATGATTTAAATCACTTGATTTAAATCAATGATTTAAATCGCAATTAAAATCAAGTGATTTTTTTATAAAAAATTAAATCAATACTTTTTACTGCGACCAAATCCTAAAATGAGCCTTTCAGGGCAGTGTTATTCCATAAACCAGTCATGCAGAAAACTACCCCTACTGATTGGTGGGTGGCAATATACAGTATGTTAGTTTAAACGAGGGACATATTCAAACCCGCAATAGTGCATGCTTACATGATACTAATAAAAATATGAACAAAAAAAAAACACTGATAAATAACAGATAGAACCATAAGTACCAAAAATTTCGCAAAAGTCTCGCAACGTGTATACACCCTTGCGCCTAACGCAGAACATGTGCGCGGGTCAATGACTTTTAGGTATAATCCATTTTCCCTTTAATACTTTAAACCTGGCTTATGACAGGCAAAAATATCTAGCTACTGCTACTAGGTACTGACTGAATGTTCGCAGTCGTTGGTTGATGATACCTAGCATAAGTTTATACGACGGAATCTGGCGGTTGGGAAACATCTCTCAGTAGGTACAAATCAATAGCTCCTCGCACACTTTCATTAGATAACAAGTAGGCACGAACCATATCCCAATATTCTTCACTGGAATATTGATAATACGTCATTTTTGGTTTTTCAAGAACACGCACACTTATCGCGAAGTAAGCGGGGTTGTTTACGCGATACCCGGAAGCGCACATACGGAGTTAGCGGCGCACGCGCCTAGACTGGCTGGGGTCAGCGCGGGGTGGCGCGGGAGTGTGCCCTGTCGGTACATCGGGGACAACACAAAGGAAAGGGGCGGGGTTTGCGCACGAGCTTCCTTTTCGGCAGAATCGGCGCGTGTTTTGCCGCGTGATTATTTTACTGTTTACAAGTTCACTTCTTGCGCGCGCTCAGTGTCCATGAATAGTGTATTTTATTGGACAATTACGTCACAAATTAAGGTTATAGTTTTTTTACATATTTGGGACGAGAATGGAATACTGAATACCTTCCCTCAATATGTCCCTCGTTTAACCTAACATACTGTATAATATTTGTGAAAAAATGTATAACAAGAAGAATTGGATATAATCAAGCAACTATATACAGTTGCTTCTTCCACTGGGGTCGAAAGAATATTTTCGGCATTCAATTTGGTGCACAACTAAATAAAAAATTGATTAGGCACCAAATTAGTCTTCCTTTTGAAAAATCTAAACAGTGTGTTTTTTAAAGTAATTTCATTTTGTCATGTAATTTTAAAAAATATGTTTATGTTGTGTTTTTATTTAACAAATTATAAAAGATCACAATGAAAAAACAATTAAAAAGTCGATTTAAATCAAATTAATCCGATTTAAATCAAATAAATCAGATTTTTATTTAAAAATCATGATTTTTATCAACCCTGTGGGACCACCATGCGAGCTTCTTCGACCAGATGAAACGGAATCACTGAACAAAAAAAGTTGCTTGTGGAATACATAACCTGCTCCATTTTTAGAAGTCGATAAAAAGATCAATGTCGCTGATAACGCAATTGAGGTCAATATTCAAGACGGTGTCGACGAACATTTTCCGATTTTTCGACATTGGGTGTAATTTGTATGGTTTTCGGGGTCGCTGACAACGAAACTGAGGACTAAATGAAAATTTAAGATGGCGCCGAGGAAATTGTTCGTTTTTTTTTGTCATTTTCATTGTTTTCAGGGTCGCGTAAATCAAAATAAGGTCATAAAGAAATTCAAGATGGCGCCGGCGAAATTTATTTCTTTTTTGGTCATAGTTGTCATTTTCGTTGTTTTCGGGGTCGCTGATAACGACAACCTCATTTTTTTCTTCGACCTCCCCTTACACAAATTTGACGCTTCGCCACCGTCACAGTGTCAAACATACATACCGATGTTGTCGAACCTCTGCATGAGGTCGAGCTGCGCGCCCGTCACAGTGGCACACATACATACCGATGTTGTCGAACCTCTGCATGAGGTCGAGCTGCGCGCCCGTCACAGTGGCACACATACATACCGATGTTGTCGAACCTCTGCATGAGGTCGAGCTGCGCGCCCGTCACAGTGGCACACATACATACCGATGTTGTCGAACCTCTGCATGAGGTCGAGCTGCGCGCCCGTCACAGTGGCACACATACATACCGATGTTGTCGAACCTCTGCATGAGGTCGAGCTGCGCGCCCGTCACAGTGGCACACATACATACCGATGTTGTCGAACCTCTGCATGAGGTCGAGCTGCGCGCCCGTCACAGTGGCACACATACATACCGATGTTGTCGAACCTCTGCATGAGGTCGAGCTGCGCGCCCGTCACAGTGGCACACATACATACCGATGTTGTCGAACCTCTGCATGAGGTCGAGCTGCGCGCCCGTCACAGTGGCACACATACATACCGATGTTGTCGAACCTCTGCATGAGGTCGAGCTGCGCGCCCGTCACAGTGGCACACATACATACCGATGTTGTCGAACCTCTGCATGAGGTCGAGCTGCGCGCCCGTCACAGTGGCACACATACATACCGATGTTGTCGAACCTCTGCATGAGGTCGAGCTGCGCGCCCGTCACAGTGGCACACATACATACCGATGTTGTCGAACCTCTGCATGAGGTCGAGCTGCGCGCCCGTCACAGTGGCACACATACATACCGATGTTGTCGAACCTCTGCATGAGGTCGAGCTGGGCGGCGGCGGCGCGGTTCTGATGCTCTACGCCCATGAGGACGCGGTTGGTGTACAGTTGCCGCCTTTCCTCCGCCTGCTTCTTCAGCATAAACTGCTCCAGCGTCACGAAGCCCACCAGGTTCTCCGTCTGCAATCAGATGGCAGCACACGTTAGTGTCGCAACACGGCAACCTAGCACAGACATCAAGTAACTCGAGGTGACCCGTTTTCCAACACTTATGTGGATACCGTACATAAGACGCGGTTCGAAAGTTTACCTACACCGTAAAAAATCCGACAAATCGGAAATTATGGCGCCTTTTTAAGTATAATATGTATAAGGCCTGAAAGCACCTAAGAAGCCCATTCCTACCGGCTCGCCTTCGGGAACAAGGCACTATACGTAGTGTCTACTGTAGTCAAATAGACACACACAATAAAATGGTGGTGGTGTGTAATTACATAAACATGTATGGGTAATCATCACAGCAGACATTTTATTCATCATATGATTGAAAACGTTACAAAAATGGCAACATTTTTCACGTCAATAAAGAGAGAGACAGGTAGCGCCAAATAAGCCGATGCTCAGGTGTCAGAATTCAGAACTGAAATCGTATGGATGCACACACGTGACTTCGCGGTTGGCGTAGCTGGCCGTTTTATAGAGAGCTAGGTTAGCCGAAGATTATTTATAGAGAGCATGGGAGAACGAGATAGAATGAGTAAAGGTCGATATCGTATTTGGTACAAGTAGGTTTTTTATTTAATATTTGTAGAATTTTTTTTTATGACCCTCTGCATTTTATTCTTTTCTTTTTTTCCGTTTTTTTCGTCATGGGTGTTATTTGGTTGGGTTTCCGGGTCGCTGATAATGAAAATGAGGTCAAAATAAAAATCCAAGATGGCGCCGATGAAAATTTAAGGTTTTTCGTCATGGGTGTCTTTTCGTGGTTTTCGAGCTCACTGATAAAACGAAAATTAGGTAGAAATAAACAGAAAAAAAAAGAAACAACAAAAAAACAAAAAAAAAACTTCACATTTTTTTTCTTTGCTCCCACTGACAAAATTTTGACCCTTCGCCACTGGGCGGCTTGGGTTACAAGAAACGGACATACATAATATACGGTAAGTCCGTTTCTTTGCTCCCTCGTAACCCCGTAAAACTACAGTTTAGAAAATAGCCAGCACAATAGCCAGATTTAGGGAGGTGTCATTTCTTAGTATGGGATTGGGTATCTGTGCGTTGTATTATATTATCTTTGCTGTAACATTATTACGTAAGTACTCGCCTTGGGTTGAGGTTTAGGCACGTGTAGCGTCGGTTTGGTGACGAAGTCGCTCTTATCGAAGTCCAGCAGGTTGGGGTTGGACGCGTGGATGTAGTTGATGGGCTTCGGCCGCCGCGACCTGGGCCCCTCCTCCGCGCCCTCCACCGTCAGGCGCGGCGGGGGCGGCGCGGGGCCCGGCGCGGGCGGCGCGGGGCCCGGCGCGGGCGGCGAGGGGCCCGGCGCGGGGCCCGGCGCGGGGCCCGACTGCTCCGTGGGCACGGCGGGCGCCTTCTGCGGGGAACACGAGCTCGGCTCAGTTCGTCGACAACGCGCGAATGGTCCCCCATTCGCGCGTTGTCGACGAACAGAAATACACTCGAGAGCAATGAATCCGGGTCACTTAAAGAATGTTAAAAATCTCGGAAACTAAAAATGATAGGTTAATGCAATAAATTGTATTTAATAGACAATGTAATACTCCTTAAATGAAAGTAAAAAAAATATGAGTCACCATACATTTTATTAACACAAAATTACATAAAGAAAAAAACTGCTGATCTCTCCTTAAAACAAAAATAGGAAACATGAAATTTTTGAACTTTATTACGATTTTCTTGAATTTTAATACTTCGTATTGCCTCCTCGTACTTCCATTACTGCGTTTACGCGGTTTGGCATGCTGTAGACCAAGTTCCTTATACGATTTTGGGGAATATTCTCCCATTCCTCTGTGAGAGCAATTTTGAGCTCACGAAGCGTGATTGGGGGAGGGTTTCGTTGTTTTACGCATCTGCCTAGCTCGTCCCAAGCATGCTCGATCGGGTTGATATCCGGGCTGCGCGCTGGCCACTCCATACGAGTAATGTTCATCTCTTGAAGGTAGTCATTCACAATCCTACCTGTATGAGGTCGGGCATTGTCATGCATAAATATAGCATCCTCACCTAAATTGACCATAAATGGACCAACGTGATCATTGAGGATTTCTTCCACATATCTTACGCTAGTTAAAGAGCCGTTTTCTATGATCACCAGCTTTGTGCGACTTTCAGAAGAAATTCCGGCCCACACAAGTACAGACCCACCACCGTAGGCTACTTTTTCTTCGATGCATGCTTGCTTGAATCTTTCCCCTGGTCTTCGATACACTCTGTGTCTTCCATCGTGCTTGTAGAGCATAAATTTTGATTCGTCGGAGAACATAACTTTTGACCAATCTTCAATACTCCAATTTACGTGGCTCTGGGCATATCTTAGTCTTGAAATACGATGCCCACGCTCCAGTTTAGGGCCGTTTGCAGGTCTAAGGGGTTTTAAGTTAGATTCAGCAAGCCGACGTCTTACTGTCCATGCACTTGGGTTACTTCCTCCGAGGCGTCGAAACTGATTTGTGAGTTCAGTTCCTGTGAGAAAGCGATTTCGAAGCATGGTGTTCACCAAGTATCGGTCTTCTCGTGCTGTGGTACACCTGGTTCTGCCCGTTCCTGGTCTGCGTAGGTTAAAACCAGTTTCTTCGTAACGTCGGAGAACTCTTTGTACTGTTGACAGCAACACACCGACAGTCCTGGCTGTATCGCGCTGACTCCGGCCGGTTTCCAGCATTGTAAGTATTCTGGTGCATTCTTCAGGCGTAAGCGACATAATTTCAGCTTGAATAATGAATATAGAGCACTATCAACATGGTTTATGTACCCACATAAATGACAGATTACAAACAAAAGCAAAACCAAATGCTGTAATTTCGTAGTTCCATCTTCGAAAGTGGCCCTTTTTCAAATTTGATTTTTTTATGATATAACTATACAATAACTAAGAAGTTTTAATACCGTCATTTAAGGAGTATTACATTGTCTATTAAATATAATTTATTGCATTAACCTAGCATTTTTAGTTTCCGAGATTTTTAGGATTCTTTAAGTGACCCGGATTCATTGCTCTCGAGTGTAGATGTGTTGATAACAAGCCTTCGTGCTTGTCTCTGCGCTGCATGTTTGTCTTATCTTTTGTAATTTACTTTTTATGCTGATTTGATTCGAACGCCGAGTAACACATTGTTACTGGATAAGTAAATTGAATAGTTTGCGGTGTGTCAGAGTAGTACGAGTTCTGCAAGTAGACTCACCTTGAGCTTGGCGTCGTCCTTGGTCTTGCTCCGGTAGAAGAAGCGCAGGTACTTGCGGTCGAGGCTGGTGGACGAGTGCGGCACGTTCTCGTGCGACTCGCTGCGCTGCATGCGGCCTGTCAGTTTCTTCAGCGACCCAAATTTCGACTTGTCCTTGTCTTTGTCCTTGTCGCGATCGCGGGACCGCTCACGCTCCTTGTGTGGACTCTCCGTGTCTGACTCGGTTTCAGAGTAGTCTGTCTCAGAGAATTGTTTCGACACATCCATCTGAAAACGAGAATACGATATGTGATGTATGGATATCAAAACCGGTAGATTATATAAGTAAGAAGTAGGTATGCACTGACATGCGTGGCGAGCGAGGGCAGCAGAGTGGCGCGGTGGATGAGCTGGATCCAGGCGAGCTGCGCGTCGCGCGAGTCGCACGCGAAGTAGAACACGGAGCCGGTGTGGTACACCTTGAAGGCGTGCGGGCGCGACTTCACCTCGCCCGCCGCCGCCACCGTGCAGCCCTCCAGGTAGATCATGCAGTCCGCCTTCGAGCTCTGCGGGCAGGAGATAGTGCACTGTTGTGAGCAAGTTCGACCAGTCGTGTGGGAGACGTGTAGCAGATGGCACTCCTGCCACACGCCGCCCGCCGCGCCTGAGTGGTGGGGTGACTCACCTCAGGCGTCCTGTACGCGTACAGCAGGTTGTGCGTCAGCAGCAGGTGGCGGCGGCACTGCTGCCACACGCCGCCCGCCGCGCCTGAGTGGTGGGGTGACTCACCTCAGGCGTCCTGTACGCGTACAGCAGGTTGTGCGTCAGCAGCAGGTGGCGGCGGCACTGCTGCCACACGCCGCCCGCCGCGCCTGAGTGGTGGGGTGACTCACCTCAGGCGTCCTGTACGCGTACAGCAGGTTGTGCGTCAGCAGCAGGTGGCGGCGGCACTGCTGCCACACGCCGCCCGCCGCGCCTGAGTGGTGGGGTGACTCACCTCAGGCGTCCTGTACGCGTACAGCAGGTTGTGCGTCAGCAGCAGGTGGCGGCGGCACTGCTGCCACACGCCGCCCGCCGCGCCTGAGTGGTGGGGTGACTCACCTCAGGCGTCCTGTACGCGTACAGCAGGTTGTGCGTCAGCAGCAGGTGGCGGCGGCACTGCTGCCACACGCCGCCCGCCGCGCCTGAGTGGTGGGGTGACTCACCTCAGGCGTCCTGTACGCGTACAGCAGGTTGTGCGTCAGCAGCAGGTGGCGGCGGCACTGCTGCCACACGCCGCCCGCCGCGCCTGAGTGGTGGGGTGACTCACCTCAGGCGTCCTGTACGCGTACAGCAGGTTGTGCGTCAGCAGCAGGTGGCGGCGGCACTGCTGCCACACGCCGCCCGCCGCGCCTGAGTGGTGGGGTGACTCACCTCAGGCGTCCTGTACGCGTACAGCAGGTTGTGCGTCAGCAGCAGGTGGCGGCGGCACTGCTGCCACACGCCGCCCGCCGCGCCTGAGTGGTGGGGTGACTCACCTCAGGCGTCCTGTACGCGTACAGCAGGTTGTGCGTCAGCAGCAGGTGGCGGCGGCACTGCTGCCACACGCCGCCCGCCGCGCCTGAGTGGTGGGGTGACTCACCTCAGGCGTCCTGTACGCGTACAGCAGGTTGTGCGTCAGCAGCAGGTGGCGGCGGCACTGCTGCCACACGCCGCCCGCCGCGCCTGAGTGGTGGGGTGACTCACCTCAGGCGTCCTGTACGCGTACAGCAGGTTGTGCGTCAGCAGCAGGTGGCGGCGGCACTGCTGCCACACGCCGCCCGCCGCGCCTGAGTGGTGGGGTGACTCACCTCAGGCGTCCTGTACGCGTACAGCAGGTTGTGCGTCAGCAGCAGGTGGCGGCGGCACTGCTGCCACACGCCGCCCGCCGCGCCTGAGTGGTGGGGTGACTCACCTCAGGCGTCCTGTACGCGTACAGCAGGTTGTGCGTCAGCAGCAGGTGGCGTCGTGCCCAGCGCGGCTGCGCGGCAGTACGCGCGCGCACCCGCTGCCACACGCCTCCCGCCGCTCCACGCGCTGCTAGCGCTCGCGCCGGCACACAGCGACGCTCTGACGACAATGTTTATATTAGACGCGTCCATTAGACTATATCACGATTAGTCAATGCTAACATAGTTTGTGAAAAACCAAAAAGTTTTTTTACAAAAACAGCAACATGTATTATTGCACTTACCGATAGTGTTGTTGATGAGAATCAAATTAGGGATGCATCGATACACTAGCACTTCAGCCGATACCGATACTGATATTTATAAAAAACGTTTCGCCGACACCGATACCGATACGGACAATTAGGATTCAAAGAAAGCTAAACTATACTTGTAACTGGCTTTCTGGTGACTATGGTTGCTGTAATGTAGGTAGATGAATATATTTTATAATTGTAAGTTAGGTAGGTCAGGCGCCGGCCGCCACCGGCAGTCCGCAATATACGAACTAAGCCGAGTGTTCGTCTTTCATTTACTCCGCTGTACAAACATTACAGTGGCGACGAGAATTGCGAATAGGAACAATAGTCAAGATGTCGATCGGGAAGTTATGCGAATTTGACGTGAAAACAGGACAGTGGTCATCCTACGTGGATAGGTTGGACATGTACTTTCTAGTAAATAAAGTGGCGGAGGAATTGAAGTTACCTACTTTAATTTCTACAATCGGTGATGAAGCGTACGAGTTACTCGTCAACCTATCGAGTCCAAAGAAACCGTCGGAGTTAAAGTACGGTGAAGCCATTGGTATAGTGCGTCAGCACCTTCAGCCGACGCCATCTTCATTAGCGGAAAGATACCGTTTTCGGCAGAAAAGACAGGGAGTGGACGAAAACGTGGCATCATACGTCACGGAGTTAAAAAGATTAGTTCGACACTGTAAATTTGCAGAAAATTTAAAGCCGGGGCCGGGCCTACAATGGCCGCTTTAGCAAAATCTTAATATGAATCACGTTAAAAATGTTATTTCTTAAAATGGACTTTATTGTCATAAACATAGGGTCTATTTTAAGATTTTTTTTAACGTGATTCATATTTTGATTCTGCTAAAGCGGCCATTTTAGACCTCCAGTTCATATGCGGACTCAAGAGTGTCATCAGGCAGACTGTTTGACTGAAGCCGTGAAGATAGCAAACGCAATGGAAGCGGCTGAAAGAGACGCAGCGGTATTGGATGGAGCGTCCACATCTAGTCCTAAGGCGGAAGCGGTACATTCGGTCGCATCAAATAAGGGGGACAGCTGCGGAGGGAGTCACAGCAGGAGCGGCGGCGGCGGCGGGCCGCGAGCCGCGCGACTAGCACGAGCTGCGCATCGGGACGCAGCACAGCACAGCTAGCGGAGCCACTAACCAGTGTGGCAAGCTGTCGCTACAGGGAGTTTGTGTGCAGCGAATGCCATCGTACGGGGCATTTACGTCGGGTTTGTACGGAGAATGTAGAACAATCGTCGCGGGGAACTTCATATCGTCGCAGTCGACAGAATGGGAATATGTATTCCGCGGAGGTCGTAAGCGAGTCCGACGTGGAGGACATCGAAGAGAGTTTAAACCTGATTGGACTCAATAATTATAAGCCAGTAAGTTTACCTATTTCTGTAGATGATATCGTGTTAAATATGGATGTAGATACAGGGACGGCGATTTCATGTATAAATGATTGCACCTACGAGCGTTATTTTTCACATCTGTGTCTTAAAGGGGTTGTGGTGTTTAATAAATGAGTTATGCGTGCTGTGGTGGGGATGCACGCTAGAGGGAGCGCGGGGCAATGTGCCGAGCTCAGTCTAGTCAGGACAGTCGTAGCGACAGCACGTCTAACGCAGTAATATTGGAAACAGTGTTTTATTTGTACAACCCTGAACAAAGACACCACACTGAAATATGGTGGTTTTACTCTAAACCCTAACTAGTGTACGAGTGAACATCACATTGGCGACGAGGATAAAACTACGTACGTGTTTTTAAGTGTAAAAGTGAAAGTGTTTTGTGAAAGTGTGTTTAGTGAAAAAAAAAAGGGAAAACCCGTAGTGAGTTAGTGAAATAATAGTGTTATAATAACTTATATACTGCGAGGAATACTAAAGTGCACGACACGCGACACAATCAGTGTAGTTCCTTAACTACTTAAACTAAAACAGCTTACGTAAGTCTAAATCACCATATTTAAATCATTGTGTTATTACAATTACGAAACAGATGTTATGATTCAAGTAACCAAAACAATTTAATATGTAACGGAGGCGACATCGACAACAGCCTGTAGAATTTCTCATTTGTTTACGCTGGAATGTTCTATGACTCATTAGATCGGAACACAGTTGTAACAGTTTTAGTAACGATTAACTTGGTTATTTTATTAGTAGTGATTCAAAACATAATGAAGCAAGTAAGCCGGCGTAGTGCCTGGTCATTTACTGACACAAAAGAAATAACAAAGTTATTTTTTTAGTTTTGTATAGCAGTACCTATATACAGATAAACTGATCATTAAGACATCATCATTGTAATGATACGGAAGCAGCATAGCTGGTGATTTAATTGACACTGCTTGACAATATTCCGGGGAATTATATCGTCAACAGTAATATTGGTAATTTAATTGACGTGTTAAATGTGAGCAATGTAAAGTAAAGCACACACAGTCATTGGCTGAATTGAAGCTTTTAAGCAGTGATTTGAAATTATGTGAGGTACAGTTTCAAAAATAATAAAACGGCCGCTGGGTTCGATCTTTGGGTTGAGCCGTGCTTGCCTGGGTTGGTTTGTGGATGGGTGGCTGCCCATTACATGCCGGGTTTCCTCCGTGTCTCGGAAGGCACGGTGAGCGTTGGTCTCGGCTGTCATTGATGATCATTGGATCTTTGACAGTCGTAAAGGTAGTCAGTGGCACGAAAGCACAATAACAAAACAATCACCAACCAGGCGAACACGGCTCTAAACTAAAAGTGAGTCGTTGTCAAACTGTCGGCCTGTGCGGTGGTGATCACCCTGTGTAAAATGTTACTTGTATGGTGTACATAAACCGACATCTAAACACGTAATTGTACTCATGAGAACAAACAACATCTACCATGGGAGCAAAAAAAAAAAAAAACTGCTGTTCAGTACATGAATATTCCATTCTGTTCTACGAAGCATGAAATTATTCTAAAATACATTATTACGTACAATACAAATCAGTATTTAATTCATTAACTGTTAGCAAAGTTAGTCGAATACTGTTCATTGTGTTGTATTTCGATCCACAATTCGAGATTTATTTTCGATCAAAAACTGACTGATGACTAACTGATGTCTCAATTGAAAATTTCGACCAAAAACTAACGTGTCCAACGAGAACATTTCTCGTAAATTCCAGATTTAAACAAGTACCCCTTCGATAATTTCGAAGCAATGGAGGTAATTATTACCTCACCTGTTGTTAAAACTGAACAAGTGTCATGAAATCCATTAAGGCTAATGATAATTTTTGACGAAATGCATTTTGTGGTGTCATCAAAAACAAATTATAGAATAAATACGATGCAAGTACCTATTTTATATTCCCTAGCTCCGACGTGTATCATTTTCCAAAAAAATACTTAAGGAAAAAATACTTAAATTAAAAAAAAAATACTTAAGGAGCACTAACGTCTTGAAGAAAATAATTTAACCTAATACGAATTCGTCGAGACAACTTTTAAATGTTTGCTATTGTTATATCTCAACTGGTTAAGAAAGAATATATTGATTCTCGTGATATAGTCTCTCCAAAACTGTAAAAAGGCCGTTAAACAAGTTCCACGATGGTCAGAATACAAAGGCGACAAGTACCCGCCTAAATAAAATTGACGTGAATCCAAATATCTCACTATAGAGAGGTTAACCTATAAAAAAAACGATTGTCAGTGGTTGAAGCCTGCAAATAATTAGAGATGGGTAGCTATTCCAATAACTAGCCAAATAGCGGCTATTAATGAAATAGCCACGGCTATGATATCCGTCAATACGGTAACTGGCTGGCTAGAATACGGCACAGCGGATAGTCGCCACAGAGTATAATATAACTACTACGTTTTGTAGCCGTCCCGATATTCTGTGGCCGGCTAGTCGGAGTAGCCGTTACCTGATTAAGTGTGTGCGTGCTCACTGCACTGAGTAGGTAGTGACGTAGTGTGAGACGCGAGTGCGAACTCGGAACTTCTTTCGCATCGCACATCTCTTTCTCACAATAGTCACAAAATAGATTAGAGAAAGAGAGGGCATTATACTAAGTAATTTCGAAAATAATTTAAATTCGTTCATTTAGAGTACGAATTTACGAAATACGATAGTTAGCAAGGTAGTAGTTAGTTACAGTCAGATGTAAAGGTAAACATCGAACTCGAATCGCAGGGCAGTTGATCGTTATTCATTTAAGTCCCGCTGCGCCGCTAGCGAGAGCTGGTCGTTATTGTTCAATAGCCAAGTAGCCAAAATGGCTGGCTGGCTAGCTGGCTATTCAACCACAAATAGCCGGCTAGCTAAGCTATTGAAATTTCGGCTAGTTACCCATCTCTACAAATAATACAAATCGCATAAAATATGCTACAAGGTAAAAAAAAAGGTGATAAAATGCCTAAATGTGGCAGCAAAAATCACAAAGGTGATAAAATGCCTAAATGTGGCAGCAAAAACACAAAGATGATATAATGCCTAAATGTGGCAGCCAAAATCACAAAGGTGATACTAGTCCCGGCCCTGCAATCAATGTAAATTGCATAAAATGTGTTTTCAAGGGCCATTAACAAAATACTGCAATAACAAATGTCCACGTGTATCAAACGACGTTTTTCAATACACTTTTGAAGAAATAAAATAAAATAATCTTTAATTCGGATAAGCATATGGACAGACATCTATATGGGTTAAGAGCCAAACAGCCTAATATATTTTTTTTTATTTTTTTTTTATTTAGAACACAAATAAATGTTAATTTGTTTATAAAAGTATACATTAGTTTTAAATAATCATGTTTATCTATGATATTCCATTTATAAACACAATTTGAGTATTCAAAAAATATTTACGCCGTAAAGACGCATTATTGCTTTGAAAAAAAAAACATTCAACTCCGACTTTATGCATTGAACCAATTTGGTCTAAGTATAGGTATAGTTATCTGTGGCAATTTCCATTCCCGCACACGTGTTGGAAAACGAAAAAATCGCACGCGTGTGAAATACATTGTTTGTTGAACCTAATCGTAGTGCGATAAGAACCAGTTTTCGAGGAAGTATATTGAAAAAAAAATATATATATATAAATGTATGTGTAAATAGGAAAATAATGCTGACATCAAGTTAAATGTGAGTGTGGACTCTCAAAATTGTGACATAATAAAATGCAAATATTTAGCAGCCGAGTACTAAATTGCACAACTGTAATAAAAAATTAAAATAACCACAGTTTCTTCTTTCTCAATACATTTGAGTGCTAATCTTGCAAAACAACAAGCACAGGCAAATAACAGCAGTCAAATTAGAGAAGCCCAAATAAGAAAACCAAAGCTAAAGAGCCTACATCTTGGGTCATTTATTTAATTCTCAAGGTAGCTATATGTACGTTTATGTACCTAATAAAGTTTATTTAAATAATTACACTACTTTTATACAAACTATAACTCTAAATAATTATAAGAATATGTACAACTAACAAAACGGTTACAGTAAAAGTGTCCAGAAAGCTGGCAGCATTGCCACGTTGGATGGCAATGTCAATGGTCTTTGGCCAAAAAAAAAATAAAAAAAAATAGGCCCGCCCTCTGGTCACGTGAAGGGTCGACCAACCGCTTGACGATTTCTTGAAATACTAGGTGGGCACTCTGACCCCATGGCCCTAGTGTTTCAACCCCAAAAGTAAAAGTGGGTCTCAAGTCAATATTACAAATTGAGTTAAGCCGAGCTACACGATAACTGACAAATGCTTGCACTGACTGGACAGGTCCCCTCAAATCTGTGTGGTTCTTTGTTGAAAAGACCATATCAGACTAATCTGCATAGTCCTCGTGTGAATTGAGCAATGTCTGTAGTTTAAAAGAGACTATGACCTCTGAGTTTGTTTCGGCTGTTTCTTCTCAGAGTAGTCAGGTACGAAACACCGGCCCCATCTAGTTTTAAAAAATGCCGTGCTAAAGTGTTTATAAAAACCTACTTGCAAAATAAACATCATTAATCCATCAAAACTAAAATTCAAAGATATTAAATTAAAATCACTATTTAATTTTATGGTTTTATAGAACAATCCTTCCAGTTGTCAATTATAAATACTGTTTCCATTTCATTTCATTGGGAATCAAAGAAAAAATAAATAAGACGAACTGGTAAAATAAACCTCATTTAAACCACTAGAGAAGTTCAAAATTTACTATAACTTGATTATGAGCAAATAAGTTAAGATTAAATCAGCCATTTATTTTATAAATAAATAAATCAATTTATTAAAAACACAAGTTACAAATTATACAAACAAGCAAACAAAAGCAGTAAATTATAATTAACTAAACAATTTGCACATTTGTCAATAAAGACCCATATTATTGTGTGTTAATATGTTATTAGCAGTTTAAACTATCTTTTGTAAGCTTTGAAAGGCGAATTGCTAGCCTAATAAAATGTCTTTATTTTAGTGTGTTAACGTATCTTAGGATAAGTGAATTTCGTTAGTGTTAATTGATGATTATTATAGATATTTGAAAACGAAAATGAAAAAAAAAAACAAAAAAAGTTATGAGAAGATAAACATGCATAATTCAAATTAAAATCATCAGTGAGTATGATGGCAATCAAACAAAAGTCATAAATCATTCAGAAATAAAATAACAATAACAACCAATAAAATGAATATTAAAAACAAAAGAACCAAAATCAATCAATCATTCTGATAGGAAAAATAAGATAAAATATCTTATTATTATTTCTTTATATTTTGTAAAGAAGAGATGTGGTGTTTAATAAATGAGTTATGCGTGCTGTGGTGGGGATGCACGCTAGAGGGAGCGCGGGGCAATGTGCCGAGCTCAGTCTAGTCAGGACAGTCGTAGCGACAGCACGTCTAACGCAGTAATATTGGAAACAGTGTTTTATTTGTACAACCCTGAACAAAGACACCACACTGAAATATGGTGGTTTTACTCTAAACCCTAACTAGTGTACGAGTGAACATCACAGGGGTGGTACCAGCTAACGACAGGTTTTCTCCCTGTAACTCCTCTTTGATGAGTGAATAAAAATGTGTAAAAAAATTATATGTTACTTATTAGACTCTTAACTTTAATTGGTTCAATTGAAATAATTCTAACTTTATTGTTACTATATGAAAAAAATATTCAAAGTGAAGCATTTTTTCTTTGAAATTTCGTAACTACTCCTAAACGGCATTAAGTTTTAGTAATTTTTTTTTCACACAAATATTTGTCACTTTTCTCTTCACAAAGTGTACAATTGGCATTTTGATCTAATGATTTATTAGGCTACAATTTAATAAAAACCACTCATTTCGCACTATTCGGCCCGCAGCCACAGACGTAACAACCACTTTGTAGTGCAAGCTGATTAGAACTTTATTCTAACAGTATTTCAAACGAAGTTTGAACCACCACAAATAGAGTCGCTAATTTAACAGATACCCCAGCCTTAAGAAGTACGACACAATTTTGAAATTTTATGATGGTACTAAAATAAAATCATTGGGAATAATTCGCCCACGAGTTCGATTCCAAGGGCAGGAAAAACAGCTGGAATTGTTCGTAATAAAAAACGGTACCACATCTTTGATAGGTAGGCAATGGTTAGCAGACCTACAAATAAAAATACCTTTGCTTACATGTACCCGCAAAGGTATAAGTAGCATGAATTGTGTGCAAATTAATGAAGGAATTGAAAATATTCTCGACTGATATAAGGAGTTATTCAGCGGCGGACTGGGTCGGCACAAGGGCGGCAAGGCTACGCTGCCAGTGCGCGCGGGGCCCGTACCATACCGCACGCGGAGCTTGGTGCCGCGCGACGGCGACATCGAGCCCGTCGACTGCTCCGACTGGGCCTCACCATTGGTGCCGGTGACTAAAGCAGACGGTACGTTGCGAATTTGTGCGGACTATAAAGCGACTTTGAATCCCGCCTTGCTGATATCGATACCCGCTTCCTAAGATTGAAGATGTGCTCGTAGGCCTAAACGGGGCACAGTTTTATAGGAAAATTGACCTTTCACGAGCGTAAAACCAAGTAGAACTAGACGATTCAAAAAAATACACTGTTATTAATACACATCGGGGTCTCTTTCAGTATTATAGGTTAGTTTACGGTTTGTCGTCAAGTGTAGGTATTTTCTTTAAGTAAGTTAGTTAGTTATTGTAATTATTAAGTTAGTCGCTTGTTGTTAATTAGGGGTGGAGGGATGTTATGTAGGTAGATGAATATATTTTATAATTGTAAGTTAGGTAGGTCAGGCGCCGGCAGTCCGCAATATACGAACTAAGCGAGTGCCCGTCTTTCATTTACTCCGCCGTACAAAAGTATCACAGTTTCCTTTTTTTCTGTTTTTTAACCGACTTCAAAAAGGAGGACGTTCTCAATTCGTCGGAATCTTTTTTTTTATGTATGTTCCCCGATTACTCGAAGATGGCGGACTGATTTGGATTTTTTTGTTTTGTTTGAAAGGGTATACTTCCCAGGTGGTCCCATGATCATCAAGTCAGGATTTAATGATGGGATTCTGGAGAAATAGAGAACTCTTTAAATTTTATAGGCACACTTGAAGCGGTTTGGGTGGTTTTTGAAAGAGTGCTTTCTCGGAGTGGTCCCATTTCAATTTGGTGAAGATCTGATGAAGAACTTCGGAGATAGGCAACGGAACTCCTCAATAAATAATAGCAAATGGACTGGGATTGCTGAAATCTCATATCTGTCTATTGTTTACACCAGTTCATGACATAACATCTCGCCGGTACGCTGTGAAGAGGTAAGCACATGTGAACCACTAAAAAGTGAAAAATAAAAACGTTTTTGCAAAAAATAAGCCGACTTCAAATTTAATATCGCCGATTTCAATATATCGGAAAACTCACGATATCACCGAAGTATCGGTATCGATATCGGCTGCATCCCTAGATCAAATGCTACGAACAAATATGTTGCTCGAAACAAAACACTGAAAACAAAACTCACTGGCAAGAATGGAACTCTTTTTTTTCAAGCTCCTGGACTTGGAAGTTGGGAAGATGCCCCGCACGGCGCTCGTCGGCGACAGAGCGTGGCCGCGCGCCGCACTGTGCGCCTGCGCGCCCATCACGATGTCGCCCGGACTGTTGATGGCCGGCATCTCGCGCCGCTCGCTCGGGATCACACGGATGTCGTGCTTCGTTATGTGTCGGAGAGGAACGGATATCTGCAGGGCGATCATTGTGTCTTACATTTTTATTTTAATAAAGTACAACTTTGTGGAGTTTGGACTAAGGTACAATTTTATAACTATTTGTGAAAACTTGTAAATGGCCATATTGATGTTATTAACTAAAACTATTATGCTGTAAGTTTTCCGAAAAAAAAAATACAATGAAATAACATAATACAAATTATGTATATCGAGACAAAACTAAAATTGTAGGAGCATCCATAAATTACGTCACACGTTAAGGGGGAGGGAGGTGACATTGTGTGACAAGGGGGTGGGAGGGGTCCTAAAATTCGTGATGTCACATTTCAAAATCTTTACAGGTCTGAATCTTTAAGGTGAAAGCTCCGCGGTAACCCGCGAAATTTAAATTTTCTTACGTTTTTTCATCAAACATTCTTATTCAGTTCATGTAACTGTCAAGAATGACTTTTTCATGAAATAGTCATTCTTGACAGTTACATTAACTTAGAGGATTGTATTGATGATTATAATTCTGTAACTACATACGTGTTACAGCCGCGAATCATGTTTTATTCAACATACTGGCTTGCAAATTGCAAAAAACGTAGAAAAAAAAACAACGAAGAAAATTTTAATTTCACGGGCTACCCTGCCTACCTTAATAAAAATAATAACTTGATCGTTATTGTTTTGTAAAATTCTTGAAATGTTTCATTTGATGTTGTAGGCGACGCATCATAATTGTACTTACACTTTTATAAGTGATGCGCATGGTTCTAAACGCTGGTTAGATCATTGTGTTGTGACCGGTGCAGCACTGTGTTCAGTAGTGGGGGTGTATGTGCATTATGATGTTGTATGGTCGGACCACTTTCCTGTGTTTGTTGAGTGTAATTTAGACATTATCTTACAAAAAACTAGTGATTATATCTGTACACAAAATAAAGTAGTGTGGGGTGAAAGAACCACCGAACAGATCGATGAATACAGGAAGGTTTGTCACGATAAGTTGAAGCTCGTCGATTTTCCGCAGGAGCTGCAACAGTGTGCTGATAAAAGTTGTAACATTATAGAGCATAGGCCTATCATTGATAGAATGTATCATGACATTGTTGTAGCTTTGAGCGAATCAGCAGCTATCGGAAGAGAAAATAAAGTGTTTAAGCGAAAGCGTAGTGTAGTCGGCTGGAATAAATATGTAAGCGGGGCACACACGGAGGCCAGACACAAATTTCTAACGTGGGTATGGTAAACCAGCTGCCGGTCAAATATATGAGGAGATGTGCGATTCCAGGAGAAAATTTAAATCCAGATTGAAGTGGTGTCAAAATAATGAAAAACAGATTAAAATGGACATGCTCGCTTCATATCACTCACAAAAAGATTTTAAATCATTCTGGAAAACCACAAATCGGTTAAATAAAAGACCAGGCCCCTTATTCACAACGCTTCGATTCGATTTTCGATTCGGAAAGTCGTATGTCTATCTTTTTTTGACATTACGAAATCGAGCGAGATAGACGCGAATCGAAAATCGAATCGAAGCGTTGTGAATAGCTATGCTGGGCTCCCTGTGTGTATCGACGGAGCAAGTGATTCAAAAGATATTGCGGATATCTTTATGAGTCACTTCAGTGTAAAGTCGCCGCTGGGGCCGCCATCATGGGTGCTCGATGTTGGGGCCGGAATGGGGCTTGAAACAAGGTTCACCGCCAAAGATATTGTTAAAACAAAATCATCAATGTCGAGTGGTAAGTCACCTGGCCATGATGGCCTCGGCATTGAGCACCTGCGATACGCGGGTCCCCATCTGCCTAGGACATTGTCCATGTTATTTGCATTGTGCATCAGTCATGCATATCTGCCTGTCGAGATGTTGAGAACATTGATAGTACCTGTAGTTAAAATAAAACTGGCGATATAGCTGATAAAAATAACTATAGGCCTATATCATTGGCAACAATTATCTCGAAGATATTTGACGGTCTGCTTAACACGCAACTAAATAAGTATATAACACCACATGACAACCAATTCGGGTTTAGGCCCGGATTGTCAACAGATAGCGCTATTTTGTGTCTTAAGCAGACTGTCAAATATTATACGGATCGGAAAACTCCCGTATACGCTGGATTTCTGGACCTCTCGAAAGCTTTTGACCTGGTTTCTTATGAAATACTATGGAAAAAGCTAGATGATGCTAAATTACCAAAAGAACTTGTTAATGTCGTCAAGTTCTGGTATGGAAACCAGGTCAATAGTGTCAGATGGGTAGGGGTCAGATCTAACGCATATGGGTTGGAGTGCGGGGTGAGACAAGGGGGGTTGACGTCGCCCACGCTCTTCAACCTGTATGTGAAGGATCTGATTGAGGAGCTCAGCAGCACCAGGATAGGCTGCTATATAGATGGAGTGTGCTTAAATAATATAAGCTATGCGGACGACATGGTGCTGCTGAGTGCGTCACCCTGTGGCCTCAGCAAGCTGTTGGGGATTTGCGAAAGGTATGCATTACAACATGGGCTTGTGTACAATGTAAAAAAGAGTGAAGTTATGGTCTTTGAGGCTGGCAGCAGTGGTGTTCCTATTGAGATGCCTACTATTAAACAGAACGATGTTCCTCTACAGCTAGTAAACCAATTTAAATATTTAGGGCACAATCTGACTGCCGACCTCAAGGATGAAAATGACATCGAACGGGAGCGAAGGGCGCTGTCTGTACGTGCTAACATGATAGCTCGCAGGTTCGCACGCTGTTCGAGTGAGGTCAAAGTTGCGTTATTCCGTGCTTCTTGTACCTCATTCTACGCGTGTAGCCTGTGGGCTCATTTTACACTAAAGGCATACAGTGCCCTTCGTGTCCAGTATAACAACGCATTTAGGGTGCTGATGGGGTTGCCGCGCTTCTGTAGTGCTTCAGGGATGTTTGCAGAAGCCCGCGTGGATTGCTTTTATACAGTAATGCGTAAGAGATGCGCATCCCTGGTACGCAGGGTGCGGGGCAGCACCAACAGCATCCTAAAAATGATCTCTGTCCGACTGGACTGCGTGATCGTTAACCGGTGCTGCAAAATTTCTGCTGGACCTGCAGCATAGTAACGTTGTGCCCCTTATATCATGATTTGTATATAATCTAGTTTACTAACTTAGCTATAAGTGGAATTGTTACTAACATTATGAGTTATGTTACTCGAATAAATAATTGAATTATTTTAATATTGTTATAAATTAAATTAGCGATAAGATTGTAGCAATTACGTTTTATTTATTGTTTTTTTCGTAGATGTATCAATTTTAACGAATAATTTTATATTTTTGTTTCTTTTAAAAATAGACATCTTGATTTGTCGACATATTATTTTGGTCATTTATTATGTTTATTTATTTTAGATTTTGTTTTTCAATGCAAGTCTTTACCCGTTTTAAACCAGCAACTACTTTATCTTAGTCACTTTATAGGATTTATTCTAACGATTTTGTATTTAGTACAAAATTATCCAACACCCAAGTTCAACGACTAGTTTAGCAGTAATAACTGCTAAACTAATAAAATTATCTTGACCGCTATAGTTTTCCTGTAAAGTTCATGAAATGCACTATCATCATGATTTGTTCCAGATTTTTCAAGCCAGCAGTCCTACTGGAACAAAAGTGTGCACTTTAAAGTTTAATATTTAGTAAATGGAGCATTAAATCGAAAAGTAGTTTTAGCAACCCCTAAGTCATTTTGAAATACCTATTCAACGATACCCCACACGATGGGGTAGACGACGAAAAAAAAAAAAATTATTTTACCACTTTGTCTTTATATATATATACACACCTCTACAGCTTTCTAGTCCTAACGGTCTCTTAGCAAAACCTCGGACAGACAGACAGACGGACATGACGAAACTATAAGGGTTCCTTGTCAGGGCTACGGAACCCTAAAAAAGCAGTGTGTCCACAGCGTTGAATCCTTTCGCTCGCACCAACGCCTTTTTCCCTTTGTCTACCTAAATTATCGCTTTTTCCTTAATCACCTGCAGATGTTATTGTTACTGGCTCAATTGTTGGCGCTAGCTGGCGGGAGTGGCGGGTCCCCTACTCCGCGACACGCACATTCCTCGCGTTCCGACTTGATATATTAAATTTGTGTTTCATTAATTATATTTCCTCTAAATAATGTGCTATATAATGCTAAGTGCTATATATAAAATAATTCCGAGCGGACGTATCGCACGATACTAAAATTAGGTACTTACTCGTACATAGTCAGCTGAATCGCCAAACTTTATTCGCTTTTGCTACATAATGTATTTCAAATGCTGCACCAAGAGAATAACCCAAGTAACACCGAAACGCTGTATATCAGCTGAATCACTGTCTACCATAGAATCTGAAGATGTACAAGCCTGCTGAATAAGAGCGTTAGAGGCGCTGTTTCAGCTGATATAACTCTGATTTGGGCACAAATTAAAAAGCTGTTAGTTCAATTACTGTTACTAATTGCATTATATTAGCATGTTTTAAGCATTTATAAGGGTCACAGTCACCCTAAGAGCTGAACATTGGCTGATTGTTAGAGTGGGTGTTACCTATTATGCAGCACAATTTCTGAATTAATAGATGTTAGTTACCTATTATTCAGAACAACGTACAGACGTGGATCTTTTAAAATCTTTAGCTTGGCATGATTTTTATTTATTATTTTGATGTTTTTTGTGCGCCAACCATTTTGTGACCAGTGTTTGTAGTAAAATAATAGTATTCGTTATAAGTTCTCTAACATGCGTTAAATTTGATTGGGAAAGCAAGTTTATTGTGAAATATCGTATGATTATAGGCGAAAATTTTTACGCGCCCTCAAAATATGACTGTTTACTTGAAATTTATAGAATAAAATAAGTTGATGATACAAAAAAAAAACTAGAATTCTCTTTTTTAATGACATGTGATTTGACTATTAGCTGTTTACTTATAAATAAATTGGTATCCTTTTCAAAATACTAGTTGGTATTTTCGTTGACAAAACAAAAATAAACTGTTGGTATTACTATAATAAATGTTATTTGTTTCTAATTTTAATCAGTTGTATTTTTATATCTTTTCCTCGGGGAGCATGTACGAGCAAAGCCGTACCATTGCATATTTATCAATATTATGCTGACATCGACGCGCAGCGAATGAATAAAATATACAATTTTAAGTCAACGAGTAGTAGTCGCTTAGCACCTTTGGGCTAACAACAAAAAAGACTCATTCGTCGCAAGTCGATCAGTTATCAGTTTTGGGTGTTCTATCAATACACAAATTCAATCATTCTATCAGTCTATCATTTAAATGTACCTTACCCGTACAAGGTTAAAACCTGAAACATGGCGGACAACTAATGTGCACCGCATTTGTCACAATTAAATGCTATGTGCTGTAGAAGAATTCATTCGTGGTACATACATCCGCAACCAGCTGACACGAGTAGTTTTTGTGTCAAACAGGTCGGCCACAGATCCAAGTAAGCCTTAATAGTGGGTAACACGTACGCAAATCAAGTATTCCGCATTAATTTTTCGGCCAATTCCGCCAGTTCTTTGTTTAGATTTCTACATTACTAAATAAAATACTACCATATCGCAATGATGGCGACGCGGCGTTTAACTGATAAGGTAATACTTACTGGGCGCTAATGATGATATAAATATAAATATTTAATGCTGGACATTACACACAGCGCCATCTAGTGCCACACTAAGCAACGAGACTTGTGTCGTGAACACCAGATAGTTGATATACTACATTTACTTTTTGTTTGTAAATACATACTTATTATACACATAAACATCCATGACTAGGAAACAAATGTCCATGCTCATCACACAAACATTTGCTCTAACCGGGATTCGAACCCGGGACCCTATGAACGTAAGGCAAAATGAATGAATGATAGTCTTTCAGGATCTTATTTAACAGCATTAGTGGATTAATTGCCCATGTTTGTACAAGTATTCAGCTCCAACAAAAACTGCTATAAATTAGATCACATGCAACCTTTGATAGGTTGCATGTGATCTAATTTATAGCAGTTTGCTGTAATTTAGCATCATATAAATTCACCCATAGTGATCATGTGGGCTAGATAAGTGCTATTATAAGATTGCGTGTAGCAAGCTGATTTATACTGTAAAAGATCGACTATGTTCAGCAAAACGCAAAATATCATTGTTAATTGAAGTCACAGAATAACTAATTGCATTAAAGCAGTTCACATGTTCTTTTTTAAAATGCAAGTTTTTTATGGTACATTTGTGGCCTTCAATTCAGAATATATCTACATTCAGGTCCACAAAAATGCTATATTGTAGCTGACAGTACTATTAATTGCCAAATGCTGATTAACACAGACCTTAACACCTATATTAACGCTCGCAACATTACAATGTTATTTCCGTGGCAGTAACTATAGTCAATAAACAGGCGAAAGCGTAATTTTTAGCTTTTGCAGTTCGAGTGAACTCTAATAAGTCTTCATAGATGCTAAAGTTACCGATGTGGACCCTATGTGACATCCTATAATGCAGTTTGTGCTACTTAGGAAAGCAATATTTCGTTATATTGCTATGTAGTTAAACTCTAATAAGACGTCTATGTCTGACCGGCGGCGCATAGAATGGCGACTTGTTGTGTAATCGTTTAAGTAGATGCTTGGAACCGCTTTTGGTACGTTAGTGCATAGAATGTGATAAGTTGCGTGTATCTGGCGAGTGTGGAAGTTCTGGGAACGCGTCGCGCTCAGTTCCGCGACCCCCGCGCTGCGCCCAATACGAGCCGCATTCAGCCACAACTCCTACGACGCGTTTACTAGCCCTGCTTTATGTACTAGGCCGTAACAGGTAGGTACACTGAACGTAATAACAATACAATAGACACAACCTTGTAGCCAGGATTATCCATTAGCAACTTGCTATAAAATACAACCTTGTGAAATCGGAAATACCTTACATAGGTATGTGCCCAACCGAGTTCTCGATAATTGCAGTATTACATTGTACTGGGATCAATCCATGATCACTGACAGGACTATTGTAGCCAATAGGCCTGATGTAGTGTTGGTGGATCGATCAGAGCGGCGCGCAATGATTGTTGACATAACGGTTCCGCAGGATGAGAACTTCGTGAAAACCGAGAAAGATAGGCAAATCAGGGATCTTGACTAGGCTCGCGAGGTTTTTGAGATGTGGGATGTGGATAGTTGTATCAGCCCATGGCTTAATTTCCCAGAGCCTCGATCAATACCTGAGGAGGCTCTTGTTAGGGCACGACACAATAGTGGCGATAAGTCCCCTCTTTGAGGAGTGGCTTGAGAGACGCCACGGCGTCTTCACCTTCCGCCTGACGCAGGTCCTCACCGGACACGGTTGTTTCGGGAGGTTCCTGCACCGAATCGGGCGGGAGGAAACGCCCGGGTGTTACCATAGTGAGGATCGACCGGAGGACACGGTGGAGGTGTGCCCCGCGCGGGCGGAGCACCGCCGTGTCCTCGAGGTGGCGTGAGGCGGCGGCGACCTCTCGCTCCCGGCTCTGGTACAATCCATGGTCCGGGGCGGGACGGAATGGGACCCCGTCACCTCCTTCTGCGAAGCAGTCATGCTAACGAAGGAGGTGGCGGAACGTGAGAGGGAGAGATCCTCACGTCCCGGCCGCCGCGTGAGACGCCCCGGGCGTCGGGGGACACGTGGTGGCCCGCGGCCTCCGTAGGCGCGGGCCTGTGGACGGGGAGCTATGGGCTAGCTCGCCGTCCGTACGTCTCATGACGACAGGTCGTGTCGACGGCGCGTTCGTGTTCCACGCGCGCCTCAAAGAGAGTCATCAAAAAGGAAGGGGTTCGCAAGGGCCGAAGCCTGCCGTGGCTGCGGGACTGTTCGCAAGAGATACCGTGACCCCGGTACACAAAGGGCGATGAAGGAACATGGATGGGTTTTAGTCAGTAAAAGTCACTCCCTCCTGCTCCGCCAAGAGCGGGAGGAATAATTTGTTAGGCAGCTGAATAGCTTGCTTGCGGTTGCCGACCTTGTTCCCGATACCGGTGGGCTACAATTTTTATATTTTTAAATGTTTTATATATATATTTTGTTATTGATGTTCAAAACTGTAATAAAAAATGAATAAAGGGAAATACAATAAACGAATACCTAACGGAAATAGCGTAATCATAGAGGGCGTGAGAGGCACTGTCTTATACGCATGAACATGAATATTTACATGACGTATTTGTAACTAAATTCGGTCATTTTGAAAGGTCCGCGGTTCGGTCCGTCCTTCTCTCTGTGCACCATGTTTTCCAGATGGTAAGCAGGATCATCCGGTACCTACCTATATTTGAATATGAATAATTTTTTTGTGACACCTGAACACATTACGTATGTCCTACTCCTACTGCTGCACTACGCATTGAAAGTTCAGACTATTATTACTTAAATGGGCACTACATCTTATTTAAGTAACATAATAATTATTATTAGTAATGAACTCGTTGATATAATATAGAAAAGGTAACAGACAGAAGGAGCTACTTATGCAATTATAATATTAGTCTGGGTGAGTGTTATAAGTTAGCGTACATAAGTACGCGCAGCGAAAGCGTTCGGACGCGTATATTGTTGTGTGTAAATTCACTACGTTTTTGTCCCACTAGATGAGTACGAAATGTAACGGCTGCGATGCCGATATTATTGACAAGGTGTATATGGAATGTACTCAAGGAAAGTGTAAGAAGCGTTACCATCTCATATGTCTGGCTGTGACGACGGAGAAATATGAGGCGTTTACAGAAGAATACAAGAAAAAATGGGTGTGTCCATTATGTGTAAGCACTATTCCAAAACGAGGGAATTCCGATACGCCAGTTCGAGGAAGCATAATCACTATGGATAAAACTTTTACGGCGGGAGCGAGTGACTGCTACGTAAACACTCAACGCGGAAGTCGTCGCAACCCGAAGGATTCAGAAATTGAACACGATAATGGACCATGTGAAGGATTAAGGGAGTTTCGATTGGAAATAATAGCTCGACTGGATGAACAAATTAAGCAGTATGCATTGCTTCAAGATAGATTTATCAAGACAGAAACTGAACTGCAAAATTTGAGAAAAATTATGGAGGTAGTTCAAGCAAAGGCAAATAGAGTAGATACGTTAGAAGAAAAAATCAAAGAGTTATTAAAATCAAACGAACTTCTAAGAGCCCCTATTACTATGGAAAGTCCAAAGCTGGATAGTACAGAAGGATTTGCGGCGCCTAAGGATAAAATAACTGGTAATTCCACCAATATTATACCAAACAAAGAATGTGCGGCCACGAAATCGACAAGTTCAGTATCGGAGGACACAACACCACTGGTAATAAACGAAGTGACTGAAATGAGTACTAGCGAGTATTCAGACTTTTCTTCTCTTCTTCAGCTACCACCCCTAAGATGGTAGCTGAAGAAGAGAAGAAAAGTCTGAATAGAGAGGAAAACTGGACAGTCGTAAATAGGAAGAAAAACCGATATTCAAATAAAGACGTGAAAAGAGGAGGGAGTACTACCATAAATGAAATTCAAGGAACAGAAAAAAATAAATATTTACATGTCTGGCGGCTACAGAAGGAGACTTAAGAAGAAAACTTAGAAATATACGTAAGAAACATATGTGGATTGAAAACACCAGTAAAATAGAACGTATTAAACATAAAACGGAAAGGGACTATGCATCTTTTATGATTGGAGTACCGGAGAGTAAATATGACATATTATGTCAACCTGAGAATTGGCCAATAAATGTTGAGTTCTGTGAATGGGTTTGGTTTCGTAGACTATTCCAAAAACAAAAACTCTCGGAATAAATCTACTCTCGAAATATATTAGCAGAATGTAAGAGGTCTGCGAACTAACTTAGAGGAGTTTTACGTAGGAATATCAAGTCATAACTCGGATCTATTTGCTATCACGGAAACTGGCCTAAACGAATCTATTTGTGATACGGAATTAATCCCTCCTGGGTTCAATATAATGCGATGTGATCGAGCGGATGGAAGAAAACAAGGCGGCGCGTGTCTCGTGGCCACACCGCGAATCGAGCTGCGGCGGGTACCTGTGCCGGGCGGTGTAAACATTGATGACCATGTTTTTGAACTAGTAGGTGCCACTGTTTATTTACGTAATAGGTTTTTGTTTTCTATATGTGTTGTTTATATCCCACCAAATAGTAGTGAGAATGAATATGGGTTGTTATTTAGAATCATTGAACAATATTGTAATAAATATCGTGAAGTGGTAGTGATAGGGGATTTTAATTTATATTCGTGTACTACAAGCATTAATTCATATTATGAGTTTCTTATGACATATCGTGGGTTTACCCAGAGCAACAGAGTTACTAATTGCAATGATCGCTGTTTGGACTTAGTATTGAGTACATTTGAGGACGGGGAGTGTGTGAGTGTATGCACGGCGGAGGCACCGCTCGTACCGGTGGACGCTTATCACCCACCGCTGGAGGTGTCCGTCAGCCCGGGTTTACGTGCAAATACCTACTTAGAGCCAAAGAGCACATCGGCATCGGAAGCGCGCACACAATATGTCAGTTGGAATTTTTATAAAGCTAATTTTTTCCTATTATATTCAAGGATCGCGTCCATCGACTGGACTCCTTTATATAACTTAGATTTAGATATGAGTTTAAAGTATTTTTATGACACGATTTATTCAATTATAGATGACTGTGTTCCCAAGAAAAAGCGAAGTCGTGTACGCTCGAGGTACATTTACCCCGAGTGGTATACGGGTGAGATAATTCGCGACATAAAACTCAAAGCTGCTCTTCATAAAAAATATAAAAGTAGTGGCTTGGGGAATGATTACGAAATGTTTGCCCAGTGTAGGACCCTAGTAAAAGTAAAGATTTTAGTAGCACAGGAACAATATCGCCAACGTATGCAAAACCAAATGTCGAGCGACCCTAAATCTTTTTGGGCTTATGTTAATTCTAAAAGAGGTAACACTAGCAGCCAAAAGATTTTAAAGAACGGACAAGCCTTGACATGTGAAGAAGCGGTTCAAGAATTTGCTGAATATTTTTACTCAGTGTACAATTTAGATAAACCTAGATTAGATGTGGATGCGGCGATAGTGGAAGCGGGCAGTCAGAACGGAGCAGCGTGGGTTCATCTTGACAGCTTGGAGATGAATGACGTGGTACGCGCCATGCAGAAACTTAAGCCGAAAAAGTCGTCAGGGCCTGATGGTATTCCGCCGTATATTTTTAGGGACTGTCGAATGGGATTAGCGAGACCACTATTGCACATCTACAGTCTTTGCCTTAAATCAGCTGTGTTTCCCGAGATGTGGAAGATTACCCGTGTCATACCGGTACCGAAGGGAGGTTCGGGAACTAAAGTTGAAGAATACAGACCGGTTGCAGTATTGTCAACAATGGCTAAAGTATTAGAATCTGTTATTCATAGGAGCGTTTTCCAGCAAGTTAGCTCGCAACTCACAGTCGCGCAGCATGGATTTAGGCCGACTAGGAATACGAGACTAGGATGCTGCATATTTCGATTTTAAAAAAGCGTTTGATTTAGTCGATAATGACGTGTTACTGAAAAAGTTAGCAGGGGTCGGTTTCACCCCGCATTTACTTAAGTTTTTTGCTAGCTATATGAGTAACAGACAACAGTATGTTGACTATGCAGGATATCAATCGAACGCATATTTTACTAGATCTGGGATAAGCCAAGGAACGAATCTAGGGCCTCTGGAATTCCTCTTAATGATTAATGACCTCTTAATTAACCTACCAAACGTTGTGCAAGATGCTAAGTGTTTAATGTTTGCCGACGACCTCAAGCTTTATCTTCCCGTCACAAACGTGAATGACTGTGAAAGACTGCAGAGAGATATAGACAGAGTGGTAGCTTGGAGCAAGAGTAATCTCCTGCAGTTTAACACATCTAAGTGTGTGACCATAAGTTTCTCGCGTGCACACACACCCATCACGTTTACCTATAAGGTGGACGGGGTGCCGATGGACAGGGCCACTGAAGTGAGGGATTTGGGAGTTCGTTTCACCACTGGACTAACATTTCGTGATCATATACTTAAGGTATGCAAAAAAGCATACAGAAATCTAGGTTTTGTGCTTAGAATGGTTAAAGGCTTCACGAATATTAAAGCTATAACAGCATTATATAATGCTTTAGTAAGAAGCCATCTAGAATGTAATGCAGTCATCTGGGCTCCACATGAAACTAAGTATAGTCTCATGTTACAGCGAGTACAAAATAAATTTATTAGGTACAAATATATGAGGGAGTACGGGGTATATCCATTTTATCCATTGATGTATCCAACTCTATTTGTCTTGGGAATGGTCGGATATAATGAACTAAGGGTCAGGAGGCAACTCACACTAGTGACTTATATCTTTAAGGTAATTAGAGGGAAGATACACAATGCGGATATATTGCGAAGGGTGGAGCTAGCCGTGCCAGATGGGTATGTGGGTCGTCGTCGCCAGCCGCGGTTGCTGGTAGACCCGCGCGCGCGAACTAACTGCGCGAGGCGCCGCTCACGAGCGTCTCATTGCCGAGGACTTGGACATATTCTGTTGCGCTTTGGGTGAATTTACAAGAACAGCTACCTTTAGAATTTGCTATGTCAAAAACAGTTGAACTATGTTTTTTTAATTTTAAGTGTGCTACAATATCGCATTGGGTATAGCCTGTAAGGATATTTGTATGTTTAGAGAATAAATAAATAAATAAATAAAGTTATAACTAAGTCAGGGTGACATCAGTCGCTAGAAGAGCTGCGACGCCCGCGACTCTGCGAGCGAGGGACGCAAGGTGCGCATACAAGATGTAGGTTCAAGCTGCCAACTTTTGACGACGCAACCAAAAAACAACTATAAATTAACTTGCGCCAAGATTAGAAAGAAACATTTATTTCCAGCAACGTACTTTTTAGGGTTCCGTAGTCCTGACAAAGAACCCTTATAGTTTCATCATGTCCGTCTGTCTGTCTGTCCGAGGTTTTGCTAAGAAACCGTTACTACCAGAAAGCTGTAATTTTGTAGGGGTGTGTATATCAATAACGCCGACAAAGTGTTAAAAGAAAATTTTGTAAAAAATTTTTTTTAGGGCAACTCCTCTATTTGAAGTGGGGTGAATTTTTTTCGTCGTCTACCCCATTGTATGGGGTATCGTTCAATAGGTATTTTAATATGACTTAGGGGTTGCTAATACTACTTTTCGATTTAATGCTCCATTTACGAAATATTAAACTTTAAAGTGCACATTTTTGTTCCAGTGGGGCGTCCCCCCCTCTAAAAGCTAGTGCATTCCATGAACTTTAAAGGAAAATTATAGCGGTTTAGATAACTTTATTAGTGTAGCAGTAATAGTTGTTGAACTTGGGTGTTGGATAATTTTGTGTCAAATACAAAATCGTTAGAATAAATCGTTCTATATTGTGATAACGGGCTACTACGGAACCCTATACTGCGCGTGACCCGACACACACTCCACCGGTTTTTATTAATTCAATCTACACACTGTGTCCACATTAATTTCTTATCCAACTTTCGTCTCGCACGTCTGCTGGAAGAAATTTCTTAAGAAATAAGCAGTACCTTTGCGCTCTTCTATGTTAATATATTGTCATGTAAAGTATTTTGTGTGTACATAAATAAATAAAATATGTGTTAAAAATCATTTCATGTGACGTAATTTGTGGATGGCCCCTTATATGGATTTGATTAGGTATTGTACTCGATGCACCACTACAGCAACATCTTAACTTTTTTGTCATAATTCGTTATTCGCGACGAGCATCTACAGGATGAATTTTTCAATTGGGCGTGGATGGCCAAATCCGAAGCTATGAGGAATAGCGAAAAATACTCAAAGGAGTCTCGACACTTACATTCGTCGCATCCACTGGTCGGATAGGTTTGAGCGGCGAGGCGGGGGGGTCCTCCACGCGCGGCACGGCGCGCAGCACCGGGTAGGGGGCGGGGGCGGGGGCGGGGGCGGGGGCGGGGCCGGGGCCGGGGGCGGGGCCGGGGGCGGGCCGCGGGGGCGGCGCCGGCCGCGGGGGCGGCTCGGGCGCGCGGGAGGAGTACCTGAGGGGGAGCGGCGTTCAACTATTCTAGGCCGAATATACATTGTTGAGGTCTAAAATGAAGGGTCTGTGTGTGAAAACATACAACATTACCAAAGTGAAAAACAATTAACTGATAAAGTTGTCAAAGAAAATTGCAAGAGATTGCAAAGTCGACTCCTCACCTGGGCTGTGCATCGTGTTCTAGCGCCGACTGCTCGGGCAGCGCCGAGCGACGCCGGTGCTCCATCATGGCGATGTTGATGGTCTCCAGTATCCTCTCCGCGTTCTCGTCTCTCTCGGGAAGCAGCCCGTCGTCCGCGCGAGTGTCGCAGTCCGCGAGCGCCTCCGCGTTACTGCGCCGCCCTCGCTGCAGTATCGCCTCGCCGATCTGAGAGCTAGACTTCTTGAAGTCAAGGATTCTGTCCGCCTTGTCAGCTGAGTGTAGCGCGAGCGGACTGTCGGTGGGCGTGGTGGGCGACTCGGGGATGGTCTGCGCGGCCAGCGGGCCGGGCTCGTCGATACTCCCGTCAAAGTCGTACGCGGGTGTAGAGTGCGCCTTATCCAATTTCCCGCGGCTCCTATCTGACGATGTGGTGTCGTCGGTGGGGGGGCGGGGGGGCGGGGGCGGCGCGGGAGGCGGGGGCCGGTCCAGCACGACGCCCAGGCAGGTGCGCGGGCGCGGGGACAGCTCCAGGCCTGTGCTGCAGGACACCGCCTGGGGAACAATGTCAATATATGTTTCTCAAAAAGAATTACATTCACTTATATGTACTACTTAGGATACATTAGCGACGCGACGGTTACACAACAAAAACAGTTTAGAGTATTACACTACCCGAAGATAGCTTACATTGTTAAATCCGCTAAATGTGTTTCTTTAGATATTTTTTAAAAGTATACATAAGCTGTGTTCCTTCATACAGAATAGTACTCCTGCCGTAGTTTGCTATGCTATGTCATTTGCTTGTCTAGTTCTGTATCTGTTTTTTATTTGTGATTGTTTAGTAAGAGTTATTTGTGTGTGTGTTTTTGTTTAAAATCTTATAATATACAGGTATTATACCTTTATATCTGAGAAATATTCATGAGCTTTGTGTTATTGTACAGTTTTAGAGTAGGTGTTCGGTAGTTGTATGTAAAGAGAACTTTGATAATTTTATTACACTTCACTTAAGTAGTACAAATGAGGTTTTACCATGGAGTAATAAATCATATAGCACACTTGTGGTGGAAGACAACGAACAACGCTGCGCAGTGCGCCTGTTAAGGGGATACATACAGGCTGCTCCCAGCCATTTCCCCGCTAGATGGCGTTGAAGTCAACATTTTTTAGTTTATTTGGGGTTTTGTGTAATTGGAAAATTATTAGGTCGTAGGAGTAGCGCTGGCGATTAGAGGACATTGCGCTTTATCGAACTGGGTCATATCATTGCCACAAAATCCACCCAATTCGACACAATTACGGATTTTAACATTTGCTATTGAACAGTGTTGTTTACACACACAGACGTGGGTGAGTATCTAAGCCCTACGTTTACGAGGATTGACACTAGATGGGGTGAATGAAAAAAAAACAAGTTTTTCATTTTTCGATATGGGTAGATTGATGATTTCTACAGAACGCCACCTGCTTAACCTTCTACGGTATATATGTACGGTCGACCAAGCTATTTGGTTTATATTTTACAATGTAATTTGTGGGTTAAACTGTTAATCTAATAGCTTGTTCGACTGTAAGATTGGTATAAAAATAAAAGTTTGTATTTGTTAGCGTAAACTATTTATTTATAATTTTGGGAAATAAATTATGTCAACATTAATTACAATAAAACACAGTTTTATTTTAATACATTACACTATTGAATTTTATCAAAACAAGTATTTGAAGTAAATTATGCTGATTTGTAATAGTACCAACTATTACAATAATTAGACATTTCATAACACGGAAACTATAATTCTTATACAAGAGATAACAACAAATCTAAAACACGTTTTTTTTTGCTATAACAACGAGAAAGGTGAAAAAAAAATATTTCCTAATTTCGAAATAATCAAAAAAAGCTTTTAGTAAAACGAAAGAGCAGCTTATTGAATTGAGCAAGTAGTTGTATTGTATTGTTGTAGGTAATTATGCTACCTAGTCTGTAAGGTGATCCATGGGTCAAAGTATCCCGAAAATAAAGGTTTTATTATTACTATAACCTGCTCAATTCAATAAGCTGCTCTTTATATGAAGTATGTATACATAATGATGTACCTAATATTTCACCTTTTGATAAAAAATAAAAAGAAATATACAATGATAATGTAAATTCTAAACAAACTACTACCAAAATACAATTCGAACTAGAATCAGTTGATTTCACCCTCTCTGCCTTGAAAGCTCCTGTCTGGAAACCACTGCTACACTGCTGCTGCAAAGAAAACATTGGTAACTTAGTAATATTTGTTACTTTTTGAAGAATATTATTTACCATTCAGTTCAAAATATTATATACCGTCAATCTCCAAAGCTGCTCTAAAATAAAACTTTACTTCTCTTCTTTGCTTGAGTTTCCAACTGATGTTGATGTTGCAAAAGGATTTTTCACTAGAATAACATAATAATATATTGTATTTAGACATTGAAATTGATGCAATTTATGAAGTGAAAAAAAAGTATAAGCTTTGTGTACATACCATTCAAATCTATACATTTAGCATTTTTATGAACACGTCTCAAAATGATTTCTGGCAGAAAACAGTTTTTAAAAATGTCTGATAATTTTGGTATCTTATTGCTGACAAATTCATTATCTCGACAAACTGTGTGTGGTCTGCTTTTTCCATGCAATTTCATGCCATTTGTGTCCGTTAGCAAGCGATAGTCCTGAAAACATATTTTTTAATGTTATATTCCAAGAAAAAGACATGTTGCCCCCATGTGACCCCATATAAAGTGGGTTAAATAAGGGCAGGAGATTGATGATATTCCATAGCCATGATAATCAAATAATTTCTTACTGGTTCTAACAATTTCTGACTGTTTATATTTACCTGCCACATGAACATGTCGCTGGTAAGAACCCCTTTTTCCTAAAGTAATTTGTTTTCCACTTGTATAGTTATAGCACTGGTTTAGTTTTTGATTATGTGATTCTTGCATCCAATTTTTTTCCCATGTAACATTTTCTCGTTCAATTTTGCAAACACAGAGGAGTCTCCGTCACCAATAAAACTCAAATACCGAAGTTGATGTATTTCTTCACTCTTTTGAAAACTTCCAGTAAAAAATTTTCAGCAATGTTTTCATAATTTTCATAGGTATCCATGTTTATCCTCTCATAATATTGACATGTCTAACAATATTTCTTTCTAACAGCAAGAAATAGACATTTAGTAGTTTCTTTACCAATAATGCAGGCCTGGAAATGAAAAGCAACGCTTGTAAATATTGCACATATTATAAATGTCATAGGAACCAAATTTGTGTTTTGAAAAATATTAACTTACCTGACCTTTGAACCATGCTCCATCTACAATCTACATATACAGTAAGAAATGGAACGCCGCGCCGTCTGAAGACACATCATAACCTTTTTGAATAGGTAGCAATTTGATCTTTCATAATAAAATAAAGCTGACATTGTTGGAATATCCTTATGACTTGTTGTGAGCTGCTTCTGTCCAGTATTTATTTTATCACTGCTCTCCGTACAATTTTATGACACATATTGCACTTGAAAATTAATTCACTTCGATATCCATCAATTTCACTAACAAATTCAATTTGTTAGATTCACACATATTTCGATGCTTTCCAGAAGAAATGCCCACTCCATTACTTTTACATCTTTCAAGTCCACAATGCGATGCCCAAATATCCCAGATAATCATTTAGATATTTGAACCAGCTTCCACAATCAATAAAATTGAAAATAATGAAATAGTATCGTAAATTCGTATTTCACAACCATGATGCAAATTGCAATATTCAAGGAAATTATATACTAACTGGAATGAGTACGAACAAAATGCTAAAAAAGTTAAAAAAAACCCTATCTCAAAAGCATAGAGTTTAAATTTGCACAATAGATTCAATAGAAAAGAAAAAAAACAAAACGTTCCGAGCGAGAAACCTACAAAGGTGGATGGTGTCCCTGTCTTGCCTTGTCACCGATGTAAACAATATGGCCGATACATTTTCGCGTTGAAGTCATTTAAGTACTTTTATTGTATATAAGTGAAATAAGCCGCTTTATAAATGGTAAAATTGTTGTGTGAAGGGGTGTAGTAGTAAGGGTTTGCTGGATGTGGAATTTCGTTTTTTAGGGAAGTTTTTTAACTTTGGTTGTTTATTACGACTAGGGTTACCAAGTTTTAGATTGACAAACGGGAAATATCCAAATAAATTAAGTAAGTAAGTTCGAAGTTTCGAACACCGTTGTCGTACATAGTAATCAAAAGTATATTATATAAATTAGAAACATCGGACATCGCACATGGTTTCGGTAGTACCTAGTTTGCTTTTTAAATACAAATATTGAAAAGAAAAGAGTCCGCCGCACCATGCCGTGTCCTAAGGATTTTTCCATGCTTCTCCAGCAAAAGAATCCACTTGGCGAGCTGCGAGTGAAAATGAATGGTTTCGGAATATAAAATAAATATTATCGAATGTTACTAAAACATTATAGGTAAACAGTCATAGCTTGAATATGCGATTTTCTATGTCTGAAAAAATATAGAATATTAACGGAGTCCTCGAATCCCCGAATACAAAAGTCGTCTGGATAGACAGGTTGCAAAATGTATAATTTGCAAATGGACGGTACAGACATACATTTAAGTCAACATAAAAAGTTAATGACATCCACTCTTGAAGCTATTTCGCCTAGAATGCTATTGAGTTGCAGGTCATCATCATTAAATAATAAAATAACAGCTACTCTTAAACTGTCTCAAGAGTTAGTGTGATTTGGACACCCTATTAGAAAGAGACAACATCCACTCTTGAAGCTTTCTCGCTCGGAACGTTTTTGGCTTGCCCGTCCTCATTCCAGTTAGTATATAAGTTTCTTGGACGTGAACTAGCGAGAGCTTGATACGTTAGGCTTAGGTACCTAGTACCTTGTTTTTTTACTACAAAATAAAACCAACTAATATAATGTGTGTCTGACTGTCTGTCTGAAACTGTTTGCAAAATGCGTAAAAGGTGTCCCGCCCGGCAAAGTCATATTTTGCACATGTTTGCAAGTTTAATTTTGTGACTACTTTGGTAGATGACCGATTAATAATTATATCTATTGTTGACCAAAAATATATTCAAACACATTCAAATAATATGAAACACTGACTTTGTACTCATCACTGCTACGTATGACGTAGGTAATTAGTATTGTGACGAGTTTTCATAAAAATCACGGGTCAACTTGCTGTTTCAAATACCACCGAAAATAGAATTGCGTTTTTAGAATAATAATATAATAATAATAATAAATTACTATACCTACGATAAATTACATTATAGTCTACTAAATAATATGAACTAAATATATACTATTTCTCTAGTTTCAATTTAGTTCTTAGTGCAATTTGAATCAATGAAAATGTATAGCATACAAAATTTAATACACAAGAAATTCCGCGCGCAAATTATAGCGCGTTACAATCTAAATAAGAATGTATTTTACAACAGTCTAAACAAGTGAACGAAGTTTGGCAACGCTTTGTTTCGTCAACAATGACTGTAGGTCAAGGTTAGGAAGAACGGCATCGTTGCTTAAAACCTACCTACGACTATTGGTATTTATGTTGCCATACAACAATAATATGTAAGAAAAGTTAAAAAAAAAACAAAACATTGATGTTTATGTCATCAGTTTTATGTTATTTAATATTGTTTTTTTTTGAACGGTTGGAAAGGGAATTAACCAATTATTGAACTTTAAGATATTGATTTATCAGAATTATAAGATCGTCTGCACGCCATCTAGCGTGTCAATGTCTAAACAACGCTTTTGGTTTGCTTGTCAAAAGTCACGCACACTACTAAAGAAGTGTCAAATTTTGCCGGGATTTCATTATTGTTTTTCTCAGTAAATAATGTAAGTTATTGCCCAAAAAGGTCCGTTGCGTACACATTTCATTGTAGAGAAGTGATAAAACGATTAGTTTGAAAGAAAGAGTGTCTGTGTTTATTGTCTTTTACGAGACAAAAATGTATGGACGGTCGGTCGGAGCTTCAACCTTAAGGAAGAGAGCTTATTTCTTATTTTCTCGATATGCGCTTTCCACGACAAGTCGCTATCCAGTAGAAGTCTCAGGTATTTTTCTGCTTTGGGTTTTTCTAGAATTTTACCATTGAGGTTAAGAGTGTGTTGTGTTTGTATTTTTTTTATTTTGGCGGCAAATATTGTGTATTTGCCTGTTCCATAAGAGAGAATTTTATTACCAAAATAGAACAGACTTGTATCGTCAGCATAGAGTGATATATCAGCTCGCAGCTCTTTTTTTTTTTTTTTTCGTATGGGAAATCATCAAATGACTCCTCCCGCTCTGGGCGAAGCAGGAGGGAGTGTCAGACTTTTACTGACTAAAGCCCATCCATAATAATAATAATAATAATCATCCACCAGCAACTTGCTTTGAAGTACAACCTTGTCGAATCAGAAGTGCCATACTATAAGTATGCGCCCGACCCAGTTCTCGATAATGGTAATATCACGTTGTATTGGGATCGACCTATCACCACTGACAGGACTGTTGTTGCCAATAGGCCTGACATTGTGGTGATAGATCGATTGGAGCGTCGCACAATGATTGTTGATATAACGGTCCCGCATGACGAGAACCTCGTGAAAGCAGAAAAAGATAAGCAATTTAAATATCTAGATCTGGCTCGCGAGGTTGTTGACATGTGGGACGTGAGTACAGCAGTCATTGTGCCGATAGTCGTGTCGGCCAATGGCTTAATAGCCAAGAGCCTCGACCAACATCTTAGGAGGCTCTCGCTTGGCAGCTGGATCAAGGGCTTGATTCAGTGCGCAGTACTTCTGGACACGGCACGTATTGTTAGGAGGTTCCTCTCTCAAGAGCCCTGACCACCGGCAGCTCGGACCCTGTTCCCAGCGCTGGTGGGCTACTATATTTATATTTTTAAATGTTTTTATTTATATTGTTTTTATATTAGGAATATTTAAAAAATTATAAATATGTTCTAAAATAAATAAACGAAATAATAATAATAATATAATAAAATAAAAAAAATAAACAACCTAAAAACCACCCCTAAAACCTTTCTATTTATAAAAAGGGGCAGGCACATTTACAATTAAGTATCTTAACTAATAAAATAGAGCACTGTGCTAATTGCCTGAACTAGGTGGAACCTGTGTTTCAAGCTAGAAGGTGCAAAAATACCTACTTAAAATAAATAAATTAACAATGAAAGAAAAGTAAATTACTAAAATTACAACTTACATACAAAATAAAAAAACAATGTGTATGCAGTTTATTTGCAGACAACAAGTAAATCTTCTGTCTGTGCATAGGTCATGGGTTGCAAAAAAGTATTAATAGACTTTTTACAGTTAAAATAATTTAACTATGTTCCTTCATCGCCCTTTGTGTTCCGGGGCCACGGTATCTCTTTCGAATAGTCCCGCAGCCCTGGCAGGCTTCGGCCCTTGCGCGCGTGGAACACGAACGCGCCGTCGACACGGCCTGTCGTCATGAGACGGACGGACGGCAAGCTAGCCCATAGCTCACCGTCCACAGGCCCGCGCCTACGGTGGCCGGAAGCCACCACGTGGCCCCCGACGCCCGGGGCGTCTCCCGAAGCGGCCGGGAAGTGAGGATCTCTCCCTCTCACGTTCCGCCACCTCCTTCGCTAGCATGACTGCTTCGCAGAAGAAGGTGACGGCGTCCCATTCCGTCTTGCTCCGGACCATGGCTTGAACCAGGGCCGGAAGCGAGAGGTCGCCGCCGCCGACCGTACCTCGTAGTCCTATGTCTGTACTATTATTTATAAATACTAAGAACAGCAATGGGCCCAGAATAGAGCCTTGGGGAACTCCACATAAAATCAGTTGGGGGTCATCAGGTATGATTTAAAGATTTTGTATGCTGCTTCAGTAACTAACTAATTGCTTTCAGCTTTTTTAACAGCAGTTCATGACTTACTGTGTCGAAAGCTTTCTATAAACAGACCCAAAGCCAATTGTTTCCGATCTATGTTGGTTTTAATTCTTTTATCTGATTGTTAGCACGAACAATAAGTTGACACAGTCCGCAGTTGTATAATCCATATTTTTAAGAAACCCCACAGCTGAACACTGTCATCGTCTTAACTGAGTGTTGGCTGAGCGACGGGTTGTTGCTGGAACTATTACCAGGCTATACTGGCTCCAGGACGCACTCACAGTCAAATAAAAATGGTGGTGTAGTCGTTTATATAAAATCTTCTTGGAGGTTTACCGTCAATGAACCAACAATAGCAGACGCAGACAGACTATTAGTCAAAATTAACAGCGATATCGCCATTCTAGGTATCTATCGATCCCCATCCTATTCTAATCCGGACAATTTTACCACATCCTTAGATGCCACACTGAACCAGTTAATTAATTACGACAAAATATTTGTAACGGGAGATATAAATATCGACATATGTAATGAAAACAACAACAAAAATGCGGACTATCTACGGATGCTGGCCACACACGGTCTACTTCCTGCAATTACCATTCCAACGAGAAACAATACTTGGCTACATTTTTATTAAATCCAGAAATAAATCTACGGGTGCAGTTTCTAAATGTTCTGTCACTGGTCATGACATAGCGATGGCTGCTACCAGCCCACAAAATAATAAATCCTACTCCATCAGACCAAAATGGAAAATTAAAATAGACGAGGAAGCCGTTGTCGCCGAGTTAAATATTTCATGGACTGAAGTCCTGAACCAGCACCGCACCAACTCCGCCGTTAATATTTTTATTGACATCATCACGACATCACTAAAAAAACACTCACGAAAAGTCAAAGTTGGCAGAAGTAATTATAACATCAGGCCCTGGATTACCCCAGGTTTAATAAGGTGCATGCGCCACCGCGGCAAACTGCACCTAGCCTCACGTGCGCACCAACATGATCAAACGAAAAGATTAATTTACACCCGATACAGAAACTCTTGTAACAGCCTGCTACATAATTTAAAAACGAACTACCACAGTAACCTAAGCGAAAATAGCCAAGCTGACCCGAAAAAACTTTGCAAGTCAATAAAATCTATATACAGCGATAAGAAAAATACGTCAAATGACTCCTATAAATTAGTTACCAATGCGAACCCAACAGAATCACTTAACAAATGCAATACTTACTTCACTGCACTGGGAAACTGTCTGACATAATTCTCTCAAGACTCTCGGAAGCACAAGCCTCTCTTGCCGGTAAATATACCCCAAATATAACCTGTCCACACACATTCTTCTTACACCCCACAGACGAAACTGAAATGGAAAGCCTTATAACTCAACTCAACAATGACAGCGCTCCCGGGCCCGATAACCTCAATGTGAGACTAACAAAAAAAAATCAAACCCGCCATTATTCATCCACTAACTCTTATATTTAACCTTAGCTTAGAATCTGGAATATTCCCGGACCGATGGAAAGTTGCAGCTGTCAGCCCAATTCACAAAAGTGGTGCAACAGATATCCCCGATAACTATCGACCTATCGCCCTGTTGCCTATACTATCTAAGTTGCTCGAAAAAGTCGTAAACAATCGACTTACGATTTTTTTCGAGAAGCACAACATTATTTCCAATAAGCAGTTCGGATTTAGGAGGGGTAGGTCAACTGAAGATGCAGCCAGGCTTCTAACAAATATTGTGTCGTCAACTATCGATAAAGAGAACGCACTATGTGCGCTTTCCTAGACCTGGCTAAAGCTTTCGACACTATTTCAATAGATCTCCTCCTAAAGAAGCTGGAAGCAGCAGGTATACGCGGTACTCCCCTAGATTGGCTTAAAAGCTATCTGTCCAATAGAAGGTAATTTGTTAAGCTCGGTGATATCTCTAGCAGCCTACTTCCTATCAACTATGGAATCCCGCAAGGTAGTACGCTTGGCCCGACGCTTTTCTTGCTTTATATGAATGATATATTGAATATTTCACTCACCAGCGCTGAAATAATAGCTTATGCAGATGATACAGCGGTCATATTTCATGGCAGAAATTGGAACCAGGTGTACAGCATTGCTGAAGAGGGACTTCTCACAATAGCGAATGCTCTTGATATGAATTTACTAACCTTAAACGTTAAAAAGACCAAGATAATTACTACTACTACACAAAATGGCTGCCGCAAATTCGAACAGCTTACTTTGTCGTCTGTCGTTGGTCGTCGGTCGTCTGTCGTCTGTCGTCTGTCGCCTGTCGTGTGTCGCCTGTCGCCTGTCGTCTGTCGTTGTCGTCTGTCGTCTGGCATCTGTCGTCTGTCTTCTGTTGTCTGTCCTCTGTCGTTGTCGTCTGTCGTTGTCGTCTGTTGTCTGTCGTTGTCGTCTGTCTTCTGTCGTCTGTCGACTGTATGTCTGTCTGTCTGTCTGTCTTTCTGTTTTTCTGTTTTTTCTTTTAATTCTCGATGAGGCCATTTTTTCTTTGATTTGTCAAGATGGCCAACATAACGCGTTTAATCAGCAGCACATTAACTAGCAGACTGCTAGCAAGCGTTTATGAATCATACTTCTTGACAACCGTCTAATAAGCTTAATGAGTCTGCAAACTAACAGACCGATCAAACCTCATTAAGGATTTGTTATGAATAAGGCTGTTAGTATTTATGTAATCAGATATACAACATGTTACATAATTAACGAACACCCTCAGGCACCCCAATTAGTTTATTATGTTATAATCATAATACATGCACTGAATTTTTAATTAAACATGTCTAGACAATGATTATTTAATAAATTAGTTTTCCTAATTCCGGAAGAATGTTGTAGTCACAGTACAAATCAACGAACGCACACAGTCGCATACGTAGGTCTCATACCTACGTATGCGACTGTGTGAGTCTTGCTAGCCTAGTAGGTATTCGCTCGCGTTCGAGACAGCTGTTAAAGTCGTCGCTCGACTCAACTTCAATAGAAAAGTTCAATACATTTTAATGCCTGTTTGCTTAATTGATGTTTTAATTTAGAAAGCACTTCGTCATTTTTTATCAAAAGCGTTCTCTATCCTATTTTTTAGATCCTCGGCACGTCTTGTTGTCGCACTAAAATAAACTAACGATTTAATACGTCCCCACAAAAAAAGTCGTAAAATCAGCTGATTGGGGATTCTCATCGAAATAATCGCATATTTCGTTTTGAAAACGAGTACCTACGTGTGCGCCAATCGGCTCCCCTGTCGATGGCTGTGTTCGGACGGAACGTTCCATGGCCACGAAGTAGCAGCTAACATAGTCCAACCCTGCGGTCTACTCTTGTACCATACCTATGGTTCACTTGAATGTTCTGCCAGCTCGAACCACATTATCACCACACCACACCGTGCCACAGTCCTCACCTTTATGCACCATTTCACTGAACATTTTGTGTCAATTATTGGAAACTATTTGCATAAGTACACTGTACGGAAGTTAGCGCGTGACTAAATATTGTTTACATTTATTTAAGTTAGCTTTGATCGTCGTAGGCGCCGCCGGCGCCGCCCGATGGCTATCTCGGTCTATCCCAGGTTTTTAATTTGCACGAGAAAGGGAACGAAAACAAGTATGTCATATTTAGCATTTTGTTGGTATGGATAACTATTGTTTCCTTTGTATCCAGTCCGGTCCTGGTTCAATCCATGTTCCGGAGCGAGACGGAATGGGACGCCGTCACCTTCTTCTGCGAAGCAGCCATGCTAGCGAAGGAGGTGGCGAAACGTGAGAGGGAAAGAACCTCACGTCCCGGCCGCCGCGGGAGACGCACCGGGCGTTGCGAGCCACGTGGTGACCCCAGCTACAGTAGGCGCGGGCCTGTAGACGGTGAGCTATGGGCTAGCTCGCTGTCCGTCCGTCTCATGACGACATGCCGTGTCGACGGCGCGTTCGTGTTCCACACGCGCTTTAAAGAGAGTCAGCAAAAGGAAGGGATTCGCAAGGGCCGATGCCTGCCGGGGCTGCGGGACTGTTCGAAAGAGATACCGTGGCCCCGGAACACAAAGAGCGATGATGGAACATAGATGGGTTTTAGTCAGTAAAAGTCTGACACTTCCTCCCGCTCCGCCCAGAGCGGAACGAGTCATTTGATGATTTCCCATCCAAAAAAAAATAAAAAAGGCGATAAATACATTACTACCATAGTTTATAAGTATATTGTTACTAACACTATGAGTCTTGTTGCTCGAAATAAAATGATTTAATTTAATTTGATAAATATCTGTAAAATATTAAATGAATTTCATCAGCTTGTATGTTGCAATTATTTTGTAATATGATTTCGGCGAGTTTTTCAAATGTGCTTTTATTATTTATGTCTCTTAATAAAAAAATATAGAAATTTTTGTTCATGCGGAATGCCGCCTTGTGTTAAACCGTACACCTTGTGTGCCGCTTTGTGGCTAATCGCATGTTCAAATGAACTGATAAAAATGGATGCAAAAAAATACGGATAGGTTTTAAATAACAATCGCCTAGAACCTCTATGGTACGAAGTTGACCCAACACCACTCACTGTGGAGTCCATTATAATGATCGATTCAGAGGACGATGATATTGATCAGTCCTATAACAGTTCAAGCGATGAAAGTGATTGTTTATTTTTTTAGTCCATGTTTATAGTACCTATCAATTTTATTATCTTTTAATTTTATTATCTTTTTTGTCTATACGTTTACTGATTTACATTAGAACAGTTCAATCTGACTCTGATTTTTTGATTTTTTTTATTTGTTTAGAAACAAAAAAAATGCTGTCATTTGACCGCCATTTTAGCATGTAAATTGAATGTTTGTATTTTTTTCTATTTAGATAAATAATTACTGTCCCACTTAGTTATCTACAATCAATGGCAAACCAACTTAGCCATTACATTTATTATTTCTTTGATTATTATACATTTAATGTAGTACCTAAGCATTGTTATTGTACATGTAGTTATTGTTCTTAAATTTAAAATATACATATTTGAGTGCTACAATTCTTGTTTTATTTAACGTTTCAATAATAATCATAAATTTGTATGCTGCCTACTTACCATACCAACTTCAAATGCTTTGAACACTAAGTTCCGGCAAGATTAGGCCAGGCAGACCTTTTGATCCTCTATCGAGGGCATCTTGGTTATTATTTGGCGTATGTTCTATCAGGGTACTCGATGAGGTAGGTTCATCATGCCGGGGGGGCATATTTTAGGGGTCTACTAAGTACTTCCGGCAGAGTGCGCAATGGCAGACCCACTTTTTTTACGTAATTAATCAATGGTTAACTGTTGCCAGCACTTTTATTCGAGTACCTTGTGACGTAATTTTGACACAACAATATGAATTATTTCTATGACCCGGCAGGATCGGCCCTGGCAGACCTGATTTTTAAGTGTCAGTTAACGATCTAAAGATAGCCTATTGGTGTACCCGATGAGGTAGGTATTTTTGCAGCCGGCTCTCGTACTATAGTCAGTCAGTTATGTTCTCTGACAGTATAGGTAGGGGGCTAGGTAAATTAATTAGTGATAACCTTAGTTATTGTACCCAAAACAACAGTATGCCCGGGTCAACCTACAGACAGGTTATGGCATCAGTAACAAAAACTGATTGTGATCATAATACAACCATAACTATGTGTTGGTAATAGTTCTAGAATCAAAAAGGAAGACATCACTGACTGTGTATCAGAGTTGTTGAAATTAAACTGTAGTAAAATCATATTGTGTGCTTTTCCATATTTTGAAAATTTAAGTAGTAGAAAAAACAATTATATACATCTGTTAAATAAACATGTACATTTTTAGTAGGTCACTATAGTGACGGACTTGTATATCTGGATATAAACACTCATCATCATCATCATCAGCCTATTAATGTTCTTACTGCTGGGATACAGGCCTCCTCTCAATGAGAGGGAATGGGCTATAATCCACCACGCGGGCCCAGTGCAGGTTGGTAGATGTCACATGTCTTCGAATTTTTGGTTCTAGGACATGCCGGTTTCCTCACGATGATTTCCTTCACCGTTTTGAGAGCAGCGGTGATGAATTAAATTACACAAAGTAATGCGCCTGCCTGGGTTCGAACCCCTGACTTACGAACAGTAAGTCGGGGTCGCCACCACTGGGCCACCGCTGCTTTCTATATCAACACTATTGTTGATAAACTTAAGTCGACACGGGGTAGGGCACAGAACTTAGAACACAGTAGAAATCGTATCGCGCTTTGTTAGTATCGGAACCAGCGTACCCCAAACTAACACATAAACAGGTTAATCGTATTTCGTAACACTAAGAAAAGCGTGGTGTGATTGGTAATTTATAATTGAATGAAAGTAATAGAAGTAGTATAAAGGGTGTAAAACACCTCTTAACGAAGCCGAAAGGCACTTGTTCACCTTGTCATTGCGATCATTTTTTTGTTCTACACCATACCTGGGAACCTTCTAGTTGCGGAGATATTGGGGGTCAAAGTTCCAACTTTTTGACTTATTTTTATAAATACAAGTTTTTAATGTAAGACTTTAACTTTAAACACCTCCACGACCCCCGTACTATTCATTCCATGCATCAGCACAATGTTTTGAGTGCGTTACATTGAGTTGTACCACAAAACATGATTTTTCACCCCAATAAAAAAAGTCGTTTCCCAGCAATAATTTTTACATAAAGTTACTTAGTTTGATGTACTGAATGCTTGGTTGACGTCTTCGTGATGAGGTGGTTTACACCCTGTATATTAGTCTTCGTTTATTTGAAAATAAACCATAATCATATGGAGATAGAGTGGTTTATTATCTACTCTGTTTACGTATTAGCTCATACGGAATAGTTTCACGAGAAAGTTCTGCTACTCGCCGCTAGATGTCACTACACTAAATGCATTTAATAAACCTTTGACTGCTTTGAAATAAGACTGATATTTCCGTAACGAGCTCATTACTATTTGTGTGCTATTCGTTCTTTCCTAGGGTTGTACCACTGCCGTTGCCTTTTTATCGACATTCCGTTTTATTTTCAAATAAAATACAAGTCGATAAATAATTTTAAATTTCAAAATGAATTAAGTACTTATTTATGTTTGAAATCAAGTGTTATAAATTTATAATAATGCTTATGATTTATAGAAAGAATAATTAAGAATTATTTTATTGTTATGTTAATATTGTCATAACTACTATTTTGCCTTCCAGTCGCTTCATACCATTTTTCTTTTCTGTCTGGATCCGTAAGAAATCTGAAGCCATAAAATAATACGAAAACCACTTTTTATAGGTTCGAGACTTTGTCTAGAGACCTAAGGTCGATGAATCTTTTCTCAAAAAAAAAAGGTTGAAACAATTCATGGAAATATGTACTACCCATTACTAATACAGAATCATAAAAAACGCACACAGGGTTAATTTTTCGCGGATACATCATAGAAGTTTAAAATATCGATAACTCATTATCGATAACGTCAATCTCTAATTGAGTAGCGGACTGTGACATGTGCATAGTTGGAATCTTCCAGAATAATATGTTTGAGTTAGAAGAAAGTAGACCCTATTGTGTAAACAATAAAGTCTATTTGTACTTGTCTTGTCTAGTAAAATAATGTTTTACAAATTTTAATCGAATTAGAGTAAATTAAGACTTACCGATGGTATGATATACAACCATTTGATACGTTTTTGGTTCTGCTATCGTGTTTACACTCTAGAACAGCACAAAAAGGCATTTTTTTTTTTTTTTAAGTTATTATCACTGTGACGCTTCTATCTAGACTGATGTAGTTGGCATATGCGTGGGGGAAACTCTTTGCGGAACAGCGCGGTGCTCGGGGTACGCGCGCCCCGCCTACATGCGCCTTCTACTGTTTTTTTATGTTCTGTGGGGTAGGGTGTATCTACCTGTGAGTTGTAGACACAAAATAGCTCGGCTATTAGCTTTTAATATTAACACAGACATAAATAGTATGTCTAAGTTTAGTTATATTATCAACACTGCGACTATTAGTAATAATACTAATGTACAGGTGACTTTAAATGAATATAGCATTTGTGCTATAAATGTTTACAAAAATTGTACTGAGGAGGATCCATGTGTCACCGTGGAGAATTCTCAAGTAGGGAATATTAGTGATAGGGACTAGTTGTCTGAGGATGGCACGGGAGTCTCCGGCCTCACTCCAAATATTAATTTAAACTAGAAAGTGAGACAACAGAAGGTACCATTAACAATAATGTTAATCTTACCAACAGCAAGGTATCTTCTTGCACTCAATTAGTCAGTAAAAAAGGGCCTCAGCAGAACACCTTAAAATTATTCCACCAAATATCCAAGGCATTTCTTGCAAATTATTAGAAATTGAATTGTTTTTAGAAAATAGTAATAAATTTATTCAAATAAACAGATTGTAGATTTAAAACTTTTTTACATTAGATTTTTTAGAATAGTAAGTTTGACATTATTTGTTTTACTGAACATTGGCTAAAGGATTACCAAATGCTTATAATTATGAGAACTATATGGTGGGTAGCTGCTATAACCGTAAAACTGTGCTTCGTGAAGGTTCCCTAATATTATAAAAAAATAGTTTAAAATATAAGTAACGTAATGACATAGTATAGGGTCTCTCGGTTGAACATTGCGTCGAACTGTCCTGTGTCAAAAGTCAAAGTCAAAACATTTATTGCGAACCAAGTGTGTGTTGAGCTAGATAAGCATGTAATTGTGTGTGTGTACAGACCCCCTAACTATAAAACTTTTCCTTATTTGAAAGATGTCCTGACAAAACTTGCAGCTAGTAATAAATCTACTTATTTGTGGTGATTTTAATATCAATATTTTAGAAGTAAATTCAAATAGCAGTCGGTTATTAAATCTTTTTAAGTCATTTGACTTAAACAACACTTTAAAGAACCTATTAGAGTCACTCCATATTCTGCTACTTGCATAGATAATGTTTTCTGCGATTGTGATTACTTAGATAAAGCCATAGTTAATTGCCTGCTGTCTGACCTAAGCGGACAAACTGTAACTTTTAGGTATAACACTCCATAGCAAAAAGTTCAGATTAAATTCAGACCTATAACTTCTAGTAAATTAAATAGGTATAATATTTCCCTACAGAACAAGTTAAGTGTTATGAGCCATGACGATATTAATATAAACAATTTTATGATCATTTCTTTTCAATAGTTCACACTGAATTCAACAAAACTTTTGAAAAGAAAACAAAAAGTTTTTACCCAAAATTTATATTAATTAGTGATTGGGCAACTAGAGGTATCAGAAAAAGTAGGGAAAGACTATTTGAGCTTTATGGCCTTAAGCCTTATATAAACACTGAAACTTTTAACAAATACGTTGCTAACTATTCAAAAATTTTTAGAAATACATGCAAGGTTGCCAAAGCCCTTCTCATTAGCAACAAGATCAAAACAGCAGAAAACAAAATAAAGATAGTTTGGAAAGTAATAAATAACGAAAGTAACAGGAAGAAAGTTCGTAACACTAGCTACACATTAGATACAGCATGTGGTCCTAAAAGCTCTAGTCAGGAAGTAGCTCATGAATTTGTAAATTTCTTTACCAATATACCGTTTAAAAAACTACGGAGGCTCTTAATTCCTCTCCTGAAGTCTAAATTAGTTTATTGAAGGCGAATATGTCTGGATGCCCGGCTGAATTTAAATTTAAACACATAAACCCTACGATAGTTCTTAAAGCTTTCCGGCAAATAAATATTAAACTGACCGAAGATCTATGGGGAATGTCTATCAAAGTTTGTACATCCATAATTGAAACTATAGCTCCTTACTTAGCTTTAATTTTGAATTCGTGTGTGGTCCAATGAGTTTTCCCTGATTTGATGAAATACAGTAAAGTCATACCTCTTTTCAAATCCGGGGATAGTAAAGATACTAATAATTATAGACCTGTATCCGTGTTGCCAGTTTTTAGCAAGGTGTTTGAAAAGGTAATGCTTAATCAAATGCTCAATCATTTTAACACCAACAGAATCTTACACGATCAACAGTATGGTTTAACCAAGGGACGTTGTACAACTGACGCCGTTGTAACCTTATTAAAGCACATATATACGGCGTGGGAAGAGTCGCAAGGCGCCATAAGAACATTTTGCAACCTCTCCAAAGCATTTGATTGCGTAAATCACGACACATTACTTTTGAGACTAGAAAATTACGGACCGGGTAAACTTGCACTCAGTTTGGTAAAATCTTATTTGAGTAATAGACAACAATGTGTTCATATAAATGGTGTTAATTCACAGGGTTTAAAGTATAAATGGGGGTTCCACAGGGCTCAATATTGGGTCCTTTCCTCTTCTAGTATATAGAAAAGATCTACCCTATTTGTTGAAAAACCAACCTCAAAATGTGGTGTTATTCGCAGATGACACATTCCTAATTTTAAGATAAATAGACGGGCCCAAAATCTAGATAACGTGAATAATGCCCTACTTCAGGTCCAAAATTGGTTCACAGTAAACAATTTAGTATTAAATGAAAAAAAGACTAAATGCGTAAGATTCGCATTACCGAATGTTAAAAGTAGTGATTGTGTGAAACTTGAATTCGTAGATAAAACGGTTTTCCTGGGGATAACGCTTGATTCAAGGCTACAATGGGGTTCTCATTTAACATCTCTTGCGGAGCGGCTAAGTTCAGCAGCATATATGCCATTAGAAAAATCCGTCAGTTTACTGATGTAGACACCGCTAGACTGGTATATTTTATTTACTTTCACAGTATAATGTCTTATGGCATTTTGCTAGGGGACAGGCTGCAGATATTGAGTCTATATTTATTCTGCAAAAAAGAGTCATCAGAGCCATATATAATCTTCGTAGGCGCGATTTTCTACGGGAACTGTTTAAGGAAATTAACATCATGACGGTACATTGTCAATACATCTACGAAAACATAATGTAAGTCGGCAAAAATCTGCACCTTTTTGCTAAAAGAGGTGACAGACATAATTACAGTACTAGAAATAGGGACCAACTAATTCAGCCAGGCTTTAGACTCGCTAAAGTAGACTCATCTTTCATGGGGTACTGTTTGAGATGCTATAATAAAATTCCACAAGGTATTCTTGAACTGAATGAGACGAAATTTAAAACATGCATTAAACACACACTATGTAAGCAAGCATATTAAAATTTGAGCGATTATATCGCTGATAAAAATGCTTGGCTCAATGCTGGTCCTGCTCCACAAGGAGCGCATAAATTGTATTGTTGGAGCTGCAGGAGATTGTACAACTATCTTTGCATTGTATAGATTCAATCTGTTTAGTATTATATAATCGCATAGCCCATTTTGTGTGAGTACTATATACTAGAAAGCTATCATTCACTGGAAACCTACGTCTTTTCTTGACTTGAATGTGCCCTGGCGGTTGTGAGTATGTCATGGTCACTCTAATGTCTCGCTGATTGTGGCGCATGTGTCGGATCATTTAGTTCCCTTCAAAATGGTTGAGTTGAATGGTGCTGATCCATGCGTCAAGTTCGTGAACGGGCGCTATCAGTTGTGACTGGTCATCTCTCAGTTGCCATGGATTATTTATTTATTTGAATGAATTATCTTGTTTTTTAATAGTATTTTTTTTTGTTTGTTTTACTATGGACACTTTACCGTGCACATCTTGCTACATTGTTCTCACATAATATACCATCTCAACATGAACGATGTAACCAAGATTTTGTAACAATATTTCGATTTAAAAGAGTGTCCATGGAGTTTCTTGCCAGTTCTTCTCCATAGAGATCTACGCTAAGGAATGGGCAACTACAGTACTTTCACAGTTTTTATGTCTAGTGACTGGGACTGTAGCTACATTTAATTTTCATCTTTGTTTCGAAAATTCAAAAGTGCCTGTAACTGGCCTACTTGAAATAAATGCTTTTGATTTTGATTATGATTATAGTGATGTTATTTTCTTAGTTAGACACACATGTACTACACTCAAAATCTCTCTCTTTCACACACGCACACACACTCACACACACACACGAGCCTTCAACTACAGGCATTTTCTATGCCTAAATGGAGACTCCTTGACAACTTCTTTTATTATTATTTTATTAAAGGGATATTCCTAATATTTCCTAAAACGTCTGTGATCACACATATTTTCAGAAAATTAGTGTGAATAACTACAGACCCATATCAGTGCTAACGGGCCTTTCAATGTTTATAGAATAAAACACAACAAGCCAAGCAGTACACAAATTGACTAATTACATTTCTACAAATTTGGATACATTCCGCATACAGTTCTGGATTCATTTGCATTCCGCATACAGTTGGGATATTTCTAGACCTTGGCAAGGCCTTCGACACTATTTCTTGCACTACTCTTTTGCAGAAGTTTGACACACTTGGGATAAGAGGACCACAGGTTCTCTACTATTGTCTAGATTATCTGAGCGATCAACAGAAATCTGTAAAAACAATCTGCAACACTCAAATCTGTACAAGTTCTGACCTTTCTAATACTTGTTTTGGTACAAGGCAGTATTTTAGGTCCTACATTATTTTAATCTATATTAATGACCTGTGCTGCCTGCCACTCCAAAATGGTGTTAACCAGGAAGTTATCAAGCTCTTGGTCCACACCTTAGTTCGGTGCAAGCTCGAAACCAGCGCTTGTGTATAGAATTCTTACGAGGTTACCTATACACTCATGCTGGAAAAAGTGCAAAAGCAAAAAACATGTATTTGGATATTATCCTTATATGTATCCTACTAAGTGTACTTTAGGATGTTTGAATTTTAATTCCCTTAAAGTCAGGCGTGCTGTTGGCCAAATAACAATTGCGGATTAAATTATACATGGTTATACCGACGCCTCGGAATTACATGCAGAGCTGTGTCAATTATTTGTTCTAAATAATTATATTCGCTCTAGAAAACATAAATTGTTTAATGTCCCATTAGTCGCACTGTAGCTCGAACCACTTCCCTTATACTGCGTATGCGACAAGTACAAGAGGTGGCGAAGCGCGGGCGAGACGCGGGCGAGGTGCGGGCGCGGCGCCTGTGCAGCGCAGAACAAGCGCGCTAACGGCGAGGCGAACACAGATATGCATTTGGGGCATACTAGTGTTTAAATTCCGTCTCGCCCCGGACCATGGATTGTACCAGGGCCGGGAGCGAGAGGTCGCCGCCGCCTCACGCCACCTCGAGGACACGGCGGTGCTCCGTGAGTGGAGACCAACCCTGGATTGGACTAGTTTGCTGATGAATGGAAGACGATAATGTTAGACTGTTTGTGGTTCTGTGAGAAGACCGAGTAAAAGGATTATTTAATTTAGTGTTAATGGTTTATGCTGTACTAAATAAATACAATTAAATAATGTCTTACAAGCGTAAGACACTTAAGTTAAGAAAATTGCAGCGTGATATTTGTTGTCAGGTGTACAGAAACGGACAAAGGGTACCGTTCATCCCGAAAAAAAGTACTGTTCCCGAGGAAAACAACAATAACGTTCTTATGATAACAGATGACGCCACGTGTCTTTCGAGATGATTGAATTACAAGCAGAGTACAACCCGAATTGATTGTCAAATTCTAAATTAACGCGAGCAAAGCCGCTGGCAAAAGCTAGTTACATATAAGAACTAATAATACCATTGTATGAGAAATAACACTGCTGCGCCTAAATCAATCATTATGGCTCTTATGAGTTTCTCACACGATCTGGAGTCCCACAAGGCTCCCATCTTGGCCCAGTTCTGTTTTTGTTATTTGTAGACGACATCACAGGCCAAATAAAACATTGTAAAGCCTTGCTGTTCGCCGATGATTTTAAAATTTATATATAGATCACGCGGGACCTGCCGACAGTAGGCTTGTACAAAGTGACCTAAAAAGTATTGAAAACTGGTGCATAGCAAACAACATGGCTCTAAACACAAAAAAATGCTTCTTCATTCGTTTTTCTAGAAAAAAGTCATCTTTTCCCACTTCTTACGAACTGTACAATTCTCCACTGTCAAAAGTATGCCAAATACGTGACCTCGGGATTCTAGTCGACGATGAGCTGAGTTTTAAACCTCACATCAGCGATGTTGTCAAGAAGTCAGCACAGATAATAAATAAATCTTTAGATATCACACTCATAATGCATATCAATATCATCATAATCCATATCATTTCATTTAGTATTAAGTAAATTTTATTTTATATTGTATTCGAATTTTATTACTAAGATTTAAAAAATTATATGTTGTTGTGTTATGGTGAATGCTGCGTATACATATAATAGGCATAGGTACATACCAGCACTTTATGTTATTTTCATTGTTTCACTTTAATTCTTTGTATGTATTGCTGTTGGTGTACCAAATAAATAAATGTACACTTTTTGTCATACTTTTTTAAATAAATGATTCTTATTCTTAATATTATAGGTCGTGATGGTCTAGAGGTTAAGGCCTCGCCTCTCATGCATGAGGTTGTGGGTCCAAATCCGGCCAAGTACCAATGTGACTTTTTCAATTCATATGTACTTTCTAAGTTTATCTTGGACATCACAGACATCGGTGAAGAGCAAAGTGATTTTCCAATTCCAGTGATGTATGAGTGACGTGTGGTACCTTGTCCCTGGCGTAGAGCGCGGAGTCGTCGGGCGCGGGCGGTAGGTCCCCGCGCGTCTGCTTCAGCTCGAGCCAGAACTGGGAATACGACAACAACACCAATGTTACATCTAAATACATTCACTAAAAGGGCGATCAAATGACAAACATGAGTCGTACCTGTTCGATGGTGTGGCTCGGTCGCTTGTACAGTGGACTGTCGCCGCTGATCGTGTGGCGTCGTTGGACCACCGTTCTCGGCTTAGGCGGATACATTCTGAAAGTTATGGAGAAGAATTAAGTCAACGTGTTCGCATGCATGCCGTCAACTAAAAAGCTGCAACAGCAACTGTTTTACACGACTGCCCAAAAAAGGAATGTTATGTTTTCAGGGTACATCTATGAGTGTAAGTATGTATGTTTGTGAGTTTCTTTATTCAACCATAACTTCTATACGCCTAAACCGATTTCGATGTACATGGTATCGTTAGAAATCTTGTGTTACCCCGGGTAACATAGGCTAGTGAAAAATTAAAAAATAGAAACTGCAATAGGTTAAGAGTTTTGTTGGGCAAATTTATATTAAATCAGTGTTAGCAGCAATCATTTTTTTAAATTTGTAACAAGTAGGATAGAAACGAATAATACGTACGTAAAAAAAAAAGTATTGATATCGGCTGGCTGAATAGAGCTAATCCATTGAGATTGGCACCTTTTGGTGCGATTAAAAAAAAAAACTGTGCAATAATGAAATTTCATACATTTTTATTGCTCTAGAGCATTAAGGACTCGCTTTGTACTGAGTTTTTAGTGTGATTGTGATGAAATTAAAGCATAGTTGGAAGAAAATAAATAAAATGCAAAATTCTCCATTATCCGCCACTGTACCTGATTGCGTACAGCATTTTGAGGGTAGTTGTAAAATGTTAAAAGCTACATTTTTTTTTTATTGGCAGACAGATAGTACGTAAAACTAATAACAATTTTGGCGGATTTAAGCATTATAGCTGTCACTTAGAAAATTCTAACTTAACAGTTTAACTGTGTGTGCAGGTAAGAACGTTACTAAATTTATTTTTTTGGGATTTGATAAGCCCAATTTTAGTTTTATGTATGGTTTTTCATTGGGTACATCCTTATTAATAAAATAAATGATAAATAAGTGTTTTACAAGTTATATTTACAAAAAAATCGTGTTTGAAACATTGCTGTACCCAGTTGGGTACAGCGGCTGAATCCATATAACAATTGTTATATTTTGACAGGTGTTTGTCATAATGAGTTCGAGAAGTTTTAACATTTCCAACCATTAATGGCTTAGAGGAAGCTGTTATTCCATTTTAGATGATAATGAAAGTGACGCCATTTACGACTTTGCGATCATACCGCCTGAACCTAGCGTCGTAACAGATGAAGAAGAAGGTGCCGAAGAGGATAGGGTTACTGCCTCTTTGCTACGTGATGTGTCTGGAATTATTGAGGTATTTAGAAATGACCAGAACACAATATCAAGTGATGGGAACAACAGCAGTGATGATGAACCTTTGGCCAACAAGGCGAAAAGAAGTCGCCAACCACCAGATCAGCCAGTATGGCGTAAGTGTTTACCTACATATTCTTCTACAGCTCTAGAAACAACTGATGTGCCAGACAGACAGAGTGGTAAAAGAACACCCCAGCACAAATATTTGAAAAAATATTTGATGAAGATAGAAATATTTTGGCCATCATCCTGCTAAGCAGTATATATATTTGTAAGCCTGTAATACGCCACTGTACCCAATCGAGTACACACCCTTTAAGGGGACTTAATTTTTTTTTTCACAATTTTCGTACTTTTGTGTTTATATGGTTTAATAAACAATAGTAAAATAAATATTTTGTAAAAATATCACTGCTGTTTTCATTTTGGCGGTTAATGGGTAAGCGTAACTAAAAAGTGTGAAATAAAAAAAGATAATTCAAAAACCCGACTGCGTAAAAAATAACTAATAACTTTAAATAAAAACTGAAAAGAAAAAAACAAGAACAAATAAAAAATTCTAATGCGGAACATTAACTGCAATAGTCGGAACCCATTAAATAATCTAGACTAAAATCATTACATCCAATATGGGTCCCGACTAATAATATACAATCGTGTAATCGGTCGCGCGGCACCTGGTGTGGTCGGGGTGCAGCTGCGTGGGCGAGGCGGGCGGCGACAGCGGCTCGCTGCCGTCCGACTCGTCCGGCTCGGGCGCCACGGGCGGCGGCGGGCGCGGGCGCAGGCGGCGCGGGCGCAGCGCGGGCGCGCGGGCGGGCGGCGCGCGCCGGCGCAGGCGCAGCGCCAGCTCGGCCGCGCCGGCGCACAGGCGCAGCACGGCCTCGCCGCTCCAGCCGATCACGCACTGGTTGCCCACCTGCCGCACGGAGAGATACGGTCTCGTTCTATATTATCGTCACGATTAATTCGGTCGACGCGTCGATTTATTACGCACTCCAGTGCGTAAATGATTATACTTTTTTAAGAATTTACGTGACACAGCCGACTATAAATTAATTCAACAGACTTACTTGGCTCTGTGTCGATCTGGCTTTGCAGTTTTTATCCAGTCAATTGTAAACTATTATTATAGGACCATTATTATTAAAGAAATTAATTAAAAAACTAACTAAAACTACTACTGGTACACTTTTTGTAAACTCAAGATATCACCTCTACTTGGCAACTCATGTGTACCTGCACGATCTCGTCGCCGATGTGCACGGCGCCGGACGCGTGCGCGGGCGAGCCGAAGCGGATGTCGGCGAGCTGGTGGTGGCCGCAGAACGACGGCACCACGTCGAAGCCCAGCGGCTTGCCGCCCTGCCGCAGCGTCACCGTGTCCAGCGAGGCGGGCTGCAGGATCATCGGGTCCGACACGTCCTGCGACACGCGACATGTGAGAGTGCGGGCTGGGTCCCGTGTGCACGCACGTGTCCGTGTGTGCAAGCTCACGTACCTGTATGATGTAGTCGGCGGTGGCGGCGGTGGTGGCGGCGGCGGCGGCCACGGCGCGCGCGGGCTGCTCGGCGAAGCGGTCCCGCTGCGCGCACGTGGCGGCCTCCAGCGACAGCTTCAGTAGCGCCGCCTTGCGCTCCGCCAGCGACGCCGCCGCGCTGCCGCTCGAGCACAGCGGCCATCTGCACAGCGGGCCATCCAAAATGATGAAGGATAATGTCGATAATATTGTGAAGCAATCAAATTACACATTCCCTCACTAAAATATGCAGAAAATACTGTCGAACTTTAAGTTAGTAGACGTAACTGCTCCAACATCTATCACTCGCAAGATTATTATAGTTTATTTTACTAGCATTTGCCCGCAGCATCGTCTGCCTAACAGTTGGAAATAATCCTATGAGAATGTACTATCAAAATAAAAATATCTTGTGTCACTATACCCAGCTCATAGTCTAGGTATGTATGTAGCTCATCAATATCCATTCCAGTTCTGGAGTAAAGTGGTACACACAAACTTACTTTAGCATATGTACAAAAATAATTGAATATGAAAGTATGGATTACAATACTGTGACATACTAAACTTTACTGTGTGTGTGTGTGAATGAGACAATGTCAACACCAATCAGCTGACGACAGCGTTATTTTTTGATCTATCAAAAGCATTTGATCTAGTTTCACATGACATTTATGACAAAAATTAGATGCAGTCGGAATTACAGGACTGCCACTTCAGCGGATATCATCAAATCTAACTTAAAGACAACAGTGTCACTGTCACTAAACTTGATGAAAGGCACATGACACAACTTTCGTCTGAATATAAAAATACTAGCTGACCCCGCAAACGTTGTTCTGCCATAGAAATTATAGTGTGAAATATACTTTACAACCTATTCTGATTTAACTTTTCTTTTTTGTTATCATATAATCAGCTGAATGTAAAAATGTGTGTTTTGTTTAATAATCTCAAATATGGGTCCATGACCTGAAATAAATGAATTTAATTTAATTTTATTTTATTTTTATTCTCATACCTACCAAACATACAAAAAATTTCATATAAATCGGTCAAGCCATTTCGGAGGAGTGCGACCACAAACACCAAGACACAAGATTTTTAGGGTTCAATTCAACAGGGTTCAATCAACAAGGAACCCAATTTCTTTTCTGATTACATAATTTACTATGTTGATTGCAAATGCTATAGATAATTTTATAAAAAGATCATCATTTTAAAGTTTCAATAAAATATTATAGTTCACTAGATAACTACTAGTATGACATTACCTGTCCAGCCAGCACACAAGAGGTTTAACAGCGTGCACGGTGCGAGCTACATCAGCCAGTGTCTGTGTCTCAAGCCGCGCGTCGGGGTGGTGCCGCAGCGCACATGCCAGAGTGGTGGCCACCACAGACACACGCAGTGCAAGCTGCTGCACACACTCCCGAGAGACCTCATATTGCTAAACACATCCACATCAGTGATATTACACACAAGTACAGTGAAATACATTAAGTCACATAATAACTACAAATTCAAATTCAATTCAAATTCAAATTCAATTCAAATTCAAATTCTTTATTGACATAATAGGTTACATAAATTGTTTGAAGCCTCTGACTCCCGAACTAGGTGTACCTGTATGTCAGAAGTCAGTGCCCTCTCCCATTTTATTTGGCTTAGATACTAATGTCAACGTAGGAATAGACAAAACATATGTGCTACAAAAAACAATTTTTAAAAAATAAATAAGATAATAACAGATAAAGTACAATTACAGAAACGAAAAGAATGAAATAAAGAGAAATATGATAGAACATCAAAAATATAATACAAATAATGCCAGTTAAATCATTAATCATATACAAATTACTGCTACATCACTACTATTAATAAACAGCAGACATAAGCACTAAACAGTTCAGTAGCGGCGCTCACCAACAGATAACACTGTTGAGATAAGTGAAACAACATTGTGCTCTCTTGTGACTCATCTTGTCTCACTATGGTCCAGACCAAATACCATCATGTTTATTCCTGAGTGCAGTTCGATATTAGAGATAAGTGAACACTTACAAAATTCCGCAGATGCTCCACGGCCTCTAGCAGCAGCTCCTGGTGTCCGATGACGTGCATTCCGAGGTACTCGAGGTCGTCGCAACGCAGCGTTAGCAGCTTGGCGCCGTCCAGGCCGCGCTCGCGCAGCGCCGGCACGTAGCGCGCCACCGTCGGGCCCAGCCCTGCGACAACAGCCGTGACTCACTCGCTCCACCACACACACTGACCGCTCGGCACTCACCGCCTGCTACACGTACCTGACAGCCAGTCCGCCACCTGGTCTGCCGACCACTCCGCAACGTTGAGGCTAGCCATCGGCATGAGGATGTCTCATCTTCCAGTGACCGTTGTTTATTATTATTATAGTGCGGCGCAAATCTCGAACAAACAACACCCGGACGAAGCGACTTCTTTTGATTTTTGACTGACACTGACATTGATGTGACACTCGTGTTACTCGTGACAGTTCAAAGAAAGAAATGCCACAGAGTAGTAAATTCCGTTTCGTTTAAAGTTTTTCAGAAAAAAAAATACTTTTTTGTATTAGATAAATATATTATGCCATTTAAAACTGAAACCTAAATCCTAATGAAAAATAATTATGTTCTAAATTCTACATTTCTTTTAAGAGATAGTAAATAGATCCGCAAAGCAACAGTAGATGGCGTTGGAAACCATAATGTAGAACGTCGTGAAATATTTATTTACCAACTAGCTCCAGCCCGCTAATTCGACTCCGTAGACTTCTGAATTTGGTCCATTGGAACCGACAGGGTAGCCCGCGAAGTTCAAATTAGGTACTTAACTTGCGTTTTTTGCAATTTGCAGGTCAGTGACAGGTTGTAGGTATGTTGATGAAAATGGAGTCGCGCAAGTAGTTAATAAGAAAGAGTCATTTAATAGGATTAAATGAACCTCATTGTTTACGATATTGCTTCTGCGTTTTGATGATTTGATCTTCCTACTGGTAATTGTAGACATTTGTTATAGATCTAGGTAGGTACCTACTACTTGACTAGACTGAAATGAATGTCCATAGGCAGGTGAAATCGGACCATGATCATTTAAAACTAGCCAAGCGTGAGTTGGACTCGCACACTGAGGGATCTTTAGGTACCTACCTAACAGCAAAAGTTTTACCTATAACTTGTTTCTTTTATTATTTGCTTGGACATAAATAGCAGATGCCATAATGTGAAAGATGGAATAATTGGCTTACCTACTGAAAATGTTTGTAACAAATGTTTAAAAAAATATTCTTATTCTTACTGTCACGACAAAGAAAACCGTCATGAGACCAACATACGTATGTTATGTAGGTACCTATATCTGGGTCTCGAGGTGGCATTGCACAAGTCCGAGGCCATGTGCTTTCATGAGTCTCAGAATGCGCCACCTCCGGGATCCTCAGTGATGGCAGGAGGGGTTTCCATCAGCGTCGAGTCGACGCTGAAGTACCTGGGACTTGTCCTCGACAGCCGGTGGAACTTCGTGGAGCATTTCCGACATTTGGCCCCCAAACTGGAACGGACAGGGGCTGCCTTTAGGCGGCTCCTGCCCAACCTGGGGGGGCCAAACTACTCCTGCCGGAGGCTCTACGCGGGAGTCGTGCGGTCCATGGCCCTTTACGGGGCCCCGGTGTGGGCGCGTTCATTGAGGCGGCGAGCCGCCCACTATTTGAACGCGCCCCAAAAGGTGGTGCCCGTCTCGCGGGAGATCTCCCGCGAGGCGGCGAACCTCCTTGCCGGATTGCCGCCATGGGATCTGGAGGCGATAGTCCTCGCGCGCCTACACGAGTGACACGCGGAGGCGCAACGCCGGGGAGAAACTCCGCTGCCGCGGCAAATTGTCGCTCAGTGGACGGACTTCCGGCGGGATCTCATGGCGACATAGAGAGAGCGACTGTCGCAACCCCGTGCAGGGCACGCCACAATAGTCCCCTCTCTGAGGAGTGGCTGGAGAGACGCTACGGCGTCTTCACCTTCCGCCTGACGCAGGTTCTTACCGGACACGGATGCTTCGGTAAGTTCCTGCACCGAATCGGGCGGGAGGAGACGCCCGGCGGCTTCCACTGTGAGGATCGACCAGAGGACACGGTGGCGCACACTGTGGAGGTGTGCCCCGCTTGGGTGGAGCACCGCCGTGTCCTCGTAGCGGCGATCGGCGGCGGCGACCTCTCGCTCCCGGCCCCGGTTCAATCCATGGTCCGGAGCGAGACGGAATGGGACGCCGTCACCTCCTTCTGCGAAGCAGTCATGCTAGCGAAGGAGGTGGCGGAACGTGATAGGGAAAGATCCTCACGTCCCGGCCGCCGCGGGAGACCCCCCGGGCGTCAGGGGCCACGTGGTGGCTTCCGGCCTCCGTAGGCGCGGGCCTGTGGACGGGGAGCTTTGGGCTAGCTCGCCGTCCGTATGTCTCATGACGACAGGCCGTGTCGACGGCGCGTTCGTGTTCCACGCACGCCTCAAAGAGAGTCAGCAACAGGGAAGGGGTCCGCAAGGGCCGAAGCCTGCCGGAGCTGCGGGACTATTCGAAAGAGATACCGTGACCCCGGAACGCAAAGGGCGATGAAGGAACATGGATGGGTTTTAGTCAGTAAAAGTCTGACACTCCCTCCTGCTCCGCCCAGAGCGAGAGGAGTCATTTGATGATTTCCCATCCTAAAAAAAAGGGAGGTGCACCTTCAGTTCCATGAAAACAGTTCGTATGTTTTTTCGTTTGTCAATTCATACTAGGAGTACGAGTAACTTAGTCGATTTACACAGGAAAGTCCATTATTCGAAAAAATCCGTTTCAAGAGCGAGCGTTGCGAACTTGAAAATTTTCGCATTCACCTCAAATATTATAGGATTTTAGGATTTCCTTGCTGCTTGTTTTACCTATATAAGGACCTAACTACAAAGAAAAGCTTGAACGCAAAGGATATAATTAAGATGTCTGAGCGCGCTCGAATATTTTAGGATATTCTCGAATTTATTAGAATATGTTTGTTTATAAATAGGTACATATTGAATTCAGAATTGGTAGGTACTTATGTGTAGGAGCGAGCGAACCGAGCTCGAAATTTTTTGCTTTCCACCTCGGATATATTGGTTTCTTTATAGTTGCCCAAGATTTCAGAGGGTTTGAACCTCCAAAATCCTCCCTTTGCCTATGGGAGACGCGAGGCTAAGCGGCCTGTGCATGCTCAGGGTTTACTTACAGGAAAATAGAAGAGGAGAACAGGTACCTACTAACGTTATTGACATGGTGATGAACTTTGGACAGCAACCTCTTAAGTTTTTATTTCCACAATAACTTAAAAATAAAATAAATCTTAATTTTTTCTATGTAGGTATTTCCTTTTCCGACAGGGGTGCAAGCGCACCCCTTGCACCCCGCTGCCAGCGCCCATGACTGCGCCCATGATCTGGTATTACTAGAGTATGGTACCTACCTAATATTAGGTGCTCAAACTTACTTATGGACCCTTGACGTTTACGAGTCCTTTGTCGCTGCCCAGGAATGTCAGGCAGGCAAGCAGACGCGGTCTACTAAATGTGTCTGCTGTAGGTGTAGGTAGATATAGTAGGAGCTACTAGTGAGTAGTGTGAGTACGCAGGTATGCGTGCCCGACTGCTTGTTATCAACCGACATGTGTAAGTACCTATAAAATTCAGGAGATATCTAATTAATTTTAATTCGATGGATACCAATTAAAAAACATTTAAAAATAATTGGGTAGATCTCAATGAGGTCGGTAGCCATCCTTGTAAAAAAATACATACCAAGGATCTCATGGCCCACACGCCGGCGGTCTATAAAACACATCATCAAGGAAAAAATGTTTACTTAATCTGCCATAAAATACTCATTTAATCTGTCCACCTGCGAGATTGCCACCTTCGTTATCAGGACACATTCTAGACATGCGGGGGGTGCGGGGGTGCGGTGAGGTGCGGGGGTGTCGTGCTCATGTTATTAGCATTTTAAGGCTTTGTCCACGACATTCCTCGGCGTGGCTTTCATTAAGAGCGGTAGAATCGACGGCGGCTCCATTCACCGTTTATCTGATGGGATCTTTTGTATATTTATTGGGGCATCAAAGCGAGGGCTCGGCCCGGCGACGCGAGGCGGTGTAGCTCGGTAGCGCTCTTAAATTCAACAATTTAATACCTCTCATAAAGCGGCCAAACCGCCGAGCCCCTACCAATAATTTCTCTTATTGTCCCGATAAATTAGCTTAATTAGGGTGTAAAAAACGCGGCAGGCGTGGAATCTAGTGCGGGCGCGGTGGGTGGGCCGGGGCTCCCGACTCGCACTCACACACATAATTAGTGCTCCTACCTGCCTGCCGGGCCCACGGACCCACGGGCTCAGGCATCAGAGCCGCACGCAATGAGCGTCGCTCAGGAGAGCACCGCGTGTCTTACTAACAACTCCGCGGAAATATTCTGTAGTTACACGCATTCCTGTGCTGTAAAGCATAAGGTTCTATTGAAGCTCATGTTAACGTGATATTTATCTAACGTTGATATTTTCACGCTTTGTTCGTTCGGTGGATAAGTGCGAGAACATGGAACCTTAGCAACACACAGTTGTGGTTTGACACCTGATCTACTATATCGTCTGGGTCGTAGAGTTCTGCTACTTTATAATCAAGACTGTCTAGTAAATCAGTATGTTCATAAGTTTTGTTTTTATACTTCTTATGCAGGTGTATGCTATCGCCTACATCAGGTAATATGCAATGCAAACAGTAGGTATGCCTTGAACAACAGGCACTGATTTAAGGCCATGCATGATAATGTAAGTAGAGCGCATATAGCTTGCCTACTTATGGCTCATTAAGGTCAAGGCTTGCCCACTACCCGGCGCGGCTAGCTGAGCTGCGGCTGCGCTGACACCGACGAGCCGCCACTATGTCCGCCGCATACTCCGCGCTGCAGTTGTGTGTCATTTTTATTGCTTCCATAACTCGCCAGCATTCCCGGTTGGAGCTAATGCCTGTAGATAATGCAGCAATGCGCCATCAATCAAACTCGTCGTCGTCGTCGTCACATAAATATCAGTGCGGCCGGCAGTAAGCCGAGCCGCCGCCGCTGCGCACTATCTGCCGTAGATAACGCGATGTAGGCGCAACACTATCTCTCTATCGTATGTAGGTACTGCTACGGTTTTATGACTGACAAATTGTTTAAATTATGTGAAGTAGGTGTCAAATTTTACGGCCATAAACAATGGTGAAATGATCACCGAACGGGGCCAAGAGAACGTTCTGGTATTCTTTATGCTCAATAAAGATATCCAAGGTATTTTAATGCGTGTTTTTCATAGACACTGTGAAAATAAAAGCACAGGTTTAAGTACACTGCAATCTGAAATCAACGGCTAGCACACAATAAGCACATTTGTTATATAAATTAACGAAAACAATTTGGTATTTTAACTAATTATCTTGATAAATTCAGTGCCTATTCATGTTGTAGTTAATAAATTATAATAAGCTTTAAGCTATGCAATTATAGTAATTAATTACTCCTACAGTTAGATTTAATTAAATGATAATTAAAGTTGGGACTTACTGTTAAGATAAGGTTCCTTTTTCTTTGTACTGAGATATACCAAACAATGAGTTTTTTATTAGGAAACTGTTACCTAAGGAACTACACTACGAAGCTGCCCACCTATTTATACCTAGGAACTATCACAATAATTGGAAATGACGCTATTAGATATAAAAACAGTCACCCATCGAGTGAGCAATCCGCGGCTCTAGGTGACCATGGATACGTAGTTAAGTAGGTAACCCACGCTGTACTGTGCTCCATCCGTGGAGCAACATTGTATCTTATGAGTTTTCGCTACCATTTGGAATGATGCACGGGGCTTCCGGAAAACTAAATTCATCTTGTATGGTAGATTTACAAAAAACATCTTTTATCCTGACTTATGGATTTAAGTGGAATACTTGCACGCCGTTATAGTGTTCCTTCAAGTGAGGGTTGGGAAGTAGAATATTATATTGTCGTCAATAAAGATGAGCACATCGCCACAGAGATTTGTATGAATCCTCAGTCATTTGTTTTTTGCGCCGATCCATGTGTATGACGGCAACAAATTGTGTAGCAATGACGCTTTCACTAGCAGTAGTTACTCTGAACAGAAGATATTTTCATACTCAATTGGGTATAGTTAGGCACTGATGATGCTGATGAGGATATATTATATGAAAGAGTACTCAGTAAAAGATGCTGTAGTAAGATGATTCATTTCTTATGTACCTACCTTTTGTTGTTAGTTACAGCTAGCCCCAATAGGTAATTGATGCTTAAGTAATATTTATATAAACACTAAGTACGCTGCTTATTACAAAGTTTCTTCACAAAATTGCCAGACTATCATGATCATCAGAGTTCAGCGTTGATATAGCGGGCGAGAGGATGGGCGCAGACTTAACATCGTTTGGGGTGGGGTGACCGAATAAGGTAACTTTTCAAAATACCTATCTTGTGTTTTCTGTGGACAGATCATTGACTTTCAGCACTCGCAACAGTCTCTTACGGCGACTAGTCTCTTCAAAGTGGGGTGCTTCGCCGCATGTATTGCGGACTACTGCGCTGGCGCTATCTTTTTCGTTCCAAGCCGTTCAACCCATACAAAGTTAGTGAAAACGCGGAATAAAACGTCATCAATGAAACTGAAAGGAACGTCATCAACGTCAACGATCGTCACTGGTTGCCTTAAACCGACCCCGGTACAGATGCTGCATCCACTGGTACGGATAGCGCCACCAGAAGTTTGCAGAACAGTGACACTCTAGCGAAAGAGCCAAAATGGCTGCAGACTTACGACACCCTTTGCACCCAAATACCCTCGTGTTGCAAAGGCTGAACTGGCGCGTGTCGCCCCTCTCACTGGCGAGCGATCACGGTCTCAAGACTAAAGCAGTGGCGTGGTAGTGCATCCCTACTAATTCCATTTGTTTTCCGTTCACATTCGCTCCACCTGCTGAAAATCTCCAACCTTGACATGAGTTACCATGGCCGACCTAGAAGTCTTTAAATAATAGGCGTAAAAAATACCCTTAACGAAGCCGAAAGGAACTAGATCTCCCCGTCACTGCGATATTGTTATTGTTCTGGAACGTTCCAGCTGGGAATGTTCTAGTTTGATAGATGCTACTGAAGGCGCCAAACTAGTGGCTCAGTTCAATTTAGATTGATTGAAGACATCATGCATTTCCTTGGACGTAGAACAATATAAACTATAATAAAACGTACAGTTGTTTTTAAATACCAAAACTCATTGTCATCGAATTTCCAATTAGAGCGGTGTAAAAAGCTGTCGTCACACTTTAAGCTTTCTTGTAGGTAATGGATAAGCAGCGACGCACGATGCAGGGTGACGGGTGTCAGCACAGTGTAGTACGTATGTCAAAACATTCACCAGTAACCACTTTATTATTGTCCGGCGCGGACATGTGAGCAGCCGGACTCCTGCCACCGCGCATTGTCGCACTAGCCGTAGACCCACTGCCAACAAGTTACCGCGTGCCGGAACAAGTTACGTCGTCACGTTACTTGTTGGCAGTGGGTCTACATCAATGGTTCATCAACCATTGATGTATATGTGGACTTCATTTGCCGCACCTAAAAACTCTAATTTGGTCCGTGGCGCGTGGATCCTGGCTGACATTGCTGGCCTGTTTCAGGTACTACAACTATCGAAGTTGACTGCTTTGAGCGTTTTGCATAGGACTTTTAAAGTTACTGGATACCTACTGTGTCTCATTTACATTAAAATTCAAGTATATAGCTTTACAGATCTCTGTATCATTTCGAAGCAGACCTGATAGCGATATGTCAGTGTTACTTTTGTAGTGTGTGCAACAACGAAGTGGGCCTTCTGTTGGTGTTGGTGTGGGCTCGCAGTGCAGCAGGTGCGGGGGCGCGAAGCCTCACGACTCATTAAACAGCCAGTGGATCAGCCACCGATACCTCATTACCGCGGCCCCGACGTTCACGGGTGCACATGCACTCGATGTACTGATAGCGCTGCTTCATATTCATGACGTTTACACCTAACCAGAACCACCATATATTTTAACACCATATATTTTTTATTTTATACTCATTACTTATTCGCTGTCTGTACTACTTTCATGGCTAATTAGGTAAATAGTAATACCTTTTTATTCCTGTGTAATATAAGGCCGGGGTACTGTACCTAATAAACCATGCAAAATCTACGCAAAAAGCAATGTAAGATTTACTATATTGGAATTTAAAACATGACATTAAGGTGGATGCTCCAGGGTAGCGCGCGAAATTCAAATTTTCTTACGTTTTATGCAATTTGCAGGTCAGTGTCAGGTTGTATGTTGATTAAAATATGATTCGCGGCTGTAACACGTATGTAGTTATAGAATTATAATCATCAATACAACCCTCCAAGCGCATAAAGGTGCAGGAATGACCTTTTCAAGGTCAAATTCATTCCTGCACCTTTATGCGCTTGGATGGTTGTATTGATGATTTTGATGATTTAGAAGAAGTAATTCAACTTTTGTACTTATTATATTAGATCTTTACCAGGAACACATTATGACAATGATGTTTTAAATTAAATAGTAACTTATTAAAAACGATATTAAAGTTTACAGTAAGTAATCAGTAGTAGTAGTGAGTACAAACTACGTAGTAATACGAGCTGCAGTAACTGTATCGTGATAGTATTATACATATAGTACTACCAATGAGTTATAGTTTGGTCGTGTTAAAGGAAAACTGGGCAGCTATAACTTCTTACTAATTTGCTGCACATTTAAAGCGTGTGTGTTTAAAAGTTTAAATATAGCATCTGAAACAGCGCTGTATGGGCTTCGTGAGCTGTGTCCCTGAAGGAATGCTCATAAACGGTGCCGCAGGGCTGCCCGGCTGAACGCAAGCGGTGGACGCGCTATAAATGTTACGTAATGTCCCCGTGATGCTCTTCTGTTGAACAATGACGCATTTCAACAAAGACATAATATAGAGATATAAAGTCGATTAACACAGAATTATTCAGTTTCATATGCGAGATATTACAAAAAAAAAAACAAGCAGCTGTACACATGAAATTATTCTTACTGTTGACAATCTTCAAACGAGTAAATATAATGTAGCTGCCCCAATTAAAGATGCAGTATTCAGAGTACTTACATATTCACACAGAGGCCAATCTTTAGAAAAATTATATGATCTTTACATATGTGAGGGCTCGCTGCGCCGGCGGCGTGGGAACAGCGGGACGGCAATCGACGAATTATTTCCGAGCGAACTCGAACTAATGAACCGCATCCAACGACTCCACTCTAACTGCAGGAATCTATCAATTAAGTATTTATAAAGATGCTTCGGAGACACCTTTTTTTAATAAGTTATGTTTGCTTATTATAGTCCTTTTGAATGGCAAAGTGATGCTGATGCCCTTCTCTACTCGTTCCTAAACAATATTAAGTGAAACTTCAGACTAACTCCACTCCACTCCACTTCTAACTTGTGAACTTCTATTTATTGCACTTAAGTACAAATTATAGAAGTTTCCGTTGTATATGTTTGTATACAGAGTGAACACGCGGTATAACAGTGTAGTATTAGCGGTGTACGATATTAACAAGTAAGGAAAGGCGATTTATTGTGACGTGCGTGTCCTGTCCAGTGTGCCGAGGTTAACTTGAGCTGCAGCAAGTACTTGAGGTGGATGGACCTGTGACTTATTCATTACGACTACATTATAATATACATCATCTGGTATATATATACCGTTAGAATACAACCATACCTAATACACAACAACAATATCAGTTGCTCACGCGAGCTCTACAATATCCATCCATGTAATAACCGGATGACCATTAAGGCGACCCCTAACTGACGCCAGCCCGGCCCCAGCCGTGAGCAATGACGAGACAAAGACAACAACGTTAACTTGCACTAATTGTAGCAACATGACAACCGCGGCAGCACAACACACGTAAATCTTGCGCTTTCACCACTAAATGACTTATCGGAACAAAAAATGATCTGTGTGCGACCATTGTTCTGCGAAGCTGCTCTGTGCTATACACACGTAGGGCAGTGCGCCCGTGCGCATTGCTGACGGGGGCGTGGCGCGGCGAGATCACACGCCGCCCCGCCCCGCGCCGCCCGCACCACCCCGCTCCACCCCGCACCGCCCCACGCCGCCCTGGCACGCACGACGACAAAAGCTCCGCATCGCCAGCGACGTCAGACGTCGACAAAGACAACTGTAGGACATACCGATACCACGATGTTAGCCGACGGCATCGCTGTATCTACGTCACTGATGTCATTACACACAGGTGACGGACCTACAGCATGTGGAGGACGCTAAAACATGAGAAAATTCACAATATTAATAAAATCTTTGGAAATATGAATGTGCTACGCGGTACTACGCAGTGCTACGGCGCGCTACGGCGCGCTACGGACGTAGCAATTAGTTATTACCTTCATAAACCTACATGCTCACTTGCATTTATGACTTATTTTAATATTATTATGGAAATGGTTGAACAAATGAATTATAATTATACTTTTATTTTAATTATAGTCTATTAAAATGTTTATAGAGTGCATAAATCAGCTCGCGTCATAAAATTAGGAACTCTTCGAGCGGAGCCGTGAGTAGAGCCTGCATTAATACGAAATAAGCCATATTATAATGTCTCTCAGTACCCCAGACTGGAAGCCAACCCCATAGTTGCCATGGGAACAGGCTAGGTAGATGATAACCAAGCAGGACCCTCAGCTTAACTCATATAGATATCATTGACAAGGGTAGAATTCCAAGTTAACCTAGACACGGCAGGTATGTTTCTTACATCTGCCATAAATGCATAACAGGACCATACCGGAACTTCTGTCACTAGGCATACTTTCATTAGGTAAAACCTAGGTAAGGAAACTACAATTGAATGTTCAGTGATTTATCAGACGCTTCGTATTTCAACAAGTAAATGGTGTCCAAGTCTCTGAGCGGTGCGCACCGTGCTGCAGTGGTTTATTGGCGACAGATGAGCAGTAATGATGTCTAGTCCGAGGCGCCCCGCGGCGCGCACTTCGCACGTTACGCCCTAACGACGTGTTGCGCAGTAGGAACACTTGCACTGCTGCACGTGTGCTCTAGCACTGCACACATATATCTCTGTAGCCAACATTAACATACGTAATATGTATGTTAGGACAGTTTACATAATTCATGGTTTTATTCACTTTATTATTTAAGTTCGTATTTATCATAAAGATAAAAGAGTAACATTCACTATCTGATCTACTTACGTGTGTTCTGTAGATATACTCGTATGTAAGTAATTCATACAAGTTTATTAGCTGGCTACCCCGCAAGTGACACGGCGTGAACATACGCGCGCTGGCACGCGGTAATTAGTGGCGTATGCTAATACTTGATATGAAGGCCTCTAGCCGGCCGTTAACATAAATAAATGGCTTCCAGATTACATTCATATAATTAAGTGGTCATAATTAGTCAGTTTTGGGATTCTTCAGCATCGAACCCGGGTTCCGTAGACGACAGGTGGCTCAACGCTCGACTAATTGTACATTTACCAGCTATTACAGATATTTTATGATTGTGTTTAGCGTCAGTACGCTTAGCTTCAGACGACGACGCCGACCTGGACAATCACCGCCTTTTCAGTAATAATGACACTCATCATACTATAAACTCATTATAAAACATATGGAAACGGGTATTTATCGCGAATTTTACCTTTAATATTAGCCCGACGTTTCGACCGGATTGCACCAGCCGTGGTCGCGGGAAGACTGAAGTATTGGAGGTACCGCCACAGCAAAGCGAAGGTGTTTATTCAACTACCCTCACTTGATCTTCATAAATGTTAATTAGGGCCGGTTCACACTAGGACAGCACACTACACTAACAAACTATGAGAAATAAGTGAGGTCTTTGTACTCCACCTATTGCTCGTCCCTAATAGCCTTCCATGTATAGGGTACATAAGAAGGAGTATCTGTATTTAGCTTTTAAAACAGATAACATGCCTCTCATTATTCCCTTCTCTGAATGACTTGCAAGTAGCTCAAGACCTGTCGGCGAAACTTCAAAGCTCACGCAACAATCAGCACTTACACATAACCATTTCGATGAAGACTTAACACTAAGCTCACATTAGCACTGTACTTGTTCGTAATCCTCGCTCAACTACTTGAGTGTGATGCCGCCGGGCGGTTTTACCTCATTCCTCGGTTGCGTGTTCATAGCGCGCGGGAACTAATACCAGCAAGAAATGGAAAAGAAAGAGCCGACGAAAATACTTATCATTTTAATGTTTTGTCTACGTTAACTTCTAATGGTATCAATATAATAATTGACGGCTTGCTGGCTTCATGTGAGACTACCGTGAATCGTTATCGGATTTACCTACACGTAAAGCTACTTAGCCGAGACACTGGTCAAAAAGTATGTGCTCCCTTGACTTACATGTGTGTAAGTCGGATAGCCAGATAGTAATTAAGACTTAAAAATCCATAGCAAAAACGTTTAAATAGAGACCGCGAATGGCAGACTCATTAAGTGTGCACAGTTCGACAAACAATTGTGCGGTAATCTGTTGCGAACCGTTCCCGCGAGTGAACAATAAGAGGGAAGGTAATTGTCGCCGAGGGAGCGACAATGAGCTGTTTGTGTGATAATAGCAGAGCAAGTTCGCGGGACGGCGCCCGGGGGCGACGTGACGCGGGGAAATCGCGGGAGCCGCGCGAGTCTGTACCAGAGATTAAGATCGCATTAGCAAGTATTTTAATGAACTGCAATTAGTCATAGGTGGAATGTTGTGTGACGCAAGTGCAGCCGCCCCGTAGCCCGTACCGACCATGTACGCGTAACTGGAGGAAAACACATTACTCAACACAAACGTTGGAGGAATTTAATCAAAAATCTTAATGACCCGATTCTACAACACAATAATTAGATATAAGTTTGGAATAATACATTGCCACAGTGCCGCATATTTCAGGTTATTTCGAGTGATTGTCGACGCGAACAATGCTGAGGCCAAACTTCACGATGATGAAACGTTACGTAAATCTAAACTTATTCACACCGCGGTGGGGCTGGTTACGTAACTAATCAGTTTCATTAGTACAAGGACTCTGAAATAGCTTAATTACTTTAATGAGTTCTGATGGAACAACACTCATGTAATTTAAAAGTAATTTTGAAGAAGGTAAAATATAATACGCGTACTGGAGGTCCCCGCGCGCCGGTCGCCGACTTCGGATGAAGTTTACTCCGCGTCATCCCCTTCATGTAATATGAAAGTTGCTCGCTCTGAGTGGAACATCTCGGCTAAGCTCATATTAAAAACGTACGTTAAGTACGGCAGCGTGTAATTAACACAGCTCCTCGAACTCTTCAGTTAATCTCACACTCCATTAGTGAAGTTCTCTCGAAGAGCTCTCACCCCGGCATTCGGCTCACAGCTCGTCCTCGGCACTCGGCAGTATTACACATGTACACATGATACCCAGCACCCACACGCTCTAGCTACAAGCTTCCACCGTGAGGTCGTGTGATCTTGCTATAAGTACACATTTCGAATGTAAACCCGAGCTCGCCTTAATTACATAAAGGGTAGAGTTTCACTGTAGCGTCGGCATAACGTAGCAATTTACGGACAGGCTGAGCACTTGAGCAGGGTCTACTGAGTGTATCTAATTGCTGTTTGTAAAAATGACTCTTCTAGATGAGATAGAAAGCTTTTTCATTGAATTTTCACCTAACAGACAACTCATAAAGATAATGATTAAAATTATAATAGTAGATACATATATATATATAATATGTATACTTTGAGCTATGGGCTATGGGTAGCTACACTTAACATGAAACCAGGAAACAAAACGTTGTTCAGTAGTAGGGTGGTTAAGGCAAACAATATGTGACTTGCGTGTAGTGTGGATGGTCGCCACATGTGTCCGCACATGTCCGAAGTGTCCAGTGACGTCAGTCAGCTGCGCGGGCGCCACCAGGTCTGCGCGCGCCGGAACCGGAACTCTATTGTTTTAAGTGGAGCGACAGATGCTGTCCCGCAACCGCCCGTACACTGCGACACAGTGGATACGAACAGAAAGGAATACTAACCATACAATGTGCCGAAACGAGCGCAGCCATACTATACTACCCAACAACCGGAATAAAATACAAATATGAATTTTAGTGTGCAGTGCCTCGGGTTTCGTCCGCATAACTTGCTGTAGAGACTGGTTCCTGAGGGCATTCTTGATTGTTTGAGTGAGCCTTCTGCCCCGCGCCGCACCGCGCCAGCCAGCGTGTCGCGGGCTGTGGCACATGGGCCACGTGTCGGCGCCCGCGCACTCCCCATATTTATGTGCATCATCCACCTGCCGAGCTGACACAACCGCCCGGCCTGCCGCGCTCTCACACACTTTATACTTACTTCCTACAATTTCGGTTATAATTGTTTATTGACAACAAATAAATCAAGTGTTCCCCCGACCTCCGCCCCGCGCCCCGCGCATACCGCCGCGCCCGCTCCGCACAATCCACATCTCAACTGCGCGCGTCATCTCAAAAAGCGCTAATTTAATTTCCACTTGAAGTGCCTCGCGCGCCATTGTGCCGCAACTGTCGCAACTGTCACCACTATACATACCTAGTCAATTTGCGACGACAAAGCAGTAGGTATATATACGTGTCTATAGCTACGGTCTACGTAGATGTATTATTATATTTTAGTCACGAACCGCACGGTGCCGCTTTTTAGTCAGTTTTGTCTAGTCAACACTTATTAAGAGCTTTGTGTCGCGACAGACAGCGGTTTGTTTATTGCGACAACCGCGCCGACAGCTGTGCCGCGCGCCGGTACACGAGCACTTAGCGCTGCAACAACAACACGCTACACGCCAGCACTGCTACACAGTAACACAACAGCCACACGACGCCGACGGCTGCGTGTACACGTTACGCTACTTTTTGCTCGTTTCAAATGTTCGCGCGGTGTTAGGTGTGTCCGCAGTTTGGCGGTATTAGCATACAATAGCCGACAGCTGGCCGGCTGCCGAGTGGCCACTATCAGATCGGCCGCGGACTGACCGCACGTTTCATTGCGATCGCTGCAGCTAACTTATTTATTGTACGACCAACTAATAAATAACGTTAATAACGTCAGCGTAAACTAACAAATCAAAACTAGTTGAGTTACTGCACTGACTCACAGTAGTCACAGCTCACTTACAGTGACTTACCGTTTACTATGTATGGGTAGCCTAAACGTCGACCTGTCTACTTACAACCAACTTATTAGGTAATTGTGTGACTTGTTAGTAAGTTCACTTTGAAACGATTGCTAAGCTATTCTTGAGACACAAACCCCGTGGTGACTAGTGTCTACCTATATATGAACACGAGCTTTATAAAAGCCAGAAAATGTACTTTTATTTACTTTTCTTAGTCAAGACAATGTTCATAGTTCGTGCAAGGCGTTCGCGTGCTGCTGTTTATCAAGCAACGATTCCGAATCAATTGTGCGTATCTATGGTTAATGATAGGATATCGATTTTGATCGTCAGTGTAACATATTTGCACGGAATTATGATTGACTCCGCGAGTGGGGTGAGCAGGCGGGCAGGCTGCGCTTGGCGTCTTTCCGGCAGCGCGCACTTTTTGTGCGTCTCGCCGCGCGCGACTCGCGAATACATGAATACATGAATTTCTATAATGTTTAACGTCACCCTTCGCTCCACGATGTCACTCAAGTGCCGGACAATTTATTAAAGTTGTTTGACATGCCTGTTTCAGTTGTCGATTGTAATACGATTATATTAATTCGGTGCTCACCCTCATTACAATAACGTGTTGTACTTGAAGTGCATATCATACCTACTGGTCGCGTCCACCGCTTGTCCGTCGTGCAGTTGGCGCGCGGTCGCTGTGAGGCGCGACACCCGCTCGCGTGCGGCCTCGTCTCCCGCCAATGATTATGAAGTATGAACGGATCAATTTCACAGCCGTTGCTCAAAGCCGCCGCCCACAGCCCCCTGCACCTCCCCGCACCACCCCGCGCCGCCCCGTGATACATGCACACAATACAATACCGCCGCTACTTTCTCACCACAGACTATAAATTTTCTTTCGCAAAATAGCGGCATTATCCAGGCTGAAAAATGTGTGTGGTATAAAATATCAGGCTGTGGTAAAATATGCGCGGAAGGCACAGTGTACGTATTATCACAATATAATAGCAATAGCAGGTATCGCTTCACTCATCGACGTGGCGTTTCATATCGCCGGCTGTATTACGGGCTCCGGAAAGTTGGTGCGGGTTGGAGGTTACTTCACTCAATTTGCGCCGTTAGCGGCGCGGCCTCCATTTTTCACAGTTATCGAACAATTTCCCGGAGCGCCGCCAAACGACGCTAAGTAAGAGTTCGTTCAATATTCTTTTTCCTCTTTGAACGTTTTTTGCCAGTGTTTTAAGCCGATCCACAATGGGCGCCTCAAAATTGAATTCCTTTCCTTTTGATTCCTTTGATCATTTCAACGCTGTGGAACATGAATAGGTATATGAATGTTGGCACGACGGCTATCCGTTAGCACTTTCTATGACAAGCGGCACCCGTCCACCTCGAGGCATGTAAATAAGATATCCAGTCGGTAATTACCCTAACTAATGATACTGTATATGGTGTTTACGGTGACAACATTACTAACATGGCGCGGCGACATGTTGTCGTGAGTGACCGGCTCTCCTCGCGCGCCGCGTACGGGCAGGCGCGGCGACATCTAGCCTTCTGTCAGCTGTGACTGTTATGATGGCGAGGTGCGACATTGTGGCGGGATTCGTCACACTGCTCTCTTCGGCTAAAAAGTGAATCATCAACCTGGAGAGAGTAATCCGCGTATAGTTTCGCTGAGACAGTACAACAACGACTCTTCCGGCTGCTGGTACTTTAATTAAACGTGCATAAATTACAGAGTGCTCGTAAATCAATCGGCGGTGGTCGGCGGTGGCATGCGGGCGGCGTGCGGGAGCGCTGCGGGCGCGGGACGGCGCGGCTATTATTACGCGGCTGCTCAATGGACGCGGCCGGCGGACACTTCAAACACGCGTGGCTGGGATTCTGGCGCGCGATGCTGGGCGAGCATTGTCTCCGGTACATTCTGATGAGGCATCGCGGTATCACCGCGCGAGTACACAGCGGACGCGGCTGCCGATGATATGGCGCGAATCATTAACATGTATCGAAGTGAAACCGTAAATTTGTAAAATGTATGCGACGGATCGCATACATTTTACAATTTTACGGTTTCACTTCGATACATAATAATCTACCGAAAAATAATGCGTTAAATTGTAAGCAGTATGTTCGGTTGAAAATCTTTCGAGAGTTTACAATCTCGCTAGATAGATTACAATGTAACGGGTTTTACAATTTTACGGTTAATTTTCTTGAATATTCGCACCTTCACCTAACCTGCCGAACTTATTACTAATCCTTCAAGAAGGTGAGTCTATACCCGACACATTAAGTAAGAAACAATTTTCCCATAGAAACTAATAAGTATCCGATTTATGAAAAAAAATTAAGCTCATAAGTATATTTTGGCAAAAACAATACCGTTTCGTTACTAACATCAATATGGTACAAGTTTTCCCAAATAGTTATAGAATATTTAGTGATAATAATATTTTTTTTTTTATTTAAGGCAGTGGTGTTAGGGGAATTTGTTTTTCTTTTTTCACGTACCTACTTGTTATGAGTATTTTGGGGAAGTTGTAATATGACGGATAGACTCACCTCCGCCACATGATTAGAAGGTGCAAAATTGTTGCCTATTTTGGTAGGGTTGTCAGAATAGGTGAAGACAAATTAAACAAAACATTTGTGAAATAAAATAAGGAGAAAATATTACTTTATTCTATTCAGAGGTTAGTTTCCCAGCTTTCCTAAAAGGTACAGGTTATGGCCGAAGTCCCATTCTTTAGCTCAATCAGACATCGGATTGGTTCAAATCTTACTTTCAATATTTGAACGTAACACATATACTTAGTACCACGTACAAACCCACCCACATACCTACAAATGTTTAGTATAAGCTTGTAATAATAATATTATAAAAACACACCGGGTAGTACCCTCTTCTTATTAAAAAAAATGATCATACAATAAAATAAAGGTCCTTAGTTAAAAAGTAATAATCAAATATTTACTTACCTATTAAACTCCTTGGGATAGTTAAAGTATGATATATTTTTATTTTTTATAGTATTATTCAAACACGCAGTACAATAAACTACCATTATTAATAAATACCACGTTTTTACATTAAAATATTCAAACTTGTCTCAAAACAAACAACGTGTGTTGCCCTGACAACCTGAGATTCTCAACTGCCTGTGACAGCGTAAACCGGTTTTTCCCACTCTCGCCGCGTCCGCGACAAGCGGCCAGTGGTGACGCGCACATGTCCCGCGTGCTTGTAGTAGTGCAACCGATTTGCGCGGTTGGATGAAGCTTACTCTGTTCCGTTTAGCTACTCATGTGCCTCCGCGAAGGATGCAGGTAACGAAATCGCCCCTTTATAGTACATGGGTCACATGGTCATGGCCTCCCCGTTTCCTTTCTTTTGCCACTCTTCTCTGGTCTGTGCGTCCCTTATTTATTTATTTAAACTTCATGTACAAGAGTGGTACATAGGCGGACTTAATGCCACAAGGCATTCTCTACCAGTCAACCTAATCGTTATCCATCCGTTTCCCGCCATATTGACGATACCGTCGACCCAATGGTCTTTTGGACCGGCCTGGTTTCTTAGGCGCAACCTTGGCCACCACTCAGTCAAAACCTTACTCCATCCGCCATCTCCGCTTCTAGCCAGATGCCCTGCCTGAACAACTCCACATTAGACGTATCGTCCTGTCCCCGACGTCGAAGACTTTCGTCCGACGAAGGATTTCGGTTTTATTACGTATCCTCCTGGAACGTTCTTTCTTCGAAAGCTGCTTGTCAAAAGATAGAACATGTCCAAGATAATCGTAATGGTAATTTATATTATTATACGATTTCAATAAACTTTTTAATGTTAATGTTCATTGTATCCGTCGGTGTTTCACCACTAACGGCCGTTTTCTATTAGGTACTGACTTATACGGATACATAACTGCTGGTTAATATGCCTGCTTTGTTTATACTGTATGTTAGGTTAAACGAGGGACATATTGACGGAAGGTATTCAGTATTCGATTCTCGTCCCAAATATGTAAAAAAACTATAACCTTAATTTGTGACGTAATTGTCCAATAAAATACACTATTCATGGACACTGAGCGCGCGCAAGAAGTGAACTTGTAAACAGTAAAATAATCACGCGGCAAAACACGCGCCGATTCTGCCGAAAAGGAAGCTCGTGCGCAAACCCCGCCCCTTTCCTTTGTGTTGTCCCCGATGTACCGACAGGGCACACTCCCGCGCCACCCCGCGCTGACCCCAGCCAGTCTAGGCGCGTGCGCCGCTAACTCCGTATGTGCGCTTCCGGGTATCGCGTAAACAACCCCGCTTACTTCGCGATAAGTGTGCGTGTTCTTGAAAAACCAAAAATGACGTATTATCAATATTCCAGTGAAGAATATTGGGATATGGTTCGTGCCTACTTGTTATCTAATGAAAGTGTGCGAGGAGCTATTGATTTGTACCTACTGAGAGATGTTTCCCAACCGCCAGATTCCGTCGTATAAACTTATGCAAGGTATCATCAACCAACGACTGCGAACATTCAGTCAGTACCTAGTAGCAGTAGCTAGATATTTTTGCCTGTCTTATGCCAGGTTTAAAGTATTAAAGGGAAAATGGATTATACCTAAAAGTCATTGACCCGCGCACATGTTCTGCGTTAGGCGCAAGGATGTATACACGTTGCGAGACTTTTTGCGAAATTTTTGGTTATTATGGTTCTATCTGTTATTTATCAGTGTTTTTTTTTTGTTCATATTTTTATTAGTATCATGTAAGCATGCACTATTGCGGGTTTGAATATGTCCCTCGTTTAAACTAACATACTGTAGAAACACCGATAGCTAAGTCCGTAGCTATCGATGTGTCTATAAACAAAGTTAGTTTGATATAGCATATCTGCGTCACGGGTCACCTACCTGTAACTTGATTCATAGAACAATCAAAGAAAGCTTTTCTGTGACGTTTAGCTTCTAACCGTCCGTAAACTAAATGTCAATCAGACAGAGATAGCAACCTTCCGTTACCTGTTTGTAAGTTATTGAAAATGGCCCGTAAGTGTTAGGCCTAAATGTCACTGCATAAATAATCTTGTCGCAATCACAGATCACATTGAGAGGCTGTTAATGAGCGAAATGTGATGAATGCTCTCAGTTTGGCTTTCGGATCAAACTACCACAGTGCGTGTTACGAGCCTCCCGGGGACCGCACGGGATGTCCTGAACTCAGCGTCACGGCCGGAAACAACGGACCGCACCGCCGGCGCCGCCGGGCCCTCGGGGCACTCGGGGCGAAACCAAGTGGGAGACTAAAACTGTCTTGTAAATAAGTTACATTGAATGGCAAGCTTTTAAACCCATTTAATTATTTACTGTTTGGATGGTTTTAGTTCATTTAAACGAATGTTTTCGTTAGTTATTATGACAACTTACTACTTAGTATTTACATAGTGAATACCTACTTGGGTCTGAAAGTATAAGTACCTATATGTTGTCTTACGACACGGGGAAGTGTCCAGTGTTCCAGTCTAAGGGCTACCGCACACTATAACAGACAACACTGTCTTTAGACAGACAACTACCTACTAGTGCGAGCGAGAATACATACTAAAGACAGTGTTGTCTATATTGTGTGTATTTTACATGAAGCTACTGCCTATCCTATCTGAACCTCCACAATACGGGAAATTGACAAACAATACGTAGGTAAATGACTAAATATGTTGAGCCAGTCTATAATAAGAATACAAAACGATCTAATTGGTAAGCTCCCACTTAATTAGCACTCTAAAAGATAGCCAAGATAATAAAGTTATTATAAACAAAGGCAATAAACACTGTCACTTATTACTGTGGCTATAAACTTAATCACAAATCAATCAAGCGAGGCGTGTTAGAGCGTGAGCGCGGGCGCCGGCCGCCGCCGGAGAATCGCTGTCATCCACAACGCACTGTGTACAGGACACCGAGCTGTTTGACGTTCAGCACACAGTTATTGGCAGCGGATGATATCATGTCATAATCTAAAACCACATCAATGCTGCACTCGATCAAAGTCACCTGTTTTAGATACAAATAGAATTTGGCAAATTACTGATACCTCCCGCCGCGGCACGCCGGTATAGCACTACCTACCTACAGGCGTAAGTATTAACATCAGCTGTCATCATGATACTTTTACGTTACCCGACAGATTGTTATCAGCGGCACCGGCGAGCGGAGAGCAGGTCTCAACCCTGCCACCGCCGCATTGATGACCACTCAGCAATAAAATCGACATTACTGCCGAGAAAATTAAAGTTATCTTCAGCATCTTGTTGCATATAAAAGGTTTTATGAGTTTGATACCTGAATACTGGTTAGAATTGAATAACAAGTTCAAGGCAGTCGACAGAATGTCCTAGAACAAGCGGACTAGTCGTCAAACCACCATTTATACCTAAGGATTAGTCGCAGCTTGTTAACATGTGTCTCAGGCGGATCTGGCAATGTGCTGGGATTACAAATGAACCCAACGTGCGTCCCGCTGTCAGCAGCGCGGGACACGCGGCACGGTAGCGCCGTGCGGTGCGGCGGCGTGACGGGAGCGCGGCGGCGGCGTGACGAGGCGCAATACATCACGCGGAGCGTCGCGCCACGATTAAGTGGACGTGTGTCGTCCTCGACGAGCCGTTACACTATTAGTTGCCAACACGTTACGTGCGTCCGTCCCGCCGCCACTGACATATTGATGAACTGCGCACTTCATTTACAATAACGCATTGCCAATTATTTATAGATCCACAAGTTGCACGCGCTCTTCCGATGGGCTCACGCGAGTTCGTTGCCATATATTGTACCTTTGCCGTTCCCAGAACGACTTTGAAATAAAATTGATATGAGTAAAAGCTCCAATAAACTAGAGAGAACAAAGCTCGCCTTTGGGCCAACGAACTGTGATTCCAATTTGTGACAGATTTATCGAGGAGCTAACTGATGCTAACTGCTATCGAGGCGGTAGTATCTCATGCCTTCGCGGAACTGGCAGCCTCGCAGCTTAGCGACCGGTCCTCTAGTAGGCATATACGACTTATTGGATTAGGTAGATCTTTCGACGGAATTCAACACTAGGACAGTGTCTCACCGGTTATATACAGAACGCTCCTCGAGTGACTAACGATATATTATTACAAGATGGCGGCGGGACAGGCGGCAGTGGCGATGGCGGTTCCAGGAACTGAAGCCGCCATCGACTAAGCATTTTGATTTCGAAGCTGGTTCCCACGCGCTCTCCGTCAGCGCCGTCAGCGCCGTCGGCCGTGACTGCGAGCCGCTAGTTGTACGCCCACGTGTTATGAATGCAGCTGCAGCCAGACAAGAGAGAATGTAGCAGCACCTTGTGTGGAGGAGCGCTGGTTGCTGGCCGAGCGCCAACAATGTGCGGCGACGCCCTTCGCCACTACATCACGTAACGTCACACACCAACCGTCTCAAATATTCACCGTTTCAATTAGAAATTTGCCAAACAGCCGAATAACAACGTTAATTGAGAGCATTCGTCGGATGCCATCGCCGACATTCCGCCATCGACTGTAACGCTTTAAACTCGCGCACGGATTAGTCGGTATTAGCTCGTTTGTAGTTTAATTTGTAACGTAAAGAATATAATAGGAGTGCGGAGAGAAAGGGATGCGCAGCCGAGAGGAAGATGAATGACAAGAAAGGCGCGCGGTTGTCTCCGCTGCGAGGGCGCGGCGGCATCAAAGCAAATATGCGGATCGGCAGAGGATCGCTGTCGCCGCGAAAAAACTAATAAAAGGCAATATTACACGCGCAGATATATCGCTGGAGACGAGTGAGGGTCGCTGCGTCCCTTCCCCCCCACTCCCCCCGCGCCCTCCCTCCGCATTCCTCCTCCCACGCGTGTCACGCAGAGCCCGCGCCACTTTGATGCTCCACTGAATTTCAGAGCCGCTATTCACCCTATAAACACTATGCTGTATATATGTATACCTACCATAGAATAGATGTGTTACGTCAAGTTTCATGAGTGTAATGTTGCAGTAGCCACGTCCACGTGAGCTGCTGGTAGCGTGAAACGGTACAGCGTGCAGCGTGACACCCGCCGGGGGAGATACACACTCGAGCCAGTCAATAAGCGCATTCCACTTGCACCGAGCCGAATTAAAAATCAAATAATGTTGTGTATAGCGAATTAGGAGCGGAGCACCCGCCGGCTGAAAGCGTAGGGTTGAGCCTGAGGGTTGATATTATCTTTATTTATTTTCACTAATAAGTAGCCCACCAGCATCGGGAACATAATTTATTATTGCGATAATAATTTATAACAATTACACATGTTATTGGAAACGTAACTTGTTGTTTTTAATCAACAACAACATTTTCTCGATATAAAGGTATTAATTAATTATTTATACCTACTCGTACATTAAATGGAAGATATGATCTATTTGCAATGGAATAAAAGCAAACACCCCAAGAATGCACAGTTGGAATGTGTTACAAACAAAGTACTGCTTACCTGGTAAAATGTAGCAGTTATAGCTATATAAGGCGTGGAGTACCTACTTGTGCGGATCTAACATCAAAACAAAGCAGGTAGCGAACCCTGCTTAATGAAAAAGCGGTTCGGGTGGCAACCCTGTCCCGACTCACATTGAACAAGTGCAGGGGTCAGAGCCGGGCGGGTCGCGCCGGTGCGCGGAGAATATGTCCGTGCGGCTAATGAAAAGTTTAATAACGGTGAGCACGTGTGCGGCCCCACTCGCCCGCGCACTCGCTCCGCTAGCTCGCCCCTCGCCGCGTTATCTCTCAATGCACAATTTATTGAGAGCAATTTCGCATGTCATAAAACCGAATTAATATTGTCGCGGGGTATGGTGGCGGACTGGCGGTCCTGGCGGGGTCCCGGCGACTATTTGTCAAGTGCGATGTTGATGTTGATGTGAGATGTTCCGCTGCTCGTTCGCGACGCTCAGCACGTGACGCTCGCACTGATGCCGAACAAAAGCGTTAAGTGCTTGTCCGCTCGGCAATATACGGCACTGCAAGAAATGCGGAACATAATACTAATGACACATAATACAACATAATACTAATGAATAATACAAATATCAAAGATTACTTCGTAATTGTAATGAGTCATGTGAATGTGTGACCACTTGCGCGATAATCTACCTTTGTTGTTACTTTACTTACTTACGATAATGATTTGTTCTTGAGATGTAATTTTCATACGATTTTTTTCCGTTAGTGATCCCCCCAGCGATAATGCGACATTCCACCCTTCAATAGCAGTGTTGATACCTTCCCGCTTGTAATGGAGCATCGCTGATGTGACATTATTAGGTAATGAGCAGCGACAATGAGAGCGCCTCCCGTGTGCACCCGACACGGGGCTCGGCACAGTGTCGCGGGGTGTCACCGTGCCCGCGCGGTGTAGCGGAGCCCGCCACAGTACGCCGCTAGCTGGAACCCGAGGGCGCGGCGCGTGGCGGCGTCGCCAGCTCACTGAGCGTGAAATGGAGCGCGATCCGCCGATTGAATTAATGAAAAGCGTCTTGAGGACATTATCGAGCTCGAGCCGGCTCACACCGCGTCGCTGACGACGCGGGCGTCTCCCGGGGGTGAGCAGCTGCCAACAATTATCTATTGTGTGTAATATGTGTACTGCGTAGCCTGTTATGGCGGATGTGGGATCAGCTAACATTCATTTCATTCGTTCTGTTTATCGACAAACAAGGTGAAAGACAATGAATTAGAGGCAGCAAAGGTTGAAAGGTAGAGGCCGCGTAGAGGCCGTTTAGACGTCGCGTAGAGGCTGCGTAGACGTTTCGTAGAGGCTGCGTAGACGCTGCTTAGATATTTGTACAATGAGATTTGTTCGATTTTGTGCGTAGAATTGCCATAGAGGCTGTTTAAACGCCACGTAACGTAAAGGTAACCGTTTGGAGACTGCGTAACGACTGTCGATGCCGCTTGGACGCCAAGTATCCCGGTTTTAGCTGTATCATGTCTAGATAGTACCAACCATATCTAGGTATGTAGATACGCTAGCTAATTTTATTTTAGTCCGTAATTTGATAACGTCTTGTAGTTACGAGACAAAGTTTTCACAACGTACCTGATAGCACACGTTTGTCCAATACAAACGTCTATGTGATCGTAGCACTTGGTGAACAACAAAACAAAGCAAAGCTTCTAACTATTGTCTTACTTAAAGCGTGTCACACTCTCTTCCTAGTACACGGGTACTACGGGTAGTGCGCCTGTCATTGCACGTAAAGCGTCATCTTCATTTCAAAGGTTTTCGAATGCCTAAAATTCCTAATTTTTAACCGACTTCAAAAAGGAGGAGGTTCTCAATTCGTCGGAACCTTTTTTTTCATGTATGTTCCCCGATTACTCGAAGATGGCTGGACCAATTTGGATTATTTTTGTTTTGTTTGAAAGGGTCAGGGTCTGATGATGGGATCCTGGAGAAATACAGAGAACTCTTCAAATTTTATAGGCTCACTAGAAGCGATTTGGGTAGTTTTTGGAAGAGAAGTACTCTTCCAAAAACTACCCTCTCAGATTTCAATTTTGTGAAGATCTGATGAAGAACTTCGGAGATAGGCAACGGAACTCCTCAATAAATGATAGCAAATGGACTGGGTTTGCTGAAATCTCATGTCTGTGTTTTGTTTACACCAGTTCATAACATAACATCACGCCGGTACGCTGTGAAGGGGTAAGCACATGTGAACCACTAAAAAGTGAAGAAGAAGAAGTCGGTGACCTTTGTTTGATTGATTTAGTTTTTTTGTCACCGACTTCTGAAGCTGAAGTTATTTTTCACTTTTTTGTGTTTTTCGAAGTCGGTTTTATTTTTTGCAATAAAGTTTTTTGTAATGATGGCAATGCAAAATAGGCAAGTAGGTACGTTCATAGCTCACAGCCCCCTACAGGTACTACATCTCATCATCATCTCCCTGCCCTTGTCCCACTTTCCTCGGGGTCGGCGCAACACGTTGTCTTCTTCCGTTCTGTCAGACGTCACGGCATCATTTACTCCTTTCTCTTTCATAACATTCCTCACACAATTGTATTCAATGAGTCCTGAAGCAAAAGGCTTGGTGATCTGAAAGGCAATTCCCTTATTTGTAAGAAAGATCGCAGTCTTATCAATCTGACCCACATTACCTTTTTTTTTGAATTGTCATTTTTGATTGATGTTCGCTATGATGTGATCTCGACTAGATTTTGAAACATTCAAATGATGAGAATTGCTGAATTGACCTTTATACGTGCTTGTAGTGTTATGAAACAGATGACACGCGCCAGATAATCGTCGGCGCCTGCAACGGGAACGGTGGCGCACGCCGACCGATGATTGCTGCGACAACGCTGACGCAGCGGACTCACCCTTATCGATGGAATTATATTTTACGCCAACACTCGCAGCATCAAAACTATTATATTGATTTTACAAATTAAGGAAGAGACTTTACACAAGGTTAGACCAAAACAATATTATAGACAACGTTTCACGAATAAAAATAACCTACCACAGATTGTCTCTGCATCACCTAAAGGTTGACTTGTAGGGCATGCCATTGGCTTAAATTATTGAATAAGTAAATTGTGGTAATAGTCTAGTGTGGGGTAGTTTGATACTATTCTGTACTTGTGGAAGCTGTAACTCTGTCTGGGCGTATTCAAACAAACGAAGTGGACCTCTGTAATGATCACCACTCTATTGTGTTAGCCCTATAATATTTATTCGAGTTTTTCTCATATCGGTTTCGCTTTAATCGATTCATTTTAGTATCGATATTCAACTGACGTGACGTTACAGTTGTCACTTTTAAAATGACAACAGTCTATTTAGATTTTTGAGTAACTTACTTGATATTCAGCCATAGAACAGTACGGATTAAATCCAAATATTTCTACGCAATTCCTGTTTTATTCAAGTAATCCTGCACTGATCCTTCAATTGTATAATACCTACTTATTTATTTTTTGCATTCTGGATTGAGTGCTAAGCCTAATCTATTCATATATCACAGTATTTTAATATAGCAGGTCCCACCCGTTATGTTAAACGGAATACCTATGAAAGTAGTCACCCGCTTTAAATATCTTGGGCACATGGTCACTGAACACCTACGTGATGACGAGGACATGGACAGGGAGCGTAGGGCGCTATCGATCAGAGCAAATATGATAGCTCACAGGTTCAAGCGTTGTGCTGCGAGTGTTAAAATAACACTCTTTAGAGCGCACTGCACATCGCTTGACACGTGCAGCCTGTGGGCTCATTATACGCAACGATCGTTCAGCGCTCTGCGCGCCCAGTACAACAACGCGTTCAGGGCGTTGTTGGGGCTGCCGCGCTGGTGCAGTGCGTCGGGTATGTTCGCGGACGCGCACGTAGACGGCTTTCACGCCGTGCTCCGCAAGCGATACGCTGCGGCGCTCTGCAGGCTGCGCGCCAGCACCAACTGCATCCTGGCTGTTATAGCGGATAGGTTGGACACGCGATACGTCCAATACTGGGTCAGGACCCATATGATAAAATAATGGTTTTTAAGTATGTCTTTTTTTTGTATTTTTTTCATTTTAGTTACTAACCGTAATTGTTTAAGTTTTTCTTACTGTACTAACATTCTATGGATTCCGTAAATCTGAAATAAATAGTTTTTATTTTATATATATATATATTTTTTTTCTACAGTTGTATTGTTGTACAAACAATCGAAGTAGCAGGCAAGTGCACTTGTAACTCATAGCCTCCTCGTACTGAAGAATCCTAAGGCATTGCTCAATGTAGCGTATAGCCACTTACGTCGACAACTCGATATCTATGCATGTCAAATAGACGTAAATGTCAAATACGTGCATAATGCAGTCTCAGGCGAGGACCGTATTAGGGCAGCGCATTACATGTCATGCGTATGTATAGAAGAACAGACACCTCATGATATCTGACATCATTACCTGATTTTGTATATGTGGCCGGGTAATATAAAGTAAATTGTACCTGTCATAGATTTACGATGCGGATTACTTGTCCATTCCAAGTCTTAAGGCCTGTACTACGCCCGGGTCGACTTATACAACGCTCGAGCGCATCTTGAATGTGCGTGCGAGTCAAGAAACCGCGGTTCTTAACGCGGCTACTCGTTTGATCTCTTATAGAAGTCCGTTAAAAAAAAGCGCTCGTGCAAAGTGGGCCTAATTCTTATTCAGTGAGCGCTTGCTACTTTTATAAGAACTCTAACTAACCTTCCTTATAACAGGCAACTGTTTGAGACTTTTTAAAATTAATATTATAAATAATTTGTTCTTACAATACGGTTGGCGATAATACAGTCATGTCTGCGTATATTATCTATATGAAAACCCTAAAGAATTTCTATTCAAGTAGAATTCTGTTTTAATGTTGTTGTGGGCACCTGCTTGTTTGTCATAAATAAATATTATAGGGAGATAAAACACTAATCGAATCATGGCCAACTCTTTAACTATTGTTCAAATATAATAAATGTAAATAGTTGTTCGTACAGCACGTGGTGAGCAGCTAATTGTCGCGCAAACGAAGGGGAGCGTCCTCTGAACACGGAGGGGCCGCACTCACAGCGTCCCTCCGGATTCATTACATCCACCACTCATTGGAACTTATTAATATGATCGCTTGATTTATTGTAGTGCCGTGATGCACACTCTAATGTCGACATTATTGAATTTTATTAACTTTCGGACAAAGGGCTCGCCCCACGCACGGCGCACGACGAGAGCACGAGATTGAATACGCTTTGAACTTTCACTTGTCCATTAATTAGACAACGCCGCGCCGCCCGGTGCTTGTTGAGATTATCATTTGGACGTGCATGATATTATGATCCATCTCTAGCTCTACATCGCTTTCGCTTAACATTTCTTCTGAGTAACATTAAGGTGGATTTCGTGGAATTCTCCTTTCAGATTGCATTTATTGAAAACTACTTACATTCAAAAGGCAGCACATATAGTGCCCACCAACTTCCTGGTTTTTAGGATGGGAAGATGAATTAATAAACCCCTGAGTGCCTCAGGTTTTTGTCCTGTCTAGTTTCTAACCAGTCGTCACCAGTCTGAGATTCGGTGGATGGAGACGACGGCGTGCTGATTGTGTGAGACACAGTTTGATCGTTTTTGTGTAGGTATTCTTGTGATTTCGGGGACGTGGTGACAGTGTAAGACGAATGCAGTGAGCGCGGCGCCCCGCGGCGCGGCCGGCGCGCGCATGGGAACCCAGCCCGCCACAAAAACACCTAGATCTGTATCTACCAGCTACACATCAATCTTCAGTTGTAAACCCCCCCCCCCCCCGGTCCCGTGCCCCTGTGGTACCGAGACAAGCGATCGTTTGTCATTCGCGCATATAAATAATGATTGAATAATGACAACAAACATCGGATCCTGCAGGCAGCGGATTGCTTCATCATGCTGGACAGGACAGCCGCGCGGGGGCACACTACTACAACACTGGACCTACCGGGATCGCGCACTGCTGGGTAAAAGCATCCCCTTTCTTCTGCCGAACCTTGGCCACCACTCGGTCGTAACCAACACCTACTAAACAAGTGAGTGAGTGTGTACAACTTGCGATGATCATCATCAGCATACAGCTGTACGAGTATAGGCTTCTCTTTGGCTTGTTCCACTCACCACGTTCGTGTGCCAGCTGCCGTCCTCATCCAGATTTTGTCCACGACGGCCATGTCTGCCCATCTCGCCACTACCAGCAGTTCGGTTAACATTATTTAGTTACTGCTATGAAATAAGATTATCCTGCTCCTTTTTAGGTGCAATTCTGTCAACAACTTACGTCAAAAGGTAAGTTGTTCACAGAATTGGGTAGCGTACTTTGGTTTCATTAGAAAAGTCCTTTATTGGTATCAATTCATGTCAATATAGAACATCAGGATATACAAAAAGTTCGGTGTTGAATATGAATAGGGAACAGGTCCGTATCGCGGGCACTGCAACAATGTAGTTCTCGAGGCGCACTCCGCACTGCGCACTGTTGAGACATCACAGAACAAACGAGTGTCAGCACCTATACTGACACACGTGACGTCACTGCTTTTTGTCGCAATTTGTTCAATTGTTCACCTGTCCCAGTCTCCGAGTGCCCCAGTGTCCACCCGGTATCGCTTTATTTCGCGGCGCGAATTCATTTTCCGTGTAATTTAACCGAAGCATCGCAACTGTTAGTTCTCACAGAAACCCACAATTTTAAAAATGTCCGCGGGTAAGCTTTCGCATTCGATTCCCATCGGGCCGTGTGAGATGTCCACAGATAAGCTCGATAAATTTAATTAAATGTCTCGGAGTGGTCTCACGGGTGAGGGTGGCGGGGGGCGAGGGCGGGGCGCTCGAGTCGGACAGGAGTGCCGAGGGCAGGCAAATTTGTTTGGTGCTGAGTTCGGTCCACTTGTATTAATTAAGTGCGGCGGCTTTTCAAAGACGTCGCAACTACACAAGGAGCGCAAAAAATAAGTCTCTCTCGGTGACACGACAACCGGCCGGCCGCAGGGCTCCCGCTACCGATTGTTTTATAAACAACTACACGACGCTCGACCAACAATGTATCGTTTTACAACCGCGTCGTCGCCAGTTTACTGGGAAATGCACTTTGATTCGGTTCGATTTACCAAATTCCTTAAATTGTTTGAGTTTCAAAATTTTGCAGTGTTGGGCCTTTTGAAAAATCATCTTCCGTCAGCTCGCGGTGTGTATAAGTGTCTGTAAGCGTGTATCATTTAAGAGTAATGGCAAACTATTGGCCTAAATATGCGCATACATAACTTTTCTCTAATTTCGCTTGACCATTAGCAAACTAAATTGCGGCTCACTGTGAGTGCGGTATTTGCACGAAAGAGACAACTCGATTAGCTTATAGCACTGTCCCGTTGTGGAGTGGCCGGAGCTCGGCGGTGGCCGGCGGTGTCCGACACAGGCTCATTCGTCACGTAGAGAGCAGCGTGGTGCTCCCCGGTGCGCTACACCGCGCCGCCACTCACTCCGCCGGCGCATCATTTATCATCCCTCTAGCTTGACGTCGTCTCGACTGTAACAAAAACTAAGCCTGTGCCAACGAACACATCGTAGTGCTTGATTCCTAAGCCGGCAACTTTCACTAGTATCGAGAACATTGTGCAGTTTTAACTTTGTGTCTGGGTCACCATTCTGGCTGTGCCTAGCTTGGGACCCGCCATGAACATGATACCTGTCAGTATTCTGTTGTGTAAGCTAATAAATGAATTTGATTTCGAATCCCGGTTCGGCAAAAGTATTACTGGGAGTTTTCATCAGAAATCTCTCAGTATCAGCCGTAAGTGTATAGGTGTACTGTCTGGTTGGTGGTGATAGGCTAATTGTTTTTTTTTAACCAAAGAGTGGCTAACCTATCACTCTGGGCAACAGAGACTCGGTCAAAGTTATGCTATGTCATCTGGATTTGATCGCTTCTTTAACCTAACTGAAACCCCAAATGGGGTGCTTCTGTAAAATGTATTTATTTGAGTTTAAAGACTTTTAACAAGGGCTGTCTATATAAACAGCATCGATCACTCAATATATCAGTTCGGTAAATGTAACAATTTCCTCAAGAGTGCAGGGGTAGCAATAAAATGAGTTATGCTAATCAGCTCGCGACTCGCGGCAGATGACACGTCTATTGAGCGCGTTCGGGCGCGGCCGGGAATGCGGCGCGGGCGCAGTGGGCCGGTCGCGTCCCGCACATGCGCACCGCCGCGCAGTAGCCCCACTCTACACGCACGATCCGCGATAACTTACTGCTGGCGATACAGGACAAATTCGACCACCTGCAGTGCACTTTGGCACAGGTTTAGTGATATTGTATGTAGTCGGTCGCATGCGAGCACGTGATCATAAAACTCATCAGTAGGTCCTAGCGAGTGGACCTTCTGCCCGCGCGGCGCATGCGCCGGTGCGGCGCGCACTCCGCGCCGCTGATATGTTTATTAGCGCACGCCGCACCGCGCCTGCGCCGCCGCGCCGCCGGGAGCCGGCAGATGTCCTCCGACACTTCCCCATATCTGGCATATCTGAATAGATAGCTCTCTAATTTTATTACTACCCAGTTGTAAACATTTTTCGACATTTCCGAGAACTCGCCGTCTGTTTGGTCGACAACTAACGCTCATTAGTTAAGTGCGGTGCTTGTATCGATTCGACGAACGAATTCCATTTCCAATACGAGATGATAATCTAACTGACGTTATAAACATGTATGGGAGCTACTCTCGAGACTAGACGGATAGGGCCGATTGGAAAATTATTGGATTAATTAAATTGTATTTGCCAACAATCTTTATACCATAACACCTACCTACCTCTTCTTCCTGCGGTAATCCCAGCCAGACTTTGCCGTTCGAAAGATCAATGTGATATGAGGAAGGAAAACGAGTGGCGAGTGGCGCGGGCGCAGGGCGGCTAGATGCGGGCCGCACGGCTGTTGACCACCAAAACAAACGATGCGATGCGCAGCCTACTGAGAATGTCTCACGACACAAACCAATAATAAACGTTTATCTCGTCACCGATCAACAGCCCTGAAACAAGCTATATTTATTGGTATCAAAGCCATGATTAATTCTACTTTTATTAAAACGCTATCCAAAGTGACCTTAATCGTTTCCCGACTTCTGGAGACAGTCACGTTATAATATTCGGAAGTAAATTATGTCTCTATCAGTATCGCTCGATCGCTGGACATTTGTCTAGGATTTATGGGGCGATGTGCGGTGGGAGCGGCGGCTGCAGGGCGCGCGGGCGGCGGTGGCGCCCCGGGAGCCGCCGGGACATAAATAATGACGTTTAATAATTGATTAATCGCGGTGCTCCCGTCGCCGGCGATAGTATCGCACATACCTGCCTGCATCGCCGCACCGCACCGCTATAAAGATGAGTCGCTAATTAATTTAAATGAGTGGAGACCGCCTGGCGGAGACAAAAAGTGGCGGCGGGTCGCTCAGCTCTCACTATCGCGACATCACCGCACCGCGCTGTGCTGCGCCCGCGCCGCCGCGCCGCCGCCCGCGCACGAATTATACTTGATTCAGATGATATCGACACCGAGCGATCTGTCGGCCGCCGCGCCGCCCCGCACCGCCCCGCACCGCCGCGCGTCGCCGACAGCGCTCCACTGATCTTGATCACTCCTCGCGACCTACTTATGGATGCTTCCTGAAAGCTGAAGGGTCGGTTAAGAATCATCAGATGCGATAACAGTCAAACGTGAATCTCAACATGCTGATGCTGGTGGCTATTGAAGAGTATGAAGTAAAACTACTTGCTGCGATATTATAGGACTGTATTGATAATAATAGTATAGGTAGGTGTAAGGTGATTACAGAGCTTGCCTATAAGCGCACACGTCAAAGGGCGTCGGTGAGAGAGTGGCGCTCAGAGTGCGCTTACACAGATTATACAAAAACTTAGATTATATTGTGCCACGACGGCACAGATAATAAAATACTTCCGCGATGGGTGTGACCCGATGTGACGCAGGAACACATCATAATAATCATCTGCCTAGCCATTTCTATGTATACCAAATTTCATCAAAATCCGTTCATTAGTTTTCGCGTGAAAGAGTAACAAAGACCATCCGTCCCCACAAACTTTCGCATGTATAATAATGTTGGATGTTGGATTCGGCTGCCAGTCTAACCGGATGCTGCTTAAGACTAGTATTTTACACGGAGCGACTGCCCATCTGACCATAACAACTCAGTAGTGCCCGGAGCAACGGCTTAACGTGCTTGAAGAGGCATGGCAGAGGAGGGAACTCACTGTGTATATACCGACACTGGCATGCGCTGCTCTGCACTTATTAATTTTAAAACTGCCTTCTTGTGTGCGTCGGTCAATCGCGATCACGTAGGAGATTTGTTTCCCTTCATTAGTGAAAATAAATAAATATCGCTGGATATTACACACAGCGCCATGTAGTGCCACACTAAGCATTGAGGCTTGTGTCGTGAACACCAGATAGTTGATATACTACATAGATACTTTTTTTGTTGTAAATACATACTTATTATACATATACAGGCAAAATACATATATCACAATTTAAGGGCATGTCGAATGTTCAATATAACACTATATTGAACATTCGACATGCCCTTGTGCCGGGATGTTGAGCTTGACTTATTTTCAAAGAGTGTCCTGAAATTTAAAAAAATGTTAAGGGACTTTTTCTTTGAAGTGTAACTTTGTTGTCTAATATGTTATATTTTTGTTTACTCTCTTCAGTCGTCTCTTTGTTTAACCTCACGCTGTTTGTACCGTTTTGTCAATTTATACATAAGTTTATATTTTAAGTGGAAACTTGTAATTGGCTTTCTTCTACATATTACTTCTATCTACTCGAATGTATTAGCTGTAAGTTTTCTTAAAATTAATAAAATAAAATGAAATAAAATGCCATCCATGACTTGGAAACAAATGTCCATGCTCATGAAACAGACATTTGCTCCTACCGGGCTTCGAACCCGGGACCCTAAGAACGTAAGGCGGCCTAACTACCGCTGCGCCATTCTTGTCGTAATTAAAAATAATTATTCACTCTTGTAGGTGTTTCCAAAAGTTGATATTATTCTGTTTTTTTTTTTTTTCAATAATAGGTATATAATATTCTGTTCTTAATATTGATTCAGGCCGCCGGGCAAACGTATAAAAGGCCTGGACCGCATGTTTGACGTGTTTAATTTACATCTACCACAGAAGACCCATTCTCTTTATGTCTTTATATCAAGGGACTTGTTGTTCACTAAGTACCAAGTCAGGTCGGTCAGAGTATACCGACTAAGCATACACAAGATTTGAGATGAGAGGAAAAAACAACAGAACCCTTTATTGATTTACAAGTATCGATGTCGATCGATAACCCAGTGTAGCCCGGTGCAGCCCGGATATTGGGCACGGCTCGCGAAGAGCTTCCTAGACAATTACCATCAGATTAGTGTCCACATACAAGCCTATCTGGGCCTACGTACTACGTAGGATGTTGTACAACTATAATGATGGAGCAGTGAAGTCAATCTCGTGATGTGGGAATATCTCGACGAGCCGGCGGCATCACGGTGCGGCTTCGGTTTTGAAAACCATCCACCTCCCTTTCTGCCACCTCTCTTCGCTCCAAAGACTGCAATCAAGGTGACCTCTAAATGTGGCGAGTCATGGATGTATCGAAGTTTCAGGCTACAATTAGATAATTCTAAAAAGCCGTGCCATAGAAACACAACGTAGTATCCGGGATTAAGATGTGGCGGATCAGTTTTTAATTGAATTGGATATATTTTAATAGTAATCGCTTGAAGGTATTGGTTTGGATAATTTCGCAGCATCGACGCGCCCTGAAACAACTGCTATCGGATAAGTGGAATTCTCTGACTCCTGCGATAGTTGCAATTGTGTTGTCCTGCACAATTGCATATAATAATAAAAAAATGTGACAGAAAAAGCGGAAAAAGCAAACAAACGAAAATATACTACTACAAAAAACATTCTACTTAAGCGCGAGTGTTTGTTAAGGTCATGGCACACTTCACCAGCACCGCTCCAACTCAGCATTTAACTTGTCATTCAAAGACGCGCTGCGAATAATAAAGTGTAGCCAGCGCAAAACTATAAAGCTCCGCTCTGTGCGTACACGCTAACACGCACACATTTATATCAAACTACAATAGGGATAATGACTGATTAAAAAAAATATGATTCTGATTAGTCCGTCAGTCAGATTATCGAAAAATATTGGATACGTGTTTTTTGTTTTATGAAATTAATAAAAAAATACGAAGATAAAATGTGTAAAGATCATGAGTGGGCTTGTGAAGTCACATTTGAGTAAAAAATGTACTCAAATGTGACGTGACACGAGTTTTCGACGCACTGTATCATCTTTATGTTTTGTTTACGTGAAAAAAGAAAAAATATGTGTCCAATATTTTTTGGAAATCTATCTGACGGACTAATTAGTTTTTCTTTGTCGGACAGCCACACCAAGACACAGCGCTGCGAACGATAAAGTGAAGCCGGTTTCGGTTTGGTTATGTGTGCATTTTTTGAGCTTAGTGTAATACTACCCTATTACACTAAGCTTTTTAGTTGGCCTGGGTTCAAAGAGCACTAAATCGTGTGTCGAAGAATATATATTTAGCATCCAGAAGTGAAGATGTTCAAAATAAGTCAACGAGGTACACAAAATAGGAAAATATAAATATCACAGCCCTTTTCAACCGGAGTCTCTCGCGACAAGTCACCATTATATGTCGTCTGTCAGTGTCACCTCTTTCCATAGAAGTAATATGTGCTGCATACAACCTTATTTCTTCATAATACTTCGTAAGACCTCATTTCTTCCCAACACGGCCTCTCCTGACGCCAAGTCGCCCTCGACTTGAAAGCTGTTGGTTGCATCTGTGAAGCGATGATCATCACCAGCAGCGCATACCGCGCCAGCAGCTCGTACTGCACCGGCAGCACGTACCGCACCAGCAGCGCGTACTGCGCCTACGGCGCATAGTGCACCAGCAGCACGTATCACGTGCGCCAGCAGCGCGTATTGCGCCAGTAGCGCGTAATGCGCTAGCAGTGGCAGGTGCACGTGCTCCAGCACGTCCTGCACCAGCAGCGGCAGATGCACGTGCTCCGCGCGTCCTGCGCCAGCAGCGTGTCCTGCGCTAGCAGTGACAGACGCACGTGCTCCAGCGCGTCCTGCCCTTACACCGACAGACGCACGTGCTCCAGCGCGTCCTGCGCCAGCAGCGCGTACTGCCGCTTGCAGCGACAGACGCACGCGCTCCCGCAGCGCGTACCGCACCAGCAGCGCGTACTGCACCGGCAGCACGTATCGCGCCAGCAGCGCGTACTGCACCAATAGCGCACACTGTGCCAGCAGCACGTAACACGTGCGCCAGCAGCGCGTACTGTCCCAGTGGCGTGTACTGCGCCAGCAGTGGCAGGTGCACGTGCTCCAGCACGGCCTGCGCCAGCAGCGCGTCCCGCGCTAGCAGCGGCAGACGTGCGCGGCCCGCGCGCTCAGCGACATATACCTTGGGTCACACCCGCACGCTTGGTGACATACGCCTTGGGACAAACCCGCATGCTTGGCGACACACGCCTTGGGAACAAACCCGCATGCTTGGCGACACACGCCTTGGTAACAAACCCGCATGCTTGGCGACACAAGCCTTGGGAACAAACCCGCATGCTTGGCGACACACGCCTTGGGAACACACCCACACGCTAGGCGACACACGCCTCTGGGAACACACCCTTCGCTATCTCTGAAACCATAAGTAGTTAAGAAACAGCACTCACTTCTGGACACATGCCTGACATTTCCAGGAACCGGGGAGTCACTAGATGCCGGTATTTTCCGTGAGCTCGGTCACACCTGACCAAAGCCTTCTATAACGCCTAAATATTTGACTTCAGCAGTGAAATTTATTGAAAAGCCAAATTGGTTACCCGTTCATTTTGCCAAAATTTAGCATCGCCCTTGAAACAGGATGCTACTCGTGAAAAGCACTCAGTTGTACCACACAACCGTGCGTGACTACCGCAAGGTCCAATTTGTCACACCACCCGTCAATGTCGTGTATGTTTGGACCAAAATTACATACGTAGTAACTACATGATCTCGCGGGCTGTACAGATTTTAAAATTTCCACAAACGTGGTACTGAGGACAGGGCTTTGGAATTGTTTGGATCGTTTGGACGAATGGTTCTTAAAAAAACACTAGGAGTTTTTTGCTCTTACTCCATGCGGAACATTGCTCAAGTTTACGGGGCTAAGCTTAGAAGCTTACGCAAAGTGACCTCACAAACCGGGTTCTCAGGGTTAGTTCTTCACGACTAACACAATTACCTCGCGAGCCACCCCTAGATCAATCTCTTGAATGACGCTGGTCACGCCTTCTCAGCATATTGATCACGAAGTTTGATATTCAATCACACACACGTGAAATAATGCAAGCAATGACAGCAATGGCAAAGATAAAAACGAAAAAGTCTAAAATCGCCATTTTGACCATCGGTTGAACAGCAATTGTTATTTCGTTCCTTGAATGGTTTTTTTACTTTAGTGGGCAATATAAGTTCATTATCCCACTTCTGAATTTAGCATCCAGAAGTGAAGATGTTCAAAATAAGTCAACGAGGTACACAAAATAGGAAAATATAAATATCACAGCCCTTTTCAACCGGAGTCCCTCCGACCAGTCACCATTCCATGTCGTCTGTCAGTGTCACCTCTTTCCATAGAAGTAACATGTGCTGCATACAACCTTATTTCTTCATAATACTTCGTAAGACCTCATTTCTTCCCAACAATATATTTAAGAATGTCAATATGAAGAAGCCAACGGCGGGCAGGTAGCGCGACGACCGCTACCATACAACTCGACACGCAGCCCACGCGCTGCTAGCGAGCGGACCGCATGCTTACAGCGCGCCGACATCGACAGCGTGCTTACAGCGGCAGCGCGCGGACTCGCCAGTCGCCAGCGTAACAACGTCGATCACAAATGCCATATAATTGTGCTCGCGGTAAGCAAGCTTGCACCACTACACGACTGGCGCGTGGACCGTACGCTTGCACCTTGCGGGCGACGCGTAGGTAGCGCGCTGGCGGCTAGCCGTAGCCTAAATTTGAGGCGACGCAACGACCGATGCCCGTGCTGCAACTGTGCAGTTGCGGTGCCGGTGTACTGTGCCATGACCTTTAATGTGTGTGTGTGAGTGTATGTGTGTGCGTGAGTATGAAATAATATGTGTGGGCGTGTGTGTAAGTATGTAGATGTGTATTGGTGGGTGTGAGTGTGTTCAGGCTTGAATGATTTCCTACAATGCAACCAACTCTCTCATGCCAGCGACACATGACCTTAGATAGAACACATAATTATAGCTGTCATAACGTGATGTATGCATTTCTGATAAGTACCGCTCAGGCATCTTGAACTCTGTAGGAAGCATCATCTGATCGACATAGAATTGCCGACTGTTTATTCTTATTAAAAATCCTCAATAATAATATTGATAACCCTGAGTTACTGACAAAATTTTATTTCAATGTGCCAAGTAAGACATTTTGTTTGAATCCATCCATACGTGTACCTCAAATTATAGACAGAACATTTTCAGAGTTTTCAATGACATATAATGCAAGGAATATGACTTAGATCCATTCACAATTAGTGTGAATACGGCCAGAAGGTGCTTAAGCCTAATTTTTTTCAAATATTGGTAGGTTATATTGCTTGGTTTTAGTATTATTTTCTCTACTATTTCAGCTACATAAATTGTAAACTAGCTTTTATATAGCTTCTTATTTATTGAAAGCTGTGTGTTTTGTGTTCTTGTGCTTACACCATAGATTACTATTATAAGTCTATACGTGAGGACTTGTAATTGGCTTTCTGGTGACTATGGTTTCCTTTTTTTTCTGTTTTATTAGCTGCAAGTCCTCCAGATACTAAATAAATAAAAAAAGATCGCCGGACTTCATAAAAAATAAATCTAACCCCAACTGCAAGCTACTTTTTACGGGCTTGCTCATCAATGCTCATTTACGAGCGGCCTCATGTGAACTGAAACTGTATAATAATATAGCCGATTATAGCTGTGAGTCAGTGCGTCTAGGAGGAATGGACCGGAGCTATTAGTGCATACTCCGCGTGACTTGAGAATACAATTAAAAAGTTAATTACCGCGCGGCTAATAAATTCGTCGGAAACATTCGGCTGATGCATAATGAGGTGAGCGCGCGTGCGCTGGTGTGCCCTGTGTGCTGGTGTGTGTGTCGGATGTCTCCGCCACTCTTCGCTAATGAGCGCTAATTGAAAGCTCGTAGATCAGCGCAGGCGCACCCGGTCACACTCGCTATAAATCCGTGCGCTTCATATATTTTTCGCCTGTAAATAGAAAGCCATTATCGTTCTCATTATATGCCACGATCGGGTCTGCTAATGGCCGCCTGTCCGCCGCTAAAAGCTGATGTGTTTATAATTGATAGGGCATTGTGTAGACATGCGTGGAGAGCCACTCACATTTAATACATTACAACAGAATACAGAACGAGTACCATCCTATTTTGTGGAACTGTAAATAAATGGTAGGTAAACCAACAAAGATTCTCTAAGGTTCAATGAAAACACAATACTCAGAATGCTATAAGGAGGCTGCTGTGTAGCACACTCATCTCACCGATGGGAGACACATCGACAGACAGTTTTTCATCAACCATAAAAAAGGGTCAGTTTTTTGCGATGCTCCCACGTGTTATCATCCCGACCACAAATAGGACCACACTGTTTACATGTAGCTTAATTTATTATTATTCATTACCCTTATAATATATGAGGATCAACTAATTTTGTTTTGATTAACTCACAGGAAAATCTCGGATTTTTGAAATGAAGAGACTCAAAGGACCGAAAGAAAAATGGTGGAGATCCGAGAATGTGAAAAGTGTTGCCCAATATGAATGAAAACATTTCGGAAATCATCGTTTTGCCCGCGAAGCCATGCACTGCATTGGCGCCGCTTGCATTGGCACTGCATAGCTTGGTTCCAAAACCATTGGACACACATCATTGTCACAGTAAACTATAATATAACGTAACATCATGTAAAAGAGGGCGAGTCACTGCCATCGCAGGCTATCTGCGAGGGGGCAAGGGGTCTATGACATTTGAAATTTGAAAAAGTGCAAATTGTGTGACTTGTTTTGGTCCCAGCCACTGCATCGTTCTGAGGTAGGTGCATAGTCCACTAGTGTAGTGTAGTGGAAATTGTATCTTATCTATTTTTGGGAGCATAATCTTATGATTTCGATAAGTAAGTGGTAGTAACAATGACACTTAACATACAATTGCATGTAGTCGCAGCGATGAGTATCGCGCGGCTACCGGCGGCTACCGGCGCGCGGTCACCCAGCACCCCTTATCTTATCTATGACATTAAAAGCAGCTCTTTAATGTACACACGTCCCCAACACAAAGTAACAAACTACGTTCACACTCAACTCTAACCCAACTGTACAAGGTTAGTATTCGGATGTCATGGCGTTGAGATTGCGCGTCCTTACCTCACCTCGTAAAAACAAACGGCTGGGTATCGACGGCTCCTCGAAACCATTAAGCGTTATCGAAGTGTCCACTTAATAACAAGTCCTAACTAATTAGGCGGCGACTCGTCTGACGAGGGACGCGCGGCGGTGCGCAGGGCCCGTTTAAGGGGCAGCGGGGGAGGCACACATGCCTAATTTCTTTGTCCAGTATTAACGTAAGAAATTGGCGGAGAATTTATTCGCTAATGAAGGTTTTAGAAGCAAATGCATTGCATATCGTCGCAGGAAACTAATCAAGAATGTCATGAAAACAAATGAAGTCGGTAGCCCGTATAGAGAGACTGTACAGGTAAGCAAATTGAATGCAATGTCGCAGCATTCAGCAGACCGGACGTTTAAGTCTCGTGTGAGCAGCGAGGCTGGCGGTGCGCTGTTGGAGCTCAGTTAAGGAGCGAGCCATTACCGAAACACATCATAAGCTATTAGCTAACTCAACGACGCGGGAACTGCTCGCTAAGTGGTGGCGGCTTGATGCGGTGCGAGTGGTCACTCGCCGCAAGTCGCGCTTTATGTTAATTGCCGATAATTGTCCAGCGGGGCGGCGCGGTGCGGTGGCGGTGGTGCGGACACAAGATGGCCGCAGCGGATGCGGTAATTGCTTTCGTGGAAACCGCCGCGGGCCGCATACAGATTGAAGCGCGGCGCCCGCAAAAACAACGGCGCGGTGCAATTAGACGCCCCCCCCCCCCCCCGGCCGGCCGCCGCCTGCGCCGCGGGTATTAGCGCGACCCGCCTCCAGTCCGCCGCGATTAGCTCCTAACCCTGTGATGGCCGGAAGATTTATAGTGAACACACGCGAAACTATGTGTACTGGGAACCCTCACCGGCAAGCCTAGTGCTAGCTATAGGAAAAAGAAACAATACAATAGCAAGCAGCATTGATCGATGTTGCAAGCTTGCTCTGCACTGCACTTTTTACTCATCATATCGTCCAAGATGTGCCTTTCAGGAGCTCCATTATACTGTGCCCGTGTGCCGCTATAAAACGTTTCGGAGCTTCATGAATCGGTCCCTGATTCGGAACAAACGCAAATGATATCTTACTTTCTGTGAAAGCGTCGACTAGGAACTCAGCGAGAATAATGGCGATAGGTTGCCCTCATTACACATATTGAAACTATATTATGGAACTTAAGTAGTAACTGTCATCAGGATAGGTTTCAGCCAAACCCACGGTTTTCCATAATTGACTGACAGGCGTTACTTTACACTCAGTCTGAGTGACATCGTCGCGGTCGTGTTGTCGAACGCAATGTGGAAGTATTTCCATACTCGCGTAGCATCCGCTGAACTCGGCTCTGTGACATTGTATTTAGGCACATTGCGACTTGCGCATAATCGCAGTCACCGAGTGCGGCGCATTCCGCAGCACGTCTGCACTGCGTCACACTGTGTCAGTCTGTCCTTGCTCCCGGAATGCTAGCGCAGGCGGGACCGTCTGCCTACGTGCACGTACTCGTAAGTACGTGGTAAAGGTATACGTAGACACATATATGTACTCATACCTGCTACGCTTCTACTGTAAGTCTAGACAGACAGCTTGTTTCAGGATTCTGAAGTTAACTGACACGGCAGTACTACATACTCGTACATACCTACTCGTAGACACAACGACTACGCATTGATACGAACTCCAATAATTATGCCATTGAAGCAGTAGGTATACTGTTTCAAATTGGTTAATTTGGTTAGAAATGTATCTGGATTTTTTTCTATTATGGGTATGGACATGCGTCCTTACATAACTAGATACTATCTACATACATTACATTACATTACATTATCAGCAGTGATAGCCTAGTGGTGTGACCGTCGGACTGTTAAGTCATAGGTCTCGAGTTCGAACCCAAGGCACCTCTGAATTTTCGGATTCATGTGCGTATTGTATAATTATCACTTGCTTCGGTGAAGGAAAACATCGTGAGGAAACCAGCATGCCTGAGAGATATTTCTCGACGGCATGTTAAGCCAAGTCAGAGGCCCATTGGCAGCTTAAAAACTCTGACACCAGGTTAGGCACTAACCACACGATAAAGAAAGAAGATCTACATACATACGACTCAACGATGACAGTTTAAATAACCCTTCGAAAATACGGATAAAAAAGTACGTTGCTAGAAATAAATGTTTCTTTCTAATCTTGGCGCAAGTTAATTTATAGTTGTTTTTTGGTTGCGTCGTCAAAAGTTGGCAGCTTGAAGCTACATCTTGTATGCGCACCTTGCGTCCCTCGCTCGCGGAGTCGAAGGCGTCGCGGCCCTTTTAGCGCCTGATATCACCCTGACTTAGTTATAACTTATAACACACACACCCAGACTAATATTATATGTGCGAAAGTAGCTCCTTCTGTCTGTTACCTTTTCACGCCTTAACGTTTCTACGGATGTCGAAGGATAATAACCTATTTCTACGCATGCAGCGCCCCGGAAAAAACCTTGTATGTATATTATTCGTTCTTAGGGTTCGAATCCCGGTAGGAGCAAATGTTTGTGTGATGAGCATGGACATTTGTTTCCGAGTCATGGATGTTTATATGTATAAAAAGTATGTATTTACAAACAAAAAGTATCTATGTAGTATATCAACTATCTGGTGTCCACGACACAAGCCTCGTTGCTTAGTGTGGCACTAGATGGCGCTGTGTGTAATGTCCAGCGATATTTATTTATTATTTATTTATTTATTATATCAACCATTTAAGTAATAATAATCTGAACTTTCAATGCGTAGTGCAGCAGTAGGAGTAGGACATACGTAATGTGTTCAGGTGTCACAGGAAAATTATTCATATTCAAATATAGGTGGGTACCGGATGATCCTGCTTACCATCTG